>OY804588.1:22324924-23673738 GCA_963680875.1 Bathymodiolus brooksi
GTCTTCTGATCATTGTACATATTGTTTGTCCTTCGTTCTTTGTCTTCTGATCATTGTACATATTGTTTGTCCTTCGTTCTTTGTCTTCTGATCATTGTACATATTGTCTGTCCTTCGTTCCTTGTCTTCTGATCATTGTACATATTGTTTGTCCTTCGTTCCTTTGTCTTCTGATCATTGTACATATTGTCTGTCCTTCGTTCTTTGTCTTCTGATCATTGTACATATTGTCTGTCCTTCGTTCCTTGTCTTCTGATCATTGTACATATTGTTTGTCCTTCGTTCTTTGTCTTCTGATCATTGTACATATTGTTTGTCCTTCGTTCTTTGTCTTCTGATCATTGTACATATTGTTTGTCCTTCGTTCTTTGTCTTCTGATCATTGTACATATTGTCTGTCCTTCGTTCCTTTGTCTTCTGATCATTGTACATATTGTTTGTCCTTCGTTCCTTGTCTTCTGATCATTGTACATATTGTCTGTCCTTCGTTCTTTGTCTTCTGATCATTGTACATATTGTCTGTCCTTCGTTCCTTGTCTTCTGATCATTGTACATATTGTTTGTCCTTCGTTCTTTGTCTTCTGATCATTGTACATATTGTTTGTCCTTCGTTCTTTGTCTTCTGATCATTGTACATATTGTTTGTCCTTCGTTCTTTGTCTTCTGATCATTGTACATATTGTCTGTCCTTCGTTCTTTGTCTTCTGATCATTGTACATATTGTCTGTCCTTCGTTCTTTGTCTTCTGATCATTGTACATATTGTCTGTCCTTCGTTCCTTGTCTTCTGATCATTGTACATATTGTTCGTCCTTCGTTCCTTGTCTTCTGATCATTGTACATATTGTTTGTCCTTCGTTCTTTGTCTTCTGATCATTGTACATAGTGTCTGTCCTTCGTTCCTTGTCTTCTGATCATTGTACATATTGTCTGTCCTTCGTTCTTTGTCTTCTGATCATTGTACAGATTGTCTGTCCTTCGTTCCTTGTCTTCTGATCATTGTACATATTGTCTGTCCTTCGTTCTTTGTCTTCTGATCATTGTACATATTGTCTGTCCTTCGTTCCTTGTCTTCTGATCATTGTACATATTGTTTGTCCTTCGTTCTTTGTCTTCTGATCATTGTACATATTGTTTGTCCTTCGTTCTTTGTCTTCTGATCATTGTACATATTGTCTGTCCTTCGTTCTTTGTCTTCTGATCATTGTACATATTGTTTGTCCTTCGTTCTTTGTCTTCTGATCATTGTACATATTGTTTGTCCTTCGTTCTTTGTCTTCTGATCATTGTACATATTGTCTGTCCTTCGTTCCTTGTCTTCTGATCATTGTACATATTGTCTGTCCTTCGTTCCTTGTCTTCTGATCATTGTACATATTGTTTGTCCTTCGTTCTTTGTCTTCTGATCATTGTACATATTGTTTGTCCTTCGTTCTTTGTCTTCTGATCATTGTACATATTGTTTGTCCTTCGTTCTTTGTCTTCTGATCATTGTACATATTGTCTGTCCTTCGTTCCTTGTCTTCTGATCATTGTACATATTGTTTGTCCTTCGTTCCTTGTCTTCTGATCATTGTACATATTGTCTGTCCTTCGTTCTTTGTCTTCTGATCATTGTACATATTGTCTGTCCTTCGTTCCTTGTCTTCTGATCATTGTACATATTGTTTGTCCTTCGTTCTTTGTCTTCTTCTGATCATTGTACATATTGTTTGTCCTTCGTTCTTTGTCTTCTGATCATTGTACATATTGTTTGTCCTTCGTTCTTTGTCTTATTATCATTGTACATATTGTCTGTCCTTCGTTCTTTGTCTTCTGATCATTGTACATATTGTCTGTCCTTCGTTCTTTGTCTTCTGATCATTGTACATATTGTCTGTCCTTCGTTCCTTGTCTTCTGATCATTGTACATATTGTTCGTCCTTCGTTCCTTGTCTTCTGATCATTGTACATATTGTTTGTCCTTCGTTCTTTGTCTTCTGATCATTGTACATAGTGTCTGTCCTTCGTTCCTTGTCTTCTGATCATTGTACATATTGTCTGTCCTTCGTTCTTTGTCTTCTGATCATTGTACAGATTGTCTGTCCTTCGTTCCTTGTCTTCTGATCATTGTACATATTGTCTGTCCTTCGTTCTTTGTCTTCTGATCATTGTACATATTGTCTGTCCTTCGTTCCTTGTCTTCTGATCATTGTACATATTGTTTGTCCTTCGTTCTTTGTCTTCTGATCATTGTACATATTGTTTGTCCTTCGTTCTTTGTCTTCTGATCATTGTACATATTGTCTGTCCTTCGTTCTTTGTCTTCTGATCATTGTACATATTGTCTGTCCTTCGTTCCTTGTCTTCTAATCATTGTACATATTGTTTGTCCTTCGTTCTTTGTCTTCTGATCATTGTACATATTGTTTGTCCTTCGTTCTTTGTCTTCTGATCATTGTACATATTGTTTGTCCTTCGTTCTTTGTCTTCTGATCATTGTACATATTGTTTGTCCTTCGTTCTTTGTCTTCTGATCATTGTACATAGTGTCTGTCCTTCGTTCCTTGTCTTCTGATCATTGTACATATTGTCTGTCCTTCGTTTCTTGTCTTCTGATCATTGTACATATTGTTTGTCCTTCGTTCTTTGTCTTCTGATCATTGTACAGATTGTCTGTCCTTCGTTCCTTGTCTTCTGATCATTGTACATATTGTCTGTCCTTCGTTCTTTGTCTTCTGATCATTGTACATATTGTCTGTCCTTCGTTCCTTGTCTTCTGATCATTGTACATATTGTTTGTCCTTCGTTCTTTGTCTTCTGATCATTGTACATATTGTTTGTCCTTCGTTCTTTGTCTTCTGATCATTGTACATATTGTCTGTCCTTCGTTCCTTGTCTTCTGATCATTGTACATATTGTTTGTCCTTCGTTCTTGTCTTCTGATCATTGTACATATTGTTTGTCCTTCGTTCTTTGTCTTCTGATCATTGTACATATTGTTTGTCCTTCGTTCTTTGTCTTCTGATCATTGTACATATTGTCTGTCCTTCGTTCCTTGTCTTCTGATCATTGTACATATTGTTTGTCCTTCGTTCCTTGTCTTCTGATCATTGTACATATTGTCTGTCCTTCGTTCTTTGTCTTCTGATCATTGTACATATTGTCTGTCCTTCGTTCCTTGTCTTCTGATCATTGTACATATTGTTTGTCCTTCGTTGTTTGTCTTCTGATCATTGTACATATTGTTTGTCCTTCGTTCTTTGTCTTCTGATCATTGTACATATTGTTTGTCCTTCGTTCTTTGTCTTCTGATCATTGTACATATTGTCTGTCCTTCGTTCCTTGTCTTCTGATCATTGTACATATTGTTTGTCCTTCGTTCCTTGTCTTCTGATCATTGTACATATTGTCTGTCCTTCGTTCTTTGTCTTCTGATCATTGTACATATTGTCTGTCCTTCGTTCCTTGTCTTCTGATCATTGTACATATTGTTTGTCCTTCGTTCTTTGTCTTCTGATCATTGTACATATTGTTTGTCCTTCGTTCTTTGTCTTCTGATCATTGTACATATTGTTTGTCCTTCGTTCTTTGTCTTATTATCATTGTACATATTGTCTGTCCTTCGTTCTTTGTCTTCTGATCATTGTACATATTGTCTGTCCTTCGTTCTTTGTCTTCTGATCATTGTACATATTGTCTGTCCTTCGTTCCTTGTCTTCTGATCATTGTACATATTGTTCGTCCTTCGTTCCTTGTCTTCTGATCATTGTACATATTGTTTGTCCTTCGTTCTTTGTCTTCTGATCATTGTACATAGTGTCTGTCCTTCGTTCCTTGTCTTCTGATCATTGTACATATTGTCTGTCCTTCGTTCTTTGTCTTCTGATCATTGTACAGATTGTCTGTCCTTCGTTCCTTGTCTTCTGATCATTGTACATATTGTCTGTCCTTCGTTCTTTGTCTTCTGATCATTGTACATATTGTCTGTCCTTCGTTCCTTGTCTTCTGATCATTGTACATATTGTTTGTCCTTCGTTCTTTGTCTTCTGATCATTGTACATATTGTTTGTCCTTCGTTCTTTGTCTTCTGATCATTGTACATATTGTCTGTCCTTCGTTCTTTGTCTTCTGATCATTGTACATATTGTTTGTCCTTCGTTCTTTGTCTTCTGATCATTGTACATATTGTTTGTCCTTCGTTCTTTGTCTTCTGATCATTGTACATATTGTCTGTCCTTCGTTCCTTGTCTTCTGATCATTGTACATATTGTCTGTCCTTCGTTCCTTGTCTTCTGATCATTGTACATATTGTTTGTCCTTCGTTCTTTGTCTTCTGATCATTGTACATATTGTTTGTCCTTCGTTCTTTGTCTTCTGATCATTGTACATATTGTCTGTCCTTCGTTCCTTGTCTTCTGATCATTGTACATATTGTTTGTCCTTCGTTCCTTGTCTTCTGATCATTGTACATATTGTCTGTCCTTCGTTCTTTGTCTTCTGATCATTGTACATATTGTCTGTCCTTCGTTCCTTGTCTTCTGATCATTGTACATATTGTTTGTCCTTCGTTCTTTGTCTTCTGATCATTGTACATATTGTTTGTCCTTCGTTCTTTGTCTTCTGATCATTGTACATATTGTTTGTCCTTCGTTCTTTGTCTTCTGATCATTGTACATATTGTCTGTCCTTCGTTCCTTGTCTTCTGATCATTGTACATATTGTTTGTCCTTCGTTCCTTGTCTTCTGATCATTGTACATATTGTCTGTCCTTCGTTCTTTGTCTTCTGATCATTGTACATATTGTCTGTCCTTCGTTCCTTGTCTTCTGATCATTGTACATATTGTTTGTCCTTCGTTCTTTGTCTTCTGATCATTGTACATATTGTTTGTCCTTCGTTCTTTGTCTTCTGATCATTGTACATATTGTTTGTCCTTCGTTCTTTGTCTTATTATCATTGTACATATTGTCTGTCCTTCGTTCTTTGTCTTCTGATCATTGTACATATTGTCTGTCCTTCGTTCTTTGTCTTCTGATCATTGTACATATTGTCTGTCCTTCGTTCCTTGTCTTCTGATCATTGTACATATTGTTCGTCCTTCGTTCCTTGTCTTCTGATCATTGTACATATTGTTTGTCCTTCGTTCTTTGTCTTCTGATCATTGTACATAGTGTCTGTCCTTCGTTCCTTGTCTTCTGATCATTGTACATATTGTCTGTCCTTCGTTCTTTGTCTTCTGATCATTGTACAGATTGTCTGTCCTTCGTTCCTTGTCTTCTGATCATTGTACATATTGTCTGTCCTTCGTTCTTTGTCTTCTGATCATTGTACATATTGTCTGTCCTTCGTTCCTTGTCTTCTGATCATTGTACATATTGTTTGTCCTTCGTTCTTTGTCTTCTGATCATTGTACATATTGTTTGTCCTTCGTTCTTTGTCTTCTGATCATTGTACATATTGTCTGTCCTTCGTTCTTTGTCTTCTGATCATTGTACATATTGTTTGTCCTTCGTTCTTTGTCTTCTGATCATTGTACATATTGTTTGTCCTTCGTTCTTTGTCTTCTGATCATTGTACATATTGTCTGTCCTTCGTTCCTTGTCTTCTGATCATTGTACATATTGTCTGTCCTTCGTTCCTTGTCTTCTGATCATTGTACATATTGTTTGTCCTTCGTTCTTTGTCTTCTGATCATTGTACATATTGTTTGTCCTTCGTTCTTTGTCTTCTGATCATTGTACATATTGTCTGTCCTTCGTTCCTTGTCTTCTGATCATTGTACATATTGTTTGTCCTTCGTTCCTTGTCTTCTGATCATTGTACATATTGTCTGTCCTTCGTTCTTTGTCTTCTGATCATTGTACATATTGTCTGTCCTTCGTTCCTTGTCTTCTGATCATTGTACATATTGTTTGTCCTTCGTTCTTTGTCTTCTGATCATTGTACATATTGTTTGTCCTTCGTTCTTTGTCTTCTGATCATTGTACATATTGTTTGTCCTTCGTTCTTTGTCTTCTGATCATTGTACATATTGTCTGTCCTTCGTTCCTTGTCTTCTGATCATTGTACATATTGTTTGTCCTTCGTTCCTTGTCTTCTGATCATTGTACATATTGTCTGTCCTTCGTTCTTTGTCTTCTGATCATTGTACATATTGTCTGTCCTTCGTTCCTTGTCTTCTGATCATTGTACATATTGTTTGTCCTTCGTTCTTTGTCTTCTGATCATTGTACATATTGTTTGTCCTTCGTTCTTTGTCTTCTGATCATTGTACATATTGTTTGTCCTTCGTTCTTTGTCTTATTATCATTGTACATATTGTCTGTCCTTCGTTCTTTGTCTTCTGATCATTGTACATATTGTCTGTCCTTCGTTCTTTGTCTTCTGATCATTGTACATATTGTCTGTCCTTCGTTCCTTGTCTTCTGATCATTGTACATATTGTTCGTCCTTCGTTCCTTGTCTTCTGATCATTGTACATATTGTTTGTCCTTTGTTCTTTGTCTTCTGATCATTGTACATAGTGTCTGTCCTTCGTTCCTTGTCTTCTGATCATTGTACATATTGTCTGTCCTTCGTTCTTTGTCTTCTGATCATTGTACATATTGTCTGTCCTTCGTTCTTTGTCTTCTGATCATTGTACATATTGTCTGTCCTTCGTTCTTTGTCTTCTGATCATTGTACATATTGTTCGTCCTTCGTTCCTTGTCTTCTGATCATTGTACATATTGTCTGTCCTTCGTTCCTTGTCTTCTGATCATTGTACATATTGTCTGTCCTTCGTTCCTTGTCTTCTGATCATTGTACATATTGTTTGTCCTTCGTTCTTTGTCTTCTGATCATTGTACATATTGTCTGTCCTTCGTTCTTTGTCTTCTGATCATTGTACATATTGTTCGTCCTTCGTTCCTTGTCTTCTGATCATTGTACATATTGTCTGTCCTTCGTTCCTTGTCTTCTGATCATTGTACATATTGTCTGTCCTTCGTTCCTTGTCTTCTGATCATTGTACATATTGTTTGTCCTTCGTTCTTTGTCTTCTGATCATTGTACATAGTGTCTGTCCTTCGTTCTTTGTCTTCTGATCATTGTACATATTGTTTGTCCTTCGTTCTTTGTCTTCTGATCATTGTACATATTGTCTGTCCTTCGTTCCTTGTCTTCTGATCATTGTACATATTGTCTGTCCTTCGTTCCTTGTCTTCTGATCATTGTACAGATTGTCTGTACTTAGTTCCTTGTCTTCTGATCATTGTACATATTGTCTGTCCTTCGTTCCTTGTCTTCTGATCATTGTACATATTGTCTGTCCTTCGTTCCTTGTCTTCTGATCATTGTACATATTGTCTGTCCTTCGTTCCTTGTCTTCTGATCATTGTACATATTGTCTGTCCTTCGTTCTTTGTCTTCTGATCATTATACATATTGTTTGTCCTTCGTTCTTTGTCTTCTGATCATTGTACATATTGTTTGTCCTTCGTTCTTTGTCTTCTGATCATTGTACATATTGTCTGTCCTTCGTTCTTTGTCTTCTGATCATTGTACATATTGTCTGTCCTTCGTTCTTTGTCTTCTGATCATTGTACATATTGTTTGTCCTTCGTTCTTTGTCTTCTGATCATTGTACATATTGTTTGTCCTTCGTTCTTTGTCTTCTGATCATTGTACATATTGTTTGTCCTTCGTTCTTTGTCTTCTGATCATTGTACATATTGTTTTCCTTCGTTCCTTGTCTTCTGATCATTGTACATATTGTTTTCCTTCGTTCTTTGTCTTCTGATCATTGTACATATTGTTTGTCCTTCGTTCTTTGTCTTCTGATCATTGTACATATTGTTTGTCCTTCGTTCCTTGTCTTCTGATCATTGTACATATTGTTTGTCCTTCGTTCCTTGTCTTCTGATCATTGTACATATTGTTTTCCTTCGTTCCTTGTCTTCTGATCATTGTACATAGTGTCTGTCCTTCGTTCCTTGTCTTCTGATCATTGTACATATTGTTTGTCCTTCGTTCCTTGTCTTCTGATCATTGTACATATTGTTTGTCCTTCGTTCTTTGTCTTCTGATCATTGTACATATTGTCTGTACTTCGTTCCTTGTCTTCTGATCATTGTACATATTGTTTGTCCTTCGTTCTTTGTCTTCTGATCATTGTACATATTGTTTGTCCTTCGTTCCTTGTCTTCTGATCATTGTACATATTGTTTGTCCTTCGTTCCTTGTCTTCTGATCATTGTACATATTGTTTGTCCTTCGTTCTTTGTCTTCTGATCATTGTACATATTGTTTGTCCTTCGTTCCTTGTCTTCTGATCATTGTACATATTGTTTGTCCTTCGTTCCTTGTCTTCTGATCATTGTACATAGTGTTTGTCCTTCGTTCTTTGTCTTCTGATCATTGTACATAGTGTCTGTCCTTCGTTCCTTGTCTTCTGATCATTGTACATATTGTTTGTCCTTCGTTCTTTGTCTTCTGATCATTGTACATATTGTTTGTCCTTCGTTCTTTGTCTTCTGATCATTGTACATAGTGTCTGTCCTTCGTTCCTTGTCTTCTGATCATTGTACATATTGTTTGTCCTTCGTTCTTTGTCTTCTGATCATTGTACATATTGTTTGTCCTTCGTTCTTTGTCTTCTGATCATTGTACATATTGTTTGTCCTTCGTTCCTTGTCTTCTGATCATTGTACATATTGTTTTCCTTCGTTCCTTGTCTTCTGATCATTGTACATAGTGTCTGTCCTTCGTTCCTTGTCTTCTGATCATTGTACATATTGTTTGTCCTTCGTTCCTTGTCTTCTGATCATTGTACATATTGTTTGTCCTTCGTTCTTTGTCTTCTGATCATTGTACATATTGTCTGTACTTCGTTCCTTGTCTTCTGATCATTGTACAGATTGTCTGTCCTTCGTTCCTTGTCTTCTGATCATTGTACATATTGTTTGTCCTTCGTTCTTTGTCTTCTGATCATTGTACATATTGTTTGTCCTTCGTTCTTTGTCTTCTGATCATTGTACATATTGTTTGTCCTTCGTTCTTTGTCTTCTGATCATTGTATATATTGTTTGTCCTTCGTTCTTTGTCTTCTGATCATTGTACATATTGTTTGTCCTTCGTTCCTTGTCTTCTGATCATTGTACATATTGTTTGTCCTTCGTTCCTTGTCTTCTGATCATTGTACATATTGTTTGTCCTTCGTTCCTTGTCTTCTGATCATTGTACATATTGTTTGTCCTTCGTTCCTTGTCTTCTGATCATTGTACATATTGTTTGTCCTTCGTTCTTTGTCTTCTGATCATTGTACATATTTTCTGTCCTTCGTTTCTTGTCTTCTGATCATTGTACATATTGTCTGTCCTTCGTTCCTTGTCTTCTGATCATTGTACATATTGTTTGTCCTTCGTTCTTTGTCTTCTGATCATTGTACATATTGTTTGTCCTTCGTTCTTTGTCTTCTGATCATTGTACATATTGTCTGTCCTTCGTTCTTTGTCTTCTGATCATTGTACATATTGTTTGTCCTTCGTTCTTTGTCTTCTGATCATTGTACATATTGTCTGTCCTTCGTTCCTTGTCTTCTGATCATTGTACATATTGTCTGTCCTTCGTTCCTTGTCTTCTGATCATTGTACATATTGTTTGTCCTTCGTTCTTTGTCTTCTGATCATTGTACATATTGTTTGTCCTTCGTTCTTTGTCTTCTGATCATTGTACATATTGTTTGTCCTTCGTTCTTTGTCTTCTGATCATTGTACATATTGTCTGTCCTTCGTTCCTTGTCTTCTGATCATTGTACATATTGTCTCTCCTTCGTTCTTTGTCTTCTGATCATTGTACATATTGTCTGTCCTTCGTTCTTTGTCTTCTGATCATTGTACATATTGTTTCTCCTTCGTTCCTTGTCTTCTGATCATTGTACATATTGTTTGTCCTTCGTTCTTTGTCTTCTGATCATTGTACATAGTGTCTGTCCTTCGTTCCTTGTCTTCCGATCATTGTACATATTGTTTGTCCTTCGTTCTTTGTCTTCTGATCATTGTACATATTGTTTGTCCTTCGTTCTTTGTCTTCTGATCATTGTACATATTGTTTGTCCTTCGTTCTTTGTCTTCTGATCATTGTACATATTGTTTGTCCTTCGTTCTTTGTCTTCTGATCATTGTACATATTGTTTGTCCTTCATTCTTTGTCTTCTGATCATTGTACATATTGTTTGTCCTTCGTTCTTTGTCTTCTGATCATTGTACATATTGTCTGTCCTTCGTTCTTTGTCTTCTGATAATTGTACATAGTGTCTGTCCTTCGTTCCTTGTCTTCTGATCATTGTACATAGTGTCTGTCCTTCGTTCTTTGTCTTCTGATCATTGTACATATTGTCTGTCCTTCGTTCTTTGTCTTCTGATCATTGTACATATTGTTTGTCCTTCGTTCCTTGTCTTCTGATCATTGTACATATTGTTTGTCCTTCGTTCTTTGTCTTCTGATCATTGTACATAGTGTCTGTCCTTCGTTCTTTGTCTTCTGATCATTGTACATATTGTTTGTCCTTCGTTCTTTGTCTTCTGATCATTGTACATATTGTCTGTCCTTCGTTCCTTGTCTTCTGATCATTGTACATATTGTTCGTCCTTCGTTCCTTGTCTTCTGATCATTGTACATATTGTTTGTCCTTCGTTCTTTGTCTTCTGATCATTGTACATAGTGTCTGTCCTTCGTTCCTTGTCTTCTGATCATTGTACATATTGTCTGTCCTTCGTTCTTTGTCTTCTGATCATTGTACATATTGTCTGTCCTTCGTTCTTTGTCTTCTGATCATTGTACATATTGTCTGTCCTTCGTTCTTTGTCTTCTGATCATTGTACATATTGTTCGTCCTTCGTTCCTTGTCTTCTGATCATTGTACATATTGTCTGTCCTTCGTTCCTTGTCTTCTGATCATTGTACATATTGTCTGTCCTTCGTTCCTTGTCTTCTGATCATTGTACATATTGTTTGTCCTTCGTTCTTTGTCTTCTGATCATTGTACATATTGTCTGTCCTTCGTTCTTTGTCTTCTGATCATTGTACATATTGTTCGTCCTTCGTTCCTTGTCTTCTGATCATTGTACATATTGTCTGTCCTTCGTTCCTTGTCTTCTGATCATTGTACATATTGTCTGTCCTTCGTTCCTTGTCTTCTGATCATTGTACATATTGTTTGTCCTTCGTTCTTTGTCTTCTGATCATTGTACATAGTGTCTGTCCTTCGTTCTTTGTCTTCTGATCATTGTACATATTGTTTGTCCTTCGTTCTTTGTCTTCTGATCATTGTACATATTGTCTGTCCTTCGTTCCTTGTCTTCTGATCATTGTACATATTGTCTGTCCTTCGTTCCTTGTCTTCTGATCATTGTACAGATTGTCTGTACTTCGTTCCTTGTCTTCTGATCATTGTACATATTGTCTGTCCTTCGTTCCTTGTCTTCTGATCATTGTACATATTGTCTGTCCATCGTTCCTTGTCTTCTGATCATTGTACATATTGTCTGTCCTTCGTTCCTTGTCTTCTGATCATTGTACATATTGTCTGTCCTTCGTTCTTTGTCTTCTGATCATTATACATATTGTTTGTCCTTCGTTCTTTGTCTTCTGATCATTGTACATATTGTTTGTCCTTCGTTCTTTGTCTTCTGATCATTGTACATATTGTCTGTCCTTCGTTCTTTGTCTTCTGATCATTGTACATATTGTCTGTCCTTCGTTCTTTGTCTTCTGATCATTGTACATATTGTTTGTCCTTCGTTCTTTGTCTTCTGATCATTGTACATATTGTTTGTCCTTCGTTCTTTGTCTTCTGATCATTGTACATATTGTTTGTCCTTCGTTCTTTGTCTTCTGATCATTGTACATATTGTTTTCCTTCGTTCCTTGTCTCCTGATCATTGTACATATTGTTTTCCTTCGTTCTTTGTCTTCTGATCATTGTACATATTGTTTGTCCTTCGTTCTTTGTCTTCTGATCATTGTACATATTGTTTGTCCTTCGTTCCTTGTCTTCTGATCATTGTACATATTGTTTGTCCTTCGTTCCTTGTCTTCTGATCATTGTACATATTGTTTTCCTTCGTTCCTTGTCTTCTGATCATTGTACATAGTGTCTGTCCTTCGTTCCTTGTCTTCTGATCATTGTACATATTGTTTGTCCTTCGTTCCTTGTCTTCTGATCATTGTACATATTGTTTGTCCTTCGTTCTTTGTCTTCTGATCATTGTACATATTGTCTGTACTTCGTTCCTTGTCTTCTGATCATTGTACATATTGTTTGTCCTTCGTTCTTTGTCTTCTGATCATTGTACATATTGTTTGTCCTTCGTTCCTTGTCTTCTGATCATTGTACATATTGTTTGTCCTTCGTTCCTTGTCTTCTGATCATTGTACATAGTGTTTGTCCTTCGTTCTTTGTCTTCTGATCATTGTACATAGTGTCTGTCCTTCGTTCCTTGTCTTCTGATCATTGTACATATTGTTTGTCCTTCGTTCTTTGTCTTCTGATCATTGTACATATTGTTTGTCCTTCGTTCTTTGTCTTCTGATCATTGTACATAGTGTCTGTCCTTCGTTCCTTGTCTTCTGATCATTGTACATATTGTTTGTCCTTCGTTCTTTGTCTTCTGATCATTGTACATATTGTTTGTCCTTCGTTCTTTGTCTTCTGATCATTGTACATATTGTTTGTCCTTCGTTCCTTGTCTTCTGATCATTGTACATATTGTTTTCCTTCGTTCCTTGTCTTCTGATCATTGTACATAGTGTCTGTCCTTCGTTCCTTGTCTTCTGATCATTGTACATATTGTTTGTCCTTCGTTCCTTGTCTTCTGATCATTGTACATATTGTCTGTCCTTCGTTCTTTGTCTTCTGATCATTGTACATATTGTCTGTACTTCGTTCCTTGTCTTCTGATCATTGTACAGATTGTCTGTCCTTCGTTCCTTGTCTTCTGATCATTGTACATATTGTTTGTCCTTCGTTCTTTGTCTTCTGATCATTGTACATATTGTTTGTCCTTCGTTCTTTGTCTTCTGATCATTGTACATATTGTTTGTCCTTCGTTCTTTGTCTTCTGATCATTGTACATATTGTTTGTCCTTCGTTCTTTGTCTTCTGATCATTGTACATATTGTTTGTCCTTCGTTCCTTGTCTTCTGATCATTGTACATATTGTTTGTCCTTCGTTCCTTGTCTTCTGATCATTGTACATATTGTTTGTCCTTCGTTCCTTGTCTTCTGATCATTGTACATATTGTTTGTCCTTCGTTCCTTGTCTTCTGATCATTGTACATATTGTTTGTCCTTCGTTCTTTGTCTTCTGATCATTGTACATATTTTCTGTCCTTCGTTTCTTGTCTTCTGATCATTGTACATATTGTCTGTCCTTCGTTCCTTGTCTTCTGATCATTGTACATATTGTTTGTCCTTCGTTCTTTGTCTTCTGATCATTGTACATATTGTTTGTCCTTCGTTCTTTGTCTTCTGATCATTGTACATATTGTCTGTCCTTCGTTCTTTGTCTTCTGATCATTGTACATATTGTTTGTCCTTCGTTCTTTGTCTTCTGATCATTGTACATATTGTCTGTCCTTCGTTCCTTGTCTTCTGATCATTTTACATATTGTCTGTCCTTCGTTCCTTGTCTTCTGATCATTGTACATATTGTTTGTCCTTCGTTCTTTGTCTTCTGATCATTGTACATATTGTTTGTCCTTCGTTCTTTGTCTTCTGATCATTGTACATATTGTTTGTCCTTCGTTCTTTATCTTCTGATCATTGTACATATTGTCTGTCCTTCGTTCCTTGTCTTCTGATCATTGTACATATTGTCTCTCCTTCGTTCTTTGTCTTCTGATCATTGTACATATTGTCTGTCCTTCGTTCTTTGTCTTCTGATCATTGTACATATTGTTTCTCCTTCGTTCCTTGTCTTCTGATCATTGTACATATTGTTTGTCCTTCGTTCTTTGTCTTCTGATCATTGTACATAGTGTCTGTCCTTCGTTCCTTGTCTTCCGATCATTGTACATATTGTTTGTCCTTCGTTCTTTGTCTTCTGATCATTGTGCATATTGTTTGTCCTTCGTTCTTTGTCTTCTGATCATTGTACATATTGTTTCTCCTTCGTTCTTTGTCTTCTGATCATTGTACATATTGTTTGTCCTTCGTTCTTTGTCTTCTGATCATTGTACATATTGTTTGTCCTTCGTTCTTTGTCTTCTGATCATTGTACATATTGTTTGTCCTTCGTTCTTTGTCTTCTGATCATTGTACATATTGTCTGTCCTTCGTTCTTTGTCTTCTGATAATTGTACATAGTGTCTGTCCTTCGTTCCTTGTCTTCTGATCATTGTACATAGTGTCTGTCCTTCGTTCTTTGTCTTCTGATCATTGTACATATTGTCTGTCCTTCGTTCTTTGTCTTCTGATCATTGTACATATTGTCTGTCCTTCGTTCCTTGTCTTCTGATCATTGTACATATTGTTTGTCCTTCGTTCTTTGTCTTCTGATCATTGTACATAGTGTCTGTCCTTCGTTCTTTGTCTTCTGATCATTGTACATATTGTTTGTCCTTCGTTCTTTGTCTTCTGATCATTGTACATATTGTCTGTCCTTCGTTCCTTGTCTTCTGATCATTGTACATATTGTCTGTCCTTCGTTCCTTGTCTTCTGATCATTGTACAGATTGTCTGTACTTCGTTCCTTGTCTTCTGATCATTGTACATATTGTCTGTCCTTCGTTCCTTGTCTTCTGATCATTGTACATATTGTCTGTCCTTCGTTCCTTGTCTTCTGATCATTGTACATATTGTCTGTCCTTCGTTCCTTGTCTTCTGATCATTGTACATATTGTCTGTCCTTCGTTCTTTGTCTTCTGATCATTATACATATTGTCTGTCCTTCGTTCTTTGTCTTCTGATCATTGTACATATTGTTTGTCCTTCGTTCTTTGTCTTCTGATCATTGTACATATTGTCTGTCCTTCGTTCTTTGTCTTCTGATCATTGTACATATTGTCTGTCCTTCGTTCTTTGTCTTCTGATCATTGTACATATTGTTTGTCCTTCGTTCTTTGTCTTCTGATCATTGTACATATTGTTTGTCCTTCGTTCTTTGTCTTCTGATCATTGTACATATTGTTTGTCCTTCGTTCTTTGTCTTCTGATCATTGTACATATTGTTTTCCTTCGTTCCTTGTCTTCTGATCATTGTACATATTGTTTTCCTTCGTTCTTTGTCTTCTGATCATTGTACATATTGTTTGTCCTTCGTTCTTTGTCTTCTGATCATTGTACATATTGTTTGTCCTTCGTTCCTTGTCTTCTGATCATTGTACATATTGTTTGTCCTTCGTTCCTTGTCTTCTGATCATTGTACATATTGTTTTCCTTCGTTCCTTGTCTTCTGATCATTGTACATAGTGTCTGTCCTTCGTTCCTTGTCTTCTGATCATTGTACATATTGTTTGTCCTTCGTTCCTTGTCTTCTGATCATTGTACATATTGTTTGTCCTTCGTTCTTTGTCTTCTGATCATTGTACATATTGTCTGTACTTCGTTCCTTGTCTTCTGATCATTGTACATATTGTTTGTCCTTCGTTCTTTGTCTTCTGATCATTGTACATATTGTTTGTCCTTCGTTCCTTGTCTTCTGATCATTGTACATATTGTTTGTCCTTCGTTCCTTGTCTTCTGATCATTGTACATATTGTTTGTCCTTCGTTCTTTGTCTTCTGATCATTGTACATATTGTTTGTCCTTCGTTCCTTGTCTTCTGATCATTGTACATATTGTTTGTCCTTCGTTCCTTGTCTTCTGATCATTGTACATAGTGTTTGTCCTTCGTTCTTTGTCTTCTGATCATTGTACATAGTGTCTGTCCTTCGTTCCTTGTCTTCTGATCATTGTACATATTGTTTGTCCTTCGTTCTTTGTCTTCTGATCATTGTACATATTGTTTGTCCTTCGTTCTTTGTCTTCTGATCATTGTACATAGTGTCTGTCCTTCGTTCCTTGTCTTCTGATCATTGTACATATTGTTTGTCCTTCGTTCTTTGTCTTCTGATCATTGTACATATTGTTTGTCCTTCGTTCTTTGTCTTCTGATCATTGTACATATTGTTTGTCCTTCGTTCCTTGTCTTCTGATCATTGTACATATTGTTTTCCTTCGTTCCTTGTCTTCTGATCATTGTACATAGTGTCTGTCCTTCGTTCTTTGTCTTCTGATCATTGTACATAGTGTCTGTCCTTCGTTCTTTGTCTTCTGATCATTGTACATATTGTTTGTCCTTCGTTCCTTGTCTTCTGATCATTGTACATATTGTTTGTCCTTCGTTCTTTGTCTTCTGATCATTGTACATATTGTCTGTACTTCGTTCCTTGTCTTCTGATCATTGTACAGATTGTCTGTCCTTCGTTCCTTGTCTTCTGATCATTGTACATATTGTTTGTCCTTCGTTCTTTGTCTTCTGATCATTGTACATATTGTTTGTCCTTCGTTCTTTGTCTTCTGATCATTGTACATATTGTTTGTCCTTCGTTCCTTGTCTTCTGATCATTGTACATATTGTTTGTCCTTCGTTCTTTGTCTTCTGATCATTGTACATATTGTCTGTACTTCGTTCCTTGTCTTCTGATCATTGTACATATTGTTTGTCCTTCGTTCTTTGTCTTCTGATCATTGTACATATTGTTTGTCCTTCGTTCCTTGTCTTCTGATCATTGTACATATTGTTTGTCCTTCGTTCCTTGTCTTCTGATCATTGTACATATTGTTTGTCCTTCGTTCTTTGTCTTCTGATCATTGTACATATTGTTTGTCCTTCGTTCCTTGTCTTCTGATCATTGTACATATTGTTTGTCCTTCGTTCCTTGTCTTCTGATCATTGTACATAGTGTTTGTCCTTCGTTCTTTGTCTTCTGATCATTGTACATAGTGTCTGTCCTTCGTTCCTTGTCTTCTGATCATTGTACATATTGTTTGTCCTTCGTTCTTTGTCTTCTGATCATTGTACATATTGTTTGTCCTTCGTTCTTTGTCTTCTGATCATTGTACATAGTGTCTGTCCTTCGTTCCTTGTCTTCTGATCATTGTACATATTGTTTGTCCTTCGTTCTTTGTCTTCTGATCATTGTACATATTGTTTGTCCTTCGTTCTTTGTCTTCTGATCATTGTACATATTGTTTGTCCTTCGTTCCTTGTCTTCTGATCATTGTACATATTGTTTTCCTTCGTTCCTTGTCTTCTGATCATTGTACATAGTGTCTGTCCTTCGTTCTTTGTCTTCTGATCATTGTACATAGTGTCTGTCCTTCGTTCTTTGTCTTCTGATCATTGTACATATTGTTTGTCCTTCGTTCCTTGTCTTCTGATCATTGTACATATTGTTTGTCCTTCGTTCTTTGTCTTCTGATCATTGTACATATTGTCTGTACTTCGTTCCTTGTCTTCTGATCATTGTACAGATTGTCTGTCCTTCGTTCCTTGTCTTCTGATCATTGTACATATTGTTTGTCCTTCGTTCTTTGTCTTCTGATCATTGTACATATTGTTTGTCCTTCGTTCTTTGTCTTCTGATCATTGTACATATTGTTTGTCCTTCGTTCTTTGTCTTCTGATCATTGTACATATTGTTTGTCCTTCGTTCTTTGTCTTCTGATCATTGTACATATTGTTTGTCCTTCGTTCCCTGTCTTCTGATCATTGTACATATTGTTTGTCCTTCGTTCCTTGTCTTCTGATCATTGTACATATTGTTTGTCCTTCGTTCCTTGTCTTCTGATCATTGTACATATTGTTTGTCCTTCGTTCCTTGTCTTCTGATCATTGTACATATTGTTTGTCCTTCGTTCTTTGTCTTCTGATCATTGTACATATTTTCTGTCCTTCGTTTCTTGTCTTCTGATCATTGTACATATTGTCTGTCCTTCGTTCCTTGTCTTCTGATCATTGTACATATTGTTTGTCCTTCGTTCTTTGTCTTCTGATCATTGTACATATTGTTTGTCCTTCGTTCTTTGTCTTCTGATCATTGTACATATTGTCTGTCCTTCGTTCTTTGTCTTCTGATCATTGTACATATTGTTTGTCCTTCGTTCTTTGTCTTCTGATCATTGTACATATTGTCTGTCCTTCGTTCCTTGTCTTCTGATCATTGTACATATTGTCTGTCCTTCGTTCCTTGTCTTCTGATCATTGTACATATTGTTTGTCCTTCGTTCTTTGTCTTCTGATCATTGTACATATTGTTTGTCCTTCGTTCTTTGTCTTCTGATCATTGTACATATTGTTTGTCCTTCGTTCTTTGTCTTCTGATCATTGTACATATTGTCTGTCCTTCGTTCCTTGTCTTCTGATCATTGTACATATTGTCTCTCCTTCGTTCTTTGTCTTCTGATCATTGTACATATTGTCTGTCCTTCTTTCTTTGTCTTCTGATCATTGTACATATTGTTTCTCCTTCGTTCCTTGTCTTCTGATCATTGTACATATTGTTTGTCCTTCGTTCTTTGTCTTCTGATCATTGTACATAGTGTCTGTCCTTCGTTCCTTGTCTTCCGGTCATTGTACATATTGTTTGTCCTTCGTTCTTTGTCTTCTGATCATTGTACATATTGTTTGTCCTTCGTTCTTTGTCTTCTGATCATTGTACATATTGTTTGTCCTTCGTTCTTTGTCTTCTGATCATTGTACATATTGTTTGTCCTTCGTTCTTTGTCTTCTGATCATTGTACATATTGTTTGTCCTTCGTTCTTTGTCTTCTGATCATTGTACATATTGTTTGTCCTTCGTTCTTTGTCTTCTGATCATTGTACATATTGTCTGTCCTTCGTTCTTTGTCTTCTGATAATTGTACATAGTGTCTGTCCTTCGTTCCTTGTCTTCTGATCATTGTACATAGTGTCTGTCCTTCGTTCTTTGTCTTCTGATCATTGTACATATTGTCTGTCCTTCGTTCTTTGTCTTCTGATCATTGTACATATTGTTTGTCCTTCGTTCTTTGTCTTCTGATCATTGTACATATTGTCTGTCCTTCGTTCTTTGTCTTCTGATCATTGTACATATTGTCTGTCCTTCGTTCTTTGTCTTCTGATCATTGTGCATATTGTTTGTCCTTCGTTCTTTGTCTTCTGATAATTGTACATAGGCATGCCTTGTACATATTGTCTGTCCTTCGTTCTTTGTCTTCTGATCATTGTACATATTGTTTGTCCTTCGTTCTTTGTCTTCTGATCATTGTACATATTGTTTGTCCTTCGTTCCTTGTCTTCTGATCATTGTACATATTGTTTGTCCTTCGTTCTTTGTCTTCTGATCATTGTACATATTGTCTGTCCTTCGTTCGTTGTCTTCTGATCATTGTACATATTGTCTGTCCTTCGTTCCTTGTCTTCTGATCATTGTACATATTGTTTGTCCTTCGTTCTTTGTCTTCTGATCATTGTACATATTGTCTGTCCTTCGTTCTTTGTCTTCTGATCATTGTACATATTGTTTGTCCTTCGTTCTTTGTCTTCTGATCATTGTACATATTGTTTGTCCTTCGTTCTTTGTCTTCTGATCATTGTACATATTGTTTGTCCTTCGTTCTTTGTCTTCTGATCATTGTACATATTGTTTGTCCTTCGTTCTTTGTCTTCTGATCATTGTACATATTGTCTGTCCTTCGTTCCTTGTCTTCTGATCATTGTACATAGTGTCTGTCCTTCGTTCTTTGTCTTCTGATCATTGTACATATTGTCTGTCCTTCGTTCTTTGTCTTCTGATCATTGTACATATTGTCTGTCCTTCGTTCCTTGTCTTCTGATCATTGTACATATTGTTTGTCCTTCGTTCTTTGTCTTCTGATCATTGTACATAGTGTCTGTCCTTCGTTCTTTGTCTTCTGATCATTGTACATATTGTCTGTCCTTCGTTCTTTGTCTTCTGATCATTGTACATATTGTTCGTCCTTCGTTCCTTGTCTTCTGATCATTGTACATATTGTCTGTCCTTCGTTCCTTGTCTTCTGATCATTGTACATATTGTCTGTCCTTCGTTCCTTGTCTTCTGATCATTGTACATATTGTTTGTCCTTCGTTCTTTGTCTTCTGATCATTGTACATATTGTCTGTCCTTCGTTCTTTGTCTTCTGATCATTGTACATATTGTTCGTCCTTCGTTCCTTGTCTTCTGATCATTGTACATATTGTCTGTCCTTCGTTCCTTGTCTTCTGATCATTGTACATATTGTCTGTCCTTCGTTCCTTGTCTTCTGATCATTGTACATATTGTTTGTCCTTCGTTCTTTGTCTTCTGATCATTGTACATAGTGTCTGTCCTTCGTTCTTTGTCTTCTGATCATTGTACATATTGTTTGTCCTTCGTTCTTTGTCTTCTGATCATTGTACATATTGTCTGTCCTTCGTTCCTTGTCTTCTGATCATTGTACATATTGTCTGTCCTTCGTTCCCTGTCTTCTGATCATTGTACAGATTGTCTGTACTTCGTTCCTTGTCTTCTGATCATTGTACATATTGTCTGTCCTTCGTTCCTTGTCTTCTGATCATTGTACATATTGTCTGTCCTTCGTTCCTTGTCTTCTGATCATTGTACATATTGTCTGTCCTTCGTTCCTTGTCTTCTGATCATTGTACATATTGTCTGTCCTTCGTTCTTTGTCTTCTGATCATTATACATATTGTTTGTCCTTCGTTCTTTGTCTTCTGATCATTGTACATATTGTGTGTCCTTCGTTCTTTGTCTTCTGATCATTGTACATATTGTCTGTCCTTCGTTCTTTGTCTTCTGATCATTGTACATATTGTCTGTCCTTCGTTCTTTGTCTTCTGATCATTGTACATATTGTTTGTCCTTCGTTCTTTGTCTTCTGATCATTGTACATATTGTTTGTCCTTCGTTCTTTGTCTTCTGATCATTGTACATATTGTTTGTCCTTCGTTCTTTGTCTTCTGATCATTGTACATATTGTTTTCCTTCGTTCCTTGTCTTCTGATCATTGTACATATTGTTTGTCCTTCGTTCTTTGTCTTCTGATCATTGTACATATTGTTTGTCCTTCGTTCTTTGTCTTCTGATCATTGTACATATTGTTTGTCCTTCGTTCTTGTCTGTCCTTCGTTCTTTGTCTTCTGATCATTGTACATATTGTTTGTCCTTCGTTCTTTGTCTTCTGATCATTGTACATATTGTTTGTCCTTCGTTCCTTGTCTTCTGATCATTGTACATATTGTTTGTCCTTCGTTCTTTGTCTTCTGATCATTGTACATATTGTCTGTCCTTCGGTCGTTGTCTTCTGATCATTGTACATATTGTCTGTCCTTCGTTCCTTGTCTTCTGATCATTGTACATATTGTTTGTCCTTCGTTCTTTGTCTTCTGATCATTGTACATATTGTCTGTCCTTCGTTCTTTGTCTTCTGATCATTGTACATATTGTTTGTCCTTCGTTCTTTGTCTTCTGATCATTGTACATATTGTTTGTCCTTCGTTCTTTGTCTTCTGATCATTGTACATATTGTTTGTCCTTCGTTCTTTGTCTTCTGATCATTGTACATATTGTTTGTCCTTCGTTCTTTGTCTTCTGATCATTGTACATATTGTTTGTCCTTCGTTCTTTGTCTTCTGATCATTGTACATATTGTCTGTCCTTCGTTCTTTGTCTTCTGATAATTGTACATAGTGTCTGTCCTTCGTTCCTTGTCTTCTGATCATTGTACATAGTGTCTGTCCTTCGTTCTTTGTCTTCTGATCATTGTACATATTGTCTGTCCTTCGTTCTTTGTCTTCTGATCATTGTGCATATTGTTTGTCCTTCGTTCTTTGTCTTCTGATCATTGTACATATTGTCTGTCCTTCGTTCTTTGTCTTCTGATCATTGTACATATTGTTTGTCCTTCGTTCTTTGTCTTCTGATCATTGTACATATTGTTTGTCCTTCGTTCCTTGTCTTCTGATCATTGTACATATTGTTTGTCCTTCGTTCTTTGTCTTCTGATCATTGTACATATTGTCTGTCCTTCGTTCGTTGTCTTCTGATCATTGTACATATTGTCTGTCCTTCGTTCCTTGTCTTCTGATCATTGTACATATTGTTTGTCCTTCGTTCTTTGTCTTCTGATCATTGTACATATTGTCTGTCCTTCGTTCTTTGTCTTCTGATCATTGTACATATTGTTTATCCTTCGTTCTTTGTCTTCTGATCATTGTACATATTGTTTGTCCTTCGTTCTTTGTCTTCTGATCATTGTACATATTGTTTGTCCTTCGTTCTTTGTCTTCTGATCATTGTACATATTGTTTGTCCTTCGTTCTTTGTCTTCTGATCATTGTACATAGTGTCTGTCCTTCGTTCCTTGTCTTATGATCATTGTACATATTGTTTGTCCTTCGTTCTTTGTCTTCTGATCATTGTACATATTGTCTGTCCTTCGTTCCTTGTCTTCTGATCATTGTACATAGTGTCTGTCCTTCGTTCTTTGTCTTCTGATCATTGTACATATTGTCTGTCCTTCGTTCTTTGTCTTCTGATCATTGTACATATTGTCTGTCCTTCGTTCCTTGTCTTCTGATCATTGTACATATTGTTTGTCCTTCGTTCTTTGTCTTCTGATCATTGTACATAGTGTCTGTCCTTCGTTCTTTGTCTTCTGATCATTGTACATATTGTTTGTCCTTCGTTCTTTGTCTTCTGATCATTGTACATATTGTCTGTCCTTCGTTCCTTGTCTTCTGATCATTGTACATATTGTTTGTCCTTCGTTCCTTGTCTTCTGATCATTGTACAGATTGTCTGTACTTCGTTCCTTGTCTTCTGATCATTGTACATATTGTCTGTCCTTCGTTCCTTGTCTTCTGATCATTGTACATATTGTCTGTCCTTCGTTCCTTGTCTTCTGATCATTGTACATATTGTCTGTCCTTCGTTCCTTGTCTTCTGATCATTGTACATATTGTCTGTCCTTCGTTCTTTGTCTTCTGATCATTATACATATTGTTTGTCCTTCGTTCTTTGTCTTCTGATCATTGTACATATTGTTTGTCCTTCGTTCTTTGTCTTCTGATCATTGTACATATTGTCTGTCCTTCGTTCTTTGTCTTCTGATCATTGTACATATTGTCTGTCCTTCGTTCTTTGTCTTCTGATCATTGTACATATTGTTTGTCCTTCGTTCTTTGTCTTCTGATCATTGTACATATTGTTTGTCCTTCGTTCTTTGTCTTCTGATCATTGTACATATTGTTTGTCCTTCGTTCTTTGTCTTCTGATCATTGTACATATTGTTTTCCTTCGTTCCTTGTCTTCTGATCATTGTACATATTGTTTGTCCTTCGTTCTTTGTCTTCTGATCATTGTACATATTGTCTGTCCTTCGTTCTTTGTCTTCTGATCATTGTACATATTGTTCGTCCTTCGTTCCTTGTCTTCTGATCATTGTACATATTGTCTGTCCTTCGTTCCTTGTCTTCTGATCATTGTACATATTGTCTGTCCTTCGTTCCTTGTCTTCTGATCATTGTACATATTGTTTGTCCTTCGTTCTTTGTCTTCTGATCATTGTACATATTGTCTGTCCTTCGTTCGTTGTCTTCTGATCATTGTACATATTGTCTGTCCTTCGTTCTTTGTCTTCTGATCATTGTACATATTGTTTGTCCTTCGTTCTTTGTCTTCTGATCATTGTACATATTGTCTGTCCTTCGTTCTTTGTCTTCTGATCATTGTACATATTGTTTGTCCTTCGTTCTTTGTCTTCTGATCATTGTACATATTGTTTGTCCTTCGTTCTTTGTCTTCTGATCATTGTACATATTGTTTGTCCTTCGTTCTTTGTCTTCTGATCATTGTACATATTGTTTGTCCTTCGTTCTTTGTCTTCTGATCATTGTACATAGTGTCTGTCCTTCGTTCCTTGTCTTATGATCATTGTACATATTGTTTGTCCTTCGTTCTTTGTCTTCTGATCATTGTACATATTGTCTGTCCTTCGTTCCTTGTCTTCTGATCATTGTACATAGTATCTGTCCTTCGTTCTTTGTCTTCTGATCATTGTACATATTGTCTGTCCTTCGTTCTTTGTCTTCTGATCATTGTACATATTGTCTGTCCTTCGTTCCTTGTCTTCTGATCATTGTACATATTGTTTGTCCTTCGTTCTTTGTCTTCTGATCATTGTACATAGTGTCTGTCCTTCGTTCTTTGTCTTCTGATCATTGTACATATTGTTTGTCCTTCGTTCTTTGTCTTCTGATCATTTTACATATTGTCTGTCCTTCGTTCCTTGTCTTCTGATCATTGTACATATAGTCTGTCCTTCGTTCCTTGTCTTCTGATCATTGTACAGATTGTCTGTACTTCGTTCCTTGTCTTCTGATCATTGTACATATTGTCTGTCCTTCGTTCCTTGTCTTCTGATCATTGTACATATTGTCTGTCCTTCGTTCCTTGTCTTCTGATCATTGTACATATTGTCTGTCCTTCGTTCCTTGTCTTCTGATCATTGTACATATTGTCTGTCCTTCGTTCTTTGTCTTCTGATCATTATACATATTGTTTGTCCTTCGTTCTTTGTCTTCTGATCATTGTACATATTGTTTGTCCTTCGTTCTTTGTCTTCTGATCATTGTACATATTGTCTGTCCTTCGTTCTTTGTCTTCTGATCATTGTACATATTGTCTGTCCTTCGTTCTTTGTCTTCTGATCATTGTACATATTGTTTGTCCTTCGTTCTTTGTCTTCTGATCATTGTACATATTGTTTGTCCTTCGTTCTTTGTCTTCTGATCATTGTACATATTGTTTTCCTTCGTTCCTTGTCTTCTGATCATTGTACATATTGTTAACCTTCGTTCTTTGTCTTCTGATCATTGTACATATTGTTTGTCCTTCGTTCTTTGTCTTCTGATCATTGTACATATTGTTTGTCCTTCGTTCCTTGTCTTCTGATCATTGTACATATTGTTTGTCCTTCGTTCCTTGTCTTCTGATCATTGTACATATTGTTTTCCTTCGTTCCTTGTCTTCTGATCATTGTACATAGTGTCTGTCCTTCGTTCCTTGTCTTCTGATCATTGTACATATTGTTTGTCCTTCGTTCCTTGTCTTCTGATCATTGTACATATTGTTTGTCCTTCGTTCTTTGTCCTCTGATCATTGTACATATTGTCTGTACTTCGTTCCTTGTCTTCTGATCATTGTACATATTGTTTGTCCTTCGTTCTTTGTCTTCTGATCATTGTACATATTGTTTGTCCTTCGTTCCTTGTCTTCTGATCATTGTACATATTGTTTGTCCTTCGTTCCTTGTCTTCTGATCATTGTACATATTGTTTGTCCTTCGTTCTTTGTCTTCTGATCATTGTACATATTGTTTGTCCTTCGTTCCTTGTCTTCTGATCATTGTACATATTGTTTGTCCTTCGTTCCTTGTCTTCTGATCATTGTACATAGTGTTTGTCCTTCGTTCGTTGTCTTCTGATCATTGTACATAGTGTCTGTCCTTCGTTCCTTGTCTTCTGATCATTGTACATATTGTTTGTCCTTCGTTCTTTGTCATCTGATCATTGTACATATTGTTTGTCCTTCGTTCTTTGTCTTCTGATCATTGTACATAGTGTCTGTCCTTCGTTCCTTGTCTTCTGATCATTGTACATATTGTTTGTCCTTCGTTCTTTGTCTTCTGAATATTGTACATATTGTTTGTCCTTCGTTCTTTGTCTTCTGATCATTGTATATATTGTTTGTCCTTCGTTCCTTGTCTTCTGATCATTGTACATATTGTTTTCCTTCGTTCCTTGTCTTCTGATCATTGTACATAGTGTCTGTCCTTCGTTCCTTGTCTTCTGATCATTGTACATATTGTTTGTCCTTCGTTCCTTGTCTTCTGATCATTGTACATATTGTTTGTCCTTCGTTCTTTGTCTTCTGATCATTGTACATATTGTCTGTACTTCGTTCCTTGTCTTCTGATCATTGTACAGATTGTCTGTCCTTCGTTCCTTGTCTTCTGATCATTGTACATATTGTTTGTCCTTCGTTCTTTGTCTTCTGATCATTGTACATATTGTTTGTCCTTCGTTCTTTGTCTTCTGATCATTGTACATATTGTTTGTCCTTCGTTCTTTGTCTTCTGATCATTGTACATATTGTTTGTCCATCGTTCTTTGTCTTCTGATCATTGTACATATTGTTTGTCCTTCGTTCCTTGTCTTCTGATCATTGTACATATTGTTTGTCCTTCGTTCCTTGTCTTCTGATCATTGTACATATTGTTTGTCCTTCGTTCCTTGTCTTCTGATCATTGTACATATTGTTTGTCCTTCGTTCCTTGTCTTCTGATCATTGTACATATTGTTTGTCCTTCGTTCTTTGTCTTCTGATCATTGTACATATTTTCTGTCCTTCGTTTCTTGTCTTCTGATCATTGTACATATTGTCTGTCCTTCGTTCCTTGTCTTCTGATCATTGTACATATTGTTTGTCCTTCGTTCTTTGTCTTCTGATCATTGTACATATTGTTTGTCCTTCGTTCTTTGTCTTCTGATCATTGTACATATTGTCTGTCCTTCGTTCTTTGTCTTCTGATCATTGTACATATTGTTTGTCCTTCGTTCTTTGTCTTCTGATCATTGTACATATTGTCTGTCCTTCGTTCCTTGTCTTCTGATCATTGTACATATTGTCTGTCCTTCGTTCCTTGTCTTCTGATCATTGTACATATTGTTTGTCCTTCGTTCTTTGTCTTCTGATCATTGTACATATTGTTTGTCCTTCGTTCTTTGTCTTCTGATCATTGTACATATTGTTTGTCCTTCCTTCTTTGTCTTCTGATCATTGTACATATTGTCTGTCCTTCGTTCCTTGTCTTCTGATCATTGTACATATTGTCTCTCCTTCGTTCTTTGTCTTCTGATCATTGTACATATTGTCTGTCCTTCGTTCTTTGTCTTCTGATCATTGTACATATTGTTTCTCCTTCGTTCCTTGTCTTCTGATCATTGTACATATTGTTTGTCCTTCGTTCTTTGTCTTCTGATCATTGTACATAGTGTCTGTCCTTCGTTCCTTGTCTTCCGATCATTGTACATATTGTTTGTCCTTCGTTCTTTGTCTTCTGATCATTGTACATATTGTTTGTCCTTCGTTCTTTGTCTTCTGATTATTGTACATATTGTTTGTCCTTCGTTCTTTGTCTTCTGATCATTGTACATATTGTTTGTCCTTCGTTCTTTGTCTTCTGATCATTGTACATATTGTTTGTCCTTCGTTTTTTGTCTTCTGATCATTGTACATATTGTTTGTCCTTCGTTCTTTGTCTTCTGATCATTGTACATATTGTCTGTCCTTCGTTCTTTGTCTTCTGATAATTGTACATAGTGTCTGTCCTTCGTTCCTTGTCTTCTGATCATTGTACATAGTGTCTGTCCTTCGTTCTTTGTCTTCTGATCATTGTACATATTGTCTGTCCTTCGTTCTTTGTCTTCTGATCATTGTACATATTGTTTGTCCTTCGTTCTTTGTCTTCTGATCATTGTACATATTGTCTGTCCTTCGTTCTTTGTCTTCTGATCATTGTACATATTGTCTGTCCTTCGTTCTTTGTCTTCTGATCATTGTGCATATTGTTTGTCCTTCGTTCTTTGTCTTCTGATAATTGTACATAGGCATGCCTTGTACATATTGTCTGTCCTTCGTTCTTTGTCTTCTGATCATTGTACATATTGTTTGTCCTTCGTTCTTTGTCTTCTGATCATTGTACATATTGTTTGTCCTTCGTTCCTTGTCTTCTGATCATTGTACATATTGTTTGTCCTTCGTTCTTTGTCTTCTGATCATTGTACATATTGTCTGTCCTTCGGTCGTTGTCTTCTGATCATTGTACATATTGTCTGTCCTTCGTTCCTTGTCTTCTGATCATTGTACATATTGTTTGTCCTTCGTTCTTTGTCTTCTGATCATTGTACATATTGTCTGTCCTTCGTTCTTTGTCTTCTGATCATTGTACATATTGTTTGTCCTTCGTTCTTTGTCTTCTGATCATTGTACATATTGTTTGTCCTTCGTTCTTTGTCTTCTGATCATTGTACATATTGTTTGTCCTTCGTTCTTTGTCTTCTGATCATTGTACATATTGTTTGTCCTTCGTTCTTTGTCTTCTGATCATTGTACATAGTGTCTGTCCTTCGTTCCTTGTCTTATGATCATTGTACATATTGTTTGTCCTTCGTTCTTTGTCTTCTGATCATTGTACATATTGTCTGTCCTTCGTTCCTTGTCTTCTGATCATTGTACATATTGTCTGTCCTTCGTTCTTTGTCTTCTGATCATTGTACATATTGTCTCTCCTTCGTTCTTTGTCTTCTGATCATTGTACATATTGTTTGTCCTTCGTTCTTTGTCTTCTGATCATTGTACATATTGTTTGTCCTTCGTTCTTTGTCTTCTGATCATTGTACATATTGTTTGTCCTTCGTTCTTTGTCTTCTGATCATTGTACATATTGTCTGTCCTTCGTTCTTTGTCTTCTGATCATTGTACATATTGTTTGTCCTTCGTTCTTTGTCTTCTGATCAGTGTACATATTGTCTGTCCTTCGTTCCTTGTCTTCTGATCATTGTACATATTGTCTGTCCTTCGTTCCTTGTCTTCTGATCATTGTACATATTGTTTGTCCTTCGTTCTTTGTCTTCTGATCATTGTACATATTGTTTGTCCTTCGTTCTTTGTCTTCTGATCATTGTACATATTGTTTGTCCTTCGTTCCTTGTCTTCTGATCATTGTACATATTGTCTGTCCTTCGTTCCTTGTCTTCTGATCATTGTACATATTGTCTCTCCTTCGTTCTTTGTCTTCTGATCATTGTACATATTGTCTGTCCTTCGTTCTTTGTCTTCTGATCATTGTACATATTGTTTCTCCTTCGTTCCTTGTCTTCTGATCATTGTACATATTGTTTGTCCTTCGTTCTTTGTCTTCTGATCATTGTACATAGTGTCTGTCCTTCGTTCCTTGTCTTCCGATCATTGTACATATTGTTTGTCCTTCGTTCTTTGTCTTCTGATCATTGTACATATTGTTTGTCCTTCGTTCTTTGTCTTCTGATTATTGTACATATTGTTTGTCCTTCGTTCTTTGTCTTCTGATCATTGTACATATTGTTTGTCCTTCGTTCTTTGTCTTCTGATCATTGTACATATTGTTTGTCCTTCGTTTTTGTCTTCTGATCATTGTACATATTGTTTGTCCTTCGTTCTTTGTCTTCTGATCATTGTACATATTGTCTGTCCTTCGTTCTTTGTCTTCTGATAATTGTACATAGTGTCTGTCCTTCGTTCCTTGTCTTCTGATCATTGTACATAGTGTCTGTCCTTCGTTCTTTGTCTTCTGATCATTGTACATATTGTCTGTCCTTCGTTCTTTGTCTTCTGATCATTGTACATATTGTTTGTCCTTCGTTCTTTGTCTTCTGATCATTGTACATATTGTCTGTCCTTCGTTCTTTGTCTTCTGATCATTGTACATATTGTCTGTCCTTCGTTCTTTGTCTTCTGATCATTGTGCATATTGTTTGTCCTTCGTTCTTTGTCTTCTGATAATTGTACATAGGCATGCCTTGTACATATTGTCTGTCCTTCGTTCTTTGTCTTCTGATCATTGTACATATTGTTTGTCCTTCGTTCTTTGTCTTCTGATCATTGTACATATTGTTTGTCCTTCGTTCCTTGTCTTCTGATCATTGTACATATTGTTTGTCCTTCGTTCTTTGTCTTCTGATCATTGTACATATTGTCTGTCCTTCGGTCGTTGTCTTCTGATCATTGTACATATTGTCTGTCCTTCGTTCCTTGTCTTCTGATCATTGTACATATTGTTTGTCCTTCGTTCTTTGTCTTCTGATCATTGTACATATTGTCTGTCCTTCGTTCTTTGTCTTCTGATCATTGTACATATTGTTTGTCCTTCGTTCTTTGTCTTCTGATCATTGTACATATTGTTTGTCCTTCGTTCTTTGTCTTCTGATCATTGTACATATTGTTTGTCCTTCGTTCTTTGTCTTCTGATCATTGTACATATTGTTTGTCCTTCGTTCTTTGTCTTCTGATCATTGTACATAGTGTCTGTCCTTCGTTCCTTGTCTTATGATCATTGTACATATTGTTTGTCCTTCGTTCTTTGTCTTCTGATCATTGTACATATTGTCTGTCCTTCGTTCCTTGTCTTCTGATCATTGTACATATTGTCTGTCCTTCGTTCTTTGTCTTCTGATCATTGTACATATTGTCTCTCCTTCGTTCCTTGTCTTCTGATCATTGTACATATTGTTTGTCCTTCGTTCTTTGTCTTCTGATCATTGTACATATTGTCTGTCCTTCGTTCCTTGTCTTCTGATCATTGTACATATTGTCTGTCCTTCGTTCTTTGTCTTCTGATCATTGTACATATTGTCTCTCCTTCGTTCTTTGTCTTCTGATCATTGTACATATTGTTTGTCCTTCGTTCTTTGTCTTCTGATCATTGTACATATTGTTTGTCCTTCGTTCTTTGTCTTCTGATCATTGTACATATTGTCTGTCCTTCGTTCCTTGTCTTCTGATCATTGTACATATTGTCTGTCCTTCGTTCCTTGTCTTCTGATCATTATACATATTGTTTGTCCTTCGTTCCTTGTCTTCTGATCATTGTACATATTGTCTGTCCTTCGTTCCTTGTCTTCTGATCATTGTATATAGTTTGTCCTTCGTTCCTGTCTTCTGATCATTGTACATATTGTTTGTCCCTCTTCGATTTACGGCTCCTGATTACCTTTTTGATATCTTCACTCTTTTCTTACCTTCTGAAATTTCGCGCGTTTCACGCTTTCTGCAAGAGTGCACCTGTTTTTTGCTTATGTAAAATGCATATAGTTTGTTATGTCTTATACGCAAAAGGAGTGAGTATGATAAGGATAGATTTTGGCCCAATCTCAGAAACTGTTTATATAGATATAATATCAAACACAATCATTGAAAGGTAAGAAAAATAATTTTTTTGATGATTTCACTTTGCCCTTTGTTGCTTAGCAACGTAAATGGAGGAGGATCCAATTAATCATTGGAAATTCAAATATGGTGGTTTTATTTTACATATCTTGCATAGTCTTTTCGACAAAATGTTATATTCTGTGTATGTACACTCTAAAAAATAATATTCCAATTCTCTATATAGTATTTTTGTGTAGTTTTGTCACCCTAGCAACGGTTTTGTAAACATTAAATTAGCCTATATCATTGCAATTAATGGTTGAATTTTGATATCTACGATCTTTTGACTTGATATTTGATTAAGCGGTACATTTTTGTCAAGCTATACACACTACAAATGTCATTTCATATTTCAAAAATACATTTTGATATTTTTATTCATAGTTATGCCCCGTTCATAGCAACAGGTTTCCCTATGCACAGTATTTTCCTGTAGATCTCATGGACCTTTTATTTAATCAAGAAAAAAAATTCTACAACAGCACCTTAGCAGATCTAGAGACATCTTATCATTTACTAACCAGTATATATTATAAGAATTCCTTAAACCTTACAATATCCCTAGTAACCAAATATTATCCCTAGCAACCGCAGAAACTCGTCAATGCTGAGCTCTGTAAATTGCTTTTTTTAAATCTTTTTATAACCGAATGTTGATCTTTTTATTTTTTAAATCCTGAGAGGAAATTATTCTCAGTAATTAGAATGTCAAAGGAACCAAGTCAACTGCATAACATGGTAAAGCAGCGCTACAGCGGCAGGAGAGGATATTATCCATGTTGAATAATTAAGAAATAAATCATGGAAGCCATGTGTTGGGAGTTTTAACATGGATTGGCGGATATTATACGTTATTAGTCTCGAGATGTTATATATCCTGTTTTAAAGGGCAGTGGTTTTGTTAAAAGGTGATATATAACATCTAGAGACTGATAACATTTTTATCTGAATGTTCCAACATTAATAAGTATGTCCTTATTATAGGAAAAACATAAATACGTGTATCCTTGGACAAAGATCACAGAGAGCGATTATTGATTTTCTGTCATCTTGTGATTTTACTGAAATGTGTGTCGTCTGCTGTGCACAATGTAAATGGACAGCACATAGGTGAGAGCGATTATTGATTTTCTGTCACCGCACGGCTTCCCTGAAGTTTTAAAAGTACCTTTTTAGCCAATCAAAATTCTACTTGCCACGAGAACATCAGAGAATAGTATTTTATTCCGAGGCAGAAGCGAGGGATAAGATTTACTAATATCCGCCAATCCATGTTAAAACCAAAACATATTCTGGCTTCCATGATTTATTTCGATTCTGATATGACTAAGAGTACAAATACGGTAGTATACTTTGATTGGAAGACGGTAATTTATATTTACGGTATCTTCAAACTTTTTTTGTTGAGAAAAGTAAAACGTAATATATTATATAAATAGAATGCTTGGTAATACTGTATTATTGGTCATGGCCCATTAAAGTAAAATCATACCACTAAAATTCCAAGTAATACTACACATTTAGAACTGACTCATAAACGATAGACTATATCAACAAAATTCTTAGTAAAGATAACAAAAGGACCATTATAAACAAAACACCGAATATGTAAATCAAACCTAACATCCGTGTACTATGTTAAAACATGTACGTTATATCGTTATATGTACTGTATTAGATGAATTATGAATTAAGTAAGAATAAAATATTGATCTCACGATGTTGTTATCGGCAGTCATGTGTGCTAGACCATTACGCCACCGCAACGTTAATATTAAGCTATATATAAATCAAATTTACGTTAATACAATTATTCATCGGGAATTCACTTTGCGAAAGAGCTAAATAAAATATATTTGTTAAAGAAAAAAAGAAAATAATAAAAAGTAAAGGGACTACTAAAAATAGAAAGTTCCGATAGGGAGGAGCATCTTAGCTTTAATAATAATTGCATGATTTAGGTACTGTAAATATCTATAGAAATACATCTAATATAAACCATGTCAGTCCAGAAACACAGTTTATAGACAATACATTTCTGATTTGATTTGATAAAATGTTTAGATCATGTATAGGCACTTGACACTACATTAGTTTAAAACACAGGCACTCGAATTCCAGACCCCCTTTTTCCTCATGTGGTCCCTCCAGCGATTATGGTATGGATCTTAGTCTGGAAGTATATCTTTCAGCCATTTATCCATATTTCGTGTTACAACTCTCTCGTTCTACTAACTTTTGTTTCTAGGTCCAGCTGCCGTTTTAGGATTTTTCAGTAAAACGGTAGCTGGACCTAGAAACAAAAGTTAGTAGAACGAGAGAGTTGTAACACGCAATGTTGTAAAATATGGATAAATGACTCAAAGATATACTTCCAGACTAAGATCCATACCATAATCGCGGGAGGAACCAAATGAGGAAAATGGGGGGTCTGGAATTCGAGTGCCTGTGGTTTAAAAGACCCCATGAAGTCAGTGGTAAAAATATGTCCATGTGTAATTGACAATATGGAGTGGTTTTTTTATTGATATAGTGCCAACTGCCTAAAATAAGATAAGATGAGATAAGTTTTATTGATAGTCGGCATTTTAAATAACAATAAAACACAAGCCATAATGGCTTTTGACCGACATACACAACACAAAAATAAATAACATGTGAACCATGCATACTATAATATACACAAAGAAAAAAGTTAAGCACCCCGGATATATTAAAATATAAGTTTAGATTCTAATATTTATATTGATTATAGCAAGAACAATGTTCCATTAAAAAGATGTGTTCACACAGGTGTGACCATTATGTCTAATATCGACTAGTTATGCACGTGAACCATGCCTCTCACGCATTACTCAAAATTCAGTATGTTCACGCTTCGAATTTGGGTATTCAAGTCCGGTGTTTTTAAAAATTTATTCATTCTCAGTAAGCACAGTACGAAGGCGAATATCAAAAGCACAAAGATGGCAAATAATAGGCATGCATACAACAGGGATGCCCTTCAAAGCTATTGGACGTCAGATGGGCTACCACTATACTGTAGTCAGCCGACTGGTGAGAAAACACACACAAACCAACAATATGAAAGACTTGCCAAGATCCGGCAGACCACGGGTAACATCTGATCGTGACGACAGGGCATTGCAGCGTTGGATTAAACGGATGCCATTCGCAACCAGTCCCGTACTCAAACAACACTGGCTGCCCAATAGACGTCTGTCAACAAGAACAGTTAGAAACCGTATGAAATCAGCGGGACTTAAGTAAAGGATAGTCATTAAACGTCCACTGTTGGCAGACCGACATCGACGATCACGTTTGGCATGGTGTTTAGCACGACGTGGTTGGAATTTAAGGACATGGCGCAAGATCTATTGGTCAGACGAGAGCCGGTTTCTGCTTCATGTAACCGACGGCCGGATGAGGGTTTGGAGACAACAATACAGCCTTTGCCCCAGCATCCAGCCAACTGTCCCTTACGGTGGAGGCTCAGTAATGGCTTGGGGGTGTATCTCTCATGACTGCAAGCTGGATTTAGTCACCATACAAGGCAACCTAAATGGTGATCAGTACATCAGAGACGTCTTGCAACCAGTTGTCCCCCATTTCGACAACCACCCACTAGCTACAATTTAAGGCCTGTGTATATGGATGACAACGCCAGGTCTCATCGTTCAAGAGCAGTAACAGCCTACCTCCAAAGCGAAGCCGTGACTTCTGTTCCTTGGCCAGCCATAAGCCCGGATTTGAATACCATAGAGCATATTTGGGACATGTTAGGCCGTCGCATACATGCTCGGGAACCTCCAGTGCAAAACATTCGTCAGTTGGAAGCAGCATTGCATCGGGAATGGCAGCAGCTATCACAACAGGACATCCGACGTTTAACTGGAGGGATGAGACGCAGGATTGAGGCCGTCATCCAAGCACGTGGGGGTTACACCCGGTACTGAACTTTGAACAATAGATGTCGTCAAGTGATTCATAAGTGACGTTTTGAAAGTGAAATGACAATCTTATCGTGCTTTTTGAACTGTAAAGGTCAATACTTAAAATGGACATGTTTTACTGCAAAAACTGGCCTTGTGATGTTGTGATTATTAACATTTTTCTTTATTTTTTGTGGTTTCTTACAGCCAATGTAATGTCCTAACAGGTCACCATTGCGTTCTTGAGATTATCTGGTCAGTAATCACGTGATACTTGTCATATCATTTGTCATTTAAAAAAAACATTGGGGTTCTTAACTTTTTTCTTTGTGTATATAATATAGCATAAAAATGGTGTGTTGTGATCAATTCTTAAACAATAAATAATCTATTTGAATCGAATGTTTTTCAAAAACTACTCTGTTCTAATTCAAGTAATTCATTAGATTGTTTCTAAATATAAACTATATGAATAAAACACTGATCCGACGATGTAGAAAATTATTGATCAACAAATTTTCTGAAAATGGAACTGAAAGTGAAAGAGGAAGTTTGTGTTTAATGGTAACCAATAGTTACGCATGTCAACTTTAGTAATATCACGATAGTGTGTGAATGGCCTTTAACTGAGGAGTATTAACACTGATAATGAAACCATCGGAGATATTCTATAGTCAGGATTCCATCAAAGACAAATTCGAAAATGGCAGAACTATTAAATCAACTTTCAACGTATGTGTTAAACATCCATATGAAATTAAGAAAATTCCCAGGATGAGAGTCTTTAAGAAAGATGGCAAATGGTTTTCAATGGACAACCGTAGACTTTGGGTTTTCAAAAAGCTAGAAACTGAAGGTCATATCAAAGATGTAAGCGTTAGACAAATGGGTGCAGACAAATTGCCGGATGATAAATTTACAACACAAAACGGAGGTGCCGATGTGTCTATCAGAGACACCACTGCATTTTGTAATAGTGATGATCCTGTTAGTAGACTTTTAATGGCTTTCCTTTACTAATGTTTTTCAGCAGAGGATAAATAAGCTTATTTTGTTGACTCACCTCAGTTTGAGTCTACCCAATGAAGGTAGTTACAGAAAGGCGTCGCGCACACTCACTAGTAATCAGATATCTTTATTTTTATTCATGTTTATTCCACAAAGATAAATTCAACCTGTGCATGTGACTTATTTTTTATTTTCTTTATGTTTGACAAAGTAAACATTGTTTTAGATAAACTTATATTTGGTTGAAAATCTGTATTTAATCTTATGTCAGACTTAACTGAAAACTGAAACTGAAAGTAGCAATTTGAGTTGAACCGTAACCAATGGATACTCATACCAATTTACGCAATGAAAACACAACCATTGGCAGATTTTTATCTGGTTTTTGACAATACTTTTGCAATGAATGCGCAGTATTATACTATTCGGGACTCCATGGAAGCATGTTTGACTATTGAATCGACATTTTCAATTGGTGTCGGCCCGATAATCCGAAGGGCCAACAGTCCGAAGGCCCGATAGTCCGAAGACCCAATCGTCCGAAGTCCCAATAATCCGAAAGCCCAATAGTCCGAAGGGTCAATAGTCCGAATGACCAATTGTCCGATAGTCCGAAGGCCCAATATATAGTCCGAATGACTTTCCGAAAAATCGTCCAAAGGAATGCACTGTTGAATAAAAGCAGATACGTCTGTCTATCCATTATCATGAAAACAGAGAAGTTATATGCTATGAAAATCTAAAATAGCATAATTTAATGGTAACATATATATACACATCCGTTTCATGATTTTCGAGAATAAACCCGTAACTCAGTTTAGTTTGGTTTATAGTGTTTGCTTGACGCCCTTTTCAACAATATTTCAATTGTATCGTGGCGGTCAGTTTTATTGGTGGAGGAGACCGGAGTACACAGAAAAAACCACCGACCTGCCGCATGTCACTGACACACTTCATCACATAATGTTGTATCGAGTACACCTCGCCTGATCGAGATTGGCACTCACAACGTTAGTGGTGATAGGCACTGATAAATTATCGTGAATTAACCCAGGTGAAAAAATTCCTGATGTTCTGAGCTTCTCGATGACTTTTTCCATCTAAGTTATAATTATAAATTTGTGTTTCAACTTAAATATACAGTGACGCAGCCAGTGCAAAATTGGATGTATTTTTTTTATTTAGAAAGCAGGGAACCACATCATATTTGTCCGTATGCATGGACGTAGTAGCAACATTATTAGATATTAAATGATTGCGAATTTAATTTTACTTAAAAAAAAAATGATTAACGGAAGAAATAAATGTATGTTTAAATAAAACTGTGTAACTGTAACCACCTTGGTCCAAAAAATCACTATTGTAGCAAAGCCTTATTTCTTTAATCCACTGTACTACCCTGAAGTTAATTAAGTCTCCCAAACAAAGTTTGGGAGACTTATTGTTTTTGCTCCGTTTCTTCTTCTTCTTATTATTATTATTATTCTCTTTCTTTTCAAAATGGCCGCCACAATACCGCAAAAATTCAACATTGTCCGATATCATAAAAATTTGATATTTGGGTAGATAATGATGTCTCGAATTGATTGCCGACATTGAAAAATTTCTACCGATCGCCATTTTCAAAATGGCCGCCACAATAACACAAATATTCAACATTGTCCGATATCATCAAAATTTGATATGTGGGTAGATAATGATGTCCCGAATTGATTCCCGACATTGAAAAATGTCTTCCGGTCACCATTTTTAAAATGGCCACCACAATACCGCACAAATTCAACATTGTCCGATTTCAACGCCATTTCATATGTGGATAGATTATGATGTCCCGAATTGATTCCTGACATCGAAAAATTTCTACCGGTCGCCATTTTCAAAATGGCCACCACAATACCGCACAAATTCAACATTGTCCGATTTCAACGACATTTCATATGGGGGTAGATTATGATTTCCCGAAATGATTCCTGACATCGAAAAATTTCTACAGGTCGCCATTTTCAAAATGGCCGCCACAATACCACACAAATTCAACATTGTTCGATTTCAACGTCCTGAATTGATTCCCGACATTGAAAAATTTCTATCGGTCTCCATTTTCAAAATGGCCGCCACAATACCGCAAAAATTCAACATTGTTCGATTTCAAAGGTAGCTTTTAATTTATTTTTTAAACCGGTTGTCTGTGGCCGGTTTGGGAGACTTCATAATCGTTAGATTATAATCATATCTTGTTATCAATCTTGATTCAATGACAATGCTTACAAACGGGTGTAAACCGTTTATCGAGCTCCTATCGGAATAAAAAATAAAACTTCTCTATTTGGATTTCGGACTATCGGGCCTTCGGACTATCGGACCTTCAGACTATAGAACTTTCGGACTATCGGACCGTCACTTTTCATTTCAAGATTTAATAATTTTGTAAACAATTCGTATGCAGTAATCTGCGAGTGGGTAATGTTACATAACGCTAAGTGAGTAATAACATTTTCTGCTATATCATGGCGAGAACAAGTTATATTTCCATGAATAATGCTGTACGCTTTGTACCAGACCAATATGTTTAGTTGGAAGCAAAATAAATGAAAGAATAGTCTGTAGGTAGACATGTCGAATCACTCGGACACGTAGTACCGATTACGAGCCAAACAGTCTGCAGGTAGACATGTCGAATCACTCGGACACGTAGTACCGATTACGAGCCAAACAGTCTGCAGGTAGACATGTCGAATCACTCGGACACGTAGTACCGATTACGAGCCAAACAGTCTGCAGGTAGACATGTGGAATCACTCGGAACACGTAGTACCGATTACGAGCCAAACAGTCTGCAGGTAGACATGTGGAATCACTCGGAACACGTAGTACCGATTACGAGCCAAACAGTCTGCAGGTAGACATGTGGAATCACTCGGAACACGTAGTACCGATTACCAGGCAAACAGTCTGCAGGTAGTCATGTCGAATCACTCGACACGTAGTACCGATTACGAGCCAAACAGTCTGCAGGTAGACATGTCGAATCACTCGGACACGTAGTACCGATTACGAGCCAAACAGTCTGCAGGTAGACATGTCGAATCACTCGGAACACGTAGTACCGATTACGAGCCAAACAGTCTGCAGGTAGACATGTCAAATCACTCGGACACGTAGTACCGATTACAAGCCAAACAGTCTGCAGGTAGACATGTCGAATCACTCGGACACGTAGTACCGATTACGAGCCAAACAGTCTGCAGGTAGACATGTGGAATCACTCGGAACACGTAATACCGATTATATAGCATAAAAATGGTGTGTTGTAATCAATTCTTAAACAATAAATAGTCTATTTAAATCGAATGTTTTTCAAAAACTACTCTGTTCTAATTCAAGTAATTCATTAGATTGTTTCTAAATATAAACTATATGAATAAAACACCGATCCGACGACGTAGAAAATATTGACTAACAAATTTTCTGAAAATGGAACTGAAAGTGAAAGAGGAATTTTGTGTTTAATGGTAACCAATAGTTACACATGTCAACTTTAATAATATCTCGATAGTGTGTGAATGGCTTTTACCTGAGGTGTATTAACACTGATAATGAAACCATCGGAGATATTCTATAGTCAGGATTCCATCAAAGACAAATTCGAAAATGGCAGAACTATTATATCAACTTTCAACGTATGTGTTAAATATCCATATGTAATTAAGAGAATTCCCATAATGAGAGTCTTTAAGAAAGATGGCAAATGGTTTTCAATGGACAACCGTAGACTTTGGGTTTTCAGAAAACTAGAAGCTGAAGGTCATATCAAAGATGTAACCGTTAGACACACGAGTCGAGACAAATTGCCGGATGATAAATTTACAACACAAAACGGAGGTGCCGATGTGTCTATCAGAGACACCACTGCATTTTCATTTCGTAATAGTGATGATTCTAATAGTGATGATTCTGATAGGGATTGTTTCTAATGTTATTCAGTAGAGGATAAATAAGCTCATTTTGTTGACTCGTCTCAGTTTGAGGGTACATGATGGAAGTTATTCCAGAAACACGTCGTGCACACTTACTAGTAGTTATATATATTCAGTTTTATTCATGTTTATTCCAAAAAGATAAACTCGATCTGTGCATGTGACTTATTTTATATATTCTTTATGTTTGACAAAGTACACATTGTTTTAAATAAACTTATATTTGTTTGAAAATCTGTATTTAATCTTATGTCAGGCTTAAATAGGAAATGCATACCAAATTTACTGAAAACTGAAACTGAAAGTAGCAATTTGAGTTGAACAGTAAATAAAGGTAATAAAAAAATTACCGAACTCCGAACAATCTTATAAAGGGAAAGTCAAAACTCATAATTATATAAACAGACAAAATCAGTCAACAACCGGAAAACTGTGAAAACCGTAATGACCCTGACTTGGTACAGGCATTTCTAAAGAAATGGTGGGTTGAATCAGATTTTAAGGCGCCAAACCTTCCGCTCTCATTACGGTTCAAAGGTTCCGGCTGTTACTGTAACAGTATTTAAATACAGGAACAAAATAGGTAAAATAGTTGTCAAAGCAGTACCATATTCGGTGACGTAAATGTCAAAAATATTTTTACGTCACACATTGACAAAAAAATTCTTGACATTTTGGACTTCTTTATCTTTATGCATTTTCACTATATGAAAATGCATCGCTTATAATTATTTCTGCAGAGACGGAATATATTTCGACAAGATATTGGTATCGGAATATAAACTTTTTAAGAGATCGAATAAGGCGAATCTTTTTATAGCCCTGGTCCAGTAGCCTGTTTCTCAGATGAAGATGACGTTTCAGGAAATCAGAATAATTGCTACTGGCCCTTGCATAGCGAATCAATTGCGAGATGTAAACACCATATGCAGGAGAAGCTGGTATATTGCTGCACATGTTTGGAAAATTTATGATTTTAAAATTGAAGTCGTCCCGCTTATCATAAATTTTAGTACTGAGTTGACCACTGTCGTCAAATTCGAGGTATAGGTCCAAAAATGATGCGGACGAAGCTGTATCGGTGGTCTCTTTAACTTCCAGCTCTGGAGGATATATCAATGGAAGAAATTCTGCAAATCTAGAATTATTGATAGATAAAACGTCATCAATATACCTGTATGTGAAATTAAAGGCTCTAGCCTCATGAATCTTCTTATCTTTTACAAGCTTTTGAAGAAACTCCGACTCGTATGAGTATAAAAATAAATCGGCTAGAAGAGGGGCACAATTCGTACCCATTGGTATGCCGACGACCTGCTGAAACAGTGTCCCTCCAAAGGAGACAAATATGTTATCGATGAGGAACTCCAGCATACTGATCACTTGTTCCTCGGAGTAGCATGTTTTACCTTTATGAATTTTGTTTGAAAAATATGTGGAATTGTAGCCTAACACAACAAATTTTGAGCCATAGTTTCTATGACTAAAAGCTTTATGAATTGTTTCTTTTAAGCGGGTTTTTAATTTGTCATGCGGTAGGGTTGTATATAGAGTTGAAAAATCAAATGTTTTGATGGAGGATACCTGAGAGAAAGATCTTGATTTCAGGTTATCCAAAAGATCTTTAGAGTTTTTCAAAATCCACATGTGATTTATGCCACTACGCGAGTAAACAGTTTCACAATATTTCTGTTGTCCCTCTTTTACTGTAGACAGAATCTTTGTCAGGTGAATAGACAATTCTTTCGTCGAACAAGTTGATGATCCCGCTATGTACCTTTCTTTGTATGGTGTCTTATGGAGCTTAGGTATCCAATATAAATAGGGTAAATCCTCAGACTCTTTACCAGAGGGAATGTTTAAAGAGGTCATGAATGATCTGTGGTTAGCTAGGATTTCATCTTTGTCGAACGAAGTTGGTTTGTATGTGGTATTACTAGAGGTGTTGCTATTTATGCCTAATTCCTTGATTAGACATTCGAAGTAATATGATTTACATACAAACACGATATTGTTGGAAGCCTTGTCCGCAGCAACGACAACATATTTGTCATGAAGAGAGGAAAGACACTTAACAGCTTCTTGGTCTTTAAATAACCAATGGATACTCATACCAACTTACGCAATGAAAACACAACGTCGGCAGATTTTTATCTGGTTTTTGACAATATTTTTGCAATGAATCCGCAGTATTATACTATTCGGGACTCCATGGAAGCATGTTTGACTATTGAATCGACATTTTCAATTGGTGTCGGCCCGATAGTCCGAAGGGCCAACCATCCGAAGGCCCGATAGTCCGAAGACCCAATCATCCGAAGTCCCGATAATCCGAAAGCCCAATAGTCCGAAGAGTCAATAGTCCGAATGACCAATTGTCCGATAGTCCGAAGGCTCAATATATAGTCCGAATGACTTTCCGAAAAATCGTCCAAAGGAATGCACTGTTGAAGTAAAAAAGATACGTCTGTCGATCCATTATCATGAAAACAGAGAAGTTATATGCTATGAAAATCTAAAATAGCATAATTTAATGGTAACATATATATACACATCCATTTCATGATTTTCGAGAATAAACCCGTAACTCAGTTTGGTTTGGTTTATAGTGTTTGTTTGACACCCTTTTCAACAATATTTCAATTGTATCGTGGCGGTCAGTTTCATTGGTAGAGGAGACCGGAGTACCCAGAGAAAACCACCGACCTGCGGCATGTCACTGACACACTTCATCACATAATGTTGTATCGAGTACATCTCACCTGATTGGGATTGGAACTCACAACGTTAGTGGTGATAGGCACTGATAATGTATCGTGAACTTAACCCAGGTGAAAAAATTCCGGATGTTCTGAGCTTCTCGGTGACTTTTTCCATCTAAGTTCTAATTCTGGGAGAAGAATTTATATAAGTGCTGCGTCACTTGTTTTCTGATCCCTATGTATGTACTATTGTTATAACTCATGCAATTTATTCAATAAATATTGTTTACACTAATTATAAAAGTATGTGTTTCAACTTAAATATACAGTGACGCAGCCAGTGCAAAAATGGATGCATTTGTTTGTTTAGAAAGGGAACCACATCATATTTGTCAGTATGCATGGACGTGGTAGCAAAGTTATTAGATATTAAATGATTGCGAATTTAAATTTACTTAAAAAAAAGAATAAAAAAAAAGAATAAATAATATTAACGGAAGAAATAAATGTATGTTTAAATAAAACTGTATAACTGTAACCACCTTGGTTCAAAGAATCACTATTGTAGCAAAGCCTTATTTTTTTAATCCACTGTACTACCCTGAAGTTAATTATCAAAGTTCTAACTATCTTTTATCAATCTTGATTCAATGAAAATGCTTGCAAACGGGTGTAAACCGTTTATCGAGCTCCTGTCAGAATAAAAAATAAAACTTCTCTATTTGGGTTTCGGATAGATGTAATATACCTTGATTTTCAAAAGGCATTTGACACTGTGCCATACAAGCGTTTAATTCATAAGCTCAAGGGTTATGGTATAAGTGGAAATCTACTACTCTGGATAGAGGACTTTTTACATGAAAGAAAACAAAAGGTGGTATTAAACGGCCAAAGCTCGTCATGGACTGAAGTCATCAGCGGTAGCCCGCAGGGAAGTGTGTTAGGCCCATACTATTCACCATATACATAAACAGACGCATTAGAAAACATGATCAAACTTTTCGCAGATGATACCAAAGTGTTTGCAACAGTAAACAATGAAAAAGATAAAAACAGTCTCCAAGGTGACATTGATAAACTAATGAACTGGTCAGATACATGGTTACTGAAGTTCAATAAATCAAAATGCGGCGTGACTTTTTACCCAAATACACCCAAATATACCCAAATGCAGCTTCAAATTATATTATTTCTATTATTTTGAGATGTTTTATGAATAATTAATGATTTATTAGCTCCTCTATCGTTATTTTTTCATGAATTTCAACAAAATAGTCAGGTTTTTACGGATCTCGGTCGGGTCGCTTACAATCACGAATATACCCAAATATACATTACAATTTCGTATTTCAAAAGTCTGATATATATAAATTATTTTATATTTTAACGGAAATTCTGATACTGAAAACAATTCTAGTCTTTTTAAAACTGATACAGTTGATTTAAGGCGATTGCTAGATGTGAGCAAGTGGTATGTCTAATCACCGGAAAAAAAGGAGCATACTGATCATTTCCCGTTTTCATATAGAAATAGAAATAAATTTATTAACCAAATCAGGGCCCCAGGAGGGCATATACAAATAACAATTATGATTGATACACAACAACAATACATCAAACTAAATATTCGCGGTGAAATATCAATAATTGTGGTGAAAACACACTCGGGCAGGAAAAGAGATATATGCACATAAACGTACATACACTTACTCACATATATATGAGGGGGGGGGGATGAGAGAGAACATATACATATATCAAGTGATTCATCACCAATCTGCAAGAGACACCTTGAGTCGATGCTAAAAGGAATAAAGTCCTACTTGTGTCTAGTGCAGTCCGGCCATGTTGATATAGAAGAATTTCGATGTATATTTTTATTCATATTAAAAAGGAAGAAAAGGAATAAGATAGATAAATAAAATAACTAAAAGAGTGTTGGAAAAATATATTTGCTATATGTAAGTAACACATACCATATGAATTTTGAGTGTGTTTGGGTACATTTGTGTTTGTTGGAAGCGGCCATGTTGGTGTATCGATGTTTATAATAGTTATAAAATTGATAATTTTGATTAATCTTGTGACAAAGTTATGAAATTTGAATTTTTATATGAAAAATAATTCATATAGAACGTTTAACTAGCACAATAAATACGATTTGATGGTGTATTTGGGTATATTTGGGTGTATTTGGGTGTATTTGGGTAAAAATCACGTCCATCAAAATGTAAACATATGCATCTAGGACCAGAAACAGACTACAATTACATGATGGAGGAAAATATGATAGCTAATACTATGGAAGAGAAAGACCTTGGCATTATTATAGATAATAAACTATATTTCCAAAATCATATCAATAAGCAGGTCAATAAAGCAAACCAAAAGCTTGGACTGATTAATAGATCATTTAAATACATGGACAAGAACATGTTCCTACAACTGTTCAAGAGTCTGGTTAGGCCACACCTAGAATATGGGAGTACAGTCTGGTCAGTTGCAAACACAAAAGAGGCAATAATAATAGAAAATGTCCAGAGAAGAGCTACACGGCTTATCAAGGAGATACAATATCTTAGTTATGGCAATAGATTAAAACACCTAGGGCTACCAACACTGCAATATAGGAGAATCAGAACAGATGTAGTAGAAACTTTTAAGATCATAAAGAGTATGTACAAAGTCGAAATCGACACCATATTCCCCAAAAATAATACTGCAACTACAAGAGGTCATAAATACAAAATATACAAGAAGCATTGTCGTACAAATAGAAGAAAATACAGTTTTTCCCAAAGAGTATTAGCCCATTGGAATGCATTGTCTGAAAGCGTAATAGATGCAACAAGTGTAAATAGTTTTAAAAATAGACTAAACAATCATTGGAAAAATATTGTAATTAAATTTGTTCCCGACTTTTACGGACCGCAAGTGGGTTTTAGTAGCAATGACAATGTGATGGATCCGTGAGGCCAGTCCTAAGAATGATCTCAACTATAAACAAGTAACAAGTATGGGGGAATGAGACTGCCCTTTATAGACAGTGATTTGTTATATAGAGCCTAGAGGTGTCCTTTAAGGCAGGGTTGACTGTAATACACATGAACATGATTAAAGTTTATGCAGAGGTCAGGTCCACTTTCCATAGTGACCAATAATTTTTTTTTAAACGGACCACAAACTGTACGTGTCTTTTGGATGACAACAATTTTACTGTTTTATTAAGAAAAGTTGGAAGGTACCAAAGGGGTAATCGGAAGCTGTAAATCGGAGGATAGACAATACAATGGCTAAAAGAAAAAAAGAGAAAAATACCACATAGATAGCAAAAGATCGAGCGACACGAACCCCATTAAAACATGGAATGGCTCAGGTGGTTCATTTCTAAACCAGAAGTGAAGATAGCAATCATATATTTTTGGAATCTAGAGACAAAGAAATTACAAATACTACTTTTCCGACCGGAAATGACAACTTTTAAGAAACTGGAAGAGAAAAAATCCCATATCAATCATATTTTTTAACCAGGAGAACATAAGCTATAACACGACACATGCTTCAAACCAGAAATGAATAATTTTATATGAGACTGCATGCATTTTTTTAAACCAGGAGATCTATCAAATTCAAGGTCATGCCATGGGAAATTGTTAAGAATTTACCTTTTAATTAAGGTATTTACTAATTTGATTTTTTTATTTGTCAAAAATTAAGTGAGTTTTTTTTCTGGAATAACCTTAAAGTCAAAAGACTGAAAAGTAAAATGCAAAAAATCGTTGGTAACAAGAACACCCGGACATAAACTGAATAGCCAATATCGGCTAAGGTGTAGCAGTAACTGTGTATAATTACCCTTCCACAGCACCTGAGTCCATCCCCGGTTTTTAATGGATTCGAGTTTCTCGATCTTTAATTTTTTGTGAAGTATTTTGTAGATCCTTGTTTGTCCTTCGTTCTTTGTCTTCTGATCATTGTACATATTGTTTGTCCTTCGTTCTTTGTCTTCTGATCATTGTACATATTGTTTGTCCTTCGTTCTTTGTCCTCTGATCATTGTACATATTGTTTGTCCTTCGTTCTTTGTCTTCTGATCATTGTACATATTGTTTGTCCTTCGTTCTTTGTCTTCCGATCATTGTACATATTGTTTGTCCTTCGTTCTTTGTCTTCTGATCATTGTACATATTGTTTGTCCTTCGTTCTTTGTCTTCTGATCATTGTACATATTGTCTGTACTTCGTTCCTTGTCTTCTGATCATTGTACAGATTGTCTGTCCTTCGTTCCTTGTCTTCTGATCATTGTACATATTGTTTGTCCTTCGTTCTTTGTCTTCTGATCATTGTACATATTGTTTGTCCTTCGTTCTTTGTCTTCCGATCATTGTACATATTGTTTGTCCTTCGTTCTTTGTCTTCTGATCATTGTACATATTGTTTGTCCTTCGTTCTTTGTCTTCTGATCATTGTACATATTGTTTGTCCTTCGTTCTTTGTCTTCTGATCATTGTACATATTGTCTGTCCTTCGTTCTTTGTCTTCTGATCATTGTACATATTGTTTGTCCTTCATTCTTTGTCTTCTGATCATTGTACATATTGTTTGTCCTTCGTTCTTTGTCTTCTGATCATTGTACATATTGTTTGTCCTTCGTTCTTTGTCTTCTGATCATTGTACATATTCTTTGTCCTTCGTTCTTTGTCTTCTGATCATTGTACATATTGTTTGTCCTTCGTTCCTTGTCTTCTGATCATTGTACATATTGTTTGTCTCGTTCTTTTTCTTCTGATCATTGTACATATTGTTTGTCCTTCGTTCCTTGTCTTCTGATCATTGTACAGATTGTCTGTCATTCGTTCTTTGTCTTCTGATCATTGTACATATTGTTTGTCCTTCGTTCTTTGTCTTCTGATCATTGTACATATTGTCTGTCCTTCGTTCTTTGTCTTCTGATAATTGTACATATTGTCTGTCCTTCGTTCTTTGTCTTCTGATCATTGTACATATTGTCTGTCCTTCGTTCTTTGTCTTCTGATCATTGTACATATTGTTTGTCCTTCGTTCTTTGTCTTCTGATCATTGTACATATTGTCTGTCCTTCGTTCTTTGTCTTCTGATCATTGTACATATTGTCTGTCCTTCGTTCTTTGTCTTCTGATCATTGTGCATATTGTTTGTCCTTCGTTCTTTGTCTTCTGATAATTGTACATAGGCATGCCTTGTACATATTGTCTGTCCTTCGTTCTTTGTCTTCTGATCATTGTACATATTGTCTGTCCTTCGTTCCTTGTCTTTTGATCATTGTACATATTGTCTGTCCTTCGTTCTTTGTCTTCTGATCATTGTGCATATTGTCTGTCCTTCGTTCTTTGTCTTCTGATCATTGTACATATTGTTTGTCCTTCGTTCTTTGTCTTCTGATCATTGTACATATTGTTTGTCCTTCGTTCTTTGTCTTCTGATCATTGTACATATTGTCTGTCCTTCGTTCTTTGTCTTCTGATCATTGTACATAGGCATGCCCTGTACATATTGTCTGTCCTTCGTTCTTTGTCTTCTGATCATTGTACATAGGCATGCCTTGTACATATTGTCTGTCCTTCTTCGATTTACGGCTCCTGATTACCTTTTTGATATATTCACGCTTTTCTTACCTTCAGAAATTTCGCGCGTTTCACGCTTTCTGCAAGAGCGCACCTATTTTTTGCTTATGTAAAATGCATATAGTTTGTTACGTCTTACACGCAAAATTTAACGTTTTAGCTGTAATTCATGTCATTTTATTAAATATTCCGGATTATTATGACAAAATTCGATCAATTTTGTAAGAGATGTAGGTTCATGCAAGATTAAAATACAAAAAATGCATGTTTTGTGTCAACATATTTAACTAGAGACTTCATATTCAGAGAAATATATAAGATTGTTCATCATTGACGCAATATATCGTGCGTAGCTTACTATGCCTTGGGGGGAAGCATCTTAGCTCTAATAATAATTGCATGATTTAGGTACTGTACATATCAATAGTAAATACATCTAATAAACCATGTCAGTCCCGAAACACAGTTTATGGACAATACATTTCTGATTTGATTTGATCAAATGTTTAGATCATGTATAGGCACTTGACACTACATCAGTTTAAAAGACCCCACGAAGTCAATGGTAACAATATGTCCATGTGTAATTGACAACATGGAGGTTTTTTTCTTATTGATAGTGCCAAATACCTGTGAACCATTCACCCGAATAATCCAGTCGTTATATTACGCTCCCGCTGGTAGTGCCGATAGAGGGCGCAGTATTATTCGAGTTAGTGAACCATACATACTATTATAAAAAATGGTGTGTTGTAATCAATTCTTAAAACAATAAATATTCTATTTGAAATAAATGTTTTTCAAAAACACTACTCTGGTCTAATTCAAGTAATTCATTAGATTGTTTCTAAATATAAATATTAACACTGATATTACAACTTATAGAAAATCATTAACCAACAAATTTCTGGAAAATGGAAATGAAAGTGTAAATTTGTGCTTAGAGGTAACCAATAGTTACACATGTCATCTTTAGTAATATCACGATAGTGTGTGTATGGCTTTTAACTGAGGAGTATTAACATTTATAATGAAACCATCGGAGATATTCTATAGTCAGGATTCCATCAAAGACAAATTCGAAAATGGCAGAACTATTAGATCAACTTTCAACGAATGTGTTAAATATCCATATGTAATTATGAAAATTCCCATGATGAGAGTCTTTAAGAAAGATGGCAAATGGTTTTCAATGGACAACCGTAGACTTTGGGTTTTCAAAAAACTAGAAGCTGAAGGTCATATCAAAGATGTAACCGTTAGACACATGAGTCGAGACAAATTGCCGGATGATAAATTTACAACACAAAACGGAGGTGTCGATGTGTCTATCAGAGACACCACTGCATTTTGTAATAGTGATTCTTACTAATGTTTTTCAGCAGAGGATAAATAAGCTTATTTTGTTGACTCACCTCAGTTTGAGTCTACGCACACTCACTAGTAATCTGATATCTTTATTTGTATTCATGTTTATTCCACGAAGATAAATTCGATCTGTGCATTGACTTATTTTATATTTTCTTTATGTTTGACAAAGTAAACATTGTTTTAAATAAACTTATATTTGCTTGAAAATCTGTATTTAATTTTATGTCAGGTTTAAATAGGAAATGCATACCAAATTTACTGAAAACTGAAACTGAAAGTAGCAATTTGAGTTGAACAGTAACCAATGGATACTCATACCAACTTACGCAATGAAAACACAACCGTCGGCAGATTTTTATCTGGCTTTTGACAATACTTTTGCAATGAATGCGCAGTATCATACTATTCGGGACTCCATGGAAGCATGTTTGACTATTGAATCGACAATTTCAATTGGTGTCGGTCCGATAGTCCGAATGGCCAACAGTCCGAAGGCCCGATAGTCCGAAGACCCAATCGTCTGAAGGCCCAATAATCCGAGAGCCCAATAGTCCGAAGGGTCAATAGTCCGAATGACCAATTGTCCGATAGTCCGAAGGCCCAATATATAGTCCGAATGACTTTCCGAAAAATCGTCCAAAGGAATGCACTGTTGAAGTAAAACAGATACGTCTGTCGATCCATTATCATGAAAACAGAGAAGTTATATGCTATGAAAATCTAAAATAGCATAATTTAATGGTAACATATATATATACATCCGTTTCATGATTTTCGAGAATAAACCCGTAACTCAGTTTGGTTTGGTTTATAGTGTTTGTTTGACACCCTTTTCAACAATATTTCAATTGTATCGTGGCGGTCAGTTTTATTGGTGGAGGAGACCGGAGTACCCAGAAAAAATCACCGACCTGCCGCATGTCACTGACACACTTCATCACATAATGTTGTATCGAGTACATCTCGCCTGATCGGGATTGGAACTCACAACGTTAGTGGTGATAGGCACTGATAATGTATCGTGAACTTAACCCAGGTGAAAAAATTCCGGATGTTCTGAGCTTCTCGGTGACTTTTTCCATCTAAGTTCTAATTCTGGGAGAAGAATTTATATAAGTGCTGCGTCACTTGTTTTCTGATCCCTATGTATGTACTATTGTTATAACTCATGCAATTTATTCAATAAATATTGTTTACACTAATTATAAAAGTATGTGTTTCAACTTAAATATACAGTGACGCAGCCAGTGCAAAAATGGATGCATTTTTTTGTTTAGAAAGGGAACCACATCATATTTGTCAGTATGCATGGACGTGGTAGCAAGGTTATTAGATATTAAATGATTGCGAATTTAAATTTACTTAAAAAAAAGAACAAAAAAAAAGAAAAAATAATATTAACGGAAGAAATAAATGTATGTTTAAATAAAACTGTATAACTGTAACCACCTTGGTTCAAAAAATCACTATTGTAGCAAAGCCTTATTTTTTTAATCCACTGTACTACCCTGAAGTTAATTATCAAAGTTCTAACTATCTTTTATCAATCTTGATTCAATGAAAATGCTTGCAAACGGGTGTAAACCGTTTATCGAGCTCCTGTCAGAATAAAAAATAAAACTTCTCTATTTGGGTTTCGGATAGATGTAATATACCTTGATTTTCAAAAGGCATTTGACACTGTGCCATACAAGCGTTTAATTCATAAGCTCAAGGGTTATGGTATAAGTGGAAATCTACTACTCTGGATAGAGGACTTTTTACATGAAAGAAAACAAAAGGTGGTATTAAACGGCCAAAGCTCGTCATGGACTGAAGTCATCAGCGGTAGCCCGCAGGGAAGTGTGTTAGGCCCATACTATTCACCATATACATAAACAGACGCATTAGAAAACATGATCAAACTTTTCGCAGATGATACCAAAGTGTTTGCAACAGTAAACAATGAAAAAGATAAAAACAGTCTCCAAGGTGACATAGATAAGCTAATGAACTGGTCAGATACATGGTTACTGAAGTTCAATAAATCAAAATGCGGCGTGACTTTTTACCCAAATACACCCAAATATACCCAAATGCAGCTTCAAATTATATTATTTCTATTATTTTGAGATGTTTTATGAATAATTAATGATTTATTAGCTCCTCTATCGTTATTTTTTCATGAATTTCAACAAAATAGTCAGGTTTTTACGGATCTCGGTCGGGTCGCTTACAATCACGAATATACCCAAATATACATTACAATTTCGTATTTCAAAAGTCTGATATATATAAATTATTTTTATATTTTAACAGAAATTCTGATACTGAAAACAATTCTAGTCTGTTTAAAACTTATACAGTTGATTTAAGGCGATTGCTAGATGTGAGCAAGTGGTATGTCTAATCACCGGAAAAAAAAGGAGCATACTGATCATTTCCCGTTTTCATATAGAAATAGAAATAAGTTTATTAACCAAATCAGGGCCCCAGGAGGGCATATACAAATAACAATTATGATTGATACACAACAACAATACATCAAACTAAATATTCGCGGTGAAATATCAATAATTGTGGTGAAAACACACTCGGGCAGGAAAAGAGATATATGCACATAAACGTACATACACTTACTCACATATATATAAGGTGGGGATGAGAGAGAACATATACATATATCAGGTGATTCATCACCAATCTGCAAGAGACACCTTGAGTCGATGCTAAGAGGAATAAAGTCCTACTTGTGTCTAGTGCAGACCGGCCATGTTGATATAGAAGAATTTTGATGTATATTTTTATTCATATTAAAAAGGAAGAAAAGGAATAAGATAAATAAATAAAATAACTAAAAGAGTGTTGGAAAAATATATTTGTTATATGTAAGTAACACATACCATATGAATTTTGAGTGTGTTTGGGTACATTTGTATTTGTTGAAAGCGGCCATGTTGGTGTATCGATGTTTATAATAGTTATAAAATTGATAATTTTGATTACTCTTGTGACAAAGTTATGAAATTTGAATTTGTATATGAAAAATAATTCATGGTGTATTTGGGTATATTTGGGTGTATTTGGGTATATTGGGGTGTATTTGGGTAAAAATCACGCCCATCAAAATGTAAGCATATGCATCTAGGACCAGAAACAGACTACAATTACATGATGGAGGAAAATATGATAGCTAATACTATGGAAGAGAAAGACCTTGGCATTATTATAGATAATAAACTAAATTTCCAAAATCATATCAATAAACAGGTCAATAAAGCAAACCAAAAGCTTGGACTGATTAATAGATCATTTAAATACATGGACAAGAACATGTTCCTACAACTGTTCAAGAGTCTGGTTAGGCCACACGTAGAATATGGGAGTACAGTCTGGTCATTTGCAAACAAAAAAGAGGCAATGATAATAGAAAATGTCCAGGGAAGAGCTACACGGCTTATCAAGGAGATACAACATCTTAGTTATGGCAATAGATTAAAACACCTAGGACTACCAACACTGCAATATAGGAGAATCAGAGCAGATGTAGTAGAAATTTTAAGATCATAAAGGGTATGGACAAAGTCGAAATTGACACCATATTCGCCAAAAATAATACTGCAACTACAAGAGGACATAAATACAAAATATACAAGAAGCATTGTCGTACAAATAGAAGAAAATACAGTTTTCCCAAAGAGTATTAGCCCATTGGAATGCACTGCCTGAAAGCGTAATAGATGCAACAAGTGTAAATAGTTTTAAAAATAGACTATATAGAGCCTAGAGGTGTCCTTTAAGGCGGGGTTGACTGTAATATACATGAACATGATTAAAATTTATGCAGAGGTCAGGTCCACTTTCCACAGTGACCAATAATTTTTTTTAAAACGGACCAAGAACCTTAAAGTCAAAAGACTGAGTCCATCTCCGGTTTTTAATGGATTCGAGTTTCTCGATCTTTGATTTTTTGTGAAGTATTTTGTAGAACCTTGTTTGTCCTTCGTTCTTTGTCTTCTGATCATTGTACATATTGTCTGTCGGAATTCGGGTGCCGGATTTTTCAGTAAAACGGCAGCTGGACCTGGAAACAAAAGTTAGTAGAACGAGAGAGTTGTAACACGAAATGTTGTAAAATATGGATAAATGGCTCAAAGATATACTTCCAAACTAAGATCCATACCATAATCGCGGGAGGGACCAAATGAGGAAAAAAGGGGGGTCCGGAATTCGAGTGCCGGATATTTCAGTAAAACGGCAGCTGGACATAGAAACAAAAGTTAGTAGAACGAGAGAGTTGTAACACGAAATGTTGTAAAATATGGATAAATGGCTCAAAGATATACTTCCAGACTAAGATCCATACCATAATCGCGGGAGGGACCAAATGAGGAAAAAGGGGGAGGGGTCCGGAATTCGAATGCCTGTGGTTTAAAAGACCCCATGAAGAAAATGTCCAGAGAAGAGCTACACCATATTCCCCAAAAATAATACTGCAACTACAAGAGGTCATAAATACAAAATATACAAGAAGCATTGTCGTACAAATAGAAGAAAATACAGTTTTCCCCAAAGAGTATTAGCCCATTGGAATGCACTGCCTGAAAGCGTAATAGATGCAACAAGTGTAAATAGTTTTAAAAATAGACTAAACAATCATTGGAAAAATATTGTAATTAAATTTGTTCCCGACTTTTACGGACCGCAAGCGGGTTTTAGTAGACATGACAATGTGATGGATCTGAGAGGCCAGTCCTAAGAATGATCTCAACTATAAACAAGTAACAAGTATGGGGGAATGAGACTGCCCTTTATAGACAGTGATTTGTTATATAGAGCCTAGAGGTGTCCTTTAAGGCAGGGTTGACTGTAATACACATGAACATGATTAAAGTGTATGCAGAGGTCAGGTCCACTTTCCACAGTGACCAATAATTTTTTTTAAAACGGACCACAAACTGTACGTGTCTTTTGGATGACAACAATTTTACTGTTTTATTAAGAAAAGTTGGAAGGTACCAAAGGGGTAATCGGAAGCTGTAAATCGGAGGATAGACAATGCAATGGCTAAAAGAAAAAAGAATAAATACCACATAGATAGCAAAAGATCGAGCGACACGAACCCCACTAAAAAACTGGAGTGGCTCAGGTGGTTCATTTCTAAACCAGAAGTGAAGATAGCAATCATATATTTTTGGAATCTAGAGACAAAGAAATATCAATTACTACTTTTCCGACCGGAAATGACAACTTTTAAGAAACTGGAAGAGAAAAAATCCCATATCAATCATATTTTTTAACCAGGAGAACATAAGCTATAACACGACACATGCTTCAAACCAGAAATGAATAATTTTATATGAGACTGCATGCATTTTTTTAAACCAGGAGATCTATCAAATTCAAGGTCATGCCTTGGGAAATTCTTAAGAATTTACTTTTTAATTAAGATATTGACTATTCTGTTTTGTTTATTTGTAAAAAATTAAGTGAGTTTTTTTTTTCTGGAATAACCTTAAAGTCAAAAGACTGAAAAGTAAAATGCAAAAAATCGTTGGTAACAAGAACACCCGGACATAAACTGAATAGCCAGCATCGGCTAAGGTGTAGCAGTAACTGTTTATAGTTACCCTTCCACATCACCTGAGTCCATCCCCGGTTTTTAATTGATGCGAGTTTCTCGATCTTTCATTTTTTGTGAAGTATTTTGTAGATCCTTGTTTGTCCTTCGTTCTTTGTCTTCTGATCATTGTACATATTGTTTGTCCTTCGTTCTTTGTCTTCTGATCATTGTACATATTGCTTGTCCTTCGTTCTTTGTCTTCTGATCATTGTACATATTGTTTGTCCTTCGTTCTTTGTCTTCTGATCATTGTACATATTGTCTGTCCTTCGTTCTTTGTCTTCTGATCATTGTACATATTGTCTGTCCTTCGTTCTTTGTCTTCTGATCATTGTACATAGGCATGCCTTGTACATATTGTCTGTCCTTCTTCGATTTACGGCTCCTGATTACCTTTTTGATATCTTCACGCTTTTCTTACCTTCAGAAATTTCGCGCTTTTCACGCTTTCTGCAAGAGCGCACCCATTTTTTGCTTATGTAAAATGCATATAGTTTGTTACGTCTTACACGCAAAATTTGACGTTTTAGCTGTAATTCATGTCATTTTATTAAATATTCCGGATTGTTATGACAAAATTCGATCAATTTTGTAGGAGGTGTAGGTTCATGCAAAATTAAAATACAAAAAATGCATGTTTTGTGTCAACATATTTAACTAGAGACTTCATATTCAGAGAAATATATAAGATTGTTCATAATTGACGCAATATCGTGCGTAACTTACTATGCCTTAGGGAGGAGCATCTTAGCTTTAATAATAATTGCATGATTTAGGTACTGTAAATTTCAATGGTAAATACATCTAATAAACCATGTCAGTCCCGAAACACAGTATATAGACAATAAAGGAGTAGGTATGATAAGGGCAGAAATTGGCCTAAAAAATAGACAAATTATAAAGGAAACGTATAGCTTTCGTTGTTTCTTGATTTTATAAGACCTTTACCCCAACTACTATTTTGGTAACAATTTTCCATATGTGCACGTGCGATGACGTCACACTAGTCAATGAAAAGTCTATAGTTTCGTGAAAATATATGAAATCTAACAAGAAATGTGTATTTAATGTCAATTTTCAGTATAACCACAAGCAGGTACCAACGGCATATATGTTTAATATACATAAACACATATCTCATTTAATTTTTGTTTGGTACCCGAGTGTGGAGAGTATGAAATCTGCAATCAAAAAATAATTTTAAGGTCGATTTCTCGTCAGCGGCCATTTTTATTGACCGTTTTCATCCGTAATAGACAGAAATTGAAATCGACCTTTTAATCTCATCCAAAATAAAGTTTGTTATCGCATTTGTTTTGCTACGGGAGTAAAACTTGAACAATTTTTATAAAACAGTTTTGACGTTTAATAAATTTTGGAGGTGATGTACTGTCGACCTGATTGTGCATTGAGTCCGACGTGGTTTTTTTTCTAACCCTCAGTGGAATTTCATGTGTTACTATGCTAAAGTATACTTTAATATTATCCCCACAATTCACAAAAAGTACAGAAAACAAAACAAGCAACCAAAAAGAAAATTAGTACGTCAGATTATCTTAGAAATTAATTCATTGGACATGTAAACACATCGGAACTTTCTAGTTTTAGTAGTCCCTTTTCTTTTTATTATTTTATTTTTTTCTTTAACAAATACATTTTATTTAGCTCTTTCGCAAAGTGAATTCCCGATGAATAATTGTATTAACGTAAATTTGATTTATATATAGCTTAATATTAACGTTGCGGTGGCGTAATGGTCTAGCACACATGACTGCCGATAACAACATCGTGAGATCAATATTTTATTCTTACTTAAAGGAATATTGTCTACCAGCTGCGTAATTTTTTCATACCCAAAATTATTGTCGATTTCGTACTGACCTTCATAAAATGAAGATTAACACCGAGTTATGTTGCAAAAGATACGATTTTTTGACAAAAAAGACCCAAAAAAGAAATATTGTCCGGATGACAATATTCTAATCTATTCATATGGCCTTCTATGGGAACACGTCTTGAGCATGCGCACTGTTTAGAAACAATAAACAACATGTGGTTCTTGGGCAAAAGAGAAACTGTCAACGCGTGGAAGAAAGCGGACTTTGACGGATTCAGAGATAAAGAGGAATAGAAGTGAAGTATCTTCCAAATGGAACAAATGCAGGATATATGTAGGGGATCAGTTGGACCGTTGCCGTTGGATGGAGCGAACTCAAGGAAGTGCTTGATTATTGTTGATAGGTAAGCCGAGCATTTCTTTTCTCAATCGTTTTTCATATTTTATGAATTTATGATGATGCCTATGATCATTTTCGGTAGATATTAATCAATATATATAATTTTGCACCTGGCAACAGCAAATTATTGTCAATGAGTAGCATAAAACGGCCGTATTTGCGAGGTAAACAAACACAAATTTTAAGAGGCCAGCAAAGGGGAAATGGGAGTGCAAAAATGATATCAATGACAATGCAGTTTATTATTATCAACTTAAAAAGAAATATCGAATCAATTCATTTATAATGCAAGAATTAAAACTGTACATGGCTTAATGAAAACCCTATAAAGTTCTTTTTATTCAAGCAAATTTATTTCTTTGATATACAACATATAATTAGGCTTTTAATTTTATCAAATTTCAACAAATTGGACAAGAAACTTAGTTTTGGGAACCAAAAGTATATACCTTACTTTCTGCGAATTATCACTATAATGGAAAATCAGTATGTATTTTTCAAATAAAAGCTTTCTATTTAAAGAAGCTTCATTTCAATTGCACTTTTAGTTTGGATCCTGTAAGTATAATATATAATTATAAACAAGGTTTTGAAGAAATGATATGAATATCCATTGAACTTTTCAAGTTTCAGAACTTTTTTTATATATTATATGACTACAAAATTTTACTGAAAATTTCAGAAATGTCCTAAAATGCATATTTTAGACCATGGCTAAATGAACATCATTTTAATTCCTTTATGCAAACAAGTTCATATCTTGGGTACTGGAAATACATTACATAAATAAGGTTAAAAGTACTTTCAACAAGTTTGAACATAACACTTTGTTATGGGAGCCAAAATTATATCTTCCTGTCTGTGAATTATCACCATAGTGGAAAATCCGTATGTATCTTTTATATAAAAAGCTTTCCATTTAAATAAGTGTCATTTCAGTAGCATTTTTAGTTTGGATCCTGTAAGTATGATACATAAACAAAGTTTTTAAAAAATAATATGAAGATCCATAGAAATTTGCAAGTTTCAGAAACTTTTCTATATATGTGACTATAAAATTTTACTGAAATGTCCTGAACTGCATATTTTAGACTATGACTAACTGAAAATCGTTTTCAATTTCCTTATGCAAACCAAGTTTATTTCTTGACTATTCTAAAAACATTACATTAACTAGTTTTTTACTACATTTCAACAATTTTGGACATAATTTTTAGTTCAGGGAGCCAAAATTATACTTTACTATCTTAGAATTATCAACATAGACATAAAGGTAATAACAAAATTACCGAACTCCGAACAATCTTACAAAGGGAAAGTCAAAACTCATAATTATATAAACAGACAAAATCAGTCAACAACCGGAAAACTGTGAAAACCGTAATGACCCTGACTTGGTACAGGCATTTCTAAAGAAATGGTGGGTTGAATCAGATTTTAAGGCGCCAAACCTCCCGCTCTCATTACGGTTCAAAGGTTCCGGCTGTCACTGTAACAGTATTTAAATACAGGAACAAAATAGGTAAAATAGTTGTCAAAGCAGTACCATATTCGGTGACGTAAATGTCAAAAATATTTTTACGTCACACATTGACAAAAAAATTCTTGACATTTGTGACTTCTTTATCTTTATACATTTTCACTATATGAAAATGCATCGCTTATAATTTTTTCTGCAGAGACGGAATATATTTCGACAAGATATTGGTATCGGAATATAAACTTTTTAAGAGATCGAATAAGGCGAATCTTTTTATAGCCCTGGTCCAGTAGCCTGTTTCTCAGATGAAGATGACGTTTCAGGAAATCAGAATAATTGCTACTGGCCCTTGCATAGCGAATCAATTGCGAGATGTAAACACCATATGCAGGAGAAGCTGGTATATTGCTGCACATGTTTGGAAAATTTATGATTTTAAAATTGAAGTCGTCCCGCTTATCATAAATTTTAGTACTGAGTTGACCACTGTCGTCAAATTCGAGGTATAGGTCCAAAAATGATGCGGACGAAGCTGTATCGGTGGTCTCTTTAACTTCCAGCTCTGGAGGATATATCAATGGAAGAAATTCTGCAAATCTAGAATTATTGATAGATAAAACGTCATCAATATACCTGTATGTGAAATTAAAGGCTCTAGCCTCATGAATCTTCTTATCTTTTACAAGCTTTTGAAGAAACTCCGACTCATATGAGTATAAAAATAAATCGGCTAGAAGAGGGGCACAATTCGTACCCATTGGTATGCCGACGACCTGCTGAAACAGTGTCCCTCCAAAGGAGACAAATATGTTATCGATGAGGAACTCCAGCATACTGATCACTTGTTCCTCGGAGTAGCATGTTTTACCTTTATGAATTTTGGTTGAAAAATATGTGGAATTGTAGCCTAACACAACAAATTTGGAGCCATAGTTTCTATGACTAAAAGCTTTATGAATTGTTTCTTTTAAGCGGGTTTTTAATTTGTCATGCGGTAGGGTGGTATATAGACATGATAGAGGGAAATCAATATGTATTTTTCATATAAAGGCTTTCTATTTAAAGAATTGTCATTTGAACTGCTTTTTATCCCCTCGCCAACGAAGTTGCGAAGGGATATAGGTAACGCTACCGTCCGTCCGTCCGTCACATCCTTGTGAACACTCTAGAATCAACATCCTTCAATGGATTTTGACCAAACGTGGTACATACTTAGTCCTTAAGAGAATTTGAAACCCTATTGATTTTCAAGGTCAAAGGTCAAGGTCACAGGGTCAAATTTTTACTGAGTAACATCCTTGTGAACACTCTAGAATCAACATCCTTCAATGGATTTTTGACAAAACTTGGTACATACTTAGTCCTTAAGATAGCCGAAACCCTATTGATTTTCAAGGTCATAGCCTTATAGGTCAAAGGTCAAGATAACCGGGTCAAAATTTTACCGCGTAGCAACCTTGTGAACATAGATCATAATCTCTATTGTTTTATTCTTGTGAATTACATTGTATGTATTTTACTACTTCAGGTGGCAGAGAAGTTACAACAAAAAGACAGCTAGATGGTCTGTGCAGCCTGTTAAAGCTGACAAGTCATATTCCTATGTTCCAAGACTATTAAGGGTCATCATTTGTATGAGACTGCAAGATAATGAAGGAATGAATTAACGTGTGCAGTTGGAAGTAGATGATCCCAGAAGAATCTCGGTCCATCTTGCACCAATTCCACAACCTCCAACTCGGGATGATATTGTAGCATCTCAGAAATCCAGATTTGAAGACCAAGACAAAACAATTTACTATATTGTCGCATAAAATAAATTTAGATTGTCACTCTTTGTTTTTCCTGGTCTGACAGAAGTTCTGCACATTTAGAGCAGAAAAGTACCCAAGTCAGGATAATGGGCATTACAAATTGTCCAATGCACAATAATGATAACACTCAGTGTGTTGGTCTAGTTAGTACAAACCAGGACAACTTTTTAGGACCTCACAAGAAACATCTCTGCCAAGTTTGGTTAAATTCTGTTCGGCTGTTCTCAAGAAGAAGATGAAAATGTTGTTTCCCATAGGGTTTCAATGCAAACTTTGACCTCCGCTGGTGGCCATTTTGAATTTTCAAATGGCGCAAACAGTAACAACACATGTTAAAGACATTCATAGGAACATATATACCAGATTTCAATTCAATCCCTTCAGCGGTTCTTGAGAAGAAGTTTCTTGAAAATCGACCAATCAGAATTTTCAAAGTCACATGGTGGCCATGTTTTTGACGAATCTGCACAAAAGTAACAACTCTTGTGTAGGACCTCATAGAAAACATCTCTGCCAAGTTTGGTTTTGAATTATATAAAAGACTGTCAGTCCATTTTAGAAGAAGTTGTCAGTGCTGATAGAACAAAAAAAAATAATAAGATGGCAAAACTTTCAAATTAAATTTACAATTCCAACTGACCAACTTGCGAAATTAACAACTCATTAGGGTTGATTTATTTTTTATTTTTGGTGTTTTAACGCCACTTTCAGCAATATTTCAGCTATATCATGGCGACCAGTTTTAGTGGTGGAGGAAACCAGAGTACCCAGACAACCACCGACCATAGGAAAGCAAGTGGTAAACTTTATCATTAGGGTATATGGGATAAAATACAAAATATTTCATGAACAAGTTTTAATTAAATCGTCTAGGAATGAAACCCTTGTATTGTCCATATAGATCAGGATATGTGTCCCTAATTTTCCAAGTACAACAGCTTGGGATCACACGTCTGACCCCAGCTCCAAGTCGGCCATGTGCCCAAATGGTATACTGGCGGTAGGCTGCATACCTATTGGATCTGTTGTAATCCTCGTCATGGGGCATTACTACCAATTCCTCTCGAAACATTCTAGCAACCCCCAACACTTCCTCATCAAGGACAATCCGATCAAAGTCCTGTAATAAAGACAAGAGATTTAATAAAAACAGAGTAAAGACAGATGGTTATACATTCATCTAGAAAAATGAGCTTTATTTAAAAAAGAAATATAATTCATTATAAGTGAAATAGTTTGCACAAATTCAGTTTAGAGAAATAAAAAAAAGTCTTATTTTGGAAGGAAAGATTTTCTCGTGGGACTTTCTTATGACCACAGTTTTATTTCGTTTTTTTGTTGGTATATGGGAGAACCATTTTGGTCTTGCAAATTTTTTTTTATCAATTTACCCCTCAAGCTATTCAATTTTAATTTTATGGTTTTTTTCCTAAAAATTATTTTGATTCTGAATCTTGAAGAAAAAAATTTGGCTGGACAGGAGAAAAAAATATATTCCGACTTGACATTTTCACAGTATAATCATATACTTGCCATTTTCACAGTATAATCGTATACAAAATTTTGAAGAAAAAAAAATTATTCCAATTAAAATTAGATCTACGCACTTGCTCCCTATTTTAGATCTAATTATACCCCCGCTCCCCGAAGGGGGAGGGGGGTATACTGTTTTACCTCTGTCCGTCCGTCCTTCCAAAATATTTTTCGTCACATTTTTCTCAGCAACTATTGATGGCAGAAATCTGATATTTGGTCACAAGCTTCACATAGGTATGCAATATCGTGGGAAGCGTTTTTGGAACCATCAGATTCCTACTTCCTGTTTGCCGACTTAGTTGATTTTTATCCACATTGAACATATACAGTATGCACATTTTTCTCAACAACTATTGATGGCAGAAATCTGGTATTTGGTCACAAGCTTCATATAGGTACCCCATATCATGGGAAGTGGCAGGGGTATCATAAGTGAGAATTAGATCACAGTTCACCTTGTTTTAATTAGATTGGCACTTCGCCGGAAAATAAGAAAATATGATTTCTGTGGCGTCTGAAAAAAACATTTCTACGTGACATAGCCCCCTTCAAGGTAAATGGTCAGTCCCATATTATTTTGCAGCAACTGTCTTGTGGAACTAGAAGTAAGGTCTCTTTTGTTTCTAATCCAGCCCAAATTTCTCTGAAACATTCCAGTCAATTAACAAATAAAACAACACTGGCTACGTCATTCGTTTTCATCAGACATGTATTTCACTGTGTTCTACATGTATGTCTCTGTTTTCATATTGTCGGTAAACTGGCTAAAATAAATTAATTTAACACGTGTATCAAAATCTCGGGGAACAACTTCATAACTTATAAGAAGAAAAAAACTAATTTAGTTATTTTTAACGCCGGCAAAAATTTTCGATCGAAAATACGTAGTTGAGCTTGTCCCCATAGGGTGCCTCCTGGCATGTTTTCAATGGTTATCGTGGAAATATCCGCTGAATCTGTTAAGGCATGTAGTTTTCATCGAAGAAAATCTATTCCTGATACAGAAATTATTTATTCTACGTCTTTTAGATACAATCGGTTCGCAAATAGCTTTTTTCCTCAACTTTTATAGAAACTTACCTCAATATCCATGCTGCAGCATCCGGGCTACTGACATAAAAATAGATAAATAAATAGAGTTGGCCTCGCCCAGGTCAGTGCATAATTAATTAGCTTCCGGTAACGATGGTCAGCTTTTTTAGTCGAAAAAACAACGTTTCGGAGCGTATTCATCAATAATTCGGTGTTTAATCTTCATTTTATGAAGGTCAGTACGGAAATCGACAATAATTTTGGGTATGAAAAAATTACGCAGCTGGTAGACAATATCCCTTTAATTCATAATTCTTCTAATACAGTACATATAACGATATAACGTGCATGTTTTAACATAGTACACGGATGTTAGGTTTGATTTACATATTCGGTGTTTTGTTTATAATGGTCCTTTTGTTATCCTTACTAAGAATTTTATTGATATAGTCTATCGTTTATGAGTCAGTTCTAAATGTGTAGTATTACTTGGAATTTTAATGGTATGATTTTACTTTAATGGGCCATGACCAATAATACAGTATTACCAAGCATTCTAATTATATAATCTATCACGTTTTACTTTTCTCAACAAAAAAAGTTTGAAGATACCGTAAATATAAATCAAAGTATACTACCGTATTTGTACTCTTAGTCATATCAGAATCGAAATAAATCATGGAAGCCAGAATGTGTTTTGGTTTTAACATGGATTGGCGGATTTTATTAAATTTTATCCCTCGCTTCTGGCTCGGGATAAAATACTATTCTCTGATGTTCTCGTGGCAAGTAGAATTTTGATTGGCTGAAAAGGTACTTTTAAAACTTCAGGGAAGCCGTGCGGTGACAGAAAATCAATAATCGCTCTCACCTATGTGCTGTCCATTTACATTGTGCACAGCAGACGACACACATTTCACAAGATGACAGAAAATCAATAATCGCTCTCTGTGATCTTTGTCCAAAGATACACGTATTTATGTTTTTCCTATAATAAGGACATACTTATTAATGTTGGAACATTCAGATAAAAATGTTATCAGTCTCTAGATGTTATATATCCCGTTTTAAAGGGCAGTGGTTTTGTTAAAAGGTTCGGCTGACGCCTCACGCCTCACCTTTTAACAAAACCACTGTCCTTTAAAACGGGATATTTGCGCATCACCTTTTAACAAACCACTACCCTTTAAAACGGGATATATAACATCTCGAGACTAATAACGTATAATATCCGCCAATCCATGTTAAAACTCCCAACACATTCTGGCTTCCATGATTTATTTCTTAATTATTCAACATTGATTACATCCTCTCCTGCCGCTGTAGCGCTGCTTTACCATGTTATGCAGTTGACTTGGTTCCTTTGACATTTAAATTACTGAGAATAATTTCCTCTCATGATTTAAAAAATAAAAAGATCAACATTCGGTTATAAAAAGATTTAAAAAAAGCAATTTACAGAGCTCAGCATTGACGAGTTTCTGCGGTTGCTAGAGATAATATTTGGTTACTAGGGACATTGTAAGGTTTAAGGAATTCTTATAATATATACTGGTTAGTAAATGATAAGATGTCTCTAGATCTGCTAAGGTGCTGTTGTAGAATTTTTTTTCTTGATTAAATAAAAGGTCCATGAGATCTACAGGAAAATACTGTGCATAGGGAAACCTGTTGCTATGGACGGGGCATAACTATGAATAAAAATATCAAAATGTATTTTTGAAATATGAAATGACATTTGTAAAAATGTACCGCTTAATCAAATATCAAGTCAAAAGATCGTAGATGTCAAAATTCAACCATTAATTGCAATAATATAGGCTAATTTAATGTTTACAAAACCGTTGCTAGGGTGACAAAACTACACAAAAATACTATATAGAGAATTGGAATATTATTTTTAGAGTGTACATACACAGAATATAACATTTTGTCGAAAAGACTATGCAAGATATGTAAAATAAAACCACCATATTTGAATTTCCAATGATTAATTGGACCCTCCTCCATTTACGTTACTAAGCAACAAAGGACAAAGTGAAATCACCAAACAAATTATTGTTCTTACCTTTCAATGATTGTGTTTGATATTATATCTATATAAACAGTTTCTGAGATTGGGCCAAAATCTACCCTTATCATACTCACTCTTTTCTGATTTTATTTGATAAAATGTTTAGATCATGTATAGGCACTTGACACTACATCAGTTTAAAACACAGGCACTCGAATTCCAGACCCCCTTTTTCCTCATGTGGTCCCTCCCGCGATTATGGTATGGATCTTAGTCTGGAAGTATATCTTTGAGCCATTTATCCATATTTCGTGTTACAACTCTCTCGTTCTACTAACTTTTGTTTCTAGGCCCAGCTGCCGTTTTAGGGTTTTTCAGTAAAACGGCAGCTGGGCCTAGAAACAAAAGTTAGTAGAACGAGAGAGCTATAACACGAAATGTTGTAAAATATGGATAAATGACTCAAAGATATACTTCCAGACTAAGATTCATACCATAATCGCGGGAGGGACCAAATGAGGAAAAATGGGGGGTCCGGAATTCGAGTACCGGATTTTTCAGTAAAACGACAGCTGGACCTAGAAACAAAAGTTAGTAGAACGAGAGAGTTGTAACAGAAAATGTTGTAAAATATGGATAAATGACTCAAAGATATACTTCTAGACAAAGATCCATACCATAATCACGGGGGGGACCAAATGAGGAAAAACGGGATCTGGAATTCGAGTGCCTGTGGTTTAAAAGACCCCATGAAGTCAGTGGTAAAAATATGTCCATGTATAATTGACAATATAGAGTGTTTTTTTTTATAATGATATAGTGCCAAATGCCTAAGATAAGATAAGATGAGATAAGTTTTATTTATAGTAGGCATTTTAAATAACAATACAACACAAGCCATAGTGGGCTTTTGACCGACATACACAAAAATAAATAACATGTGAACCATACATACTACAATATACACAAAGAAAAAGGTTAAGCACCCCTGACATATTAAAACATAATAAGTTACACTAAGTTTAGATTCTAATATTTATATTGATTATAGCAAGAACAATGTTCCATTAAAAAGATGTGCTCACACAGGTGTGACCATTATGTCTAATATCGATTAGTCATGCACGTGAACCATGCCTCTCACGCATTACTCAAAATTCAGTATGTTCACGCTTCGAATTTGGGTATTCAAGTCCGATGTTTTTAAAAATTTATTCATTCTCAGTAAGCACGGTACGAAGGCGAATATCAAAGGCACAAAGATGGCAAATAATCGGCATGCATACAATAGGGATGTCCTTCAAAGCTATTGGACGTCAGATGGGTTACCACTATACTGTAGTCAGCCGACTGGTGAGAAAACACACACAAACCAACAATGTGAAAGACTTGCCAAGATCCGGTAGACCACGGGTAACATCTGATCGTGACAACATGGGCATTGCAGCGTTTAGTTAGACGGATGCCATTCGCAACCAGTCCCGTACTCAAACAACACTGACTGCCCAATAGACGTCTGTCAACAAGAACAGTTAGAAACCGTCTGAAATCAGCGGGACTTAAGTAAAGGAGAGTCACTAAGCGTCCGCTGTTGCCAGACCGACATCGCCGATCACGTTTGGCATGGTGTTTAGCATGGCGTGGTTGGAATTTAAGGACATGGCGCAAGATCTATTGGTCAGACGAGAGCCGGTTTCTGCTTCATGTAACCGACGGCCGGATGAGGGTTTGGAGACACAAAAATACAGCCTATGCCCCAACATCCAGCCAACTGTCCCTTACGGTGGAGGCTCAGTAATGGTTTGGGGGTGTATCTCTCATGACTGCAAGCTGGATTTAGTCACCATACAAGGCAACCTAAATGGTGATCAGTACATCAGAGACGTCTTGCAACCAGTTGTCCCCCATTTCGACAACCACCCACTAGCTACAATTTAAGGCCTGTGTATATGGATGACAACGTCAGGCCTCATCGTTCAAGAGCAGTAACAGCCTACCTACAAAGCGAAGCCCGTGACTTCTGTTCCTTGGCCAGCCATAAGCCCGGATTTGAATCCCATAGAGCATATTTGGGACATGTTAGGCCGTCGTATACATGCTCGGGAACCTCCAGTACAAAACATTCGTCAGTTGGAAGCAGCATTGCATCGGGAATGGCAACAGCTATCACAACAGGACATCCGACGTCTAACTGGAGGGATGAGACGCAGGATTGAGGCCGTCATCCAAGCACGTGGGGGTTACACCCGGTACTGAACTTTGAACAATAGATGTCGTCAAGTGATTCATAAGTGACGTTTTGAAAGTGAAATGACAATCTTATCGTGCTTTTGAACTGTGAAGGTCAATACTTAAAATGGACATGTTTTACTGCAAAAACTGGCCTTGTGATGTTGTGATTATTAACATTTTTCTGGATTTTTTTTTGTGGTTTCTTACAGCCAATGTAATGTCCTAACAGGTAACCATTGCGTTCTTGAGATTATCTGGTCAGTAATCACGTGATACTTGTCATATCATTTGTCATTTAAAAAAAACATTGGGGTTCTTAACTTTTTTCTTTGTGTATATAATATAGCATAAAAATGGTGTGTTGTGATCAATTCTTAAACAATAAATAGTCTATTTGAATCGAATGTTTTTCAAAAACTACTCTGTTCTAATTCAAGTAATTCATTAGATTGTTTCTAAATATAAACTATATGAATAAAACACTGATCCGACGACGTAGAAAATTATTGATCAACAAATTTTCTGAAAATGGAACTGAAAGTGAAAGAGGAAGTTTGTGTTTAATGGTAACCAATAGTTACGCATGTCAACTTTAGTAATATCACGATAGTGTGTGAATGGCCTTTAACTGAGGAGTATTAACACTGATAATGAAACCATCGGAGATATTCTATAGTCAGGATTCCATCAAAGACAAATTCGAAAATGGCAGAACTATTAAATCAACTTTCAACGTATGTGTTAAACATCCATATGTAATTAAGAAAATTCCCAGGATGAGAGTCTTTAAGAAAGATGGCAAATGGTTTTCAATGGACAACCGTAGACTTTGGGTTTTCAAAAAGCTAGAAACTGAAGGTCATATCAAAGATGTAAGCGTTAGACAAATGGGTGCAGACAAATTGCCGGATGATAAATTTACAACACAAAACGGAGGTGCCGATGTGTCTATCAGAGACACCACTGCATTTTGTAATAGTGATGATCCTGTTAGTAGACTTTTAATGGCTTTCCTTTACTAATGTTTTTCAGCAGAGGATAAATAAGCTTATTTTGTTGACTCACCTCAGTTTGAGTCTACCCAATGAAGGTAGTTACAGAAAGGCGTCGCGCACACTCACTAGTAATCAGATATCTTTATTTTTATTCATGTTTATTCCACAAAGATAAATTCAACCTGTGCATGTGACTTATTTTTTATTTTCTTTATGTTTGACAAAGTAAACATTGTTTTAAATAAACTTATATTTGCTTGAAAATCTGTATTTAATCTTATGTCAGACTTAACTGAAAACTGAAACTGAAAGTAGCAATTTGAGTTGAACCGTAACCAATGGATACTCATACCAATTTACGCAATGAAAACACAACCATTGGCAGATTTTTATCTGGTTTTTGACAATACTTTTGCAATGAATGCGCAGTATTATACTATTCGGGACTCCATGGAAGCATGTTTGACTATTGAATCGACATTTTCAATTGGTGTCGGCCCGATAATCCGAAGGGCCAACAGTCCGAAGGCCCGATAGTCCGAAGACCCAATCGTCCGAAGTCCCAATAATCCGAAAGCCCAATAGTCCGAAGGGTCAATAGTCCGAATGACCAATTGTCCGATAGTCCGAAGGCCCAATATATAGTCCGAATGACTTTCCGAAAAATCGTCCAAAGGAATGCACTGTTGAATAAAAGCAGATACGTCTGTCTATCCATTATCATGAAAACAGAGAAGTTATATGCTATGAAAATCTAAAATAGCATAATTTAATGGTAACATATATATACACATCCGTTTCATGATTTTCGAGAATAAACCCGTAACTCAGTTTAGTTTGGTTTATAGTGTTTGTTTGACGCCCTTTTCAACAATATTTCAATTGTATCGTGGCGGTCAGTTTTATTGGTGGAGGAGACCGGAGTACACAGAAAAAACCACCGACCTGCCGCATGTCACTGACACACTTCATCACATAATGTTGTATCGAGTACACCTCGCCTGATCGAGATTGGCACTCACAACGTTAGTGGTGATAGGCACTGATAAATTATCGTGAATTAACCCAGGTGAAAAAATTCCTGATGTTCTGAGCTTCTCGATGACTTTTTCCATCTAAGTTATAATTATAAATTTGTGTTTCAACTTAAATATACAGTGACGCAGCCAGTGCAAAATTGGATGTATTTTTTTTATTTAGAAAGCAGGGAACCACATCATATTTGTCCGTATGCATGGACGTAGTAGCAACATTATTAGATATTAAATGATTGCGAATTTAATTTTACTTAAAAAAAAAATGATTAACGGAAGAAATAAATGTATGTTTAAATAAAACTGTGTAACTGTAACCACCTTGGTCCAAAAAATCACTAGTGTAGCAAAGCCTTATTTCTTTAATCCACTGTACTACCCTGAAGTTAATTAAGTCTCCCAAACAAATTTTGGGAGACTTATTGTTTTTGCTCCGTTTCTTCTTCTTCTTATTATTATTATTATTCTCTTTCTTTTCAAAATGGCCGCCACAATACCGCAAAAATTCAACATTGTCCGATATCATAAAAATTTGATATTTGGGTAGATAATGATGTCTCGAATTGATTGCCGAAATTGAAAAATTTCTACCGATCGCCATTTTTAAAATGGCCACCACAATACCGCACAAATTCAACATTGTCCGATTTCAACGCCATTTCATATGTGGATAGATTATGATGTCCCGAATTGATTCCTGACATCGAAAAATTTCTACCGGTCGCCATTTTCAAAATGGCCACCACAATACCGCACAAATTCAACATTGTCCGATTTCAACGACATTTCATATGGGGGTAGATTATGATTTCCCGAAATGATTCCTGACATCGAAAAATTTCTACAGGTCGCCATTTTCAAAATGGCCGCCACAATACCACACAAATTCAACATTGTTCGATTTCAACGTCCTGAATTGATTCCCGACATTGAAAAATTTCTACCGGTCTCCATTTTCAAAATGGCCGCCACAATACCGCAAAAAATCAACATTGTTCGATTTCAAAGGTAGCTTTTAATTTATTTTTTAAACCGGTTGTCTGTGGCCGGTTTGGGAGACTTCATAATCGTTAGATTATAATCATATCTTGTTATCAATCTTGATTCAATGACAATGCTTACAAACGGGTGTAAACCGTTTATCGAGCTCCTATCGGAATAAAAAATAAAACTTCTCTATTTGGATTTCGGACTATCGGGCCTTCGGACTATCGGACCTTCAGACTATAGAACTTTCGGACTATCGGACCGTCACTTTTCATTTCAAGATTTAATAATTTTGTAAACAATTCGTATGCAGTAATCTGCGAGTGGGTAATGTTACATAACGCTAAGTGAGTAATAACATTTTCTGCTATATCATGGCGAGAACAAGTTATATTTCCATGAATAATGCTGTACGCTTTGTACCAGACCAATATGTTTAGTTGGAAGCAAAATAAATGAAAGAATAGTCTGTAGGTAGACATGTCGAATCACTCGGACACATAGTACCGATTACGAGCCAAACAGTCTGCAGGTAGACATGTCGAATCACTCGGACACGTAGTACCGATTACGAGCCAAACAGTCTGCAGGTAGACATGTCGAATCACTCGGACACGTAGTACCGATTACGAGCCAAACAGTCTGCAGGTAGACATGTCGAATCACTCGGAACACGTAGTACCGATTACGAGCCAAACAATCTGCAGGTAGACATGTCGAATCACTCGGACACGTAGTACCGATTACGAGCCAAACAGTCTGCAGGTAGACATGTGGAATCACTCGGACACGTTGTACCGATTACGAGCCAAACAGTCTGCAGGTAGACATGTCGAATCACTCGGACACGTAGTACCGATTACGAGCAATACCAGGGGCGGATTCGGGGGGGGGGGGCACCCGGCGCGCCCCCCCCCCTTTAAAATTGGAAAAAATATGATTTTTTGGCGTAAAATCGTGATTTTCCACACGAAATACCTCAACAATTTTCGCGCCTCCTTCGGCAATTGAAAAAAATATGATTTTTTGGCATAAAATCGTGATTTTTCACACGAAATACCCCCAAAATTTTCGCGCCTCCCTCCGCTCGGCGCTATTTTTTTAAGTGCGCCCCCCTAACTTGAAATCCTGGATCCGCCCCTGAAAACAGTCTGCAGGTAGACATGTCGAATCACTCGGACACGTAGTACCGATTACGAGCAAAACAGTCTGCAGGTAGACATGTCGAATCACTCGGAACACGTAGTACCGATTACGAGCCAAACAGTCTGCAGGTAGACATGTGGAATCACTCGGAACACGTAGTATCGATTACGAGCCAAACAGTCTACAGGTAGACATGTCGAATCACTCGGACACGTAGTACCGATTACGAGCCAAACAGTCTGCAGGTAGACATGTGGAATCACTCGGAACACGTAGTACCGATTACGAGCCAAACAGTCTGCAGGTAGACATGTGGAATCACTCGGAACACGTAGTACCGATTACGAGCCAAACAGTCTGCAGGTAGACATGTGGAATCACTCGGAACACGTAGTACCGATTACGAGCCAAACAGTCTGCAGGTAGACATGTGGAATCACTCGGACACGTAGTACCGATTACGAGCCAAACAGTCTGCAGGTAGACATGTCGAATCACTCGGACACGTAGTACCGATTCCGAGCCAAACGTCTTTGCTCTTACTTCTTAATGATGTATACCATGCTAAGCCGAAAACTGAGCAGTAAATACCATAACCCTTGTTTGATTATGGATCGAATTCACGATCGATCTAAAGCAATCGAGGCGAGCACACTAACAATTACACCATCGAGTCGGTTCAAATAAGGCACAGGCTACGAATACGACGGAAACGTAATCGTAGCCTGGGTTCTACAAGTACGACGGGCAGAAGTTGTGACTAAATGATTAACCAGTTTCCGGACATGGACACCTATTTTACGGAAATTAATCACGTATTGCTAGCATCTAGAGGCTACGAATACGACGGATTTTTGTTTTCTTAAGTATATCGTTTTTAGACATTTATTACTGTGATACTAGGCCTATAAAGTTTAAAGAAAAAAAATATACATAGATATTTTTAATTCAAGAATTATCATATACAATTTAAAAAATTTCAAGTAAGACAATAGGTAAATACAATGTATTAAATTAATAATGTTTATAGTTTTTTTAAGCAATTTCGGCAACACCAGTAGGTTTTTTTTCGGCACAAAACGTAGTCCAATACATCTTAGATGGTACCATACAACAAGAGCAAACTTGTGTGTTTTATCATATGACTTACGATAGTATTGTAATGACATAAACATTCTAGAAACATGTATTTGCTGCTATACAGAACATGATTGAAGACATCGCTGCGAATTTAATATGAAGAACTGCAATCAAAGTGATGATCATTTGCTTATTTAAGGTATATTATATGTGATTTTACCTTGTGTTTGGGCGTTGACCGCTGGAAATGGAACTAATTTTTGTTCTCTCCATGAATACAGGAATAATCCAATTCCTTATAAATTAAAAGACCCGCTGCACTTTCTGCAACTTCCATGTTTTTATATTTGGACCCCGTACCAAGCTTCCTTGAGATACACTTATAAAGTTGGACGTAGTTATCCTGCTGGATTTTTTTTTAGGGCACACTCTAAATCTGTTAAAGATTTATAATTTGCTCCAACACGAAGCGCACTACCATCGTCGTCCATTTTGAAAATAATTAGTGTTGGGAAGTGAGTTGTACTCTGAGAAGTACTCATAGCAGTGAAATCTATGAGCTTAATCGTGTATTGTAAGACTAGTTTTTCAATGCATCAGATTTTATTGGAATAAAAATAAACTACAAACAGAAAATAATATAAAAAATTCATAAATTTTCATTTAATGAAATAAAAACAATAGAATTAAGAAAATCGTAGCCTCTAGATGCTAGCAATACGTGATTAATTTCCGTAAAATAGGTGTCCATGTCCGGAAACTGGTTGATCATTTAGTCACAACTTCCGCCCGTCGTACTTATAGAACCCAGGCTACGAATACGTTTCCGTCGTATTCGTAGCCTGTGCCTTCAAATAACGGCTGAAAATGGATTCAGTGCAGAGACCGAGACAACCGATTGGGCACAAGACACAGAACGAATAAAAACGAAACACAACACAGAAATTCTAGCATCACACCATATGGCTAAGCTATACAAGTATATATTATCTAGCCTTCTACATATAGAAAATTTCCAGAATGTAACACAAAAACAATGGACCCAGTCTAAATATGAAAATGATGTAGGCATAGGTTAATACGATATAGCTTGAACAAGTTTTTGATTAAATCATGGCGAGAACAAGTTACATTCGATGAGATGATGATGATGTCCACTTTGTACTAGACCACCACGGTTGGTTGGTTAAAGTGCTAGCTCATTGAAACATGCATAGTCCGTGGGTAGACATGTCGCTACACTCGGATGCACTAGCCTGATTGTAAGCCACCGAGTCTTTGCTCTTACTCTTAATATTGCGTGATAGCCTGATTGTAAGCCACCGAGTCTTTGTTCTTACTCTTAATATTGCGTGCTAGCCTGATTGTAGGTCACCGAGTCTTTGCTCTTACTCTTAATATTGCGTGCTAGCTTGATTGTAAGCCACCGAGTCTTTGCTCTTACTCTTAATAATGCGTGCTAGCCTGATTGTAAGCCACCGAGTCTTTGCTCTTACTCTTAATATTGCGTGCTAGCCAGATTGTAAGCCACCGAGTCTTTGCTCTTACTCTTAATATTGCGTGCTAGCCTGATTGTAGGCCACCGAGTCTTTGCTCTTACTCTTAATATTACGTGCTAGCCTGATTGTAAGCCACCGAGTCTTTGCTCTTACTCTTAATATTGCGTGCTAGCCTGATTGTAAGCCACCGAGTCTTTGTTCTTACTCTTAATATTGCGTGCTAGCCTGATTGTAAGCCACTGAGTCTTTGCTCTTACTCTTAATATTACATGCTAGCCTGATTGTAGGCCACCGAGTCTTTGTTCTTACTCTTAATATTGCGTGCTAGCCTGATTGTAGGCCTCCGAGTCTTTGTTCTTACTCTTAATATTGCGTGCTAGCCTGATTGTAGGCCACCGAGTCTTTGTTCTTACTCTTAATATTACGTGCTAGCCTGATTGTAAGCCACTGAGTCTTTGTTCTTACTCTTAATATTGCGTGTTAGCCTGATTGTAAGCCACCGAGTCTTTGCTCTTACTCTTAATATTACGTGATAGCCTGATTGTAAGCCACCGAGTCTTTGCTCTTACTCTTAATATTGCGTGCTAGCCAGATTGTAAGCCACCGAGTCTTTGCTCTTACTCTTAATATTGCGTGATAGCCAGATTGTAAGCCACTGAGTCTTTGCTCTTACTCTTAATATTGCGTGCTAGCCTGATTGTATGCCACCGAGTCTTTGTTCTTAATCTTAATATTGCGTGCTAGCCAGATTGTAGGCCACCGAGTCTTTGCTCTTACTCTTAATATTCCGTGCTAGCCTGATTGTAAGCCACCGAGTCTTTGCTCTTACTCTTAATATTGCGTGCTAGCCTGATTGTAAGCCACCGAGTCTTTGCTCTTACTCTTAATATTGCGTGCTAGCCTGATTGTAGGCCACCGAGTCTTTGCTCTTACTCTTAATATTGCGTGTTAGCCAGATTGTAGGCCACCGAGTCTTTGCTCTTACTCTTAATATTGCGTGTTAGCCTGATTGTAGGCCACCGAGTCTTTGCTCTTACTCTTGATATTGCGTGCTAGCCTGATTGTAAGCCACAGAGTCTTTGCTCTTACTCTTAATATTGCGTGTTAGCCTGATTGTAAGCCATCGAGTCTTTGCTCTTACTCTTAATATTGCGTGCTAGCCTGATTGTAGGCCACCGAGTCTTTGCTCTTACTCTTAATATTGCGTGCTAGCCTGATTGTAAGCCACCGAGTCTTTACTCTTACTCTTAATATTGCATGCTAGCCTGATTGTGAGCCACCGAGTCTTTGCTCTTACTCTTAATATTGCGTGCTAGCCTGATTGTAGGCCACCGAGTCTTTGCTCTTACTCTTAATATTACGTGCTAGCCTGATTGTAGGCCACCGAGTCTTTGCTCTTACTCTTAATATTACGTGTTAGCCTGGTTGTAAGCCACCGAGTCTTTGTTCTTACTCTTAATATTGCGTGCTAGCCTGATTGTAAGCCACCGAGTCTTTGCTCTTACTCTTAATATTACGTGCTAGCATGATTGTAAGCCACCGAGTCTTTGCTCTTACTCTTAATATTACGTGCTAGCCTGATTGTAAGCCACCGAGTCTTTGCTCTTACTCTTAATATTACGTGCTAGCCAGATTGTAAGCCACCGAGTCTTTGCTCTTACTCTTAATATTACGTGCTAACCAGATTGTAAGCCACCTAGTCTTTGCTCTTACTCTTAATATTGCGTGCTGGCCAGATTGTAGGCCACCGAGTCTTTTCTCTTACTCTTAATATTACGTGCTAGCCTGATTGTAAGCCACCGAGTCTTTGCTCTTACTCTTAATATTGCGTGGTAGCCAGATTGTAGGCCACCGAGTCTTTGCTCTTACTCTTAATATTGCGTGCTAGCCAGATTGTAAGCCACCGTGTCTTTGCTCTTACTCTTAATATTGCGTGCTAGCCAGATTGTAAGCCACCGAGTCTTTGCTCTTACTCTTAATATCGCGTGCAAGCCTGATTGTAAGCCACCGAGCCTTTGCTCTTACTCTTAATATTGCGTGCTAGCCTGATTGTAAGCCACCGAGTCTTTGCTCTTACTCTTAATATTGCGTGCTAGCCAGATTGTAAGCCACCGAGTCTTTGTTCTTACTCTTAATATTGCGTGCTAGCCTGATTGTAAGCCACCGAGTCTTTGCTCTTACTCTTAATATTACGTGCTAGCCAGATTGTAAGCCACCGAGTCTTTGCTCTTACTCTTACTATTGCGTGCTAGCCTGATTGTAAGCCACCGAGTCTTTGCTCTTACTCTTAATATTACGTGCTAGCCAGATTGTATGCCACCGAGTCTTTGTTCTTACTCTTAATATTGCGTGCTAGCCTGATTGTAACTCTTAATATTGCGTGCTAGCCTGATTGTAGGCCACCGAGTCTTTGCTCTTACTCTTAATATTGCGTGCTAGCCAGATTGTAAGCCACCGATTCTTTCCTCTTACTCTTAATATTGCGTGCTAGCCAGATTGTAGGCCACCGAGTCTTTGCTCTTACTCTTAATATTGCGTGCTAGCCTGATTGTAAGCCACCGAATCTTTGCTCTTACTCTTAATATTACGTGCTAGCCTGATTGTAAGCCACCGAGTCTTTGCTCTTACTCTTAATATTACGTGCTAGCCTGATTGTAGGACACCGAGTCTTTGCTCTTACTCTTAATATTACGTGCTAGACAGATTGTAAGCCACCGAGTCTTTGATCTTACTCTTAATATTACGTGCTAACCAGATTGTAAGCCACCTAGTCTTTGCTCTTACTCTTAATATTTAGTACTAGCCTGATTGTAAGCCACTGAATCTTTTCTCTTACTCTTAATATTACGTGCTAGCCTGATTGTAAGCCACTGAGTCTTTGCTCTTACTCTTAATATTGCGTGCTAGCCAGATTGTAGGCCACCGAGTCTTTGCTCTTACTCTTAATATTGCGTGTTAGCCTGATTGTAAGCCACCGAGTCTTTGCTCTTACTCTTAATGTTGCGTGCTAGCCTGATTGTAGGCCACCGAGTCTTTGCTCTTACTCTTAATATTGCGTGTTAGCCTGATTGTAAGCCACCGAGTCTTTGCTCTTACTCTTAATATTGCGTGCTAGCCTGATTGTAGGCCACCGAGTCTTTGCTCTTACTCTTAATATTGCGTGCTAGCCTGATTGTAAGCCACCGAGTCTTTACTCTTACTCTTAATATTGCATGCTAGCCTGATTGTAGGCCACCGAGTCTTTGCTCTTACTCTTAATATTACGTGTTAGCCTGATTGTAGGCCACCGAGTCTTTGTTCTTACTCTTAATATTGCGTGCTAGCCTGATTGTAAGCCACTGAGTCTTTGCTCTTACTCTTAATATTACGTGCTAGCCTGATTGTAAGCCACCGAGTCTTTGTTCTTACTCTTAATATTGCGTGCTAGCCAGATTGTAAGCAACCGGGTCTTTGTTCTTACTCTTAATATTTCGTGGTAGCCAGATTGTAGGCCACCGAGTCTTTGCTCTTACTCTTAATATTGCGTGCTAGCCAGATTGTAAGCCACCGAGTCTTTGCTCTTACTCTTAATATTTCGTGCTAGCCAGATTGTAGGCCACCGAGTCTTTGCTCTTACTCTTAATATTGCGTGCTAGCCTGATTGTAAGCCACCGAGCCTTTGCTCTTACTCTTAATATTGCGTGCTAGCCTGATTGTAAGCCACCGAGTCTTTGCTCTTACTCTTAATATTGCGTGCTAGCCAGATTGTAAGCCACCGAGTCTTTGTTCTTACTCTTAATATTGCTTGCTAGCCTGATTGTAAGCCACCGAGTCTTTGCTCTTACTCTTAATATTACGTGCTAGCCAGATTGTAAGCCACCGAGTCTTTGCTCTTACTCTTAATATTGCGTGCTAGCCTGATTGTAGGCCACCGAGTCTTTGCTCTTACTCTTAATATTGCGTGTTAGCCAGATTGTAGGCCACCGAGTCTTTGCTCTTACTCTTAATATTGCGTGTTAGCCTGATTTTAGGCCACCGAGTCTTTGCTCTTACTCTTAATATTGCGTGCTAGCCTGATTGTAAGCCACAGAGTCTTTGCTCTTACTCTTAATATTGCGTGTTAGCCTGATTGTAAGCCATCGAGTCTTTGCTCTTACTCTTAATATTGCGTGCTAGCCTGATTGTAGGCCACCGAGTCTTTGCTCTTACTCTTAATATTGCGTGCTAGCCTGATTGTAAGCCACCGAGTCTTTACTCTTACTCTTAATATTACGTGTTAGCCTGGTTGTAAGCCACCGAGTCTTTGTTCTTACTCTTAATATTGCGTGTTAGCCAGATTGTAGGCCACCGAGTCTTTGCTCTTACTCTTAATATTACGTGTTAGCCTGGTTGTAAGCCACCGAGTCTTTGCTCTTACTCTTAATATTGCGTGCTAGCCTGATTGTAAGCCACCGAGTCTTTACTCTTACTCTTAATATTGCATGCTAGCCTGATTGTAAACCACTGAGTCTTTGCTCTTACTCTTAATATTGCGTGCTAGCCTGATTGTAGGCCACCGAGTCTTTGCTCTTACTCTTAATATTACGTGCTAGCCTGATTGTAAGCCACCGAGTCTTTGCTCTTACTCTTAATATTACGTGTTAGCCTGGTTGTAAGCCACCGAGTCTTTGTTCTTACTCTTAATATTGCGTGCTAGCCTGATTGTAAGCCACCGAGTCTTTGCTCTTACAATTAATATTACGTGCTAGCATGATTGTAAGCCACCGAGTCTTTGCTCTTACTCTTAATATTACGTGCTAGCCTGATTGTAAGCCACCGAGTCTTTGCTCTTACTCTTAATATTACGTGCTAGCCTGATTGTAAGCCACCGAGTCTTTGCTCTTACTCTTAATATTGCGTGGTAGCCAGATTGTAGGCCACCGAGTCTTTGCTCTTACTCTTAATATTGCGTGCTAGCCAGATTGTAAGCCACCGAGTCTTTGTTCTTACTCTTAATATTGCGTGCTAGCCTGATTGTAAGCCACCGAGTCTTTGCTCTTACTCTTAATATTACGTGCTAGCCAGATTGTAAGCCACCGAGTCTTTGCTCTTACTCTTAATATTGCGTGCTAGCTTGATTGTAAGCCACCGAGTCTTTGCTCTTACTCTTAATATTACGTGCTAGCCAGATTGTATGCCACCGAGTCTTTGTTCTTACTCTTAATATTGCGTGCTAGCCTGATTGTAGGCCACCGAGTCTTTGCTCTTACTCTTAATATTGCGTGCTAGCCAGATTGTAAGCCACCGATTCTTTGCTCTTACTCTTAATATTGCGTGCTAGCCAGATTGTAGGCCACCGAGTCTTTGCTCTTACTCTTAATATTGCGTGCTAGCCTTATTGTAGGCCACCGAGTCTTTGCTCTTACTCTTAATATTACGTGCTAGCCTGATTGTAAGCCACCGAGTCTTTGCTCTTACTCTTAATATTGCGTGCTAGCCTGATTGTAAGACACCGAGTCTTTGCTCTTACTCTTAATATTACGTGCTAGACAGATTGTAAGCCACCGAGTCTTTGCTCTTACTCTTAATATTACGTGCTAACCAGATTGTAAGCCACCTAGTATTTGCTCTTACTCTTAATATTGCGTACTAGCCTGATTGTAGGCCACCGAGTCTTTGCTCTTACTCTTAATATTACGTGCTAGCCTGATTGTAGGCCACCGAGTCTTTTCTCTTACTCTTAATATTACGTGCTAGCCTGATTGTAGGCCACCGAGTCTTTGCTCTTACTCTTAATATTACGTGCTAACCAGATTGTAGGCCACCGAGTATTTGCTCTTACTCTTAATATTACGTGCTAGCCTGATTGTAAGCCACAGAGTCTTTTCTCTTACTCTTAATATTGCGTGCTAGCCTGATTGTAGGCCACCGAGTCTTTTCTCTTACTCTTAATATTGCGTGCTAGCCAGATTGTAAGCCACCAAGTCTTTGTTCTTACTCTTAATATTGCGTGCTAGCCTGATTGTAAGCCACCGAGTCTTTTCTCTTACTCTTAATATTACGTGCTAGCCTGATTGTAAGCCACCGAGTCTTTTCTCTTACTCTTAATATTACGTGCTAGCCTGATTGTAGGCCACCGAGTCTTTGCTCTTACTCTTAATATTACGTGCTAGCCTGATTGTAAGCCACCGAGTCTTTGCTCTTACTCTTAATATTACGTGCTAACCAGATTGTAGGCCACCGAGTATTTGCTCTTACTCTTAATATTACGTGCTAGCCTGATTGTAAGCCACCGAGTCTTTTCTCTTACTCTTAATATTGCGTGCTAGCCTGATTGTAAGCCACCGAGTCTTTTCTCTTACTCTTAATATTGCGTGCTAGCCTGATTGTAAGCCACCGAGTCTTTGCTCTTACTCTTAATATTACGCGCTAGCCTGATTGTAGGCCACCGAGTCTTTGCTCTTACTCTTAATATTACGTGCTAGCCTGATTGTAAGCCACCGAGTCTTTGCTCTTACTCTTAATATTACGTGCTAACCAGATTGTAGGCCACCGAGTATTTGCTCTTACTCTTAATATTACGTGCTAGCCTGATTGTAAGCCACCGAGTCTTTTCTCTTACTCTTAATATTGCGTGCTAGCCTGATTGTAAGCCACCGAGTCTTTTCTCTTACTCTTAATATTGCGTGCTAGCCTGATTGTAAGCCACCGAGTCTTTTCTTTTACTCTTAATATTGCGTGCTAGCCTGATTGTAAGCCACCGAGTCTTTTCTCTTACTCTTAATATTACGTGCTAGCCTGATTGTAGGCCACCGAGTCTTTGCTCTTACTCTTAATATTACGTGCTAGCCTGATTGTAAGCCACCGAGTCTTTGCTCTTACTCTTAATATTACGTGCTAACCAGATTGTAGGCCACCGAGTATTTGCTCTTACTCTTAATATTACGTGCTAGCCTGATTGTAAGCCACCGAGTCTTTTCTCTTACTCTTAATATTGCGTGCTAGCCTGATTGTAAGCCACCGAGTCTTTTCTCTTACTCTTAATATTGCGTGCTAGCCTGATTGTAAGCCACCGAGTCTTTGCTCTTACTCTTAATATTACGTGCTAGCCAGATTGTAAGCCACCGAGTCTTTTCTCTTACTCTTAATATTACGTGCTAGCCTGATTGTAGGCCACCGAGTCTTTGCTCTTACTCTTAATATTACGTGCTAGCCTGATTGTAAGCCACCGAGTCTTTTCTCTTACTCTTAATATTACGTGCTAACCAGATTGTAAGCCACCGAGTCTTTGCTCTTACTCTTAATATTACGTGCTAGCCAGATTGTAGGCCACCGAGTCTTTGCTCTTACTCTTAATATTGCGTGTTAGCCTGATTGTAGGCCACCGAGTCTTTGCTCTTACTCTTAATATTGCGTGCTAGCCTGATTGTAGGCCACCGAGTCTTTGCTCTTACTCTTAATATTGCGTGTTAGCCTGATTGTAAGCCACCGAGTCTTTGCTCTTACTCTTAATATTGCGTGCTAGCCTGATTGTAAGCCACCGAGTCTTTGCTCTTACTCTTAATATTGCGTGCTATCCTGATTGTAAGCCACTGAGTCTTTGCTCTTACTCTTAATATTGCGTGCTAGCCTGATTGTAAGCCACCGAGTCTTTGCTCTTACTCTTAATATTACGTGCTAGCCTGATTGTAGGCCACCGAGTCTTTACTCTTACTCTTAATATTGCGTGCTAGCCTGATTGTAAGCCACCGAGTCTTTTCTCTTACTCTTAATATTGCATGCTAGCCTGATTGTAGGCCACCGAGTCTTTGCTCTTACTCTTAATATTGCATGCTAGCCTGATTGTAAGCCACCGAGTCTTTACTCTTACTCTTAATATTACGTGTTAGCCTGATTGTAGGCCACCGAGTCTTTGTTCTTACTCTTAATATTCCGTGCTAGCCTGATTGTAAGCCACCGAGTCTTTACTCTTACTCTTAATATTGCGTGCTAGCCTGATTGTAAGCCACCGAGTCTTTTCTCTTACTCTTAATATTGCATGCTAGCCTGATTGTAGGCCACCGAGTCTTTGTTCTTACTCTTAATATTGCATGCTAGCCTGATTGTAGGCCACCGAGTCTTTGTTCTTACTCTTAATATTGCGTGCTAGCCTGATTGTAGGCCACCGAGTCTTTGCTCTTACTCTTAATATTGCATGCTAGCCTGATTGTAAGCCACCGAGTCTTTACTCTTACTCTTAATATTACGTGTTAGCCTGATTGTAGGCCACCGAGTCTTTGTTCTTACTCTTCATATTGCGTGCTAGCCAGATTGTATGCCACTGAGTCTTTGCTCTTGCTCTTAATATTGCGTGCTAGCCTAATTGTAGGCCACCGAGTCTTTGCTCTTACTCTTAATATTGCGTGCTAGCCAGATTGTAAGCCACCGAGTCTTTGCTCTTACTCTTAATATTTCGTGCTAGCCAGATTGTAGGCCACCGAGTCTTTGCTCTTACTCTTAATATTGCGTGCTAGCCTGATTGTAAGCCACCGAGCCTTTGCTCTTACTCTTAATATTGCGTGCTAGCCTGATTGTAAGCCACCGAGTCTTTGCTCTTACTCTTAATATTGCGTGCTAGCCAGATTGTAAGCCACCGAGTCTTTGTTCTTACTCTTAATATTGCGTGCTAGCCTGATTGTAAGCCACCGAGTCTTTGCTCTTACTCTTAATATTACGTGCTAGCCAGATTGTAAGCCACCGAGTCTTTGCTCTTACTCTTAATATTGCGTGCTAGCCTGATTGTAGGCCACCGAGTCTTTGCTCTTACTCTTAATATTACGTGTTAGCCTGATTGTAGGCCACCGAGTCTTTGCTCTTACTCTTAATATTGCGTGTTAGCCTGATTGTAGGCCACCGAGTCTTTGCTCTTACTCTTAATATTGCGTGCTAGCCTGATTGTAAGCCACAGAGTCTTTGCTCTTACTCTTAATATTGCGTGTTAGCCTGATTGTAAGCCACCGAGTCTTTGCTCTTACTCTTAATATTGCGTGCTAGCCAGATTGTAAGCCACCGAGTCTTTGTTCTTACTCTTAATATTGCGTGCTAGCCTGATTGTAAGCCACCGAGTCTTTGCTCTTACTCTTAATATTACGTGCTAGCCAGATTGTAAGCCACCGAGTCTTTGCTCTTACTCTTAATATTGCGTGCTAGCCTGATTGTAGGCCACCGAGTCTTTGCTCTTACTCTTAATATTGCGTGTTAGCCAGATTGTAGGCCACCGAGTCTTTGCTCTTACTCTTAATATTGCGTGTTAGCCTGATTGTAGGCCACCGAGTCTTTGCTCTTACTCTTAATATTGCGTGCTAGCCTGATTGTAAGCCACAGAGTCTTTGCTCTTACTCTTAATATTGCGTGCTAGCCTGATTGTAGGCCACCGAGTCTTTGCTCTTACTCTTAATATTGCGTGCTAGCCTGATTGTAAGCCACCGAGTCTTTACTCTTACTCTTAATATTGCATGCTAGCCTGATTGTAAGCCACTGAGTCTTTGCTCTTACTCTTAATATTGCGTGCTAGCCTGATTGTAGGCCACCGAGTCTTTGCTCTTACTCTTAATATTACGTGCTAGCCTGATTGTAAGCCACCGAGTCTTTGCTCTTACTCTTAATATTACGTGTTAGCCTGGTTGTAAGCCACCGAGTCTTTGTTCTTACTCTTAATATTGCGTGCTAGCCTGATTGTAAGCCACCGAGTCTTTGCTCTTACAATTAATATTACGTGCTAGCATGATTGTAAGCCACCGAGTCTTTGCTCTTACTCTTAATATTACGTGCTAGCCTGATTGTAAGCCACCGAGTCTTTGCTCTTACTCTTAATATTACGTGCTAGCCTGATTGTAAGCCACCGAGTCTTTGCTCTTACTCTTAATATTGCGTGGTAGCCAGATTTGAGGCCACCGAGTCTTTGCTCTTACTCTTAATATTGCGTGCTAGCCAGATTGTAAGCCACCGAGTCTTTGTTCTTACTCTTAATATTGCGTGCTAGCCTGATTGTAAGCCACCGAGTCTTTGCTCTTACTCTTAATATTACGTGCTAGCCAGATTGTAAGCCACCGAGTCTTTGCTCTTACTCTTAATATTGCGTGCTAGCTTGATTGTAAGCCACCGAGTCTTTGCTCTTACTCTTAATATTACGTGCTAGCCTGATTGTATGCCACCGAGTCTTTGTTCTTACTCTTAATATTGCGTGCTAGCCTGATTGTAGGCCACCGAGTCTTTGCTCTTACTCTTAATATTGCGTGCTAGCCAGATTGTAAGCCACCGATTCTTTGCTCTTACTCTTAATATTGCGTGCTAGCCAGATTGTAGGCCACCGAGTCTTTGCTCTTACTCTTAATATTGCGTGCTAGCCTTATTGTAGGCCACCGAGTCTTTGCTCTTACTCTTAATATTACGTGCTAGCCTGATTGTAAGCCACCGAGTCTTTGCTCTTACTCTTAATATTGCGTGCTAGCCTGATTGTAAGACACCGAGTCTTTGCTCTTACTCTTAATATTACGTGCTAGACAGATTGTAAGCCACCGAGTCTTTGCTCTTACTCTTAATATTACGTGCTAACCAGATTGTAAGCCACCTAGTATTTGCTCTTACTCTTAATATTGCGTACTAGCCAGATTGTAGGCCACCGAGTCTTTGCTCTTACTCTTAATATTGCGTGCTAGCCAGATTGTAGGCCACCGAATCTTTTCTCTTACTCTTAATATTACGTGCTAGCCTGATTGTAAGCCACCGAGTCTTTGCTCTTACTCTTAATATTACGTGTTAGCCTGGTTGTAAGCCACCGAGTCTTTGTTCTTACTCTTAATATTGCGTGCTAGCCTGATTGTAAGCCACCGAGTCTTTGCTCTTACAATTAATATTACGTGCTAGCATGATTGTAAGCCACCGAGTCTTTGCTCTTACTCTTAATATTACGTGCTAGCCTGATTGTAAGCCACCGAGTCTTTGCTCTTACTCTTAATATTACGTGCTAGCCTGATTGTAAGCCACCGAGTCTTTGCTCTTACTCTTAATATTGCGTGGTAGCCAGATTGTAGGCCACCGAGTCTTTGCTCTTACTCTTAATATTGCGTGCTAGCCAGATTGTAAGCCACCGAGTCTTTGTTCTTACTCTTAATATTGCGTGCTAGCCTGATTGTAAGCCACCGAGTCTTTGCTCTTACTCTTAATATTACGTGCTAGCCAGATTGTAAGCCACCGAGTCTTTGCTCTTACTCTTAATATTGCGTGCTAGCTTGATTGTAAGCCACCGAGTCTTTGCTCTTACTCTTAATATTACGTGCTAGCCAGATTGTATGCCACCGAGTCTTTGTTCTTACTCTTAATATTGCGTGCTAGCCTGATTGTAGGCCACCGAGTCTTTGCTCTTACTCTTAATATTGCGTGCTAGCCAGATTGTAAGCCACCGATTCTTTGCTCTTACTCTTAATATTGCGTGCTAGCCAGATTGTAGGCCACCGAGTCTTTGCTCTTACTCTTAATATTGCGTGCTAGCCTTATTGTAGGCCACCGAGTCTTTGCTCTTACTCTTAATATTACGTGCTAGCCTGATTGTAAGCCACCGAGTCTTTGCTCTTACTCTTAATATTGCGTGCTAGCCTGATTGTAAGACACCGAGTCTTTGCTCTTACTCTTAATATTACGTGCTAGACAGATTGTAAGCCACCGAGTCTTTGCTCTTACTCTTAATATTACGTGCTAACCAGATTGTAAGCCACCTAGTATTTGCTCTTACTCTTAATATTGCGTACTAGCCAGATTGTAGGCCACCGAGTCTTTGCTCTTACTCTTAATATTACGTGCTAGCCAGATTGTAGGCCACCGAGTCTTTGCTCTTACTCTTAATATTGCGTGTTAGCCTGATTGTAGGCCACCGAGTCTTTGCTCTTACTCTTAATATTGCGTGCTAGCCTGATTGTAGGCCACCGAGTCTTTGCTCTTACTCTTAATATTGCGTGTTAGCCTGATTGTAAGCCACCGAGTCTTTGCTCTTACTCTTAATATTGCGTGCTAGCCTGATTGTAAGCCACCGAGTCTTTGCTCTTACTCTTAATATTGCGTGCTATCCTGATTGTAAGCCACTGAGTCTTTGCTCTTACTCTTAATATTGCGTGCTAGCCTGATTGTAAGCCACCGAGTCTTTGCTCTTACTCTTAATATTACGTGCTAGCCTGATTGTAGGCCACCGAGTCTTTACTCTTACTCTTAATATTGCGTGCTAGCCTGATTGTAAGCCACCGAGTCTTTTCTCTTACTCTTAATATTGCATGCTAGCCTGATTGTAGGCCACCGAGTCTTTGCTCTTACTCTTAATATTGCATGCTAGCCTGATTGTAAGCCACCGAGTCTTTACTCTTACTCTTAATATTACGTGTTAGCCTGATTGTATGCCACCGAGTCTTTGTTCTTACTCTTCATATTGCGTGCTAGCCTGATTGTAAGCCACTGAGTCTTTGCTCTTACTCTTAATATTACGTGCTAGCCAGATTGTAAGCCACCGAGTCTTTGTTCTGACTCTTAATATTACGTGCTAGCCAGATTGTAGGCCACCGAGTCTTTGCTCTTACTCTTAATATTGCGTGCTAGCCAGATTGTAAGCAACCGGGTCTTTGCTCTTACTCTTAATATTGCTTGCTAGCCTGATTGTAGGCCACCGAGTCTTTGCTCTTACTCTTAATATTGCGTGCTAGCCAGATTGTAAGCCACCGAGTCTTTGCTCTTACTCTTAATATTTCGTGCTAGCCAGATTGTAGGCCACCGAGTCTTTGCTCTTACTCTTAATATTGCGTGCTAGCCTGATTGTAAGCCACCGAGCCTTTGCTCTTACTCTTAATATTGCGTGCTAGCCTGATTGTATGCCACCGAGTCTTTGCTCTTACTCTTAATATTGCGTGCTAGCCAGATTGTAAGCCACCGAGTCTTTGTTCTTACTCTTAATATTGCGTGCTAGCCTGATTGTAAGCCACCGAGTCTTTGCTCTTACTCTTAATATTACGTGCTAGCCAGATTGTAAGCCACCGAGTCTTTGCTCTTACTCTTAATATTGCGTGCTAGCCTGATTGTAGGCCACCGAGTCTTTGCTCTTACTCTTAATATTGCGTGTTAGCCAGATTGTAGGCCACCGAGTCTTTGCTCTTACTCTTAATATTGCGTGTTAGCCTGATTGTAGGCCACCGAGTCTTTGCTCTTACTCTTAATATTGCGTGCTAGCCTGATTGTAAGCCACAGAGTCTTTGCTCTTACTCTTAATATTGCGTGTTAGCCTGATTGTAAGCCACCGAGTCTTTGCTCTTACTCTTAATATTGCGTGCTAGCCAGATTGTAAGCCACCGAGTCTTTGTTCTTACTCTTAATATTGCGTGCTAGCCTGATTGTAAGCCACCGAGTCTTTGCTCTTACTCTTAATATTACGTGCTAGCCAGATTGTAAGCCACCGAGTCTTTGCTCTTACTCTTAATATTGCGTGCTAGCCTGATTGTAGGCCACCGAGTCTTTGCTCTTACTCTTAATATTGCGTGTTAGCCAGATTGTAGGCCACCGAGTCTTTGCTCTTACTCTTAATATTGCGTGTTAGCCTGATTGTAGGCCACCGAGTCTTTGCTCTTACTCTTAATATTGCGTGCTAGCCTGATTGTAAGCCACAGAGTCTTTGCTCTTACTCTTAATATTGCGTGTTAGCCTGATTGTAAGCCATCGAGTCTTTTCTCTTACTCTTAATATTGCGTGCTAGCCAGATTGTAGGCCACCGAGTCTTTGCTCTTACTCTTAATATTGCGTGCTAGCCTGATTGTAAGCCACCGAGTCTTTACTCTTACTCTTAATATTGCGTGCTAGCCTGATTGTAAGCCACCGGGTCTTTGCTCTTACTCTTAATATTGCGTGCTAGCCTGATTGTAGGCCACCGAGTCTTTGCTCTTACTCTTAATATTACGTGCTAGCCTGATTGTAAGCCACCGAGTCTTTGCTCTTACTCTTAATATTACGTGTTAGCCTGGATGTAAGCCACCGAGTCTTTGTTCTTACTCTTAATATTGCGTGCTAGCTTGATTGTAAGCCACCGAGTCTTTGCTCTTACAATTAATATTACGTGCTAGCATGATTGTAAGCCACCGAGTCTTTGCTCTTACTCTTAATATTACGTGCTAGCCTGATTGTAAGCCACCGAGTCTTTGCTCTTACTCTTAATATTACGTGCTAGCCAGATTGTAAGCCACCGAGTCTTTGCTCTTACTCTTAATATTACGTGCTAACCAGATTGTAGGCCACCGAGTCTTTGCTCTTACTCTTAATATTGCGTGCAAGCCTGATTGTAAGCCACCGATCCTTTGCTCTTACTCTTAATATTGCGTGCTAGCCAGATTGTAAGCCACCGAGTCTTTGTTCTTACTCTTAATATTGCGTGCTAGCCTGATTGTAAGCCACCGAGTCTTTGCTCTTACTCTTAATATTACGTGATAGCCAGATTGTAAGCCACCGAGTCTTTGCTCTTACTCTTAATATTGCGTGGTAGCCTGATTGTAAGCCACCGAGTCTTTGCTCTTACTCTTAATATTACGTGCTAGCCAGATTGTATGCCACCGAGTCTTTGTTCTTACTCTTAATATTGCGTGCTAGCCTGATTGTAGGCCACCGAGTCTTTGCTCTTACTCTTAATATTGCGTGCTAGCCAGATTGTAAGCCACCGATTCTTTGCTCTTACTCTTAATATTGCGTGCTAGCCTGATTGTAGGCCACCGAGTCTTTGCTCTTACTCTTAATATTGCGTGCTAGCCTTATTGTAAGCCACCGAGTCTTTGCTCTTACTCTTAATATTACGTGCTAGCCTGATTGTAAGACACCGAGTCTTTGCTCTTACTCTTAATATTACGTGCTAGACAGATTGTAAGCCACCGAGTCTTTGCTCTTACTCTTAATATTACGTGCTAACCAGATTGTAAGCCACCTAGTCTTTGCTCTTACTCTTAATATTGCGTACTAGCCAGATTGTAGGCCACCGAATCTTTTCTCTTACTCTTAATATTGCGTGCTAGCCTGATTGTAAGCCACCGAGTCTTTGCTCTTACTCTTAATATTACGTGCTAGCCTTATTGTAAGCCACCGAGTCTTTGCTCTTACTCTTAATATTACGTGCTAGCCTGATTGTAGGCCACCGAGTCTTTGCTCTTACTCTTAATATTTCGTGATAGACAGATTGTAAGCCACCGAGTCTTTGCTCTTACTCTTAATATTACGTGCTAACCAGATTGTAAGCCACCTAGTCTTTGCTCTTACTCTTAATATTGCGTACTAGCCAGATTGTAAGCCACCGAGTCTTTGCTCTTACTCTTAATATTACATGCTAGCCTGATTGTAAGCCACCGAGTCTTTGCTCTTACTCTTAATATTGCGTGCTAGCCTGATTGTATGCCACCGAGTCTTTGTTCTTACTCTTAATATTGCGTGCTAGCCTGATTGTAGGCCACCGAGTCTTTGCTCTTACTCTTAATATTGCGTGCTAGCCAGATTGTAAGCCACCGATTCTTTGCTCTTACTCTTAATATTGCGTGCTAGCCTGATTGTAAGCCACCGAGTCTTTGCTCTTACTCTTAATATTGCGTGCTAGCCTTATTGTAAGCCACCGAGTCTTTGCTCTTACTCTTAATATTGCGTGCTAGCCTGATTGGAGGCCACCGAGTCTTTGTTCTTACTCTTAATATTGCGTGCTAGCCTGATTGTAAGCCACCGAGTCTTTGCTCTTACTCTTAATATTACGTGCTAGCCTGATTGTAAGCCACCGAGTCTTTGCTCTTACTCTTAATATATACGTGCTAGCCTGATTGTAGGCCACCGAGTCTTTGCTCTTACTCTTAGTATTACGTGCTAGCCTGATTGTAAGCCACCGAGTCTTTGCTCTTACTCTTAATATTACGTGCTAGCCTGATTGTAAGCCACCGAGTCTTTGCTCTTAATCTTAATATTACGTGCTAGCCAGATTGTAAGCCACCGAGTCTTTGTTCTTACTCTTAATATTGCGTGCTAGCCTGATTGTAAGCCACCGAGTTTTTGCTCTTACTCTTAATATTGCGTGGTAGCCTGATTGTAGGCCACCGAGTCTTTGCTCTTACTCTTAATATTGCGTGCTAGCCTGATTGTAAGCCACCGAGTCTTTGCTCTTACTCTTAATATTGCGTGCTAGCCTGATTGTAGGCCACCGAGTCTTTGCTCTTACTCTTAATATTGCGTGCTAGCCTGATTGTAAGCCACCGAGTCTTTGCTCTTACTCTTAATATTGCGTTCTAGCCAGATGGTAAGCCACCGAGTCTTTGCTCTTACTCTTAATATTGCGTGCTAGCCTGATTGTAGGCCACCGAGTCTTTGCTCTTACTCTTTATATTGCGTGCTAGCCAGATTGTAAATCACCGAGTCTTTGCTCTTACTCTTAATATTGCGTGCTAGTCTTATTGTAAGCCACCGAGTCTTTGCTCTTACTCTTAATATTGCGTGCTAGCCTGATTGTAAGCCACTGAGTGTTTGCTCTTACTCTTAATATTACGTGCTAGCCTGATTGTAAGCCACCGAGTCTTTGCTCTTACTCTTAATATTACGTGCTAGCCTGATTGAAGGCCACCGAGTCTTTGCTCTTACTCTTAGTATTACGTGCTAGCCTGATTGTAAGCCACCGAGTCTTTGCTCTTACTCTTAATATTGCGTGCTAGCCTGATTGTAAGCCACCGAGTCTTTGCTCTTACTCTTAATATTACGTGCTAGCCAGATTGTAAGCCACCGAGTCTTTGTTCTTACTCTTAATATTGCGTGCTAGCCTGATTGTAAGCCACCGAGTTTTTGCTCTTACTCTTAATATTGCGTGGTAGCCTGATTGTAGGCCACCGAGGCTTTGCTCTTACTCTTAATATTGCGTGCTAGCCTGATTGTAAGCCACCGAATCTTTGCTCTTACTCATAATATTGCGTGCTAGCCTGATTGTAGGCCACCGAGTCTTTGCTCTTACTCTTAATATTGCGTGCTAGCCTGATTGTAAGTCACCGAGTCTTTGCTCTTACTCTTAATATTACGTGCTAGCCTTATTGTAAGCCACCGAGTCTTTGCTCTTACTCTTAATATTGCGTGCTAGCCTGATTGTAAGCCACCGAGTCTTTGCTCTTACTCTTAATATTACGTGCTAGCCTTATTGTAAGCCACCGAGTCTTTGCTCTTACTCTTAATATTACGTGCTAGCCTGATTGTAGGCCACCGAGTCTTTGCTCTTACTCTTAATATTTCGTGATAGACAGATTGTAAGCCACCAAGTCTTTGCTCTTACTCTTAATATTACGTGCTAACCAGATTGTAAGCCACCTAGTCTTTGCTCTTACTCTTAATATTACATGCTAGCCTGATTGTAAGCCACCGAGTCTTTGCTCTTACTCTTAATATTGCGTGCTAGCCTGATTGTAAGCCACCGAGTCTTTGTTCTTACTCTTAATATTGCGTGCTAGCCAGATTGTAAGCCACCGAGTCTTTGCTCTTACTCTTAATATTGCGTGCTAGCCTGATTGTAAGCCACCGAGTCTTTACTCTTACTCTTAATATTGCGTGCTAGCCTGATTGTAAGCCACCGAGTCTTTGCTCTTACTCTTAATATTGCGTGCTATCTTGATTGTAGGCCACCGAGTCTTTGCTCTTACTCTTAATATTGCGTGCTAGCCTGATTGGAGGCCACCGAGTCTTTGTTCTTACTCTTAATATTGCGTGCTAGCCTGATTGTAGGCCACCGAGTCTTTGTTCTTGCTCTTAATATTGCGTGCTAGCCTGATTGTAAGCCACCGAGTCTTTGTTCTTGCTCTTAATATTGCGTGCTAGCCTGATTGTAGGCCACCGAGTCTTTGTTCTTACTCTTAATATTGCGTGTTAGCCAGATTGTAGGCCACCGAGTCTTTGCTCTTACTCTTAATATTGCGTGTTAGCCTGATTTTAGGCCACGAGTCTTTGCTCTTACTCTTAATATTGCGTGCTAGCCTGATTTTAAGCCACCGAGTCTTTGCTCTTACTTTTAATATAGCGTGTTAGCCTGATTGTAAGCCACCGAGTCTTTGCTCTTACTCTTAATATTGTGTGATAGCCTGATTGTAGGCCACTGAATCTTTGCTCTTACTCTTAATATTGCGTGCTAGCCTGATTGTAAGCCACCGAGTCTTTGCTCTTACTCTTAATATTGCATGCTAGCCTGATTGTAAGCCACCGAGTCTTTGCTCTTACTCTTAATATTGCGTGCTAGCCTGATTGTAGGCCACCGAGTCTTTGCTCTTACTCTTAATATTACGTGCTAGCCTGATTGTAAGCCACCGAGTCTTTGCTCTTACTCTTAATATTACGTGCTATCAAGATTGTAAGCCACCGAATCTTTGCTCTTACTCTTAATATTGCGTGCTAGCCAGATTGTAAGCCACCGAGTCTTTGCTCCTACTCTTAATATTGCGTGCTAGCCTGATTATAAGCCACCGAGTCTTTGCTCTTACTCTTAATATTGCGTGCTAGCCTGATTGTAAGCCACCGAGTCTTTGTTCTTACTCTTAATATTGCGTGCTAGCCTGATTGTAGGCCACCGAGTCTTTGCTCTTACTCTTAATATTGCGTGCTAGCCAGATTGTAAGCCACCGAGTCTTTGCTCTTACTCTTAATATTGCGTGCTAGCCTGATTGTAAGCCACCGAGTCTTTGCTCTTACTCTTAATATTACGAGCTAGCCTGATTGTAAGCCACCGAGTCTTTGCTCTTACTCTTAATATTACGTGCTAGCCAGATTGTAAGCCACCGAGTCTTTGTTCTTACTCTTAATATTGCGTGCTAGCCTGATTGTAAGCCACCGAGTCTTTGCTCTTACTCTTAATATTACGTGCTAGCCTGATTGTAAGCCACCGAGTCTTTGCTCTTACTCTTAATATTGCGTGCTAGCCAGATTGTAAGCCACCGAGTCTTTGTTCTTACTCTTAATATTGCGTGCTAGCCAGATTGTAAGCCACCGAGTCTTTGCTCTTACTCTTAACATTACGTGCTAGCCAGATTGTAAGCCACCGAGTCTTTGTTCTTACTCTTAATATTGCGTGCTAGCCTGATTGTAAGCCACCGAGTCTTTGCTCTTACTCTTAATATTACGTGCTAGCCTGATTGTAAGCCACCGAGTCTTTGCTCTTACTCTTAATATTGCGTTCTAGCCTGATTGTAAGCCACCGAGTCTTTGCTCTTACTCTTAATATTACGTGCTAGCCAGATTGTAAGCCACCGAGTCTTTGTTCTTATTCTTAATATTGCGTGCTAGCCTGATTGTAAACCACCGAGTTTTTGCTCTTACTCTTAATATTGCGTGCTAGCCTGATTGTAGGCCACCGAGTCTTTGCTCTTACTCTTAATATTGCGTGCTAGCCTGATTGTAAGCCACCGAGTCTTTGCTCTTACTCTTAATATTGCGTTCTAGCCAGATTGTAAGCCACCGAGTCTTTGCTCTTACTCTTAATATTGCGTGCTAGCCTGATTGTAGGTCACCGAGTCGTTGCTCTTACTCTTAATATTGCGTGCTAGCCAGATTGTAAATCACCGAGTCTTTGCTCTTACTCTTAATATTGCGTGCTAGCCTTATTGTAAGCCACCGAGTCTTTGCTCTTACTCTTAATATTGCGTGCTAGCCTGATTGTAAGCCACCGAGTCTTTGCTCTTACTCTTAATATTACGTGCTAGCCTGATTGTAAGCCACCGAGTCTTTGCTCTTACTCTTAATATATACGTGTTAGCCTGATTGTAGGCCACCGAGTCTTTGCTCTTACTCTTAGTATTACGTGCTAGCCTGATTGTAAGCCACCGAGTCCTTGCTCTTACTCTTAATATTGCGTGCTAGCCTGATTATAAGCCACCGAGTCTTTGCTCTTACTCTTAATATTACGTGCTAGCCAGATTTTAAGCCACCGAGTCTTTGTTCTTACTCTTAATATTGCGTGCTAGCCTGATTGTAAGCCACCGAGTTTTTGCTCTTACTCTTAATATTGCGTGGTAGCCTGATTTTAGGCCACCGAGTCTTTGCTCTTACTCTTAATATTGCGTGCTAGCCTGATTGTAAGCCACCGAGTCTTTGCTCTTACTCTTAATATTGCGTGCTAGCCTGATTGTAGGCCACCGAGTCTTTGCTCTTGCTCTTAATATTGCGTGCTAGCCTGATTGTAAGCCACCGAGTCTTTGCTCTTACTCTTAATATTGCGTGCTAGCCAGATTGTAAGCCACCGAGTCTTTGCTCTTACTCTTAATATTGCGTGCTAGCCTGATTGTAGGCCACCGAGTCTTTGCTCTTACTCTTTATATTGCGTGCTAGCCAGATTGTAAATCACCGAGTCTTTGCTCTTACTCTTAATATTGCGTGCTAGCCTGATTGTAAGCCACCGAGTCTTTGCTCTTACTCTTAATATTGCGTGCTAGCCTGATTGTAAGCCACTGAGTGTTTGCTCTTACTCTTAATATTACGTGCTAGCCTGATTGTAAGCCACCGAGTCTTTGCTCTTACTCTTAATATTACGTGCTAGCCTGATTGAAGGCCACCGAGTCTTTGCTCTTACTCTTAGTATTACGTGCTAGCCTGATTGTAAGCCACCGAGTCTTTGCTCTTACTCTTAATATTGCGTGCTAGCCTGATTGTAAGCCACCGAGTCTTTGCTCTTACTCTTAATATTACGTGCTAGCCAGATTGTAAGCCACCGAGTCTTTGTTCTTACTCTTAATATTGCGTGCTAGCCTGATTGTAAGCCACCGAGTTTTTGCTCTTACTCTTAATATTGCGTGGTAGCCTGATTGTAGGCCACCGAGGCTTTGCTCTTACTCTTAATATTGCGTGCTAGCCTGATTGTAAGCCACCGAATCTTTGCTCTTACTCATAATATTGCGTGCTAGCCTGATTGTAGGCCACCGAGTCTTTGCTCTTACTCTTAATATTGCGTGCTAGCCTGATTGTAAGTCACCGAGTCTTTGCTCTTACTCTTAATATTACGTGCTAGCCTTATTGTAAGCCACCGAGTCTTTGCTCTTACTCTTAATATTGCGTGCTAGCCTGATTGTAAGCCACCGAGTCTTTGCTCTTACTCTTAATATTACGTGCTAGCCTTATTGTAAGCCACCGAGTCTTTGCTCTTACTCTTAATATTACGTGCTAGCCTGATTGTAGGCCACCGAGTCTTTGCTCTTACTCTTAATATTTCGTGATAGACAGATTGTAAGCCACCGAGTCTTTGCTCTTACTCTTAATATTACGTGCTAACCAGATTGTAAGCCACCTAGTCTTTGCTCTTACTCTTAATATTACATGCTAGCCTGATTGTAAGCCACCGAGTCTTTGCTCTTACTCTTAATATTGCGTGCTAGCCTGATTGTAAGCCACCGAGTCTTTGTTCTTACTCTTAATATTGCGTGCTAGCCAGATTGTAAGCCACCGAGTCTTTGCTCTTACTCTTAATATTGCGTGCTAGCCTGATTGCAAGCCACCGAGTCTTTACTCTTACTCTTAATATTGCGTGCTAGCCTGATTGTAAGCCACCGAGTCTTTGCTCTTACTCTTAATATTGCGTGCTAGCTTGATTGTAGGCCACCGAGTCTTTGCTCTTACTCTTAATATTGCGTGCTAGCCTGATTGGAGGCCACCGAGTCTTTGTTCTTACTCTTAATATTGCGTGCTAGCCTGATTGTAGGCCACCGAGTCTTTGTTCTTGCTCTTAATATTGCGTGCTAGCCTGATTGTAAGCCACCGAGTCTTTGTTCTTGCTCTTAATATTGCGTGCTAGCCTGATTGTAGGCCACCGAGTCTTTGTTCTTACTCTTAATATTGCGTGTTAGCCAGATTGTAGGCCACCGAGTCTTTGCTCTTACTCTTAATATTGCGTTTTAGCCTGATTTTAGGCCACGAGTCTTTGCTCTTACTCTTAATATTGCGTGCTAGCCTGATTTTAAGCCACCGAGTCTTTGCTCTTACTTTTAATATAGCGTGTTAGCCTGATTGTAAGCCACCGAGTCTTTGCTCTTACTCTTAATATTGTGTTATAGCCTGATTGTAGGCCACTGAATCTTTGCTCTTACTCTTAATATTGCGTGCTAGCCTGATTGTAAGCCACCGAGTCTTTGCTCTTACTCTTAATATTGCATGCTAGCCTGATTGTAAGCCACCGAGTCTTTGCTCTTACTCTTAATATTGCGTGCTAGCCTGATTGTAGGCCACCGAGTCTTTGCTCTTACTCTTAATATTACGTGCTAGCCTGATTGTAAGCCACCGAGTCTTTGCTCTTACTCTTAATATTACGTGCTATCAAGATTGTAAGCCACCGAATCTTTGCTCTTACTCTTAATATTGCGTGCTAGCCAGATTGTAAGCCACCGAGTCTTTGCTCCTACTCTTAATATTGCGTGCTAGCCTGATTATAAGCCACCGAGTCTTTGCTCTTACTCTTAATATTGCGTGCTAGCCTGATTGTAAGCCACCGAGTCTTTGTTCTTACTCTTAATATTGCGTGCTAGCCTGATTGTAGGCCACCGAGTCTTTGCTCTTACTCTTAATATTGCGTGCTAGCCAGATTGTAAGCCACCGAGTCTTTGCTCTTACTCTTAATATTGCGTGCTAGCCTGATTGTAAGCCACCGAGTCTTTGCTCTTACTCTTAATATTACGAGCTAGCCTGATTGTAAGCCACCGAGTCTTTGCTCTTACTCTTAATATTACGTGCTAGCCTGATTGTAGGACACCGAGTCTTTGCTCTTACTCTTAATATTACGTACTAGACTGATTGTAAGCCACCGAGTCTTTGCTCTTACTCTTAATATTACGTGCTAACCAGATTGTAAGCCACTTAGTCTTTGCTCTTACTATTAATATTGCGTACTAGCCAGATTGTAAGCCACTTAGTCTTTGCTCTTACTCTTAATATTACGTGCTAGCCTGATTTTAAGCCACCGATTCTTTGCTCTTACTCTTAATATTGCGTGCTAGCCTGATTGTAAGCCACCGAGTCTTTGCTCTTACTCTTAATATTGCGTGCTAGCCTGATTGTAAGCCACCGAGTCTTTGTTCTTACTCTTAATATTGCGTGCTAGCCAGATTGTAAGCCACCGAGTCATTGCTCTTACTCTTAATATTGCGTGCTAGCCTGATTGTAAGCCACCGAGTCTTTGCTCTTACTCTTAATATTGCTTGCTAGCCTGATTGTAAGCCACCGAGTCTTTGCTCTTACTCTTAATATTGCGTGCTAGCCTGATTGTAGGCCACCGAGTCTTTGCTCTTACTCTTAATATTACGTGCTAGCCTGATTGTAAGCCACCGAGTCTTTGCTCTTACTCTTAATATTACGTGTTAGCCTGGTTGTAAGCCACCGAGTCTTTGTTCTTACTCTTAATATTACGTGCTAGCATGATTGTAAGCCACCGAGTCTTTGCTCTTACTCTTAATATTGCGTGCTAGCCTGATTGTAGGCCACCGAGTCTTTGCTCTTACTCTTAATATTGCGTGCTAGCCTGATTGTAAGCCACCGAGTCTTTACTCTTACTCTTAATATTGCATGCTAGCCTGATTGTAGGCCACCGAGTCTTTGCTCTTACTCTTAATATTACGTGTTAGCCTGATTGTAGGCCACCGAGTGTTTGTTCTTACTCTTAATATTGCGTGCTAGCCTGATTGTAAGCCACTGAGTCTTTGCTCTTACTCTTAATATTACGTGCTAGCCTGATTGTAAGCCACCGAGTCTTTGCTCTTACTCTTAATATTACGTGCTAGCCTGATTGTAAGCCACCGAGTCTTTGCTCTTACTCTTAATATTACGTGCTAGCCAGATTGTATGCCACCGAGTCTTTGTTCTTACTCTTAATATTGCGTGCTAGCCTGATTGTAGGCCACCGAGTCTTGCTCTTACTCTTAATATTGCGTGCTAGCCAGATTGTAAGCCACCGATTCTTTGCTCTTACTCTTAATATTGCGTGCTAGCCTGATTGTAGGCCACCGAGTCTTTGCTCTTACTCTTAATATTACGTGCTAGCCTGATTGTAAGCCACCGAGTCTTTGCTCTTACTCTTAATATTACGTGCTAGCCTGATTGTAAGACACCGAGTCTTTGCTCTTACTCTTAATATTACGTGCTAGACAGATTATAAGCCACCGAGTCTTTGCTCTTACTCTTAATATTACGTGCTAACCAGATTGTAAGCCACCTAGTCTTTGCTCTTACTCTTAATATTGCGTACTAGCCAGATTGTAGGCCACCGAATCTTTTCTCTTACTCTTAATATTACGTGCTAGCCTGATTGGAAGCCACCGAGTCTTTGCTCTTAATCTTAATATTGCGTGTTAGCCTGATTGTAGGCCACCGAGTCTTTGCTCTTACTCTTAATATTGCGTGTTAGCCTGATTGTAAGCCACCGAGTCTTTGCTCTTACTCTTAATATTACGTGCTAGCCTGATTGTAGGCCACCGAGTCTTTGCTCTTACTCTTAATATTGCGTGTTAGCCTGATTGTAAGCCACCGAGTCTTTGCTCTTACTCTTAATATTGCGTGCTAGCCTGATTGTAGGCCACCGAGTCTTTGCTCTTACTCTTAATATTGCGTGCTAGCCTGATTGTAAGCCACCGAGTCTTTACTCTTACTCTTAATATTGCATGCTAGCCTGATTGTAGGCCACCGAGTCTTTGCTCTTACTCTTAATATTACGTGTTAGCCTGATTGTAGGCCACCGAGTATTTGTTCTTACTCTTAATATTGCGTGCTAGCCTGATTGTAAGCCACTGAGTCTTTGCTCTTACTCTTAATATTACGTGCTAGCCTGATTGTAAGCCACCGAGTCTTTGCTCTTACTCTTAATATTACGTGCTAGCCAGATTGTAAGCCACCGAGTCTTTGTTCTTACTCTTAATATTGCGTGCTAGCCAGATTGTAAGCAACCGAGTCTTTGCTCTTACTCTTAATATTTCGTGGTAGCCAGATTGTAGGCCACCGAGTCTTTGCTCTTACTCTTAATATTGCGTGTTAGCCTGATTGTAGGCCATCGAGTCTTTGTTCTTACTCTTAATATTGCGTGCTAGCCAGATTGTAAGCCACCGAGTCTTTGCTCTTACTCTTAATATTGCGTGCTAGCCTGATTGTAAGCCACCGAGTCTTTGCTCTTACTCTTAATATTGCATGCTAGCCTGATTGTAAGCCACCGAGCCTTTGCTCTTACTCTTAATATTGCGTGCTAGCCTGATTGTAGGCCACCGAGTCTTTGTTCTTATTCTTTATATTGCGTGCTAACCTGATTGTATGCCACCGAGTCTTTGCTCTTACTCTTAATATTACGTGCTAACCAGATTGTAAGCCACCTAGTCTTTGCTCTTACTCTTAATATTGCGTGCTAGCCTGATTGTAGGCCACCGAGTCTTTGCTCTTACTCTTAATATTGCGTACTAGCCAGATTGTAGGCCACCGAGTCTTTGCTCTTACTCTTAATATTGCGTGCTAGCCTGATTGTAAGCCACCGAGTCTTTGCTCTTACTCTTAATATTGCGTGCTATCCTGATTGTAAGCCACCGAGTCTTTGCTCTTACTCTTAATATTGCGTGCTAGCCTGATTGTAAGCCACCAAGTCTTTGCTCTTACTCTTAATATTGCGTGCTAGCCTGATTGTAGTTCACCGAGTCTTTGCTCTTACTCTTAATATTGCGTGCTAGCCTGATTGTAAGCCACCGAGTCTTTGCTCTTACTCTTAATATTGCGGGCTAGCCTGATTGTAGGCCACCGAGTCTTTGCTCTTACTCTTAATATTGCGTGCTAGCTTGATTGTAAGACACCGATTCTTTGCTCTTACTCTTAATATTGCGTGCTAGCCTGATTGTAGGCCACCGAGTCTTTGCTCTTACTCTTAATATTGCGTGCTAGCCTGATTGTAGGCCACCGAGTCTTTGTTCTTACTCTTAATATTACGTGCTAGCCTGATTGTAAGCCACCGAGTCTTTGCTCTTACTCTTAATATTGCGTGCTAGCCAGATTGTAAGCCACTGAGTCTTTGCTCTTACTCTTAATATTGCGTGCTAGCCTGATTGTAGGCCACCGAGTCTTTGCTCTTACTCTTAATATTGCGTGCTAGCCTGATTGTAAGCCACCGAGTCTTTGCTCTTATTCTTAATATTGCGTGCTAGCCTGATTGTAAGCCACCGAGTCGTTGCTCTTACTCTTAATATTGCGTGCTAGCCTGATTGTAGGCCACCGAGTCTTTGTTCTTACTCTTAATATTGCGTGCTAGCTTGATTGTAAGCCACTGAGTCTTTGCTCTTGCTCTTAATATTGCGTGCTAGCCTGATTGTAGGCCACCGAGTCTTTGCTGTTGCTCTTAATATTGCGTGCTAGCCTGATTGTAAGCCATCGAGTCTTTGCTCTTACTCTTAATATTGCGTGCTAGCCAGATTGTAAGCCACCGAGTCTTTGCTCTTACTCTTAATATTGCGTGCTAGTCTGATTATAGGCCACCGAGTCTTTGCTCTTACTCTTAATATTTTGTGCTAGCCTGATTGTAAGCCACCGAGTCTTTGTTCTTACTCTTAATATTGCTTGCTAGCCTGATTGTAGGCCACCGAGTCTTTGCTCTTACTCTTAATATTGCGTGCTAGCCAGATTGTAGGCCACCGAGTCTTTTCTCTTACTCTTAATATTGCGTGCTAGCCTGATTGTAAGCCACCGAGTCTTTGCTCTTACTCTTAATATTGCATGCTAGCCTGATTGTAAGCCACTGAGTCTTTCCTCTTACTCTTAATATTGCGTGCTAGCCTGATTGTAAGCCATCGAGTCTTTGTTCTTACTCTTAATATTGCGTGCTAGCCAGATTGTAAGCCACCGAGTCTTTGCTCTTACTCTTAATATTGCGTGCTAGCCTGATTATAGGCCACCGAGTATTTGCTCTTACTCTTAATATTGCGTGCTAGCCTGATTGTAAGCCACCGAGTCTTTGTTCTTACTCTTAATATTGCGTGCTAGCCTGATTGTAGGCCACCGAGTCTTTGCTCTTACTCTTAATATTGCGTGCTAGCCAGATTGTAGGCCACCGATTCTTTCCTCTTACTCTTAATATTGCGTGCTAGCCTGATTGTAGGCCACCGAGTCTTTGCTCTTACTCTTAATATTGCGTGCTAGCCTGATTGTAAGCCACCGAGTCTTTGCTCTTACTCTTAATATTGCGTGCTATCCTGATTGTAAGCCACCGAGTCTTTGCTCTTACTCTTAATATTGCGTGCTAGCCTGATTGTAAGCCACCAAGTCTTTGCTCTTACTCTTAATATTGCGTGCTAGCCTGATTGTAGGCCACCGAGTCTTTGCTCTTACTCTTAATATTGCGTGCTAGCCTGATTGTAAGCCACCGAGTCTTTGTTCTTATTCTTAATATTGCTTGCTAGCCTGATTGTAGGCCACCGAGTCTTTGCTCTTACTCTTAATATTGCGTGCTAGCCTGATAGTAAGCCACGTGTCTTTGTTCTTACTCTTAATATTGCGTGCTAGCCTGATTGTAGGCCACCGAGTCTTTGCTCTTACTCTTAATATTACGTGCTAGCCAGATTGTAAGCCACCGAGTCTTTGCTCTTACTCTTAATATTGCGTGCTAGCCTGATTGTAAGCCACCGAGTCTTTGCTCTTATTCTTAATATTGCGTGCTAGCCTGATTGTAAGCCACCGAGTCTTTGCTCTTACTCTTAATATTGCGTGCTAGCCTGATTGTAGGTCACCGAGTCTTTACTCTTACTGTTAATATTGCGTGCTAGCCTGATTGTAGGCCACCGAATCTTTGCTCTTACTCTTAATATTGCGTGCTAGCCTGATTGTAAGCCACCGAGTCTTTGCTCTTACTCTTAATATTGCGTGCTAGCCTGATTGTAAGCCACTGATTCTTTCCTCTTACTTTTAATATTGCATGCTAGCCTGATTGTAAGCCACTGAGTCTTTCCTCTTACTCTTAATATTGGGTGCTAGCCTGATTGTAGGCCACCAAGTCTTTGCTCTTACTCTTAATATTGCGTGCTAGCCTGATTGTAAGCCACCGAGTCTTTGCTATTACTCTTAATATTGCGTGCTATCCTGATTGTAGGCCACCGAGTCTTTGCTCTTACTCTTAATATTGCGTGCTAGCCTGATTGTAAGCCACCGAGTCTTTGCTCTTACTCTTAATATTGCGTGCTAGCCAGATTATAGGCCACCGAGTCTTTGCTCTTACTCTTAATATTGCGTGCTAGCCTGATTGTAAGCCACCGAGTCTTTGCTCTTACTCTTAATATTGCGTGCTAGCCTGATTTTAGGCCACTGAGTCTTTGCTCTTACTCTTAATATTGCGTGCTAGCCTGATTGCAAGCCACCGAGTCTTTGCTCTTACTCTTAATATTCCGGGCTAGCCTGATTGTAGGCCACCGAGTCTTTGCTCTTACTCATAATATTGCGTGCTAGCCTGATTGTAAGCCACCGAGTCTTTGTTCTTACTCTTAATATTGCGTGCTAGCCTGATTGTAGGCCACCGAGTCTTTGCTCTTACTCTTAATATTGCGTGCTAGCCTGATAGTAAGCCACCGTGTCTTTGTTCTTACTCTTAATATTGCGTTCTAGCCAGATTGTAGGCCACCAAGTCTTTGCTCTTACTCTTAATATTACGTGCTAGCCAGATTGTAAGCCACCGAGTCTTTGCTCTTACTCTTAATATTGCGTGCTAGCCTGATTGTAAGCCACTGAGTCTTTGCTCTTACTCTTAATATTGCGTGCTAGCCTGATTGTAGGCCACCGAGTCTTTGTTCTTACTCTTAATATTGCATGCTAGCCTGATTGTAAGCCACTGAGTCTTTGCTCTTACTCTTAATATTGCGTGCTAGCCTGATTGTATGCCACTGAGTCTTTGTTCTTACTCTTAATATTGCGTGCTAACCAGATTGTAAGTCACCGAGTCTTTCCTCTTACTCTTAATATTGCGTGCTAGCCTGATTGTAAGCCACCGAGTCTTTGCTCTTACTCTTAATATTGCGTGCTAGCCTGATTGTAAGCCACCGAGTCTTTACTCTTACTCTTAATATTGCGTGCTAGCCTGATTGTAAGCCACCGAGTCTTTGCTCTTACTCTTAATATTGCGTGCTATCCTGATTGTAAGCCACCGAGTCTTTGCTCTTACTCTTAATATTGCGTGCTAGCCTGATTGTAAGCCACCGAGTCTTTGCTCTTACTCTTCATATTGCGTGCTAGCCTGATTGTAAGCCACCGAGTCTTTGCTCTTACTCTTAATATTGCGTGCTAGCCTGATTGTAAGCCACCGAGTCTTTGTTCTTATTCTTAATATTGCGTGCTAGCCTGATTGTAAGCCACCGAGTCTTTGCTCTTACTCTTAATATTGCGTGCTAGCCTGATTGTAGGTCACCGAGTCTTTACTCTTACTCTTAATATTGCGTGCTAGCCTGATTGTAGACCACCGAGTCTTTGCTCTTACTCTTAATATTGCGTGCTAGCCTGATTGTAAGCCACCGAGTCTTTGCTCTTACTCTTCATATTGCGTGCTAGCCTGATTGTAAGCCACCGAGTCTTTGCTCTTACTCTTAATATTGCGTGCTAGCCTGATTGTAGGCCACCGAGTCTTTGTTCTTACTCTTAATATTGCGTGCTAGCCTGATTGTAAGCCACTGAGTCTTTGCTCTTGCTCTTAATATTGCGTGCTAGCCTGATTGTAGGCCACCGAGTCTTTGCTCTTACTCTTAATATTACATGCTAGCCTGATTGTAAGCCACTGAGTCTTTGCTCTTACTCTTAATAATGCGTGCTAGACTGATTGTAAGTAACTGAGTCTTTGCTCTTACTCTTAATATTGCGTGCTAGCCTGATTGTAAGCCACCGAGTCTTTGCTCTTACTCTTAATATGGCGTGCTAGCCTGATTGTAAGCCACCGAGTCGTTGCTCTTACTCTTAATATTGCGGTCTAGCCTGATTGTAGGCCACCGAGTCTTTGTTCTTACTCTTAATATTGCGTGCCAGCCTGATTGTAAGCCACTGAATCTTTGCTCTTGCTCTTAATATTGCGTGCTAGCCTGATTGTAGGCCACCGAGTCTTTGCTCTTACTCTTAATATTGCGTGCTATCCTGATTGTAAGCCACCGAGTCTTTGCTCTTACTCTTAATATTGCGTGCTAGCCTGATTGTAAGCCACCAAGTCTTTGCTCTTACTCTTAATATTGCGTGCTAGCCTGATTGTAGGCCACCGAGTCTTTGCTCTTACTCTTAATATTGCGTGCTAGCCTGATTGTAAGCCACCGAGTCTTTGTTCTTATTCTTAATATTGCTTGCTAGCCTGATTGTAGGCCACCGAGTCTTTGCTCTTACTCTTAATATTGCGTGCTAGCCTGATAGTAAGCCACGTGTCTTTGTTCTTACTCTTAATATTGCGTGCTAGCCTGATTGTAGGCCACCGAGTCTTTGCTCTTACTCTTAATATTACGTGCTAGCCAGATTGTAAGCCACCGAGTCTTTGCTCTTACTCTTAATATTGCGTGCTAGCCTGATTGTAAGCCACCGAGTCTTTGCTCTTATTCTTAATATTGCGTGCTAGCCTGATTGTAAGCCACCGAGTCTTTGCTCTTACTCTTAATATTGCGTGCTAGCCTGATTGTAGGTCACCGAGTCTTTACTCTTACTGTTAATATTGCGTGCTAGCCTGATTGTAGGCCACCGAATCTTTGCTCTTACTCTTAATATTGCGTGCTAGCCTGATTGTAAGCCACCGAGTCTTTGCTCTTACTCTTAATATTGCGTGCTAGCCTGATTGTAAGCCACTGATTCTTTCCTCTTACTTTTAATATTGCATGCTAGCCTGATTGTAAGCCACTGAGTCTTTCCTCTTACTCTTAATATTGGGTGCTAGCCTGATTGTAGGCCACCAAGTCTTTGCTCTTACTCTTAATATTGCGTGCTAGCCTGATTGTAAGCCACCGAGTCTTTGCTATTACTCTTAATATTGCGTGCTATCCTGATTGTAGGCCACCGAGTCTTTGCTCTTACTCTTAATATTGCGTGCTAGCCTGATTGTAAGCCACCGAGTCTTTGCTCTTACTCTTAATATTGCGTGCTAGCCAGATTATAGGCCACCGAGTCTTTGCTCTTACTCTTAATATTGCGTGCTAGCCTGATTGTAAGCCACCGAGTCTTTGCTCTTACTCTTAATATTGCGTGCTAGCCTGATTTTAGGCCACTGAGTCTTTGCTCTTACTCTTAATATTGCGTGCTAGCCTGATTGCAAGCCACCGAGTCTTTGCTCTTACTCTTAATATTCCGGGCTAGCCTGATTGTAGGCCACCGAGTCTTTGCTCTTACTCATAATATTGCGTGCTAGCCTGATTGTAAGCCACCGAGTCTTTGTTCTTACTCTTAATATTGCGTGCTAGCCTGATTGTAGGCCACCGAGTCTTTGCTCTTACTCTTAATATTGCGTGCTAGCCTGATAGTAAGCCACCGTGTCTTTGTTCTTACTCTTAATATTGCGTTCTAGCCAGATTGTAGGCCACCAAGTCTTTGCTCTTACTCTTAATATTACGTGCTAGCCAGATTGTAAGCCACCGAGTCTTTGCTCTTACTCTTAATATTGCGTGCTAGCCTGATTGTAAGCCACTGAGTCTTTGCTCTTACTCTTAATATTGCGTGCTAGCCTGATTGTAGGCCACCGAGTCTTTGTTCTTACTCTTAATATTGCATGCTAGCCTGATTGTAAGCCACTGAGTCTTTGCTCTTACTCTTAATATTGCGTGCTAGCCTGATTGTATGCCACTGAGTCTTTGTTCTTACTCTTAATATTGCGTGCTAACCAGATTGTAAGTCACCGAGTCTTTCCTCTTACTCTTAATATTGCGTGCTAGCCTGATTGTAAGCCACCGAGTCTTTGCTCTTACTCTTAATATTGCGTGCTAGCCTGATTGTAAGCCACCGAGTCTTTACTCTTACTCTTAATATTGCGTGCTAGCCTGATTGTAAGCCACCGAGTCTTTGCTCTTACTCTTAATATTGCGTGCTATCCTGATTGTAAGCCACCGAGTCTTTGCTCTTACTCTTAATATTGCGTGCTAGCCTGATTGTAAGCCACCGAGTCTTTGCTCTTACTCTTCATATTGCGTGCTAGCCTGATTGTAAGCCACCGAGTCTTTGCTCTTACTCTTAATATTGCGTGCTAGCCTGATTGTAAGCCACCGAGTCTTTGTTCTTATTCTTAATATTGCGTGCTAGCCTGATTGTAAGCCACCGAGTCTTTGCTCTTACTCTTAATATTGCGTGCTAGCCTGATTGTAGGTCACCGAGTCTTTACTCTTACTCTTAATATTGCGTGCTAGCCTGATTGTAGACCACCGAGTCTTTGCTCTTACTCTTAATATTGCGTGCTAGCCTGATTGTAAGCCACCGAGTCTTTGCTCTTACTCTTCATATTGCGTGCTAGCCTGATTGTAAGCCACCGAGTCTTTGCTCTTACTCTTAATATTGCGTGCTAGCCTGATTGTAGGCCACCGAGTCTTTGTTCTTACTCTTAATATTGCGTGCTAGCCTGATTGTAAGCCACTGAGTCTTTGCTCTTGCTCTTAATATTGCGTGCTAGCCTGATTGTAGGCCACCGAGTCTTTGCTCTTACTCTTAATATTACATGCTAGCCTGATTGTAAGCCACTGAGTCTTTGCTCTTACTCTTAATAATGCGTGCTAGACTGATTGTAAGTAACTGAGTCTTTGCTCTTACTCTTAATATTGCGTGCTAGCCTGATTGTAAGCCACCGAGTCTTTGCTCTTACTCTTAATATGGCGTGCTAGCCTGATTGTAAGCCACCGAGTCGTTGCTCTTACTCTTAATATTGCGGTCTAGCCTGATTGTAGGCCACCGAGTCTTTGTTCTTACTCTTAATATTGCGTGCCAGCCTGATTGTAAGCCACTGAATCTTTGCTCTTGCTCTTAATATTGCGTGCTAGCCTGATTGTAGGCCACCGAGTCTTTGCTGATGCTCTTAATATTGCGTGCTAGCCTGATTGTAAGCCACCGAGTCTTTGTTCTTACTCTTAATATTGCGTGCTAGCCTGATTGTAGGCCACCGAGTCTTTGCTCTTACTCTTAATATTGCGTGCTAGCCTGATTGTAAGCCACCGAGTCTTTGCTCTTACTTTTAATATTGCATGCTAGCCTGATTGTAAGCCACTGAGTCTTTCCTCTTACTCTTAATATTGGGTGCTAGCCTGATTGTAAGCCACCGAGTCTTTGCTCTTACTCTTAATATTGCGTGCTAGCCTGATTGTAGGCCACCGAGTCTTTGCTCTTACTCTTAATATTGCGTGCTATCCTGATTGTAAGCCACCGAGTCTTTGCTCTTACTCTTAATATTGCGTGCTAGCCTGATTGTAAGCCACCGAGTCTTTGCTCTTACTCTTAATATTGCGTGCTAGCCTGATTGTAGGCCACCGATTCTTTGCTCTTACTCTTAATATTGCGTGCTAGCCTGATTGTAAGCCACCGAGTCTTTGCTCTTACTCTTAATATTGCGTGCTAGCCTGATTGTAGGCAACCGAGTCTTTGCTCTTACTCTTAATATTGCGTGCTTTCCTGATTGTAAGCCACCGAGTCTTTGCTCTTACTCTTAATATTGCGTGCTAGCCTGATTGTAGGCCACCGAGTCTTTGCTCTTACTCTTAATATTGCGTGCTAGCCTGATTGTAAGCCACCGAATCTTTGTTCCTACTCTTAATATTGCGTGCTAGCCTGATTGTAGGCCAACGAGTCTTTGCTCTTACTCTTAATATTGCGTGCTAGCCTGATTGTAGGCCACCTAGTCTTTGTTCTTACTCTTAATATTGCTTCTTACTCTTAATATTGCGTGCTAGCCTGATTGTAGGCCACCGAGTCTTTGTTCTTACTCTTAATATTGCGTGCTAGCTTGATTGTAAGCCACCGAGTCTTTGCTCTTGCTCTTAATATTGCGTGCTAGCCTGATTGTAAGCCACTGAGTCTTTGCTCTTACTCTTAATATTGCGTGCTAGCCTGATTGTAGGCCACCGAGTCTTTGTTCTTGCTCTTAATATTGCGTGCTAGCCTGATTGTAGGCCACCTAGTTTTTGTTCTTACTCTTAATATTGCGTGCTAGCCTGATTGTAAGCCACTTGAGTCTTTGCTCTTACTCTTAATATTGCGTGCTAGCCTGATTGTAGGCCACCGAGTCTTTGTTCTTACTCTTATTATTGCGTGCTAACCAGATTGTAAGTCACCGAGTCTTTGCTCTTACTCTTAATATTGCGTGCTAGCCTGATTGTAAGCCACCGAGTCTTTGCTCTTACTCTTAATATTGCGTGCCAGCCTGATTGTAGGCCACCGAGTCTTTGCTCTTACTCTTAATATTGCGTGCTAGCCTGATTGTAAGCCACCGAGTCTTTGCTCTTACTCTTAATATTGCGTGCTAGCCTGATTGTAGGCCACCGAGTCTTTGCTCTTACTCTTAATATTGCGTTCTATCCTGATTGTATGCCACCGAGTCTTTGCTCTTACTCTTAATATTGCGTGCTAGCCTGATTGTAGGCCACCGAGTCTTTGCTCTTACTCTTAATATTGCGTGCTAGCCTGATTGTAAACCACCGAATCTTTGTTCCTACTCTTAATATTGCGTGCTAGCCTGATTGTAGACCACCGAGTCTTTGCTCTTACTCTTAATATTGCGTGCTATCCTGATTGTAAGCCACCGAGTCTTTGCTCTTACTCTTAATATTGCGTGCTAGCCTGATTGTAGGCCACCGAGTCTTTGCTCTTACTCTTAATATTGCGTGCTAGCCTGATTGTAAGCCACCGAATCTTTGTTCCTACTCTTAATATTGCGTGCTAGCCTGATTGTAGGCCACCGAGTCTTTGCTCTTACTCTTAATATTGCGTGCTAGCCTGATTGTAGGCCACCTAGTCTTTGTTCTTACTCTTAATATTGCGTGCTAGCCTGATTGTAAGCCACTGAGTCTTTGCTCTTACTCTTAATATTGCGTGCTAGCCTGATTGTAGGCCACCGAGTCTTTGTTCTTGCTCTTAATATTGCGTGCTAGCCTGATTGTAGGCCACCTAGTCTTTGTTCTTACTCTTAATATTGCGTGCTAGTCTGATTGTAAGCCACTTGAGTCTTTGCTCTTACTCTTAATATTGCGTGCTAGCCTGATTGTAGGCCACCGAGTCTTTGTTCTTACTCTTAATATTGCGTGCTAACCAGATTGTAAGTCACCGAGTCTTTGCTCTTACTCTTAATATTGCGTGCTAGCCTGATTGTAAGCCACCGAGTCTTTGCTCTTACTCTTAATATTGCGTGCCAGCCTGATTGTAGGCCACCGAGTCTTTGCTCTTACTCTTAATATTGCGTGCTAGCCTGATTGTAAGCCACCGAGTCTTTGCTCTTACTCTTAATATTGCGTGCTAGCCTGATTGTAGGCCACCGAGTCTTTGCTCTTACTCTTAATATTGCGTGCTAGCCTGATTGTAAGCCACCGAGTCTTTGCTCTTACTCTTAATATTGCGTGCTAGCCTGATTGTAGGCCACCGAGTCTTTGCTCTTACTCTTAATATTGCGTGCTATCCTGATTGTAAGCCACCGAGTCTTTGCTCTTACTCTTAATATTGCGTGCTAGCCTGATTGTAGGCCACCGAGTCTTTGCTCTTACTCTTAATATTGCGTGCTAGCCTGATTGTAAGCCACCGAATCTTTGTTCCTACTCTTAATATTGCGTGCTAGCCTGATTGTAGGCCACCGAGTCTTTGCTCTTACTCTTAATATTGCGTGCTAGCCTGATTGTAGGCCACCTAGTCTTTGTTCTTACTCTTAATATTGCGTGCTAGCCTGATTGTAAGCCACTGAGTCTTTGCTCTTACTCTTAATATTGCGTGCTAGCCTGATTGTAGGCCACCGAGTCTTTGTTCTTGCTCTTAATATTGCGTGCTAGCCTGATTGTAGGCCACCTAGTCTTTGTTCTTACTCTTAATATTGCGTGCTAGCCTGATTGTAAGCCACTTGAGTCTTTGCTCTTACTCTTAATATTGCGTGCTAGCCTGATTGTAGGCCACCGAGTCTTTGTTCTTACTCTTAATATTGCGTGCTAACCAGATTGTAAGTCACCGAGTCTTTGCTCTTACTCTTAATATTGCGTGCTAGCCTGATTGTAAGCCACCTAGTCTTTGTTCTTACTCTTAATATTGCGTGCTAGCCTAATTGTAAGCCACCGAGTCTTTACTCTTACTCTTAATATTGCGTGCTAGCCTGATTGTAAGCCACCGAGTCTTTGCTCTTACTCTTAATATTGCGTGCTAGCCTGATTGTAAGCCACCGAGTCTTTGCTCTTACTCTTAATATTGCGTGCTAGCCTGATTGTAAGCCACCGAGTCTTTGCTCTTACTCTTAATATTGCTTGCTAGCCTGATTGTAAGTCACCGAGTCTTTGCTCTTACTCTTAATATTGCGTGTTAGCCTGATTGTAAGCCACCGAGTCTTTGCTCTTACTCTTAATATTGCGTGCTAGCCTGATTGTAGGCCACCAAGTCTTTGCTCTTACTCTTAATATTGCGTGCTAGCCTGATTGTAGGTCACCGAGTCTTTGCTCTTACTCTTAATATTGCGTGCTAATCTGATTGTAGGCCACCGAGTCTTTGCTCTTACTCTTAATATTGCGTGCTAGCCTGATTGTAGGCCACCGAGTCTTTGCTCTTACTCTTAATATTGCGTGTTAGCCTGATTGTAAGCCACCGAGTCTTTGCTCTTACTCTTAATATTGCGTGCTAGCCTGATTGTAAGCCACCGAGTCTTTGCTCTTACTTTTAATATTGCGTGCTAGCCTGATTGTAAGCCACTGAGTCTTTTCTCTTACTCTTAATATTGCGTGCTAGCCTGATTGTAAGCCACCGAGTCTTTGCTCTCACTCTTAATATTGCGTGCTAGCCAGAATGTAGGCCACCGAGTCTTTGCTCTTACTCTTAATATTGCGTGCTAGCCTGATTGTAAGCCACCGAGTCTTTGCTCTTACTCTTAATATTGCGTGCTAGCCTGATTGTAGGCCACCGAGTCTTTGCTCTTATTCTTAATATTGCGTGCTAGCCTGATTGTAAGCCACTGAGTCTTTGCTCTTACTCTTAATATTGCGTGCTAGCCTGATTGTAGGCCACCGAGTCTTTGCTCTTACTCTTAATATTGCGTGCTAGCCTGATTGTAAGCCATCGAGTCTTTGTTCTTACTCTTAATATTGCGTGCTAGCCTGATTGTAGGCCACCGAGTCTTTGCTCTTACTCTTCATATTGCGTGCTAGCCTGATTGTAAGCCACCGAGTCTTTGCTCTTATTCTTAATATTGCGTGCTAGCCAGATTGAAGGCCACTGAGTCTTTGCTCTTACTCTTAATATTACGTGCTAGCCAGATTGTAAGCCACCGAGTCTTTGCTCTTACTCTTAATATTGCGTGCTAGCCTGATTGTAAGCCACTGAGTCTTTGCTCTTACTCTTAATATTGCGTGCTAGCCTGATTGTAGGCCACCGAGTCGTTGTTTTTACTCTTAATATTGCGTGCTAGCCTGATTGTAAGCCACTGAGTTTTTGCTCTTACTCTTAATATTGAATGCTAGCCTGATTGTAGGCCACCGAGCCTTTGTTCTTACTCTTAATATTTCGTGCTAACCAGATTGTAAGTCACCGAGTCTTTGCTCTTACTCTTAATATTGCGTGCTAGCCTGATTGTAAGCCACCGAGTCTTTGCTCTTACTCTTAATATTGCGTGCTAGCCAGATTGTAGGCCACCGAGTCTTTGCTCTTACTCTTAATATTGCGTGCTAGCCTGATTGTAAGCCACCGAGTCTTTGCTCTTACTCTTAATAATGCGTGCTAGCCTGATTGTAGGCCACCGAGTCTTTGCTCTTACTCTTAATATTGCGTGCTAGCCTGATTGTAAGCCACCGAGTCTTTGCTCTTACTCTTAATATTGCGTGCTAGCCTAATTGTAGGCCACCGAATCTTTGCTCTTACTCTTAATATTGCGTGCTAGACTGATTGTAGGCCACCGAGTCTTTGCTCTTACTCTTAATGTTGCGTGATAGCCTGATTGTAAGCCACCGAGTCTTTGCTCTTACTCTTAATATTGCGTGCTAGCCTGATTGTAAGCCACCGAGTCTTTGCTCTTACTCTTAATATTGCGTGCTAGCCTCATTGTAGACCACCGAGTCTTTGCTCTTACTCTTAATATTGCATGCTAGCCTGATTGTAAGCCACTGAGTCTTTACTCTTACTCTTAATATTGCGTGCTGGCCTGATTGTAGACCACTGAGTCTTTGCTCTTACTCTTAATATTGCGTGCTAGCCTGATTGTAAGCCACCGAGTCTTTACTCTTACTCTTAATATTGCGTGCTAGCCTGATTGTAAGCCACCGAGTCTTTGCTCTTACTCTTAATATTGCGTGCTAGCCTGATTGTAAGCCACCGAGTCTTTGCTCTTACTCTTAATATTGCGTGCTAGCCTGATTGTAAGCCACCGAGTCTTTGCCCTTACTCTTAATATTGCTTGCTAGCCTGATTGTAAGCCACCGAGTCTTTGCACTTACTCTTAATATTGCATGCTAGCCTGATTGTAAGCCACCGAGTCTTTGCTCTTACTCTTAATATTGCGTGCTAGCCTGATTGTAAGCCACCGAGTCTTTGCTCTTACTCTTAATATTGCATGCTAGCCTGATTGTAAGCCACCGAGTCTTTGCTCTTACTCTTAATATTGCGTGCTAGCCTGATTGTAGGCCGCCGAGTCTTTGCTCTTACTCTTAATATTGCGTGCTAGCCTGATTGTAAGCCACCGAGTCTTTGCTCTTACTCTTAATATTGCGTGCTAGCCTGATTGTAAGCCACCGAGTCTTTACTCTTACTCTAAATATTGCGTGCTAGCCTGATTGTAAGCCACCGAGTCTTTGCTCTTACTTTTAATATTGCGTGCTAGCCTGATTGTAAGCCACCGAGTCTTTGCTCTTACTCTTCATATTGCGTGCTAGCCTGATTGTAAGCCACCGACTCTTTGTTCTTACTCTTAATATTGCGTGCTAGCCTGATTGTAAGCCACCGAGTCTTTGCACTTACTCTTAATATTGCATGCTAGCCTGATTGTAAGCCACCGAGTCTTTGCTCTTACTCTTAATATTGCGTGCTAGCCTGATTGTAAGCCACCGAGTCTTTGCTCTTACTCTTAATATTGCGTGCTAGCCTGATTGTAAGCCACCGAGTCTTTGCTCTTACTCTTAATATTGCGTGCTAGCCTGATTGTAAGCCACCGAGTCTTTGCTCTTATTCTTAATATTGCGTGCTAGCCTGATTGTAAGCCACCGAGTCTTTGTTCTTACTCTTAATATTGCGTGCTAGCCTGATTGTAGGCCACCGAGTCTTTGTTCTTACTCTTAATATTGCGTGCTAGCCTGATTGTAAGCCACCGAGTCTTTGCTCTTACTCTTAATATTGCGTGCTAGCCTGATTGTAAGCCACCAAGTCTTTGTTCTTACTCTTAATATTGCGTGCTAGCCTGATTGTAGGCCACCGAGTCTTTGTTCTTACTCTTAATATTGCGTGCTAGCCTGATTGTAAGCCACCGAGTCTTTGCTCTTACTCTTAATATTGCGTGCTAGCCTGATTGTAAGCCACCGTGTCTTTGTTCTAACCCTTAATATTGCGTGCTAGCCAGATTGTAGGCCACCGAGTCTTTGCTCTTACTCTTAATATTACGTGCTAGCCAGATTGTAAGCCACCGAGTCTTTGCTCTTACTCTTAATATTGCGTGCTAGCCTGATTGTAAGCCACTGAGTCTTTGCTCTTACTCTTAAAATTGCGTGCTAGCCTGATTGTAGGCCACCGAGTCTTTGTTCTTACTCTTAATATTATATGCTAGCCTGATTGTAAGCCACTGAGTCTTTGTTCTTACTCTTAATATTGCGTGCTAACCAGATTGTAAGTCACCGAGTCTTTGCTCTTACTCTTAATATTGCGTGCTAGCCTGATTGTAAGCCACCGAATCTTTGCTCTTACTCTTAATATTGCGTGCTAGCCTGATTGTAAGCCACCGAGTCTTTACTCTTACTCTTAATATTGCGTGCTAGCCTGATTGTAAGCCACCGAGTCTTTGCTCTTACTCTTAATATTGCGTGCTAGCTTGATTGTAAGCCACCGAGTCTTTGCTCTTACTCTTCATATTGCGTGCTAGCCTGATTGTAAGCCACCGAGTCTTTACTCTTACTCTTAATATTGCGTGCTAGCCTGATTGTAAGCCACCGAGTCTTTGCTCTTACTCTTAATATTGCGTGCTAGCCTGATTGTAAGCCACCGAGTCTTTGCTCTTACTCTTAATATTGAGTGCTAGCCTTATTGTAAGCCACCGAGTCTTCGCTCTTACTCTTAATATTGCGTGCTAGCTTGATTGTAGGTCACCGAGTCTTTGCTCTTACTCTTAATATTGCGTGCTAGCCTGATTGTAGGCCACCGAGTCTTTGCTCTTACTTTTAATATTGCGTGCTAGCCTGATTGTAGACCACCGAGTCTTTGCTCTTACTCTTAATATTGCGTGCTAGCCTGATTGTAAGCCACCGAGTCTTTGCTCTTACTCTTAATATTGCGTGCTAGCCTGATTGTAGGCCACCGAGTCTTTGTTCTTGCTCTTAATATTGCGTGCTAGCCTGATTGTAAGCCACTGAGTCTTTGCTCTTGCTCTTAATATTGCGTGCTAGCCTGATTGTAGGCCACCGAGTCTTTGCTCTTACTCTTAATATTGCGTGCTAGCCTGATTGTAAGCCACTGAGTCTTTGCTCTTACTCTTAATATTGCGTGCTAGCCTGATTGTAAGCCACCGAGTCTTTGCTCTTACTCTTCATATTGCGAGCTAGCCTGATTGTAAGCCACCGAGTCTTTACTCTTACTCTTAATATTGCGTGCTAGCCTGATTGTAAGCCACCGAGTCTTTGCTCTTACTCTTAATATTGCGTGCTAGCCTGATTGTAAGCCACCGAGTCTTTGCTCTTACTCTTAATATTGCGTGCTAGCCTGATTGTAAGCCACCGAGTCTTTGCTCTTACTCTAAATATTGCGTGCTAGCCTGATTGTAGGTCACCGAGTCTTTGCTCTTACTCTTAATATTGCGTGCTAGCCTGATTGTAGGCCACCGAGTCTTTGCTCTTACTCTTAATATTGCGTGCTAGCCTGATTGTAGACCACCGAGTCTTTGCTCTTACTCTTAATATTGCGTGCTAGCCTGATTGTAGGTCACCGAGTCTTTGCTCTTACTCTTAATATTGCGTGCTAGCCTGATTGTAGGCCACCGAGTCTTTGCTCTTACTCTTAATATTGCGTGCTAGCCTGATTGTAGACCACCGAGTCTTTGTTCTTACTCTTAATATTGCGTGCTAGCCTGATTGTAAGCCACCGAGTCTTTGCTCTTACTCTTAATATTGCGTGCTAGCCTGATTGTAAGCCACCGTGTCTTTGTTCTAACCCTTAATATTGCGTGCTAGCCAGATTGTAGGCCACCGAGTCTTTGCTCTTACTCTTAATATTACGTGCTAGCCAGATTGTAAGCCACCGAGTCTTTGCTCTTACTCTTAATATTGCGTGCTAGCCTGATTGTAAGCCACTGAGTCTTTGCTCTTACTCTTAAAATTGCGTGCTAGCCTGATTGTAGGCCACCGAGTCTTTGTTCTTACTCTTAATATTGCATGCTAGCCTGATTGTAAGCCACTGAGTCTTTGTTCTTACTCTTAATATTGCGTGCTAACCAGATTGTAAGTCACCGAGTCTTTGCTCTTACTCTTAATATTGCGTGCTAGCCTGATTGTAAGCCACCGAATCTTTGCTCTTACTCTTAATATTGCGTGCTAGCCTGATTGTAAGCCACCGAGTCTTTACTCTTACTCTTAATATTGCGTGCTAGCCTGATTGTAAGCCACCGAGTCTTTGCTCTTACTCTTAATATTGCGTGCTAGCTTGATTGTAAGCCACCGAGTCTTTGCTCTTACTCTTCATATTGCGTGCTAGCCTGATTGTAAGCCACCGAGTCTTTACTCTTACTCTTAATATTGCGTGCTAGCCTGATTGTAAGCCACCGAGTCTTTGCTCTTACTCTTAATATTGCGTGCTAGCCTGATTGTAAGCCACCGAGTCTTTGCTCTTACTCTTAATATTGAGTGCTAGCCTGATTGTAAGCCACCGAGTCTTCGCTCTTACTCTTAATATTGCGTGCTAGCTTGATTGTAGGTCACCGAGTCTTTGCTCTTACTCTTAATATTGCGTGCTAGCCTGATTGTAGGCCACCGAGTCTTTGCTCTTACTTTTAATATTGAGTGCTAGCCTGATTGTAGACCACCGAGTCTTTGCTCTTACTCTTAATATTGCGTGCTAGCCTGATTGTAAGCCACCGAGTCTTTGCTCTTACTCTTAATATTGCGTGCTAGCCTGATTGTAGGCCACCGAGTCTTTGTTCTTGCTCTTAATATTGCGTGCTAGCCTGATTGTAAGCCACTGAGTCTTTGCTCTTGCTCTTAATATTGCGTGCTAGCCTGATTGTAGGCCACCGAGTCTTTGCTCTTACTCTTAATATTGCGTGCTAGCCTGATTGTAAGCCACTGAGTCTTTGCTCTTACTCTTAATATTGCGTGCTAGCCTGATTGTAAGCCACCGAGTCTTTGCTCTTACTCTTCATATTGCGAGCTAGCCTGATTGTAAGCCACCGAGTCTTTACTCTTACTCTTAATATTGCGTGCTAGCCTGATTGTAAGCCACCGAGTCTTTGCTCTTACTCTTAATATTGCGTGCTAGCCTGATTGTAAGCCACCGAGTCTTTGCTCTTACTCTTAATATTGCGTGCTAGCCTGATTGTAAGCCACCGAGTCTTTGCTCTTACTCTTAATATTGCGTGCTAGCCTGATTGTAGGTCACCGAGTCTTTGCTCTTACTCTTAATATTGCGTGCTAGCCTGATTGTAGGCCACCGAGTCTTTGCTCTTACTCTTAATATTGCGTGCTAGCCTGATTGTAGACCACCGAGTCTTTGCTCTTACTCTTAATATTGCGTGCTAGCCTGATTGTAAGCCACCGAGTCTTTACTCTTACTTTTAATATTGCGTGCTAGCCTGATTGTAGGCCACCGAGTCTTTGCTCTTACTCTTAATATTGCGTGCTAGCCAGATTGTAGACCACCGAGTCTTTGCTCTTACTCTTAATATTGCGTGTTAGTCTGATTGTAAGCCACCGAGTCTTTACTCTTACTCTTAATATTGCGTGCTAGCCTGATTGTAAGCCACCGAGTCTTTGCTCTTACTCTTAATATTGCGTGCTAGCCTGATTGTAGGTCACCGAGTCTTTGCTCTTACTCTTAATATTGCGTGCTAGCCTGATTGTAAGCCACCGTGTCTTTGTTCTTACTCTTAATATTGCGTGCTAGCCAGATTGTAGGCCACCGAGTCTTTGCTGTTACTCTTAATATTACGTGCTAGCCAGATTGTAAGCCACCGAGTCTTTGCTCTTACTCTTAATATTGCGTGCTAGCCTGATTGTAAGCCACTGAGTCTTTGCTCTTACTCTTAATATTGCGTGCTAGCCTGATTGTAGACCACCGAGTCTTTGTTCTTACTCTTAATATTGCATGCTAGCCTGATTGTAAGCCACTGAGTCTTTGTTCTTACTCTTAATATTGCGTGCTAACCAGATTGTAAGTCACCGAGTCTTTGCTCTTACTCTTAATATTGCATGCTAGCCTGATTGTAAGCCACCGAATCTTTGCTCTTACTCTTAATATTGCGTGCTAGCCTGATTGTAAGCCACCGAGTCTTTGCTCTTACTCTTAATATTGCGTGCTAGCCAGATTGTAAGCCACCGAGTCTTTGCTCTTACTCTTAATATTGCGTGCTAGCCTGATTGTAAGCCACCGAGTCTTTGCTCTTACTCTTAATATTGCGTGCTAGCCTGATTGTAAGCCACCGAGTCTTTGCTCTTACTCTTCGTATTGCGTGCTAACCTGATTGTAAGCCACCGAGTCTTTGCTCTTACTCTTAATATTGTGTGCTAGCCTGATTGTAAGCCACCGAGTCTTTGCTCTTACTCTTAATATTGCGTGCTAGCCTGATTGTAAGCCACCGAGTCTTCGCTCTTACTCTTAATATTGCGTGCTAGCCTGATTGTAGGTCACCGAGTCTTTGCTCTTACTCTTAATATTGCGTGCTAGCCTGATTGTAGGCCACCGAGTCTTTGCTCTTACTTTTAATATTGCGTGCTAGCCTGATTGTAGACCACCGAGTCTTTGCTCTTACTCTTAATATTGCGTGCTAGCCTGATTGTAAGCCACCGAGTCATTGCTCTTACTCTTAATATTGCGTGCTAGCCTGATTGTAGGCCACCGAGTCTTTGTTCTTACTCTTAATATTGCGTGCTAGCCTGATTGTAAGCCACTGAATCTTTGCTCTTGCTCTTAATATTGCGTGCTAGCCTGATTGGTGGCCACCGAGTCTTTGCTCTTACTCTTAATATTGCGTGCTAGCCTGATTGTAAGCCACTGAGTCTTTGCTCTTACTCTTAATATTGCGTGCTAGCCTGATAGTAAGCCACCGAGTCTTTGCTCTTACTCTTAATATTGCGTGCTAGCCTGATTGTAAGCCACCGAGTCTTTGCTCTTACTCTTAATATTGCGTGCTAGCCTGATTGTAAGCCACCGAGTCTTTGCTCTTACTCTTCATATTGCGTGCTAGCCTGATTGTAAGCCACCGAGTCTTTGCTCTTACTCTTAATATTGCGTGCTAGCCTGATTGTAAGCCACCGAGTCTTTGCACTTACTCTTAATATTGCATGCTAGCCTGATTGTAAGCCACCGAGTCTTTGCTCTTACGCTTAATATTGCGTGCTAGCCTGATTGTAAGCCACCGAGTCTTTGCTCTTACTCTTAATATTGCGTGCTAGCTTGATTGTAAGCCACCGAGTCTTTGCTCTTACTCTTAATATTGCGTGCTAGCCTGATTGTAAGCCACCGAGTCTTTGTTCTTACTCTTAATATTGCGTGCTAGCCAGATTGTAGACCACTGAGTCTTTGCTCTTACTCTTAATATTACGTGCTAGCCAGATTGTAAGCCACCGAGTCTTTGCTCTTACTCTTAATATTGCGTGCTAGCCTGATTGTAAGCCACTGAGTCTTTGCTCTTACTCTTAATATTGCGTGCTAGCCTGATTGTTGGCCACCGAGTCTTTGTTCTTACTCTTAATATTGCATGCTAGCCTGATTGTAAGCCACTGGGTCTTTGTTCTTACTCTTAATATTGCGTGCTAACCAGATTGTAAGTCACCGAGTCTTTGCTCTTACTCTTAATATTGCGTGCTAGCCTGACTGTAAGCCACCGAATCTTTGCTCTTACTCTTAATATTGCGTGCTAGCCTGATTGTAAGCCACCGAGTCTTTGCTCTTACTCTTAATATTGCGTGCTAGCCTGATTGTAAGCCACCGAGTCTTTGCTCTTACTCTGAATATTGCGTGCTAGCCTGATTGTAAGCCACCGAGTCTTTGCTCTTACTCTTAATATTGCGTGCTAGCCTGATTGTAAGCCACCGAGTCTTTGCTCTTACTCTTCGTATTGCGTTCTAGCCTGATTGTAAGCCACCGAGTCTTTGCTCTTACTCTTCATATTGCGTGCTAGCCTGATTGTAAGCCACCGAGTCTTTACTCTTACTCTTAATATTGCGTGCTAGCCTGATTGTAAGCCACCGAGTCTTTGCTCTTACTCTTAATATTGTGTGCTAGCCTGATTGTAAGCCACCGAGTCTTTGCTCTTACTCTTAATATTGCGTGCTAGCCTGATTGTAAGCCACCGAGTCTTCGCTCTTACTCTTAATAATGCGTGCTAGCCTGATTGTAGGTCACCGAGTCTTTGCTCTTACTCTTAATATTGCGTGCTAGCCTGATTGTAGGCCACCGAGTCTTTGCTCTTACTTTTAATATTGCGTGCTAGCCTGATTGTAGACCACCGAGTCTTTGCTCTTACTCTTAATATTGCGTGCTAGCCTGATTGTAAGCCACCGAGTCTTTGCTCTTACTCTTAATATTGCGTGCTAGCCTGATTGTAGGCCACCGAGTCTTTGTTCTTACTCTTAATATTGCTTGCTAGCCTGATTGTAAGCCACTGAATCTTTGCTCTTGCTCTTAATATTGCGTGCTAGCCTGATTGTAGGCCACCGAGTCTTTGCTCTTACTCTTAATATTGCGTGCTAGCCTGATTGTAAGCCACTGAGTCTTTGCTCTTACTCTTAATATTGCGTGCTAGCCTGATTGTAAGCCACCGAGTCTTTGCTCTTACTCTTAATATTGCGTGCTAGCCTGATTGTAAGCCACCGAGTCTTTGCTCTTACTCTTAATATTGCGTGCTAGCCTGATTGTAAGCCACCGAATCTTTGCTCTTACTCTTCATATTGCGTTCTAGCCTGATTGTAAGCCACCGAGTCTTTGCTCTTACTCTTAATATTGCGTGCTAGCCTGATTGTAAGTCATCGAGTCTTTGCACTTACTCTTAATATTGCGTGCTAGCCTGATTGTAAGCCACCGAGTCTTTACTCTTACTCTTAATATTGCGTGCTAGCCTGATTGTAAGCCACCGAGTCTTTGCTCTTACTCTTAATATTGCGTGCTAGCCTGATTGTAAGCCACCGAGTCTTTGTTCTTACTCTTAATATTGCGTGCTAACCTGATTGTAGGCCACCGAGTCTTTGTTCTTACTCTTAATATTGCGTGCTAGCCTGATTGTAGGCCACCGAGTCTTTGCTCTTACTCTTAACATTGCGTGCTAGCCTGATTGTAAGCCACCGTGTCTTTGCTCTTACTCTTCATATTGCGTGCTAGCCTGATTGTAAGCCACCGAGTCTTTGCTCTTACTCTTAATATTGCGTGCTATCCTGATTGTAAGCCACCGAGTCTTTGTTCTTACTCTTAATATTGCGTGCTAACCTGATTGTAGGCCACCGAGTCTTTGTTCTTACTCTTAATATTGCGTGCTAGCCTGATTGTAGGCCACCGAGTCTTTGCTCTTACTCTTAATATTGCGTACTGGCCTGATTGTAAACCACCGTGTCTTTGTTCTTACTTTTAATATTGCGTGCTAGCCAGATTGTAGGCCACCGAGTCTTTGCTCTTACTCTTAATATTACGTGCTAGCCAGATTGTAAGCCACCGAGTCTTTGCTCTTACTCTTAATATTGCGTGCTAGCCTGATTGTAAGCCACTGAGTCTTTGCTCTTACTCTTAATATTGCATGCTAGCCTGATTGTAGGCCACCGAGTCTTTGTTCTTACTCTTAATATTGCATGCTAGCCTGATTGTAAGCCATTGAGTCTTTGTTCTTACTCTGAATATTGCGTGCTAACCAGATTGTATGTCACCGATTCTTTGCTCTTACTCTTAATATTGCGTGCTAGCCTGATTGTAAGCCACCGAATCTTTGCTCTTACTCTTAATATTGCGTGCTAGCCTGATTGTAAGCCACCGAGTCTTTGCTCTTACTCTTAATATTGCGTGCTAGCCTGATTGTAAGCCACCGATTCTTTGCTCTTACTCTTCATATTGCGTGCTAGCCTGATTGTAAGCCACCGAGTCTTTACTCTTACTCTTAATATTGCGTGCTAGCCTGATTGTAAGCCACCGAGTCTTTGCTCTTACTCTTAATATTGTGTGCTAGCCTGATTGTAGGCCACCGAGTCTTTGCTCTTACTCTTAATATTGCGTGCTAGCCTGATTGTAAGCCACCGAGTCTTTGCTCTTACTCTTAATATTGCGTGCTAGCCTGTTTGTAAGCCACCGAGTCTTTGCTCTTACTCTTAATATTGCGTGCTAGCCTGATTGTAAGCCACCGAGTCTTTGCTCTTACTCTTAATATTGCGTGCTAGCCAGATTGTAGGCCACCGAGTCTTTGTTCTTACTCTTAATATTGCGTGCTATCCTGATTGTAAGCCACTGAGTCTTTGCTCTTGCTCTTAATATTGCGTGCTAGCCTGATTGTAAGCCACCGAGTCTTTGCTCTTGCTCTTAATATTGCGTGCTAGCCTGATTGTAAGCCACCGAGTCTTTGCTCTTACTCTTAATATTGCGTGCTAGCCTGATTGTAAGCCACCGAGTCTTTGCTCTTACTCTTAATATTGCGTCCTAGCCTGATTGTAAGCCACCGAGTCTTTGCTCTTACTCTTAATATTGCATGCTAGCCTGATTGTAGGCCACCGAGTCTTTGCTCTTACTCTTAATATTGCGTGCTAGCCTGATTGTAAGCCACCGAGTCTTTGCTCTTACTCTTAATATTGCGTGCTAGCCTGATTGTAAGCCACCGAGTCTTTTCTCTTACTCTTAATATTGCGTGCTAGCCTGATTGTAAGCCACCGAGTCTTTGCTCTTACTCTTAATATTGCGTACTAGCCTGATTGTAAGCCACCGAGTCTTTGCTCTTACTCTTCATATTGCGTGCTAGCCTGGTTGTAAGCCACCGAGTCTTTGCTCTTACTCTTAATATTGCGTGCTAGCCTGATTGTAAGCCACTGAGTCTTTGCACTTACTCTTAATATTGCGTGCTAGCCTGATTGTAAACCACCGAGTCTTTGCTCTTACTCTTAATATTGCGTGCTAGCCTGATTGTAAGCCACCGAGTCTTTGCTCTTACTCTTAATATTGCGTGCTAGCCTGATTGTAAGCCACCGTGTCTTTGCTCTTACTCTTCATATTGCGTGCTAGCCTGATTGTAAGCCACCGAGTCTTTGCTGTTACTTTTAATATTGCGTGCTAGCCTGATTGTAAGCCACCGAGTCTTTGCACTTACTCTTAATATTGCATGCTAGCCTGATTGTAAGCCACCGAGTCTTTGCTCTTACTCTTAATATTGCGTGCTAGCCTGATTGTAAGCCACCGAGTCTTTGCTCTTACTCTTAATATTGCGTGCTATCCTGATTGTAAGCCACCGAGTCTTTGTTCTTACTCTTAATATTGCGTGCTAACCTGATTGTAGGCCATCGAGTCTTTGTTCTTACTCTTAATATTGCGTGCTAGCCTGATTGTAGGCCACCGAGTCTTTGCTCTTACTCTTAATATTGCGTACTGGCCTGATTGTAAACCACCGTGTCTTTGTTCTTACTTTTAATATTGCGTGCTAGCCAGATTGTAGGCCACCGAGTCTTTGCTCTTACTCTTAATATTACGTGCTAGCCAGATTGTAAGCCACCGAGTCTTTGCTCTTACTCTTAATATTGCGTGCTAGCCTGATTGTAAGCCACTGAGTCTTTGCTCTTACTCTTAATATTGCGTGCTAGCCTGATTGTAGGCCACCGAGTCTTTGTTCTTACTCTTAATATTGCATGCTAGCCTGATTGTAAGCCATTGAGTCTTTGTTCTTACTCTTAATATTGCGTGCTAACCAGATTGTAAGTCACCGAGTCTTTGCTCTTACTCTTAATATTGCGTGCTAGCCTGATTGTAAGCCACCGAATCTTTGCTCTTACTCTTAATATTGCGTGCTAGCCTGATTGTAAGCCACCGAGTCTTTGCTCTTACTCTTAATATTGCTTGCTAGCCTGATTGTAAGCCACCGATTCTTTGCTCTTACTCTTCATATTGCGTGCTAGCCTGATTGTAAGCCACCGAGTCTTTACTCTTACTCTTAATATTGCGGGCTAGCCTGATTGTAAGCCACCGAGTCTTTGCTCTTACTCTTCATATTGCGTGCTAGCCTGATTGTAAGCCACCGAGTCTTTGCTCTTACTTTTAATATTGCGTGCTAGCCTGATTGTAAGCCACCGAGTCTTTGCACTTACTCTTAATATTGCATGCTAGCCTGATTGTAAGCCACCGAGTCTTTGCTCTTACTCTTAATATTGCGTGCTAGCCTGATTGTAAGCCACCGAGTCTTTGCTCTTACTCTTAATATTGCGTGCTATCCTGATTGTAAGCCACCGAGTCTTTGTTCTTACTCTTAATATTGCGTGCTAACCTGATTGTAGGCCACCGAGTCTTTGTTCTTACTCTTAATATTGCGTGCTAGCCTGATTGTAGGCCACCGAGTCTTTGCTCTTACTCTTAATATTGCGTACTGGCCTGATTGTAAACCACCGTGTCTTTGTTCTTACTTTTAATATTGCGTGCTAGCCAGATTGTAGGCCACCGAGTCTTTGCTCTTACTCTTAATATTACGTGCTAGCCAGATTGTAAGCCACCGAGTCTTTGCTCTTACTCTTAATATTGCGTGCTAGCCTGATTGTAAGCCACTGAGTCTTTGCTCTTACTCTTAATATTGCATGCTAGCCTGATTGTAGGCCACCGAGTCTTTGTTCTTACTCTTAATATTGCATGCTAGCCTGATTGTAAGCCATTGAGTCTTTGTTCTTACTCTGAATATTGCGTGCTAACCAGATTGTAAGTCACCGATTCTTTGCTCTTACTCTTAATATTGCGTGCTAGCCTGATTGTAAGCCACCGAATCTTTGCTCTTACTCTTAATATTGCGTGCTAGCCTGATTGTAAGCCACCGAGTCTTTGCTCTTACTCTTAATATTGCGTGCTAGCCTGATTGTAAGCCACCGATTCTTTGCTCTTACTCTTCATATTGCGTGCTAGCCTGATTGTAAGCCACCGAGTCTTTGTTCTTACTCTTAATATTGCGTGCTATCCTGATTGTAAGCCACTGAGTCTTTGCTCTTGCTCTTAATATTGCGTGCTAGCCTGATTGTAAGCCACCGAGTCTTTGCTCTTGCTCTTAATATTGCGTGCTAGCCTGATTGTAAGCCACCGAGTCTTTGCTCTTACTCTTAATATTGCGTGCTAGCCTGATTGTAAGCCACCGAGTCTTTGCTCTTACTCTTAATATTGCGTCCTAGCCTGATTGTAAGCCACCGAGTCTTTGCTCTTACTCTTAATATTGCATGCTAGCCTGATTGTAGGCCACCGAGTCTTTGCTCTTACTCTTAATATTGCGTGCTAGCCTGATTGTAAGCCACCGAGTCTTTGCTCTTACTCTTAATATTGCGTGCTAGCCTGATTGTAAGCCACCGAGTCTTTGCTCTTACTCTTAATATTGCGTGCTAGCCTGATTGTAAGCCACCGAGTCTTTGCTCTTACTCTTAATATTGCGTGCTAGCCTGATTGTAAGCCACCGAGTCTTTGCTCTTACTCTTCATATTGCGTGCTAGCCTGGTTGTAAGCCACCGAGTCTTTGCTCTTACTCTTAATATTGCGTGCTAGCCTGATTGTAAGCCACTGAGTCTTTGCACTTACTCTTAATATTGCGTGCTAGCCTGATTGTAAGCCACCGAGTCTTTGCTCTTACTCTTAATATTGCGTGCTAGCCTGATTGTAAGCCACCGAGTCTTTGCTCTTACTCTTAATATTGCGTGCTAGCCTGATTGTAAGCCACCGTGTCTTTGCTCTTACTCTTCATATTGCGTGCTAGCCTGATTGTAAGCCACCGAGTCTTTGCTGTTACTTTTAATATTGCGTGCTAGCCTGATTGTAAGCCACCGAGTCTTTGCACTTACTCTTAATATTGCATGCTAGCCTGATTGTAAGCCACCGAGTCTTTGCTCTTACTCTTAATATTGCGTGCTAGCCTGATTGTAAGCCACCGAGTCTTTGCTCTTACTCTTAATATTGCGTGCTATCCTGATTGTAAGCCACCGAGTCTTTGTTCTTACTCTTAATATTGCGTGCTAACCTGATTGTAGGCCATCGAGTCTTTGTTCTTACTCTTAATATTGCGTGCTAGCCTGATTGTAGGCCACCGAGTCTTTGCTCTTACTCTTAATATTGCGTACTGGCCTGATTGTAAACCACCGTGTCTTTGTTCTTACTTTTAATATTGCGTGCTAGCCAGATTGTAGGCCACCGAGTCTTTGCTCTTACTCTTAATATTACGTGCTAGCCAGATTGTAAGCCACCGAGTCTTTGCTCTTACTCTTAATATTGCGTGCTAGCCTGATTGTAAGCCACTGAGTCTTTGCTCTTACTCTTAATATTGCGTGCTAGCCTGATTTTAGGCCACCGAGTCTTTGTTCTTACTCTTAATATTGCATGCTAGCCTGATTGTAAGCCATTGAGTCTTTGTTCTTACTCTTAATATTGCGTGCTAACCAGATTGTAAGTCACCGAGTCTTTGCTCTTACTCTTAATATTGCGTGCTAGCCTGATTGTAAGCCACCGAATCTTTGCTCTTACTCTTAATATTGCGTGCTAGCCTGATTGTAAGCCACCGAGTCTTTGCTCTTACTCTTAATATTGCGTGCTAGCCTGATTGTAAGCCACCGATTCTTTGCTCTTACTCTTCATATTGCGTGCTAGCCTGATTGTAAGCCACCGAGTCTTTACTCTTACTCTTAATATTGCGTGCTAGCCTGATTGTAAGCCACCGAGTCTTTGCTCTTACTCTTAATATTGTGTGCTAGCCTGATTGTAGGCCACCGAGTCTTTGCTCTTACTCTTAATATTGCGTGCTAGCCTGATTGTAAGCCACCGAGTCTTTGCTCTTACTCTTAATATTGCGTGCTAGCCTGTTTGTAAGCCACCGAGTCTTTGCTCTTACTCTTAATATTGCGTGCTAGCCTGATTGTAAGCCACCGAGTCTTTGCTCTTACTCTTAATATTGCGTGCTTGCCAGATTGTAGGCCACCGAGTCTTTGTTCTTACTCTTAATATTGCGTGCTATCCTGATTGTAAGCCACTGAGTCTTTGCTCTTGCTCTTAATATTGCGTGCTAGCCTGATTGTAAGCCACCGAGTCTTTGCTCTTGCTCTTAATATTGCGTGCTAGCCTGATTGTAAGCCACCGAGTCTTTGCTCTTACTCTTAATATTGCGTGCTAGCCTGATTGTAAGCCACCGAGTCTTTGCTCTTACTCTTAATATTGCGTCCTAGCCTGATTGTAGGCCACCGAGTCTTTGCTCTTACTCTTAATATTGCGTGCTAACCTGATTGTAAGCCACCGAGTCTTTGCTCTTACTCTTAATATTGCGTGCTAGCCTGATTGTAAGCCACGTGTCTTTGCTCTTATTCTTAATATTGCGTGCTAGCCTGATTGTAAGCCACCGAGTCTTTGTTCTTACTCTTAATATTGCGTGCTAGCCTGATTGTAGGCAACCGAGTCTTTGCTCTTACTCTTAATATTGCGTGCTAGCCTGATTGTAAGCCACCGAGTCTTTGCTCTTACTCTTAATATTGCGTGCTAGCCTGATTGTAAGCCACTGAGTCTTTGCTCTTACTCTTAATATTGCGTGCTAGCCTGATTGCCTGATTGTAAGCCACTGAGTCTTTGCTCTTACTCTTAATATTGCGAGCTAGCCTGATTGTAGGCCACCGAGTCTTTGTTCTTACTCTTAATATTGCGTTCTAGTCAGATTGTAAGTCACCAGTCTTTGCTCTTACTCTTAATATTGCGTGCTAGCCTGATTGTAGACCACCGAGTCTTTGCTCTTACTCTTAATATTGCGTGCTAGCCTGATTGTAAGCCACCGAGTCTTTGCTCTTACTCTTAATATTGCGTGCTAGCCTGATTGTAAGCCACCGAGTCTTTGCTCTTACTCTTCGTATTGCGTGCTAGCCTGATTTTAAGCCACCGAGTCTTTGCTCTTACTCTTCATATTGCGTGCTAGCCTGATTGTAAGCCACCGAGTCTTTACTCTTACTCTTAATATTGCGTGCTAGCCTGATTGTAAGCCACCGAGTCTTTGCTGTTACTCTTAATATTGTGTGCTAGCCTGATTGTAAGCCATCGAGTCTTTGCTCTTACTCTTAATATTGCGTGCTAGCCTGATTGTAAGCCACCGAGTCTTCGCTCTTACTCTTAATAATGCGTGCTAGCCTGATTGTAGGTCACCGAGTCTTTGCTCTTACTCTTAATATTGCGTGCTAGCCTGATTGTAGGCCACCGAGTCTTTGCTCTTACTTTTAATATTGCGTGCTAGCCTGATTGTAGACCACCGAGTCTTTGCTCTTACTCTTAATATTGCGTGTTAGCCTGATTGTAAGCCACCGAGTCTTTGCTCTTACTCTTAATATTGCGTGCTAGCCTGATTGTAGGCCACCGAGTCTTTGTTCTTACTCTTAATATTGCGTGCTAGCCTGATTGTAAGCCACTGAATCTTTGCTCTTGCTCTTAATATTGCGTGCTAGCCTGATTGTAGGCCACCGAGTCTTTGCTCTTACTCTTAATATTGCGTGCTAGCCTGATTGTAAGCCACTGAGTCTTTGCTCTTACTCTTAATATTGTGTGCTAGCCTGATTGTAGGCCACCGAGTCTTTGCTCTTACTCTTAATATTGCGTGCTAGCCTGATTGTAAGCCACTGAGTCTTTGCTCTTACTCTTAATATTGCGTGCTAGCCTGATTGTAAGCCACCGAGTCTTTGCTCTTACTCTTAATATTGCGTGCTAGCCTGATTGTAAGCCACCGAGTCTTTGCTCTTACTCTTAATATTGCGTGCTAGCCTGATTGTAAGCCACCGAGTCTTTGCTCTTACTCTTAATATTGCGTGCTAGCCTGATTTGAGGCCACCGAGTCTTTGTTCTTACTCTTAATATTGCGTGCTATCCTGATTGTAAGCCACTGAGTCTTTGCTCTTGCTCTTAATATTGCGTGCTAGCCTGATTGTAAGCCACCGAGTCTTTGCTCTTGCTCTTAATATTGCGTGCTAGCCTGATTGTAAGCCACCGAGTCTTTGCTCTTACTCTTAATATTGCGTGCTAGCCTGATTGTAAGCCACCGAGTCTTTGCTCTTACTCTTAATATTGCGTGCTAGCCTGATTGTAAGCCACCGAGTCGTTGCTCTTACTCTTAATATTGCATGCTAGCCTGATTGTAGGCCACCGAGTCTTTACTCTTACTCTTAATATTGCGTGCTAGCCTGATTGTAAGCCACGTGTCTTTGCTCTTATTCTTAATATTGCGTGCTAGCCTGAATGTAAGCCACCGAGTCTTTGTTCTTACTCTTAATATTGCGTGCTAGCCTGATTGTAGGCAACCGAGTCTTTGCTCTTACTCTTAATATTGCGTGCTAGCCTGATTGTAAGCCACCGAGTCTTTGCTCTTACTCTTAATATTGCGTGCTAGCCAGATTGTAGGCCACCGAGTCTTTGCTCTTACTCTTAATAATACGTGCTAGCCAGATTGTAAGTCACCGAGTCTTTGCTCTTACTCTTAATATTGCGTGCTAGCCTGATTGTAAGCCACTGAGTCTTTGCTCTTACTCTTAATATTGCGTGCTAGCCAGATTGTAGGCCACCGAGTCTTTGTTCTTACTCTTAATATTGCGTGCTATCCTGATTGTAAGCCACTGAGTCTTTGCTCTTGCTCTTAATATTGCGTGCTAGCCTGATTGTAAGCCACCGAGTCTTTGCTCTTGCTCTTAATATTGCGTGCTAGCCTGATTGTAAGCCACCGAGTCTTTGCTCTTACTCTTAATATTGCGTGCTAGCCTGATTGTAAGCCACCGAGTCTTTGCTCTTACTCTTAATATTGCGTCCTAGCCTGATTGTAAGCCACCGAGTCTTTGCTCTTACTCTTAATATTGCATGCTAGCCTGATTGTAGGCCACCGAGTCTTTGCTCTTACTCTTAATATTGCGTCCTAGCCTGATTGTAAGCCACCGAGTCTTTGCTCTTACTCTTAATATTGCATGCTAGCCTGATTGTAGGCCACCGAGTCTTTGCTCTTACTCTTAATATTGCGTGCTAGCCTGATTGTAAGCCACCGAGTCTTTGCTCTTACTCTTAATATTGCGTGCTAGCCTGATTGTAAGCCACCGAGTCTTTGCTCTTACTCTTAATATTGCGTGCTAGCCTGATTGTAAGCCACCGAGTCTTTGCTCTTACTCTTCATATTGCGTGCTAGCCTGGTTGTAAGCCACCGAGTCTTTGCTCTTACTCTTAATATTGCGTGCTAGCCTGATTGTAAGCCACTGAGTCTTTGCACTTACTCTTAATATTGCGTGCTAGCCTGATTGTAAGCCACCGAGTCTTTGCTCTTACTCTTAATATTGCGTGCTAGCCTGATTGTAAGCCACCGAGTCTTTGCTCTTACTCTTAATATTGCGTGCTAGCCTGATTGTAAGCCACCGTGTCTTTGCTCTTACTCTTCATATTGCGTGCTAGCCTGATTGTAAGCCACCGAGTCTTTGCTGTTACTTTTAATATTGCGTGCTAGCCTGATTGTAAGCCACCGAGTCTTTGCACTTACTCTTAATATTGCATGCTAGCCTGATTGTAAGCCACCGAGTCTTTGCTCTTACTCTTAATATTGCGTGCTAGCCTGATTGTAAGCCACCGAGTCTTTGCTCTTACTCTTAATATTGCGTGCTATCCTGATTGTAAGCCACCGAGTCTTTGTTCTTACTCTTAATATTGCGTGCTAACCTGATTGTAGGCCATCGAGTCTTTGTTCTTACTCTTAATATTGCGTGCTAGCCTGATTGTAGGCCACCGAGTCTTTGCTCTTACTCTTAATATTGCGTACTGGCCTGATTGTAAACCACCGTGTCTTTGTTCTTACTTTTAATATTGCGTGCTAGCCAGATTGTAGGCCACCGAGTCTTTGCTCTTACTCTTAATATTACGTGCTAGCCAGATTGTAAGCCACCGAGTCTTTGCTCTTACTCTTAATATTGCGTGCTAGCCTGATTGTAAGCCACTGAGTCTTTGCTCTTACTCTTAATATTGCGTGCTAGCCTGATTGTAGGCCACCGAGTCTTTGTTCTTACTCTTAATATTGCATGCTAGCCTGATTGTAAGCCATTGAGTCTTTGTTCTTACTCTTAATATTGCGTGCTAACCAGATTGTAAGTCACCGAGTCTTTGCTCTTACTCTTAATATTGCGTGCTAGCCTGATTGTAAGCCACCGAATCTTTGCTCTTACTCTTAATATTGCGTGCTAGCCTGATTGTAAGCCACCGAGTCTTTGCTCTTACTCTTAATATTGCGTGCTAGCCTGATTGTAAGCCACCGATTCTTTGCTCTTACTCTTCATATTGCGTGCTAGCCTGATTGTAAGCCACCGAGTCTTTACTCTTACTCTTAATATTGCGTGCTAGCCTGATTGTAAGCCACCGAGTCTTTGCTCTTACTCTTAATATTGTGTGCTAGCCTGATTGTAGGCCACCGAGTCTTTGCTCTTACTCTTAATATTGCGTGCTAGCCTGATTGTAAGCCACCGAGTCTTTGCTCTTACTCTTAATATTGCGTGCTAGCCTGTTTGTAAGCCACCGAGTCTTTGCTCTTACTCTTAATATTGCGTGCTAGCCTGATTGTAAGCCACCGAGTCTTTGCTCTTACTCTTAATATTGCGTGCTTGCCAGATTGTAGGCCACCGAGTCTTTGTTCTTACTCTTAATATTGCGTGCTATCCTGATTGTAAGCCACTGAGTCTTTGCTCTTGCTCTTAATATTGCGTGCTAGCCTGATTGTAAGCCACCGAGTCTTTGCTCTTGCTCTTAATATTGCGTGCTAGCCTGATTGTAAGCCACCGAGTCTTTGCTCTTACTCTTAATATTGCGTGCTAGCCTGATTGTAAGCCACCGAGTCTTTGCTCTTACTCTTAATATTGCGTCCTAGCCTGATTGTAGGCCACCGAGTCTTTGCTCTTACTCTTAATATTGCGTGCTAACCTGATTGTAAGCCACCGAGTCTTTGCTCTTACTCTTAATATTGCGTGCTAGCCTGATTGTAAGCCACGTGTCTTTGCTCTTATTCTTAATATTGCGTGCTAGCCTGATTGTAAGCCACCGAGTCTTTGTTCTTACTCTTAATATTGCGTGCTAGCCTGATTGTAGGCAACCGAGTCTTTGCTCTTACTCTTAATATTGCGTGCTAGCCTGATTGTAAGCCACCGAGTCTTTGCTCTTACTCTTAATATTGCGTGCTAGCCTGATTGTAAGCCACCGAGTCTTTGCTCTTACTCTTAATATTGCGTGCTAGCCTGATTGCCTGATTGTAAGCCACTGAGTCTTTGCTCTTACTCTTAATATTGCGAGCTAGCCTGATTGTAGGCCACCGAGTCTTTGTTCTTACTCTTAATATTGCGTTCTAGTCAGATTGTAAGTCACCAGTCTTTGCTCTTACTCTTAATATTGCGTGCTAGCCTGATTGTAGACCACCGAGTCTTTGCTCTTACTCTTAATATTGCGTGCTAGCCTGATTGTAAGCCACCGAGTCTTTGCTCTTACTCTTAATATTGCGTGCTAGCCTGATTGTAAGCCACCGAGTCTTTGCTCTTACTCTTCGTATTGCGTGCTAGCCTGATTTTAAGCCACCGAGTCTTTGCTCTTACTCTTCATATTGCGTGCTAGCCTGATTGTAAGCCACCGAGTCTTTACTCTTACTCTTAATATTGCGTGCTAGCCTGATTGTAAGCCACCGAGTCTTTGCTGTTACTCTTAATATTGTGTGCTAGCCTGATTGTAAGCCATCGAGTCTTTGCTCTTACTCTTAATATTGCGTGCTAGCCTGATTGTAAGCCACCGAGTCTTCGCTCTTACTCTTAATAATGCGTGCTAGCCTGATTGTAGGTCACCGAGTCTTTGCTCTTACTCTTAATATTGCGTGCTAGCCTGATTGTAGGCCACCGAGTCTTTGCTCTTACTTTTAATATTGCGTGCTAGCCTGATTGTAGACCACCGAGTCTTTGCTCTTACTCTTAATATTGCGTGTTAGCCTGATTGTAAGCCACCGAGTCTTTGCTCTTACTCTTAATATTGCGTGCTAGCCTGATTGTAGGCCACCGAGTCTTTGTTCTTACTCTTAATATTGCGTGCTAGCCTGATTGTAAGCCACTGAATCTTTGCTCTTGCTCTTAATATTGCGTGCTAGCCTGATTGTAGGCCACCGAGTCTTTGCTCTTACTCTTAATATTGCGTGCTAGCCTGATTGTAAGCCACTGAGTCTTTGCTCTTACTCTTAATATTGTGTGCTAGCCTGATTGTAGGCCACCGAGTCTTTGCTCTTACTCTTAATATTGCGTGCTAGCCTGATTGTAAGCCACTGAGTCTTTGCTCTTACTCTTAATATTGCGTGCTAGCCTGATTGTAAGCCACCGAGTCTTTGCTCTTACTCTTAATATTGCGTGCTAGCCTGATTGTAAGCCACCGAGTCTTTGCTCTTACTCTTAATATTGCGTGCTAGCCTGATTGTAAGCCACCGAGTCTTTGCTCTTACTCTTATTATTGCGTGCTAGCCTGATTTGAGGCCACCGAGTCTTTGTTCTTACTCTTAATATTGCGTGCTATCCTGATTGTAAGCCACTGAGTCTTTGCTCTTGCTCTTAATATTGCGTGCTAGCCTGATTGTAAGCCACCGAGTCTTTGCTCTTGCTCTTAATATTGCGTGCTAGCCTGATTGTAAGCCACCGAGTCTTTGCTCTTACTCTTAATATTGCGTGCTAGCCTGATTGTAAGCCACCGAGTCTTTGCTCTTACTCTTAATATTGCGTGCTAGCCTGATTGTAAGCCACCGAGTCGTTGCTCTTACTCTTAATATTGCATGCTAGCCTGATTGTAGGCCACCGAGTCTTTACTCTTACTCTTAATATTGCGTGCTAGCCTGATTGTAAGCCACGTGTCTTTGCTCTTATTCTTAATATTGCGTGCTAGCCTGAATGTAAGCCACCGAGTCTTTGTTCTTACTCTTAATATTGCGTGCTAGCCTGATTGTAGGCAACCGAGTCTTTGCTCTTACTCTTAATATTGCGTGCTAGCCTGATTGTAAGCCACCGAGTCTTTGCTCTTACTCTTAATATTGCGTGCTAGCCAGATTGTAGGCCACCGAGTCTTTGCTCTTACTCTTAATAATACGTGCTAGCCAGATTGTAAGTCACCGAGTCTTTGCTCTTACTCTTAATATTGCGTGCTAGCCTGATTGTAAGCCACTGAGTCTTTGCTCTTACTCTTAATATTGCGTGCTAGCCTGATTGCCTGATTGTAAGCCACTGAGTCTTTGCTCTTGCTCTTAATATTGCCTGCTAGCCTGATTGTAGGCCACCGAGTCTTTGTTCTTACTCTTAATAATACGTGCTAGCCTGATTGTAAGTCACCAGTCTTTGCTTTTACTCTTAATATTGCGTGCTAGCCTGATTGTAGACCACCGAGTCTTTGCTCTTACTCTTAATATTGCGTGCTAGCCTGATTGTAAGCCACCGAGTCTTTGCTCTTACTCTTAATATTGCGTGCTAGCCTGATTGTAAGCCACCGAGTCTTTGCTCTTACTCTTCGTATTGCGTGCTAGCCTGATTTTAAGCCACCGAGTCTTTGCTCTTACTCTTCATATTGCGTGCTAGCCTGATTGTAAGCCACCGAGTCTTTACTCTTACTCTTAATATTGCGTGCTAGCCTGATTGTAAGCCACCGAGTCTTCGCTCTTACTCTTAATAATGCGTGCTAGCCTGATTGTAGGTCACCGAGTCTTTGCTCTTACTCTTAATATTGCGTGCTAGCCTGATTGTAGGCCACCGAGTCTTTGCTCTTACTTTTAATATTGCGTGCTAGCCTGATTGTAGACCACCGAGTCTTTGCTCTTACTCTTAATATTGCGTGCTAGCCTGATTGTAAGCCACCGAGTCTTTGCTCTTACTCTTAATATTGCGTGCTAGCCTGATTGTAGGCCACCGAGTCTTTGTTCTTACTCTTAATATTGCGTGCTAGCCTGATTGTAAGCCACTGAATCTTTGCTCTTGCTCTTAATATTGCATGCTAGCCTGATTGTAGGCCACCGAGTCTTTGCTCTTACTCTTAATATTGCGTGCTAGCCTGATTGTAAGCCACTGAGTCTTTGCTCTTACTCTTAATATTGCGTGCTAGCCTGATTGTAAGCCACCGAGTCTTTGCTCTTACTCTTAATATTGCGTGCTAGCCTGATTGTAAGCCACCGAGTCTTTGCTCTTACTCTTAATATTGCGTGCAAGACTGATTGTAAGCCACCGAGTCTTTGCTCTTACTCTTCATATTGCGTGCTAGCCTGATTGTAAGCCACCGAGTCTTTGCTCTTACTCTTAATATTGCGTGCTAGCCTGATTGTAAGCCACCGAGTCTTTGCACTTACTCTTAATATTGCATGCTAGCCTGATTGTAAACCACCGAGTCTTTGCTCCTACTCTTAATATTGCGTGCTAGCCTGATTGTAAGCCACCGAGTCTTTGTTCTTACTCTTAATATTGCGTGCTAACCTGATTGTAGGCCACCGAGTCTTTGTTCTTACTCTTAATATTGCATGCTAGCCTGATTGTAAGCCACTGATTCTTTGCTCTTACTCTTAATATTGCGTGCTAGCCTGATTGTAAGCCACCGTGTCTTTGTTCTTACTCTTAATATTGCGTGCTAGCCTGATTGTAAGCCACCGAGTCTTTGCTCTTACTCTTCATATTGCGTGCTAGCCTGATTGTAAGCCACCGAGTCTTTGCTCTTACTTTTAATATTGCGTGCTAGCCTGATTGTAAGCCACCGAGTCTTTGCACTTACTCTTAATATTGCATGCTAGCCTGATTGTAAGCCACCGAGTCTTTGCTCTTACTCTTAATATTGCGTGCTAGCCTGATTGTAAGCCACCGAGTCTTTGCTCTTACTCTTAATATTGCGTGCTATCCTGATTGTAAGCCACCGAGTCTTTGTTCTTACTCTTAATATTGCGTGCTAACCTGATTGTAGGCCACCGAGTCTTTGTTCTTACTCTTAATATTGCGTGCTAGCCTGATTGTAGGCCACCGAGTCTTTGCTCTTACTCTTAATATTGCGTGCTAGCCTGATTGTAAGCCACCGTGTCTTTGTTCTTACTCTTAATATTGCGTGCTAGCCAGATTGTAGGCCACCGAGTCTTTGCTCTTACTCTTAATATTACGTGCTAGCCAGATTGTAAGCTACCGAGTCTTTGCTCTTACTCTTAATATTGCGTGCTAGCCTGATTGTAAGCCACTGAGTCTTTGCTCTTACTCTTAATATTGCGTGCTAGCCTGATTGTAGGCCACCGAGTCTTTGTTCTTACTCTTAATATTGGGTGCTAGCCTGATTGTAAGCCACTGAGTCTTTGTTCTTACTCTTAATATTGCGTGCTAGCCTGATTGTAAGCCACCGAGTCTTTGCTCTTACTCTTCATATTGCGTGCTAGCCTGATTGTAAGCCACCGATTATTTGCTCTTACTCTTCATATTGCGTGCTAGCCTGATTGTAAGCCACCGAGTCTTTGCTCTTACTCTTAATATTGCGTGCTAGCCTGATTGTAAGCCACTGAATCTTTGCTCTTACTCTTAATATTGCGTGCTAGCCTGATTGTAAGCCACCGAGTCTTTACTCTTACTCTTAATATTGCGTGCTAGCCTGATTGTAAGCCACCGAGTCTTTGCTCTTACTCTTAATATTCCGTGCTAGCCTGATTGTAAGCCACCGAGTCTTTGCTCTTACTCTTAATATTGCGTGCTAGCCTGATTGTAGGCCACCGAGTCTTTGTTCTTACTCTTAATATTGCGTGCTATCCTGATTGTAAGCCACTGAGTCTTTGCTCTTGCTCTTAATATTGCGTGCTAGCCTGATTGTAAGCCACCGAGTCTTTGCTCTTGCTCTTAATATTGCGTGCTAGCCTGATTGTAAGCCACCGAGTCTTTGCTCTTACTCTTAATATTGCGTGCTAGCCTGATTGTAAGCCACCGAGTCTTTGCTCTTACTCTTAATATTGCGTGCTAGCCTGATTGTAAGCCACCGAGTCTTTGCTCTTACTCTTAATATTGCGTGCTAGCCTGATTGTAGGCCACCGAGTCTTTGCTCTTACTCTTAATATTGCGTGCTAACCTGATTGTAAGCCACCGAGTCTTTGCTCTTATTCTTAATATTGCGTGCTAGCCTGATTGTAAGTCACCGATTCTTTGTTCTTACTCTTAATATTGCGTGCTAGCCTGATTGTAGGCAACCGAGTCTTTGCTCTTACTCTTAATATTGCGTGCTAGCCTGATTGTAAGTCACCGAGTCTTTGTTCTTACTCTTAATATTGCGTGCTAGCCTGATTGTAGGCAACCGAGTCTGTGCTCTTACTCTTAATATTACGTGCTAGCCAGATTGTAAGACACCGAGTCTTTGCTCTTACTCTTAATATTGCGTGCTAGCCTGATTGTAAGCCACTGAGTCTTTGCTCTTACTCTTAATATTGCGTGCTAGCCTGATTGCCTGATTGTAAGCCACTGAGTCTTTGCTCTTACTCTTAATATTGCGTGCTAGCCTGATTGTAAGCCACCGAGTCTTCGCTCTTACTCTTAATAATGCGTGCTAGCCTGATTGTAGGTCACCGAGTCTTTGCTCTTACTCTTAATATTGCGTGCTAGCCTGATTGTAGGCCACCGAGTCTTTGCTCTTACTTTTAATATTGCGTGCTAGCCTGATTGTAGACCACCGAGTCTTTGCTCTTACTCTTAATATTGCGTGTTAGCCTGATTGTAAGCCACCGAGTCTTTGCTCTTACTCTTAATATTGCGTGCTAGCCTGATTGTAGGCCACCGAGTCTTTGTTCTTACTCTTAATATTGCGTGCTAGCCTGATTGTAAGCCACTGAATCTTTGCTCTTGCTCTTAATATTGCGTGCTAGCCTGATTGTAGGCCACCGAGTCTTTGCTCTTACTCTTAATATTGCGTGCTAGCCTGATTGTAAGCCACTGAGTCTTTGCTCTTACTCTTAATATTGTGTGCTAGCCTGATTGTAGGCCACCGAGTCTTTGCTCTTACTCTTAATATTGCGTGCTAGCCTGATTGTAAGCCACTGAGTCTTTGCTCTTACTCTTAATATTGCGTGCTAGCCTGATTGTAAGCCACCGAGTCTTTGCTCTTACTCTTAATATTGCGTGCTAGCCTGATTGTAAGCCACCGAGTCTTTGCTCTTACTCTTAATATTGCGTGCTAGCCTGATTGTAAGCCACCGAGTCTTTGCTCTTACTCTTAATATTGCGTGCTAGCCTGATTTGAGGCCACCGAGTCTTTGTTCTTACTCTTAATATTGCGTGCTATCCTGATTGTAAGCCACTGAGTCTTTGCTCTTGCTCTTAATATTGCGTGCTAGCCTGATTGTAAGCCACCGAGTCTTTGCTCTTGCTCTTAATATTGCGTGCTAGCCTGATTGTAAGCCACCGAGTCTTTGCTCTTACTCTTAATATTGCGTGCTAGCCTGATTGTAAGCCACCGAGTCTTTGCTCTTACTCTTAATATTGCGTGCTAGCCTGATTGTAAGCCACCGAGTCGTTGCTCTTACTCTTAATATTGCATGCTAGCCTGATTGTAGGCCACCGAGTCTTTACTCTTACTCTTAATATTGCGTGCTAGCCTGATTGTAAGCCACGTGTCTTTGCTCTTATTCTTAATATTGCGTGCTAGCCTGAATGTAAGCCACCGAGTCTTTGTTCTTACTCTTAATATTGCGTGCTAGCCTGATTGTAGGCAACCGAGTCTTTGCTCTTACTCTTAATATTGCGTGCTAGCCTGATTGTAAGCCACCGAGTCTTTGCTCTTACTCTTAATATTGCGTGCTAGCCAGATTGTAGGCCACCGAGTCTTTGCTCTTACTCTTAATAATACGTGCTAGCCAGATTGTAAGTCACCGAGTCTTTGCTCTTACTCTTAATATTGCGTGCTAGCCTGATTGTAAGCCACTGAGTCTTTGCTCTTACTCTTAATATTGCGTGCTAGCCTGATTGCCTGATTGTAAGCCACTGAGTCTTTGCTCTTACTCTTAATATTGCCTGCTAGCCTGATTGTAGGCCACCGAGTCTTTGTTCTTACTCTTAATAATACGTGCTAGCCTGATTGTAAGTCACCAGTCTTTGCTTTTACTCTTAATATTGCGTGCTAGCCTGATTGTAGACCACCGAGTCTTTGCTCTTACTCTTAATATTGCGTGCTAGCCTGATTGTAAGCCACCGAGTCTTTGCTCTTACTCTTAATATTGCGTGCTAGCCTGATTGTAAGCCACCGAGTCTTTGCTCTTACTCTTCGTATTGCGTGCTAGCCTGATTTTAAGCCACCGAGTCTTTGCTCTTACTCTTCATATTGCGTGCTAGCCTGATTGTAAGCCACCGAGTCTTTACTCTTACTCTTAATATTGCGTGCTAGCCTGATTGTAAGCCACCGAGTCTTCGCTCTTACTCTTAATAATGCGTGCTAGCCTGATTGTAGGTCACCGAGTCTTTGCTCTTACTCTTAATATTGCGTGCTAGCCTGATTGTAGGCCACCGAGTCTTTGCTCTTACTTTTAATATTGCGTGCTAGCCTGATTGTAGACCACCGAGTCTTTGCTCTTACTCTTAATATTGCGTGCTAGCCTGATTGTAAGCCACCGAGTCTTTGCTCTTACTCTTAATATTGCGTGCTAGCCTGATTGTAGGCCACCGAGTCTTTGTTCTTACTCTTAATATTGCGTGCTAGCCTGATTGTAAGCCACTGAATCTTTGCTCTTGCTCTTAATATTGCATGCTAGCCTGATTGTAGGCCACCGAGTCTTTGCTCTTACTCTTAATATTGCGTGCTAGCCTGATTGTAAGCCACTGAGTCTTTGCTCTTACTCTTAATATTGCGTGCTAGCCTGATTGTAAGCCACCGAGTCTTTGCTCTTACTCTTAATATTGCGTGCTAGCCTGATTGTAAGCCACCGAGTCTTTGCTCTTACTCTTAATATTGCGTGCAAGACTGATTGTAAGCCACCGAGTCTTTGCTCTTACTCTTCATATTGCGTGCTAGCCTGATTGTAAGCCACCGAGTCTTTGCTCTTACTCTTAATATTGCGTGCTAGCCTGATTGTAAGCCACCGAGTCTTTGCACTTACTCTTAATATTGCATGCTAGCCTGATTGTAAACCACCGAGTCTTTGCTCCTACTCTTAATATTGCGTGCTAGCCTGATTGTAAGCCACCGAGTCTTTGTTCTTACTCTTAATATTGCGTGCTAACCTGATTGTAGGCCACCGAGTCTTTGTTCTTACTCTTAATATTGCATGCTAGCCTGATTGTAAGCCACTGATTCTTTGCTCTTACTCTTAATATTGCGTGCTAGCCTGATTGTAAGCCACCGTGTCTTTGTTCTTACTCTTAATATTGCGTGCTAGCCTGATTGTAAGCCACCGAGTCTTTGCTCTTACTCTTCATATTGCGTGCTAGCCTGATTGTAAGCCACCGAGTCTTTGCTCTTACTTTTAATATTGCGTGCTAGCCTGATTGTAAGCCACCGAGTCTTTGCACTTACTCTTAATATTGCATGCTAGCCTGATTGTAAGCCACCGAGTCTTTGCTCTTACTCTTAATATTGCGTGCTAGCCTGATTGTAAGCCACCGAGTCTTTGCTCTTACTCTTAATATTGCGTGCTATCCTGATTGTAAGCCACCGAGTCTTTGTTCTTACTCTTAATATTGCGTGCTAACCTGATTGTAGGCCACCGAGTCTTTGTTCTTACTCTTAATATTGCGTGCTAGCCTGATTGTAGGCCACCGAGTCTTTGCTCTTACTCTTAATATTGCGTGCTAGCCTGATTGTAAGCCACCGTGTCTTTGTTCTTACTCTTAATATTGCGTGCTAGCCAGATTGTAGGCCACCGAGTCTTTGCTCTTACTCTTAATATTACGTGCTAGCCAGATTGTAAGCTACCGAGTCTTTGCTCTTACTCTTAATATTGCGTGCTAGCCTGATTGTAAGCCACTGAGTCTTTGCTCTTACTCTTAATATTGCGTGCTAGCCTGATTGTAGGCCACCGAGTCTTTGTTCTTACTCTTAATATTGGGTGCTAGCCTGATTGTAAGCCACTGAGTCTTTGTTCTTACTCTTAATATTGCGTGCTAGCCTGATTGTAAGCCACCGAGTCTTTGCTCTTACTCTTCATATTGCGTGCTAGCCTGATTGTAAGCCACCGATTATTTGCTCTTACTCTTCATATTGCGTGCTAGCCTGATTGTAAGCCACCGAGTCTTTGCTCTTACTCTTAATATTGCGTGCTAGCCTGATTGTAAGCCACTGAATCTTTGCTCTTACTCTTAATATTGCGTGCTAGCCTGATTGTAAGCCACCGAGTCTTTACTCTTACTCTTAATATTGCGTGCTAGCCTGATTGTAAGCCACCGAGTCTTTGCTCTTACTCTTAATATTCCGTGCTAGCCTGATTGTAAGCCACCGAGTCTTTGCTCTTACTCTTAATATTGCGTGCTAGCCTGATTGTAGGCCACCGAGTCTTTGTTCTTACTCTTAATATTGCGTGCTATCCTGATTGTAAGCCACTGAGTCTTTGCTCTTGCTCTTAATATTGCGTGCTAGCCTGATTGTAAGCCACCGAGTCTTTGCTCTTGCTCTTAATATTGCGTGCTAGCCTGATTGTAAGCCACCGAGTCTTTGCTCTTACTCTTAATATTGCGTGCTAGCCTGATTGTAAGCCACCGAGTCTTTGCTCTTACTCTTAATATTGCGTGCTAGCCTGATTGTAAGCCACCGAGTCTTTGCTCTTACTCTTAATATTGCGTGCTAGCCTGATTGTAGGCCACCGAGTCTTTGCTCTTACTCTTAATATTGCGTGCTAACCTGATTGTAAGCCACCGAGTCTTTGCTCTTATTCTTAATATTGCGTGCTAGCCTGATTGTAAGTCACCGATTCTTTGTTCTTACTCTTAATATTGCGTGCTAGCCTGATTGTAGGCAACCGAGTCTTTGCTCTTACTCTTAATATTGCGTGCTAGCCTGATTGTAAGTCACCGAGTCTTTGTTCTTACTCTTAATATTGCGTGCTAGCCTGATTGTAGGCAACCGAGTCTGTGCTCTTACTCTTAATATTACGTGCTAGCCAGATTGTAAGACACCGAGTCTTTGCTCTTACTCTTAATATTGCGTGCTAGCCTGATTGTAAGCCACTGAGTCTTTGCTCTTACTCTTAATATTGCGTGCTAGCCTGATTGCCTGATTGTAAGCCACTGAGTCTTTGCTCTTACTCTTAATATTGCGTGCTAGCCTGATTGTAAGCCACCGAGTCTTCGCTCTTACTCTTAATAATGCGTGCTAGCCTGATTGTAGGTCACCGAGTCTTTGCTCTTACTCTTAATATTGCGTGCTAGCCTGATTGTAGGCCACCGAGTCTTTGCTCTTACTTTTAATATTGCGTGCTAGCCTGATTGTAGACCACCGAGTCTTTGCTCTTACTCTTAATATTGCGTGTTAGCCTGATTGTAAGCCACCGAGTCTTTGCTCTTACTCTTAATATTGCGTGCTAGCCTGATTGTAGGCCACCGAGTCTTTGTTCTTACTCTTAATATTGCGTGCTAGCCTGATTGTAAGCCACTGAATCTTTGCTCTTGCTCTTAATATTGCGTGCTAGCCTGATTGTAGGCCACCGAGTCTTTGCTCTTACTCTTAATATTGCGTGCTAGCCTGATTGTAAGCCACTGAGTCTTTGCTCTTACTCTTAATATTGTGTGCTAGCCTGATTGTAGGCCACCGAGTCTTTGCTCTTACTCTTAATATTGCGTGCTAGCCTGATTGTAAGCCACTGAGTCTTTGCTCTTACTCTTAATATTGCGTGCTAGCCTGATTGTAAGCCACCGAGTCTTTGCTCTTACTCTTAATATTGCGTGCTAGCCTGATTGTAAGCCACCGAGTCTTTGCTCTTACTCTTAATATTGCGTGCTAGCCTGATTGTAAGCCACCGAGTCTTTGCTCTTACTCTTAATATTGCGTGCTAGCCTGATTTGAGGCCACCGAGTCTTTGTTCTTACTCTTAATATTGCGTGCTATCCTGATTGTAAGCCACTGAGTCTTTGCTCTTGCTCTTAATATTGCGTGCTAGCCTGATTGTAAGCCACCGAGTCTTTGCTCTTGCTCTTAATATTGCGTGCTAGCCTGATTGTAAGCCACCGAGTCTTTGCTCTTACTCTTAATATTGCGTGCTAGCCTGATTGTAAGCCACCGAGTCTTTGCTCTTACTCTTAATATTGCGTGCTAGCCTGATTGTAAGCCACCGAGTCGTTGCTCTTACTCTTAATATTGCATGCTAGCCTGATTGTAGGCCACCGAGTCTTTACTCTTACTCTTAATATTGCGTGCTAGCCTGATTGTAAGCCACGTGTCTTTGCTCTTATTCTTAATATTGCGTGCTAGCCTGAATGTAAGCCACCGAGTCTTTGTTCTTACTCTTAATATTGCGTGCTAGCCTGATTGTAGGCAACCGAGTCTTTGCTCTTACTCTTAATATTGCGTGCTAGCCTGATTGTAAGCCACCGAGTCTTTGCTCTTACTCTTAATATTGCGTGCTAGCCAGATTGTAGGCCACCGAGTCTTTGCTCTTACTCTTAATAATACGTGCTAGCCAGATTGTAAGTCACCGAGTCTTTGCTCTTACTCTTAATATTGCGTGCTAGCCTGATTGTAAGCCACTGAGTCTTTGCTCTTACTCTTAATATTGCGTGCTAGCCTGATTGCCTGATTGTAAGCCACTGAGTCTTTGCTCTTACTCTTAATATTGCGTGCTAGCCTGATTGTAGGCCACCGAGTCTTTGTTCTTACTCTTAATATTGCGTGCTAGTCAGATTGTAAGTCACCGAGTCTTTGCTCTTACTCTTAATATTGCGTGCTAGCCTGATTGTAGACCACCGAGTCTTTGCTCTTTCTCTTAATATTGCGTGCTAGCCTGATTGTAAGCCACCGAGTCTTTGTTCTTACTCTTAATATTGCGTGCTAGCCTGATTGTAAGCCACTGAGTCTTTGCTCTTGCTCTTAATATTGCGTGATAGCCTGATTGTAGGCCACCGAGTCTTTGCTCTTACTCTTAATATTGCGTGCTAGCCTGATTGTAAGCTACCGAGTCTTTGCACTTACTCTTAATATTGCATGCTAGCCTGATTGTAAGCCACCGAGTCTTTGCTCTTACTCTTAATATTGCGTGCTAACCTGATTGTAGGCCACCGAGTCTTTGTTCTTACTCTTAATATTGCGTGCTAGCCTGATTGTAGGCCACCGAGTCTTTGCTCTTACTCTTAATATTGCGTGCTAGCCTGATTGTAAGCCACCGTGTCTTTGTTCTTACTCTTAATATTGCGTGCTAGCCAGATTGTAGGCCACCGAGTCTTTGCTCTTACTCTTAATATTACGTGCTAGCCTGATTGTAAGCCACCGTGTCTTTGTTCTTACTCTTAATATTGCGTGCTATCCTGATTGTAAGCCACTGAGTCTTTGCTCTTGCTCTTAATATTGCGTGCTAGCCTGATTCTAAGCCACCGAGTCTTTGCTCTTGCTCTTAATATTGCGTGCTAGCCTGATTGTAAGCCACCGAGTCTTTCCTCTTACTCTTAATATTGCGTGCTAGCCTGATTGTAAGCCACCGAATCTTTGCTCTTACTCTTAATATTGCGTGCTAGCCTGATTGTAAGCCACCGAGTCTTTGCTCTTACTCTTAATATTGCGTGCTAGCCTGATTGTAGGCCACCGAGTCTTTGCTCTTACTCTTAATATTGCGTGCTAACCTGATTGTAAGCCACCGAGTCTTTGCTCTTACTCTTAATATTGCGTGCTAGCCTGATTGTAAGCCACCGTGTCTTTGCTCTTATTCTTAATATTGCGTGCTAGCCTGATTGTAAGTCACCGAGTCTTTGTTCTTACTCTTAATATTGCGTGCTAGCCTGATTGTAGGCAACCGAGTCTTTGCTCTTACTCTTAATATTGCGTGCTAGCCTGATTGTAAGCCACCGAGTCTTTGCTCTTACTCTTAATATTGCGTGCTAGCCAGATTGTAGGCCACCGAGTCTTTGCTCTTACTCTTAATATTACGTGCTAGCCAGATTGTAAGTCACCGAGTCTTTGCTCTTACTCTTAATATTGCGTCCTAGCCTGATTGTAAGCCACTGAGTCTTTGCTCTTACTCTTAAAATTGCGTGCTAGCCTGATTGCCTGATTGTAAGCCACTGAGTCTTTGCTCTTACTCTTAATATTGCGTGCTAGCCTGATTGTAGTCCACCGAGTCTTTGTTCTTACTCTTAATATTGCGTGCTAGCCTGATTGTAGGCCACCGAGTCTTTGTTCTTACTCTTAATATTGCGTGCTAGCCTGATTGTAAGCCACTGAGTCTTTGCTCTTGCTCTTAATATTGCGTGCTAGCCTGATTGTAAGCCACCGAGTCTTTGCTCTTACTCTTAATATTGCGTGCTAGCCTGATTGTAAGCTACCGAGTCTTTGCACTTACTCTTAATATTGCATGCTAGCCTGATTGTAAGCCACCGAGTCTTTGCTCTTACTCTTAATATTGCGTGCTAACCTGATTGTAGGCCACCGAGTCTTTGTTCTTACTCTTAATATTGCGTGCTAGCCTGATTGTACGCCACCGAGTCTTTGCTCTTACTCTTAATATTGCGTGCTAGCCTGATTGTAAGCCACCGTGTCTTTGTTCTTACTCTTAATATTGCGTGCTAGCCAGATTGTAGGCCACCGAGTCTTTGCTCTTACTCTTAATATTACGTGCTAGCCTGATTGTAAGCCACCGTGTCTTTGTTCTTACTCTTAATATTGCGTGCTATCCTGATTGTAAGCCACTGAGTCTTTGCTCTTGCTCTTAATATTGCGTGCTAGCCTGATTGTAAGCCACTGAGTCTTTGCTCTTACTCTTAATATTGCGTGCTAGCCTGATTGCCTGATTGTAAGCCACTGAGTCTTTGCTCTTACTCTTAATATTGCGTGCTAGCCTGATTGTAGGCCACCGAGTCTTTGTTCTTACTCTTAATATTGCGTGCTAGTCAGATTGGAAGTCACCGAGCATTTGCTCTTACTCTTAATATTGCGTGCTAGCCTGATTGTAGACCACCGAGTCTTTGCTCTTACTCTTAATATTGCGTGCTAGCCTGATTGTAAGCCACCGAGTCTTTGCTCTTACTCTTAATATTGCGTGCTAGCCTGATTGTAGGCCACCGAGTCTTTGTTCTTACTCTTAATATTGCGTGCTAGCCTGATTGTAAGCCACTGAGTCTTTCCTCTTACTCTTAATATTGCGTGCTAGCCTGATTGTAGGCCACCGAGTCTTTGCTCTTACTCTTAATATTGCGTGCTAGCCTGATTGTAAGCCACCGAGTCTTTGCACTTACTCTTAATATTGCATGCTAGCCTGATTGTAAGCCACCGAGTCTTTGCTCTTACTCTTAATATTGCGTGTTAACCTGATTGTAAGCCACCGAGTCTTTGCTCTTACTCTTAATATTGCGTGCTAGCCTGATTGTAAGCCACCGAGTCTTTTCTCTTACTCTTAATATTGCGTGCTAGCCTGATTGCCTGATTGTAAGCCACTGAGTCTTTGCTCTTACTCTTAATATTGCGTGCTAGCCTGATTGTAGGCCACCGAGTCTTTGTTCTTACTCTTAATATTGCGTGCTAGTCAGATTGTAAGTCACCGAGTCTTTGCTCTTACTCTTAATATTGCGTGCTAGCCTGATTGTAGACCACCGAGTCTTTGCTCTTACTCTTAATATTGCGTGCTAGCCTGATTGTAAGCCACCCAGTCTTTGCTCTTACTCTTAATATTGCGTGCTAGCCTGATTGTAGGCCACCGAGTCTTTGTTCTTACTCTTAATATTGCGTGCTAGCCTGATTGTAAGCCACTGAGTCTTTGCTCTTGCTCTTAATATTGCGTGCTAGCCTGATTGTAGGCCACCGAGTCTTTGCTCTTACTCTTAATATTGCGTGCTAGCCTGATTGTAGGCCACCGAGTCATTGTTCTTACTCTTAATATTGCGTGCTAGCCTGATTGTAGGCAACCGAGTCTTTGCTCTTACTCTTAATATTGCGTGCTAGATTGATTGTAAGCCACCGAGTCTTTGCTCTTACTCTCAATATTGCGTGCTAGCCTGATTGTAGGCCACCGAGTCTTTGCTCTTACTCTTAATATTACGTGCTAGCCAGATTGTAAGTCACCGAGTCTTTGTTCTTACTCTTAATATTGCGTGCTAGCCTGATTGTAAGCCACTGAGTCTTTGCTCTTACTCTTAATATTGCGTGCTAGCCTGATTGCCTGATTGTAAGCCACTGAGTCTTTGCTCTTACTCTTAATATTGCGTGCTAGCCTGATTGTAGGCCACCGAGTCTTTGTTCTTACTCTTAATATTGCGTGCTAGCCTGATTGTAGGCCACCGAGTCTTTGTTCTTACTCTTAATATTGCATGCTAGCCTGATTGTAAGCCACTGAGTCTTTGTTCTTGCACTTAATATTGCGTGCTAGCCTGATTGTAGGCCACCGAGTCTTTGCTCTTACTCTTAATATTGCGTGCTAGCCTGATTGTAAGCTACCGAGTCTTTGCACTTACTCTTAATATTGCATGCTAGCCTGATTGTAAGCCACCGAGTCTTTGTTCTTACTCTTAATATTGCGTGCTAGCCTGATTGTAGGCCACCGAGTCTTTGCTCTTACTCTTAATATTGCGTGCTAGCCTGATTGTAAGCCACCGTGTCTTTGTTCTTACTCTTAATATTGCGTGCTAGCCAGATTGTAGGCCACCGAGTCTTTGCTCTTACTCTTAATATTACGTGCTAGCCTGATTGTAAGCCATCGTGTCTTTGTTCTTACTCTTAATATTGCGTGCTATCCTGATTGTAAGCCACTGAGTCTTTGCTCTTGCTCTTAATATTGCCTGCTAGCCTGATTGTAAGCCACCGAGTCTTTGTTCTTACTCTTAATATTGCGTGCTAGCCTGATTGTAAGCCACTGAGTCTTTCCTCTTACTCTTAATATTGCGTGCTAGCCTGATTGTAGGCCACCGAGTCTTTGCTCTTACTCTTAATATTGCGTGCTAGCCTGATTGTAAGCCACCGAGTCTTTGCACTTACTCTTAATATTGCATGCTAGCCTGATTGTAAGCCACCGAGTCTTTGCTCTTACTCTTAATATTGCGTGTTAACCTGATTGTAAGCCACCGAGTCTTTGCTCTTACTCTTAATATTGCGTGCTAGCCTGATTGTAAGCCACCGAGTCTTTTCTCTTACTCTTAATATTGCGTGCTAGCCTGATTGCCTGATTGTAAGCCACTGAGTCTTTGCTCTTACTCTTAATATTGCGTGCTAGCCTGATTGTAGGCCACCGAGTCTTTGTTCTTACTCTTAATATTGCGTGCTAGTCAGATTGTAAGTCACCGAGTCTTTGCTCTTACTCTTAATATTGCGTGCTAGCCTGATTGTAGACCACCGAGTCTTTGCTCTTACTCTTAATATTGCGTGCTAGCCTGATTGTAAGCCACCGAGTCTTTGCTCTTACTCTTAATATTGCGTGCTAGCCTGATTGTAGGCCACCGAGTCTTTGTTCTTACTCTTAATATTGCGTGCTAGCCTGATTGTAAGCCACTGAGTCTTTGCTCTTGCTCTTAATATTGCGTGCTAGCCTGATTGTAGGCCACCGAGTCTTTGCTCTTACTCTTAATATTGCGTGCTAGCCTGATTGTAGGCCACCGAGTCATTGTTCTTACTCTTAATATTGCGTGCTAGCCTGATTGTAGGCAACCGAGTCTTTGCTCTTACTCTTAATATTGCGTGCTAGATTGATTGTAAGCCACCGAGTCTTTGCTCTTACTCTCAATATTGCGTGCTAGCCTGATTGTAGGCCACCGAGTCTTTGCTCTTACTCTTAATATTACGTGCTAGCCAGATTGTAAGTCACCGAGTCTTTGCTCTTACTCTTAATATTGCGTGCTAGCCTGATTGTAAGCCACTGAGTCTTTGCTCTTACTCTTAATATTGCGTGCTAGCCTGATTGCCTGATTGTAAGCCACTGAGTCTTTGCTCTTACTCTTAATATTGCGTGCTAGCCTGATTGTAGGCCACCGAGTCTTTGTTCTTACTCTTAATATTGCGTGCTAGCCTGATTGTAGGCCACCGAGTCTTTGTTCTTACTCTTAATATTGCATGCTAGCCTGATTGTAAGCCACTGAGTCTTTGTTCTTGCTCTTAATATTGCGTGCTAGCCTGATTGTAGGCCACCGAGTCTTTGCTCTTACTCTTAATATTGCGTGCTAGCCTGATTGTAAGCTACCGAGTCTTTGCACTTACTCTTAATATTGCATGCTAGCCTGATTGTAAGCCACCGAGTCTTTGCTCTTACTCTTAATATTGCGTGCTAACCTGATTGTAGGCCACCGAGTCTTTGTTCTTACTCTTAATATTGCGTGCTAGCCTGATTGTAGGCCACCGAGTCTTTGCTCTTACTCTTAATATTGCGTGCTAGCCTGATTGTAAGCCACCGTGTCTTTGTTCTTACTCTTAATATTGCGTGCTAGCCAGATTGTAGGCCACCGAGTCTTTGCTCTTACTCTTAATATTACGTGCTAGCCTGATTGTAAGCCACCGTGTCTTTGTTCTTACTCTTAATATTGCGTGCTATCCTGATTGTAAGCCACTGAGTCTTTGCTCTTGCTCTTAATATTGCGTGCTAGCCTGATTGTAGGCCACCGAGTCTTTGCTCTTACTCTTAATATTACGTGCTAGCCAGATTGTAAGTCACCGAGTCTTTGCTCTTACTCTTAATATTGCGTGCTAGCCTGATTGTAAGCCACTGAGTCTTTGCTCTTACTCTTAATATTGCGTGCTAGCCTGATTGCCTGATTGTAAGCCACTGAGTCTTTGCTCTTACTCTTAATATTGCGTGCTAGCCTGATTGTAGGCCACCGAGTCTTTGTTCTTACTCTTAATATTGCGTGCTAGCCTGATTGTAGGCCACCGAGTCTTTGTTCTCACTCTTAATATTGCATGCTAGCCTGATTGTAAGCCACTGAGTCTTTGTTCTTGCTCTTAATATTGCGTGCTAGCCTGATTGTAGGCCACCGAGTCTTTGCTCTTACTCTTAATATTGCGTGCTAGCCTGATTGTAAGCTACCGAGTCTTTGCACTTACTCTTAATATTGCATGCTAGCCTGATTGTAAGCCACCGAGTCTTTGCTCTTACTCTTAATATTGCGTGCTAACCTGATTGTAGGCCACCGAGTCTTTGTTCTTACTCTTAATATTGCGTGCTAGCCTGATTGTAGGCCACCGAGTCTTTGCTCTTACTCTTAATATTGCGTGCTAGCCTGATTGTAAGCCACCGTGTCTTTGTTCTTACTCTTAATATTGCGTGCTAGCCAGATTGTAGGCCACCGAGTCTTTGCTCTTACTCTTAATATTACGTGCTAGCCTGATTGTAAGCCACCGTGTCTTTGTTCTTACTCTTAATATTGCGTGCTATCCTGATTGTAAGCCACTGAGTCTTTGCTCTTCCTCTTAATATTGCCTGCTAGCCTGATTGTAAGCCACCGAGTCTTTGCTCTTGCTCTTAATATTGCGTGCTAGCCTGATTGTAAGCCACCGAGTCTTTCCTCTTACTCTTAATATTGCGTGCTAGCCTGATTGTAAGCCACCGAGTCTTTGCTCTTACTCTTAATATTGCGTGCTAGCCTGATTGTAAGCCACCGAGTCTTTGCTCTTACTCTTAATATTGCGTGCTAGCCTGATTGTAGGCCACCGAGTCTTTGCTCTTACTCTTAATATTGCGTGCTAACCTGATTGTAAGCCACCGAGTCTTTGCTCTTACTCTTAATATTGCGTGCTAGCCTGATTGTAAGCCACCGTGTCTTTGCTCTTATTCTTAATATTGCGTGCTAGCCTGATTGTAAGTCACCGAGTCTTTGTTCTTACTCTTAATATTGCGTGCTAGCCTGATTGTAGGCAACCGAGTATTTGCTCTTACTCTTAATATTGCGTGCTAGCCTGATTGTAAGCCACCGAGTCTTTGCTCTTACTCTTAATATTGCGTGCTAGCCAGATTGTAGGCCACCGAGTCTTTGCTCTTACTCTTAATATTACGTGCTAGCCAGATTGTAAGTCACCGAGTCTTTGCTCTTACTCTTAATATTGCGTACTAGCCTGATTGTAAGCCACTGAGTCTTTGCTCTTACTCTTAATATTGCGTGCTAGCTTGATTGCCTGATTGTAAGCCAATGAGTCTTTGCTCTTGCTCTTAATATTGCGTGCTAGCCTGATTGTAGGCCACCGAGTCTTTGTTCTTACTCTTAATATTGCGTGCTAGTCAGATTGTAAGTCACCGAGTCTTTGCTCTTACTCTTAATATTGCGTGCTAGCCTGATTGTAGGCCACCGAGTCTTTGTTCTTACTCTTAATATTGCGTGCTAGCCTGATTGTAAGCCACTGAGTCTTTGCTCTTGCTCTTAATATTGCGTGCTAGCCTGATTGTAGGCCACCGAGTCTTTGCTCTTACTCTTAATATTGCCTGCTAGCCTGATTGTAAGCTACCGAGTCTTTGCACTTACTCTTAATATTGCATGCTAGCCTGATTGTAAGCCACTGAGTCTTTGCTCTTACTCTTAATATTGCGTGCTAACCTGATTGTAGGCCACCGAGTCTTTGTTCTTACTCTTAATATTGCGTGCTAGCCTGATTGTAGGCCACCGAGTCTTTGCTCTTACTCTTAATATTGCGTGCTAGCCTGATTGTAAGCCACCGTGTCTTTGTTCTTACTCTTAATATTGCGTGCTAGCCAGATTGTAGGCCACCGTGTCTTTGTTCTTACTCTTAATATTGCGTGCTATCCTGATTGTAAGCCACTGAGTCTTTGCTCTTGCTCTTAATATTGCGTGCTAGCCTGATTGTAAGCCACCGAGTCTTTGCTCTTGCTCTTAATATTGCGTGCTAGCCTGATTGTAAGGCACCGAGTCTTTCCTCTTACTCTTAATATTGCGTGCTAGCCTGATTGTAAGCCACCGAATCTTTGCTCTTACTCTTAATATTGCGTGCTAGCCTGATTGTAAGCCACCGAGTCTTTGCTCTTACTCTTAATATTGCGTGCTAGCCTGATTGTAGGCCACCGAGTCTTTGCTCTTATTCTTAATATTGCGTGCTAATCTGATTGTAAGCCACCGAGTCTTTGCTCTTACTCTTAATATTGCGTGCTAGCCTGATTGTAAGCCACCGTGTCTTTGCTCTTATTCTTAATATTGCGTGCTAGCCTGATTGTAAGTCACCGAGTCTTTGTTCTTACTCTTAATATTGCGTGCTAGCCTGATTGTAGGCAACCGAGTCTTTGCTCTTACTCTTAATATTGCGTGCTAGACTGATTGTAAGCCACCGAGTCTTTGCTCTTACTCTCAATATTGCGTGCTAGCCTGATTGTAGGCCACCGAGTCTTTGATCTTACTCTTAATATTACGTGCTAGCCAGATTGTAAGTCACCGAGTCTTTGCTCTTACTCTTAATATTGCGTGCTAGCCTGATTGTAAGCCACTGAGTCTTTGCTCTTACTCTTAATATTGCGTGCTAGCCTGGTTGCCTGATTGTAAGCCACTGAGTCTTTGCTCTTACTCTTAATATTGCGTGCTAGCCTGATTGTAGGCCACCGAGTCTTTGTTCTTACTCTTAATATTGCGTGCTAGCCTGATTGTAGGCGACCGAGTCTTTGTTCTTACTCTTAATATTGCATGCTAGCCTGATTGTAAGCCACTGAGTCTTTGCTCTTGCTCTTAATATTGCGTGCTAGCCTGATTGTAGGCCACCGAGTCTTTGCTCTTACTCTTAATATTGCGTGCTAGCCTGATTGTAAGCTACCGAGTCTTTGCACTTACTCTTAATATTGCATGCTAGCCTGATTGTAAGCCACCGAGTCTTTGCTCTTACTCTTAATATTGCGTGCTAACCTGATTGTAGGCCACCGAGTCTTTGTTCTTACTCTTAATATTGCGTGCTAGCCTGATTGTAGGCCACCGAGTCTTTGCTCTTACTCTTAATATTGCGTGCTAGCCTGATTGTAAGCCACCGTGTCTTTGTTCTTACTCTTAATATTGCGTGCTAGCCAGATTGTAGGCCACCGAGTCTTTGCTCTTACTCTTAATATTACGTGCTAGCCTGATTGTAAGCCACCGTGTCTTTGTTCTTACTCTTAATATTGCGTGCTATCCTGATTGTAAGCCACTGAGTCTTTGCTCTTGCTCTTAATATTGCCTGCTAGCCTGATTGTAAGCCACCGAGTCTTTGCTCTTGCTCTTAATATTGCGTGCTAGCCTGATTGTAAGCCACCGAGTCTTTCCTCTTACTCTTAATATTGCGTGCTAGCCTGATTGTAGGCCACCGAGTCTTTGCTCTTACTCTTAATATTGCGTGCTAGCCTGATTGTAAGCCACCGAGTCTTTGCTCTTACTCTTAATATTGCGTGCTAGCCTGATTGTAGGCCACCGAGTCTTTGCTCTTACTCTTAATATTGCGTGCTAACCTGATTGTAAGCCACCGAGTCTTTGCTCTTACTCTTAATATTGCGTGCTAGCCTGATTGTAAGCCACCAAGTCTTTGCTCTTATTCTTAATATTGCGTGCTAGCCTGATTGTAAGTCACCGAGTCTTTGTTCTTACTCTTAATATTGCGTGCTAGCCTGATTGTAGGCAACCGAGTCTTTGCTCTTACTCTTAATATTGCGTGCTAGCCTGATTGTAAGCCACCGAGTCTTTGCTCTTACTCTTAATATTGCGTGCTAGCCAGATTGTAGGCCACCGAGTCTTTGCTCTTACTCTTAATATTACGTGCTAGCCAGATTGTAAGTCACCGAGTCTTTGCTCTTACTCTTAATATTGCGTGCTAGCCTGATTGTAAGCCACTGAGTCTTTGCTCTTACTCTTAATATTGCGTGCTAGCTTGATTGCCTGATTGTAAGCCACTGAGTCTTTGCTCTTGCTCTTAATATTGCGTGCTAGCCTGATTGTAGGCCACCGAGTCTTTGTTCTTACTCTTAATATTGCGTGCTAGTCAGATTGTAAGTCACCGAGTCTTTGCTCTTACTCTTAATATTGCGTGCTAGCCTGATTGTAGACCACCGAGTCTTTGCTCTTACTCTTAATATTGCGTGCTAGCCTGATTGTAAGCCACCGAGTCTTTGCTCTTACTCTTAATATTGCGTGCTAGCCTGATTGTAGGCCACCGAGTCTGTTCTTACTCTTAATATTGCGTGCTAGCCTGATTGTAAGCCACTGAGTCTTTGCTCTTGCTCTTAATATTGCGTGCTAGCCTGATTGTAGGCCACCGAGTCTTTGCTCTTACTCTTAATATTGCGTGCTAGCCTGATTGTAAGCTACCGAGTCTTTGCACTTACTCTTAATATTGCATGCTAGCCTGATTGTAAGCCACCGAGTCTTTGATCTTACTCTTAATATTGCGTGCTAGCCTGATTGTAAGCCACCGATTCTTTGCTCTTACTCTTAATATTGCGTGCTAGCCTGATTGTAAGCCACCGAGTCTTTGTTCTTACTCTTAATATTGCATGCTAACCTGATTGTAGGCCACCGAGTCTTTGTTCTTACTCTTAATATTGCGTGCTAGCCTGATTGTAGGCCACCGAGTCTTTGCTCTTACTCTTAATATTGCGTGCTAGCCTGATTGTAAGCCACCGTGTCTTTGTTCTTACTCTTATTATTGCGTGCTAGCCAGATTGTAGGCCACCGAGTCTTTGCTCTTACTCTTAATATTACGTGCTAGCCAGATTGTAAGCCACCGAGTCTTTGCTCTTACTCTTAATATTGCGTGCTAGCCTGATTGTAAGTCACTGAGTCTTTGCTCTTACTCTTAATATTGCGTGCTAGCCTGATTGTAGGCCACCGAGTCTTTGCTCTTACTCTTAATATTGCGTGCTAACCTGATTGTAGGCCACCGAGTCTTTGTTCTTACTCTTAATATTGCGTGCTAGCCTGATTGTACGCCACCGAGTCTTTGCTCTTACTCTTAATATTGCGTGCTAGCCTGATTGTAAGCCACCGTGTCTTTGTTCTTACTCTTAATATTGCGAGCTAGCCAGATTGTAGGCCACCGAGTCTTTGCTCTTACTCTTAATATTGCGTGCTAGCCTGATTGTAGGCCACCGAGTCTTTGTTCTTACTCTTAATATTGCATGCTAGCCTGATTGTAAGCCACTGAGTCTTTGCTCTTGCTCTTAATATTGCGTGCTAGCCTGATTGTAGGCCACCGAGTCTTTGCTCTTACTCTTAATATTGCGTGCTAGCCTGATTGTAAGCTACCGAGTCTTTGCACTTACTCTTAATATTGCATGCTAGTCTGATTGTAAGCCACCGAGTCTTTGCTCTTACTCTTAATATTGCGTGCTAACCTGATTGTAGGCCACCGAGTCTTTGTTCTTACTCTTAATATTGCGTGCTAGCCTGATTGTAGGCCACCGAGTCTTTGCTCTTACTCTTAATATTGCGTGCTAGCCTGATTGTAAGCCACCGTGTCTTTGTTCTTACTCTTAATATTGCGTGCTAGCCAGATTGTAGGCCACCGAGTCTTTGCTCTTACTCTTAATATTACGTGCTAGCCTGATTGTAAGCCACCGTGTCTTTGTTCTTACTCTTAATATTGCGTGCTATCCTGATTGTAAGCCACTGAGTCTTTGCTCTTGCTCTTAATATTGCCTGCTAGCCTGATTGTAAGCCACCGAGTCTTTGCTCTTGCTCTTAATATTGCGTGCTAGCCTGATTGTAAGCCACCGAGTCTTTCCTCTTACTCTTAATATTGCGTGCTAGCCTGATTGTAAGCCACCGAGTCTTTGCTCTTACTCTTAATATTGCGTGCTAGCCTGATTGTAAGCCACCGAGTCTTTGCTCTTACTCTTAATATTGCGTGCTAGCCTGATTGTAGGCCACCGAGTCTTTGCTCTTACTCTTAATATTGCGTGCTAACCTGATTGTAAGCCACCGAGTCTTTGCTCTTACTCTTAATATTGCGTGCTAGCCTGATTGTAAGCCACCGTGTCTTTGCTCTTATTCTTAATATTGCGTGCTAGCCTGATTGTAAGTCACCGAGTCTTTGTTCTTACTCTTAATATTGCGTGCTAGCCTGATTGTAGGCAACCGAGTATTTGCTCTTACTCTTAATATTGCGTGCTAGCCTGATTGTAAGCCACCGAGTCTTTGCTCTTACTCTTAATATTGCGTGCTAGCCAGATTGTAGGCCACCGAGTCTTTGCTCTTACTCTTAATATTACGTGCTAGCCAGATTGTAAGTCACCGAGTCTTTGCTCTTACTCTTAATATTGCGTGCTAGCCTGATTGTAAGCCACTGAGTCTTTGCTCTTACTCTTAATATTGCGTGCTAGCTTGATTGCCTGATTGTAAGCCAATGAGTCTTTGCTCTTGCTCTTAATATTGCGTGCTAGCCTGATTGTAGGCCACCGAGTCTTTGTTCTTACTCTTAATATTGCGTGCTAGTCAGATTGTAAGTCACCGAGTCTTTGCTCTTACTCTTAATATTGCGTGCTAGCCTGATTGTAGGCCACCGAGTCTTTGTTCTTACTCTTAATATTGCGTGCTAGCCTGATTGTAAGCCACTGAGTCTTTGCTCTTGCTCTTAATATTGCGTGCTAGCCTGATTGTAGGCCACCGAGTCTTTGCTCTTACTCTTAATATTGCCTGCTAGCCTGATTGTAAGCTACCGAGTCTTTGCACTTACTCTTAATATTGCATGCTAGCCTGATTGTAAGCCACCGAGTCTTTGCTCTTACTCTTAATATTGCGTGCTAACCTGATTGTAGGCCACCGAGTCTTTGTTCTTACTCTTAATATTGCGTGCTAGCCTGATTGTAGGCCACCGAGTCTTTGCTCTTACTCTTAATATTGCGTGCTAGCCTGATTGTAAGCCACCGTGTCTTTGTTCTTACTCTTAATATTGCGTGCTAGCCAGATTGTAGGCCACCGAGTCTTTGCTCTTACTCTTAATATTACGTGCTAGCCTGATTGTAAGCCAACGTGTCTTTGTTCTTACTCTTAATATTGCGTGCTATCCTGATTGTAGGCCACCGAGTCTTTGCTCTTACTCTTAATATTGCGTGCTAATCTGATTGTAAGCCACCGAGTCTTTGCTCTTACTCTTAATATTGCGTGCTAGCCTGATTGTAAGCCACCGTGTCTTTGCTCTTATTCTTAATATTGCGTGCTAGCCTGATTGTAAGTCACCGAGTCTTTGTTCTTACTCTTAATATTGCGTGCTAGCCTGATTGTAGGCAACCGAGTCTTTGCTCTTACTCTTAATATTGCGTGCTAGACTGATTGTAAGCCACCGAGTCTTTGCTCTTACTCTCAATATTGCGTGCTAGCCTGATTGTAGGCCACCGAGTCTTTGCTCTTACTCTTAATATTACGTGCTAGCCAGATTGTAAGTCACCGAGTCTTTGCTCTTACTCTTAATATTGCGTGCTAGCCTGATTGTAAGCCACTGAGTCTTTGCTCTTACTCTTAATATTGCGTGCTAGCCTGGTTGCCTGATTGTAAGCCACTGAGTCTTTGCTCTTACTCTTAATATTGCGTGCTAGCCTGATTGTAGGCCACCGAGTCTTTGTTCTTACTCTTAATATTGCGTGCTAGCCTGATTGTAGGCCACCGAGTCTTTGTTCTTACTCTTAATATTGCATGCTAGCCTGATTGTAAGCCACTGAGTCTTTGCTCTTGCTCTTAATATTGCGTGCTAGCCTGATTGTAGGCCACCGAGTCTTTGCTCTTACTCTTAATATTGCGTGCTAGCCTGATTGTAAGCTACCGAGTCTTTGCACTTACTCTTAATATTGCATGCTAGCCTGATTGTAAGCCACCGAGTCTTTGCTCTTACTCTTAATATTGCGTGCTAACCTGATTGTAGGCCACCGAGTCTTTGTTCTTACTCTTAATATTGCGTGCTAGCCAGATTGTAGGCCACCGAGTCTTTGCTCTTACTCTTAATATTGCGTGCTAGCCTGATTGTAAGCCACCGTGTCTTTGTTCTTACTCTTAATATTGCGTGCTAGCCAGATTGTAGGCCACCGAGTCTTTGCTCTTACTCTTAATATTACGTGCTAGCCTGATTGTAAGCCACCGTGTCTTTGTTCTTACTCTTAATATTGCGTGCTATCCTGATTGTAAGCCACTGAGTCTTTGCTCTTGCTCTTAATATTGCCTGCTAGCCTGATTGTAAGCCACCGAGTCTTTGCTCTTGCTCTTAATATTGCGTGCTAGCCTGATTGTAAGCCACCGAGTCTTTCCTCTTACTCTTAATATTGCGTGCTAGCCTGATTGTAGGCCACCGAGTCTTTGCTCTTACTCTTAATATTGCGTGCTAGCCTGATTGTAAGCCACCGAGTCTTTGCTCTTACTCTTAATATTGCGTGCTAGCCTGATTGTAGGCCACCGAGTCTTTGCTCTTACTCTTAATATTGCGTGCTAACCTGATTGTAAGCCACCGAGTCTTTGCTCTTACTCTTAATATTGCGTGCTAGCCTGATTGTAAGCCACCAAGTCTTTGCTCTTATTCTTAATATTGCGTGCTAGCCTGATTGTAAGTCACCGAGTCTTTGTTCTTACTCTTAATATTGCGTGCTAGCCTGATTGTAGGCAACCGAGTCTTTGCTCTTACTCTTAATATTGCGTGCTAGCCTGATTGTAAGCCACCGAGTCTTTGCTCTTACTCTTAATATTGCGTGCTAGCCAGATTGTAGGCCACCGAGTCTTTGCTCTTACTCTTAATATTACGTGCTAGCCAGATTGTAAGTCACCGAGTCTTTGCTCTTACTCTTAATATTGCGTGCTAGCCTGATTGTAAGCCACTGAGTCTTTGCTCTTACTCTTAATATTGCGTGCTAGCTTGATTGCCTGATTGTAAGCCACTGAGTCTTTGCTCTTGCTCTTAATATTGCGTGCTAGCCTGATTGTAGGCCACCGAGTCTTTGTTCTTACTCTTAATATTGCGTGCTAGTCAGATTGTAAGTCACCGAGTCTTTGCTCTTACTCTTAATATTGCGTGCTAGCCTGATTGTAGACCACCGAGTCTTTGCTCTTACTCTTAATATTGCGTGCTAGCCTGATTGTAAGCCACCGAGTCTTTGCTCTTACTCTTAATATTGCGTGCTAGCCTGATTGTAGGCCACCGAGTCTGTTCTTACTCTTAATATTGCGTGCTAGCCTGATTGTAAGCCACTGAGTCATTGCTCTTGCTCTTAATATTGCGTGCTAGCCTGATTGTAGGCCACCGAGTCTTTGCTCTTACTCTTAATATTGCGTGCTAGCCTGATTGTAAGCTACCGAGTCTTTGCACTTACTCTTAATATTGCATGCTAGCCTGATTGTAAGCCACCGAGTCTTTGATCTTACTCTTAATATTGCGTGCTAGCCTGATTGTAAGCCACCGAGTCTTTGCTCTTACTCTTAATATTGCGTGCTAGCCTGATTGTAAGCCACCGAGTCTTTGTTCTTACTCTTAATATTGCATGCTAACCTGATTGTAGGCCACCGAGTCTTTGTTCTTACTCTTAATATTGCGTGCTAGCCTGATTGTAGGCCACCGAGTCTTTGCTCTTACTCTTAATATTGCGTGCTAGCCTGATTGTAAGCCACCGTGTCTTTGTTCTTACTCTTATTATTGCGTGCTAGCCAGATTGTAGGCCACCGAGTCTTTGCTCTTACTCTTAATATTACGTGCTAGCCAGATTGTAAGCCACCGAGTCTTTGCTCTTACTCTTAATATTGCGTGCTAGCCTGATTGTAAGTCACTGAGTCTTTGCTCTTACTCTTAATATTGCGTGCTAGCCTGATTGTAGGCCACCGAGTCTTTGCTCTTACTCTTAATATTGCGTGCTAACCTGATTGTAGGCCACCGAGTCTTTGTTCTTACTCTTAATATTGCGTGCTAGCCTGATTGTACGCCACCGAGTCTTTGCTCTTACTCTTAATATTGCGTGCTAGCCTGATTGTAAGCCACCGTGTCTTTGTTCTTACTCTTAATATTGCGAGCTAGCCAGATTGTAGGCCACCGAGTCTTTGCTCTTACTCTTAATATTACGTGCTAGCCTGATTGTAAGCCACCGTGTCTTTGTTCTTACTCTTAATATTGCGTGCTATCCTGATTGTAAGCCACTGAGTCTTTGCTCTTGCTCTTAATATTGCCTGCTAGCCTGATTGTAAGCCACCGAGTCTTTGCTCTTGCTCTTAATATTGCGTGCTAGCCTGATTGTAAGCCACCGAGTCTTTCCTCTTACTCTTAATATTGCGTGCTAGCCTGATTGTAGGCCACCGAGTCTTTGCTCTTACTCTTAATATTGCGTGCTAGCCTGATTGTAAGCCACCGAGTCTTTGCTCTTACTCTTAATATTACGTGCTAGCCTGATTGTAGGCCACCGAGTCTTTGCTCTTACTCTTAATATTGCGTGCTAACCTGATTGTAAGCCACCGAGTCTTTGCTCTTACTCTTAATATTGCGTGCTAGCCTGATTGTAAGCCACCAAGTCTTTGCTCTTATTCTTAATATTGCGTGCTAGCCTGATTGTAAGTCACCGAGTCTTTGTTCTTACTCTTAATATTGCGTGCTAGCCTGATTGTAGGCAACCGAGTCTTTGCTCTTACTCTTAATATTGCGTGCTAGCCTGATTGTAAGCCACCGAGTCTTTGCTCTTACTCTTAATATTGCTTGCTAGCCAGATTGTAGGCCACCGAGTCTTTGCTCTTACTCTTAATATTACGTGCTAGCCAGATTGTAAGTCACCGAGTCTTTGCTCTTACTCTTAATATTGCGTGCTAGCCTGATTGTAAGCCACTGAGTCTTTGCTCTTACTCTTAATATTGCGTGCTAGCTTGATTGCCTGATTGTAAGCCACTGAGTCTTTGCTCTTGCTCTTAATATTGCGTGCTAGCCTGATTGTAGGCCACCGAGTCTTTGTTCTTACTCTTAATATTGCGTGCTAGTCAGATTGTAAGTCACCGAGTCTTTGCTCTTACTCTTAATATTGCGTGCTAGCCTGATTGTAGACCACCGAGTCTTTGCTCTTACTCTTAATATTGCGTGCTAGCCTGATTGTAAGCCACCGAGTCTTTGCTCTTACTCTTAATATTGCGTGCTAGCCTGATTGTAGGCCACCGAGTCTGTTCTTACTCTTAATATTGCGTGCTAGCCTGATTGTAAGCCACTGAGTCTTTGCTCTTGCTCTTAATATTGCGTGCTAGCCTGATTGTAGGCCACCGAGTCTTTGCTCTTACTCTTAATATTGCGTGCTAGCCTGATTGTAAGCTACCGAGTCTTTGCACTTACTCTTAATATTGCATGCTAGCCTGATTGTAAGCCACCGAGTCTTTGATCTTACTCTTAATATTGCGTGCTAGCCTGATTGTAAGCCACCGATTCTTTGCTCTTACTCTTAATATTGCGTGCTAGCCTGATTGTAAGCCACCGAGTCTTTGTTCTTACTCTTAATATTGCATGCTAACCTGATTGTAGGCCACCGAGTCTTTGTTCTTACTCTTAATATTGCGTGCTAGCCTGATTGTAGGCCACCGAGTCTTTGCTCTTACTCTTAATATTGCGTGCTAGCCTGATTGTAAGCCACCGTGTCTTTGTTCTTACTCTTATTATTGCGTGCTAGCCAGATTGTAGGCCACCGAGTCTTTGCTCTTACTCTTAATATTACGTGCTAGCCAGATTGTAAGCCACCGAGTCTTTGCTCTTACTCTTAATATTGCGTGCTAGCCTGATTGTAAGTCACTGAGTCTTTGCTCTTACTCTTAATATTGCGTGCTAGCCTGATTGTAGGCCACCGAGTCTTTGCTCTTACTCTTAATATTGCGTGCTAACCTGATTGTAGGCCACCGAGTCTTTGTTCTTACTCTTAATATTGCGTGCTAGCCTGATTGTACGCCACCGAGTCTTTGCTCTTACTCTTAATATTGCGTGCTAGCCTGATTGTAAGCCACCGTGTCTTTGTTCTTACTCTTAATATTGCGAGCTAGCCAGATTGTAGGCCACCGAGTCTTTGCTCTTACTCTTAATATTGCGTGCTAGCCTGATTGTAGGCCACCGAGTCTTTGTTCTTACTCTTAATATTGCATGCTAGCCTGATTGTAAGCCACTGAGTCTTTGCTCTTGCTCTTAATATTGCGTGCTAGCCTGATTGTAGGCCACCGAGTCTTTGCTCTTACTCTTAATATTGCGTGCTAGCCTGATTGTAAGCTACCGAGTCTTTGCACTTACTCTTAATATTGCATGCTAGTCTGATTGTAAGCCACCGAGTCTTTGCTCTTACTCTTAATATTGCGTGCTAACCTGATTGTAGGCCACCGAGTCTTTGTTCTTACTCTTAATATTGCGTGCTAGCCTGATTGTAGGCCACCGAGTCTTTGCTCTTACTCTTAATATTGCGTGCTAGCCTGATTGTAAGCCACCGTGTCTTTGTTCTTACTCTTAATATTGCGTGCTAGCCAGATTGTAGGCCACCGAGTCTTTGCTCTTACTCTTAATATTACGTGCTAGCCTGATTGTAAGCCACCGTGTCTTTGTTCTTACTCTTAATATTGCGTGCTATCCTGATTGTAAGCCACTGAGTCTTTGCTCTTGCTCTTAATATTGCCTGCTAGCCTGATTGTAAGCCACCGAGTCTTTGCTCTTGCTCTTAATATTGCGTGCTAGCCTGATTGTAAGCCACCGAGTCTTTCCTCTTACTCTTAATATTGCGTGCTAGCCTGATTGTAAGCCACCGAGTCTTTGCTCTTACTCTTAATATTGCGTGCTAGCCTGATTGTAAGCCACCGAGTCTTTGCTCTTACTCTTAATATTGCGTGCTAGCCTGATTGTAGGCCACCGAGTCTTTGCTCTTACTCTTAATATTGCGTGCTAACCTGATTGTAAGCCACCGAGTCTTTGCTCTTACTCTTAATATTGCGTGCTAGCCTGATTGTAAGCCACCGTGTCTTTGCTCTTATTCTTAATATTGCGTGCTAGCCTGATTGTAAGTCACCGAGTCTTTGTTCTTACTCTTAATATTGCGTGCTAGCCTGATTGTAGGCAACCGAGTATTTGCTCTTACTCTTAATATTGCGTGCTAGCCTGATTGTAAGCCACCGAGTCTTTGCTCTTACTCTTAATATTGCGTGCTAGCCAGATTGTAGGCCACCGAGTCTTTGCTCTTACTCTTAATATTACGTGCTAGCCAGATTGTAAGTCACCGAGTCTTTGCTCTTACTCTTAATATTGCGTGCTAGCCTGATTGTAAGCCACTGAGTCTTTGCTCTTACTCTTAATATTGCGTGCTAGCTTGATTGCCTGATTGTAAGCCAATGAGTCTTTGCTCTTGCTCTTAATATTGCGTGCTAGCCTGATTGTAGGCCACCGAGTCTTTGTTCTTACTCTTAATATTGCGTGCTAGTCAGATTGTAAGTCACCGAGTCTTTGCTCTTACTCTTAATATTGCGTGCTAGCCTGATTGTAGGCCACCGAGTCTTTGTTCTTACTCTTAATATTGCGTGCTAGCCTGATTGTAAGCCACTGAGTCTTTGCTCTTGCTCTTAATATTGCGTGCTAGCCTGATTGTAGGCCACCGAGTCTTTGCTCTTACTCTTAATATTGCCTGCTAGCCTGATTGTAAGCTACCGAGTCTTTGCACTTACTCTTAATATTGCATGCTAGCCTGATTGTAAGCCACCGAGTCTTTGCTCTTACTCTTAATATTGCGTGCTAACCTGATTGTAGGCCACCGAGTCTTTGTTCTTACTCTTAATATTGCGTGCTAGCCTGATTGTAGGCCACCGAGTCTTTGCTCTTACTCTTAATATTGCGTGCTAGCCTGATTGTAAGCCACCGTGTCTTTGTTCTTACTCTTAATATTGCGTGCTAGCCAGATTGTAGGCCACCGAGTCTTTGCTCTTACTCTTAATATTACGTGCTAGCCTGATTGTAAGCCAACGTGTCTTTGTTCTTACTCTTAATATTGCGTGCTATCCTGATTGTAAGCCACTGAGTCTTTGCTCTTGCTCTTAATATTGCGTGCTAGCCTGATTGTAAGCCACCGAGTCTTTGCTCTTGCTCTTAATATTGCGTGCTAGCCTGATTGTAAGCCACCGAGTCTTTCCTCTTACTCTTAATATTGCGTGCTAGCCTGATTGTAAGCCACCGAATCTTTGCTCTTACTCTTAATATTGCGTGCTAGCCTGATTGTAAGCCACCGAGTCTTTGCTCTTACTCTTAATATTGCGTGCTAGCCTGATTGTAGGCCACCGAGTCTTTGCTCTTACTCTTAATATTGCGTGCTAATCTGATTGTAAGCCACCGAGTCTTTGCTCTTACTCTTAATATTGCGTGCTAGCCTGATTGTAAGCCACCGTGTCTTTGCTCTTATTCTTAATATTGCGTGCTAGCCTGATTGTAAGTCACCGAGTCTTTGTTCTTACTCTTAATATTGCGTGCTAGCCTGATTGTAGGCAACCGAGTCTTTGCTCTTACTCTTAATATTGCGTGCTAGACTGATTGTAAGCCACCGAGTCTTTGCTCTTACTCTCAATATTGCGTGCTAGCCTGATTGTAGGCCACCGAGTCTTTGCTCTTACTCTTAATATTACGTGCTAGCCAGATTGTAAGTCACCGAGTCTTTGCTCTTACTCTTAATATTGCGTGCTAGCCTGATTGTAAGCCACTGAGTCTTTGCTCTTACTCTTAATATTGCGTGCTAGCCTGGTTGCCTGATTGTAAGCCACTGAGTCTTTGCTCTTACTCTTAATATTGCGTGCTAGCCTGATTGTAGGCCACCGAGTCTTTGTTCTTACTCTTAATATTGCGTGCTAGCCTGATTGTAGGCCACCGAGTCTTTGTTCTTACTCTTAATATTGCATGCTAGCCTGATTGTAAGCCACTGAGTCTTTGCTCTTGCTCTTAATATTGCGTGCTAGCCTGATTGTAGGCCACCGAGTCTTTGCTCTTACTCTTAATATTGCGTGCTAGCCTGATTGTAAGCTGCCGAGTCTTTGCACTTACTCTTAATATTGCATGCTAGCCTGATTGTAAGCCACCGAGTCTTTGCTCTTACTCTTAATATTGCGTGCTAACCTGATTGTAGGCCACCGAGTCTTTGTTCTTACTCTTAATATTGCGTGCTAGCCAGATTGTAGGCCACCGAGTCTTTGCTCTTACTCTTAATATTGCGTGCTAGCCTGATTGTAAGCCACCGTGTCTTTGTTCTTACTCTTAATATTGCGTGCTAGCCAGATTGTAGGCCACCGAGTCTTTGCTCTTACTCTTAATATTACGTGCTAGCCTGATTGTAAGCCACCGTGTCTTTGTTCTTACTCTTAATATTGCGTGCTATCCTGATTGTAAGCCACTGAGTCTTTGCTCTTGCTCTTAATATTGCCTGCTAGCCTGATTGTAAGCCACCGAGTCTTTGCTCTTGCTCTTAATATTGCGTGCTAGCCTGATTGTAAGCCACCGAGTCTTTCCTCTTACTCTTAATATTGCGTGCTAGCCTGATTGTAGGCCACCGAGTCTTTGCTCTTACTCTTAATATTGCGTGCTAGCCTGATTGTAAGCCACCGAGTCTTTGCTCTTACTCTTAATATTGCGTGCTAGCCTGATTGTAGGCCACCGAGTCTTTGCTCTTACTCTTAATATTGCGTGCTAACCTGATTGTAAGCCACCGAGTCTTTGCTCTTACTCTTAATATTGCGTGCTAGCCTGATTGTAAGCCACCAAGTCTTTGCTCTTATTCTTAATATTGCGTGCTAGCCTGATTGTAAGTCACCGAGTCTTTGTTCTTACTCTTAATATTGCGTGCTAGCCTGATTGTAGGCAACCGAGTCTTTGCTCTTACTCTTAATATTGCGTGCTAGCCTGATTGTAAGCCACCGAGTCTTTGCTCTTACTCTTAATATTGCGTGCTAGCCAGATTGTAGGCCACCGAGTCTTTGCTCTTACTCTTAATATTACGTGCTAGCCAGATTGTAAGTCACCGAGTCTTTGCTCTTACTCTTAATATTGCGTGCTAGCCTGATTGTAAGCCACTGAGTCTTTGCTCTTACTCTTAATATTGCGTGCTAGCTTGATTGCCTGATTGTAAGCCACTGAGTCTTTGCTCTTGCTCTTAATATTGCGTGCTAGCCTGATTGTAGGCCACCGAGTCTTTGTTCTTACTCTTAATATTGCGTGCTAGTCAGATTGTAAGTCACCGAGTCTTTGCTCTTACTCTTAATATTGCGTGCTAGCCTGATTGTAGACCACCGAGTCTTTGCTCTTACTCTTAATATTGCGTGCTAGCCTGATTGTAAGCCACCGAGTCTTTGCTCTTACTCTTAATATTGCGTGCTAGCCTGATTGTAGGCCACCGAGTCTGTTCTTACTCTTAATATTGCGTGCTAGCCTGATTGTAAGCCACTGAGTCATTGCTCTTGCTCTTAATATTGCGTGCTAGCCTGATTGTAGGCCACCGAGTCTTTGCTCTTACTCTTAATATTGCGTGCTAGCCTGATTGTAAGCTACCGAGTCTTTGCACTTACTCTTAATATTGCATGCTAGCCTGATTGTAAGCCACCGAGTCTTTGATCTTACTCTTAATATTGCGTGCTAGCCTGATTGTAAGCCACCGAGTCTTTGCTCTTACTCTTAATATTGCGTGCTAGCCTGATTGTAAGCCACCGAGTCTTTGTTCTTACTCTTAATATTGCATGCTAACCTGATTGTAGGCCACCGAGTCTTTGTTCTTACTCTTAATATTGCGTGCTAGCCTGATTGTAGGCCACCGAGTCTTTGCTCTTACTCTTAATATTGCGTGCTAGCCTGATTGTAAGCCACCGTGTCTTTGTTCTTACTCTTATTATTGCGTGCTAGCCAGATTGTAGGCCACCGAGTCTTTGCTCTTACTCTTAATATTACGTGCTAGCCAGATTGTAAGCCACCGAGTCTTTGCTCTTACTCTTAATATTGCGTGCTAGCCTGATTGTAAGTCACTGAGTCTTTGCTCTTACTCTTAATATTGCGTGCTAGCCTGATTGTAGGCCACCGAGTCTTTGCTCTTACTCTTAATATTGCGTGCTAACCTGATTGTAGGCCACCGAGTCTTTGTTCTTACTCTTAATATTGCGTGCTAGCCTGATTGTACGCCACCGAGTCTTTGCTCTTACTCTTAATATTGCGTGCTAGCCTGATTGTAAGCCACCGTGTCTTTGTTCTTACTCTTAATATTGCGAGCTAGCCAGATTGTAGGCCACCGAGTCTTTGCTCTTACTCTTAATATTACGTGCTAGCCTGATTGTAAGCCACCGTGTCTTTGTTCTTACTCTTAATATTGCGTGCTATCCTGATTGTAAGCCACTGAGTCTTTGCTCTTGCTCTTAATATTGCGTGCTAGCCTGATTGTAAGCCACTGAGTCTTTGCTCTTACTCTTAATATTGCGTGCTAGCCTGATTGCCTGATTGTAAGCCACTGAGTCTTTGCTCTTACTCTTAATATTGCGTGCTAGCCTGATTGTAGGCCACCGAGTCTTTGTTCTTACTCTTAATATTGCGTGCTAGTCAGATTGGAAGTCACCGAGTCTTTGCTCTTACTCTTAATATTGCGTGCTAGCCTGATTGTAGACCACCGAGTCTTTGCTCTTACTCTTAATATTGCGTGCTAGCCTGATTATAAGCCACCGAGTCTTTGCTCTTACTCTTAATATTGCGTGCTAGCCTGATTGTAAGCCACCGAGTCTTTGTTCTTACTCTTAATATTGCATGCTAACCTGATTGTAGGCCACCGAGTCTTTGTTCTTACTCTTAATATTGCGTGCTAGCCTGATTGTAGGCCACCGAGTCTTTGCTCTTACTCTTAATATTGCGTGCTAGCCTGATTGTAAGCCACCGTGTCTTTGTTCTTACTCTTATTATTGCGTGCTAGCCAGATTGTAGGCCACCGAGTCTTTGCTCTTACTCTTAATATTACGTGCTAGCCAGATTGTAAGCCACCGAGTCTTTGCTCTTACTCTTAATATTGCGTGCTAGCCTGATTGTAAGTCACTGAGTCTTTGCTCTTACTCTTAATATTGCGTGCTAGCCTGATTGTAGGCCACCGAGTCTTTGCTCTTACTCTTAATATTGCGTGCTAACCTGATTGTAGGCCACCGAGTCTTTGTTCTTACTCTTAATATTGCGTGCTAGCCTGATTGTACGCCACCGAGTCTTTGCTCTTACTCTTAATATTGCGTGCTAGCCTGATTGTAAGCCACCGTGTCTTTGTTCTTACTCTTAATATTGCGAGCTAGCCAGATTGTAGGCCACCGAGTCTTTGCTCTTACTCTTAATATTACGTGCTAGCCTGATTGTAAGCCACCGTGTCTTTGTTCTTACTCTTAATATTGCGTGCTATCCTGATTGTAAGCCACTGAGTCTTTGCTCTTGCTCTTAATATTGCGTGCTAGCCTGATTGTAAGCCACTGAGTCTTTGCTCTTACTCTTAATATTGCGTGCTAGCCTGATTGCCTGATTGTAAGCCACTGAGTCTTTGCTCTTACTCTTAATATTGCGTGCTAGCCTGATTGTAGGCCACCGAGTCTTTGTTCTTACTCTTAATATTGCGTGCTAGTCAGATTGGAAGTCACCGAGTCTTTGCTCTTACTCTTAATATTGCGTGCTAGCCTGATTGTAGACCACCGAGTCTTTGCTCTTACTCTTAATATTGCGTGCTAGCCTGATTATAAGCCACCGAATCTTTGCTCTTACTCTTAATATTGCGTGCTAGCCTGATTGTAAGCCACCGAGTCTTTGTTCTTACTCTTAATATTGCATGCTAACCTGATTGTAGGCCACCGAGTCTTTGTTCTTACTCTTAATATTGCGTGCTAGCCTGATTGTAGGCCACCGAGTCTTTGCTCTTACTCTTAATATTGCGTGCTAGCCTGATTGTAAGCCACCGTGTCTTTGTTCTTACTCTTATTATTGCGTGCTAGCCAGATTGTAGGCCACCGAGTCTTTGCTCTTACTCTTAATATTACGTGCAAGCCAGATTGTAAGCCACCGAGTCTTTGCTCTTACTCTTAATATTGCGTGCTAGCCTGATTGTAAGTCACTGAGTCTTTGCTCTTACTCTTAATATTGCGTGCTAGCCTGATTGTAGGCCACCGAGTCTTTGCTCTTACTCTTAATATTGCGTGCTAACCTGATTGTAGGCCACCGAGTCTTTGTTCTTACTCTTAATATTGCGTGCTAGCCTGATTGTACGCCACCGAGTCTTTGCTCTTACTCTTAATATTGCGTGCTAGCCTGATTGTAAGCCACCGTGTCTTTGTTCTTACTCTTAATATTGCGAGCTAGCCAGATTGTAGGCCACCGAGTCTTTGCTCTTACTCTTAATATTACGTGCTAGCCTGATTGTAAGCCACCGTGTCTTTGTTCTTACTCTTAATATTGCGTGCTATCCTGATTGTAAGCCACTGAGTCTTTGCTCTTGCTCTTAATATTGCGTGCTAGCCTGATTGTAAGCCACTGAGTCTTTGCTCTTACTCTTAATATTGCGTGCTAGCCTGATTGCCTGATTGTAAGCCACTGAGTCTTTGCTCTTACTCTTAATATTGCGTGCTAGCCTGATTGTAGGCCACCGAGTCTTTGTTCTTACTCTTAATATTGCGTGCTAGTCAGATTGGAAGTCACCGAGTCTTTGCTCTTACTCTTAATATTGCGTGCTAGCCTGATTGTAGACCACCGAGTCTTTGCTCTTACTCTTAATATTGCGTGCTAGCCTGATTATAAGCCACCGAGTCTTTGCTCTTACTCTTAATATTGCGTGCTAGCCTGATTGTAGGCCACCGAGTCTTTGTTCTTACTCTTAATATTGCGTGCTAGCCTGATTGTAAGCCACTGAGTCTTTGCTCTTACTCTTAATATTGCGTGCTAGCCTGATTGTAGGCCACCGAGTCTTTGCTCTTACTCTTAATATTGCGTGCTAGCCTGATTGTAAGCCACCGAGTCTTTGCACTTACTCTTAATATTGCATGCTAGCCTGATTGTAAGCCACCGAGTCTTTGCTCTTACTCTTAATATTGCGTGTTAACCTGATTGTAAGCCACCGAGTCTTTGCTCTTACTCTTAATATTGCGTGCTAGCCTGATTGTAAGCCACCGAGTCTTTGCTCTTACTCTTAATATTGCGTGCTAGCCTGATTGTAAGCCACCGAGTCTTTGCTCTTACTCTTAATATTGCGTGCTAGCCTGATTGTATGCCACCGAGTCTTTGCTCTTACTCTTAATATTGCGTGCTAACCTGATTGTAAGCCACCGAGTCTTTGCTCTTATTCTTAATATTGCGTGCTAGCCTGATTGTAAGCCACCGTGTCTTTGCTCTTATTCTTAATATTGCGTGCTAGCCTGATTGTAAGTCACCGAGTCTTTGTTCTTACTCTTAATATTGCGTGCTAGCCTGATTGTAGGCAACCGAGTCTTTGCTCTTACTCTTAATATTGCGTGCTAGCCTGATTGTAAGCCACCGAGTCTTTGCTCTTACTCTTAATATTGCATGCTAGCCAGATTGTAGGCCACCGAGTCTTTGCTCTTACTCTTAATATTACGTGCTAGCCAGATTGTAAGTCACCGAGTCTTTGCTCTTACTCTTAATATTGCGTGCTAGCCTCATTGTAAGCCACTGAGTCTTTGCTCTTACTCTTAATATTGCGTGCTAGCCTGATTGCCTGATTGTAAGCCACTGAGTCTTTGCTCTTACTCTTAATATTGCGTGCTAGCCTGATTGTAGGCCACCGAGTCTTTGTTCTTACTCTTAATATTGCGTGCTAGTCAGATTGTAAGTCACCGAGTCTTTGCTCTTACTCTTAATATTGCGTGCTAGCCTGATTGTAGACCACCGAGTCTTTGCTCTTACTCTTAATATTGCGTGGTAGCCTGATTGTAAGCCACCGAGTCTTTGCTCTTACTCTTAATATTGCGTGCTAGCCTGATTGTAGGCCACCGAGTCTTTGTTCTTACTCTTAATATTGCGTGCTAGCCTGATTGTAAGCCACTGAGTCTTTGCTCTTGCTCTTAATATTGCGTGCTAGCCTGATTGTAGGCCACCGAGTCTTTGCTCTTACTCTTAATATTGCGTGCTAGCCTGATTGTAAGCTACCGAGTCTTTGCACTTACTCTTAATATTGCATGCTAGCCTGATTGTAAGCCACCGAGTCTTTGCTCTTACTCTTAATATTGCGTGCTAACCTGATTGTAGGCCACCGAGTCTTTGTTCTTACTCTTAATATTGCGTGCTAGCCTGATTGTAGGCCACCGAGTCTTTGCTCTTACTCTTAATATTGCGTGCTAGCCTGATTGTAAGCCACCGTGTCTTTGTTCTTACTCTTAATATTGCGTGCTAGCCAGATTGTAGGCCACCGAGTCTTTGCTCTTACTCTTAATATTACGTGCTAGCCTGATTGTAAGCCACCGTGTCTTTGTTCTTACTCTTAATATTGCGTTCTATCCTGATTGTAAGCCACTGAGTCTTTGCTCTTGCTCTTAATATTGCGTGCTAGCCTGATTGTAAGCCACCGAGTCTTTGCTCTTGCTCTTAATATTGCGTGCTAGCCTGATTGTAAGCCACCGAGTCTTTGCTCTTACTCTTAATATTGCGTGCTAGCCTGATTGTAGGCCACCGAGTCTTTGCTCTTACTCTTAATATTGCGTGCTAATCTGATTGTAAGCCACCGAGTCTTTGCTCTTACTCTTAATATTGCGTGCTAGCCTGATTGTAAGCCACCGTGTCTTTGCTCTTATTCTTAATATTGCGTGCTAGCCTGATTGTAAGTCACCGAGTCTTTGTTCTTACTCTTAATATTGCGTGCTAGCCTGATTGTAGGCAACCGAGTCTTTGCTCTTACTCTTAATATTGCGTGCTAGCCTGATTGTAAGCCACCGAGTCTTTGCTCTTACTCTCAATATTGCGTGCTAGCCTGATTGTAGGCCACCGAGTCTTTGCTCTTACTCTTAATATTACGTGCTAGCCAGATTGTAAGTCACCGAGTCTTTGCTCTTACTCTTAATATTGCGTGCTAGCCTGATTGTAAGCCACTGAGTCTTTGCTCTTACTCTTAATATTGCGTGCTAGCCTGATTGCCTGATTGTAAGCCACTGAGTCTTTGCTCTTACTCTTAATATTGCGTGCTAGCCTGATTGTAGGCCACCGAGTCTTTGTTCTTACTCTTAATATTGCGTGCTAGCCTGATTGTAGGCCACCGAGTCTTTGTTCTTACTCTTAATATTGCATGCTAGCCTGATTGTAAGCCACTGAATCTTTGCTCTTGCTCTTAATATTGCGTGCTAGCCTGATTGTAGGCCACCGAGTCTTTGCTCTTACTCTTAATATTGCGTGCTAGCCTGATTGTAAGCTACCGAGTCTTTGCACTTACTCTTAATATTGCATGCTAGCCTGATTGTAAGCCACCGAGTCTTTGCTCTTACTCTTAATATTGCGTGCTAACCTGATTGTAGGCCACCGAGTCTTTGTTCTTACTCTTAATATTGCGTGCTAGCCTGATTGTAGGCCACCGAGTCTTTGCTCTTACTCTTAATATTGCGTGCTAACCTGATTGTAAGCCACCGTGTCTTTGTTCTTACTCTTAATATTGCGTGCTAGCCAGATTGTAGGCCACCGAGTCTTTGCTCTTACTCTTAATATTGCGTGCTAGCCTGATTGTATGCCACCGTGTCTTTGTTCTTACTCTTAATATTGCGTGCTATCCTGATTGTAAACCACTGAGTCTTTGCTCTTGCTCTTAATATTGCCTGCTAGCCTGATTGTAAGCCACCGAGTCTTTGCTCTTGCTCTTAATATTGCGTGCTAGCCTGATTGTAAGCCACCGAGTCTTTCCTCTTACTCTTAATATTGCGTGCTAGCCTGATTGTAAGCCACCGAGTCTTTGCTCTTACTCTTAATATTGCGTGCTAGCCTGATTGTAAGCCACCGAGTCTTTGCTCTTACTCTTAATATTGCGTGCTAGCCTGATTGTAGGCCACCGAGTCTTTGCTCTTACTCTTAATATTGCGTGCTAACCTGATTGTAAGCCACCGAGTCTTTGCTCTTACTCTTAATATTGCGTGCTAGCCTGATTGTAAGCCACCGTGTCTTTGCTCTTATTCTTAATATTGCGTGCTAGCCTGATTGTAAGTCACCGAGTCTTTGTTCTTGCTCTTAATATTGCGTGCTAGCCTGATTGTAAGCCACCGAGTCTTTGCTCTTACTCTTAATATTGCGTGCTAGCCTGATTGTAAGCCACCGAGTCTTTGCTCTTACTCTCAATATTGCGTGCTAGCCTGATTGTAGGCCACCGAGTCTTTGCTCTTACTCTTAATATTACGTGCTAGCCAGATTGTAAGTCACCGAGTCTTTGCTCTTACTCTTAATATTGCGTGCTAGCCTGATTGTAAGCCACTGAGTCTTTGCTCTTACTCTTAATATTGCGTGCTAGCCTGATTGCCTGATTGTAAGCCACTGAGTCTTTGCTCTTACTCTTAATATTGCGTGCTAGCCTGATTGTAGGCCACCGAGTCTTTGTTCTTACTCTTAATATTGCGTGCTAGCCTGATTGTAGGCCACCGAGTCTTTGTTCTTACTCTTAATATTGCATGCTAGCCTGATTGTAAGCCACTGAATCTTTGCTCTTGCTCTTAATATTGCGTGCTAGCCTGATTGTAGGCCACCGAGTCTTTGCTCTTACTCTTAATATTGCGTGCTAGCCTGATTGTAAGCTACCGAGTCTTTGCACTTACTCTTAATATTGCATGCTAGCCTGATTGTAAGCCACCGAGTCTTTGCTCTTACTCTTAATATTGCGTGCTAACCTGATTGTAGGCCACCGAGTCTTTGTTCTTACTCTTAATATTGCGTGCTAGCCTGATTGTAGGCCACCGAGTCTTTGCTCTTACTCTTAATATTGCGTGCTAACCTGATTGTAAGCCACCGTGTCTTTGTTCTTACTCTTAATATTGCGTGCTAGCCAGATTGTAGGCCACCGAGTCTTTGCTCTTACTCTTAATATTGCGTGCTAGCCTGATTGTATGCCACCGTGTCTTTGTTCTTACTCTTAATATTGCGTGCTATCCTGATTGTAAACCACTGAGTCTTTGCTCTTGCTCTTAATATTGCCTGCTAGCCTGATTGTAAGCCACCGAGTCTTTGCTCTTGCTCTTAATATTGCGTGCTAGCCTGATTGTAAGCCACCGAGTCTTTCCTCTTACTCTTAATATTGCGTGCTAGCCTGATTGTAAGCCACCGAGTCTTTGCTCTTACTCTTAATATTGCGTGCTAGCCTGATTGTAAGCCACCGAGTCTTTGCTCTTACTCTTAATATTGCGTGCTAGCCTGATTGTAGGCCACCGAGTCTTTGCTCTTACTCTTAATATTGCGTGCTAACCTGATTGTAAGCCACCGAGTCTTTGCTCTTACTCTTAATATTGCGTGCTAGCCTGATTGTAAGCCACCGTGTCTTTGCTCTTATTCTTAATATTGCGTGCTAGCCTGATTGTAAGTCACCGAGTCTTTGTTCTTACTCTTAATATTGCGTGCTAGCCTGATTGTAGGCAACCGAGTATTTGCTCTTACTCTTAATATTGCGTGCTAGCCTGATTGTAAGCCACCGAGTCTTTGCTCTTACTCTTAATATTGCGTGCTAGCCAGATTGTAGGCCACCGAGTCTTTGCTCTTACTCTTAATATTACGTGCTAGCCAGATTGTAAGTCACCGAGTCTTTGCTCTTACTCTTAATATTGCGTGCTAGCCTGATTGTAAGCCACTGAGTCTTTGCTCTTACTCTTAATATTGCGTGCTAGCTTGATTGCCTGATTGTAAGCCACTGAGTCTTTGCTCTTGCTCTTAATATTGCGTGCTAGCCTGATTGTAGGCCACCGAGTCTTTGTTCTTACTCTTAATATTGCGTGCTAGTCAGATTGTAAGTCACCGAGTCTTTGCTCTTACTCTTAATATTGCGTGCTAGCCTGATTGTAGACCACCGAGTCTTTGCTCTTACTCTTAATATTGCGTGCTAGCCTGATTGTAAGCCACCGAGTCTTTGCTCTTACTCTTAATATTGCGTGCTAGCCAGATTGTAGGCCACCGAGTCTGTTCTTACTCTTAATATTGCGTGCTAGCCTGATTGTAAGCCACTGAGTCTTTGCTCTTGCTCTTAATATTGCGTGCTAGCCTGATTGTAGGCCACCGAGTCTTTGCTCTTACTCTTAATATTGCGTGCTAGCCTGATTGTAAGCTACCGAGTCTTTGCACTTACTCTTAATATTGCATGCTAGCCTGATTGTAAGCCACCGAGTCTTTGATCTTACTCTTAATATAGCGTGCTAGCCTGATTGTAAGCCACCGAGTCTTTGCTCTTACTCTTAATATTGCGTGCTAGCCTGATTGTAAGCCACCGAGTCTTTGTTCTTACTCTTAATATTGCATGCTAACCTGATTGTAGGCCACCGAGTCTTTGTTCTTACTCTTAATATTGCGTGCTAGCCTGATTGTAGGCCACCGAGTCTTTGCTCTTACTCTTAATATTGCGTGCTAGCCTGATTGTAAGCCACCGTGTCTTTGTTCTTACTCTTATTATTGCGTGCTAGCCAGATTGTAGGCCACCGAGTCTTTGCTCTTACTCTTAATATTACGTGCTAGCCAGATTGTAAGCCACCGAGTCTTTGCTCTTACTCTTAATATTGCGTGCTAGCCTGATTGTAAGTCACTGAGTCTTTGCTCTTACTCTTAATATTGCGTGCTAGCCTGATTGTAGGCCACCGAGTCTTTGTTCTTACTCTTAATATTGCATGCTAGCCTGATTGTAAGCCACTGAGTCTTTGTTCTTACTCTTAATATTGCGTGCTAACCAGATTGTAAGTCACCGAGTCTTTGTTCTTACTCTTAATATTGCGTGCTAGCCTGATTGTAAGCCACCGAATCTTTGCTCTTACTCTTAATATTGCGTGCTAGCCTGATTGTAAGCCACCGAGTCTTTGCTTTTACTCTTAATATTGCGTGCTAGCCTGATTGTAGGCCAACGAGTCTTTGCTCTTACTCTTAATATTGCGTGCTAGCCTGATTGTAAGCCACCGAGTCTTTGCTCTTACTCTTAATATTGCGTGCTAGCCTGATTGTAAGCCACCGAGCTTTGCTCTTACTCTTCGTATTGCGTGCTAGCCTGATTGTAAGCCACCGAGTCTTTGCTCTTACTCTTCATATTGCGTGCTAGCCTGATTGTAAGCCACCGAGTCTTTACTCTTACTCTTAATATTGCGTGCTAGCCTGATTGTAGGCCACCGAGTCTTTGCTCTTACTCTTAATATTGTGTGCTAGCCTGATTGTAAGCCACCGAGTCTTTGCTCTTACTCTTAATATTGCGTGCTAGCCTGATTGTAAGCCACCGAGTCTTCGCTCTTACTCTTAATATTGCGTGCTAGCCTGATTGTAGGTCACCGAGTCTTTGCTCTTACTCTTAATATTGCGTGCTATCCTGATTGTAGGCCACCGAGTCTTTGCTCTTACTTTTAATATTGCGTGCTAGCCTGATTGTAGACCACCGAGTCTTTGCTCTTACTCTTAATATTGCGTGCTAGCCTGATTGTAAGCCACCGAGTCTTTGCTCTTACTCTTAATATTGCGTGCTAGCCTGATTTTAGGCCACCGAGTCTTTGTTCTTACTCTTAATATTGCGTGCTAGCCTGATTGTAAGCCACTGAATCTTTGCTCTTGCTCTTAATATTGCGTGCTAGCCTGATTGTAGGCCACCGAGTCTTTGCTCTTACTCTTAATATTGCGTGCTAGCCTGTATTGTAAGCCACTGAGTCTTTGCTCTTACTCTTAATATTGCGTGCTACCCTGATTGTAAGCCACCGAGTCTTTGCTCTTACTCTTAATATTGCGTGCTAGCCTGATTGTAAGCCACCGAGTCTTTGCTCTTACTCTTAATATTGCGTGCTAGCCTGATTGTAAGCCACCGAGTCTTTGTTCTTACTCTTAATATTGCGTGCTAGCCTGATTGTAGGCCACCGAGTCTTTTTTCTTACTCTTAATATTGCGTGCTAGCCTGATTGTAAGCCACTGAGTCTTTGCTCTTGCTCTTAATATTGCGTGCTAGCCTGATTGTAGGCCACCGAGTCTTTGCTCTTACTCTTAATATTACGTGCTAGCCAGATTGTAAGTCACCGAGTCTTTGCTCTTTCTCTTAATATTGCGTGCTAGCCTGATTGTAAGCCACTGAGTCTTTGCTCTTACTCTTAATATTGCGTGCTAGCTTGATTGCCTGATTGTAAGCCACTGAGTCTTTGCTCTTGCTCTTAATATTGCGTGCTAGCCTGATTGTAGGCCACCGAGTCTTTGTTCTTACTCTTAATATTGCGTGCTAGTCAGATTGTAAGTCACCGAGTCTTTGCTCTTACTCTTAATATTGCGTGCTAGCCTGATTGTAGACCACCGAGTCTTTGCTCTTACTCTTAATATTGCGTGCTAGCCTGATTGTAAGCCACCGAGTCTTTGCTCTTACTCTTCATATTGCGTGCTAGCCTGATTGTAAGCCACCGAGTCTTTACTCTTACTCTTAATATTGCGTGCTAGCCTGATTGTAGGCCACCGAGTCTTTGCTCTTACTCTTAATATTGTGTGCTAGCCTGATTGTAAGCCACCGAGTCTTTGCTCTTACTCTTAATATTGCGTGCTAGCCTGATTGTAAGCCACCGAGTTTTCGCTCTTACTCTTAATATTGCGTGCTAGCCTGATTGTAGGTCACCGAGTCTTTGCTCTTACTCTTAATATTGCGTGCTATCCTGATTGTAGGCCACCGAGTCTTTGCTCTTACTTTTAATATTGCGTGCTAGCCTGATTGTAGACCACCGAGTCTTTGCTCTTACTCTTAATATTGCGTGCTAGCCTGATTGTAAGCCACCGAGTCTTTGCTCTTACTCTTAATATTGCGTGCTAGCCTGATTTTAGGCCACCGAGTCTTTGTTCTTACTCTTAATATTGCGTGCTAGCCTGATTGTAAGCCACTGAATCTTTTCTCTTGCTCTTAATATTGCGTGCTAGCCTGATTGTAGGCCACCGAGTCTTTGCTCTTACTCTTAATATTGTGTGCTAGCCTGATTGTAAGCCACCGAGTCTTTGCTCTTACTCTTAATATTGCGTGCTAGCCTGATTGTAAGCCACCGAGTCTTCGCTCTTACTCTTAATATTGCGTGCTAGCCTGATTGTAGGTCACCGAGTCTTTGCTCTTACTCTTAATATTGCGTGCTAGCCTGTATTGTAAGCCACTGAGTCTTTGCTCTTACTCTTAATATTGCGTGCTAGCCTGATTGTAAGCCACCGAGTCTTTGCTCTTACTCTTAATATTGCGTGCTAGCCTGATTGTAAGCCACCGAGTCTTTGCTCTTACTCTTAATATTGCGTGCTAGCCTGATTGTAGGCCACCGAGTCTTTTTTCTTACTCTTAATATTGCGTGCTAGCCCGATTGTAAGCCACTGAGTCTTTGCTCTTGCTCTTAATATTGCGTGCTAGCCTGATTGTAAGCCACCGAGTCTTTGCTCTTGATCTTAATATTGCGTGCTAACCTGATTGTAAGCCACCGAGTCTTTGCTCTTACTCTTAATATTGCGTGCTAGCCTGATTGTAAGCCACCGAGTCTTTGCTCTTACTCTTAATATTGCGTGCTAGCCTGATTGTAAGCCACCGAGTCTTTGCTCTTACTCTTAATATTGCGTGCTAGCCAGATTGTAGGCCACCGAGTCTTTGCTCTTACTCTTAATATTACGTGCTAGCCTGATTGTAAGCCACCGTGTCTTTGTTCTTACTCTTAATATTGCGTGCTATCCTGATTGTAAGCCACTGAGTCTTTGCTCTTGCTCTTAATATTGCGTGCTAGCCTGATTGTAAGCCACCGAGTCTTTACTCTTGCTCTTAATATTGCGTGCTAGCCTGATTGTAAGCCACCGAGTGTTTGCTCTTACTCTTAATATTGCGTGCTAGCCTGATTGTAAGCCACCGAGTCTTTGCTCTTACTCTTAATATTGCGTGCTAGCCTGATTGTAAGCCACCGAGTCTTTGCTCTTACTCTTAATATTGCGTGCTAGCCTGATTGTAGGCCACCGAGTGTTTGCTCTTACTCTTAATATTGCGTGCTAACCTGATTGTAAGCCACCGAGTCTTTGCTCTTATTCTTAATATTGCGTGCTAGCCTGATTGTAAGCCACCGTGTCTTTGCTCTTATTCTTAATATTGCGTGCTAGCCTGATTGTAAGCCACCGAGTCTTTGTTCTTACTCTTAATATTGCATGCTAACCTGATTGTAGGCCACCGAGTCTTTGTTCTTACTCTTAATATTGCGTGCTAGCCTGATTGTAGGCCACCGAGTCTTTGCTCTTACTCTTAATATTGCGTGCTAGCCTGATTGTAAGCCACCGTGTCTTTGTTCTTACTCTTATTATTGCGTGCTAGCCAGATTGTAGGCCACCGAGTCTTTGCTCTTACTCTTAATATTACGTGCTAGCCAGATTGTAAGCCACCGAGTCTTTGCTCTTACTCTTAATATTGCGTGCTAGCCTGATTGTAAGTCACTGAGTCTTTGCTCTTACTCTTAATATTGCGTGCTAGCCTGATTGTAGGCCACCGAGTCTTTGTTCTTACTCTTAATATTGCATGCTAGCCTGATTGTAAGCCACTGAGTCTTTGTTCTTACTCTTAATATTGCGTGCTAACCAGATTGTAAGTCACCGAGTCTTTGCTCTTACTCTTAATATTGCGTGCTAGCCTGATTGTAAGCCACCGAATCTTTGCTCTTACTCTTAATATTGCGTGCTAGCCTGATTGTAAGCCACCGAGTCTTTGCTTTTACTCTTAATATTGCGTGCTAGCCTGATTGTAGGCCACCGAGTCTTTGCTCTTACTCTTAATATTGCGTGCTAGCCTGATTGTAAGCCACCGAGTCTTTGCTCTTACTCTTAATATTGCGTGCTAGCCTGATTGTAAGCCACCGAGTCTTTGCTATTTCTCTTCGTATTGCGTGCTAGCCTGATTGTAGGCCACCGAGTCTTTGCTCTTACTCTTCATATTGCGTGCTAGCCTGATTGTAAGCCACCGAGTCTTTACTCTTACTCTTAATATTGCGTGCCAGCCTGATTGTAGGCCACCGAGTCTTTGCTCTTACTCTTAATATTGTGTGCTAGCCTGATTGTAAGCCACCGAGTCTTTGCTCTTACTCTTAATATTGCGTGCTAGCCTGATTGTAAGCCACCGAGTCTTTGCTCTTACTCTTAATATTGCGTGCTAGCCTGATTGTAAGCCACCGAGTCTTTGCTCTTACTCTTAATATTGCGTGCTAGCCTGATTTTAGGCCACCGAGTCTTTGTTCTTACTCTTAATATTGCGTGCTAGCCTGATTGTAAGCCACTGAATCTTTTCTCTTGCTCTTAATATTGCGTGCTAGCCTGATTGTAGGCCACCGAGTCTTTGCTCTTACTCTTAATATTGCGTGCTAGCCTGTATTGTAAGCCACTGAGTCTTTGCTCTTACTCTTAATATTGCGTGCTACCCTGATTGTAAGCCACCGAGTCTTTGCTCTTACTCTTAATATTGCGTGCTAGCCTGATTGTAAGCCACCGAGTCTTTGCTCTTACTCTTAATATTGCGTGCTAGCCTGATTGTAAGCCACCGAGTCTTTGCTCTTACTCTTAATATTGCGTGCTAGCCTGATTGTAGGCCACCGAGTCTTTTTTCTTACTCTTAATATTGCGTGCTAGCCTGATTGTAAGCCACTGAGTCTTTGCTCTTGCTCTTAATATTGCGTGCTAGCCTGATTGTAAGCCACCGAGTCTTTGCTCTTGCTCTTAATATTGCGTGCTAACCTGATTGTAAGCCACCGAGTCTTTGCTCTTACTCTTAATATTGCGTGCTAGCCTGATTGTAAGCCACCGAGTCTTTGCTCTTACTCTTAATATTGCGTGCTAGCCTGATTGTAAGCCACCGAGTCTTTGCTCTTACTCTTAATATTGCGTGCTAGCCAGATTGTAGGCCACCGAGTCTTTGCTCTTACTCTTAATATTACGTGCTAGCCTGATTGTAAGCCACCGAGTCTTTGCTCTTACTCTTAATATTACGTGCTAGCCAGATTGTAAGCCACCGAGTCTTTGCTCTTACTCTTAATATTGCGTGCTAGCCTGATTGTAAGTCACTGAGTCTTTGCTCTTACTCTTAATATTGCGTGCTAGCCTGATTGTAGGCCACCGAGTCTTTGTTCTTACTCTTAATATTGCATGCTAGCCTGATTGTAAGCCACTGAGTCTTTGTTCTTACTCTTAATATTGCGTGCTAACCAGATTGTAAGTCACCGAGTCTTTGCTCTTACTCTTAATATTGCGTGCTAGCCTGATTGTAAGCCACCGAATCTTTGCTCTTACTCTTAATATTGCGTGCTAGCCTGATTGTAAGCCACCGAGTCTTTGCTATTTCTCTTCGTATTGCGTGCTAGCCTGATTGTAGGCCACCGAGTCTTTGCTCTTACTCTTCATATTGCGTGCTAGCCTGATTGTAAGCCACCGAGTCTTTACTCTTACTCTTAATATTGCGTGCCAGCCTGATTGTAGGCCACCGAGTCTTTGCTCTTACTCTTAATATTGTGTGCTAGCCTGATTGTAAGCCACCGAGTCTTTGCTCTTACTCTTAATATTGCGTGCTAGCCTGATTGTAAGCCACCGAGTCTTTGCTCTTACTCTTAATATTGCGTGCTAGCCTGATTGTAAGCCACCGAGTCTTTGCTCTTACTCTTAATATTGCGTGCTAGCCTGATTTTAGGCCACCGAGTCTTTGTTCTTACTCTTAATATTGCGTGCTAGCCTGATTGTAAGCCACTGAATCTTTTCTCTTGCTCTTAATATTGCGTGCTAGCCTGATTGTAGGCCACCGAGTCTTTGCTCTTACTCTTAATATTGCGTGCTAGCCTGTATTGTAAGCCACTGAGTCTTTGCTCTTACTCTTAATATTGCGTGCTACCCTGATTGTAAGCCACCGAGTCTTTGCTCTTACTCTTAATATTGCGTGCTAGCCTGATTGTAAGCCACCGAGTCTTTGCTCTTACTCTTAATATCGCGTGCTAGCCTGATTGTAAGCCACCGAGTCTTTGCTCTTACTCTTAATATTGCGTGCTAGCCTGATTGTAAGCCACTGAGTCTTTGCTCTTGCTCTTAATATTGCGTGCTAGCCTGATTGTAAGCCACCGAGTCTTTGCTCTTGCTCTTAATATTGCGTGCTAACCTGATTGTAAGCCACCGAGTCTTTGCTCTTACTCTTAATATTGCGTGCTAGCCTGATTGTAAGCCACCGAGTCTTTGCTCTTACTCTTAATATTGCGTGCTAGCCTGATTGTAAGCCACCGAGTCTTTGCTCTTACTCTTAATATTGCGTGCTAGCCAGATTGTAGGCCACCGAGTCTTTGCTCTTACTCTTAATATTACGTGCTAGCCTGATTGTAAGCCACCGTGTCTTTGTTCTTACTCTTAATATTGCGTGCTATCCTGATTGTAAGCCACTGAGTCTTTGCTCTTGCTCTTAATATTGCGTGCTAGCCTGATTGTAAGCCACCGAGTCTTTACTCTTGCTCTTAATATTGCGTGCTAGCCTGATTGTAAGCCACCGAGTGTTTGCTCTTACTCTTAATATTGCGTGCTAGCCTGATTGTAAGCCACCGAGTCTTTGCTCTTACTCTTAATATTGCGTGCTAGCCTGATTGTAAGCCACCGAGTCTTTGCTCTTACTCTTAATATTGCGTGCTAGCCTGATTGTAGGCCACCGAGTGTTTGCTCTTACTCTTAATATTGCGTGCTAACCTGATTGTAAGCCACCGAGTCTTTGCTCTTATTCTTAATATTGCGTGCTAGCCTGATTGTAAGCCACCGTGTCTTTGCTCTTATTCTTAATATTGCGTGCTAGCCTGATTGTAAGCCACCGAGTCTTTGTTCTTACTCTTAATATTGCATGCTAACCTGATTGTAGGCCACCGAGTCTTTGTTCTTACTCTTAATATTGCGTGCTAGCCTGATTGTAGGCCACCGAGTCTTTGCTCTTACTCTTAATATTGCGTGCTAGCCTGATTGTAAGCCACCGTGTCTTTGTTCTTACTCTTATTATTGCGTGCTAGCCAGATTGTAGGCCACCGAGTCTTTGCTCTTACTCTTAATATTACGTGCTAGCCAGATTGTAAGCCACCGAGTCTTTGCTCTTACTCTTAATATTGCGTGCTAGCCTGATTGTAAGTCACTGAGTCTTTGCTCTTACTCTTAATATTGCGTGCTAGCCTGATTGTAGGCCACCGAGTCTTTGTTCTTACTCTTAATATTGCATGCTAGCCTGATTGTAAGCCACTGAGTCTTTGTTCTTACTCTTAATATTGCGTGCTAACCAGATTGTAAGTCACCGAGTCTTTGCTCTTACTCTTAATATTGCGTGCTAGCCTGATTGTAAGCCACCGAATCTTTGCTCTTACTCTTAATATTGCGTGCTAGCCTGATTGTAAGCCACCGAGTCTTTGCTTTTACTCTTAATATTGCGTGCTAGCCTGATTGTAGGCCACCGAGTCTTTGCTCTTACTCTTAATATTGCGTGCTAGCCTGATTGTAAGCCACCGAGTCTTTGCTCTTACTCTTAATATTGCGTGCTAGCCTGATTGTAAGCCACCGAGTCTTTGCTATTTCTCTTCGTATTGCGTGCTAGCCTGATTGTAGGCCACCGAGTCTTTGCTCTTACTCTTCATATTGCGTGCTAGCCTGATTGTAAGCCACCGAGTCTTTACTCTTACTCTTAATATTGCGTGCCAGCCTGATTGTAGGCCACCGAGTCTTTGCTCTTACTCTTAATATTGTGTGCTAGCCTGATTGTAAGCCACCGAGTCTTTGCTCTTACTCTTAATATTGCGTGCTAGCCTGATTGTAAGCCACCGAGTCTTCGCTCTTACTCTTAATATTGCGTGCTAGCCTGATTGTAGGTCACCGAGTCTTTGCTCTTACTCTTAATATTGCGTGCTAGCCTGTATTGTAAGCCACTGAGTCTTTGCTCTTACTCTTAATATTGCGTGCTACCCTGATTGTAAGCCACCGAGTCTTTGCTCTTACTCTTAATATTGCGTGCTAGCCTGATTGTAAGCCACCGAGTCTTTGCTCTTACTCTTAATATTGCGTGCTAGCCTGATTGTAAGCCACCGAGTCTTTGCTCTTACTCTTAATATTGCGTGCTAGCCTGATTGTAGGCCACCGAGTCTTTTTTCTTACTCTTAATATTGCGTGCTAGCCTGATTGTAAGCCACTGAGTCTTTGCTCTTGCTCTTAATATTGCGTGCTAGCCTGATTGTAAGCCACCGAGTCTTTGCTCTTGCTCTTAATATTGCGTGCTAACCTGATTGTAAGCCACCGAGTCTTTGCTCTTACTCTTAATATTGCGTGCTAGCCTGATTGTAAGCCACCGAGTCTTTGCTCTTACTCTTAATATTGCGTGCTAGCCTGATTGTAAGCCACCGAGTCTTTGCTCTTACTCTTAATATTGCGTGCTAGCCAGATTGTAGGCCACCGAGTCTTTGCTCTTACTCTTAATATTACGTGCTAGCCTGATTGTAAGCCACCGTGTCTTTGTTCTTACTCTTAATATTGCGTGCTATCCTGATTGTAAGCCACTGAGTCTTTGCTCTTGCTCTTAATATTGCGTGCTAGCCTGATTGTAAGCCACCGAGTCTTTACTCTTGCTCTTAATATTGCGTGCTAGTCTGATTGTAAGCCACCGAGTCTTAGCTCTTACTCTTAATATTGCGTGCTAGCCTGATTGTAAGCCACCGAGTCTTTGCTCTTACTCTTAATATTGCGTGCTAGCCTGATTGTAAGCCACCGAGTCTTTGCTCTTACTCTTAATATTGCGTGCTAGCCTGATTGTAGGCCACCGAGTGTTTGCTCTTACTCTTAATATTGTGTGCTAACCTGATTGTAAGCCACCGAGTCTTTGCTCTTACTCTTAATATTGCGTGCTAGCCTGATTGTAAGCCACCGAGTCTTTGCTCTTACTCTTAATATTGCGTGCTAGCCTGATTGTAGGCCACCGAGTGTTTGCTCTTACTCTTAATATTGCGTGCTAACCTGATTGTAAGCCACCGAGTCTTTGCTCTTATTCTTAATATTGCGTGCTAGCCTGATTGTAAGCCACCGTGTCTTTGCTCTTATTCTTAATATTGCGTGCTAGCCTGATTGTAAGCCACCGAGTCTTTGTTCTTACTCTTAATATTGCATGCTAACCTGATTGTAGGCCACCGAGTCTTTGTTCTTACTCTTAATATTGCGTGCTAGCCTGATTGTAGGCCACCGAGTCTTTGCTCTTACTCTTAATATTGCGTGCTAGCCTGATTGTAAGCCACCGTGTCTTTGTTCTTACTCTTATTATTGCGTGCTAGCCAGATTGTAGGCCACCGAGTCTTTGCTCTTACTCTTAATATTACGTGCTAGCCAGATTGTAAGCCACCGAGTCTTTGCTCTTACTCTTAATATTGCGTGCTAGCCTGATTGTAAGTCACTGAGTCTTTGCTCTTACTCTTAATATTGCGTGCTAGCCTGATTGTAGGACACCGAGTCTTTGTTCTTACTCTTAATATTGCATGCTAGCCTGATTGTAAGCCACTGAGTCTTTGTTCTTACTCTTAATATTGCGTGCTAACCAGATTGTAAGTCACCGAGTCTTTGCTCTTACTCTTAATATTGCGTGCTAGCCTGATTGTAAGCCACCGAATCTTTGCTCTTACTCTTAATATTGCGTGCTAGCCTGATTGTAAGCCACCGAGTCTTTGCTTTTACTCTTAATATTGCGTGCTAGCCTGATTGTAGGCCACCGAGTCTTTGCTCTTACTCTTAATATTGCGTGCTAGCCTGATTGTAAGCCACCGAGTCTTTGCTCTTACTCTTAATATTGCGTGCTAGCCTGATTGTAAGCCACCGAGTCTTTGCTATTTCTCTTCGTATTGCGTGCTAGCCTGATTGGAGGCCACCGAGTCTTTGCTCTTACTCTTCATATTGCTCGCTAGCCTGATTGTAAGCCACCGAGTCTTTACTCTTACTCTTAATATTGCGTGCCAGCCTGATTGTAGGCCACCGAGTCTTTGCTCTTACTCTTAATATTGTGTGCTAGCCTGATTGTAAGCCACCGAGTCTTTGCTCTTACTCTTAATATTGCGTGCTAGCCTGATTGTAAGCCACCGAGTCTTCGCTCTTACTCTTAATATTGCGTGCTAGCCTGATTGTAGGTCACCGAGTCTTTGCTCTTACTCTTAATATTGCGTGCTAGCCTGTATTGTAAGCCACTGAGTCTTTGCTCTTACTCTTAATATTGCGTGCTACCCTGATTGTAAGCCACCGAGTCATTGCTCTTACTCTTAATATTGCGTGCTAGCCTGATTGTAAGCCACCGAGTCTTTGCTCTTACTCTTAATATTGCGTGCTAGCCTGATTGTAAGCCACCGAGTCTTTGCTCTTACTCTTAATATTGCGTGCTAGCCTGATTGTAGGCCACCGAGTCTTTTTTCTTACTCTTAATATTGCGTGCTAGCCTGATTGTAAGCCACTGAGTCTTTGCTCTTGCTCTTAATATTGCGTGCTAGCCTGATTGTAAGCCACCGAGTCTTTGCTCTTGCTCTTAATATTGCGTGCTAACCTGATTGTAAGCCACCGAGTCTTTGCTCTTACTCTTAATATTGCGTGCTAGCCTGATTGTAAGCCACCGAGTCTTTGCTCTTACTCTTAATATTGCGTGCTAGCCTGATTGTAAGCCACCGAGTCTTTGCTCTTACTCTTAATATTGCGTGCTAGCCAGATTGTAGGCCACCGAGTCTTTGCTCTTACTCTTAATATTACGTGCTAGCCTGATTGTAAGCCACCGTGTCTTTGTTCTTACTCTTAATATTGCGTGCTATCCTGATTGTAAGCCACTGAGTCTTTGCTCTTGCTCTTAATATTGCGTGCTAGCCTGATTGTAAGCCACCGAGTCTTTACTCTTGCTCTTAATATTGCGTGCTAGTCTGATTGTAAGCCACCGAGTCTTTGCTCTTACTCTTAATATTGCGTGCTAGCCTGATTGTAAGCCACCGAGTCTTTGCTCTTACTCTTAATATTGCGTGCTAGCCTGATTGTAAGCCACCGAGTCTTTGCTCTTACTCTTAATATTGCGTGCTAGCCTGATTGTAGGCCACCGAGTGTTTGCTCTTACTCTTAATATTGTGTGGTAACCTGATTGTAAGCCACCGAGTCTTTGCTCTTATTCTTAATATTGCGTGCTAGCCTGATTGTAAGCCACCGTGTCTTTGCTCTTATTCTTAATATTGCGTGCTAGCCTGATTGTAAGCCACCGAGTCTTTGTTCTTACTCTTAATATTGCATGCTAACCTGATTGTAGGCCACCGGGTCTTTGTTCTTACTCTTAATATTGCGTGCTAGCCTGATTGTAGGCCACCGAGTCTTTGCTCTTACTCTTAATATTGCGTGCTAGCCTGATTGTAAGCCACCGTGTCTTTGTTCTTACTCTTATTATTGCGTGCTAGCCAGATTGTAGGCCACCGAGTCTTTGCTCTTACTCTTAATATTACGTGCTAGCCAGATTGTAAGTCACCGAGTCTTTGCTCTTACTCTTAATATTGCGTGCTAGCCTGATTGTAAGTCACTGAGTCTTTGCTCTTACTCTTAATATTGCGTGCTAGCCTGATTGTAGGCCACCGAGTCTTTGCTCTTACTCTTAATATTGCGTGCTAGCCTGATTGTAAGCCACCGAGTCTTTGCTCTTACTCTTAATATTGCGTGCTAGCCTGATTGTAGGCCACCGAGTCTTTTTTCTTACTCTTAATATTGCGTGCTAGCCTGATTGTAAGCCACTGAGTCTTTGCTCTTGCTCTTAATATTGCGTGCTAGCCTGATTGTAAGCCACCGAGTCTTTGCTCTTGCTCTTAATATTGCGTGCTAACCTGATTGTAAGCCACCGAGTCTTTGCTCTTACTCTTAATATTGCGTGCTAGCCTGATTGTAAGCCACCGAGTCTTTGCTCTTACTCTTAATATTGCGTGCTAGCCTGATTGTAAGCCACCGAGTCTTTGCTCTTACTCTTAATATTGCGTGCTAGCCAGATTGTAGGCCACCGAGTCTTTGCTCTTACTCTTAATATTACGTGCTAGCCTGATTGTAAGCCACCGTGTCTTTGTTCTTACTCTTAATATTGCGTGCTATCCTGATTGTAAGCCACTGAGTCTTTGCTCTTGCTCTTAATATTGCGTGCTAGCCTGATTGTAAGCCACCGAGTCTTTACTCTTGCTCTTAATATTGCGTGCTAGTCTGATTGTAAGCCACCGAGTCTTTGCTCTTACTCTTAATATTGCGTGCTAGCCTGATTGTAAGCCACCGAGTCTTTGCTCTTACTCTTAATATTGCGTGCTAGCCTGATTGTAAGCCACCGAGTCTTTGCTCTTACTCTTAATATTGCGTGCTAGCCTGATTGTAGGCCACCGAGTGTTTGCTCTTACTCTTAATATTGTGTGCTAACCTGATTGTAAGCCACCGAGTCTTTGCTCTTATTCTTAATATTGCGTGCTAGCCTGATTGTAAGCCACCGTGTCTTTGCTCTTATTCTTAATATTGCGTGCTAGCCTGATTGTATGCCACCGAGTCTTTGTTCTTACTCTTAATATTGCATGCTAACCTGATTGTAGGCCACCGGGTCTTTGTTCTTACTCTTAATATTGCGTGCTAGCCTGATTGTAGGCCACCGAGTCTTTGCTCTTACTCTTAATATTGCGTGCTAGCCTGATTGTAAGCCACCGTGTCTTTGTTCTTACTCTTATTATTGCGTGCTAGCCAGATTGTAGGCCACCGAGTCTTTGCTCTTACTCTTAATATTACGTGCTAGCCAGATTGTAAGCCACCGAGTCTTTGCTCTTACTCTTAATATTGCGTGCTAGCCTGATTGTAAGTCACTGAGTCTTTGCTCTTACTCTTAATATTGCGTGCTAGCCTGATTGTAGGCCACCGAGTCTTTGTTCTTACTCTTAATATTGCATGCTAGCCTGATTGTAAGCCACTGAGTCTTTGTTCTTACTCTTAATATTGCGTGCTAACCAGATTGTAAGTCACCGAGTCTTTGCTCTTACTCTTAATATTGCGTGCTAGCCTGATTGTAAGCCACCGAATCTTTGCTCTTACTCTTAATATTGCGTGCTAGCCTGATTGTAAGCCACCGAGTCTTTGCTTTTACTCTTAATATTGCGTGCTAGCCTGATTGTAGTCCACCGAGTCTTTGCTCTTACTCTTAATATTGCGTGCTAGCCTGATTGTAAGCCACCGAGTCTTTGCTCTTACTCTTAATATTGCGTGCTAGCCTGATTGTAAGCCACCGAGTCTTTGCTCTTACTCTTCGTATTGCGTGCTAGCCTGATTGTAAGCCACCGAGTCTTTGCTCTTACTCTTCATATTGCGTGCTAGCCTGATTGTAAGCCACCGAGTCTTTACTCTTACTCTTAATATTGCGTGCCAGCCTGATTGTAGGCCACCGAGTCTTTGCTCTTACTCTTAATATTGTGTGCTAGCCTGATTGTAAGCCACCGAGTCTTTGCTCTTACTCTTAATATTGCGTGCTAGCCTGATTGTAAGCCACCGAGTCTTCGCTCTTACTCTTAATATTGCGTGCTAGCCTGATTGTAGGTCACCGAGTCTTTGCTCTTACTCTTAATATTGCGTGCTATCCTGATTGTAGGCCACCGAGTCTTTGCACTTACTTTTAATATTGCGTGCTAGCCTGATTGTAGACCACCGAGTCTTTGCTCTTACTCTTAATATTGCGTGCTAGCCTGATTGTAAGCCACCGAGTCTTTGCTCTTACTCTTAATATTGCGTGCTAGCCTGATTTTAGGCCACCGAGTCTTTGTTCTTACTCTTAATATTGCGTGCTAGCCTGATTGTAAGCCACTGAATCTTTGCTCTTGCTCTTAATATTGCGTGCTAGCCTGATTGTAGGCCACCGAGTCTTTGCTCTTACTCTTAATATTGCGTGCTAGCCTGTATTGTAAGCCACTGAGTCTTTGCTCTTACTCTTAATATTGCGTGCTAGCCTGATTGTAAGCCACCGAGTCTTTGCTCTTACTCTTAATATTGCGTGCTAGCCTGATTGTAAGCCACTGAGTCTTTGCTCTTACTCTTAATATTGCGTGCTAGCCAGATTGTAGGCCACCGAGTCTTTGCTCTTACACTTAATATTACGTGCTAGCCTGATTGTAAGCCACCGTGTCTTTGTTCTTACTCTTAATATTGCGTGCTATCCTGATTGTAAGCCACTGAGTATTTGCTCTTGCTCTTAATATTGCGTGCTAGCCTGATTGTAAGCCACCGAGTCTTTGCTCTTGCTCTTAATATTGCGTGCTAGCCTGATTGTAAGCCACCGAGTCTTTGCTCTTACTCTTAATATTGCGTGCTAGCCTGATTGTAAGCCACCGAGTCTTTGCTCTTACTCTTAATATTGCGTGCTAGCCTGATTGTAAGCCACCGAGTCTTTGCTCTTACTCTTAATATTGCGTGCTAGCCTGATTGTAGGCCACCGAGTCTTTGCTCTTACTCTTAATATTGCGTGCTAACCTGATTGTAAGCCACCGAGTCTTTGCTCTTATTCTTAATATTGCGTGCTAGCCTGATTGTAAGCCACCGTGTCTTTGCTCTTATTCTTAATATTGCGTGCTAGCCTGATTGTAAGTCACCGAGTCTTTGTTCTTACTCTTAATATTGCGTGCTAGCCTGATTGTAGGCCACCGAGTCTTTGCTCTTACTCTTAATATTGCGTGCTAGCCTGATTTTAAGCCACCAAGTCTTTGTTCTTACTCTTAATATTGCGTGCTAGCCTGATTGTAAGCCACCGAGTCTTTGCTCTTACTCTTAATATTGCGTGCTAGCCAGATTGTAGGCCACCGAGTCTTTGCTCTTACTCTTAATATTACGTGCTAGCCAGATTGTAAGTCACCGAGTCTTTGCTCTTACTCTTAATATTGCGTGCTAGCCTGATTGTAAGCCACTGAGTCTTTGCTCTTACTCTTAATATTGCGTGCTATCCTGATTGTAGGCCACCGAGTCTTTGTTCTTATTCTTAATATTGCGTGCTAGCCTGATTGTAAGTCACCGAGTCTTTGTTCTTACTCTTAATATTGCGTGCTAGCCTGATTGTAGGCCACCGAGTCTTTGCTCTTACTCTTAATATTGCGTGCTAGCCTGATTTTAAGCCACCAAGTCTTTGTTCTTACTCTTAATATTGCGTGCTAGCCTGATTGTAAGCCACCGAGTCTTTGCTCTTACTCTTAATATTGCGTGCTAGCCAGATTGTAGGCCACCGAGTCTTTGCTCTTACTCTTAATATTACGTGCTAGCCAGATTGTAAGTCACCGAGTCTTTGCTCTTACTCTTAATATTGCGTGCTAGCCTGATTGTAAGCCACTGAGTCTTTGCTCTTACTCTTAATATTGCGTGCTAGCCAGATTGTAGGCCACCGAGTCTTTGCTCTTACACTTAATATTACGTGCTAGCCTGATTGTAAGCCACCGTGTCTTTGTTCTTACTCTTAATATTGCGTGCTATCCTGATTGTAAGCCACTGAGTATTTGCTCTTGCTCTTAATATTGCGTGCTAGCCTGATTGTAAGCCACCGAGTCTTTGCTCTTGCTCTTAATATTGCGTGCTAGCCTGATTGTAAGCCACCGAGTCTTTGCTCTTACTCTTAATATTGCGTGCTAGCCTGATTGTAAGCCACCGAGTCTTTGCTCTTACTCTTAATATTGCGTGCTAGCCTGATTGTAAGCCACCGAGTCTTTGCTCTTACTCTTAATATTGCGTGCTAGCCTGATTGTAGGCCACCGAGTCTTTGCTCTTACTCTTAATATTGCGTGCTAACCTGATTGTAAGCCACCGAGTCTTTGCTCTTATTCTTAATATTGCGTGCTAGCCTGATTGTAAGCCACCGTGTCTTTGCTCTTATTCTTAATATTGCGTGCTAGCCTGATTGTAAGTCACCGAGTCTTTGTTCTTACTCTTAATATTGCGTGCTAGCCTGATTGTAGGCCACCGAGTCTTTGCTCTTACTCTTAATATTGCGTGCTAGCCTGATTTTAAGCCACCAAGTCTTTGTTCTTACTCTTAATATTGCGTGCTAGCCTGATTGTAAGCCACCGAGTCTTTGCTCTTACTCTTAATATTGCGTGCTAGCCAGATTGTAGGCCACCGAGTCTTTGCTCTTACTCTTAATATTACGTGCTAGCCAGATTGTAAGTCACCGAGTCTTTGCTCTTACTCTTAATATTGCGTGCTAGCCTGATTGTAAGCCACTGAGTCTTTGCTCTTACTCTTAATATTGCGTGCTATCCTGATTGTAGGCCACCGAGTCTTTGTTCTTACTCTTAATATTGCGTGCTAGTCAGATTGTAAGTCACCGAGTCTTTGCTCTTACTCTTAATATTGCGTGCTAGCCTGATTGTAGACCACCGAGTCTTTGCTCTTACTCTTAATATTGCGTGCTAGCCTGATTGTAAGCCACCGAGTCTTTGCTCTTACTCTTAATATTGCGTGCTAGCCTGATTGTAGGCCACCGAGTCTTTGTTCTTACTCTTAATATTGCGAGCTAGCCTGATTGTAAGCCACTGAGTCTTTGCTCTTGCTCTTAATATTGCGTGCTAGCCTGATTGTAGGCCACCGAGTCTTTGCTCTTACTCTTAATATTGGGTGCTAGCCTGATTGTAAGCCACCGAGTCTTTGCTCTTACTCTTATATTGCGTGCTAGCCTGATTGTAAGCCACCGAGTTTTTGCTCTTGCTCTTAATATTGCGTGCTAGCCTGATTGTAAGCCACCGAGTCTTTGCTTTTACTCTTAATATTGCGTGCTAGCCTGATTGTAAGCCACCGAGTCTTTGCTCTTACTCTTAATATTGCGTGCTAGCCTGATTGTAAGCCACCGAGTCTTTGTTCTTACTCTTAATATTGCGTGCTAGCCTGATTGTAGGCCACCGAGTCTTTGTTCTTACTCTTAATATTGCGTGCTAGCCTGATTGTAGGCCACCGAGTCTTTGCTCTTACTCTTAATATTGCGTGCTAGCCTGATTGTAAGCCACCGTGTCTTTGTTCCTACTCTTAATATTGCGTGCTAGCCAGATTGTAGGCCACCGAGTCTTTGCTCTTACTCTTAATATTACGTGCTAGCCAGATTGTAAGCCACCGAGTCTTTGCTCTTACTCTTAATATTGCGTGCTAGCCTGATTGTAAGCCACTGAGTCTTTGCTCTCACTCTTAATATTGCGTGCTAGCCTGATTGTAGGCCACCGAGTCTTTGTTCTTACTCTTAATATTGCATGCTATCCTGATTGTAAGCCACTGAGTCTTTGCTCTTACTCTTAATATTGCGTGCTAGCCTGATTGTAGGCCACCGAGTCTTTGTTCTTACTCTTAATATTGCGTGCTAACCAGATTGTAAGTCACCGAGTCTTTGCTCTTACTCTTAATATTGCGTGCTAGCCTGATTGTAAGCCACCGAGTCTTTGCTCTTACTCTTAATATTGAATGCTAGTCTGATTGTAAGCCAACGAGTCTTTGCTCTTACTCTTAATATTGCGTGCTAGCCTGATTGTAAGCCACCGAGTCTTTGCTCTTACTCTTCATATTGCGTGCTAGCCTGATTGTAAGCCACCGAGTCTTTGCTCTTACTCTTAATATTGCGTGCTAGCCTGATTGTAGGCCACCGAGTCTTTGCTCTTGCTCTTAATATTGCGTGCTAGCCTGATTGTAGACCACCGAGTCTTTGCTCTTACTCTTAATATTGCGTGCTAGCCTGATTGTAAGCCACCGAGTCTTTGCTCTTACTCTTAATATTGCGTGCTAGCCTGATTGTAGGCCACCGTGTCTTTGTTCTTACTCTTAATATTGCGTGCTAGCCTGATTGTAAGCCACTGAGTCTTTGCTCTTGCTCTTAATATTGCGTGCTAGCCTGATTGTAGGCCATCGAATCTTTGCTCTTACTCTTAATATTGCGTGCTAGCCTGATTGTAAGCCACCGAGTCTTTGCTCTTACTCTTAATATTGCGTGCTAGCCTGATTGTAAGCCACCGAGTCTTTGTTCTTACTCTTAATAATGCGTGCTAGCCTGATTGTTAGCCACCGAGTCTTTGCTCTTACTCTTAATATTGCGTGTTTGCCTGATTGTAGGCCACCGAGTCTTTGTTCTTACTCTTAATATTGCGTGCTAGCCTGATTGTAGGCCACCGAGTCTTTGCTCTTACTCTTAATATTGCGTGCTAGCCAGATTGTAATCCACCGAGTCTTTGCTCTTACTCTTAATATTGCGTGCTAGCCTGATTGTAGGCCACCGAGTCTTTGCTCTTACTCTTAATATTGCGTGCTAACCTGATTGTAAGCCTCCAAGTCTTTGCTCTTACTCTTAATATTGCGTGCTAGCCTGATTGTAAGCCACCGAGTCTTTGCTCTTACTCTTAATATTGCGTGCGAGCCTGATTATAAGCCACCGAGTCTTTGTTCTTACTCTTAATATTGCGTGCTAGCTGATTGTAGGCTACCGAGTCTTTGCTCTTACTCTTAATATTGCGTGTTTGCCTGATTGTAAGCCACCGAGTCTTTGTTCTTACTCTTAATATTGCGTACTAGCCTGATTGTAAGACACTGAATCTTTGCTCTTACTCTTAATATTGCGTGCTAGCCTGATTGTAAGCCACCGAGTCTTTGCTCCTACTCTTAATATTGCGTGCTAGCCTGATTGTAAGCCACCGAGTCTTTGGTCTTACTCTTAATATTGCGTGCTAGCCTGATTGTAAGCCACCGAGTCTTTGCTCTTACTCTTAATATTGCGTGCTAGCCTGATTGTAGGCCACCGAGTCTTTGTTCTTACTCTTAATATTGCGTGCTAGCCTGAATGTAAGCCACTGAGTCTTTGCTCTTGCTCTTAATATTGCGTGCTAGCCTGATTGTAAGCCACCGAGTCTTTGCTCTTACTCTTAATATTGCGTGCTAGCATGATTGTAAGCTACCGAGTCTTTGCTCTTACTCTTAATATTGCGTGCTAGCCTGATTGTAGGCCACCGAATCTTTGCTCTTACACTTAATATTGCGTGCTAACCTGATTGTAAGCCACCGAGTCTTTGCTCTTACTCTTAATATTGCATGCTAGCCTGATTGTAAGCCACCGTGTCTTTGCTCTTATTCTTAATATTGCGTGCTAGACTGATTGTAGGCCACCGAGTCTTTGTTCTTACTCTTAATATTGCGTGCTAACCTGATTGTAGGCAACCGAGTCTTTGCTCTTACTCTTAATATTGCGTGCTAGCCTGATTGTAAGCCACCGAGTCTTTGCTCTTACTCTTAATATTGCGTGCTAGCCAGATTGTAGGCCACCGAGTCTTTGCTCTTACTCTTAATATTGCGTGCTAGCCAGATTGTAAGTCACCGAGTCTTTGCTCTTACTCTTAATATTGCGTGCTAGCCTGATTGTAAGCCACTGAATCTTTGCTCTTACTCTTAATATTGCGTGCTAGCCTGATTGCCTGATTGCAAGCCACTGAGTCTTTGCTCTTACTCTTAATATTGCGTGCTAGCCTGATTGTAGGCCACCGAGTCTTTGTTCTTATTCTTAATATTGCGTGCTAGTCAGATTGTAAGTCACCGAGTCTTTGCTCTTACTCTTAATATTGCGTGCTAGCCTGATTGTAGACCACCGAGTCTTTGCTCTTACTCTTAATATTGCGTGCTAGCCTGATTGTAAGCCACCGAGTCTTTGCTCTTACTCTTAATATTGCGTGCTAGCCTGATTGTAGGCCACCGAGTCTTTGTTCTTACTCTTAATATTGCGTGCTAGCCTGATTGTAAGCCACTGAGTCTTTGCTCTCACTCTTAATTTTTCGTGCTAGCCTGATTGTAGGCCACCGAGTCTTTGTTCTTACTCTTAATATTGCATGCTAGCCTGATTGTAAGCCACTGAGTCTTTGCTCTTACTCTTAATATTGCGTGCTAGCCTGATTGTAAGCCACCGAGTCTTTGCTCCTACTCTTAATATTGCGTGCTAGCCTGATTGTAAGCCACCGAGTCTTTGCTCTTACTCTTAATATTGCGTGCTAGCCTGATTGTAAGCCACCGAGTCTTTGCTCTTACTCTTAATATTGCGTGCTAGCCTGATTGTAGGCCACCGAGTCTTTGTTCTTACTCTTAATATTGCGTGCTAGCCTGAGTGTAAGCCACTGAGTCTTTGCTCTTGCTCTTAATATTGCGTGCTAGCCTGATTGTAAGCCACCGAGTCTTTGCTCTTACTCTTAATATTGCGTGCTAGCCTGATTGTAAGCTACCGAGTCTTTGCTCTTACTCTTAATATTGCGTGCTAGCCTGATTGTAGGCCACCGAATCTTTGCTCTTACACTTAATATTGCGTGCTAACCTGATTGTAAGCCACCGAGTCTTTGCTCTTACTCTTAATATTGCGTGCTAGCCTGATTGTAAGCCACCGTGTCTTTGCTCTTATTCTTAATATTGCGTGCTAGACTGATTGTAAGCCACCGAGTCTTTGTTCTTACTCTTAATATTGCGTGCTAACCTGATTGTAGGCAACCGAGTCTTTGCTCTTACTCTTAATATTGCGTGCTAGCCTGATTGTAAGCCACCGAGTCTTTGCTCTTACTCTTAATATTGCGTGCTAGCCAGATTGTAGGCCACCGAGTCTTTGCTCTTACTCTTAATATTGCGTGCTAGCCAGATTGTAAGTCACCGAGTCTTTGCTCTTACTCTTAATATTGCGTGCTAGCCTGATTGTAAGCCACTGAATCTTTGCTCTTACTCTTAATATTGCGTGCTAGCCTGATTGCCTGATTGCAAGCCACTGAGTCTTTGCTCTTACTCTTAATATTGCGTGCTAGCCTGATTGTAGGCCACCGAGTCTTTGTTCTTATTCTTAATATTGCGTGCTAGTCAGATTGTAAGTCACCGAGTCTTTGCTCTTACTCTTAATATTGCGTGCTAGCCTGATTGTAGACCACCGAGTCTTTGCTCTTACTCTTAATATTGCGTGCTTCCCTGATTGTAAGCCACCGAGTCTTTGCTCTTACTCTTAATATTGCGTGCTAGCCTGATTGTAGGCCACCGAGTCTTTGTTCTTACTCTTAATATTGCGTGCTAGCCTGATTGTAAGCCACTGAGTCTTTGCTCTCACTCTTAATTTTTCGTGCTAGCCTGATTGTAGGCCACCGAGTCTTTGTTCTTACTCTTAATATTGCATGCTAGCCTGATTGTAAGCCACTGAGTCTTTGCTCTTACTCTTAATATTGCGTGCTAGCCTGATTGTAAGCCACCGAGTCTTTGCTCTTACTCTTAATATTGCGTGCTAGCCTGATTGTAAGCCACCGAGTCTTTGCTCTTACTCTTAATATTGCGTGCTAGCCTGATTGTAGGCCACCGAGTCTTTGCTCTTGCTCTTAATATTGCGTGCTAGCCTGATTGTAGACCACCGAGTCTTTGCTCTTACTCTTAATATTGCGTGCTAGCCTGATTGTAAGCCACCGAGTCTTTGCTCTTACTCTTAATATTGCGTGCTAGCCTGATTGTAGGCCACCGTGTCTTTGTTCTTACTCTTAATATTGCGTGCTAGCCTGATTGTAAGCCACTGAGTCTTTGCTCTTGCTCTTAATATTGCGTGCTAGCCTGATTGTAGGCCATCGAATCTTTGCTCTTACTCTTAATATTGCGTGCTAGCCTGATTGTAAGCCACCGAGTCTTTGCTCTTACTCTTAATATTGCGTGCTAGCCTGATTGTAAGCCACCGAGTCTTTGTTCTTACTCTTAATAATGCGTGCTAGCCTGATTGTTAGCCACCGAGTCTTTGCTCTTACTCTTAATATTGCGTGTTTGCCTGATTGTAGGCCACCGAGTCTTTGTTCTTACTCTTAATATTGCGTGCTAGCCTGATTGTAGGCCACCGAGTCTTTGCTCTTACTCTTAATATTGCGTGCTAGCCAGATTGTAATCCACCGAGTCTTTGCTCTTACTCTTAATATTGCGTGCTAGCCTGATTGTAGGCCACCGAGTCTTTGCTCTTACTCTTAATATTGCGTGCTAACCTGATTGTAAGCCTCCAAGTCTTTGCTCTTACTCTTAATATTGCGTGCTAGCCTGATTGTAAGCCACCGAGTCTTTGCTCTTACTCTTAATATTGCGTGCGAGCCTGATTATAAGCCACCGAGTCTTTGTTCTTACTCTTAATATTGCGTGCTAGCTGATTGTAGGCTACCGAGTCTTTGCTCTTACTCTTAATATTGCGTGTTTGCCTGATTGTAAGCCACCGAGTCTTTGTTCTTACTCTTAATATTGCGTACTAGCCTGATTGTAAGACACTGAATCTTTGCTCTTACTCTTAATATTGCGTGCTAGCCTGATTGTAAGCCACCGAGTCTTTGCTCCTACTCTTAATATTGCGTGCTAGCCTGATTGTAAGCCACCGAGTCTTTGGTCTTACTCTTAATATTGCGTGCTAGCCTGATTGTAAGCCACCGAGTCTTTGCTCTTACTCTTAATATTGCGTGCTAGCCTGATTGTAGGCCACCGAGTCTTTGTTCTTACTCTTAATATTGCGTGCTAGCCTGAGTGTAAGCCACTGAGTCTTTGCTCTTGCTCTTAATATTGCGTGCTAGCCTGATTGTAAGCCACCGAGTCTTTGCTCTTACTCTTAATATTGCGTGCTAGCATGATTGTAAGCTACCGAGTCTTTGCTCTTACTCTTAATATTGCGTGCTAGCCTGATTGTAGGCCACCGAATCTTTGCTCTTACACTTAATATTGCGTGCTAGCCTGATTGTAAGCCACCGAGTCTTTGCTCTTACTCTTAATATTGCATGCTAGCCTGATTGTAAGCCACCGTGTCTTTGCTCTTATTCTTAATATTGCGTGCTAGACTGATTGTAGGCCACCGAGTCTTTGTTCTTACTCTTAATATTGCGTGCTAACCTGATTGTAGGCAACCGAGTCTTTGCTCTTACTCTTAATATTGCGTGCTAGCCTGATTGTAAGCCACCGAGTCTTTGCTCTTACTCTTAATATTGCGTGCTAGCCAGATTGTAGGCCACCGAGTCTTTGCTCTTACTCTTAATATTGCGTGCTAGCCAGATTGTAAGTCACCGAGTCTTTGCTCTTACTCTTAATATTGCGTGCTAGCCTGATTGTAAGCCACTGAATCTTTGCTCTTACTCTTAATATTGCGTGCTAGCCTGATTGCCTGATTGCAAGCCACTGAGTCTTTGCTCTTACTCTTAATATTGCGTGCTAGCCTGATTGTAGGCCACCGAGTCTTTGTTCTTATTCTTAATATTGCGTGCTAGTCAGATTGTAAGTCACCGAGTCTTTGCTCTTACTCTTAATATTGCGTGCTAGCCTGATTGTAGACCACCGAGTCTTTGCTCTTACTCTTAATATTGCGTGCTAGCCTGATTGTAAGCCACCGAGTCTTTGCTCTTACTCTTAATATTGCGTGCTAGCCTGATTGTAGGCCACCGAGTCTTTGTTCTTACTCTTAATATTGCGTGCTAGCCTGATTGTAAGCCACTGAGTCTTTGCTCTCACTCTTAATTTTTCGTGCTAGCCTGATTGTAGGCCACCGAGTCTTTGTTCTTACTCTTAATATTGCATGCTAGCCTGATTGTAAGCCACTGAGTCTTTGCTCTTACTCTTAATATTGCGTGCTAGCCTGATTGTAAGCCACCGAGTCTTTGCTCCTACTCTTAATATTGCGTGCTAGCCTGATTGTAAGCCACCGAGTCTTTGCTCTTACTCTTAATATTGCGTGCTAGCCTGATTGTAAGCCACCGAGTCTTTGCTCTTACTCTTAATATTGCGTGCTAGCCTGATTGTAGGCCACCGAGTCTTTGTTCTTACTCTTAATATTGCGTGCTAGCCTGAGTGTAAGCCACTGAGTCTTTGCTCTTGCTCTTAATATTGCGTGCTAGCCTGATTGTAAGCCACCGAGTCTTTGCTCTTACTCTTAATATTGCGTGCTAGCCTGATTGTAAGCTACCGAGTCTTTGCTCTTACTCTTAATATTGCGTGCTAGCCTGATTGTAGGCCACCGAATCTTTGCTCTTACACTTAATATTGCGTGCTAACCTGATTGTAAGCCACCGAGTCTTTGCTCTTACTCTTAATATTGCGTGCTAGCCTGATTGTAAGCCACCGTGTCTTTGCTCTTATTCTTAATATTGCGTGCTAGACTGATTGTAAGCCACCGAGTCTTTGTTCTTACTCTTAATATTGCGTGCTAACCTGATTGTAGGCAACCGAGTCTTTGCTCTTACTCTTAATATTGCGTGCTAGCCTGATTGTAAGCCACCGAGTCTTTGCTCTTACTCTTAATATTGCGTGCTAGCCAGATTGTAGGCCACCGAGTCTTTGCTCTTACTCTTAATATTGCGTGCTAGCCAGATTGTAAGTCACCGAGTCTTTGCTCTTACTCTTAATATTGCGTGCTAGCCTGATTGTAAGCCACTGAATCTTTGCTCTTACTCTTAATATTGCGTGCTAGCCTGATTGCCTGATTGCAAGCCACTGAGTCTTTGCTCTTACTCTTAATATTGCGTGCTAGCCTGATTGTAGGCCACCGAGTCTTTGTTCTTATTCTTAATATTGCGTGCTAGTCAGATTGTAAGTCACCGAGTCTTTGCTCTTACTCTTAATATTGCGTGCTAGCCTGATTGTAGACCACCGAGTCTTTGCTCTTACTCTTAATATTGCGTGCTTCCCTGATTGTAAGCCACCGAGTCTTTGCTCTTACTCTTAATATTGCGTGCTAGCCTGATTGTAGGCCACCGAGTCTTTGTTCTTACTCTTAATATTGCGTGCTAGCCTGATTGTAAGCCACTGAGTCTTTGCTCTCACTCTTAATTTTTCGTGCTAGCCTGATTGTAGGCCACCGAGTCTTTGTTCTTACTCTTAATATTGCATGCTAGCCTGATTGTAAGCCACTGAGTCTTTGCTCTTACTCTTAATATTGCGTGCTAGCCTGATTGTAAGCCACCGAGTCTTTGCTCTTACTCTTAATATTGCGTGCTAGCCTGATTGTAAGCCACCGAGTCTTTGCTCTTACTCTTAATATTGCGTGCTAGCCTGATTGTAGGTCAGCGAGTCTTTGCTCTTACTCTTAATATTGCGTGCTAGCCTTATTTTAGGCCACCGAGTCTTTGCTCTTACTCTTAATATTGCGTGCTAGCCTGATTGTAAGCCACCGAGTCTTTGCTCTTACTCTTAATATTGCGTGCTAGCCTGATTGTAAGCCACCGAGTCTTTGCTCTTACTCTTAATATTGCGTGCTAGCCTGATTGTAGGTCAGCGAGTCTTTGCTCTTACTCTTAATATTGCGTGCTAGCCTGATTGTAAGCCACCGAGTCTTTGCTCTTTCTCTTAATATTGCGTGCTAGCCTGATTGTAGACCACCGAGTCTTTGCTCTTACTCTTAATATTGCGTGCTAGCCTGATTGTAGGCCACCGAGTCTTTGTTCTTACTCTTAATATTGCGTGCTAGTCAGATTGTAAGTCACCGAGTCTTTGCTCTTACTCTTAATATTGCGTGCTAGCCTGATTGTAGACCACCGAGTGTTTGCTCTTACTCTTAATATTGCGTGCTAGCCTGATTGTAGGCCACCGAGTCTTTGTTCTTACTCTTAATATTGCGTGCTAGCCTGATTGCAAGCCACTGAGTCTTTGCTCTTGCTCTTAATATTGCGTGCTAGCCTGATTGTAGGCCAAAGAGTCTTTGCTCTTACTCTTAATTATGCGTGCTAGCCTGATTGTAGGCCACCGAGTCTTTGTTCTTACTCTTAATATTGCGTGCTAACCAGATTGTAAGTCACCGAGTCTTTGCTCTTACTCTTAATATTGCGTGCTAGCCTGATTGTAAGCCACCGAGTCTTTGCTCTTACTCTTAATATTGCGTGCTAGCCTGATTGTAAGACACCGAGTCTTTACTCTTACTCTTAATATTGCGTGCTAGCCTGATTGTAAGCCACCGAGTCTTTGCTCTTACTCTTAATATTGCGTGCTAGCCTGATTGTAAGCAACCGAGTCTTTGCTCTTACTCTTCATATTGCGTGCTAGCCTGATTGTAGGCAACCGAGTCTTTATTCTTACTCTTAATATTGCGTGCTAGCCTGATTGTAAGCCACCGAGTCTTTGCTCTTACTCTTAATATTGCGTGCTAGACTGATTGTAAGCCACCGAGTCTTTGCTCTTACTCTTATAATTGCGTGCTAGCCTGATTGTAGGCCACCGAGTCTTTGCTCTTACTCTTAATATTGCGTGCTAGCCTGATTGTAAGCCACCGATTCTTTGCTCTTACTCTTAATATTGCGTGCTAGCCTGATCGTAAGCCACCGAGTCTTTGCTCTTACTCTTAATATTGCGTGCTAGCATGATTTTAAGCCACCGAGTCTTTGCTCTTACTCTTAATATTCCGTGCTAGCCTGATTGTATGCCACCGAGTCTTTGCTCTTACTCTTAATATTGCGTGCTAGCCTGATTGTAGGCCACCGAGTCTTTATTCTTACTCTTAATATTGCGTGCTAGCCTGATTGTAAGCCACTGAATCTTTGCTCTTACTCTTAATATTGCGTGCTAGCCTGATTTTAGGCCACCGAGTCTTTGCTCTTACTCTTAATATTGCGTGCTAACCTGATTGTAAGCCACCGAGTCTTTGCTCTTACTCTTAATATTGCGTGCTAGCCTGATTGTAAGCCACCGAGTCTTTGCTCTTACTCTTAATATTGCGTGCTAGCCTGATTGTAAGCCACCGAGTCTTTGTTCTTACTCTTAATATTGCGTGATAGCATGATTGTAAGCCACCGAGTCTTTGCTCTTACTCTTAATATTGCGTGTTTGCCTGATTGTAGGCCACCGAGTCTTTCTTCTTACTCTTAATATTGCGTGCTAGCCTGATTGTAGGCCACCGAGTCTTTGCTCTTACTCTTAATATTGCGTGCTAGCCTGATTGTAAGCCACCGAGTCTTTGCTCTTACTCTTAATATTGCGTGCTAGCCAGATTGTAGGCCACCGAGTCTTTGCTCTTACTCTTAATATTACGTGCTAGCCAGATTGTAAGTCACCGAGTCTTGGCTCTTACTCTTAATATTGCGTGCTAGCCTGATTGTAAGCCACTGAGTCTTTGCTCTTACTCTTAATATTGCGTGCTAGCCTGATTGCCTGATTGTAAGCCACTGAGTCTTTGCTCTTACTCTTAATATTGCGTGCTAGCCTGATTGTAAGCCACCGAGTCTTTGCTCTTACTCTTAATATTGCGTGCTAGCCTGATTGTAAGCCACCGAGTCTTTGCTCTTACTCTTAATATTGCGTGCTAGCCTGATTGTAAGCCACCGAGTCTTTGCTCTTACTCTTAATATTGCGTGCTAGCCTGATTGTAGGCCACCGAGTCTTTGCTCTTACTCTTAATATTGCGTGCTAGCCAGATTGTAAATCACCGAGTCTTTGCTCTTACTCTTAATATTGCGTGCTAATCTGATTGTAAGCCACTGAGTCTTTACTCTTACTCTTAATATTGCGTGCTAGCCTGATTGCCTGATTGTAAGCCACTGAGTCTTTGCTCTTACTCTTAATATTGCGTGCTAGCCTGAGTGTAGGCCACCGAGTCTTTGCTCTTACTCTTAATATTGCGTGCTAGCCTGATTGTAAGCCACTGAGTCTTTGCTCTTACTCTTAATATTGCGTGCTAGCCTGATTGTAGGCCACCGAGTCTTTCTCTTACTCTTAATATTGCGTGCTAGCCAGATTGTAGGCCACCGAGTCTTTGCTCTTACTCTTAATATTACGTGCTAGCCAGATTGTAAGTCACCGAGTCTTTGCTCTTACTCTTAATATTGCGTGCTAGCCAGATTGTAAGCCACTGAGTCTTTGCTCTTACTCTTAATATTGCGTGCTAGCCTGATTGTAGGCCACCGAGTCTTTGTTCTTACTCTTAATATTGCGTGCTAGTCAGATTGTAAGTCACCGAGTCTTTGCTCTTACTCTTAATATTGCGTGCTAGCCTGATTGTAGACCACCGAGTCTTTGCTCTTACTCTTAATATTGCGTGCTAGCCTGATTGTAAGCCACCGAGTCTTTGCTCTTACTCTTAATATTGCGTGCTAGCCTGATTGTAGGCCACCGAGTCTTTGTTCTTACTCTTAATATTGCGTGCTAGCCTGATTGTAGGCCACCGAGTCTTTGCTCTTGCTCTTAATATTGCGTGCTAGCCTGATTGTAGACCACCGAGTCTTTGCTCTTACTCTTAATATTGTGTGCTAGCCTGATTGTAAGCCACCGAGTCTTTGCTCTTACTCTTAATATTGCGTGCTAGCCTGATTGTAGGCCACCGTGTCTTTGTTCTTACTCTTAATATTGCGTGCTAGCCTGATTGTAAGCCACTGAGTCTTTGCTCTTACTCTTAATATTGCGTGTTTGCCTGATTGTAGGCCACCGAGTCTTTGTTCTTACTCTTAATATTGCGTGCTAGCCTGATTGTAGGCCACCGAGTCTTTGCTCTTACTCTTAATATTGCGTGCTAGCCTGATTGTAAGCCACCGAGTCTTTGCTCTTACTCTTAATATTGCGTGCTAGCCAGATTGTAGCCCACCGAGTCTTTGCTCTTACTCTTAATATTACGTGCTAGCCAGATTGTAAGTCACCGAGTCTTTGCTCTTACTCTTAATATTGCGTGCTAGCCTGATTGTAAGCCACTGAGTCTTTGCTCTTACTCTTAATATTGTGTGCTAGCCTGATTGCCTGATTGTAAGCCACCGAGTCTTTGCTCTTACTCTTAATATTGCGTGCTAGCCAGATTGTAATCCACCGAGTCTTTGCTCTTACTCTTAATATTGCGTGCTAGCCTGATTGTAGGCCACCGAGTCTTTGCTCTTACTCTTAATATTGCGTGCTAACCTGATTGTAAGCCTCCAAGTCTTTGCTCTTACTCTTAATATTGCGTGCTAGCCTGATTGTAAGCCACCGAGTCTTTGCTCTTACTCTTAATATTGCGTGCGAGCCTGATTATAAGCCACCGAGTCTTTGTTCTTACTCTTAATATTGCGTGCTAGCTGATTGTAGGCTACCGAGTCTTTGCTCTTACTCTTAATATTGCGTGTTTGCCTGATTGTAAGCCACCGAGTCTTTGTTCTTACTCTTAATATTGCGTACTAGCCTGATTGTAAGACACTGAATCTTTGCTCTTACTCTTAATATTGCGTGCTAGCCTGATTGTAAGCCACCGAGTCTTTGCTCCTACTCTTAATATTGCGTGCTAGCCTGATTGTAAGCCACCGAGTCTTTGCTCTTACTCTTAATATTGCGTGCTAGCCTGATTGTAAGCCACCGAGTCTTTGCTCTTACTCTTAATATTGCGTGCTAGCCTGATTGTAGGCCACCGAGTCTTTGTTCTTACTCTTAATATTGCGTGCTAGCCTGAGTGTAAGCCACCGAGTCTTTGCTCTTGCTCTTAATATTGCGTGCTAGCCTGATTGTAAGCCACCGAGTCTTTGCTCTTACTCTTAATATTGCGTGCTAGCCTGATTGTAAGCCACCGAGTCTTTGCTCTTACTCTTAATATTGCGTGCTAGCCTGATTGTAGGCCACCGAGTCTTTGCTCTTACTCTTAATATTGCGTGCTAGCCAGATTGTAAGTCACCGAGTCTTTGCTCTTACTCTTAATATTGCGTGCTAATCTCATTGTAAGCCACTGAGTCTTTACTCTTACTCTTAATATTGCGTGCTAGCCTGATTGCCTGATTGTAAGCCACTGAGTCTTTGCTCTTACTCTTAATATTGCGTGCTAGCCTGAGTGTAGGCCACCGAGTCTTTGCTCTTACTCTTAATATTGCGTGCTAGCCTGATTGTAAGCCACTGAGTCTTTGCTCTTACTCTTAATATTGCGTGCTAGCCTGATTGTAAGCCACCGAGTCTTTGCTCTTACTCTTAATATTGCGTGCTAGCCAGATTGTAGGCCACCAAGTCTTTGCTCTTACTCTTAATATTACGTGCTAGCCAGATTGTAAGTCACCGAGTCTTTGCTCTTACTCTTAATATTGCGTGCTAGCCTGATTGTAAGCCACTGAGTCTTTGCTCTTACTCTTAATATTGCGTGCTAGCCTGATTGTAGGCCACCGAGTCTTTGTTCTTACTCTTAATATTGCGTGCTAGTCAGATTGTAAGTCACCGAGTCTTTGCTCTTACTCTTAATATTGCGTGCTAGCCTGATTGTAGACCACCGAGTCTTTGCTCTTACTCTTAATATTGCGTGCTAGCCTGATTGTAAGCCACCGAGTCTTTGCTCTTACTCTTAATATTGCGTGCTAGCCTGATTGTAGGCCACCGAGTCTTTGTTCTTACTCTTAATATTGCGTGCTAGCCTGATTGTAGGCCACCGAGTCTTTGCTCTTGCTCTTAATATTGCGTGCTAGCCTGATTGTAGACCACCGAGTCTTTGCTCTTACTCTTAATATTGTGTGCTAGCCTGATTGTAAGCCACCGAGCGTTTGCTCTTACTCTTAATATTGCGTGCTAGCCTGATTGTAGGCCACCGTGTCTTTGTTCTTACTCTTAATATTGCGTGCTAGCCTGATTGTAAGCCACTGAGTCTTTGCTCTTACTCTTAATATTGCGTGTTTGCCTGATTGTAGGCCACCGAGTCTTTGTTCTTACTCTTAATATTGCGTGCTAGCCTGATTGTAGGCCACCGAGTCTTTGCTCTTACTCTTAATATTGCGTGCTAGCCTGATTGTAAGCCACCGAGTCTTTGCTCTTACTCTTAATATTGCGTGCTAGCCAGATTGTAGCCCACCGAGTCTTTGCTCTTACTCTTAATATTACGTGCTAGCCAGATTGTAAGTCACCGAGTCTTTGCTCTTACTCTTAATATTGCGTGCTAGCCTGATTGTAAGCCACTGAGTCTTTGCTCTTACTCTTAATATTGTGTGCTAGCCTGATTGCCTGATTGTAAGCCACCGAGTCTTTGCTCTTACTCTTAATATTGCGTGCTAGCCAGATTGTAATCCACCGAGTCTTTGCTCTTACTCTTAATATTGCGTGCTAGCCTGATTGTAGGCCACCGAGTCTTTGCTCTTACTCTTAATATTGCGTGCTAACCTGATTGTAAGCCTCCAAGTCTTTGCTCTTACTCTTAATATTGCGTGCTAGCCTGATTGTAAGCCACCGAGTCTTTGCTCTTACTCTTAATATTGCGTGCGAGCCTGATTATAAGCCACCGAGTCTTTGTTCTTACTCTTAATATTGCGTGCTAGCTGATTGTAGGCTACCGAGTCTTTGCTCTTACTCTTAATATTGCGTGTTTGCCTGATTGTAAGCCACCGAGTCTTTGTTCTTACTCTTAATATTGCGTACTAGCCTGATTGTAAGACACTGAATCTTTGCTCTTACTCTTAATATTGCGTGCTAGCCTGATTGTAAGCCACCGAGTCTTTGCTCCTACTCTTAATATTGCGTGCTAGCCTGATTGTAAGCCACCGAGTCTTTGCTCTTACTCTTAATATTGCGTGCTAGCCTGATTGTAAGCCACCGAGTCTTTGCTCTTACTCTTAATATTGCGTGCTAGCCTGATTGTAGGCCACCGAGTCTTTGTTCTTACTCTTAATATTGCGTGCTAGCCTGAGTGTAAGCCACTGAGTCTTTGCTCTTGCTCTTAATATTGCGTGCTAGCCTGATTGTAAGCCACCGAGTCTTTGCTCTTACTCTTAATATTGCGTGCTAGCCTGATTGTAAGCTACCGAGTCTTTGCTCTTACTCTTAATATTGCGTGCTAGCCTGATTGTAGGCCACCGAGTCTTTGCTCTTACTCTTAATATTGCGTGCTAGCCTGATTGTAAACCACCGAGTCTTTGCTCTTACTCTTAATATTGCGTGCTAGCCTGATTGTAGGCCACCGAATCTTTGCTCTTACACTTAATATTGCGTGCTAACCTGATTGTAAGCCACCGAGTCTTTGCTCTTACTCTTAATATTGCGTGCTAGCCTGATTGTAAGCCACCGTGTCTTTGTTCTTACTCTTAATATTGCGTGCTAACCTGATTGTAGGCAACCGAGTCTTTGCTCTTACTCTTAATATTGCGTGCTAGCCTGATTGTAAGCCACCGAGTCTTTGCTCTTACTCTTAATATTGCGTGCTAGCCAGATTGTAGGCCACCGAGTCTTTGCTCTTACTCTTAATATTGCGAGCTAGCCAGATTGTAAGTCACCGAGTCTTTGCTCTTACTCTTAATATTGCGTGCTAGCCTGATTGTAAGCCACTGAATCTTTGCTCTTACTCTTAATATTGCGTGCTAGCCTGATTGCCTGATTGCAAGCCACTGAGTCTTTGCTCTTACTCTTAATATTGCGTGCTAGCCTGATTGTAGGCCACCGAGTCTTTGTTCTTATTCTTAATATTGCGTGCTAGTCAGATTGTAAGTCACCGAGTCTTTGCTCTTACTCTTAATATTGCGTGCTAGCCTGATTGTAGACCACCGAGTCTTTCCTCTTACTCTTAATATTGCGTGCTAGCCTGATTGTAGGCCACCGAGTCTTTGTTCTTACTCTTAATATTGCGTGCTAGCCTGATTGTAAGCCACTGAGTCTTTGCTCTCACTCTTAATTTTTCGTGCTAGCCTGATTGTAGGCCACCGAGTCTTTGTTCTTACTCTTAATATTGCATGCTAGCCTGATTGTAAGCCACTGAGTCTTTGCTCTTACTCTTAATATTGCGTGCTAGCCTGATTGTAAGCCACCGAGTCTTTGCTCTTACTCTTAATATTGCGTGCTAGCCTGATTGTAAGCCACCGAGTCTTTGCTCTTACTCTTAATATTGCGTGCTAGCCTGATTGTAGGTCAGCGAGTCTTTGCTCTTACTCTTAATATTGCGTGCTAGCCTGATTGTAGGCCACCGAGTCTTTGCTCTTACTCTTAATATTGCGTGCTAGCCTGATTGTAAGCCACCGAGTCTTTGCTCTTACTCTTAATATTGCGTGCTAGCCTGATTGTAAGCCACCGAGTCTTTGCTCTTACTCTTAATATTGCGTGCTAGCCTGATTGTAGGTCAGCGAGTCTTTGCTCTTACTCTTAATATTGCGTGCTAGCCTGATTGTAGGCCACCGAGTCTTTGCTCTTTCTCTTAATATTGCGTGCTAGCCTGATTGTAGACCACCGAGTCTTTGCTCTTACTCTTAATATTGCGTGCTAGCCTGATTGTAGGCCACCGAGTCTTTGTTCTTACTCTTAATATTGCGTGCTAGTCAGATTGTAAGTCACCGAGTCTTTGCTCTTACTCTTAATATTGCGTGCTAGCCTGATTGTAGACCACCGAGTGTTTGCTCTTACTCTTAATATTGCGTGCTAGCCTGATTGTAAGCCACCGAGTCTTTGCTCTTACTCTTAATATTGCGTGCTAGCCTGATTGTAGGCCACCGAGTCTTTGTTCTTACTCTTAATATTGCGTGCTAGCCTGATTGAAAGCCACTGAGTCTTTGCTCTTGCTCTTAATATTGCGTGCTAGCCTGATTGTAGGCCACAGAGTCTTTGCTCTTACTCTTAATTATGCGTGCTAGCCTGATTGTAGGCCACCGAGTCTTTGTTCTTACTCTTAATATTGCGTGCTAACCAGATTGTAAGTCACCGAGTCTTTGCTCTTACTCTTAATATTGCGTGCTAGCCTGATTGTAAGCCACCGAGTCTTTGCTCTTACTCTTAATATTGCGTGCTAGCCTGATTGTAAGCCACCGAGTCTTTACTCTTACTCTTAATATTGCGTGCTAGCCTGATTTTAAGCCACCGAGTCTTTGCTCTTACTCTTCATATTGCGTGCTAGCCTGATTGTAAGCAACCGAGTCTTTGCTCTTACTCTTCATATTGCGTGCTAGCCTGATTGTAGGCAACCGAGTCTTTATTCTTACTCTTAATATTGCGTGCTAGCCTGATTGTAAGCCACCGAGTCTTTGCTCTTACTCTTAATATTGCGTGCTAGACTGATTGTAAGCCACCGAGTCTTTGCTCTTACTCTTATAATTGCGTGCTAGCCTGATTGTAGGCCACCGAGTCTTTGCTCTTACTCTTAATATTGCGTGCTAGCCTGATTGTAAGCCACCGATTCTTTGCTCTTACTCTTAATATTGCGTGCTAGCCTGTTCGTAAGCCACCGAGTCTTTGCTCTTACTCTTAATATTGCGTGCTAGCATGATTTTAAGCCACCGAGTCTTTGCTCTTACTCTTAATATTACGTGCTAGCCAGATTGTAAGCCACCGAGTCTTTGCTCTTACTCTTAATATTCCGTGCTAGCCTGATTGTATGCCACCGAGTCTTTGCTCTTACTCTTAATATTGCGTGCTAGCCTGATTGTAGGCCACCGAGTCTTTATTCTTACTCTTAATATTGCGTGCTAGCCTGATTGTAAGCCACTGAATCTTTGCTCTTACTCTTAATATTGCGTGCTAGCCTGATTTTAGGCCACCGAGTCTTTGCTCTTACTCTTAATATTGCGTGCTAACCTGATTGTAAGCCACCGAGTCTTTGCTCTTACTCTTAATATTGCGTGCTAGCCTGATTGTAAGCCACCGAATCTTTGCTCTTACTCTTAATATTGCGTGCTAGCCTGATTGTAAGCGACCGAGTCTTTGTTCTTACTCTTAATATTGCGTGATAGCATGATTGTAAGCCACCGAGTCTTTGCTCTTACTCTTAATATTGCGTGTTTGCCTGATTGTAGGCCACCGAGTCTTTCTTCTTACTCTTAATATTGCGTGCTAGCCTGATTGTAGGCCAGCGAGTCTTTGCTCTTACTCTTAATATTGCGTGCTAGCCTGATTGTAAGCCACCGAGTCTTTGCTCTTACTCTTAATATTGCGTGCTAGCCAGATTGTAGGACACCGAGTCTTTGCTCTTACTCTTAATATTGCGTGCTAGACTGATTGTAAGCCACCGAGTCTTTGCTCTTACTCTTATAATTGCGTGCTAGCCTGATTGTAGGCCACCGAGTCTTTGCTCTTACTCTTAATATTGCGTGCTAGCCTGATTGTAAGCCACCGATTCTTTGCTCTTACTCTTAATATTGCGTGCTAGCCTGATCGTAAGCCACCGAGTCTTTGCTCTTACTCTTAATATTGCGTGCTAGCATGATTTTAAGCCACCGAGTCTTTGCTCTTACTCTTAATATTACGTGCTAGCCAGATTGTAAGCCACCGAGTCTTTGCTCTTACTCTTAATATTCCGTGCTAGCCTGATTGTATGCCACCGAGTCTTTGCTCTTACTCTTAATATTGCGTGCTAGCCTGATTGTAGGCCACCGAGTCTTTATTCTTACTCTTAATATTGCGTGCTAGCCTGATTGTAAGCCACTGAATCTTTGCTCTTACTCTTAATATTGCGTGCTAGCCTGATTTTAGGCCACCGAGTCTTTGCTCTTACTCTTAATATTGCGTGCTAACCTGATTGTAAGCCACCGAGTCTTTGCTCTTACTCTTAATATTGCGTGCTAGCCTGATTGTAAGCCACCGAATCTTTGCTCTTACTCTTAATATTGCGTGCTAGCCTGATTGTAAGCGACCGAGTCTTTGTTCTTACTCTTAATATTGCGTGATAGCATGATTGTAAGCCACCGAGTCTTTGCTCTTACTCTTAATATTGCGTGTTTGCCTGATTGTAGGCCACCGAGTCTTTCTTCTTACTCTTAATATTGCGTGCTAGCCTGATTGTAGGCCACCGAGTCTTTGCTCTTACTCTTAATATTGCGTGCTAGCCTGATTGTAAGCCACCGAGTCTTTGCTCTTACTCTTAATATTGCGTGCTAGCCAGATTGTAGGACACCGAGTCTTTGCTCTTACTCTTAATATTACGCGCTAGCCAGATTGTAAGTCACCGAGTCTTTGCTCTTACTCTTAATATTGCGTGCTAGCCTGATTGTAAGCCACTGAGTCTTTGCTCTTACTCTTAATATTGCGTGCTAGCCTGATTGCCTGATTGTAAGCCACTGAGTCTTTGCTCTTACTCTTAATATTGCGTGCTAGCCTGATTGTAAGCCACCGAGTCTTTGCTCTTACTCTTAATATTGCGTGCTAGCCTGATTGTAAGCCACCGAGTCTTTGCTCTTACTCTTAATATTGCGTGCTAGCCTGATTGTAAGCCACCGAGTCTTTGCTCTTACTCTTAATATTGCGTGCTAGCCTGATTGTAGGCCACTGAGTCTTTGCTCTTACTCTTAATATTGCGTGCTAGCCAGATTGTAAGTCACCGAGTCTTTGCTCTTACTCTTAATATTGCGTGCTAATCTGATTGTAAGCCACTGAGTCTTTACTCTTACTCTTAATATTGCGTGCTAGCCTGATTGCCTGATTGTAAGCCACTGAGTCTTTGCTCTTACTCTTAATATTGCGTGCTAGCCTGATTGTAGGCCACCGAGTCTTTGCTCTTACTCTTAATATTGCGTGCTAGCCTGATTGTAAGCCACCGAGTCTTTGCTCTTACTCTTAATATTGCGTGCTAGCCTGATTGTAAGCCACCGAGTCTTTGCTCTTACTCTTAATATTGCGTGCTAGCCAGATTGTAGGCCACCGAGTCTTTGCTCTTACTCTTAATATTACGTGCTAGCCAGATTGTAAGTCACCGAGTCTTTGCTCTTACTCTTAATATTGCGTGCTAGCCTGATTGTAAGCCACTGAGTCTTTGCTCTTACTCTTAATATTGCGTGCTAGCCTGATTGTAGGCCACCGAGTCTTTGTTCTTACTCTTAATATTGCGTGCTAGTCAGATTGTAAGTCACCGAGTCTTTGCTCTTACTCTTAATATTGCGTGCTAGCCTGATTGTAGACCACCGAGTCTTTGCTCTTACTCTTAATATTGCGTGCTAGCCTGATTGTAAGCCACTGAGTCTTTGCTCTTACTCTTAATATTGCGTGCTAGCCTGATTGTAGGCCACCGAGTCTTTGTTCTTACTCTTAATATTGCGAGCTAGCCTGATTGTAAGCCACTGAGTCTTTGCTCTTGCTCTTAATATTGCGTGCTAGCCTGATTGTAGGCCACCGAGTCTTTGCTCTTACTCTTAATATTGGGGGCTAGCCTGATTTTAAGCCACCGAGTCTTTGCTCTTACTCTTATATTGCGTGCTAGCCTGATTGTAAGCCACCGAGTTTTTGCTCTTACTCTTAATATTGCGTGCTAGCCTGATTGTAAGCCACCGAGTCTTTGCTTTTACTCTTAATATTGCGTGCTAGCCTGATTGTAAGCCACCGAGTCTTTGCTCTTACTCTTAATATTGCGTGCTAGCCTGATTGTAAGCCACCGAGTCTTTGTTCTTACTCTTAATATTGCGTGCTAGCCTGATTGTAGGCCACCGAGTCTTTGTTCTTACTCTTAATATTGCGTGCTAGCCTGATTGTAGGCCACCGAGTCTTTGCTCTTACTCTTAATATTGCGTGCTAGCCTGATTGTAAGCCACCGTGTCTTTGTTCCTACTCTTAATATTGCGTGCTAGCCAGATTGTAGGCCACCGAGTCTTTGCTCTTACTCTTAATATTACGTGCTAGCCAGATTGTAAGCCACCGAGTCTTTGCTCTTACTCTTAATATTGCGTGCTAGCCTGATTGTAAGCCACTGAGTCTTTGCTCTCACTCTTAATATTGCGTGCTAGCCTGATTGTAGGCCACCGAGTCTTTGTTCTTACTCTTAATATTGCATGCTAGCCTGATTGTAAGCCACTGAGTCTTTGCTCTTACTCTTAATATTGCGTGCTAGCCTGATTGTAGGCCACCGAGTCTTTGTTCTTACTCTTAATATTGCGTGCTAACCAGATTGTAAGTCACCGAGTCTTTGCTCTTACTCTTAATATTGCGTGCTAGCCTGATTGTAAGCCACCGAGTCTTTGCTCTTACTCTTAATATTGAGTGCTAGTCTGATTGTAAGCCAACGAGTCTTTGCTCTTACTCTTAATATTGCGTGCTAGCCTGATTGTAAGCCACCGAGTCTTTGCTCTTACTCTTCATATTGCGTGCTAGCCTGATTGTAAGCCACCGAGTCTTTGCTCTTACTCTTAATATTGCGTGCTAGCCTGATTGTAGGCCACCGAGTCTTTGCTCTTGCTCTTAATATTGCGTGCTAGCCTGATTGTAGACCACCGAGTCTTTGCTCTTACTCTTAATATTGCGTGCTAGCCTGATTGTAAGCCACCGAGTCTTTGCTCTTACTCTTAATATTGCGTGCTAGCCTGATTGTAGGCCACCGTGTCTTTGTTCTTACTCTTAATATTGCGTGCTAGCCTGATTGTAAGCCACTGAGTCTTTGCTCTTGCTCTTAATATTGCGTGCTAGCCTGATTGTAGGCCACCGAATCTTTGCTCTTACTCTTAATATTGCGTGCTAGCCTGATTGTAAGCCACCGAGTCTTTGCTCTTACTCTTAATATTGCGTGCTAGCCTGATTGTAAGCCACCGAGTCTTTGTTCTTACTCTTAATAATGCGTGCTAGCCTGATTGTTAGCCACCGAGTCTTTGCTCTTACTCTTAATATTGCGTGTTTGCCTGATTGTAGGCCACCGAGTCTTTGTTCTTACTCTTAATATTGCGTGCTAGCCTGATTGTAGGCCACCGAGTCTTTGTTCTTACTCTTAATATTGCGTGCTAACCAGATTGTAAGTCACCGAGTCTTTGCTCTTACTCTTAATATTGCGTGCTAGCCTGATTGTAAGCCACCGAGTCTTTGCTCTTACTCTTAATATTGCGTGCTAGCCTGATTGTAAGCAACCGAGTCTTTGCTCTTACTCTTCATATTGCGTGCTAGCCTGATTGTAGGCAACCGAGTCTTTATTCTTACTCTTAATATTGCGTGCTAGCCTGATTGTAAGCCACCGAGTCTTTGCTCTTACTCTTAATATTGCGTGCTAGACTGATTGTAAGCCACCGAGTCTTTGCTCTTACTCTTATAATTGCGTGCTAGCCTGATTGTAGGCCACCGAGTCTTTGCTCTTACTCTTAATATTGCGTGCTAGCCTGATTGTAAGCCACCGATTCTTTGCTCTTACTCTTAATATTGCGTGCTAGCCTGATCGTAAGCCACCGAGTCTTTGCTCTTACTCTTAATATTGCGTGCTAGCATGATTTTAAGCCACCGAGTCTTTGCTCTTACTCTTAATATTACGTGCTAGCCAGATTGTAAGCCACCGAGTCTTTGCTCTTACTCTTAATATTCCGTGCTAGCCTGATTGTATGCCACCGAGTCTTTGCTCTTACTCTTAATATTGCGTGCTAGCCTGATTGTAGGCCACCGAGTCTTTATTCTTACTCTTAATATTGCGTGCTAGCCTGATTGTAAGCCACTGAATCTTTGCTCTTACTCTTAATATTGCGTGCTAGCCTGATTTTAGGCCACCGAGTCTTTGCTCTTACTCTTAATATTGCGTGCTAACCTGATTGTAAGCCACCGAGTCTTTGCTCTTACTCTTAATATTGCGTGCTAGCCTGATTGTAAGCCACCGAGTCTTTGCTCTTACTCTTAATATTGCGTGCTAGCCTGATTGTAAGCCACCGAGTCTTTGTTCTTACTCTTAATATTGCGTGATAGCATGATTGTAAGCCACCGAGTCTTTGCTCTTACTCTTAATATTACGTGTTTGCCTGATTGTAGGCCACCGAGTCTTTCTTCTTACTCTTAATATTGCGTGCTAGCCTGATTGTAGGCCACCGAGTCTTTGCTCTTACTCTTAATATTGCGTGCTAGCCTGATTGTAAGCCACCGAGTCTTTGCTCTTACTCTTAATATTGCGTGCTAGCCAGATTGTAGGCCACCGAGTCTTTGCTCTTACTCTTAATATTACGTGCTAGCCAGATTGTAAGTCACCGAGTCTTTGCTCTTACTCTTAATATTGCGTGCTAGCCTGATTGCCTGATTGTAAGCCACTGAGTCTTTGCTCTTACTCTTAATATTGCGTGCTAGCCTGATTGTAAGCCACCGAGTCTTTGCTCTTACTCTTAATATTGCGTGCTAGCCTGATTGTAAGCCACCGAGTCTTTGCTCTTACTCTTAATATTGCGTGCTAGCCTGATTGTAAGCCACCGAGTCTTTGCTCTTACTCTTAATATTGCGTGCTAGCCAGATTGTAGGCCACCGAGTCTTTGCTCTTACTCTTAATATTACGTGCTAGCCAGATTGTAAGTCACCGAGTCTTTGCTCTTACTCTTAATATTGCGTGCTAGCCTGATTGCCTGATTGTAAGCCACTGAGTCTTTGCTCTTACTCTTAATATTGCGTGCTAGCCTGATTGTAAGCCACTGAGTCTTTGCTCTTACTCTTAATATTGCGTGCTAGCCTGATTGCCTGATTGTAAGCCACTGAGTCTTTGCTCTTACTCTTAATATTGCGTGCTAGCCTGATTGTAGACCACCGAGTGTTTGCTCTTACTCTTAATATTGCGTGCTAGCCTGATTGTAAGCCACCGAGTCTTTGCTCTTACTCTTAATATTGCGTGCTAGCCTGATTGTAGGCCACCGAGTCTTTGTTCTTACTCTTAATATTGCGTGCTAGCCTGATTGAAAGCCACTGAGTCTTTGCTCTTGCTCTTAATATTGCGTGCTAGCCTGATTGTAGGCCACAGAGTCTTTGCTCTTACTCTTAATTATGCGTGCTAGCCTGATTGTAGGCCACCGAGTCTTTGTTCTTACTCTTAATATTGCGTGCTAACCAGATTGTAAGTCACCGAGTCTTTGCTCTTACTCTTAATATTGCGTGCTAGCCTGATTGTAAGCCACCGAGTCTTTGCTCTTACTCTTAATATTGCGTGCTAGCCTGATTGTAAGCCACCAAGTCTTTACTCTTACTCTTAATATTGCGTGCTAGCCTGATTTTAAGCCACCGAGTCTTTGCTCTTACTCTTCATATTGCGTGCTAGCCTGATTGTAAGCAACCGAGTCTTTGCTCTTACTCTTCATATTGCGTGCTAGCCTGATTGTAGGCAACCGAGTCTTTATTCTTACTCTTAATATTGCGTGCTAGCCTGATTGTAAGCCACCGAGTCTTTGCTCTTACTCTTAATATTGCGTGCTAGACTGATTGTAAGCCACCGAGTCTTTGCTCTTACTCTTATAATTGCGTGCTAGCCTGATTGTAGGCCACCGAGTCTTTGCTCTTACTCTTAATATTGCGTGCTAGCCTGATTGTAAGCCACCGATTCTTTGCTCTTACTCTTAATATTGCGTGCTAGCCTGTTCGTAAGCCACCGAGTCTTTGCTCTTACTCTTAATATTGCGTGCTAGCATGATTTTAAGCCACCGAGTCTTTGCTCTTACTCTTAATATTACGTGCTAGCCAGATTGTAAGCCACCGAGTCTTTGCTCTTACTCTTAATATTCCGTGCTAGCCTGATTGTATGCCACCGAGTCTTTGCTCTTACTCTTAATATTGCGTGCTAGCCTGATTGTAGGCCACCGAGTCTTTATTCTTACTCTTAATATTGCGTGCTAGCCTGATTGTAAGCCACTGAATCTTTGCTCTTACTCTTAATATTGCGTGCTAGCCTGATTTTAGGCCACCGAGTCTTTGCTCTTACTCTTAATATTGCGTGCTAACCTGATTGTAAGCCACCGAGTCTTTGCTCTTACTCTTAATATTGCGTGCTAGCCTGATTGTAAGCCACCGAATCTTTGCTCTTACTCTTAATATTGCGTGCTAGCCTGATTGTAAGCGACCGAGTCTTTGTTCTTACTCTTAATATTGCGTGATAGCATGATTGTAAGCCACCGAGTCTTTGCTCTTACTCTTAATATTGCGTGTTTGCCTGATTGTAGGCCACCGAGTCTTTCTTCTTACTCTTAATATTGCGTGCTAGCCTGATTGTAGGCCACCGAGTCTTTGCTCTTACTCTTAATATTGCGTGCTAGCCTGATTGTAAGCCACCGAGTCTTTGCTCTTACTCTTAATATTGCGTGCTAGCCAGATTGTAGGACACCGAGTCTTTGCTCTTACTCTTAATATTGCGTGCTAGACTGATTGTAAGCCACCGAGTCTTTGCTCTTACTCTTATAATTGCGTGCTAGCCTGATTGTAGGCCACCGAGTCTTTGCTCTTACTCTTAATATTGCGTGCTAGCCTGATTGTAAGCCACCGATTCTTTGCTCTTACTCTTAATATTGCGTGCTAGCCTGATCGTAAGCCACCGAGTCTTTGCTCTTACTCTTAATATTGCGTGCTAGCATGATTTTAAGCCACCGAGTCTTTGCTCTTACTCTTAATATTACGTGCTAGCCAGATTGTAAGCCACCGAGTCTTTGCTCTTACTCTTAATATTCCGTGCTAGCCTGATTGTATGCCACCGAGTCTTTGCTCTTACTCTTAATATTGCGTGCTAGCCTGATTGTAGGCCACCGAGTCTTTATTCTTACTCTTAATATTGCGTGCTAGCCTGATTGTAAGCCACTGAATCTTTGCTCTTACTCTTAATATTGCGTGCTAGCCTGATTTTAGGCCACCGAGTCTTTGCTCTTACTCTTAATATTGCGTGCTAACCTGATTGTAAGCCACCGAGTCTTTGCTCTTACTCTTAATATTGCGTGCTAGCCTGATTGTAAGCCACCGAATCTTTGCTCTTACTCTTAATATTGCGTGCTAGCCTGATTGTAAGCGACCGAGTCTTTGTTCTTACTCTTAATATTGCGTGATAGCATGATTGTAAGCCACCGAGTCTTTGCTCTTACTCTTAATATTGCGTGTTTGCCTGATTGTAGGCCACCGAGTCTTTCTTCTTACTCTTAATATTGCGTGCTAGCCTGATTGTAGGCCACCGAGTCTTTGCTCTTACTCTTAATATTGCGTGCTAGCCTGATTGTAAGCCACCGAGTCTTTGCTCTTACTCTTAATATTGCGTGCTAGCCAGATTGTAGGACACCGAGTCTTTGCTCTTACTCTTAATATTACGCGCTAGCCAGATTGTAAGTCACCGAGTCTTTGCTCTTACTCTTAATATTGCGTGCTAGCCTGATTGTAAGCCACTGAGTCTTTGCTCTTACTCTTAATATTGCGTGCTAGCCTGATTGCCTGATTGTAAGCCACTGAGTCTTTGCTCTTACTCTTAATATTGCGTGCTAGCCTGATTGTAAGCCACCGAGTCTTTGCTCTTACTCTTAATATTGCGTGCTAGCCTGATTGTAAGCCACCGAGTCTTTGCTCTTACTCTTAATATTGCGTGCTAGCCTGATTGTAAGCCACCGAGTCTTTGCTCTTACTCTTAATATTGCGTGCTAGCCTGATTGTAGGCCACTGAGTCTTTGCTCTTACTCTTAATATTGCGTGCTAGCCAGATTGTAAGTCACCGAGTCTTTGCTCTTACTCTTAATATTGCGTGCTAATCTGATTGTAAGCCACTGAGTCTTTACTCTTACTCTTAATATTGCGTGCTAGCCTGATTGCCTGATTGTAAGCCACTGAGTCTTTGCTCTTACTCTTAATATTGCGTGCTAGCCTGATTGTAGGCCACCGAGTCTTTGCTCTTACTCTTAATATTGCGTGCTAGCCTGATTGTAAGCCACCGAGTCTTTGCTCTTACTCTTAATATTGCGTGCTAGCCTGATTGTAAGCCACCGAGTCTTTGCTCTTACTCTTAATATTGCGTGCTAGCCAGATTGTAGGCCACCGAGTCTTTGCTCTTACTCTTAATATTACGTGCTAGCCAGATTGTAAGTCACCGAGTCTTTGCTCTTACTCTTAATATTGCGTGCTAGCCTGATTGTAAGCCACTGAGTCTTTGCTCTTACTCTTAATATTGCGTGCTAGCCTGATTGTAGGCCACCGAGTCTTTGTTCTTACTCTTAATATTGCGTGCTAGTCAGATTGTAAGTCACCGAGTCTTTGCTCTTACTCTTAATATTGCGTGCTAGCCTGATTGTAGACCACCGAGTCTTTGCTCTTACTCTTAATATTGCGTGCTAGCCTGATTGTAAGCCACTGAGTCTTTGCTCTTACTCTTAATATTGCGTGCTAGCCTGATTGTAGGCCACCGAGTCTTTGTTCTTACTCTTAATATTGCGAGCTAGCCTGATTGTAAGCCACTGAGTCTTTGCTCTTGCTCTTAATATTGCGTGCTAGCCTGATTGTAGGCCACCGAGTCTTTGCTCTTACTCTTAATATTGGGGGCTAGCCTGATTTTAAGCCACCGAGTCTTTGCTCTTACTCTTATATTGCGTGCTAGCCTGATTGTAAGCCACCGAGTTTTTGCTCTTACTCTTAATATTGCGTGCTAGCCTGATTGTAAGCCACCGAGTCTTTGCTTTTACTCTTAATATTGCGTGCTAGCCTGATTGTAAGCCACCGAGTCTTTGCTCTTACTCTTAATATTGCGTGCTAGCCTGATTGTAAGCCACCGAGTCTTTGTTCTTACTCTTAATATTGCGTGCTAGCCTGATTGTAGGCCACCGAGTCTTTGTTCTTACTCTTAATATTGCGTGCTAGCCTGATTGTAGGCCACCGAGTCTTTGCTCTTACTCTTAATATTGCGTGCTAGCCTGATTGTAAGCCACCGTGTCTTTGTTCCTACTCTTAATATTGCGTGCTAGCCAGATTGTAGGCCACCGAGTCTTTGCTCTTACTCTTAATATTACGTGCTAGCCAGATTGTAAGCCACCGAGTCTTTGCTCTTACTCTTAATATTGCGTGCTAGCCTGATTGTAAGCCACTGAGTCTTTGCTCTCACTCTTAATATTGCGTGCTAGCCTGATTGTAGGCCACCGAGTCTTTGTTCTTACTCTTAATATTGCATGCTAGCCTGATTGTAAGCCACTGAGTCTTTGCTCTTACTCTTAATATTGCGTGCTAGCCTGATTGTAGGCCACCGAGTCTTTGTTCTTACTCTTAATATTGCGTGCTAACCAGATTGTAAGTCACCGAGTCTTTGCTCTTACTCTTAATATTGCGTGCTAGCCTGATTGTAAGCCACCGAGTCTTTGCTCTTACTCTTAATATTGAGTGCTAGTCTGATTGTAAGCCAACGAGTCTTTGCTCTTACTCTTAATATTGCGTGCTAGCCTGATTGTAAGCCACCGAGTCTTTGCTCTTACTCTTCATATTGCGTGCTAGCCTGATTGTAAGCCACCGAGTCTTTGCTCTTACTCTTAATATTGCGTGCTAGCCTGATTGTAGGCCACCGAGTCTTTGCTCTTGCTCTTAATATTGCGTGCTAGCCTGATTGTAGACCACCGAGTCTTTGCTCTTACTCTTAATATTGCGTGCTAGCCTGATTGTAAGCCACCGAGTCTTTGCTCTTACTCTTAATATTGCGTGCTAGCCTGATTGTAGGCCACCGTGTCTTTGTTCTTACTCTTAATATTGCGTGCTAGCCTGATTGTAAGCCACTGAGTCTTTGCTCTTGCTCTTAATATTGCGTGCTAGCCTGATTGTAGGCCACCGAATCTTTGCTCTTACTCTTAATATTGCGTGCTAGCCTGATTGTAAGCCACCGAGTCTTTGCTCTTACTCTTAATATTGCGTGCTAGCCTGATTGTAAGCCACCGAGTCTTTGTTCTTACTCTTAATAATGCGTGCTAGCCTGATTGTTAGCCACCGAGTCTTTGCTCTTACTCTTAATATTGCGTGTTTGCCTGATTGTAGGCCACCGAGTCTTTGTTCTTACTCTTAATATTGCGTGCTAGCCTGATTGTAGGCCACCGAGTCTTTGTTCTTACTCTTAATATTGCGTGCTAACCAGATTGTAAGTCACCGAGTCTTTGCTCTTACTCTTAATATTGCGTGCTAGCCTGATTGTAAGCCACCGAGTCTTTGCTCTTACTCTTAATATTGCGTGCTAGCCTGATTGTAAGCAACCGAGTCTTTGCTCTTACTCTTCATATTGCGTGCTAGCCTGATTGTAGGCAACCGAGTCTTTATTCTTACTCTTAATATTGCGTGCTAGCCTGATTGTAAGCCACCGAGTCTTTGCTCTTACTCTTAATATTGCGTGCTAGACTGATTGTAAGCCACCGAGTCTTTGCTCTTACTCTTATAATTGCGTGCTAGCCTGATTGTAGGCCACCGAGTCTTTGCTCTTACTCTTAATATTGCGTGCTAGCCTGATTGTAAGCCACCGATTCTTTGCTCTTACTCTTAATATTGCGTGCTAGCCTGATCGTAAGCCACCGAGTCTTTGCTCTTACTCTTAATATTGCGTGCTAGCATGATTTTAAGCCACCGAGTCTTTGCTCTTACTCTTAATATTACGTGCTAGCCAGATTGTAAGCCACCGAGTCTTTGCTCTTACTCTTAATATTCCGTGCTAGCCTGATTGTATGCCACCGAGTCTTTGCTCTTACTCTTAATATTGCGTGCTAGCCTGATTGTAGGCCACCGAGTCTTTATTCTTACTCTTAATATTGCGTGCTAGCCTGATTGTAAGCCACTGAATCTTTGCTCTTACTCTTAATATTGCGTGCTAGCCTGATTTTAGGCCACCGAGTCTTTGCTCTTACTCTTAATATTGCGTGCTAACCTGATTGTAAGCCACCGAGTCTTTGCTCTTACTCTTAATATTGCGTGCTAGCCTGATTGTAAGCCACCGAGTCTTTGCTCTTACTCTTAATATTGCGTGCTAGCCTGATTGTAAGCCACCGAGTCTTTGTTCTTACTCTTAATATTGCGTGATAGCATGATTGTAAGCCACCGAGTCTTTGCTCTTACTCTTAATATTACGTGTTTGCCTGATTGTAGGCCACCGAGTCTTTCTTCTTACTCTTAATATTGCGTGCTAGCCTGATTGTAGGCCACCGAGTCTTTGCTCTTACTCTTAATATTGCGTGCTAGCCTGATTGTAAGCCACCGAGTCTTTGCTCTTACTCTTAATATTGCGTGCTAGCCAGATTGTAGGCCACCGAGTCTTTGCTCTTACTCTTAATATTACGTGCTAGCCAGATTGTAAGTCACCGAGTCTTTGCTCTTACTCTTAATATTGCGTGCTAGCCTGATTGCCTGATTGTAAGCCACTGAGTCTTTGCTCTTACTCTTAATATTGCGTGCTAGCCTGATTGTAAGCCACCGAGTCTTTGCTCTTACTCTTAATATTGCGTGCTAGCCTGATTGTAAGCCACCGAGTCTTTGCTCTTACTCTTAATATTGCGTGCTAGCCTGATTGTAAGCCACCGAGTCTTTGCTCTTACTCTTAATATTGCGTGCTAGCCAGATTGTAGGCCACCGAGTCTTTGCTCTTACTCTTAATATTACGTGCTAGCCAGATTGTAAGTCACCGAGTCTTTGCTCTTACTCTTAATATTGCGTGCTAGCCTGATTGCCTGATTGTAAGCCACTGAGTCTTTGCTCTTACTCTTAATATTGCGTGCTAGCCTGATTGTAAGCCACTGAGTCTTTGCTCTTACTCTTAATATTGCGTGCTAGCCTGATTGCCTGATTGTAAGCCACTGAGTCTTTGCTCTTACTCTTAATATTGCGTGCTAGCCTGATTGTAAGCCACCGAGTCTTTGCTCTTACTCTTAATATTGCGTGCTAGCCTGATTGTAAGCCACCGAGTCTTTGCTCTTACTCTTAATATTGCGTGCTAGCCTGATTGTAAGCCACCGAGTCTTTTCTCTTACTCTTAATATTGCGTGCTAGCCTGATTGTAGGCCACCGAGTCTTTGCTCTTACTCTTAATATTGCGTGCTAGCCTGATTGTAAGTCACCGAGTCTTTGCTCTTACTCTTAATATTGCGTGCTAATCTGATTGTAAGCCACTGAGTCTTTACTCTTACTCTTAATATTGCGTGCTAGCCTGATTGCCTGATTGTAAGCCACTGAGTCTTTGCTCTTACTCTTAATATTGCGTGCTAGCCTGATTGTAGGCCACCGAGTCTTTGCTCTTACTCTTAATATTGCGTGCTAGCCTGATTGTAAGCCACCGAGTCTTTGCTCTTACTCTTAATATTGCGTGCTAGCCTGATTGTAAGCCACCGAGTCTTTGCTCTTACTCTTAATATTGCGTGCTAGCCAGATTGTAGGCCACCGAGTCTTTGCTCTTACTCTTAATATTACGTGCTAGCCAGATTGTAAGTCACCGAGTCTTTGCTCTTACTCTTAATATTGCGTGCTAGCCTGATTGTAAGCCACTGAGTCTTTGCTCTTACTCTTAATATTGCGTGCTAGCCTGATTGTAGGCCACCGAGTCTTTGTTCTTACTCTTAATATTGCGTGCTAGTCAGATTGTAAGTCACCGAGTCTTTGCTCTTACTCTTAATATTGCGTGCTAGCCTGATTGTAGACCACCGAGTCTTTGCTCTTACTCTTAATATTGCGTGCTAGCCTGATTGTAAGCCACCGAGTCTTTGCTCTTACTCTTAATATTGCGTGCTAGCCTGATTGTAGGCCACCGAGTCTTTGTTCTTACTCTTAATATTGCGAGCTAGCCTGATTGTAAGCCACCGAGTCTTTGCTCTTACTCTTAATATTGCGTGCTAGCCTGATTGTAAGCCACCGAGTCTTTGCTCTTACTCTTAATATTGCGTGCTAGCCAGATTGTAGGCCACCGAGTCTTTGCTCTTACTCTTAATATTACGTGCTAGCCAGATTGTAAGTCACCGAGTCTTTGCTCTTACTCTTAATATTGCGTGCTAGCCTGATTGTAAGCCACTGAGTCTTTGCTCTTACTCTTAATATTGCGTGCTAGCCTGATTGTAGGCCACCGAGTCTTTGTTCTTACTCTTAATATTGCGTGCTAGTCAGATTGTAAGTCACCGAGTCTTTGCTCTTACTCTTAATATTGCGTGCTAGCCTGATTGTAGACCACCGAGTCTTTGCTCTTACTCTTAATATTGCGTGCTAGCCTGATTGTAAGCCACTGAGTCTTTGCTCTTACTCTTAATATTGCGTGCTAGCCTGATTGTAGGCCACCGAGTCTTTGTTCTTACTCTTAATATTGTGAGCTAGCCTGATTGTAAGCCACTGAGTCTTTGCTCTTGCTCTTAATATTGCGTGCTAGCCTGATTGTAGGCCACCGAGTCTTTGCTCTTACTCTTAATATTGGGGGCTAGCCTGATTTTAAGCCACCGAGTCTTTGCTCTTACTCTTATATTGCGTGCTAGCCTGATTGTAAGCCACCGAGTTTTTGCTCTTACTCTTAATATTGCGTGCTAGCCTGATTGTAAGCCACCGAGTCTTTGCTTTTACTCTTAATATTGCGTGCTAGCCTGATTGTAAGCCACCGAGTCTTTGCTCTTACTCTTAATATTGCGTGCTAGCCTGATTGTAAGCCACCGAGTCTTTGTTCTTACTCTTAATATTGCGTGCTAGCCTGATTGTAGGCCACCGAGTCTTTGTTCTTACTCTTAATATTGCGTGCTAGCCTGATTGTAGGCCACCGAGTCTTTGCTCTTACTCTTAATATTGCGTGCTAGCCTGATTGTAAGCCACCGTGTCTTTGTTCCTACTCTTAATATTGCGTGCTAGCCAGATTGTAGGCCACCGAGTCTTTGCTCTTACTCTTAATATTACGTGCTAGCCAGATTGTAAGCCACCGAGTCTTTGCTCTTACTCTTAATATTGCGTGCTAGCCTGATTGTAAGCCACTGAGTCTTTGCTCTCACTCTTAATATTGCGTGCTAGCCTGATTGTAGGCCACCGAGTCTTTGTTCTTACTCTTAATATTGCATGCTAGCCTGATTGTAAGCCACTGAGTCTTTGCTCTTACTCTTAATATTGCGTGCTAGCCTGATTGTAGGCCACCGAGTCTTTGTTCTTACTCTTAATATTGCGTGCTAACCAGATTGTAAGTCACCGAGTCTTTGCTCTTACTCTTAATATTGCGTGCTAGCCTGATTGTAAGCCACCGAGTCTTTGCTCTTACTCTTAATATTGAGTGCTAGTCTGATTGTAAGCCAACGAGTCTTTGCTCTTACTCTTAATATTGCGTGCTAGCCTGATTGTAAGCCACCGAGTCTTTGCTCTTACTCTTCATATTGCGTGCTAGCCTGATTGTAAGCCACCGAGTCTTTGCTCTTACTCTTAATATTGCGTGCTAGCCTGATTGTAGGCCACCGAGTCTTTGCTCTTGCTCTTAATATTGCGTGCTAGCCTGATTGTAGACCACCGAGTCTTTGCTCTTACTCTTAATATTGCGTGCTAGCCTGATTGTAAGCCACCGAGTCTTTGCTCTTACTCTTAATATTGCGTGCTAGCCTGATTGTAGGCCACCGTGTCTTTGTTCTTACTCTTAATATTGCGTGCTAGCCTGATTGTAAGCCACTGAGTCTTTGCTCTTGCTCTTAATATTGCGTGCTAGCCTGATTGTAGGCCACCGAATCTTTGCTCTTACTCTTAATATTGCGTGCTAGCCTGATTGTAAGCCACCGAGTCTTTGCTCTTACTCTTAATATTGCGTGCTAGCCTGATTGTAAGCCACCGAGTCTTTGTTCTTACTCTTAATAATGCGTGCTAGCCTGATTGTTAGCCACCGAGTCTTTGCTCTTACTCTTAATATTGCGTGTTTGCCTGATTGTAGGCCACCGAGTCTTTGTTCTTACTCTTAATATTGCGTGCTAGCCTGATTGTAGGCCACCGAGTCTTTGTTCTTACTCTTAATATTGCGTGCTAACCAGATTGTAAGTCACCGAGTCTTTGCTCTTACTCTTAATATTGCGTGCTAGCCTGATTGTAAGCCACCGAGTCTTTGCTCTTACTCTTAATATTGCGTGCTAGCCTGATTGTAAGCAACCGAGTCTTTGCTCTTACTCTTCATATTGCGTGCTAGCCTGATTGTAGGCAACCGAGTCTTTATTCTTACTCTTAATATTGCGTGCTAGCCTGATTGTAAGCCACCGAGTCTTTGCTCTTACTCTTAATATTGCGTGCTAGACTGATTGTAAGCCACCGAGTCTTTGCTCTTACTCTTATAATTGCGTGCTAGCCTGATTGTAGGCCACCGAGTCTTTGCTCTTACTCTTAATATTGCGTGCTAGCCTGATTGTAAGCCACCGATTCTTTGCTCTTACTCTTAATATTGCGTGCTAGCCTGATCGTAAGCCACCGAGTCTTTGCTCTTACTCTTAATATTGCGTGCTAGCATGATTTTAAGCCACCGAGTCTTTGCTCTTACTCTTAATATTACGTGCTAGCCAGATTGTAAGCCACCGAGTCTTTGCTCTTACTCTTAATATTCCGTGCTAGCCTGATTGTATGCCACCGAGTCTTTGCTCTTACTCTTAATATTGCGTGCTAGCCTGATTGTAGGCCACCGAGTCTTTATTCTTACTCTTAATATTGCGTGCTAGCCTGATTGTAAGCCACTGAATCTTTGCTCTTACTCTTAATATTGCGTGCTAGCCTGATTTTAGGCCACCGAGTCTTTGCTCTTACTCTTAATATTGCGTGCTAACCTGATTGTAAGCCACCGAGTCTTTGCTCTTACTCTTAATATTGCGTGCTAGCCTGATTGTAAGCCACCGAGTCTTTGCTCTTACTCTTAATATTGCGTGCTAGCCTGATTGTAAGCCACCGAGTCTTTGTTCTTACTCTTAATATTGCGTGATAGCATGATTGTAAGCCACCGAGTCTTTGCTCTTACTCTTAATATTACGTGTTTGCCTGATTGTAGGCCACCGAGTCTTTCTTCTTACTCTTAATATTGCGTGCTAGCCTGATTGTAGGCCACCGAGTCTTTGCTCTTACTCTTAATATTGCGTGCTAGCCTGATTGTAAGCCACCGAGTCTTTGCTCTTACTCTTAATATTGCGTGCTAGCCAGATTGTAGGCCACCGAGTCTTTGCTCTTACTCTTAATATTACGTGCTAGCCAGATTGTAAGTCACCGAGTCTTTGCTCTTACTCTTAATATTGCGTGCTAGCCTGATTGCCTGATTGTAAGCCACTGAGTCTTTGCTCTTACTCTTAATATTGCGTGCTAGCCTGATTGTAAGCCACCGAGTCTTTGCTCTTACTCTTAATATTGCGTGCTAGCCTGATTGTAAGCCACCGAGTCTTTGCTCTTACTCTTAATATTGCGTGCTAGCCTGATTGTAAGCCACCGAGTCTTTGCTCTTACTCTTAATATTGCGTGCTAGCCAGATTGTAGGCCACCGAGTCTTTGCTCTTACTCTTAATATTACGTGCTAGCCAGATTGTAAGTCACCGAGTCTTTGCTCTTACTCTTAATATTGCGTGCTAGCCTGATTGCCTGATTGTAAGCCACTGAGTCTTTGCTCTTACTCTTAATATTGCGTGCTAGCCTGATTGTAAGCCACTGAGTCTTTGCTCTTACTCTTAATATTGCGTGCTAGCCTGATTGCCTGATTGTAAGCCACTGAGTCTTTGCTCTTACTCTTAATATTGCGTGCTAGCCTGATTGTAAGCCACCGAGTCTTTGCTCTTACTCTTAATATTGCGTGCTAGCCTGATTGTAAGCCACCGAGTCTTTGCTCTTACTCTTAATATTGCGTGCTAGCCTGATTGTAAGCCACCGAGTCTTTTCTCTTACTCTTAATATTGCGTGCTAGCCTGATTGTAGGCCACCGAGTCTTTGCTCTTACTCTTAATATTGCGTGCTAGCCTGATTGTAAGTCACCGAGTCTTTGCTCTTACTCTTAATATTGCGTGCTAATCTGATTGTAAGCCACTGAGTCTTTACTCTTACTCTTAATATTGCGTGCTAGCCTGATTGCCTGATTGTAAGCCACTGAGTCTTTGCTCTTACTCTTAATATTGCGTGCTAGCCTGATTGTAGGCCACCGAGTCTTTGCTCTTACTCTTAATATTGCGTGCTAGCCTGATTGTAAGCCACCGAGTCTTTGCTCTTACTCTTAATATTGCGTGCTAGCCTGATTGTAAGCCACCGAGTCTTTGCTCTTACTCTTAATATTGCGTGCTAGCCAGATTGTAGGCCACCGAGTCTTTGCTCTTACTCTTAATATTACGTGCTAGCCAGATTGTAAGTCACCGAGTCTTTGCTCTTACTCTTAATATTGCGTGCTAGCCTGATTGTAAGCCACTGAGTCTTTGCTCTTACTCTTAATATTGCGTGCTAGCCTGATTGTAGGCCACCGAGTCTTTGTTCTTACTCTTAATATTGCGTGCTAGTCAGATTGTAAGTCACCGAGTCTTTGCTCTTACTCTTAATATTGCGTGCTAGCCTGATTGTAGACCACCGAGTCTTTGCTCTTACTCTTAATATTGCGTGCTAGCCTGATTGTAAGCCACCGAGTCTTTGCTCTTACTCTTAATATTGCGTGCTAGCCTGATTGTAGGCCACCGAGTCTTTGTTCTTACTCTTAATATTGCGAGCTAGCCTGATTGTAAGCCACTGAGTCTTTGCTCTTGCTCTTAATATTGCGTGCTAGCCTGATTGTAGGCCACCGAGTCTTTGCTCTTACTCTTAATATTGGGGGCTAGCCTGATTGTAAGCCACCGAGTCTTTGCTCTTACTCTTATATTGCGTGCTAGCCTGATTGTAAGCCACCGAGTTTTTGCTCTTACTCTTAATATTGCGTGCTAGCCTGATTGTAAGCCACCGAGTCTTTGCTTTTACTCTTAATATTGCGTGCTAGCCTGATTGTAAGCCACCGAGTCTTTGCTCTTACTCTTAATATTGCGTGCTAGACTGATTGTAAGCCACCGAGTCTTTGTTCTTACTCTTAATATTGCGTGCTAGCCTGATTGTAGGCCACCGAGTCTTTGTTCTTACTCTTAATATTGCGTGCTAGCCTGATTGTAGGCCACCGAGTCTTTGCTCTTACTCTTAATATTGCGTGCTAGCCTGATTGTAAGCCACCGTGTCTTTGTTCCTACTCTTAATATTGCGTGCTAGCCAGATTGTAGGCCACCGAGTCTTTGCTCTTACTCTTAATATTACGTGCTAGCCAAATTGTAAGCCACCGAGTCTTTGCTCTTACTCTTAATATTGCGTGCTAGCCTGATTGTAAGCCACTGAGTCTTTGCTCTCACTCTTAATATTGCGTGCTAGCCTGATTGTAGGCCACCGAGTCTTTGTTCTTACTCTTAATATTGCATGCTAGCCTGATTGTAAGCCACTGAGTCTTTGCTCTTACTCTTAATATTGCGTGCTAGCCTGATTGTAGGCCACCGAGTCTTTGTTCTTACTCTTAATATTGCGTGCTAACCAGATTGTAAGTCACCGAGTCTTTGCTCTTACTCTTAATATTGCGTGCTAGCCTGATTGTAAGCCACCGAGTCTTTGCTCTTACTCTTAATATTGCGTGCTAGCCTGATTGTAAGCCACCGAGTCTTTGCTCTTACTCTTAATATTGCGTGCTAGCCTGATTGTAAGCCACCGAGTCTTTGCTCTTACTCTTAATATTGCGTGCTAGCCTGATTGTAGGCCACCGAGTCTTTGCTCTTACTCTTAATATTGCGTGCTAGCCTGATTGTAAGTCACCGAGTCTTTGCTCTTACTCTTAATATTGCGTGCTAATCTGATTGTAAGCCACTGAGTCTTTACTCTTACTCTTAATATTGCGTGCTAGCCTGATTGCCTGATTGTAAGCCACTGAGTCTTTGCTCTTACTCTTAATATTGCGTGCTAGCCTGATTGTAGGCCACCGAGTCTTTGCTCTTACTCTTAATATTGCGTGCTAGCCTGATTGTAAGCCACCGAGTCTTTGCTCTTACTCTTAATATTGCGTGCTAGCCTGATTGTAAGCCACCGAGTCTTTGCTCTTACTCTTAATATTGCGTGCTAGCCAGATTGTAGGCCACCGAGTCTTTGCTCTTACTCTTAATATTACGTGCTAGCCAGATTGTAAGTCACCGAGTCTTTGCTCTTACTCTTAATATTGCGTGCTAGCCTGATTGTAAGCCACTGAGTCTTTGCTCTTACTCTTAATATTGCGTGCTAGCCTGATTGTAGGCCACCGAGTCTTTGTTCTTACTCTTAATATTGCGTGCTAGTCAGATTGTAAGTCACCGAGTCTTTGCTCTTACTCTTAATATTGCGTGCTAGCCTGATTGTAGACCACCGAGTCTTTGCTCTTACTCTTAATATTGCGTGCTAGCCTGATTGTAAGCCACCGAGTCTTTGCTCTTACTCTTAATATTGCGTGCTAGCCTGATTGTAGGCCACCGAGTCTTTGTTCTTACTCTTAATATTGCGAGCTAGCCTGATTGTAAGCCACTGAGTCTTTGCTCTTGCTCTTAATATTGCGTGCTAGCCTGATTGTAGGCCACCGAGTCTTTGCTCTTACTCTTAATATTGGGGGCTAGCCTGATTGTAAGCCACCGAGTCTTTGCTCTTACTCTTATATTGCGTGCTAGCCTGATTGTAAGCCACCGAGTTTTTGCTCTTACTCTTAATATTGCGTGCTAGCCTGATTGTAAGCCACCGAGTCTTTGCTTTTACTCTTAATATTGCGTGCTAGCCTGATTGTAAGCCACCGAGTCTTTGCTCTTACTCTTAATATTGCGTGCTAGACTGATTGTAAGCCACCGAGTCTTTGTTCTTACTCTTAATATTGCGTGCTAGCCTGATTGTAGGCCACCGAGTCTTTGTTCTTACTCTTAATATTGCGTGCTAGCCTGATTGTAGGCCACCGAGTCTTTGCTCTTACTCTTAATATTGCGTGCTAGCCTGATTGTAAGCCACCGTGTCTTTGTTCCTACTCTTAATATTGCGTGCTAGCCAGATTGTAGGCCACCGAGTCTTTGCTCTTACTCTTAATATTACGTGCTAGCCAAATTGTAAGCCACCGAGTCTTTGCTCTTACTCTTAATATTGCGTGCTAGCCTGATTGTAAGCCACTGAGTCTTTGCTCTCACTCTTAATATTGCGTGCTAGCCTGATTGTAGGCCACCGAGTCTTTGTTCTTACTCTTAATATTGCATGCTAGCCTGATTGTAAGCCACTGAGTCTTTGCTCTTACTCTTAATATTGCGTGCTAGCCTGATTGTAGGCCACCGAGTCTTTGTTCTTACTCTTAATATTGCGTGCTAACCAGATTGTAAGTCACCGAGTCTTTGCTCTTACTCTTAATATTGCGTGCTAGCCTGATTGTAAGCCACCGAGTCTTTGCTCTTACTCTTAATATTGAGTGCTAGTCTGATTGTAAGCCAACGAGTCTTTGCTCTTACTCTTAATATTGCGTGCTAGCCTGATTGTAAGCCACCGAGTCTTTGCTCTTACTCTTCATATTGCGTGCTAGCCTGATTGTAAGCCACCGAGTCTTTGCTCTTACTCTTAATATTGCGTGCTAGCCTGATTGTAGGCCACCGAGTCTTTGCTCTTGCTCTTAATATTGCGTGCTAGCCTGATTGTAGACCACCGAGTCTTTGCTCTTACTCTTAATATTGCGTGCTAGCCTGATTGTAAGCCACCGAGTCTTTGCTCTTACTCTTAATATTGCGTGCTAGCCTGATTGTAGGCCACCGAGTCTTTGTTCTTACTCTTAATATTGCGTGCTAGCCTGATTGTAAGCCACTGAGTCTTTGCTCTTGCTCTTAATATTGCGTGCTAGCCTGATTGTAGGCCACCGAATCTTTGCTCTTACTCTTAATATTGCGTGCTAGCCTGATTGTAAGCCACCGAGTCTTTGCTCTTACTCTTAATATTGCGTGCTAGCCTGATTGTAAGCCACCGAGTCTTTGTTCTTACTCTTAATAATGCGTGCTAGCCTGATTGTTAGCCACCGAGTCTTTGCTCTTACTCTTAATATTGCGTGTTTGCCTGATTGTAGGCCACCGAGTCTTTGTTCTTACTCTTAATATTGCGTGCTAGCCTGATTGTAGGCCACCGAGTCTTTGCTCTTACTCTTAATATTGCGTGCTAGCCTGATTGTAAGCCACCGAGTCTTTGCTCTTACTCTTAATATTGCGTGCTAGCCAGATTGTAGGCCACCGAGTCTTTGCTCTTACTCTTAATATTACGTGCTAGCCAGATTGTAAGTCACCGAGTCTTTGCTCTTACTCTTAATATTGCGTGCTAGCCTGATTGTAAGCCACTGAGTCTTTGCTCTTACTCTTAATATTGTGTGCTAGCCTGATTGCCTGATTGTAAGCCACCGAGTCTTTGCTCTTACTCTTAATATTGCGTGCTAGCCAGATTGTAAGCCACCGAGTCTTTGCTCTTACTCTTAATATTGCGTGCTAGCCTGATTGTAGGCCACCGAGTCTTTGCTCTTACTCTTAATATTGCGTGCTAACCTGATTGTAAGCCTCCAAGTCTTTGCTCTTACTCTTAATATTGCGTGCTAGCCAGATTGTAGGCCACCGAGTCTTTGCTCTTACTCTTAATATTACGTGCTAGCCAGATTGTAAGTCACCGAGTCTTTGCTCTTACTCTTAATATTGCGTGCTAGCCTGATTGTAAGCCACTGAGTCTTTGCTCTTACTCTTAATATTGCGTGCTAGCCTGATTGTAGGCCACCGAGTCTTTGTTCTTACTCTTAATATTGCGTGCTAGTCAGATTGTAAGTCACCGAGTCTTTGCTCTTACTCTTAATATTGCGTGCTAGCCTGATTGTAGACCACCGAGTCTTTGCTCTTACTCTTAATATTGCGTGCTAGCCTGATTGTAAGCCACCGAGTCTTTGCTCTTACTCTTAATATTGCGTGCTAGCCTGATTGTAGGCCACCGAGTCTTTGTTCTTACTCTTAATATTGCGAGCTAGCCTGATTGTAAGCCACTGAGTCTTTGCTCTTGCTCTTAATATTGCGTGCTAGCCTGATTGTAGGCCACCGAGTCTTTGCTCTTACTCTTAATATTGGGGGCTAGTCTGATTGTAAGCCACCGAGTCTTTGCTCTTACTCTTATATTGCGTGCTAGCCTGATTGTAAGCCACCGAGTTTTTGCTCTTACTCTTAATATTGCGTGCTAGCCTGATTGTAAGCCACCGAGTCTTTGCTTTTACTCTTAATATTGCGTGCTAGCCTGATTGTAGGCCACCGAGTCTTTGCTCTTACTCTTAATATTGCGTGCTAGCCTGATTGTAAGCCACCGAGTCTTTGTTCTTACTCTTAATATTGCGTGCTAGCCTGATTGTAGGCCACCGAGTCTTTGTTCTTACTCTTAATATTGCGTGCTAGCCTGATTGTAGGCCACCGAGTCTTTGCTCTTACTCTTAATATTGCGTGCTAGCCTGATTGTAAGCCACCGTGTCTTTGTTCCTACTCTTAATATTGCGTGCTAGCCAGATTGTAGGCCACCGAGTCTTTGCTCTTACTCTTAATATTACGTGCTAGCCAGATTGTAAGCCACCGAGTCTTTGCTCTTACTCTTAATATTGCGTGCTAGCCTGATTGTAAGCCACTGAGTCTTTGCTCTCACTCTTAATATTGCGTGCTAGCCTGATTGTAGGCCACCGAGTCTTTGTTCTTACTCTTAATATTGCATGCTAGCCTGATTGTAAGCCACTGAGTCTTTGCTCTTACTCTTAATATTGCGTGCTAGCCTGATTGTAGGCCACCGAGTCTTTGTTCTTACTCTTAATATTGCGTGCTAACCAGATTGTAAGTCACCGAGTCTTTGCTCTTACTCTTAATATTGCGTGCTAGCCTGATTGTAAGCCACCGAGTCTTTGCTCTTACTCTTAATATTGAGTGCTAGTCTGATTGTAAGCCAACGAGTCTTTGCTCTTACTCTTAATATTGCGTGCTAGCCTGATTGTAAGCCACCGAGTCTTTGCTCTTACTCTTCATATTGCGTGCTAGCCTGATTGTAAGCCACCGAGTCTTTGCTCTTACTCTTAATATTGCGTGCTAGCCTGATTGTAGGCCACCGAGTCTTTGCTCTTGCTCTTAATATTGCGTGCTAGCCTGATTGTAGACCACCGAGTCTTTGCTCTTACTCTTAATATTGCGTGCTAGCCTGATTGTAAACCACCGAGTCTTTGCTCTTACTCTTAATATTGCGTGCTAGCCTGATTGTAGGCAACCGTGTCTTTGTTCTTACTCTTAATATTGCGTGCTAGCCTGATTGTAAGCCACTGAGTCTTTGCTCTTGCTCTTAATATTGCGTGCTTGCCTGATTGTAGGCCACCGAATCTTTGCTCTTACTCTTAATATTGCGTGCTAGCCTGATTGTAAGCCACCGAGTCTTTGCTCTTACTCTTAATATTGCGTGCTAGCCTGATTGTAAGCCACCGAGTCTTTGTTCTTACTCTTAATAATGCGTGCTAGCCTGATTGTTAGCCACCGAGTCTTTGCTCTTACTCTTAATATTGCGTGTTTGCCTGATTGTAGGCCACCGAGTCTTTGTTCTTACTCTTAATATTGCGTGCTAGCCTGATTGTAGGCCACCGAGTCTTTGCTCTTACTCTTAATATTGCGTGCTAGCCTGATTGTAAGCCACCGAGTCTTTGCTCTTACTCTTAATATTGCGTGCTAGCCAGATTGTAGGCCACCGAGTCTTTGCTCTTACTCTTAATATTACGTGCTAGCCAGATTGTAAGTCACCGAGTCTTTGCTCTTACTCTTAATATTGCGTGCTAGCCTGATTGTAAGCCACTGAGTCTTTGCTCTTACTCTTAATATTGTGTGCTAGCCTGATTGCCTGATTGTAAGCCACCGAGTCTTTGCTCTTACTCTTAATATTGCGTGCTAGCCAGATTGTAAGCCACCGAGTCTTTGCTCTTACTCTTAATATTGCGTGCTAGCCTGATTGTAGGCCACCGAGTCTTTGCTCTTACTCTTAATATTGCGTGCTAACCTGATTGTAAGCCTCCAAGTCTTTGCTCTTACTCTTAATATTGCGTGCTAGCCTGATTGTAAGCCACCGAGTCTTTGCTCTTACTCTTAATATTGCGTGCGAGCCTGATTATAAGCCACCGAGTCTTTGTTCTTACTCTTAATATTGCGTGCTAGCTGATTGTAGGCTACCGAGTCTTTGCTCTTACTCTTAATATTGCGTGTTTGCCTGATTGTAAGCCACCGAGTCTTTGTTCTTACTCTTAATATTGCGTACTAGCCTGATTGTAAGACACTGAATCTTTGCTCTTACTCTTAATATTGCGTGCTAGCCTGATTGTAAGCCACCGAGTCTTTGCTCCTACTCTTAATATTGCGTGCTAGCCTGATTGTAAGCCACCGAGTCTTTGCTCTTACTCTTAATATTGCGTGCTAGCCTGATTGTAAGCCACCGAGTCTTTGCTCTTACTCTTAATATTGCGTGCTAGCCTGATTGTAGGCCACCGAGTCTTTGTTCTTACTCTTAATATTGCGTGCTAGCCTGAGTGTAAGCCACTGAGTCTTTGCTCTTGCTCTTAATATTGCGTGCTAGCCTGATTGTAAGCCACCGAGTCTTTGCTCTTACTCTTAATATTGCGTGCTAGCCTGATTGTAAGCTACCGAGTCTTTGCTCTTACTCTTAATATTGCGTGCTAGCCTGATTGTAAGCCACCGAGTCTTTGTTCTTACTCTTAATATTGCGTGCTAGCCTGATTGTAAACCACCGAGTCTTTGCTCTTACTCTTAATATTGCGTGCTAGCCTGATTGTAGGCCACCGAATCTTTGCTCTTACACTTAATATTGCGTGCTAACCTGATTGTAAGCCACCGAGTCTTTGCTCTTACTCTTAATATTGCGTGCTAGCCTGATTGTAAGCCACCGTGTCTTTGCTCTTATTCTTAATATTGCGTGCTAGCCTGATTGTAAGCCACCGAGTCTTTGTTCTTACTCTTAATATTGCGTGCTAACCTGATTGTAGGCAACCGAATCTTTGCTCTTACTCTTAATATTGCGTGCTAGCCTGATTGTAAGCCACCGAGTCTTTGCTCTTACTCTTAATATTGCGTGCTAGCCAGATTGTAGGCCACCGAGTCTTTGCTCTTACTCTTAATATTGCGTGCTAGCCAGATTGTAAGTCACCGAGTCTTTGCTCTTACTCTTAATATTGCGTGCTAGCCTGATTGTAAGCCACTGAATCTTTGCTCTTACTCTTAATATTGCGTGCTAGCCTGATTGCCTGATTGCAAGCCACTGAGTCTTTGCTCTTACTCTTAATATTGCGTGCTAGCCTGATTGTAGGCCACCGAGTCTTTGTTCTTACTCTTAATATTGCGTGCTAGTCAGATTGTAAGTCACCGAGTCTTTGCTCTTACTCTTAATATTGCGTGCTAGCCTGATTGTAGACCACCGAGTCTTTGCTCTTACTCTTAATATTGCGTGCTAGCCTGATTGTAAGCCACCGAGTCTTTGCTCTTACTCTTAATATTGCGTGCTAGCCTGATTGTAGGCCACCGAGTCTTTATTCTTACTCTTAATATTGCGTGCTAGCCTGATTGTAAGCCACTGAGTCTTTGCTCTCACTCTTAATTTTTCGTGCTAGCCTGATTGTAGGCCACCGAGTCTTTGTTCTTACTCTTAATATTGCATGCTAGCCTGATTGTAAGCCACTGAGTCTTTGCTCTTACTCTTAATATTGCGTGCTAGCCTGATTGTAAGCCACCGAGTCTTTGCTCTTACTCTTAATATTGCGTGCTAGCCTGATTGTAAGCCACCGAGTCTTTGCTCTTACTCTTAATATTGCGTGCTAGCCTGATTGTAGGTCAGCGAGTCTTTGCTCTTACTCTTAATATTGCGTACTAGCCTTATTGTAGGCCACCGAGTCTTTGCTCTTACTCTTAATATTGCGTGCTAGCCTGATTGTAAGCCACCGAGTCTTTGCTCTTACTCTTAATATTGCGTACTAGCCTGATTGTAAGCCACCGAGTCTTTGCTCTTACTCTTAATATTGCGTGCTAGCCTGATTGTAGGTCAGCGAGTCTTTGCTCTTACTCTTAATATTGCGTGCTAGCCTGATTGTAGGCCACCGAGTCTTTGCTCTTACTCTTAATATTGCGTGCTAGCCTGATTGTAGACCACCGAGTCTTTGCTCTTACTCTTAATATTGCGTGCTAGCCTGATTGTAGGCCACCGAGTCTTTGTTCTTACTCTTAATATTGCGTGCTAGTCAGATTGTAAGTCACCGAGTCTTTGCTCTTACTCTTAATATTGCGGGCTAGCCTGATTGTAGACCACCGAGTGTTTGCTCTTACTCTTAATATTGCGTGCTAGCCTGATTGCAAGCCACTGAGTCTTTGCTCTTGCTCTTAATATTGCGTGCTAGCCTCATTGTAGGCCACAGAGTCTTTGCTCTTACTCTTAATATTGCGTGCTAGCCTGATTGTAGGCCACCGAGTCTTTGTTCTTACTCTTAATATTGCGTGCTAACCAGATTGTAAGTCACCGAGTCTTTGCTCTTACTCTTAATATTGCGTGCTAGCCTGATTGTAAGCCACCGAGTCTTTGCTCTTACTTTTAATATTGCGTGCTAGCCTGATTGTAAGCCACCGAGTCTTTGCTCTTACTCTTAATATTACGTGCTAGCCAGATTGTAAGTCACCGAGTCTTTGCTCTTACTCTTAATATTGCGTGCTAGCCTGATTGTAAGCCACTGAGTCTTTGCTCTTACTCTTAATATTGCGTGCTAGCCTGATTGCCTGATTGTAAGCCACTGAGTCTTTGCTCTTACTCTTAATATTGCGTGCTAGCCTGATTGTAAGCCACCGAGTCTTTGCTCTTACTCTTAATATTGCGTGCTAGCCTGATTGTAAGCCACCGAGTCTTTGCTCTTACTCTTAATATTGCGTGCTAGCCTGATTGTAAGCCACTGAGTCTTTGCTCTTACTCTTAATATTGCGTGCTAGCCTGATTGTAAGCCACCGAGTCTTTGCTCTTACTCTTAATATTGCGTGCTAGCCTGATTGTAGGCCACCGAGTCTTTGCTCTTACTCTTAATATTGCGTGCTAGCCTGATTGTAGGCCACCGAGTCTTTGTTCTTACTCTTAATATTGCGTGCTAGCCTGATTGTAAGCCACTGAGTCTTTGCTCTTGCTCTTAATATTGCGTGCTATCCTGATTGTAGGCCACCGAGTCTTTGCTCTTGCTCTTAATATTGCGTGCTAGCCTGATTGTAAGCCACCGAGTCTTTGTTCTTACTCTTAATATTGCGTGCTAGCCTGATTGTAGGTCAGCGAGTCTTTGCTCTTACTCTTAATATTGCGTGCTAGCCTGATTGTAGGCCACCGAGTCTTTGCTCTTACTCTTAATATTGCGTGCTAGCCTGATTGTAGACCACCGAGTCTTTGCTCTTACTCTTAATATTGCGTGCTAGCCTGATTGTAAGCCACCAAGTCTTTGCTCTTACTCTTAATATTGCGTGCTAGCCTGATTGTAGGCCACCGAGTCTTTGCTCTTACTCTTAATATTGCGTGCTATCCTGATTGTAAGCCACCGAGTCTTTGCTCTTACTCTTAATATTGCGTGCTAGCCTGATTGTAAGCCACCGAGTCTTTACTCTTACTCTTAATATTCCGTACTAGCCTGATTGTAAGCCACCGAGTCTTTGCTCTTACTCTTAATATTGCGTGCTAGCCTGATTGTAAGCCACCGAGTCTTTGCTCTTACTCTTAATATTGCGTGCTAGCCTGATTGTAGGCCACCGAGTCTTTGTTCTTACTCTTAATATTGCGTGCTAGCCTGATTGTAAGCCACTGAGTCTTTGCTCTTGCTCTTAATATTGCGTGCTAGCCTGATTGTAGGCCACCGAGTCTTTGATCTTGCTCTTAATATTGCGTGCTAGCCTGATTGTAAGCCACCGAGTCTTTGCTCTTACTCTTAATATTGCATGCTAGCCTGATTGTAAGCCACCGAGTCTTTGCTCTTACTCTTAATATTGCGTGCTAGCCAGATTGTAAGCCACCGAGTCTTTGCTCTTACTCTTAATATTACGTGCTAGCCTGATTGTAAGCCACCGAGTCTTTGCCCTTACTCTTAATATTGCGTGCTAGCCTGATTGTAAGCCACCGAGTCTTTGTTCTTACTTTTAATATTGCGTGCTAGCCTGATTGTAGACCACCGAGTCTTTGCTCTTACTCTTAATATTGCGTGCTAGCCTGATTGTAAGCCACCAAGTCTTTGCTCTTACTCTTAATATTGCGTTCTAGCCTGATTGTAGGCCACCGAGTCTTTGCTCTTACTCTTAATATTGCGTGCTATCCTGATTGAAAGCCACCGAGTCTTTGCTCTTACTCTTAATATTGCGTGCTAGCCTGATTGTAAGCCACCGAGTCTTTACTCTTACTCTTAATATTCCGTGCTATCCTGATTGTAAGCCACCGAGTCTTTGCTCTTACTCTTAATATTGCGTGCTAGCCTGATTGTAAGCCACCGAGTCTTTGCTCTTACTCTTAATATTGCGTGCTAGCCTGATTGTAGGCCACCGAGTCTTTGTTCTTACTCTTAATATTGCGTGCTAGCCTGATTGTAAGCCACTGAGTCTTTGCTCTTGCTCTTAATATTGCGTGCTAGCCTGATTGTAAGCCACCGAGTCTTTGATCTTGCTCTTAATATTGCGTGCTAGCCTGATTGTAAGCCACCGAGTCTTTGCTCTTACTCTTAATATTGCATGCTAGCCTGATTGTAAGCCACCGAGTCTTTGCTCTTACTCTTAATATTGCGTGCTAGCCAGATTGTAAGCCACCGAGTCTTTGCTCTTACTCTTAATATTACGTGCTAGCCTGATTTTAGGCCACCGAGTCTTTGCTCTTACTCTTAATATTGCATGCTAACCTGATTGTAAGCCACTGAGTCTTTGCTCTTACTCTTAATATTGCGTGCTAGCCTGATTGTAAGCCACCGAGTCTTTGCTCTTACTCTTAATATTGCGTGCTAGCCTGATTGTAAGCCACCGAGTCTTTGCTCTTACTCTTAATATTGCCTGTTTGCCTGATTGTAGGCCACCGAGTCTTTGTTCTTACTCTTAATATTGCGTACTAGCCTGATTGTAGGCCACCGAGTCTTTGCTCTTACTCTTAATATTGCGTGCTAGCCTGATTGTAAGCCACCGAGTCTTTGTTCTTACTCTTAATATTGCGTGCTAGCCTGATTGTAGGTCAGCGAGTCTTTGCTCTTACTCTTAATATTGCGTGCTAGCCTGATTGTAGGCCACCGAGTCTTTGCTCTTACTCTTAATATTGCGTGCTAGCCTGATTGTAGACCACCGAGTCTTTGCTCTTACTCTTAATATTGCGTGCTAGCCTGATTGTAAGCCACCAAGTCTTTGCTCTTGCTCTTAATATTGCGTGCTAGCCTGATTGTAGGCCACCGAGTCTTTGCTCTTACTCTTAATATTGCGTGCTATCCTGATTGTAAGCCACCGAGTCTTTGCTCTTACTCTTAATATTGCGTGCTAGCCTGATTGTAAGCCACCGAGTCTTTACTCTTACTCTTAATATTCCGTACTAGCCTGATTGTAAGCCACCGAGTCTTTGCTCTTACTCTTAATATTGCGTGCTAGCCTGATTGTAAGCCACCGAGTCTTTGCTCTTACTCTTAATATTGCGTGCTAGCCTGATTGTAGGCCACCGAGTCTTTGTTCTTACTCTTAATATTGCGTGCTAGCCTGATTGTAAGCCACTGAGTCTTTGCTCTTGCTCTTAATATTACGTGCTAGCCTGATTGTAAGCCACCGAGTCTTTGCCCTTACTCTTAATATTGCGTGCTAGCCTGATTGTAAGCCACCGAGTCTTTGTTCTTACTTTTAATATTGCGTGCTAGCCTGATTGTAGGTCAGCGAGTCTTTGCTCTTACTCTTAATATTGCGTGCTAGCCTGATTGTAGGCCACCGAGTCTTTGCTCTTACTCTTAATATTGCGTGCTAGCCTGATTGTAGACCACCGAGTCTTTGCTCTTACTCTTAATATTGCGTGCTAGCCTGATTGTAAGCCACCAAGTCTTTGCTCTTACTCTTAATATTGCGTTCTAGCCTGATTGTAGGCCACCGAGTCTTTGCTCTTACTCTTAATATTGCGTGCTATCCTGATTGTAAGCCACCGAGTCTTTGCTCTTACTCTTAATATTGCGTGCTAGCCTGATTGTAAGCCACCGAGTCTTTACTCTTACTCTTAATATTCCGTGCTATCCTGATTGTAAGCCACCGAGTCTTTGCTCTTACTCTTAATATTGCGTGCTAGCCTGATTGTAAGCCACCGAGTCTTTGCTCTTACTCTTAATATTGCGTGCTAGCCTGATTGTAGGCCACCGAGTCTTTGTTCTTACTCTTAATATTGCGTGCTAGCCTGATTGTAAGCCACTGAGTCTTTGCTCTTGCTCTTAATATAGCGTGCTAGCCTGATTGTAAGCCACCGAGTCTTTGATCTTGCTCTTAATATTGCGTGCTAGCCTGATTGTAAGCCACCGAGTCTTTGCTCTTACTCTTAATATTGCATGCTAGCCTGATTGTAAGCCACCGAGTCTTTGCTCTTACTCTTAATATTGCGTGCTAGCCAGATTGTAAGCCACCGAGTCTTTGCTCTAACTCTTAATATTACGTGCTAGCCTGATTTTAGGCCACCGAGTCTTTGCTCTTACTCTTAATATTGCGTGCTAACCTGATTGTAAGCCACTGAGTCTTTGCTCTTACTCTTAATATTGCGTGCTAGCCTGATTGTAAGCCACCGAGTCTTTGCTCATACTCTTAATATTGCGTGCTAGCCTGATTGTAAGCCACCGAGTCTTTGCTCTTACTCTTAATATTGCCTGTTTGCCTGATTGTAGGCCACCGAGTCTTTGTTCTTACTCTTAATATTGCGTACTAGCCTGATTGTAGGCCACCGAGTCTTTGCTCTTACTCTTAATATTCCATGCTAGCCTGATTGTAAGCCACCGAGTCTTTGCTCTTACTCTTAATATTGCGTGCTAGCCAGATTGTAAGCCACCGAGTCTTTGCTCTTACTCTTAATATTACGTGCTAGCCTGATTTTAGGCCACCGAGTCTTTGCTCTTACTCTTAATATTGCGTGCTAACCTGATTGTAAGCCACTGAGTCTTTGCTCTTACTCTTAATATTGCGTGCTAGCCTGATTGTAAGCCACCGAGTCTTTGCTCTTACTCTTAATATTGCGTGCTAGCCTGATTGTAAGCCACCGAGTCTTTGCTCTTACTCTTAATATTGCCTGTTTGCCTGATTGTAGGCCACCGAGTCTTTGTTCTTACTCTTAATATTGCGTGCTAGCCTGATTGTAGGTCAGCGAGTCTTTGCTCTTACTCTTAATATTGCGTGCTAGCCTGATTGTAGGCCACCGAGTCTTTGCTCTTACTCTTAATATTGCGTGCTAGCCTGATTGTAGACCACCGAGTCTTTGCTCTTACTCTTAATATTGCGTGCTAGCCTGATTGTAAGCCACCAAGTCTTTGCTCTTACTCTTAATATTGCGTGCTAGCCTGATTGTAGGCCACCGAGTCTTTGCTCTTACTCTTAATATTGCGTGCTATCCTGATTGTAAGCCACCGAGTCTTTGCTCTTACTCTTAATATTGCGTGCTAGCCTGATTGTAAGCCACCGAGTCTTTACTCTTACTCTTAATATTCCGTACTAGCCTGATTGTAAGCCACCGAGTCTTTGCTCTTACTCTTAATATTGCGTGCTAGCCTGATTGTAAGCCACCGAGTCTTTGCTCTTACTCTTAATATTGCGTGCTAGCCTGATTGTAGGCCACCGAGTCTTTGTTCTTACTCTTAATATTGCGTGCTAGCCTGATTGTAAGCCACTGAGTCTTTGCTCTTGCTCTTAATATTGCGTGCTAGCCTGATTGTAAGCCACCGAGTCTTTGATCTTGCTCTTAATATTGCGTGCTAGCCTGATTGTAAGCCACCGAGTCTTTGCTCTTACTCTTAATATTGCATGCTAGCCTGATTGTAAGCCACCGAGTCTTTGCTCTTACTCTTAATATTGCGTGCTAGCCAGATTGTAAGCCACCGAGTCTTTGCTCTTACTCTTAATATTACGTGCTAGCCTGATTGTAAGCCACCGAGTCTTTGCCCTTACTCTTAATATTGCGTGCTAGCCTGATTGTAAGCCACCGAGTCTTTGTTCTTACTTTTAATATTGCGTGCTAGCCTGATTGTAGGTCAGCGAGTCTTTGCTCTTACTCTTAATATTGCGTGCTAGCCTGATTGTAGGCCACCGAGTCTTTGCTCTTACTCTTAATATTGCGTGCTAGCCTGATTGTAGACCACCGAGTCTTTGCTCTTACTCTTAATATTGCGTGCTAGCCTGATTGTAAGCCACCAAGTCTTTGCTCTTACTCTTAATATTGCGTTCTAGCCTGATTGTAGGCCACCGAATCTTTGCTCTTACTCTTAATATTGCGTGCTATCCTGATTGTAAGCCACCGAGTCTTTGCTCTTACTCTTAATATTGCGTGCTAGCCTGATTGTAAGCCACCGAGTCTTTACTCTTACTCTTAATATTCCGTGCTATCCTGATTGTAAGCCACCGAGTCTTTGCTCTTACTCTTAATATTGCGTGCTAGCCTGATTGTAAGCCACCGAGTCTTTGCTCTTACTCTTAATATTGCGTGCTAGCCTGATTGTAGGCCACCGAGTCTTTGTTCTTACTCTTAATATTGCGTGCTAGCCTGATTGTAAGCCACTGAATCTTTGCTCTTGCTCTTAATATTGCGTGCTAGCCTGATTGTAAGCCACCGAGTCTTTGATCTTGCTCTTAATATTGCGTGCTAGCCTGATTGTAAGCCACCGAGTCTTTGCTCTTACTCTTAATATTGCATGCTAGCCTGATTGTAAGCCACCGAGTCTTTGCTCTTACTCTTAATATTGCGTGCTAGCCAGATTGTAAGCCACCGAGTCTTTGCTCTAACTCTTAATATTACGTGCTAGCCTGATTTTAGGCCACCGAGTCTTTGCTCTTACTCTTAATATTGCGTGCTAACCTGATTGTAAGCCACTGAGTCTTTGCTCTTACTCTTAATATTGCGTGCTAGCCTGATTGTAAGCCACCGAGTCTTTGCTCTTACTCTTAATATTGCGTGCTAGCCTGATTGTAAGCCACCGAGTCTTTGCTCTTACTCTTAATATTGCCTGTTTGCCTGATTGTAGGCCACCGAGTCTTTGTTCTTACTCTTAATATTGCGTACTAGCCTGATTGTAGGCCACCGAGTCTTTGCTCTTACTCTTAATATTGCGTGCTAGCCTGATTGTAAGCCACCGAGTCTTTGCTCTTACTCTTAATATTGCGTGCTAGCCAGATTGTAGGCCACCGAGTCTTTGCTCTTACTCTTAATATTGCGTGCTAGCCTGATTGTAAGCCACTGATTCTTTGCTCTTACTCTTAATATTGCGTGCTAGCCTGATTGTATGCCACCGAGTCTTTGCTCTTACTCTTAATATTGCGTGCTAGCCTGATTGTAAGCCACCGGATCTTTGCTCTTACTCTTAATATTGCGTGCTAGCCAGATTGTAGGCCACCGAGTCTTTGTTCTTACTCTTAATATTGCGTGCTAGCCTGATTGTAAGCCACTGAATCTTTGCTCTTACTCTTAATATTGCGTGCTAGCCTGATTTTAGACCACCGAGTCTTTGCTCTTACTCTTAATATTGCGTGCTAACCTGATTGTAAGCCACCGAGTCTTTGCTCTTACTCTTAATATTGCGTGCTAGCCTGATTGTAAGCCACCGAGTCTTTGCTCTTACTCTTAATATTGCGTGCTAGCCTGATTGTAAGCCACCGAGTCTTTGCTCTTACTCTTAATATTGCGTGCTAGCCTGATTGTATGCCACCGAGTCTTTGCTCTTACTCTTAATATTGCGTGCTAGCCTGATTGTAGGCCACCGAGTCTTTGTTCTTACTCTTAATATTGCGTGCTAGCCTGATTGTAAGCCACTGAATCTTTGCTCTTACTCTTAATATTGCGTGCTAGCCTGATTTTAGACCACCGAGTCTTTGCTCTTACTCTTAATATTGCGTGCTAACCTGATTGTAAGCCACCGAGTCTTTGCTCTTACTCTTAATATTGCGTGCTAGCCTGATTGTAAGCCACCGAGTCTTTGCTCTTACTCTTAATATTGCGTGCTAGCCTGATTGTAAGCCACCGAGTTTTTGTTCTTACTCTTAATATTGCGTGCTAGCCTGATTGTAAGCCACCGAGTCTTTGCTCTTACTCTTAATATTGCGTGTTTACCTGATTGTAGGCCACCGAGTCTTTCTTCTTACTCTTAATATTGCGTGCTAGCCTGATTGTAGGCCACCGAGTCTTTGCTCTTACTCTTAATATTGCGTGCTAGCCTGATTGTAAGCCAACGAGTCTTTGCTCTTACTCTTAATATTGCGTGTTAGCCAGATTGTAGGCCACCGAGTCTTTGCTCTTACTCTTAATATTACGTGCTAGCCTGATTGTAAGTCACCGAGTCTTTGCTCTTACTCTTAATATTGCGTGCTAGCCTGATTGTAAGCCACTGAGTCTTTGCTCTTACTCTTAATATTGCGTGCTAGCCTGATTGCCTGATTGTAAGCCACTGAGTCTTTGCTCTTACTCTTAATATTGCGTGCTAGCCTGATTGTAAGCCACCGAGTCTTTGCTCTTACTCTTAATATTGCGTGCTAGCCTGATTGTAAGCCACCGAGTCTTTGCTCTTACTCTTAATATTGCGTGCTAGCCTGATTGTAAGCCACCGAGTCTTTGCTCTTACTCTTAATATTGCGTGCTAGCCAGATTGTAGGCCACCGAGTCTTTGCTCTTACTCTTAATATTACGTGCTAGCCAGATTGTAAGTCACCGAGTCTTTGCTCTTACTCTTAATATTGCGTGCTAGCCTGATTGTAAGCCACTGAGTCTTTACTCTTACTCTTAATCTTGCGTGCTAGCCTGATTGCCTGATTGTAAGCCACTGAGTCTTTGCTCTTACTCTTAATATTGCGTGCTAGCCTGATTGTAGGCCACCGAGTCTTTGCTCTTACTCTTAATATTGCGTGCTAGCCTGCTTGTAAGCCACCGAGTCTTTGCTCTTACTCTTAATATTGCGTGCTAGCCTGATTGTAAGCCACCGAGTCTTTGCTCTTACTCTTAATATTGCGTGCTAGCCTGATTGTAGGCCACCGAGTCTTTGTTCTTACTCTTAATATTGCGTGCTAGCCTGATTGTAAGCCACTGAGTCTTTGCTCTTGCTCTTAATATTGCGTGCTAGCCTGATTGTAAGCCACCGAGTCTTTGCTCTTGCTCTTAATATTGCGTGCTAGCCTGATTGTAAGCCACCGAGTCTTTGTTCTTACTCTTAATATTGCGTGCTAGCCTGATTGTAGGTCAGCGAGTCTTTGCTCTTACTCTTAATATTGCGTGCTAGCCTGATTGTAGGCCACCGAGTCTTTGCTCTTACTTTTAATATTGCGTGCTAGCCTGATTGTAGACCACCGAGTCTTTGCTCTTACTCTTAATATTGCGTGCTCGCCTGATTGTAAGCCACCGAGTCTTTGCTCTTACTCTTAATATTGCGTGCTAGCCTGATTGTAGGCCACCGAGTCTTTGCTCTTACTCTTAATATTGCGTGCTATCCTGATTGTAAGCCACCGAGTCTTTGCTCTTACTCTTAATATTGCGTGCTAGCCTGATTGTAAGCCACCGAGTCTTTACTCTTACTCTTAATATTGACTGCTAGCCTGATTGTAAGCCACCGAGTCTTTGCTCTTACTCTTAATATTGCGTGCTAGCCTGATTGTAAGCCACCGAGTCTTTGCTCTTACTCTTAATATTGCGTGCTAGCCTGATTGTAGGCCACCGAGTCTTTGTTCTTACTCTTAATATTGCGTGCTAGCCTGATTGTAAGCCACTGAGTCTTTGCTCTTGCTCTTAATATTGCGTGCTAGCCTGATTGTAAGCCACCGAGTCTTTGATCTTGCTCTTAATATTGCGTGCTAGCCTGATTGTAAGCCACCGAGTCTTTGCTCTTACTCTTAATATTGCATGCTAGCCTGATTGTAAGCCACCGAGTCTTTGCTCTTACTCTTAATATTGCGTGCTAGCCAGATTGTAAGCCACCGAGTCTTTGCTCTTACTCTTAATATTGCGTGCTAGCCTGATTTTAGGCTACCGAGTCTTTGCTCTTACTCTTAATATTGCGTGCTAACCTGATTGTAAGCCACCGAGTCTTTGCTCTTACTCTTAATATTGCGTGCTAGCCTGATTGTAAGCCACCGAGTCTTTGCTCTTACTCTTAATATTGCGTGCTAGCCTGATTGTAAGCCACCGAGTCTTTGCTCTTACTCTTAATATTGCGTGTTTGCCTGATTGTAGGCCACCGAGTCTTTGTTCTTACTCTTAATATTGCGTGCTAGCCTGATTGTAGGCCACCGAGTCTTTGCTCTTACTCTTAATATTGCGTGCTAGCCTGATTGTAAGCCACCGAGTCTTTGCTCTTACTCTTAATATTGCGTGCTAGCCAGATTGTAGGCCACCGAGTCTTTGCTCTTACTCTTAATATTACGTGCTAGCCAGATTGTAAGTCACCGAGTCTTTGCTCTTACTCTTAATATTGCGTGCTAGCCTGATTGTAAGCCACTGAGTCTTTGCTCTTACTCTTAATATTGCGTGCTAGCCTGATTGCCTGATCGTAAGCCACTGAGTCTTTGCTCTTACTCTTAATATTGCGTGCTAGCCTGATTGTAGGCCACCGAGTCTTTGTTCTTGCTCTTAATATTGCGTGCTAGCCTGATTGTAAGTCACCGAGTCTTTGCTCTTACTCTTAATATTGCGTGCTAGCCTGATTGTAGACCACCGAGTCTTTGCTCTTGCTCTTAATATTGCGTGCTAGCCTGATTGTAAGCCACCGAGTCTTTGTTCTTACTCTTAATATTGCGTGCTAGCCTGATTGTAAGCCACTGAGTCTTTGCTCTTGCTCTTAATATTGCGTGCTAGCCTGATTGTAGGCCACCGAGTCTTTGCTCTTACTCTTAATATTGCGTGCTAGCCAGATTGTAAGCCACCAAGTCTTTGCTCTTACTCTTAATATTGCGTGCTAGCCTGATTGTAAGCCACCGAGTCTTTGCTCTTACTCTTAATATTGCGTGCTAGCCTGATTGTAAGCCACCGAGTCTTTGCTCTTACTCTTAATATTACGTGCTAGCCTGATTGTAGGCCACCGAATCTTTGCTCTTACTCTTAATATTGCGTGCTAGCCTGATTGTAAGCCACCGAGTCTTTGTTCTTACTCTTAATATTGCGTGCTAGCCTGATTGTAAGCCACTGAGTCTTTGCTCTTGCTCTTAATATTGCGTGCTAGCCTGATTGTAGGCCACCGAGTCTTTGCTCTTGCTCTTAGCATTGCGTGCTAGCCTGATTGTAAGCCACCGAGTCTTTGCTCTTTCTCTTAATATTGCGTGCTAGCCTGATTGTAAGCCACCGAGTCTTTGCTCTTACTCTTAATATTGCGTGCTAGCCTGATTGTAGGCCACCGAGTCTTTGCTCTTACTATTAATATTGCGTGCTAACCTGATTGTAAGCCTCCGAGTCTTTGCTCTTACTCTTAATATTGCGTGCTAGCCTGATTGTAAGCCACCGAGTCTTTGCTCTTACTCTTAATATTGTTTGCTAGCCTGATTGTAAGCCACCGAGTCTTTGTTCTTACTCTTAATATTGCGCGCTAGCCTGATTGTAGGCTACCGAGTCTTTGCTCTTACTCTTAATATTGCGTGTTTGCCTGATTGTAGGCCACCGAGTCTTTGTTCTTACTCATAATATTGCGTGCTAGCCTGATTGTAGGCCACCGAGTCTTTGCTCTTACTCTTAATATTGCATGCTAGCCTGATTGTAGGCCACCGAGTCTTTGTTCTTACTCTTAATGTTGCGTGCTAGCCTGATTGTAAGCCACCGAGTCTTTGCTCTTACTCTTAATATTGCGTGCTAGCCTGATTGTAGGCCACCGAGTCTTTGCTCTTACTCTTAATATTGCCTGCTAGCCTGATTGTAGGCCACCGAGTCTTTGTTCTTACTCTTAATATTGCGTGCTAGCCTGATTGTAGGCCACCGAGTCTTTGCTCTTACTCTTAATATTGCGTGCTAGCCAGATTGTAAGCCACCGAGTCTTTGCATTTACTTTTAATATTGTGTGCTAGCCTGATTGTAGGCCACCGAGTCTTTGCTCTTGCTCTTAATATTACGTGCTAGCCTGATTGTAAGCCACCAAGTCTTTGCTCTCACTCTTAATATTGCGTGCTAGCCTGATTGTAGGCCACCGAGTCTTTATTCTTACTCTTAATATTGCGTGCTAGCCAGATTGTAAGCCACCGAGTCTTTGCTCTTACTCTTAATATTGCGTGCTAGCCTGATTGGAGGCCACCGAGTCTTTGCTCTTACTCTTAATATTGCGTGCTAGCCAGATTATAAGCCACCGAGTCTTTGCTCTTACTCTTAATATTACGTGCTAGCCTGATTGTAAGCCACCGAGTCTTTGCTCTTACTCTTAATATTGCGTGCTAGCCAGATTGTAAGCCACCGAGTCTTTTCTCTTACACTTAATATTGCGTGCTAGCCTGATTGTAGGCCACCGAGTCTTTGCTCATACTCTTAATATTGCGTGCTAGCCTGATTGTAAGCCACCGAGTCTTTGCTCTTACTTTTAATATTGCGTGCTAGCCTGATTGTAAGCCACTGAGTCTTTTCTCTTACTCTTAATATTGCGTGCTAGCCTGATTGTAAGCCACCAAGTCTTTGCTCTTACTCTTAATATTGCGTGCTAGCCTGATTGTAGGCCACCGAGTCTTTGCTCTTACTCTTAATATTGCGTGCTAGCCTGATTGTAAGCCACCGAGTCTTTGCTCTTACTCTTAATATTGCGTGCTAGCCTGATTGTAGGCCACCGAGTCTTTGCTCTTACTCTTAATATTGCGTGCTAGCCTGATTGTAAGCCACCGAGTCTTTGCTCTTACTCTTAATATTGCGTGCTAGCCTGATTGTAAGCCACCGAGTCTTTGTTCTTACTCTTAATATTGCGTTCTAGCCTGATTGTAGGCCACCGAGTCTTTGCTCTTACTCTTAATATTGCGTGCTAGCCTGATTGTAAGCCACCGAGTCTTTGCTCTTACTCTTAATATTGCGTGCTAGCCAGATTGTAGGCCACCGAGTCTTTGCTCTTACTCTTAATATTACGTGCTAGCCAGATTGTAAGTCACCGAGTCTTTGCTCTTACTCTTAATATTGCGTGCTTGCCTGATTGTAAGCCACTGAGTCTTTGCTCTTACTCTTAATATTGCGTGCTAGCCTGATTGCAGGCCACCGAGTCTTTGTTCTTACTCTTAATATTGCGTGCTAGCCTGATTGTAAGCCACTGAATCTTTGCTCTTACTCTTAATATTGCGTGATAGCCTGATTGTAAGCCACCGAGTCTTTGCTCTTACTCTTAATATTGCGTGCTAGCCTGATTGTAGGCCACCGAGTCTTTGCTCTTACTCTTAATATTGCGTGTTTGCCTGATTGTAGGCCACCGAGTCTTTGTTCTTACTCTTAATATTGCGTGCTAGCCTGATTGTAGGCCACCGAGTCTTTGCTCTTACTCTTAATATTGCGTGCTAGCCTGATTGTAGGCCACCGAGTCTTTGTTCTTACTCTTAATGTTGCGTGCTAGCCTGATTGTAAGCCACCGAGTCTTTGCTCTTACTCTTAATATTGCGTGCTAGCCTGATTGTAGGCCACCGAGTCTTTGCTCTTACTCTTAATATTGCCTGCTAGCCTGATTGTAGGCCACCGAGTCTTTGTTCTTACTCTTAATATTGCGTGCTAGCCTGATTGTAGGCCACCGAGTCTTTGCTCTTACTCTTAATATTGCGTGCTAGCCAAATTGTAAGCCACCGAGTCTTTGCATTTACTTTTAATATTGCGTGCTAGACTGATTGTAGGCCACCGAGTCTTTGTTCTTGCTCTTAATATTACGTGCTAGCCTGATTGTAAGCCACCAAGTCTTTGCTCTCACTCTTAATATTGCGTGCTAGCCTGATTGTAGGCCACCGAGTCTTTGTTCTTACTCTTAATATTGCGTGCTAGCCAGATTGTAAGCCACCGAGTCTTTGCTCTTACTCTTAATATTGCGTGCTAGCCTGATTGTAGGCCACCGAGTCTTTGCTCTTACTCTTAATATTACATGCTAGCCTGATTGTAAGCCACCAAGTCTTTGCTCTTACTCTTAATATTGCGTGCTAGCCAGATTGTAAGCCACCGAGTCTTTGCTCTTACTCTTAATATTACGTGCTAGCCTGATTGTAAGCCACCGAGTCTTTGCTCTTACTCTTAATATTGCGTGCTAGCCAGATTGTAAGCCACCGAGTCTTTTCTCTTACACTTAATATTGCGTGCTAGCCTGATTGTAGGCCACCGAGTCTTTGCTCATACTCTTAATATTGCGTGCTAGCCTGATTGTAAGCCACCGAGTCTTTGCTCTTACTTTTAATATTGCGTGCTAGCCTGATTGTAAGCCACTGAGTCTTTTCTCTTACTCTTAATATTGCGTGCTAGCCTGATTGTAAGCCACCAAGTCTTTGCTCTTACTCTTAATATTGCGTGCTAGCCTGATTGTAGGCCACCGAGTCTTTGCTCTTACTCTTAATATTGCGTGCTAGCCTGATTGTAAGCCACCGAGTCTTTGCTCTTACTCTTAATATTGCGTGCTAGCCTGATTGTAGGCCACCGAGTCTTTGCTCTTACTCTTAATATTGCGTGCTAGCCTGATTGTAAGCCACCGAGTCTTTGCTCTTACTCTTAATATTGCGTGCTAGCCTGATTGTAAGCCACCGAGTCTTTGTTCTTACTCTTAATATTGCGTTCTAGCCTGATTGTAGGCCACCGAGTCTTTGCTCTTACTCTTAATATTGCGTGCTAGCCTGATTGTAAGCCACCGAGTCTTTGCTCTTACTCTTAATATTGCGTGCTAGCCAGATTGTAGGCCACCGAGTCTTTGCTCTTACTCTTAATATTACGTGCTAGCCAGATTGTAAGTCACCGAGTCTTTGCTCTTACTCTTAATATTGCGTGCTTGCCTGATTGTAAGCCACTGAGTCTTTGCTCTTACTCTTAATATTGCGTGCTAGCCTGATTGCAGGCCACCGAGTCTTTGTTCTTACTCTTAATATTGCGTGCTAGCCTGATTGTAAGCCACTGAATCTTTGCTCTTACTCTTAATATTGCGTGATAGCCTGATTGTAAGCCACCGAGTCTTTGCTCTTACTCTTAATATTGCGTGCTAGCCTGATTGTAGGCCACCGAGTCTTTGCTCTTACTCTTAATATTACGTGCTAACCTGATTGTAAGCCACCAAGTCTTTTCTCTTACTCTTAATATTGCGTGCTAGCCTGATTGTAGGCCACCGAGTCTTTGTTCTTACTCTTAATATTGCGTGCTAGCCAGATTGTAAGCCACCGAGTCTTTGCTCTTACTCTTAATATTGCGTGCTAGCCTGATTGTAGGCCACCGAGTCTTTGCTCTTACTCTTAATATTACATGCTAGCCTGATTGTAAGCCACCAAGTCTTTGCTCTTACTCTTAATATTGCGTGCTAGCCAGATTGTAAGCCACCGAGTCTTTGCTCTTACTCTTAATATTACGTGCTAGCCTGATTGTAAGCCACCGAGTCTTTGCTCTTACTCTTAATATTGCGTGCTAGCCAGATTGTAAGCCACCGAGTCTTTTCTCTTACACTTAATATTGCGTGCTAGCCTGATTGTAGGTCACCGAGTCTTTGCTCATACTCTTAATATTGCGTGCTAGCCTGATTGTAAGCCACCGAGTCTTTGCTCTTACTTTTAATATTGCGTGCTAGCCTGATTGTAAGCCACTGAGTCTTTTCTCTTACTCTTAATATTGCGTGCTAGCCTGATTGTAAGCCACCAAGTCTTTGCTCTTACTCTTAATATTGCGTGCTAGCCTGATTGTAGGCCACCGAGTCTTTGCTCTTACTCTTAATATTGCGTGCTAGCCTGATTGTAAGCCACCGAGTCTTTGCTCTTACTCTTAATATTGCGTGCTAGCCTGATTGTAGGCCACCGAGTCTTTGCTCTTACTCTTAATATTGCGTGCTAGCCTGATTGTAAGCCACCGAGTCTTTGCTCTTACTCTTAATATTGCGTGCTAGCCTGATTGTAAGCCACCGAGTCTTTGTTCTTACTCTTAATATTGCGTTCTAGCCTGATTGTAGGCCACCGAGTCTTTGCTCTTACTCTTAATATTGCGTGCTAGCCTGATTGTAAGCCACCGAGTCTTTGCTCTTACTCTTAATATTGCGTGCTAGCCAGATTGTAGGCCACCGAGTCTTTGCTCTTACTCTTAATATTACGTGCTAGCCAGATTGTAAGTCACCGAGTCTTTGCTCTTACTCTTAATATTGCGTGCTAGCCAGATTGTAAGCCACCGAGTCTTTGCTCTTACTCTTAATATTACGTGCTAGCCTGATTGTAAGCCACCGAGTCTTTGCTCTTACTCTTAATATTGCGTGCTAGCCAGATTGTAAGCCACCGAGTCTTTTCTCTTACACTTAATATTGCGTGCTAGCCTGATTGTAGGTCACCGAGTCTTTGCTCATACTCTTAATATTGCGTGCTAGCCTGATTGTAAGCCACCGAGTCTTTGCTCTTACTCTTAATATTGCGTGCTAGCCTGATTGTAAGCCACTGAGTCTTTTCTCTTACTCTTAATATTGCGTGCTAGCCTGATTGTAAGCCACCAAGTCTTTGCTCTTACTCTTAATATTGCGTGCTAGCCTGATTGTAGGCCACCGAGTCTTTGCTCTTACTCTTAATATTGCGTGCTAGCCTGATTGTAAGCCACCGAGTCTTTGCTCTTACTCTTAATATTGCGTGCTAGCCTGATTGTAGGCCACCGAGTCTTTGCTCTTACTCTTAATATTTCGTGCTAGCCTGATTGTAAGCCACCGAGTCTTTGCTCTTACTCTTAATATTGCGTGCTAGCCTGATTGTAAGCCACCGAGTCTTTGTTCTTACTCTTAATATTGCGTTCTAGCCTGATTGTAGGCCACCGAGTCTTTGCTCTTACTCTTAATATTGCGTGATAGCCTGATTGTAAGCCACCGAGTCTTTGCTCTTACTCTTAATATTGCGTGCTAGCCAGATTGTAGGCCACCGAGTCTTTGCTCTTACTCTTAATATTACGTGCTAGCCAGATTGTAAGTCACCGAGTCTTTGCTCTTACTCTTAATATTGCGTGCTTGCCTGATTGTAAGCCACTGAGTCTTTGCTCTTACTCTTAATATTGCGTGCTAGCCTGATTGCAATCCACCGAGTCTTTGTTCTTACTCTTAATATTGCGTGCTTGCCTGATTGTAAGCCACTGAATCTTTGCTCTTACTCTTAATATTGCGTGATAGCCTGATTGTAAGCCACCGAGTCTTTGCTCTTACTCTTAATATTGCGTGCTAGCCTGATTGTAGGCCACCGAGTCTTTGCTCTTACTCTTAATATTACGTGCTAACCTGATTGTAAGCCACCAAGTCTTTGCTCTTACTCTTAATATTGCGTGCTAGCCTGATTGTAGGCCACCGAGTCTTTGTTCTTACTCTTAATATTGCGTGCTAGCCAGATTGTAAGCCACCGAGTCTTTGCTCTTACTCTTAATATTGCGTGCTAGCCTGATTGTAGGCCATCGAGTCTTTGCTCTTACTCTTAATATTGCCTGCTAGCCTGATTGTAGACCACCGAGTCTTTGCTCTTACTCTTAATATTGCGTGCTAACCTGATTGTAAGCCACCGAGTCTTTGATCTTACTCTTAATATTGCGTGCTAGCCTGATTGTAAGCCACCGAGTCTTTGCTCTTACTCTTAATATTGACTGCTAGCCTGATTGTAAGCCACCGAGTCTTTGTTCTTACTCTTAATATTGCGTGCTAGCCTGATTGTAGGCTACCGAGTCTTTGCTCTTACTCTTAATATTGCGTGTTTGCCTGATTGTAGGCCACCGAGTCTTTGTTCTTACTCTTAATATTGCGTGCTAGCCTGATTGTAGGCCACCGAGTCTTTGCTCTTACTCTTAATATTGCGTGCTAGCCTGATTGTAGGCCACCGAGTCTTTGTTCTTACTCTTAATATTGCGTGCTAGCCTGATTGTAGGCCACCGAGTCTTTGCTCTTACTCTTAATATTGCGTGCTAGCCAGATTGTAAGCCACCGAGTCTTTGCTCTTACTCTTAATATTGCGTGCTAGCCAGATTGTAGGCCACCGAGTCTTTGCTCTTGCTCTTAATATTACGTGATAGCCTGATTGTAAGCCACCAAGTCTTTGCTATTACTCTTAATATTACGCGCTAGCCTGATTGTAGGCCACCGAGTCTTTGTTCTTACTCTTAATATTGCGTTCTAGCCAGATTGTAAGCCACCGAGTCTTTGCTCTTACTCTTAATATTGCGTGCTAGCCTGATTTTAAGCCACCGAGTCTTTGCTCTTACTCTTAATATTGCGTGCTAGCCTGATTGTAAGCCACCGAGTCTTTGCTCTTACTCTTAATATTGCGTGCTAGCATGATTTTAAGCCACCGAGTCTTTGTTCTTACTCTTAATATTGCGTGCTAGCCTGATTGTAGGCCACCGAGTCTTTGCTCTTACTCTTAATATTGCGTGCTAGCCTGATTGTAAGCCACCGAGTCTTTTTGCTCTTACTTTTAAAATTGCGTGCTAGCCAGATTGTAGGTCACCGAGTCTTTGCTCTTACTCTTAATATTACGTGCTAGCCAGATTGTAAGTCACCGAGTCTTTGCTCTTACTCTTAATATTGCGTGCTAGCCTGATTGTAAGCCACTGAGTCTTTGCTCTTACTCTTAATCTTGCGTGCTAGCCTGATTGCAAGCCACTGAGTCTTTGCTCTTACTCTTAATATTGCGTGCTAGCCTGATTGTAGGCCACCGAGTCTTTGTTCTTACTCTTAATATTGCGTGCTAGCCTGATTGTAGGCCACCGAGTCTTTGCTCTTACTCTTAATATTACGTGCTAGCCTGATTGTAGGCCACCGAGTCTTTGCTCTTACTCTTAATATTGCGTGCTAGCCAGATTGTAAGCCACCGAGTCTTTGCTCTTACTCTTAATATTGCGTGCTAGCCTGATTGTAGGCCACCGAGTCTTTGCTCTTACTATTAATATTGCGTGCTAACCTGATTGTAAGCCTCCGAGTCTTTGCTCTTACTCTTAATATTGCGTGCTAGCCTGATTGTAGGCTACCGAGTCTTTGCTCTTACTCTTAATATTGCGTGTTTGCCTGATTGTAGGCCACCGAGTCTTTGTTCTTACTCATAATATTGCGTGCTAGCCTGATTGTAGGCCACCGAGTCTTTGCTCTTACTCTTAATATTGCATGCTAGCCTGATTGTAGGCCACCGAGTCTTTGTTCTTACTCTTAATGTTGCGTGCTAGCCTGATTGTAAGCCACCGAGTCTTTGCTCTTACTCTTAATATTGCGTGCTAGCCTGATTGTAGGCCACCGAGTCTTTGCTCTTACTCTTAATATTGCCTGCTAGCCTGATTGTAGGCCACCGAGTCTTTGTTCTTACTCTTAATATTGCGTGCTAGCCTGATTGTAGGCCACCGAGTCTTTGCTCTTACTCTTAATATTGCGTGCTAGCCAGATTGTAAGCCACCGAGTCTTTGCATTTACTCTTAATATTGCGTGCTAGCCTGATTGTAGGCCACCGAGTCTTTGCTCTTGCTCTTAAAATTACGTGCTAGCCTGATTGTAAGCCACCAAGTCTTTGCTCTCACTCTTAATATTGCGTGCTAGCCTGATTGTAGGCCACCGAGTCTTTGTTCTTACTCTTAATATTGCGTGCTAGCCAGATTGTAAGCCACCGAGTCTTTGCTCTTACTCTTAATATTGCGTGCTAGCCTGATTGTAGGCCACCGAGTCTTTGCTCTTACTCTTAATATTACATGCTAGCCTGATTGTAAGCCACCAAGTCTTTGCTCTTACTCTTAATATTGCGTGCTAGCCAGATTGTAAGCCACCGAGTCTTTGCTCTTACTCTTAATATTACGTGCTAGCCTGATTGTAAGCCACCGAGTCTTTGCTCTTACTCTTAATATTGCGTGCTAGCCAGATTGTAAGCCACCGAGTCTTTTCTCTTACTCTTAATATTGCGTGCTAGCCTGATTGTAGGCCACCGAGTCTTTGCTCATACTCTTAATATTGCGTGCTAGCCTGATTGTAAGCCACCGAGTCTTTGCTCTTACTTTTAATATTGCTTGCTAGCCTGATTGTAAGCCACTGAGTTTTTTCTCTTACTCTTAATATTGCGTGCTAGCCTGATTGTAAGCCACCAAGTCTTTGCTCTTACTCTTAATATTGCGTGCTAGCCTGATTGTAGGCCACCGAGTCTTTGCTCTTACTCTTAATATTGCGTGCTAGCCTGATTGTAAGCCACCGAGTCTTTGCTCTTACTCTTAATATTGCGTGCTAGCCTGATTGTAGGCCACCGAGTCTTTGCTCTTACTCTTAATATTGCGTGCTAGCCTGATTGTAAGCCACCGAGTCTTTGCTCTTACTCTTAATATTACGTGCTAGCCTGATTGTAAGCCACCGAGTCTTTGCTCTTACTCTTAATATTGCGTGCTAGCCAGATTGTAAGCCACCGAGTCTTTTCTCTTACTCTTAATATTGCGTGCTAGCCTGATTGTAGGCCACCGAGTCTTTGCTCATACTCTTAATATTGCGTGCTAGCCTGATTGTAAGCCACCGAGTCTTTGCTCTTACTTTTAATATTGCTTGCTAGCCTGATTGTAAGCCACTGAGTTTTTTCTCTTACTCTTAATATTGCGTGCTAGCCTGATTGTAAGCCACCAAGTCTTTGCTCTTACTCTTAATATTGCGTGCTAGCCTGATTGTAGGCCACCGAGTCTTTGCTCTTACTCTTAATATTGCGTGCTAGCCTGATTGTAAGCCACCGAGTCTTTGCTCTTACTCTTAATATTGCGTGCTAGCCTGATTGTAGGCCACCGAGTCTTTGCTCTTACTCTTAATATTGCGTGCTAGCCTGATTGTAAGCCACCGAGTCTTTGCTCTTACTCTTAATATTGCGTGCTAGCCTGATTGTAAGCCACCGAGTCTTTGTTCTTACTCTTAATATTGCGTTCTAGCCTGATTGTAGGCCACCGAGTCTTTGCTCTTACTCTTAATATTGCGTGCTAGCCTGATTGTAAGCCACCGAGTCTTTGCTCTTACTCTTAATATTGCGTGCTAGCCAGATTGTAGGCCACCGAGTCTTTGCTCTTACTCTTAATATTACGTGCTAGCCAGATTGTAAGTCACCGAGTCTTTGCTCTTACTCTTAATATTGCGTGCTTGCCTGATTGTAAGCCACTGAGTCTTTGCTCTTACTCTTAATATTGCGTGCTAGCCTGATTGCAGGTCACCGAGTCTTTGTTCTTACTCTTAATATTGCGTGCTAGCCTGATTGTAAGCCACTGAATCTTTGCTCTTACTCTTAATATTGCGTGATAGCCTGATTGTAAGCCACCGAGTCTTTGCTCTTACTCTTAATATTGCGTGCTAGCCTGATTGTAGGCCACCGAGTCTTTGCTCTTACTCTTAATATTACGTCCTAACCTGATTGTAAGCCACCAAGTCTTTGCTCTTACTCTTAATATTGCGTGCTAGCCTGATTGTAGGCCACCGAGTCTTTGTTCTTACTCTTAATATTGCGTGCTAGCCAGATTGTAAGCCACCGAGTCTTTGCTCTTACTCTTAATATTGCGTGCTAGCCTGATTGTAGGCCATCGAGTCTTTGCTCTTACTCTTAATATTGCCTGCTAGCCTGATTGTAGACCACCGAGTCTTTGCTCTTACTCTTAATATTGCGTGCTAACCTGATTGTAAGCCACCGAGTCTTTGATCTTACTCTTAATATTGCGTGCTAGCCTGATTGTAAGCCACCGAGTCTTTGCTCTTACTCTTAATATTGACTGCTAGCCTGATTGTAAGCCACCGAGTCTTTGTTCTTACTCTTAATATTGCGTGCTAGCCTGATTGTAGGCTACCGAGTCTTTGCTCTTACTCTTAATATTGCGTGTTTGCCTGATTGTAGGCCACCGAGTCTTTGTTCTTACTCTTAATATTGCGTGCTAGCCTGATTGTAGGCCACCGAGTCTTTGCTCTTGCTCTTAATATTACGTGCTAGCCTGATTGTAAGCCACCAAGTCTTTGCTCTTACTCTTAATATTGCGTGCTAGCCTGATTGTAGGCCACCGAGTCTTTGTTCTTACTCTTTATGTTGCGTGCTAGCCTGATTGTAAGCCACCGAGTCTTTGCTCTTACTCTTAATATTTTGCGTGCTAGCCTGATTGTAGGCCACCGAGTCTTTGCTCTTACTCTTAATATTGCGTGCTAGCCAGATTGTAAGCCACCGAGTCTTTGCTCTTACTCTTAATATTGCGTGCTAGCCAGATTGTAGGCCACCGAGTCTTTGCTCTTGCTCTTAATATTACGTGATAGCCTGATTTTAAGCCACCAAGTCTTTGCTATTACTCTTAATATTACGCGCTAGCCTGATTGTAGGCCACCGAGTCTTTGTTCTTACTCTTAATATTGCGCTCTAGCCAGATTGTAAGCCACCGAGTCTTTGCTCTTACTCTTAATATTGCGTGCTAGCCTGATTTTAAGCCACCGAGTCTTTGCTCTTACTCTTAATATTGCGTGCTAGCCTGATTGTAAGCCACCGAGTCTTTGCTCTTACTCTTAATATTGCGTGCTAGCATGATTTTAAGCCACCGAGTCTTTGTTCTTACTCTTAATATTGCGTGCTAGCCTGATTGTAGGCCACCGAGTCTTTGCTCTTACTCTTAATATTGCGTGCTAGCCTGATTGTAAGCCACCGAGTCTTTGCTCTTACTCTTAATATTGCGTGCTAGCATGATTTTAAGCCACCGAGTCTTTGTTCTTACTCTTAATATTGCGTGCTAGCCAGATTGTAGGCCACCGAGTCTTTGCTCTTACTCTTAATATTACGTGCTAGCCAGATTGTAAGTCACCGAGTCTTTGCTCTTACTCTTAATATTGCGTGCTAGCCTGATTGTAAGCCACTGAGTCTTTGCTCTTACTCTTAATCTTGCGTGCTAGCCTGATTGTAGGCCACCGAGTCTTTGTTCCTACTCTTAATATTGCGTGCTAGCCTGATTGCAAGCCACTGAGTCTTTGCTCTTACTCTTAATATTGCGTGCTAGCCTGATTGTAGGCCACCGAGTCTTTGCTCTTACTCTTAATATTGCGTGCTAGCCTGATTGTAGGCCACCGAGTCTTTGCTCTTACTCTTAATATTACGTGCTAGCCTGATTGTAGGCCACCGAGTCTTTGCTCTTACTCTTAATATTGCGTGCTAGCCAGATTGTAAGCCACCGAGTCTTTGCTCTTACTCTTAATATTGCGTGCTAGCCTGATTGTAGGCCACCGAGTCTTTGCTCTTGCTCTTAATATTACGTGCTAGCCTGATTTTAAGCCACCAAGTCTTTGCTATTACTCTTAATATTACGCGCTAGCCTGATTGTAGGCCACCGAGTCTTTATTCTTACTCTTAATATTGCTTGCTAGCCAGATTGTAAGCCACCGAGTCTTTGCTCTTACTCTTAATATTGCGTGCTAGCCTGATTGTAGGCCACCGAGTCTTTGCTCTTACTCTTAATATTACGTGCTAGCCTAATTGTAAGCCACCAAGTATTTGCTCTTACTCTTAATATTTCGTGCTAGCCTGATTGTAAGCCACCGAGTCTTTTCTCTTACTCTTAATATTGCGTGCTAGCCTGATTGTAGGCCACCGAGTCTTTGCTCTTACTCTTAATATTGCGTGCTAGCCTGATTGTAAGCCACCGAGTCTTTTCTCTTACTCTTAATATTGCGTGCTAGCCTGATTGTAAGCCACTGAGTCTTTGCTCTTACTCTTAATATTGCGTACTAGCCTGATTGTAGGCCACCGAGTCTTTGCTCTTACTCTTAATATTGCGTGCTAGCCTGATTGTAAGCCACCGAGTCTTTGCTCTTACTCTTAATATTGCGTGCTAGCCTGATTGTAAGCCACTGAGTCTTTGCTCTTGCTCTTAATATTGCGTGCTAGCCTGATTGTAGGCCACCGAGTCTTTGCTCTTGCTCTTAACATTGCGTGCTAGCCTGATTGTAAGCCACCGAGTCTTTGCTCTTACTCTTAATATTGCGTGCTAGCCTGATTGTAGGCCACCGAGTCTTTGCTCTTACTCTTAATATTGCGTGCTAGCCAGATTGTAAGCCACCGAGTCTTTGCATTTACTCTTAATATTGCGTGCTAGCCTGATTGTAGGCCACCGAGTCTTTGCTCTTGCTCTTAATATTACGTGCTAGCCTGATTGTAAGCCACCAAGTCTTTGCTCTTACTCTTAATATTACATGCTAGCCTGATTGTAAGCCACCAAGTCTTTGCTCTTACTCTTAATATTGCGTGCTAGCCAGATTGTAAGCCACCGAGTCTTTGCTCTTACTCTTAATATTACGTGCTAGCCTGATTGTAAGCCACCGAGTCTTTGCTCTTACTCTTAATATTGCGTGCTAGCCAGATTTTAAGCCACCGAGTCTTTTCTCTTACTCTTAATATTGCGTGCTAGCCTGATTGTAGGCCACCGAGTCTTTGCTCATACTCTTAATATTGCGTGCTAGCCTGATTGTAAGCCACCGAGTCTTTGCTCTTACTTTTAATATTGCGTGCTAGCCTGATTGTAAGCCACTGAGTCTTTTCTCTTACTCTTAATATTGCGTGCTAGCCTGATTGTAAGCCACCGAGTCTTTGCTCTTACTCTTAATATTGCGTGCTAGCCTGATTGTAGGCCACCGAGTCTTTGCTCTTACTCTTAATATTGCGTGCTAGCCTGATTGTAAGCCACCGAGTCTTTGCTCTTACTCTTAATATTGCGTGCTAGCCTGATTGTAGGCCACCGAGTCTTTGCTCTTACTCTTAATATTGCGTGCTAGCCTGATTGTAAGCCACCGAGTCTTTGCTCTTACTCTTAATATTGCGTGCTAGCCTGATTGTAAGCCACCGAGTCTTTGTTCTTACTCTTAATATTGCGTTCTAGCCTGATTGTAGGCCACCAAGTCTTTGCTCTTACTCTTAATATTGCGTGCTAGCCTGATTGTAAGCCACCGAGTCTTTGCTCTTACTCTTAATATTGCGTGCTAGCCAGATTGTAGGCCACCGAGTCTTTGCTCTTACTCTTAATATTACGTGCTAGCCAGATTGTAAGTCACCGAGTCTTTGCTCTTACTCTTAATATTGCGTGCTTGCCTGATTGTAAGCCACTGAGTCTTTGCTCTTACTCTTAATTATGCGTGCTAGCCTGATTGTAGGCCACCGAGTCTTTGTTCTTACTCTTAATATTGCGTGCTAGCCTGAGTGTAAGCCACTGAATCTTTGCTCTTACTCTTAATATTGCGTGATAGCCTGATTGTAAGCCACTGAGTCTTTGCTCTTACTCTTAATATTGCGTGCTAGCCTGATTGTAGGCCACCGAGTCTTTGCTCTTACTCTTAATATTACGTGCTAACCTGATTGTAGGCCACCAAGTCTTTGCTCTTACTCTTAATATTGCGTGCTAGCCTGATTGTAGGCCACCGAGTCTTTGTTCTTACTCTTAATATTGCGTGCTAGCCAGATTGTAAGCCACCGAGTCTTTGCTCTTACTCTTAATATTGCGTGCTAGCCTGATTGTAGGCCATCGAGTCTTTGCTCTTACTCTTAATATTGCCTGCTAGCCTGATTGTAGACCACCGAGTCTTTGCTCTTACTCTTAATATTGCGTGCTAACCTGATTGTAAGCCACCGAGTCTTTGATCTTACTCTTAATATTGCGTGCTAGCCTGATTGTAAGCCACCGAGTCTTTGCTCTTACTCTTAATATTGACTGCTAGCCTGATTGTAAGCCACCGAGTCTTTGTTCTTACTCTTAATATTGCGTGCTAGCCTGATTGTAGGCTACCGAGTCTTTGCACTTACTCTTAATATTGCGTGTTTGCCTGATTGTAGGCCACCGAGTCTTTGTTCTTACTCTTAATATTGCGTGCTAGCCTGATTGTAAGCCTCCGAGTCTTTGCTCTTACTCTTAATATTGCGTGCTAGCCTGATTGTAGGCCACCGAGTCTTTGCTCTTACTCTTAATATTACATGCTAGCCTGATTGTAAGCCACCAAGTCTTTGCTCTTACTCTTAATATTGCGTGCTAGCCAGATTGTAAGCCACCGAGTCTTTGCTCTTACTCTTAATATTACGTGCTAGCCTGATTGTAAGCCACCGAGTCTTTGCTCTTACTCTTAATATTGCGTGCTAGCCAGATTGTAAGCCACCGAGTCTTTTCTCTTACTCTTAATATTGCGTGCTAGCCTGATTGTAGGCCACCGAGTCTTTGCTCATACTCTTAATATTGCGTGCTAGCCTGATTGTAAGCCACCGAGTCTTTGCTCTTACTTTTAATATTGCGTGCTAGCCTGATTGTAAGCCACTGAGTCTTTTCTCTTACTCTTAATATTGCGTGCTAGCCTGATTGTAAGCCACCGAGTCTTTGCTCTTACTCTTAATATTGCGTGCTAGCCTGATTGTAGGCCACCGAGTCTTTGCTCTTACTCTTAATATTGCGTGCTAGCCTGATTGTAAGCCACCGAGTCTTTGCTCTTACTCTTAATATTGCGTGCTAGCCTGATTGTAGGCCACCGAGTCTTTGCTCTTACTCTTAATATTGCGTGCTAGCCTGATTGTAAGCCACCGAGTCTTTGCTCTTACTCTTAATATTGCGTGCTAGCCTGATTGTAAGCCACCGAGTCTTTGTTCTTACTCTTAATATTGCGTTCTAGCCTGATTGTAGGCCACCGAGTCTTTGCTCTTACTCTTAATATTGCGTGCTAGCCTGATTGTAAGCCACCGAGTCTTTGCTCTTACTCTTAATATTGCGTGCTAGCCAGATTGTAGGCCACCGAGTCTTTGCTCTTACTCTTAATATTACGTGCTAGCCTGATTGTAAGTCACCGAGTCTTTGCTCTTACTCTTAATATTGACTGCTTGCCTGATTGTAAGCCACTGAGTCTTTGCTCTTACTCTTAATATTGCGTGCTAGCCTGATTGTAGGCCACCGAGTCTTTGTTCTTACTCTTAATATTGCGTGCTAGCCTGATTGTAAGCCACTGAATCTTTGCTCTTACTCTTAATATTGCGTGATAGCCTGATTGTAAGCCACTGAGTCTTTGCTCTTACTCTTAATATTGCGTGCTAGCCTGATTGTAGGCCACCGAGTCTTTGCTCTTACTCTTAATATTACGTGCTAACCTGATTGTAAGCCACCAAGTTTTTGCTCTTACTCTTAATATTGCGTGCTAGCCTGATTGTAGGCCACCGAGTCTTTGTTCTTACTCTTAATATTGCGTGCTAGCCAGATTGTAAGCCACCGAGTCTTTGCTCTTACTCTTAATATTGCGTGCTAGCCTGATTGTAGGCCATCGAGTCTTTGCTCTTACTCTTAATATTGCCTGCTAGCCTGATTGTAGACCACCGAGTCTTTGCTCTTACTCTTAATATTGCGTGCTAACCTGATTGTAAGCCACCGAGTCTTTGATCTTACTCTTAATATTGCGTGCTAGCCTGATTGTAAGCCACCGAGTCTTTGCTCTTACTCTTAATATTGACTGCTAGACTGATTGTAAGCCACCGAGTCTTTGTTCTTACTCTTAATATTGCGTGCTAGCCTGATTGTAGGCTACCGAGTCTTTGCTCTTACTCTTAATATTGCGTGTTTGCCTGATTGTAGGCCACCGAGTCTTTGTTCTTACTCTTAATATTGCGTGCTAGCATGATTGTAGGCCACCGAGTCTTTGCTCTTACTCTTAATATTGCGTGCTAGCCTGATTGTAGGCCACCGAGTCTTTGTTCTTACTCTTTATGTTGCGTGCTAGCCTGATTGTAAGCCACCGAGTCTTTGCTCTTACTCTTAATATTGCGTTCTAGCCTGATTGTAGGCCACCGAGTCTTTGTTCTTACTCTTAATATTGCGTGCTAGCCTGATTGTAGGCCACCGAGTCTTTGCTCTTACTCTTAATATTGCGTGCTAGCCAGATTGTAAGCCACCGAGTCTTTGCTCTTACTCTTAATATTGCGTGCTAGCCAGATTATAGGCCACCGAGTCTTTGCTCTTGCTCTTAATATTACGTGCTAGCCTGATTGTAAGCCACCAAGTCTTTGCTATTACTCTTAATATTACGCGCTAGCCTGATTGTAGGCCACCGAGTCTTTGTTCTTACTCTTAATATTGCGTGCTAGCCAGATTGTAAGCCACCGAGTCTTTGCTCTTACTCTTAATATTGCGTGCTAGCCTGATTTTAAGCCACCGAGTCTTTGCTCTTACTCTTAATATTGCGTGCTAGCCTGATTGTAGGCCACCGAGTCTTTGCTCTTACTCTTAATATTGCGTGCTAGCCTGATTGTAAGCCACCGAGTCTTTGCTCTTACTCTTAATATTGCGTGCTAGCATGATTTTAAGCCACCGAGTCTTTGTTCTTACTCTTAATATTGCGTGCTAGCCTGATTGTAGGCCACCGAGTCTTTGCTCTTACTCTTAATATTGCGTGCTAGCCTGATTGTAAGCCACCGAGTCTTTGCTCTTACTTTTAATATTGCGTGCTAGCCAGATTGTAGGCCACCGAGTCTTTGCTCTTACTCTTAATATTACGTGCTAGCCAGATTGTAATTCACCGAGTCTTTGCTCTTACTCTTAATATTGCGTGCTAGCCTGATTGTAAGCCACTGAGTCTTTGCTCTTACTCTTAATCTTGCGTGCTAGCTTGATTGTAGGCCACCGAGTCTTTGCTCTTGCTCTTAATATTGCGTGCTAGCCTGATTGTAGGCCACCGAGTCTTTGTTCCTACTCTTAATATTGCGTGCTAGCCTGATTGCAAGCCACTGAGTCTTTGCTCTTACTCTTAATATTGCGTGCTAGCCTGATTGTAGGCCACCGAGTCTTTGCTCTTACTCTTAATATTGCGTGCTAGCCTGATTGTAGGCCACCGAGTCTTTGCTCTTACTCTTAATATTACGTGCTAGCCTGATTGTAGGCCACCGAGTCTTTGCTCTTACTCTTAATATTGCGTGCTAGCCAGAATGTAAGCCACCGAGTCTTTGCTCTTACTCTTAATATTGCGTGCTAGCCTGATTGTAGGCCACTGAGTCTTTGCTCTTGCTCTTAATATTACGTGCTAGCCTGATTGTAAGCCACCAAGTCTTTGCTATTACTCTTAATATTACGCGCTAGCCTGATTGTAGGCCACCGAGTCTTTGCTCTTGCTCTTAATATTACGTGCTAGCCTGATTGTAAGCCACCAAGTCTTTGCTCTTACTCTTAATATTGCGTGCTAGCCTGATTGTAAGCCACCAAGTCTTTTCTCTTACTCTTAATATTGCGTGCTAGCCTGATTGTAGGCCACCGAGTCTTTGCTCTTACTCTTAATATTGCGTGCTAGCCTGATTGTAAGCCACCGAGTCTTTTCTCTTACTCTTAATATTGCGTGCTAGCCTGATTGTAAGCCACCGAGTCTTTGCTCTTATTCTTAATATTGCGTGCTAGCCTGATTGTAGGCCACCGAGTCTTTGCTCTTACTCTTAATATTGCGTGCTAGCCTGATTGTAAGCCACCGAGTCTTTGCTCTTACTCTTAATATTGCGTGCTAGCATGATTTTAAGCCACCGAGTCTTTGTTCTTACTCTTAATATTGCGTGCTAGCCTGATTGTAGGCGACCGAGTCTTTGCTCTTACTCTTAATATTGCGTGCTAGCCTGATTGTAAGCCACCGAGTCTTTGCTCTTACTCTTAATATTGCGTGCTAGCCAGATTGTAGGCCACCGAGTCTTTGCTCTTACTCTTAATATTACGTGCTAGCCAGATTGTAAGTCACCGAGTCTTTGCTCTTACTCTTAATATTGCGTGCTAGCCTGATTGTAAGCCACTGAGTCTTTGCTCTTACTCTTAATCTTGCGTGCTAGCATGATTGTAGGCCACCGAGTCTTTGTTCCTACTCTTAATATTGCGTGCTAGCCTGATTGTAAGCCACTGAGTCTTTGCTCTTACTCTTAATCTTGCGTGCTAGCCTGATTATAGGCCACCGAGTCTTTGCTCTTACTCTTAATATTGCGTGCTAGCCTGATTGTAGGCCACCGAGTCTTTGCTCTTACTCTTAATATTACGTGCTAGCCTGATTGTAAGCCACCAAGTCTTTGCTCTTACTCTTAATATTGCGTGCTAGCCTGATTGTAGGCCACCGAGTCTTTGCTCTTTCTCTTAATATTACATGCTAGCCTGATTGAAAGCCACCAAGTCTTTGCTCTTACTCTTAATATTGCGTGCTAGCCAGATTGTAAGCCACCGAGTCTTTGCTCTTACTCTTAATATTACGTGCTAGCCTGATTGTAAGCCACCGAGTCTTTGCTCTTACTCTTAATATTGCGTGCTAGCCAGATTGTAAGCCACCGAGTCTTTTCTCTTACTCTTAATATTGCGTGCTAGCCTGATTGTAGGCCACCGAGTCTTTGCTCTTACTCTTAATATTGCGTGCTAGCCTGATTGTAAGCCACCGAGTCTTTGCTCTTACTTTTAATATTGCGTGCTAGCCTGATTGTAAGCCACTGAGTCTTTTCTCTTACTCTTAATATTGCGTGCTAGCCTGATTGTAAGCCACCGAGTCTTTGCTCTTACTCTTAATATTGCGTGCTAGCCTGATTGTAGGCCACCGAGTCTTTGCTCTTACTCTTAATATTGCGTGCTAGCCTGATTGTAGGCCACCGAGTCTTTGCTCTTACTCTTAATATTGCGTGGTAGCCTGATTGTAGGCCACCGAGTCTTTGCTCTTACTCTTAATATTGCGTGCTAGCCTGATTGTAAGCCACCGAGTCTTTGCTCTTACTCTTAATATTGCGTGCTAGCCTGATAGTAAGCCACCGAGTCTTTGTTCTTGCTCTTAATATTGCGTTCTAGCCTGATTGTAGGCCACCGAGTTTTTGCTCTTACTCTTAATATTGCGTGCTAGCCTGATTGTAAGCCACCGAGTCTTTGCTCTTACTCTTAATATTGCGTGCTAGCCAGATTGTAGGCCACCGAGTCTTTGCTCTTACTCATAATATTACGTGCTAGCAAGATTGTAAGTCACCGAGTCTTTGCTCTTACTCTTAATATTGCGTGCTTGCCTGATTGTAAGCCACCGAGTCTTTGCTCTTACTCTTAATATTGCGTGCTAGCCTGATTGTAGGCCACCGAGTCTTTGTTCTTACTCTTAATATTGCGTGCTAGCCTGATTGTAAGCCACTGAGTCTTTGCTCTTACTCTTAATATTGCGTGATAGCCTGATTGTAGGCCACCGAGTCTTTGCTCTTACTCTTAATATTGCGTGCTAGCCTGATTGTAGGCCACCGAGTCTTTGCTCTTACTCTTAATATTACGTGCTAACCTGATTGTAAGCCACCAAGTCTTTGCTCTTACTCTTAATATTGCGTGCTAGCCTGATTGTAGGCCACCGAGTCTTTGTTCTTACTCTTAATATTGCGTGCTAGCCAGATTGTAGGCCATCGAGTCTTTGCTCTTACTCTTAATATTGCGTGCTAGCCTGATTGTAGACCACCGAGTCTTTGCTCTTACTCTTAATATTGCGTGCTAACCTGATTGTAAGCCACCGAGTCTTTGCTCTTACTCTTAACATTGCGTGCTAGCCTGATTGTAGGCCACCGAGTCATTTCTCTTACTCTTAATATTGCGTGCTAGCCTGATTGTAGGCCACCGAGTCTTTGCTCTTACTCTTAATATTGCGTGCTAGCCTGATTGTAAGCCACCGAGTCTTTGCTTTTACTTTTAATATTGCGTGCTAGCCAGATTGTAAGCCACTGAGTCGTTTCTCTTACTCTTAATATTGCGTGCTAGCCTGATTGTAAGCCACCGAGTCTTTGCTCTTACTCTTAATATTGCGTGCTAGCCTGATTGTAGGCCACCGAGTCTTTGCTCTTACTCTTAATATTGCGTGCTAGACTGATTGTAAGCCACCGAGTCTTTGCTCTTACTCTTAATATTGCGTGCTAGCCTGATTGTAGGCCACCGAGTCTTTGCTCTTACTCTTAATATTGCGTGCTAGCCTGATTGTAAGCCACCGAGTCTTTGCTCTTACTCTTAATATTGCGTGCTAGCCTGATTGTAGGCCACCGAGTCTTTGCTCTTACTCTTAATATTGCGTGCTAGCCTGATTGTAAGCCACCGAGTCTTTGCTCTTACTCTTAATATTGCGTGCTATCCTGATTGTAGGTCACCGAGTCTTTGCTCTTACTCTTAATATTGCGTGCTAGCCTGATTGTAAGCCACCGAGTCTTTGCTCTTACTCTTAATATTGCGTGCTAGCATGATTTTAAGCCACCGAGTCTTTGTTCTTACTCTTAATATTGCGTGCTAGCCTGATTGTAGGCCACCGAGTCTTTGCTCTTACTCTTAATATTGCGTGCTAGCCTGATTGTAAGCCACCGAGTCTTTGCTCTTACTCTTAATATTGCGTGCTAGCCAGATTGTAGGCCACCGAGTCTTTGCTCTTACTCTTAATATTACGTGCTAGCCAGATTGTAAGTCACCGAGTCTTTGCTCCTACTCTTAATATTACGTGCTAGCCTGATTATAAGCCACTGAGTCTTTGCTCTTACTCTTAATCTTGCGTGCTAGCCTGATTGTAGGCCACCGAGTCTTTGTTCCTACTCTTAATATTGCGTGCTAGCCTGATTGCAAGCCACTGAGTCTTTGCTCTTACTCTTAATATTGCGTGCTAGCCTGATTGTAGGCCACCGAGTCTTTGCTCTTACTCTTAATATTGCGTGCTTGCCTGATTGTACGCCACCGAGTCTTTGCTCTTACTCTTAATATTACGTGCTAGCCTGATTGTAAGCCACCAAGTCTTTGCTCTTACTCTTAATATTGCGTGCTAGCCTGATCGTAGGCCACTGAGTCTTTGTTCTTACTCTTAATATTGCGTGCTAGCCAGATTGTCAGCCACGTGTCTTTGCTCTTACTCTTAATATTGCGTGCTAGCCTGATTGTAGGCCATCGAGTCTTTGCTCTTACTCTTAATATTGCGTGCTAGCCTGATTGTAGGCCACCGAGTCTTTGCTCTTACTCTTAATATTACGTGCTTGTAAGCCACCAAGTCTTTGCTCTTACTCTTAATATTGCGTGCTAGCCTGATTGTAGGCCACCGAGTCTTTGCTCTTACTCTTAATATTACGTGCTAGCCAGATTGTAAGTCACCGAGTCTTTGCTCTTACTCTTAATATTGCGTGCTAGCCTGATTGTAAGCCACTGAGTCTTTGCTCTTACTCTTAATCTTGCGTGCTAGACTGATTGTAGGCCACCGAGTCTTTGTTCCTACTCTTAATATTGCGTGCTAGCCTGATTGCAAGCCACTGAGTCTTTGCTCTTACTCTTAATATTGCGTGCTAGCCTGATTGTAGGCCACCGAGTCTTTGCTCTTACTCTTAACATTGCGTGCTAGCCTGATTGTAGGCCACCGAGTCTTTGCTCTTACTCTTAATATTACGTGCTAGCCTGATTGTAGGCCACCGAGTCTTTGCTCTTACTCTTAATATTGCGTGCTAGCCAGATTGTAAGCCACCGAGTCTTTGCTCTTACTCTTAATATTGCGTGCTAGCCTGATTGTAGGCCACCGAGTCTTTGCTCTTGCTCTTAATATTGCGTGCTAGCCTGATTGTAAGCCACCGAGTCTTTGCTATTACTCTTAATATTACGCGCTAGCCTGATTGTAGGCCACCGAGTCTTTATTCTTACTCTTAATATTGCTTGCTAGCCAGATTGTAAGCCACCGAGTCTTTGCTCTTACTCTTAATATTGCGTGCTAGCCTGATTGTAGGCCACCGAGTCTTTGCTCTTACTCTTAATATTACGTGCTAGCCTGATTGTAATCCACCAAGTCTTTGCTCTTACTCTTAATATTGCGTGCTAGCCTGATTGTAAGCCACCGAGTCTTTTCTCTTACTTTTAATATTGCGTGCTAGCCTGATTGTAGGCCACCGAGTCTTTGCTCTTACTCTTAATATTACGTGCTAGCCTGATTGTAATCCACCAAGTCTTTGCTCTTACTCTTAATATTGCGTGCTAGCCTGATTGTAAGCCACCGAGTCTTTGCTCTTACTTTTAATATTGCGTGCTAGCCTGATTGTAAGCCACTGAGTCTTTTCTCTTACTCTTAATATTGCGTGCTAGCCTGATTGTAAGCCACCGAGTCTTTGCTCTTACTCTTAATATTGCGTGATAGCCTGATTGTAGGCCACCGAGTCTTTGCTCTTACTCTTAATATTGCGTGCTAGCCTGATTGTAGGCCACCGAGTCTTTGCTCTTACTCTTAATATTACGTGCTAACCTGATTGTAAGCCACCAAGTCTTTGCTCTTACTCTTAATATTGCGTGCTAGCCTGATTGTAGGCCACCGAGTCTTTGTTCTTACTCTTAATATTGCGTGCTAGCCAGATTGTAGGCCATCGAGTCTTTGCTCTTACTCTTAATATTGCGTGCTAGCCTGATTGTAGACCACCGAGTCTTTGCTCTTACTCTTAATATTGCGTGCTATCCTGATTGTATGCCACCGAGTCTTTGCTCTTACTCTTAACATTGCGTGCTAGCCTGATTGTAGGCCACCGAGTCATTTCTCTTACTCTTAATATTGCGTGCTAGCCTGATTGTAGGCCACCGAGTCTTTGCTCTTACTCTTAATATTGCGTGCTAGCCTGATTGTAAGCCACCGAGTCTTTGCTTTTACTTTTAATATTGCGTGCTAGCCAGATTGTAAGCCACTGAGTCGTTTCTCTTACTCTTAATATTGCGTGCTAGCCTGATTGTAAGCCACCGAGTCTTTGCTCTTACTCTTAATATTGCGTGCTAGCCTGATTGTAGGCCACCGAGTCTTTGCTCTTACTCTTAATATTGCGTGCTAGACTGATTGTAAGCCACCGAGTCTTTGCTCTTACTCTTAATATTGCGTGCTAGCCTGATTGTAGGCCACCGAGTCTTTGCTCTTACTCTTAATATTGCGTGCTAGCCTGATTGTAAGCCACCGAGTCTTTGCTCTTACTCTTAATATTGCGTGCTAGCCTGATTGTAGGCCACCGAGTCTTTGCTCTTACTCTTAATATTGCGTGCTAGCCTGATTGTAAGCCACCGAGTCTTTGCTCTTACTCTTAATATTGCGTGCTATCCTGATTGTAGGTCACCGAGTCTTTGCTCTTACTCTTAATATTGCGTGCTAGCCTGATTGTAAGCCACCGAGTCTTTGCTCTTACTCTTAATATTGCGTGCTAGCATGATTTTTAAGCCACCGAGTCTTTGTTCTTACTCTTAATATTGCGTGCTAGCCTGATTGTAGGCCACCGAGTCTTTGCTCTTACTCTTAATATTGCGTGCTAGCCTGATTGTAAGCCACCGAGTCTTTGCTCTTACTCTTAATATTGCGTGCTAGCCAGATTGTAGGCCACCGAGTCTTTGCTCTTACTCTTAATATTACGTGCTAGCCAGATTGTAAGTCACCGAGTCTTTGCTCCTACTCTTAATATTACGTGCTAGCCTGATTATAAGCCACTGAGTCTTTGCTCTTACTCTTAATCTTGCGTGCTAGCCTGATTGTAGGCCACCGAGTCTTTGTTCCTACTCTTAATATTGCGTGCTAGCCTGATTGCAAGCCACTGAGTCTTTGCTCTTACTCTTAATATTGCGTGCTAGCCTGATTGTAGGCCACCGAGTCTTTGCTCTTACTCTTAATATTGCGTGCTTGCCTGATTGTAGGCCACCGAGTCTTTGCTCTTACTCTTAATATTACGTGCTAGCCTGATTGTAAGCCACCAAGTCTTTGCTCTTACTCTTAATATTGCGTGCTAGCCTGATCGTAGGCCACTGAGTCTTTGTTCTTACTCTTAATATTGCGTGCTAGCCAGATTGTCAGCCACGTGTCTTTGCTCTTACTCTTAATATTGCGTGCTAGCCTGATTGTAGGCCATCGAGTCTTTGCTCTTACTCTTAATATTGCGTGCTAGCCTGATTGTAGGCCACCGAGTCTTTGCTCTTACTCTTAATATTACGTGCTTGTAAGCCACCAAGTCTTTGCTCTTACTCTTAATATTGCGTGCTAGCCTGATTGTAGGCCACCGAGTCTTTGCTCTTACTCTTAATATTACGTGCTAGCCAGATTGTAAGTCACCGAGTCTTTGCTCTTACTCTTAATATTGCGTGCTAGCCTGATTGTAAGCCACTGAGTCTTTGCTCTTGCTCTTAATCTTGCGTGCTAGCCTGATTGTAGGCCACCGAGTCTTTGTTCCTACTCTTAATATTGCGTGCTAGCCTGATTGCAAGCCACTGAGTCTTTGCTCTTACTCTTAATATTGCGTGCTAGCCTGATTGTAGGCCACCGAGTCTTTGCTCTTACTCTTAACATTGCGTGCTAGCCTGATTGTAGGCCACCGAGTCTTTGCTCTTACTCTTAATATTACGTGCTAGCCTGATTGTAGGCCACCGAGTCTTTGCTCTTACTCTTAATATTGCGTGCTAGCCAGATTGTAAGCCACCGAGTCTTTGCTCTTACTCTTAATATTGCGTGCTAGCCTGATTGTAGGCCACCGAGTCTTTGCTCTTGCTCTTAATATTGCGTGCTAGCCTGATTGTAAGCCACCGAGTCTTTGCTATTACTCTTAATATTACGCGCTAGCCTGATTGTAGGCCACCGAGTCTTTATTCTTACTCTTAATATTGCTTGCTAGCCAGATTGTAAGCCACCGAGTCTTTGCTCTTACTCTTAATATTGCGTGCTAGCCTGATTGTAGGCCACCGAGTCTTTGCTCTTACTCTTAATATTACGTGCTAGCCTGATTGTAATCCACCAAGTCTTTGCTCTTACTCTTAATATTGCGTGCTAGCCTGATTGTAAGCCACCGAGTCTTTTCTCTTACTTTTAATATTGCGTGCTAGCCTGATTGTAGGCCACCGAGTCTTTGCTCTTACTCTTAATATTACGTGCTAGCCTGATTGTAATCCACCAAGTCTTTGCTCTTACTCTTAATATTGCGTGCTAGCCTGATTGTAAGCCACCGAGTCTTTGCTCTTACTTTTAATATTGCGTGCTAGCCTGATTGTAAGCCACTGAGTCTTTTCTCTTACTCTTAATATTGCGTGCTAGCCTGATTGTAAGCCACCGAGTCTTTGCTCTTACTCTTAATATTGCGTACTAGCTTGATTGTAGGCCACCGAGTCTTTGCTCTTACTCTTAATATTGCGTGCTAGCCTGATTGTAAGCCACCGAGTCTTTGCTCTTACTCTTAATATTGCGTGCTAGCCTGATAGTAGGCCACCGAGTCTTTGCTCTTACTCTTAATATTGCGTGCTAGCCTGATTGTAAGCCACCGAGTCTTTGCTCTTACTCTTAATATTGCGTGCTAGCATGATTTTAAGCCACCGAGTCTTTGTTCTTACTCTTAATATTGCGTGCTAGCCTGATTGTAGGCCACCGAGTCTTTGCTCTTACTCTTAATATTGCGTGCTAGCCTGATTGTAAGCCACCGAGTCTTTGCTCTTACTCTTAATATTGCGTGCTAGCCAGATTGTAGGCCACCGAGTCTTTGCTCTTACTCTTAATATTACGTGCTAGCCAGATTGTAAGTCACCGAGTCTTTGCTCTTACTCTTAATATTGCGTGCTAGCCTGATTGTAAGCCACTGAGTCTTTGCTCTTACTCTTAATCTTGCGTGCTAGCCTGATTGTAGGCCACCGAGTCTTTGTTCCTACTCTTAATATTGCGTGCTAGCCTGCTTACAAGCAACTGAGTCTTTGCTCTTACTCTTAATATTGCGTGCTAGCCTGATTGTAGGCCACCGAGTCTTTGCTCTTACTCTTAATATTGCGTGCTAGCCTGATTGTAGGCCACCGAGTCTTTGCCCTTACTCTTAATATTACATGCTAGCCTGATTGTAAGCCACCAAGTCTTTGCTCTTACTCTTAATATTGCGTGCTAGCCTGATTGTAGGCCACCGAGTCTTTGCTCTTTCTCTTAATATTACATGCTAGCCTGATTGAAAGCCACCAAGTCTTTGCTCTTACTCTTAATATTGCGTGCTAGCCAGATTGTAAGCCACTGAGTCTTTGCTCTTACTCTTAATATTACGTGCTAGCCTGATTGTAGGCCACCGAGTCTTTGCTCTTACTCTTAATATTACGTGCTAGCCAGATTGTAAGTCACCGAGTCTTTGCTCTTACTCTTAATATTGCTTGCTAGCCTGATTGTAAGCCACCGAGTCTTTGTTCCTACTCTTAATATTGCGTGCTAGCCTGATTGCAAGCCACTGAGTCTTTGCTATTACTCTTAATATTGCGTGCTAGCCTGATTGTAGGCCATCGAGTCTTTGCTCTTACTCTTAATATTGCGTGCTAGCCTGATTGTAGGCCACCGAGTCTTTGCTCTTACTCTTAATATTAAGTGCTAGCCTGATTGTAGGCCACCGAGTCTTTGCTCTTACTCTTAATATTGCGTGCTAGCCAGATTGTAAGCCACCGAGTCTTTGCTTTTACTCTTAATATTGCGTCCTAGCCTGATTGTAGGCCACCGAGTCTTTGCTCTTGCTCTTAATATTACGTGCTAGCCTGATTGTAAGCCACCAAGTCTTTGCTATTACTCTTAATATTACGCGCTAGCCTGATTGTAGGCCACCGAGTCTTTATTCTTACTCTTAATATTGCTTGCTAGCCAGATTGTAAGCCACCGAGTCTTTGCTCTTACTCTTAATATTGCGTGCTAGCCTGATTGTAAGCCACCGAGTCTTTGCTCTTACTCTTAATATTACGTGCTAGCCTGATTGTAAGCCACCAAGTCTTTGCTCTTACTCTTAATATTGCGTGCTAGCCTGATTGTAAGCCACCAAGTCTTTTCTCTTACTCTTAATATTGCGTGCTAGCCTGATTGTAGGCCACCGAGTCTTTGTTCTTACTCTTAATATTGCGTGCTAGCCTGATTGTAAGCCACCGAGTCTTTGCTCTTGCTTTTAATATTGCGTGCTAGCCTGATTGTAGGCCACTGAGTCTTTTCTCTTACTCTTAATATTGCGTGCTAGCCTGATTGTAAGCCACCGAGTCTTTGCTCTTACTCTTAATATTGCGTACTAGCCTGATTGTAGGCCACCGAGTCTTTGCTCTTACTCTTAATATTGCGTGCTAGCCTGATTGTAATCCACCGAGTCTTTGCTCTTACTCTTAATATTGCGTGCTAGCCTGATTGTAGGCCACCGAGTCTTTGCTCTTACTCTTAATATTGCGTGCTAGCCTGATTGTAAGCCACCGAGTCTTTGCTCTTACTCTTAATATTGCGTGCTAGCATGATTTTAAGCCACCGAGTCTTTGTTCTTACTCTTAATATTGCGTGCTAGCCTGATTGTAGGCGACCGAGTCTTTGCTCTTACTCTTAATATTGCGTGCTAGCCTGATTGTAAGCCACCGAGTCTTTGCTCTTACTCTTAATATTGCGTGCTAGCCAGATTGTAGGCCACCGAGTCTTTGCTCTTACTCTTAATATTACGTGCTAGCCAGATTGTAAGTCACCGAGTCTTTGCTCTTACTCTTAATATTGCGTGCTAGCCTGATTGTAAGCCACTGAGTCTTTGCTCTTACTCTTAATCTTGCGTGCTAGCATGATTGTAGGCCACCGAGTCTTTGTTCCTACTCTTAATATTGCGTGCTAGCCTGATTGCAAGCCACTGAGTCTTTGCTCTTACTCTTAATCTTGCGTGCTAGCCTGATTGTAGGCCACCGAGTCTTTGCTCTTACTCTTAATATTGCGTGCTAGCCTGATTGTAGGCCACCGAGTCTTTGCTCTTACTCTTAATATTACGTGCTAGCCTGATTGTAAGCCACCAAGTCTTTGCTCTTACTCTTAATATTGCGTGCTAGCCTGATTGTAGGCCACCGAGTCTTTGCTCTTTCTCTTAATATTACATGCTAGCCTGATTGAAAGCCACCAAGTCTTTGCTCTTACTCTTAATATTGCGTGCTAGCCAGATTGTAAGCCACCGAGTCTTTGCTCTTACTCTTAATATTACGTGCTAGCCTGATTGTAAGCCACCGAGTCTTTGCTCTTACTCTTAATATTGCGTGCTAGCCAGATTGTAAGCCACCGAGTCTTTTCTCTTACTCTTAATATTGCGTGCTAGCCTGATTGTAGGCCACCGAGTCTTTGCTCTTACTCTTAATATTGCGTGCTAGCCTGATTGTAAGCCACCGAGTCTTTGCTCTTACTTTTAATATTGCGTGCTAGCCTGATTGTAAGCCACTGAGTCTTTTCTCTTACTCTTAATATTGCGTGCTAGCCTGATTGTAAGCCACCGAGTCTTTGCTCTTACTCTTAATATTGCGTGCTAGCCTGATTGTAGGCCACCGAGTCTTTGCTCTTACTCTTAATATTGCGTGCTAGCCTGATTGTAGGCCACCGAGTCTTTGCTCTTACTCTTAATATTGCGTGGTAGCCTGATTGTAGGCCACCGAGTATTTGCTCTTACTCTTAATATTGCGTGCTAGCCTGATTGTAAGCCACCGAGTCTTTGCTCTTACTCTTAATATTGCGTGCTAGCCTGATAGTAAGCCACCGAGTCTTTGTTCTTACTCTTAATATTGCGTTCTAGCCTGATTGTAGGCCACCGAGTCTTTGCTCTTACTCTTAATATTGCGTGCTAGCCTGATTGTAAGCCACCGAGTCTTTGCTCTTACTCTTAATATTGCGTGCTAGCCAGATTGTAGGCCACCGAGTCTTTGCTCTTACTCATAATATTACGTGCTAGCAAGATTGTAAGTCACCGAGTCTTTGCTCTTACTCTTAATATTGCGTGCTAGCCTGATTGTAAGCCACCGAGTCTTTGCTCTTACTCTTAATATTGCGTGCTAGCCTGATTGTAGGCCACCGAGTCTTTGTTCTTACTCTTAATATTGCGTGCTAGCCTGATTGTAAGCCACTGAGTCTTTGCTCTTACTCTTAATATTGCGTGATAGCCTGATTGTAGGCCACCGAGTCTTTGCTCTTACTCTTAATATTGCGTGCTAGCCTGATTGTAGGCCACCGAGTCTTTGCTCTTACTCTTAATATTACGTGCTAACCTGATTGTAAGACACCAAGTCTTTGCTCTTACTCTTAATATTGCGTGCTAGCCTGATTGTAGGCCACCGAGTCTTTGTTCTTACTCTTAATATTGCGTGCTAGCCAGATTGTAGGCCATCAAGTCTTTGCTCTTACTCTTAATATTGCGTGCTAGCCTGATTGTAGACCACCGAGTCTTTGCTCTTACTCTTAATATTGCGTGCTAACCTGATTGTAAGCCACCGAGTCTTTGCTCTTACTCTTAATATTGCGTGCTAGCCTGATTGTAAGCCACCGAGTCTTTGCTCTTACTCTTAATATTGACTGCTAGCCTGATTGTAAGCCACCGAGTCTTTGTTCTTACTCTTAATATTGCGTGCTAGCCTGATTGTAGGCTACCGAGTCTTTGCTCTTACTCTTAATATTGCGTGTTTGCCTGATTGTAGGCCACCGAGTCTTTGTTCTTACTCTTAATATTGCGTGCTAGCCTGATTGTAGGCCACCGAGTCTTTGCTCTTACTCTTAATATTGCATGCTAGCCTGATTGTAGGCCACCGAGTCTTTGTTCTTACTCTTTATGTTGCGTGCTAGCCTGATTGTAGGCCATCGAGTCTTTGCTCTTACTCTTAATATTACGTGCTAGCCTGATTGTAAGCCACCAAGTCTTTGCTCTTACTCTTAATATTGCGTGCTAGCCTGATTGTAAGCCATCGAGTCTTTTCTCTTACTCTTAATATTGCGTGCTAGCCTGATTGTAGGCCACCGAGTCTTTGCTCTTACTCTTAATATTGCGTGCTAGTCTGATTGTAAGCCACCGAGTCTTTGCTCTTACTTTTAATATTGCGTGCTAGCCTGATTGTAAGCCACTGAGTCTTTTCTCTTACTCTTAATATTGCGTGCTAGCCTGATTGTAAGCCACCGAGTCTTTGCTCTTACTCTTAATATTGCGTGCTAGCCTGATTGTAAGCCACCGAGTCTTTGCTCTTACTCTTAATATTGCGTGCTAGCCAGATTGTAGGCCACCGAGTCTTTGTTCTTACTCTTAATATTACGTGCTAGCCAGATTGTAAGTCACCGAGTCTTTGCTCTTACTCTTAATATTGCGTGCTAGCCTGATTGTAAGCCACCGAGTCTTTGCTCTTACTCTTAATCTTGCGTGCTAGCCTGATTGTAGGCCACCGAGTCTTTGTTCCTACTCTTAATATTGCGTGCTAGCCTGATTGCAAGCCACTGAGTCTTTGCTCTTACTCTTAATATTGCGTGCTAGCCTGATTGTAGGCCACCGAGTCTTTGTTCTTACTCTTAATATTGCGTGCTAGCCAGATTGTAAGCCACCGAGTCTTTGCTCTTACTCTTAATATTGCGTGCTAGCCTGATTGTAGGCCACCGAGTCTTTGCTCTTACTCTTAATATTACGTGCTTGTAAGCCACCAAGTCTTTGCTCTTACTCTTAATATTGCGTGCTAGCCTGATTGTAAGCCACGGAGTCTTTGCTCTTACTCTTAATATTGCGTGCTAGCCTGATTGTAGGCCACCGAGTCTTTGCTCTTAATCTTAATATTACGTGCTAGCCTGATTTTAAGCCACCAAGTTTTTGCTCTTGCACTTAATATTGCGTGCTAGCCTGATTGTAAGCCACCGAATCTTTGCTCTTACTCTTAATATTACGTGCTAGCCTGATTGTAAGCCACCGAGTCTTTGCTCTTACTCTTAACATTGCGTGCTAGCCTGATTGTAAGCCACCGAGTCATTTCTCTTACTCTTAATATTGCGTGCTAGCCTGATTGTAGGCCACCGAGTCTTTGTTCTTACTCTTAATATTGCGTGCTAGCCAGATTGTAGGCAATCGAGTCTTTGCTCTTACTCTTAATATTGCGTGCTAGCCTGATTGTAGACCACCGAGTCTTTGCTCTTACTCTTAATATTGCGTGCTAACCTGATTGTAAGCCACCGAGTCTTTGCTCTTACTCTTAATATTGCGTGCTAGCCTGATTGTAAGCCACCGAGTCTTTGCTCTTACTTTTAATATTGCGTGCTAGCCAGATTGTAAGCCACTGAGTCGTTTCTCTTACTCTTAATATTGCGTGCTAGCCTGATTGTAAGCCACCGAGTCTTTGCTCTTACTCTTAATATTGCGTGCTAGCCTGATTGTAGGCCACCGAGTCTTTGCTCTTACTCTTAATATTGCGTGCTAGCCTTATTGTAAGCCACCGAGTCTTTGTTCTTACTCTTAATATTGCGTGCTAGCCTGATTGTAGGCCACCGAGTCTTTGCTCTTACTCTTAATATTGCGTGCTATCCTGATTGTAAGCCACCGAGTCTTTGCTCTTTCTCTTAATATTGCGTGCTAGCCAGATTGTAGGCCACCGAGTCTTTGCTCTTGCTCTTAATATTACGTGCTAGCCTGATTGTAAGCCACCAAGTCTTTGCTATTACTCTTAATATTGCGCGCTAGCCTGATTGTAGGCCACCGAGTCTTTGTTCTTACTCTTAATATTGCGTGCTAGCCAGATTGTAAGCCACCGAGTCTTTGCTCTCACTCTTAATATTGCGTGCTAGCCTGATTGTAAGCCACTGAGTCTTTTCTCTTACTCTTAATATTGCGTGCTAGCCTGATTGTAAGCCACCGAGTCTTTGCTCTTACTCTTAATATTGCGTGCTAGCCTGATTGTAGGCCACCGAGTCTTTGCTCTTACTCTTAATATTGCGTGCTAGCCTGATTGTAGGCCACCGAGTCTTTGCTCTTACTCTTAATATTGCGTGGTAGCCTGATTGTAGGCCACCGAGTCTTTGCTCTTACTCTTAATATTGCGTGCTAGCCTGATTGTAAGCCACCGAGTCTTTGCTCTTACTCTTAATATTGCGTGCTAGCCTGATAGTAAGCCACCGAGTCTTTGTTCTTACTCTTAATATTGCGTTCTAGCCTGATTGTAGGCCACCGAGTCTTTGCTCTTACTCTTAATATTGCGTGCTAGCCTGATTGTAAGCCACCGAGTCTTTGCTCTTACTCTTAATATTGCGTGCTAGCCAGATTGTAGGCCACCGAGTCTTTGCTCTTACTCATAATATTACGTGCTAGCAAGATTGTAAGTCACCGAGTCTTTGCTCTTACTCTTAATATTGCGTGCTTGCCTGATTGTAAGCCACCGAGTCTTTGCTCTTACTCTTAATATTGCGTGCTAGCCTGATTGTAGGCCACCGAGTCTTTGTTCTTACTCTTAATATTGCGTGCTAGCCTGATTGTAAGCCACTGAGTCTTTGCTCTTACTCTTAATATTGCGTGATAGCCTGATTGTAGGCCACCGAGTCTTTGCTCTTACTCTTAATATTGCGTGCTAGCCTGATTGTAGGCCACCGAGTCTTTGCTCTTACTCTTAATATTACGTGCTAACCTGATTGTAAGCCACCAAGTCTTTGCTCTTACTCTTAATATTGCGTGCTAGCCTGATTGTAGGCCACCGAGTCTTTGTTCTTACTCTTAATATTGCGTGCTAGCCAGATTGTAGGCAATCGAGTCTTTGCTCTTACTCTTAATATTGCGTGCTAGCCTGATTGTAGACCACCGAGTCTTTGCTCTTACTCTTAATATTGCGTGCTAACCTGATTGTAAGCCACCGAGTCTTTGCTCTTACTCTTAATATTGCGTGCTAGCCTGATTGTAAGCCACCGAGTCTTTGCTCTTACTCTTAATATTGACTGCTAGCCTGATTGTAAGCCACCGAGTCTTTGTTCTTACTCTTAATATTGCGTGCTAGCCTGATTGTAGGCTACCGAGTCTTTGCTCTTACTCTTAATATTGCGTGTTTGCCTGATTGTAGGCCACCGAGTCTTTGTTCTTACTCTTAATATTGCGTGCTAGCCTGATTGTAGGCCACCGAGTCTTTGCTCTTACTCTTAATATTGCATGCTAGCCTGATTGTAGGCCACCGAGTCTTTGTTCTTACTCTTTATGTTGCGTGCTAGCCTGATTGTAGGCCATCGAGTCTTTGCTCTTACTCTTAATATTACGTGCTAGCCTGATTGTAAGCCACCAAGTCTTTGCTCTTACTCTTAATATTGCGTGCTAGCCTGATTGTAAGCCATCGAGTCTTTTCTCTTACTCTTAATATTGCGTGCTAGCCTGATTGTAGGCCACCGAGTCTTTGCTCTTACTCTTAATATTGCGTGCTAGCCTGATTGTAAGCCACCGAGTCTTTGCTCTTACTTTTAATATTGCGTGCTAGCCTGATTGTAAGCCACTGAGTCTTTTCTCTTACTCTTAATATTGCGTGCTAGCCTGATTGTAAGCCACCGAGTCTTTGCTCTTATTCTTAATATTGCGTGCTAGCCTGATTGTAAGCCACCGAGTCTTTGCTCTTACTCTTAATATTGCGTGCTAGCCAGATTGTAGGCCACCGAGTCTTTGTTCTTACTCTTAATATTACGTGCTAGCCAGATTGTAAGTCACCGAGTCTTTGCTCTTACTCTTAATATTGCGTGCTAGCCTGATTGTAAGCCACCGAGTCTTTGCTCTTATTCTTAATCTTGCGTGCTAGCCTGATTGTAGGCCACCGAGTCTTTGTTCCTACTCTTAATATTGCGTGCTAGCCTGATTGCAAGCCACTGAGTCTTTGCTCTTACTCTTAATATTGCGTGCTAGCCTGATTGTAGGCCACCGAGTCTTTGTTCTTACTCTTAATATTGCGTGCTAGCCAGATTGTAAGCCACCGAGTCTTTGCTCTTACTCTTAATATTGCGTGCTAGCCTGATTGTAGGCCATCGAGTCTTTGCTCTTACTCTTAATATTGCGTGCTAGCCTGATTGTAGGCCACCGAGTCTTTGCTCTTACTCTTAATATTACGTGCTTGTAAGCCACCAAGTCTTTGCTCTTACTCTTAATATTGCGTGCTAGCCTGATTGTAAGCCACCGAGTCTTTGCTCTTACTCTTAATATTGCGTGCTAGCCTGATTGTAGGCCACCGAGTCTTTGCTCTTAATCTTAATATTACGTGCTAGCCTGATTTTAAGCCACCAAGTTTTTGCTCTTACACTTAATATTGCGTGCTAGCCTGATTGTAAGCCACCGAATCTTTGCTCTTACTCTTAATATTACGTGCTAGCCTGATTGTAAGCCACCGAGTCTTAGCTCTTACTCTTAACATTGCGTGCTAGCCTGATTGTAAGCCACTGAGTCATTTCTCTTACTCTTAATATTGCGTGCTAGCCTGATTGTAGGCCACCGAGTCTTTGCTCTTACTCTTAATATTGCGTGCTAGCCTGATTGTAAGCCACCGAGTCTTTGCTCTTACTTTTAATATTGCGTGCTAGCCAGATTGTAAGCCACTGAGTCGTTTCTCTTACTCTTAATATTGCGTGCTAGCCTGATTGTAAGCCACCGAGTCTTTGCTCTTGCTCTTAATATTGCGTGCTAGCCTGATTGTAGGCCACCGAGTCTTTGCTCTTACTCTTAATATTGCGTGCTAGCCTTATTGTAAGCCACCGAGTCTTTGCTCTTACTCTTAATATTGCGTGCTAGCCTGATTTCAAGCCACCGAGTCTTTGCTCTTACTCTTAATATTGCGTGCTAGCCTGATTGTAGGCCACCGAGTCTTTGCTCTTACTCTTAATATTGCGTGCTAGCCTGATTGTAAGCCACCGAGTCTTTGTTCTTACTCTTAATATTGCGTGCTAGCCTGATTGTAGGCCACCGAGTCTTTGCTCTTACTCTTAATATTGCGTGCTATCCTGATTGTAAGCCACCGAGTCTTTGCTCTTTCTCTTAATATTGCGTGCTAGCCAGATTGTAGGCCACCGAGTCTTTGCTCTTGCTCTTAATATTACGTGCTAGCCTGATTGTAAGCCACCAAGTCTTTGCTATTACTCTTAATATTGCGCGCTAGCCTGATTGTAGGCCACCGAGTCTTTGTTCTTACTCTTAATATTGCGTGCTAGCCAGATTGTAAGCCACCGAGTCTTTGCTCTCACTCTTAATATTGCGTGCTAGCCTGATTGTAAGCCACTGAGTCTTTTCTCTTACTCTTAATATTGCGTGCTAGCCTGATTGTAAGCCACCGAGTCTTTGCTCTTACTCTTAATATTGCGTGCTAGCCTGATTGTAGGCCACCGAGTCTTTGCTCTTACTCTTAATATTGCGTGCTAGCCTGATTGTAGGCCACCGAGTCTTTGCTCTTACTCTTAATATTGCGTGGTAGCCTGATTGTAGGCCACCGAGTCTTTGCTCTTACTCTTAATATTGCGTGCTAGCCTGATTGTAAGCCACCGAGTCTTTGCTCTTACTCTTAATATTGCGTGCTAGCCTGATAGTAAGCCACCGAGTCTTTGTTCTTACTCTTAATATTGCGTTCTAGCCTGATTGTAGGCCACCGAGTCTTTGCTCTTACTCTTAATATTGCGTGCTAGCCTGATTGTAAGCCACCGAGTCTTTGCTCTTACTCTTAATATTGCGTGCTAGCCAGATTGTAGGCCACAGAGTCTTTGCTCTTACTCATAATATTACGTGCTAGCAAGATTGTAAGTCACCGAGTCTTTGCTCTTACTCTTAATATTGCGTGCTTGCCTGATTGTAAGCCACCAAGTCTTTGCTCTTACTCTTAATATTGCGTGCTAGCCTGATTGTAGGCCACCGAGTCTTTGTTCTTACTCTTAATATTGCGTGCTAGCCTGATTGTAAGCCACTGAGTCTTTGCTCTTACTCTTAATATTGCGTGATAGCCTGATTGTAGGCCACCGAGTCTTTGCTCTTACTCTTAATATTGCGTGCTAGCCTGATTGTAGGCCACCGAGTCTTTGCTCTTACTCTTAATATTACGTGCTAACCTGATTGTAAGCCACCAAGTCTTTGCTCTTACTCTTAATATTGCGTGCTAGCCTGATTGTAGGCCACCGAGTCTTTGTTCTTACTCTTAATATTGCGTGCTAGCCAGATTGTAGGCAATCGAGTCTTTGCTCTTACTCTTAATATTGCGTGCTAGCCTGATTGTAGACCACCGAGTCTTTGCTCTTACTCTTAATATTGCGTGCTAACCTGATTGTAAGCCACCGAGTCTTTGCTCTTACTCTTAATATTGCGTGCTAGCCTGATTGTAAGCCACCGAGTCTTTGCTCTTACTCTTAATATTGACTGCTAGCCTGATTGTAAGCCACCGAGTCTTTGTTCTTACTCTTAATATTGCGTGCTAGCCTGATTGTAGGCTACCGAGTCTTTGCTCTTACTCTTAATATTGCGTGTTTGCCTGATTGTAGGCCACCGAGTCTTTGTTCTTACTCTTAATATTGCGTGCTAGCCTGATTGTAGGCCACCGAGTCTTTGCTCTTACTCTTAATATTGCATGCTAGCCTGATTGTAGGCCACCGAGTCTTTGTTCTTACTCTTTATGTTGCGTGCTAGCCTGATTGTAGGCCATCGAGTCTTTGCTCTTACTATTAATATTACGTGCTAGCCTGATTGTAAGCCACCAAGTCTTTGCTCTTACTCTTAATATTGCGTGCTAGCCTGATTGTAAGCCATCGAGTCTTTTCTCTTACTCTTAATATTGCGTGCTAGCCTGATTGTAGGCCACCGAGTCTTTGCTCTTACTCTTAATATTGCGTGCTAGCCTGATTGTAAGCCACCGAGTCTTTGCTCTTACTTTTAATATTGCGTGCTAGCCTGATTGTAAGCCACTGAGTCTTTTCTCTTACTCTTAATATTGCGTGCTAGCCTGATTGTAAGCCACCGAGTCTTTGCTCTTATTCTTAATATTGCGTGCTAGCCTGATTGTAAGCCACCGAGTCTTTGCTCTTACTCTTAATATTGCGTGCTAGCCAGATTGTAGGCCACCGAGTCTTTGTTCTTACTCTTAATATTACGTGCTAGCCAGATTGTAAGTCACCGAGTCTTTGCTCTTACTCTTAATATTGCGTGCTAGCCTGATTGTAGGCCACCGAGTCTTTGTTCTTACTCTTAATATTGCGTGCTAGCCAGATTGTAAGCCACCGAGTCTTTGCTCTTACTCTTAATATTGCGTGCTAGCCTGATTGTAGGCCATCGAGTCTTTGCTCTTACTCTTAATATTGCGTGCTAGCCTGATTGTAGGCCACCGAGTCTTTGCTCTTACTCTTAATATTACGTGCTTGTAAGCCACCAAGTCTTTGCTCTTACTCTTAATATTGCGTGCTAGCCTGATTGTAAGCCACCGAGTCTTTGCTCTTACTCTTAATATTGCGTGCTAGCCTGATTGTAGGCCACCGAGTCTTTGCTCTTAATCTTAATATTACGTGCTAGCCTGATTTTAAGCCACCAAGTTTTTGCTCTTACACTTAATATTGCGTGCTAGCCTGATTGTAAGCCACCGAATCTTTGCTCTTACTCTTAATATTACGTGCTAGCCTGATTGTAAGCCACCGAGTCTTAGCTCTTACTCTTAACATTGCGTGCTAGCCTGATTGTAAGCCACTGAGTCATTTCTCTTACTCTTAATATTGCGTGCTAGCCTGATTGTAGGCCACCGAGTCTTTGCTCTTACTCTTAATATTGCGTGCTAGCCTGATTGTAAGCCACCGAGTCTTTGCTCTTACTTTTAATATTGCGTGCTAGCCAGATTGTAAGCCACTGAGTCGTTTCTCTTACTCTTAATATTGCGTGCTAGCCTGATTGTAAGCCACCGAGTCTTTGCTCTTGCTCTTAATATTGCGTGCTAGCCTGATTGTAGGCCACCGAGTCTTTGCTCTTACTCTTAATATTGCGTGCTAGCCTTATTGTAAGCCACCGAGTCTTTGCTCTTACTCTTAATATTGCGTGCTAGCCTGATTTCAAGCCACCGAGTCTTTGCTCTTACTCTTAATATTGCGTGCTAGCCTGATTGTAGGCCACCGAGTCTTTGCTCTTACTCTTAATATTGCGTGCTAGCCTGATTGTAAGCCACCGAGTCTTTGTTCTTACTCTTAATATTGCGTGCTAGCCTGATTGTAGGCCACCGAGTCTTTGCTCTTACTCTTAATATTGCGTGCTATCCTGATTGTAAGCCACCGAGTCTTTGCTCTTTCTCTTAATATTGCGTGCTAGCCAGATTGTAGGCCACCGAGTCTTTGCTCTTGCTCTTAATATTACGTGCTAGCCTGATTGTAAGCCACCAAGTCTTTGCTATTACTCTTAATATTGCGCGCTAGCCTGATTGTAGGCCACCGAGTCTTTGTTCTTACTCTTAATATTGCGTGCTAGCCAGATTGTAAGCCACCGAGTCTTTGCTCTCACTCTTAATATTGCGTGCTAGCCTGATTGTAAGCCACTGAGTCTTTTCTCTTACTCTTAATATTGCGTGCTAGCCTGATTGTAAGCCACCGAGTCTTTGCTCTTACTCTTAATATTGCGTGCTAGCCTGATTGTAGGCCACCGAGTCTTTGCTCTTACTCTTAATATTGCGTGCTAGCCTGATTGTAGGCCACCGAGTCTTTGCTCTTACTCTTAATATTGCGTGGTAGCCTGATTGTAGGCCACCGAGTCTTTGCTCTTACTCTTAATATTGCGTGCTAGCCTGATTGTAAGCCACCGAGTCTTTGCTCTTACTCTTAATATTGCGTGCTAGCCTGATAGTAAGCCACCGAGTCTTTGTTCTTACTCTTAATATTGCGTTCTAGCCTGATTGTAGGCCACCGAGTCTTTGCTCTTACTCTTAATATTGCGTGCTAGCCTGATTGTAAGCCACCGAGTCTTTGCTCTTACTCTTAATATTGCGTGCTAGCCTGATTGTAGGCCACAGAGTCTTTGCTCTTACTCATAATATTACGTGCTAGCAAGATTGTAAGTCACCGAGTCTTTGCTCTTACTCTTAATATTGCGTGCTTGCCTGATTGTAAGCCACCGAGTCTTTGCTCTTACTCTTAATATTGCGTGCTAGCCTGATTGTAGGCCACCGAGTCTTTGTTCTTACTCTTAATATTGCGTGCTAGCCTGATTGTAAGCCACTGAGTCTTTGCTCTTACTCTTAATATTGCGTGATAGCCTGATTGTAGGCCACCGAGTCTTTGCTCTTACTCTTAATATTGCGTGCTAGCCTGATTGTAGGCCACCGAGTCTTTGCTCTTACTCTTAATATTACGTGCTAACCTGATTGTAAGCCACCAAGTCTTTGCTCTTACTCTTAATATTGCGTGCTAGCCTGATTGTAGGCCACCGAGTCTTTGTTCTTACTCTTAATATTGCGTGCTAGCCAGATTGTAGGCAATCGAGTCTTTGCTCTTACTCTTAACATTGCGTGCTAGCCTGATTGTAAGCCACTGAGTCATTTCTCTTACTCTTAATATTGCGTGCTAGCCTGATTGTAGGCCACCGAGTCTTTGCTCTTACTCTTAATATTGCGTGCTAGCCTGATTGTAAGCCACCGAGTCTTTGCTCTTACTTTTAATATTGCGTGCTAGCCAGATTGTAAGCCACTGAGTCGTTTCTCTTACTCTTAATATTGCGTGCTAGCCTGATTGTAAGCCACCGAGTCTTTGCTCTTGCTCTTAATATTGCGTGCTAGCCTGATTGTAGGCCACCGAGTCTTTGCTCTTACTCTTAATATTGCGTGCTAGCCTTATTGTAAGCCACCGAGTCTTTGCTCTTACTCTTAATATTGCGTGCTAGCCTGATTTCAAGCCACCGAGTCTTTGCTCTTACTCTTAATATTGCGTGCTAGCCTGATTGTAGGCCACCGAGTCTTTGCTCTTACTCTTAATATTGCGTGCTAGCCTGATTGTAAGCCACCGAGTCTTTGTTCTTACTCTTAATATTGCGTGCTAGCCTGATTGTAGGCCACCGAGTCTTTGCTCTTACTCTTAATATTGCGTGCTATCCTGATTGTAAGCCACCGAGTCTTTGCTCTTTCTCTTAATATTGCGTGCTAGCCAGATTGTAGGCCACCGAGTCTTTGCTCTTGCTCTTAATATTACGTGCTAGCCTGATTGTAAGCCACCAAGTCTTTGCTATTACTCTTAATATTGCGCGCTAGCCTGATTGTAGGCCACCGAGTCTTTGTTCTTACTCTTAATATTGCGTGCTAGCCAGATTGTAAGCCACCGAGTCTTTGCTCTCACTCTTAATATTGCGTGCTAGCCTGATTGTAAGCCACTGAGTCTTTTCTCTTACTCTTAATATTGCGTGCTAGCCTGATTGTAAGCCACCGAGTCTTTGCTCTTACTCTTAATATTGCGTGCTAGCCTGATTGTAGGCCACCGAGTCTTTGCTCTTACTCTTAATATTGCGTGCTAGCCTGATTGTAGGCCACCGAGTCTTTGCTCTTACTCTTAATATTGCGTGGTAGCCTGATTGTAGGCCACCGAGTCTTTGCTCTTACTCTTAATATTGCGTGCTAGCCTGATTGTAAGCCACCGAGTCTTTGCTCTTACTCTTAATATTGCGTGCTAGCCTGATAGTAAGCCACCGAGTCTTTGTTCTTACTCTTAATATTGCGTTCTAGCCTGATTGTAGGCCACCGAGTCTTTGCTCTTACTCTTAATATTGCGTGCTAGCCTGATTGTAAGCCACCGAGTCTTTGCTCTTACTCTTAATATTGCGTGCTAGCCTGATTGTAGGCCACAGAGTCTTTGCTCTTACTCATAATATTACGTGCTAGCAAGATTGTAAGTCACCGAGTCTTTGCTCTTACTCTTAATATTGCGTGCTTGCCTGATTGTAAGCCACCGAGTCTTTGCTCTTACTCTTAATATTGCGTGCTAGCCTGATTGTAGGCCACCGAGTCTTTGTTCTTACTCTTAATATTGCGTGCTAGCCTGATTGTAAGCCACTGAGTCTTTGCTCTTACTCTTAATATTGCGTGATAGCCTGATTGTAGGCCACCGAGTCTTTGCTCTTACTCTTAATATTGCGTGCTAGCCTGATTGTAGGCCACCGAGTCTTTGCTCTTACTCTTAATATTACGTGCTAACCTGATTGTAAGCCACCAAGTCTTTGCTCTTACTCTTAATATTGCGTGCTAGCCTGATTGTAGGCCACCGAGTCTTTGTTCTTACTCTTAATATTGCGTGCTAGCCAGATTGTAGGCAATCGAGTCTTTGCTCTTACTCTTAATATTGCGTGCTAGCCTGATTGTAGACCACCGAGTCTTTGCTCTTACTCTTAATATTGCGTGCTAACCTGATTGTAAGCCACCGAGTCTTTGCTCTTACTCTTAATATTGCGTGCTAGCCTGATTGTAAGCCACCGAGTCTTTGCTCTTACTCTTAATATTGACTGCTAGCCTGATTGTAAGCCACCGAGTCTTTGTTCTTACTCTTAATATTGCGTGCTAGCCTGATTGTAGGCTACCGAGTCTTTGCTCTTACTCTTAATATTGCGTGTTTGCCTGATTGTAGGCCACCGAGTCTTTGTTCTTACTCTTAATATTGCGTGCTAGCCTGATTGTAGGCCACCGAGTCTTTGCTCTTACTCTTAATATTGCATGCTAGCCTGATTGTAGGCCACCGAGTCTTTGTTCTTACTCTTTATGTTGCGTGCTAGCCTGATTGTAGGCCATCGAGTCTTTGCTCTTACTATTAATATTACGTGCTAGCCTGATTGTAAGCCACCAAGTCTTTGCTCTTACTCTTAATATTGCGTGCTAGCCTGATTGTAAGCCATCGAGTCTTTTCTCTTACTCTTAATATTGTGTGCTAGCCTGATTGTAGGCCACCGAGTCTTTGCTCTTACTCTTAATATTGCGTGCTAGCCTGATTGTAAGCCACCGAGTCTTTGCTCTTACTTTTAATATTGCGTGCTAGCCTGATTGTAAGCCACTGAGTCTTTTCTCTTACTCTTAATATTGCGTGCTAGCCTGATTGTAAGCCACCGAGTCTTTGCTCTTATTCTTAATATTGCGTGCTAGCCTGATTGTAAGCCACCGAGTCTTTGCTCTTACTCTTAATATTGCGTGCTAGCCAGATTGTAGGCCACCGAGTCTTTGTTCTTACTCTTAATATTACGTGCTAGCCAGATTGTAAGTCACCGAGTCTTTGCTCTTACTCTTAATATTGCGTGCTAGCCTGATTGTAAGCCACCGAGTCTTTGCTCTTATTCTTAATCTTGCGTGCTAGCCTGATTGTAGGCCACCGAGTCTTTGTTCCTACTCTTAATATTGCGTGCTAGCCTGATTGCAAGCCACTGAGTCTTTGCTCTTACTCTTAATATTGCGTGCTAGCCTGATTGTAGGCCACCGAGTCTTTGTTCTTACTCTTAATATTGCGTGCTAGCCAGATTGTAAGCCACCGAGTCTTTGCTCTTACTCTTAATATTGCGTGCTAGCCTGATTGTAGGCCATCGAGTCTTTGCTCTTACTCTTAATATTGCGTGCTAGCCTGATTGTAGGCCACCGAGTCTTTGCTCTTACTCTTAATATTACGTGCTTGTAAGCCACCAAGTCTTTGCTCTTACTCTTAATATTGCGTGCTAGCCTGATTGTAAGCCACCGAGTCTTTGCTCTTAATCTTAATATTGCGTGCTAGCCTGATTGTAGGCCACCGAGTCTTTGCTCTTAATCTTAATATTACGTGCTAGCCTGATTTTAAGCCACCAAGTTTTTGCTCTTACACTTAATATTGCGTGCTAGCCTGATTGTAAGCCACCGAATCTTTGCTCTTACTCTTAATATTACGTGCTAGCCTGATTGTAAGCCACCGAGTCTTTGCTCTTACTCTTAACATTGCGTGCTAGCCTGATTGTAAGCCACCGAGTCATTTCTCTTACTCTTAATATTGCGTGCTAGCCTGATTGTAGGCCACCGAGTCTTTGCTCTTACTCTTAATATTGCGTGCTAGCCTGATTGTAAGCCACCGAGTCTTTGCTCTTACTTTTAATATTGCGTGCTAGCCAGATTGTAAGCCACTGAGTCGTTTCTCTTACTCTTAATATTGCGTGCTAGCCTGATTGTAAGCCACCGAGTCTTTGCTCTTACTCTTAATATTGCGTGCTAGGCTGATTGTAGGCCACCGAGTCTTTGCTCTTACTCTTAATATTGCGTGCTAGCCTTATTGTAAGCCACCGAGTCTTTGCTCTTACTCTTAATATTGCGTGCTAGCCTGATTTCAAGCCACCGAGTCTTTGCTCTTACTCTTAATATTGCGTGCTAGCCTGATTGTAGGCCACCGAGTCTTTGCTCTTACTCTTAATATTGCGTGCTAGCCTGATTGTAAGCCACCGAGTCTTTGTTCTTACTCTTAATATTGCGTGCTAGCCTGATTGTAGGCCACCGAGTCTTTGCTCTTACTCTTAATATTGCGTGCTATCCTGATTGTAAGCCACTGAGTCTTTGCTCTTTCTCTTAATATTGCGTGCTAGCCAGATTGTAGGCCACCGAGTCTTTGCTCTTGCTCTTAATATTACGTGCTAGCCTGATTGTAAGCCACCAAGTCTTTGCTATTACTCTTAATATTGCGCGCTAGCCTGATTGTAGGCCACCGAGTCTTTGTTCTTACTCTTAATATTGCGTGCTAGCCAGATTGTAAGCCACCGAGTCTTTGCTCTCACTCTTAATATTGCGTGCTAGCCTGATTGTAGGCCACCGAGTCTTTGCTCTTACTCTTAATATTACGTGCTAGCCTGATTGTAAGCCACCAAGTCTTTGCTCTTACTCTTAATATTGCGTGCTAGCCTGATTGTAAGCCACCGAGTCTTTGCTCTTACTCTTAATATTGCGTGCTAGCCTGATTGTAAGCCACCGAGTCTTTGCTCTTACTTTTAATATTACGTGCTAGCCTGATTGTAAGCCACCGAGTCTTTGCTCTTACTTTTAATATTGCGTGCTAGCCTGATTGTAAGCCACCAAGTCTTTGCTCTTACTCTTAATATTGCGTGCTAGCCTGATTGTAAGCCACCGAGTCTTTTCTCTTACTCTTAATATTGCGTGCTAGCCTGATTGTAGGCCACCGAGTCTTTGCTCTTACTCTTAATATTGCGTGCTAGCCTGATTGTAAGCCACCGAGTCTTTGCTCTTACTTTTAATATTGCGTGCTAGCCTGATTGTAAGCCACTGAGTCTTTTCTCTTACTCTTAATATTGCGTGCTAGCCTGATTGTAAGCCACCGAGTCTTTGCTCTTACTCTTAATATTGCGTGCTAGCCTGATTATAAGCCACTGAGTCTTTGCTCTTACTCTTAATATTGCGTGCTAGCCTGATTGTAAGCCACCGAGTCTTTGCTCTTACTCTTAATATTGCGTGCTAGCCTGATTGTAGGCCACCGAGTCTTTGCTCTTACTCTTAATATTGCGTGCTAGCCTGATTGTAAGCCACCGAGTCTTTGCTCTTACTTTTAATATTGCGTACTAGCCTGATTGTAAGCCACTGAGTCTTTTCTCTTACTCTTAATATTGCGTGCTAGCCTGATTGTAAGCCACCGAGTCTTTGCTCTTACTCTTAATATTGCGTGCTAGCCTGATTGTAGGCCACCGAGTCTTTGCTCTTACTCTTAATATTGCGTGCTAGCCTGATTGTAAGCCACCGAGTCTTTGTTCTTACTCTTAATATTGCGTGCTAGCATGATTTTAAGCCACCGAGTCTTTGTTCTTACTCTTAATATTGCGTGCTAGCCTGATTGTAGGCCACCGAGTCTTTGCTCTTGCTCTTAATATTGCGTGCTAGCCTGATTGTAAGCCACCGAGTCTTTGTTCTTACTCTTAATATTGCGTGCTAGCCTGATTGTAGGCCACCGAGTCTTTGCTCTTACTCTTAATATTGCGTGCTAGCCTGATTGTAAGCCACCGAGTCTTTGCTCTTTCTCTTAATATTGCGTGCTAGCCAGATTGTAGGCCACCGAGTCTTTGCTCTTGCTCTTAATATTACGTGCTAGCCTGATTGTAAGCCACCAAGTCTTTGCTATTACTCTTAATATTGCGCGCTAGCCTGATTGTAGGCCACCGAGTCTTTGTTCTTACTCTTAATATTGCGTGCTAGCCAGATTGTAAGCCACCGCGTCTTTGCTCTTACTCTTAATATTGCGTGCTAGCCTGATTGTAGGCCACCGAGTCTTTGCTCTTACTCTTAATATTACGTGCTAGCCTGATTGTAAGCCACCAAGTCTTTGCTCTTACTCTTAATATTGCGTGCTAGCCTGATTGTAAGCCACCGAATCTTTGTTCTTACTCTTAATATTGCGCGCTAGCCTGATTGTAGGCCACCGAGTCTTTGCTCTTACTCTTAATATTGCGTGCTAGCCTGATTGTAAGCCACTGAGTCTTTCCTCTTACTCTTAATATTGCGTGCTAGCCTGATTGTAAGCCACCGAGTCTTTTCTCTTACTCTTAATATTGCGTGCTAGCCTGATTGTAAGCCACTGAGTTTTTGCTCTTACTCTTAATATTGCGTGCTAGTCTGATTGTAGGCCACCGAGTCTTTGTTCCTACTCTTAATATTGCGTGCTAGCCTGATTGCAAGCCACTGAGTCTTTGCTCTTACTCTTAATATTGCGTGCTAGCCTGATTGTAGGCCACCGAGTCTTTGCTCTTACTCTTAATATTGCGTGCTAGCCTGATTGTAGGCCACCGGGTCTTTGCTCTTACTCTTAATATTACGTGCTAGCCTGATTGTAAGCCACCAAGTCTTTGCTCTTACTCTTAATATTGCGTGCTAGCCTGATTGTAGGCCACCGAGTCTTTGTTCTTACTCTTAATATTGCGTGCTAGCCAGATTGTAAGCCACCGAGTCTTTGCTCTTACTCTTAATATTGCATGCTAGCCTGATTGTAGGCCACCGAGTCTTTGTTCTTACTCTTAATATTTCGTGCTAGCCTGATTGTAAGCCACCGAGTCTTTGTTGTTACTCTTAATATTGCGTGCTAGCCTGATTGTAGGCCACCGAGTCTTTGCTCTTAATCTTAATATTACGTGCTAGCCTGATTGTAAGCCACCAAGTTTTTGCTCTTACACTTAATATTGCGTGCTAGCCTGATTGTAAGCCACCGAATCTTTGCTCTTACTCTTAATATTACGTGCTATCCTGATTGTAAGCCACCGAGTCTTTGCTCTTACTCTTAACATTGCGTGCTAGCCTGATTGTAGGCCACCGAGTCATTTCTCTTACTCTTAATATTGCGTGCTAGCCTGATTGTAGGCCACCGAGTCTTTGCTCTTACTCTTAATATTGCGTGCTAGCCTGATTGTAAGCCACCGAGTCTTTGCTTTTACTTTTAATATTGCGTGCTAGCCAGATTGTAAGCCACTGAGTCGTTTCTCTTACTCTTAATATTGCGTGCTAGCCTGATTGTAAGCCACCGAGTCTTTGCTCTTACTCTTAAAATTGCGTGCTAGCCTGATTGTAGGCCACCGAGTCTTTGCTCTTACTCTTAATATTGCGTGCTAGACTGATTGTAAGCCAACGAGTCTTTGCTCTTACTCTTAATATTGCGTGCTAGCCTGATTGTAGGCCACCGAGTCTTTGCTCTTACTCTTAATATTGCGTGCTAGCCTGATTGTAAGCCACCGAGTCTTTGCTCTTACTCTTAATATTGCGTGCTAGCCTGATTGTAGGCCACCGAGTCTTTGCTCTTACTCTTAATATTGCGTGCTAGCCTGATTGTAAGCCACCGAGTCTTTGTTCTTACTCTTAATATTGCGTGCTAGCCTGATTGTAGGCCACCGAGTCTTTGCTCTTACTCTTAATATTGCGTGCTAGCCTGATTGTAAGCCACTGAGTCTTTTCTCTTACTCTTAATATTGCGTGCTAGCCTGATTGTAAGCCACCGAGTCTTTCCTCTTACTCTTAATATTGCGTGCTAGCCTGATTGTAGGCCACCGAGTCTTTGCTCTTACTCTTAATATTGCGTGCTAGCCTGATTGTAAGCCACCGAGTCTTTGCTCTTACTCTTAATATTGCGTGCTATCCTGATTGTAGGCCACCGAGTCTTTGCTCTTACTCTTAATATTGCGTGCTAGCATGATTTTAAGCCACCGAGTCTTTGTTCTTACTCTTAATATTGCGTGCTAGCCTGATTGTAGGCCACCGAGTCTTTGCTCTTACTCTTAATATTGCATGCTAGCCTGATTGTAAGCCACCGAGTCTTTGCTCTTACTCTTAATATTGCGTGCTAGCCAGATTGTAGGCCACCGAGTCTTTGCTCTTACTCTTAATATTACGTGGTAGCCAGATTGTAAGTCACCGAGTCTTTGCTCCTACTCTTAATATTACGTGCTAGCCTGATTATAAGCCACTGAGTCTTTGCTCTTACTCTTAATCTTGCGTGCTAGCCTGATTGTAGGCCACCGAGTCTTTGTTCCTACTCTTAATATTGCGTGCTAGCCTGATTGCAAGCCACTGAGTCTTTGCTCTTACTCTTAATATTGCGTGCTAGCCTGATTGTAGGCCACCGAGTCTTTGCTCTTACTCTTAATATTGCGTGCTTGCCTGATTGTAGGCCACCGAGTCTTTGCTCTTACTCTTAATATTACGTGCTAGCCTGATTGTAAGCCACCAAGTCTTTGCTCTTACTCTTAATATTGCGTGCTAGCCTGATTGTAGGCCACTGAGTCTTTGTTCTTACTCTTAATATTGCGTGCTAGCCAAATTGCAAGCCACCGAGTCTTTGCTCTTACTCTTAATATTGCGTGCTAGCCTGATTGTAGGCCATCGAGTCTTTGCTCTTACTCTTAATATTGCGTGCTAGCCTGATTGTAGGCCACCGAGTCTTTGCTCTTACTCTTAATATTACGTGCTTGTAAGCCACCAAGTCTTTGCTCTTACTCTTAATATTGCGTGCTAGCCTGATTGTAGGCCACCGAGTCTTTGCTCTTACTCTTAATATTGCGTGCTAGCCTGATTGTAAGCCACCGAGTCTTTGCTCTTACTCTTAATATTGCGTGCTAGCCTGATTGTAGGCCACCGAGTCTTTGCTCTTAATCTTAATATTACGTGCTAGCCTGATTTTAAGCCACCAAGTTTTTGCTCTTACACTTAATATTGCGTGCTAGCCTGATTGTAAGCCACCGAATCTTTGCTCTTACTCTTAATATTACGTGCTAGCCTGATTGTAAGCCACCGAGTCTTTGCTCTTACTCTTAACATTGCGTGCTAGCCTGATTGTAAGCCACCGAGTCATTTCTCTTACTCTTAATATTGCGTGCTAGCCTGATTGTAGGCCACCGAGTCTTTGCTCTTACTCTTAATATTGCGTGCTAGCCTGATTGTAAGCCACCGAGTCTTTGCTCTTACTCTTAATATTGCGTGCTAGCCTGATTGTAGGCCACCGAGTCTTTGCTCTTACTCTTAATATTGCGTGCTAGCCTGATTGTAAGCCACCGAGTCTTTGCTCTTACTCTTAATATTGCGTGCTAGCCTGATTGTAAGCCACCGAGTCTTTGCTCTTACTCTTAATATTGCGTGCTAGCCTGATTGTAGGCCACCGAGTCTTTGCTCTTACTCTTAATATTGCGTGCTAGCCTGATTGTAAGCCACCGAGTCTTTGCTCTTACTCTTAATATTGCGTGCTAGCCTGATTGTAGGCCACCGAGTCTTTGCTCTTACTCTTAATATTACGTGCTTGTAAGCCACCAAGTCTTTGCTCTTACTCTTAATATTGCGTGCTAGCCTGATTGTAGGCCACCGAGTCTTTGCTCTTACTCTTAATATTGCGTGCTAGCCTGATTGTAAGCCACCGAGTCTTTGCTCTTACTCTTAATATTGCGTGCTTGCCTGATTGTAGGCCACCGAGTCTTTGCTCTTAATCTTAATATTACGTGCTAGCCTGATTTTAAGCCACCAAGTTTTTGCTCTTACACTTAATATTGCGTGCTAGCCTGATTGTAAGCCACCGAATCTTTGCTCTTACTCTTAATATTACGTGCTAGCCTGATTGTAAGCCACCGAGTCTTTGCTCTTACTCTTAACATTGCGTGCTAGCCTGATTGTAAGCCACCGAGTCATTTCTCTTACTCTTAATATTGCGTGCTAGCCTGATTGTAGGCCACCGAGTCTTTGCTCTTACTCTTAATATTGCGTGCTAGCCTGATTGTAAGCCACCGAGTCTTTGCTTTTACTTTTAATATTGCGTGCTAGCCAGATTGTAGGCCACTGAGTCGTTTCTCTTACTCTTAATATTGTGTGCTAGCCTGATTGTAAGCCACCGAGTCTTTGCTCTTACTCTTAATATTGCGTGCTAGCCTGATTGTAGGCCACCGAGTCTTTGCTCTTACTCTTAATATTGCGTGCTAGCCTGATTGTAAGCCACCGAGTCTTTGCTCTTACTCTTAATATTGCGTGCTAGCCTGATTGTAGGCCACCGAGTCTTTGCTCTTACTCTTAATATTGCGTGCTAGCCTGATTGTAAGCCACCGAGTCTTTGCTCTTACTCTTAATATTGCGTGCTAGCCTGATTGTAGGCCACCGAGTCTTTGCTCTTACTCTTAATATTGCGTGCTAGCCTGATTGTAAGCCACCGAGTCTTTGTTCTTACTCTTAGTATTGCGTGCTAGCCTGATTGTAGGCCACCGAGTCTTTGCTCTTACTCTTAATATTGCGTGCTAGCCTGATTGTAAGCCACCGAGTCTTTGCTCTTTCTCTTAATATTGCGTGCTAGCCAGATTGTAGGCCACCGAGTCTTTGCTCTTGCTCTTAATATTACGTGCTAGCCTGATTGTAAGCCACCGAGTCTTTGCTATTACTCTTAATATTGCGCGCTAGCCTGATTGTAGGCCACCGAGTCTTTGTTCTTACTCTTAATATTGCGTGCTAGCCTGATTGAAGGCCACCGATTCTTTGCTCTTAATCTTAATATTACGTGCTAGCCTGATTTTAAGCCACCAAGTTTTTGCTCTTACACTTAATATTGCGTGCTAGCCTGATTGTAAGCCACCGAATCTTTGCTCTTACTCTTAATATTACGTGCTAGCCTGATTGTAAGCCACCGAGTCTTTGCTCTTACTCTTAACATTGCGTGCTAGCCTGATTGTAAGCCACTGAGTCATTTCTCTTACTCTTAATATTGCGCGCTAGCCTGATTGTAGGCCACCGAGTCTTTGCTCTTACTCTTAATATTGCGTGCTAGCCTGATTGTAAGCCACCGAGTCTTTGCTTTTACTTTTAATATTGCGTGCTAGCCAGATTGTAAGCCACTGAGTCGTTTCTCTTACTCTTAATATTGCGTGCTAGCCTGATTGTAGGCCACCGAGTCTTTGCTCTTACTCTTAATATTACGTGCTAGCCTGATTGTAGGCCACCGAGTCTTTGCTCTTACTCTTAATATTGCGTGCTAGCCAGATTGTAAGCCACCGAGTCTTTGCTCTTACTCTTAATATTGCGTGCTAGCCTGATTGTAGGCCACCGAGTCTTTGCTCTTACTATTAATATTGCGTGCTAACCTGATTGTAAGCCTCCTAGTCTTTGCTCTTACTCTTAATATTGCGTGCTAGCCTGATTGTAAGCCACCGAGTCTTTGCTCTTACTCTTAATATTGTTTGCTAGCCTGATTGTAAGCCACCGAGTCTTTGTTCTTACTCTTAATATTGCGCGCTAGCCTGATTGTAGGCTACCGAGTCTTTGCTCTTACTCTTAATATTGCGTGTTTGCCTGATTGTAGGCCACCGAGTCTTTGTTCTTACTCATAATATTGCGTGCTAGCCTGATTGTAGGCCACCGAGTCTTTGCTCTTACTCTTAATATTGCATGCTAGCCTGATTGTAGGCCACCGAGTCTTTGTTCTTACTCTTAATGTTGCGTGCTAGCCTGATTGTAAGCCACCGAGTCTTTGCTCTTACTCTTAATATTGCGTGCTAGCCTGATTGTAGGCCACCGAGTCTTTGCTCTTACTCTTAATATTGCCTGCTAGCCTGATTGTAGGCCACCGAGTCTTTGTTCTTACTCTTAATATTGCGTGCTAGCCTGATTATAGGCCACCGAGTCTTTGCTCTTACTCTTAATATTGCGTGCTAGCCAGATTGTAAGCCACCGAGTCTTTGCATTTACTCTTAATATTGCGTGCTAGCCTGATTGTAGGCCACCGAGTCGTCTTTGCTCTCACTCTTAATATTGCGTGCTAGCCTGATTGTAGGCCACCGAGTCTTTATTCTTACTCTTAATATTGCGTGCTAGCCAGATTGTAAGCCACCGAGTCTTTGCACTTACTCTTAATATTGCGTGCTAGCCTGATTGTAGGCCACCGAGTCTTTGCTCTTACTCTTAATATTACATGCTAGCCTGATTGTAAGCCACCAAGTCTTTGCTCTTACTCTTAATATTGCGTGCTAGCCAGATTGTAAGCCACCGAGTCTTTGCTCTTACTCTTAATATTACGTGCTAGCCTGATTGTAAGCCACCGAGTCTTTGCTCTTACTCTTAATATTGCGTGCTAGCCAGATTGTAAGCCACCGAGTCTTTTCTCTTACTCTTAATATTGCGTGCTAGCCTGATTGTAGGCCACCGAGTCTTTGCTCATACTCTTAATATTGCGTGCTAGCCTGATTGTAAGCCATCGAGTCTTTGCTCTTACTTTTAATATTGCGTGCTAGCCTGATTGTAAGCCACTGAGTCTTTTCTCTTACTCTTAATATTGCGTGCTAGCCTGATTGTAAGCCACCAAGTCTTTGCTCTTACTCTTAATATTGCGTGCTAGCCTGATTGTAGGCCACCGAGTCTTTGCTCTTACTCTTAATATTGCGTGCTAGCCTGATTGTAAGCCACCGAGTCTTTGCTCTTACTCTTAATATTGCGTGCTAGCCTGATTGTAGGCCACCGAGTCTTTGCTCTTACTCTTAATATTGCGTGCTAGCCTGATTGTAAGCCACCGAGTCTTTGCTCTTACTCTTAATATTGCGTGCTAGCCTGATTGTAAGCCACCGAGTCTTTGTTCTTACTCTTAATATTGCGTTCTAGCCTGATTGTAGGCCACCGAGTCTTTGCTCTTACTCTTAATATTGCGTGCTAGCCTGATTGTAAGCCACCGAGTCTTTGCTCTTACTCTTAATATTGCGTGCTAGCCAGATTGTAGGCCACCGAGTCTTTGCTCTTACTCTTAATATTACGTGCTAGCCAGATTGTAAGTCACCGAGTCTTTGCTCTTACTCTTAATATTGCGTGCTTGCCTGATTGTAAGCCACTGAGTCTTTGCTCTTACTCTTAATATTGCGTGCTAGCCTGATTGCAGGTCACCGAGTCTTTGTTCTTACTCTTAATATTGCGTGCTAGCCTGATTGTAAGCCACTGAATCTTTGCTCTTACTCTTAATATTGCGTGATAGCCTGATTGTAAGCCACCGAGTCTTTGCTCTTACTCTTAATATTGCGTGCTAGCCTGATTGTAGGCCACCGAGTCTTTGCTCTTACTCTTAATATTACGTGCTAACCTGATTGTAAGCCACCAAATCTTTGCTCTTACTCTTAATATTGCGTGCTAGCCTGATTGTAGGCCACCGAGTCTTTGTTCTTACTCTTAATATTGCGTGCTAGCCAGATTGTAAGCCACCGAGTCTTTGCTCTTACTCTTAATATTGCGTGCTAGCCTGATTGTAGGCCATCGAGTCTTTGCTCTTACTCTTAATATTGCCTGCTAGCCTGATTGTAGACCACCGAGTCTTTGCTCTTACTCTTAATATTGCGTGCTAACCTGATTGTAAGCCACCGAGTCTTTGATCTTACTCTTAATATTGCGTGCTAGCCTGATTGTAAGCCACCGAGTCTTTGCTCTTACTCTTAATATTGACTGCTAGCCTGATTGTAAGCCACCGAGTCTTTGTTCTTACTCTTAATATTGCGTGCTAGCCTGATTGTAGGCTACCGAGTCTTTGCTCTTACTCTTAATATTGCGTGTTTGCCTGATTGTAGGCCACCGAGTCTTTGTTCTTACTCTTAATATTGCGTGCTAGCCTGATTGTAGGCCACCGAGTCTTTGCTCTTACTCTTAATATTGCGTGCTAGCCTGATTGTAGGCCACCGAGTCTTTTTTCTTACTCTTTATGTTGCGTGCTAGCCTGATTGTAAGCCACCGAGTCTTTGCTCTTACTCTTAATATTGCGTGCTAGCCTGATTGTAGACCACCGAGTCTTTGTTCTTACTCTTAATATTGCGTGCTAGCCTGATTGTAGGCCACCGAGTCTTTGCTCTTACTCTTAATATTGCGTTCTAGCCAGATTGTAAGCCACTGAGTCTTTGCTCTTACTCTTAATATTGCGTGCTAGCCAGATTGTAGGCCACCGAGTCTTTGCTCTTGCTCTTAATATTACGTGATAGCCTGATTGTAAGCCACCAAGTCTTTGCTATTACTCTTAATATTACGCGCTAGCCTGATTGTAGGCCACCGAGTCTTTGTTCTTACTCTTAATATTGCGCTCTAGCCAGATTGTAAGCCACCGAGTCTTTTCTCTTACTCTTAATATTGCGTGCTAGCCTGATTTTAAGCCACCGAGTCTTTGCTCTTACTCTTAATATTGCGTGCTAGCCTGATTGTAAGCCACCGAGTCTTTGCTCTTACTCTTAATATTGCGTGCTAGCATGATTTTAAGCCACCGAGTCTTTGTTCTTACTCTTAATATTGCGTGCTAGCCTGATTGTAGGCCACCGAGTCTTTGCTCTTACTCTTAATATTGCGTGCTAGCCTGATTGTAAGCCACCGAGTCTTTGCTCTTACTCTTAATATTGCGTGCTAGCATGATTTTAAGCCACCGAGTCTTTGTTCTTACTCTTAATATTGCGTGCTAGCCAGATTGTAGGCCACCGAGTCTTTGCTCTTACTCTTAATATTACGTGCTAGCCAGATTGTAAGTCACCGAGTCTTTGCTCTTACTCTTAATATTGCGTGCTAGCCTGATTGTAAGCCACTGAGTCTTTGCTCTTACTCTTAATCTTGCGTGCTAGCCTGATTGTAGGCCACCGAGTCTTTGTTCCTACTCTTAATATTGCGTGCTAGCCTGATTGCAAGCCACTGAGTCTTTGCTCTTGCTCTTAATATTACGTGCTAGCCTGATTTTAAGCCACCAAGTCTTTGCTATTACTCTTAATATTACGCGCTAGCCTGATTGTAGGCCACCGAGTCTTTATTCTTACTCTTAATATTGCTTGCTAGCCAGATTGTAAGCCACCGAGTCTTTGCTCTTACTCTTAATATTGCGTGCTAGCCTGATTGTAGGCCACCGAGTCTTTGCTCTTACTCTTAATATTACGTGCTAGCCTGATTGTAAGCCACCAAGTATTTGCTCTTACTCTTAATATTTCGTGCTAGCCTGATTGTAAGCCACCGAGTCTTTTCTCTTACTCTTAATATTGCGTGCTAGCCTGATTGTAGGCCACCGAGTCTTTGCTCTTACTCTTAATATTGCGTGCTAGCCTGATTGTAAGCCACCGAGTCTTTGCTCTTACTCTTAATATTGCGTGCTAGCTTGATTGTAAGCCACTGAGTCTTTGCTCTTACTCTTAATATTGCGTACTAGCCTGATTGTAGGCCACCGAGTCTTTGCTCTTACTCTTAATATTGCGTGCTAGCCTGATTGTAAGCCACCGAGTCTTTGCTCTTACTCTTAATATTGCGTGCTAGCCTGATTGTAAGCCACTGAGTCTTTGCTCTTGCTCTTAATATTGCGTGCTAGCCTGATTGTAGGCCACCGAGTCTTTGCTCTTGCTCTTAACATTGCGTGCTAGCCTGATTGTAAGCCACCGAGTCTTTGCTCTTACTCTTAATATTGCGTGCTAGCCTGATTGTAGGCCACCGAGTCTTTGCTCTTACTCTTAATATTGCGTGCTAGCCAGATTGTAAGCCACCGAGTCTTTGCTCTTACTCTTAATATTGCGTGCTAGCCTGATTGTAGGCCACCGAGTCTTTGCTCTTGCTCTTAATATTACGTGCTAGCCTGATTGTAAGCCACCAAGTCTTTGCTCTTACTCTTAATATTGCGTGCTAGCCTGATTGTAGGCCACCGAGTCTTTGTTCTTACTCTTAATATTGCGTGCTAGCCAGATTGTAAGCCACCGAGTCTTTGCTCTTACTCTTAATATTGCGTGCTAGCCTGATTGTAGGCCACCGAGTCTTTGCTCTTACTCTTAATATTACATGCTAGCCTGATTGTAAGCCACCAAGTCTTTGCTCTTACTCTTAATATTGCGTGCTAGCCAGATTGTAAGCCACCGAGTCTTTGCTCTTACTCTTAATATTACGTGCTAGCCTGATTGTAAGCCACCGAGTCTTTGCTCTTACTCTTAATATTGCGTGCTAGCCAGATTGTAAGCCACCGAGTCTTTTCTCTTACTCTTAATATTGCGTGCTAGCCTGATTGTAGGCCACCGAGTCTTTGCTCATACTCTTAATATTGCGTGCTAGCCTGATTGTAAGCCACCGAGTCTTTGCTCTTACTTTTAATATTGCGTGCTAGCCTGATTGTAAGCCACTGAGTCTTTTCTCTTACTCTTAATATTGCGTGCTAGCCTGATTGTAGGCCACCGAGTCTTTGCTCTTACTCTTAATATTGCGTGCTAGCCTGATTGTAAGCCACCGAGTCTTTGCTCTTACTCTTAATATTGCGTGCTAGCCTGATTGTAAGCCACCGAGTCTTTGTTCTTACTCTTAATATTGCGTTCTAGCCTGATTGTAGGCCACCGAGTCTTTGCTCTTACTCTTAATATTGCGTGCTAGCCTGATTGTAAGCCACCGAGTCTTTGCTCTTACTCTTAATATTGCGTGCTAGCCAGATTGTAGGCCACCGAGTCTTTGCTCTTACTCTTAATATTACGTGCTAGCCAGATTGTAAGTCACCGAGTCTTTGCTCTTACTCTTAATATTGCGTGCTTGCCTGATTGTAAGCCACTGAGTCTTTGCTCTTACTCTTAATTATGCGTGCTAGCCTGATTGTAGGCCACCGAGTCTTTGTTCTTACTCTTAATATTGCGTGCTAGCCTGATTGTAAGCCACCGAGTCTTTGCTCTTACTCTTAATATTGCGTGCTAGCCAGATTGTAGGCCACCGAGTCTTTGCTCTTACTCTTAATATTACGTGCTAGCCAGATTGTAAGTCACCGAGTCTTTGCTCTTACTCTTAATATTGCGTGCTTGCCTGATTGTAAGCCACTGAGTCTTTGCTCTTACTCTTAATTATGCGTGCTAGCCTGATTGTAGGCCACCGAGTCTTTGTTCTTACTCTTAATATTGCGTGCTAGCCTGATTGTAAGCCACCGAGTCTTTGCTCTTACTCTTAATATTGCGTGCTAGCCTGATTGTAGGCCACCGAGTCTTTGCTCTTACTCTTAATATTACATGCTAGCCTGATTGTAAGCCACCAAGTCTTTGCTCTTACTCTTAATATTGCGTGCTAGCCAGATTGTAAGCCACCGAGTCTTTGCTCTTACTCTTAATATTACGTGCTAGCCTGATTGTAAGCCACCGAGTCTTTGCTCTTACTCTTAATATTGCGTGCTAGCCAGATTGTAAGCCACCGAGTCTTTTCTCTTACTCTTAATATTGCGTGCTAGCCTGATTGTAGGCCACCGAGTCTTTGCTCATACTCTTAATATTGCGTGCTAGCCTGATTGTAAGCCACCGAGTCTTTGCTCTTACTTTTAATATTGCGTGCTAGCCTGATTGTAAGCCACTGAGTCTTTTCTCTTACTCTTAATATTGCGTGCTAGCCTGATTGTAAGCCACCGAGTCTTTGCTCTTACTCTTAATATTGCGTGCTAGCCTGATTGTAGGCCACCGAGTCTTTGCTCTTACTCTTAATATTGCGTGCTAGCCTGATTGTAAGCCACCGAGTCTTTGCTCTTACTCTTAATATTGCGTGCTAGCCTGATTGTAGGCCACCGAGTCTTTGCTCTTACTCTTAATATTGCGTGCTAGCCTGATTGTAAGCCACCGAGTCTTTGTTCTTACTCTTAATATTGCGTTCTAGCCTGATTGTAGGCCACCGAGTCTTTGCTCTTACTCTTAATATTGCGTGCTAGCCTGATTGTAAGCCACCGAGTCTTTGCTCTTACTCTTAATATTGCGTGCTAGCCAGATTGTAGGCCACCGAGTCTTTGCTCTTACTCTTAATATTACGTGCTAGCCAGATTGTAAGTCACCGAGTCTTTGCTCTTACTCTTAATATTGACTGCTTGCCTGATTGTAAGCCACTGAGTCTTTGCTCTTACTCTTAATATTGCGTGCTAGCCTGATTGTAGGCCACCGAGTCTTTGTTCTTACTCTTAATATTGCGTGCTAGCCTGATTGTAAGCCACTGAATCTTTGCTCTTACTCTTAATATTGCGTGATAGCCTGATTGTAAGCCACTGAGTCTTTGCTCTTACTCTTAATATTGCGTGCTAGCCTGATTGTAGGCCACCGAGTCTTTGCTCTTACTCTTAATATTACGTGCTGACCTGATTGTAAGCCACCAAGTCTTTGCTCTTACTCTTAATATTGCGTGCTAGCCTGATTGTAGGCCACCGAGTCTTTGTTCTTACTCTTAATATTGCGTGCTAGCCAGATTGTAAGCCACCGAGTCTTTGCTCTTACTCTTAATATTGCGTGCTAGCCTGATTGTAGGCCATCGAGTCTTTGCTCTTACTCTTAATATTGCCTGCTAGCCTGATTGTAGACCACCGAGTCTTTGCTCTTACTCTTAATATTGCGTGCTAACCTGATTGTAAGCCACCGAGTCTTTGATCTTACTCTTAATATTGCGTGCTAGCCTGATTGTAAGCCACCGAGTCTTTGCTCTTACTCTTAATATTGACTGCTAGCCTGATTGTAAGCCACCGAGTCTTTGCTCTTACTCTTAATATTGCGTGTTTGCCTGATTGTAGGCCACCGAGTCTTTGTTCTTACTCTTAATATTGCGTGCTAGCCTGATTGTAGGCCACCGAGTCTTTGCTCTTACTCTTAATATTGCGTGCTAGCCTGATTGTAGGCCACCGAGTCTTTGTTCTTACTCTTTATGTTGCGTGCTAGCCTGATTGTAAGCCACCGAGTCTTTGCTCTTACTCTTAATATTGCGTTCTAGCCTGATTGTAGGCCACCGAGTCTTTGTTCTTACTCTTAATATTGCGTGCTAGCCTGATTGTAGGCCACCGAGTCTTTGCTCTTACTCTTAATATTGCGTGCTAGCCAGATTGTAAGCCACCGAGTCTTTGCTCTTACTCTTAATATTGCGTGCTAGCCAGATTATAGGCCACCGAGTCTTTGCTCTTGCTCTTAATATTACGTGCTAGCCTGATTGTAAGCCACCAAGTCTTTGCTATTACTCTTAATATTACGCGCTAGCCTGATTGTAGGCCACCGAGTCTTTGTTCTTACTCTTAATATTGCGTTCTAGCCAGATTGTAAGCCACCGAGTCTTTGCTCTTACTCTTAATATTGCGTGCTAGCCTGATTGTAAGCCACCGAGTCTTTGCTCTTACTCTTAATATTGCGTGCTAGCCTGATTGTAGGCCACCGAGTCTTTGCTCTTACTCTTAATATTGCGTGCTAGCCTGATTGTAAGCCACCGAGTCTTTGCTCTTACTCTTAATATTGCGTGCTAGCATGATTTTAAGCCACCGAGTCTTTGTTCTTACTCTTAATATTGCGTGCTAGCCTGATTGTAGGCCACCGAGTCTTTGCTCTTACTCTTAATATTGCGTGCTAGCCTGATTGTAAGCCACCGAGTCTTTGCTCTTACTTTTAATATTGCGTGCTAGCCAGATTGTAGGCCACCGAGTCTTTGCTCTTACTCTTAATATTACGTGCTAGCCAGATTGTAATTCACCGAGTCTTTGCTCTTACTCTTAATATTGCGTGCTAGCCTGATTGTAAGCCACTGAGTCTTTGCTCTTACTCTTAATCTTGCGTGCTAGCCTGATTGTAGGCCACCGAGTCTTTGTTCCTACTCTTAATATTGCGTGCTAGCCTGATTGCAAGCCACTGAGTCTTTGCTCTTACTCTTAATATTGCGTGCTAGCCTGATTGTAGGCCACCGAGTCTTTGCTCTTACTCTTAATATTGCGTGCTAGCCTGATTGTAGGCCACCGAGTCTTTGCTCTTACTCTTAATATTACGTGCTAGCCTGATTGTAGGCCACCGAGTCTTTGCTCTTACTCTTAATATTGCGTGCTAGCCAGATTGTAAGCCACCGAGTCTTTGCTCTTACTCTTAATATTGCGTGCTAGCCTGATTGTAGGCCACCGAGTCTTTGCTCTTGCTCTTAATATTACGTGCTAGCCTGATTGTAAGCCACCAAGTCTTTGCTATTACTCTTAATATTACGCGCTAGCCTGATTGTAGGCCACCGAGTCTTTATTCTTACTCTTAATATTGCTTGCTAGCCAGATTGTAAGCCACCGAGTCTTTGCTCTTACTCTTAATATTGCGTGCTAGCCTGATTGTAAGCCACCGAGTCTTTGCTCTTACTCTTAATATTACGTGCTAGCCTGATTGTAAGCCACCAAGTCTTTGCTCTTACTCTTAATATTGCGTGCTAGCCTGATTGTAAGCCACCGAGTCTTTTCTCTTACTCTTAATATTGCGTGCTAGCCTGATTGTAGGCCACCGAGTCTTTGCTCTTACTCTTAATATTGCGTGCTAGCCTGATTGTAAGCCACCGAGTCTTTTCTCTTACTCTTAATATTGCGTGCTAGCCTGATTGTAAGCCACCGAGTCTTTGCTCTTACTCTTAATATTGCGTACTAGCCTGATTGTAGGCCACCGAGTCTTTGCTCTTACTCTTAATATTGCGTGCTAGCCTGATTGTAAGCCACCGAGTCTTTGCTCTTACTCTTAATATTGCGTGCTAGCCTGATTGTAGGCCACTGAGTCTTTGCTCTTACTCTTAATATTGCGTGCTAGCCTGATTGTAAGCCACCGAGTCTTTGCTCTTACTCTTAATATTGCGTGCTAGCATGATTTTAAGCCACCGAGTCTTTGTTCTTACTCTTAATATTGCGTGCTACCCTGATTGTAGGCCACCGAGTCTTTGCTCTTACTCTTAATATTGCGTGCTAGCCTGATTGTAAGCCACCGAGTCTTTGCTCTTACTCTTAATATTGCTTGCTAGCCAGATTGTAGGCCACCGAGTCTTTGCTCTTACTCTTAATATTACGTGCTAGCCAGATTGTAAGTCACCGAGTCTTTGCTCTTACTCTTAATATTGCGTGCTAGCCTGATTGTAAGCCACTGAGTCTTTGCTCTTACTCTTAATCTTGCGTGCTAGCCTGATTGTAGGCCACCGAGTCTTTGTTCCTACTCTTAATATTGCGTGCTAGCCTGATTGCAAGCAACTGAGTCTTTGCTCTTACTCTTAATATTGCGTGCTAGCCTGATTGTAGGCCACCGAGTCTTTGCTCTTTCTCTTAATATTGCGTGCTAGCCTGATTGTAGGCCACCGAGTCTTTGCTCTTACTCTTAATATTGCGTTCTAGCCTGATTGTAGGCCACCGAGTCTTTGCTCTTACTCTTAATATTGCGTGCTAGCCTGATTGTAGGCCACCGAGTCTTTGCTCTTACTCTTAATATTGCGTGCTAGCCTGATTGTAAGCCACCGAGTCTTTGCTCTTACTCTTAATATTGCGTTCTAGCCTGATTGTAGGCCACCGAGTCTTTGCTCTTACTCTTAATATTGCGTGCTAGCCTGATTGTAAGCCACCGAGTCTTTGCTCTTACTCTTAATATTGCGTACTAGCCTGATTGTAAGCCACCGAGTCTTTGCTCTTACTCTTAATATTGCGTGCTAGCCTGATTGTAGGCCACCGAGTCTTTGCTCTTACTCTTAATATTGCGTGCTAGCCTGATTGTAAGCCACCGAGTCTTTGCTCTTACTCTTAATATTGCGTGCTAGCCTGATTGTAAGCCACCGAGTCTTTGCTCTTACTCTTAATATTGCGTGCTAGCCTGATTGTAAGCCACCGAGTCTTTGCTCTTACTCTTAATATTGCGTGCTAGCCTGATTGTAGGCCACCGAGTCTTTGCTCTTACTCTTAATATTGCGTGCTAGCCTGATTGTAAGCCACCGAGTCTTTGCTCTTACTCTTAATATTGCGTGCTAGCATGATTTTAAGCCACCGAGTCTTTGTTCTTACTCTTAATATTGCGTGCTAGCCTGATTGTAGGCCACCGAGTCTTTGCTCTTACTCTTAATATTGCGTGCTAGCCTGATTGTAAGCCACCGAGTCTTTGCTCTTACTTTTAATATTGCGTGCTAGCCAGATTGTAGGCCACCGAGTCTTTGCTCTTACTCTTAATATTACGTGCTAGCCAGATTGTAATTCACCGAGTCTTTGCTCTTACTCTTAATATTGCGTGCTAGCCTGATTGTAAGCCACTGAGTCTTTGCTCTTACTCTTAATCTTGCGTGCTAGCCTGATTGTAGGCCACCGAGTCTTTGTTCCTACTCTTAATATTGCGTGCTAGCCTGATTGCAAGCCACTGAGTCTTTGCTCTTACTCTTAATATTGCGTGCTAGCCTGATTGTAGGCCACCGAGTCTTTGCTCTTACTCTTAATATTGCGTGCTAGCCTGATTGTAGGCCACCGAGTCTTTGCTCTTACTCTTAATATTACGTGCTAGCCTGATTGTAGGCCACCGAGTCTTTGCTCTTACTCTTAATATTGCGTGCTAGCCAGATTGTAAGCCACTGAGTCTTTGCTCTTACTCTTAATATTGCGTGCTAGCCTGATTGTAGGCCACCGAGTCTTTGCTCTTGCTCTTAATATTACGTGCTAGCCTGATTGTAAGCCACCAAGTCTTTGCTATTACTCTTAATATTACGCGCTAGCCTGATTGTAGGCCACCGAGTCTTTATTCTTACTCTTAATATTGCTTGCTAGCCAGATTGTAAGCCACCGAGTCTTTGCTCTTACTCTTAATATTGCGTGCTAGCCTGATTGTAGGCCACCGAGTCTTTGCTCTTACTCTTAATATTACGTGCTAGCCTGATTGTAAGCCACCAAGTCTTTGCTCTTACTCTTAATATTGCGTGCTAGCCTGATTGTAAGCCACCGAGTCTTTTCTCTTACTCTTAATATTGCGTGCTAGCCTGATTGTAGGCCACCGAGTCTTTGCTCTTACTCTTAATATTGCGTGCTAGCCTGATTGTAAGCCACCGAGTCTTTTCTCTTACTCTTAATATTGCGTGCTAGCCTGATTGTAAGCCACCGAGTCTTTGCTCTTACTCTTAATATTGCGTACTAGCCTGATTGTAGGCCACCGAGTCTTTGCTCTTACTCTTAATATTGCGTGCTAGCCTGATTGTAAGCCACCGAGTCTTTGCTCTTACTCTTAATATTGCGTGCTAGCCTGATTGTAGGCCACTGAGTCTTTGCTCTTACTCTTAATATTGCGTGCTAGCCTGATTGTAAGCCACCGAGTCTTTGCTCTTACTCTTAATATTGCGTGCTAGCATGATTTTAAGCCACCGAGTCTTTGTTCTTACTCTTAATATTGCGTGCTAGCCTGATTGTAAGCCACCGAGTCTTTGCTCTTACTCTTAATATTGCGTGCTAGCCTGATTGTAAGCCACCGAGTCTTTGCTCTTACTCTTAATATTGCTTGCTAGCCAGATTGTAGGCCACCGAGTCTTTGCTCTTACTCTTAATATTACGTGCTAGCCAGATTGTAAGTCACCGAGTCTTTGCTCTTACTCTTAATATTGCGTACTAGCCTGATTGTAAGCCACCGAGTCTTTGCTCTTACTCTTAATATTGCGTACTAGCCTGATTGTAAGCCACCGAGTCTTTGCTCTTACTCTTAATATTGCGTGCTAGCCTGATTGTAGGCCACCGAGTCTTTGCTCTTACTCTTAATATTGCGTGCTAGCCTGATTGTAAGCCACCGAGTCTTTGCTCTTACTCTTAATATTGCGTGCTAGCCTGATTGTAAGCCACCGAGTCTTTGTTCTTACTCTTAATATTGCGTTCTAGCCTGATTGTAGGCCACCGAGTCTTTGCTCTTACTCTTAATATTGCGTGCTAGCCTGATTGTAAGCCACCGAGTCTTTGCTCTTACTCTTAATATTGCGTGCTAGCCAGATTGTAGGCCACCGAGTCTTTGCTCTTACTCTTAATATTACGTGCTAGCCAGATTGTAAGTCACCGAGTCTTTGCTCTTACTCTTAATATTGCGTGCTTGCCTGATTGTAAGCCACTGAGTCTTTGCTCTTACTCTTAATTATGCGTGCTAGCCTGATTGTAGGCCACCGAGTCTTTGTTCTTACTCTTAATATTGCGTGCTAGCCTGATTGTAAGCCACCGAGTCTTTGCTCTTACTCTTAATATTGCGTGCTAGCCAGATTGTAGGCCACCGAGTCTTTGCTCTTACTCTTAATATTACGTGCTAGCCAGATTGTAAGTCACCGAGTCTTTGCTCTTACTCTTAATATTGCGTGCTTGCCTGATTGTAAGCCACTGAGTCTTTGCTCTTACTCTTAATTATGCGTGCTAGCCTGATTGTAGGCCACCGAGTCTTTGTTCTTACTCTTAATATTGCGTGCTAGCCTGATTGTAAGCCACCGAGTCTTTGCTCTTACTCTTAATATTGCGTGCTAGCCTGATTGTAGGCCACCGAGTCTTTGCTCTTACTCTTAATATTACATGCTAGCCTGATTGTAAGCCACCAAGTCTTTGCTCTTACTCTTAATATTGCGTGCTAGCCAGATTGTAAGCCACCGAGTCTTTGCTCTTACTCTTAATATTACGTGCTAGCCTGATTGTAAGCCACCGAGTCTTTGCTCTTACTCTTAATATTGCGTGCTAGCCAGATTGTAAGCCACCGAGTCTTTTCTCTTACTCTTAATATTGCGTGCTAGCCTGATTGTAGGCCACCGAGTCTTTGCTCATACTCTTAATATTGCGTGCTAGCCTGATTGTAAGCCACCGAGTCTTTGCTCTTACTTTTAATATTGCGTGCTAGCCTGATTGTAAGCCACTGAGTCTTTTCTCTTACTCTTAATATTGCGTGCTAGCCTGATTGTAAGCCACCGAGTCTTTGCTCTTACTCTTAATATTGCGTGCTAGCCTGATTGTAGGCCACCGAGTCTTTGCTCTTACTCTTAATATTGCGTGCTAGCCTGATTGTAAGCCACCGAGTCTTTGCTCTTACTCTTAATATTGCGTGCTAGCCTGATTGTAGGCCACCGAGTCTTTGCTCTTACTCTTAATATTGCGTGCTAGCCTGATTGTAAGCCACCGAGTCTTTGTTCTTACTCTTAATATTGCGTTCTAGCCTGATTGTAGGCCACCGAGTCTTTGCTCTTACTCTTAATATTGCGTGCTAGCCTGATTGTAAGCCACCGAGTCTTTGCTCTTACTCTTAATATTGCGTGCTAGCCAGATTGTAGGCCACCGAGTCTTTGCTCTTACTCTTAATATTACGTGCTAGCCAGATTGTAAGTCACCGAGTCTTTGCTCTTACTCTTAATATTGACTGCTTGCCTGATTGTAAGCCACTGAGTCTTTGCTCTTACTCTTAATATTGCGTGCTAGCCTGATTGTAGGCCACCGAGTCTTTGTTCTTACTCTTAATATTGCGTGCTAGCCTGATTGTAAGCCACTGAATCTTTGCTCTTACTCTTAATATTGCGTGATAGCCTGATTGTAAGCCACTGAGTCTTTGCTCTTACTCTTAATATTGCGTGCTAGCCTGATTGTAGGCCACCGAGTCTTTGCTCTTACTCTTAATATTACGTGCTGACCTGATTGTAAGCCACCAAGTCTTTGCTCTTACTCTTAATATTGCGTGCTAGCCTGATTGTAGACCACCGAGTCTTTGCTCTTACTCTTAATATTGCGTGCTAACCTGATTGTAAGCCACCGAGTCTTTGATCTTACTCTTAATATTGCGTGCTAGCCTGATTGTAAGCCACCGAGTCTTTGCTCTTACTCTTAATATTGACTGCTAGCCTGATTGTAAGCCACCGAGTCTTTGCTCTTACTCTTAATATTGCGTGTTTGCCTGATTGTAGGCCACCGAGTCTTTGTTCTTACTCTTAATATTGCGTGCTAGCCTGATTGTAGGCCACCGAGTCTTTGCTCTTACTCTTAATATTGCGTGCTAGCCTGATTGTAGGCCACCGAGTCTTTGTTCTTACTCTTTATGTTGCGTGCTAGCCTGATTGTAAGCCACCGAGTCTTTGCTCTTACTCTTAATATTGCGTTCTAGCCTGATTGTAGGCCACCGAGTCTTTGTTCTTACTCTTAATATTGCGTGCTAGCCTGATTGTAGGCCACCGAGTCTTTGCTCTTACTCTTAATATTGCGTGCTAGCCAGATTGTAAGCCACCGAGTCTTTGCTCTTACTCTTAATATTGCGTGCTAGCCAGATTATAGGCCACCGAGTCTTTGCTCTTGCTCTTAATATTACGTGCTAGCCTGATTGTAAGCCACCAAGTCTTTGCTATTACTCTTAATATTACGCGCTAGCCTGATTGTAGACCACCGAGTCTTTGTTCTTACTCTTAATATTGCGTTCTAGCCAGATTGTAAGCCACCGAGTCTTTGCTCTTACTCTTAATATTGCGTGCTAGCCTGATTGTAAGCCACCGAGTCTTTGCTCTTACTCTTAATATTGCGTGCTAGCCTGATTGTAGGCCACCGAGTCTTTGCTCTTACTCTTAATATTGCGTGCTAGCCTGATTGTAAGCCACCGAGTCTTTGCTCTTACTCTTAATATTGCGTGCTAGCATGATTTTAAGCCACCGAGTCTTTGTTCTTACTCTTAATATTGCGTGCTAGCCTGATTGTAGGCCACCGAGTCTTTGCTCTTACTCTTAATATTGCGTGCTAGCCTGATTGTAAGCCACCGAGTCTTTGCTCTTACTTTTAATATTGCGTGCTAGCCAGATTGTAGGCCACCGAGTCTTTGCTCTTACTCTTAATATTACGTGCTAGCCAGATTGTAATTCACCGAGTCTTTGCTCTTACTCTTAATATTGCGTGCTAGCCTGATTGTAAGCCACTGAGTCTTTGCTCTTACTCTTAATCTTGCGTGCTAGCCTGATTGTAGGCCACCGAGTCTTTGTTCCTACTCTTAATATTGCGTGCTAGCCTGATTGCAAGCCACTGAGTCTTTGCTCTTACTCTTAATATTGCGTGCTAGCCTGATTGTAGGCCACCGAGTCTTTGCTCTTACTCTTAATATTGCGTGCTAGCCTGATTGTAGGCCACCGAGTCTTTGCTCTTACTCTTAATATTACGTGCTAGCCTGATTGTAGGCCACCGAGTCTTTGCTCTTACTCTTAATATTGCGTGCTAGCCAGATTGTAAGCCACTGAGTCTTTGCTCTTACTCTTAATATTGCGTGCTAGCCTGATTGTAGGCCACCGAGTCTTTGCTCTTGCTCTTAATATTACGTGCTAGCCTGATTGTAAGCCACCAAGTCTTTGCTATTACTCTTAATATTACGCGCTAGCCTGATTGTAGGCCACCGAGTCTTTATTCTTACTCTTAATATTGCTTGCTAGCCAGATTGTAAGCCACCGAGTCTTTGCTCTTACTCTTAATATTGCGTGCTAGCCTGATTGTAGGCCACCGAGTCTTTGCTCTTACTCTTAATATTACGTGCTAGCCTGATTGTAAGCCACCAAGTCTTTGCTCTTACTCTTAATATTGCGTGCTAGCCTGATTGTAAGCCACCGAGTCTTTTCTCTTACTCTTAATATTGCGTGCTAGCCTGATTGTAGGCCACCGAGTCTTTGCTCTTACTCTTAATATTGCGTGCTAGCCTGATTGTAAGCCACCGAGTCTTTTCTCTTACTCTTAATATTGCGTGCTAGCCTGATTGTAAGCCACCGAGTCTTTGCTCTTACTCTTAATATTGCGTACTAGCCTGATTGTAGGCCACCGAGTCTTTGCTCTTACTCTTAATATTGCGTGCTAGCCTGATTGTAAGCCACCGAGTCTTTGCTCTTACTCTTAATATTGCGTGCTAGCCTGATTGTAGGCCACTGAGTCTTTGCTCTTACTCTTAATATTGCGTGCTAGCCTGATTGTAAGCCACCGAGTCTTTGCTCTTACTCTTAATATTGCGTGCTAGCATGATTTTAAGCCACCGAGTCTTTGTTCTTACTCTTAATATTGCGTGCTAGCCTGATTGTAAGCCACCGAGTCTTTGCTCTTACTCTTAATATTGCGTGCTAGCCTGATTGTAAGCCACCGAGTCTTTGCTCTTACTCTTAATATTGCTTGCTAGCCAGATTGTAGGCCACCGAGTCTTTGCTCTTACTCTTAATATTACGTGCTAGCCAGATTGTAAGTCACCGAGTCTTTGCTCTTACTCTTAATATTGCGTGCTAGCCTGATTGTAAGCCACCGAGTCTTTGCTCTTACTCTTAATATTGCGTACTAGCCTGATTGTAAGCCACCGAGTCTTTGCTCTTACTCTTAATATTGCGTGCTAGCCTGATTGTAGGCCACCGAGTCTTTGCTCTTACTCTTAATATTGCGTGCTAGCCTGATTGTAAGCCACCGAGTCTTTGCTCTTACTCTTAATATTGCGTGCTAGCCTGATTGTAAGCCACCGAGTCTTTGTTCTTACTCTTAATATTGCGTTCTAGCCTGATTGTAGACCACCGAGTCTTTGTTCTTACTCTTAATATTGCGTTCTAGCCAGATTGTAAGCCACCGAGTCTTTGCTCTTACTCTTAATATTGCGTGCTAGCCTGATTGTAAGCCACCGAGTCTTTGCTCTTACTCTTAATATTGCGTGCTAGCCTGATTGTAGGCCACCGAGTCTTTGCTCTTACTCTTAATATTGCGTGCTAGCCTGATTGTAAGCCACCGAGTCTTTGCTCTTACTCTTAATATTGCGTGCTAGCATGATTTTAAGCCACCGAGTCTTTGTTCTTACTCTTAATATTGCGTGCTAGCCTGATTGTAGGCCACCGAGTCTTTGCTCTTACTCTTAATATTGCGTGCTAGCCTGATTGTAAGCCACCGAGTCTTTGCTCTTACTTTTAATATTGCGTGCTAGCCAGATTGTAGGCCACCGAGTCTTTGCTCTTACTCTTAATATTACGTGCTAGCCAGATTGTAATTCACCGAGTCTTTGCTCTTACTCTTAATATTGCGTGCTAGCCTGATTGTAAGCCACTGAGTCTTTGCTCTTACTCTTAATCTTGCGTGCTAGCCTGATTGTAGGCCACCGAGTCTTTGTTCCTACTCTTAATATTGCGTGCTAGCCTGATTGCAAGCCACTGAGTCTTTGCTCTTACTCTTAATATTGCGTGCTAGCCTGATTGTAGGCCACCGAGTCTTTGCTCTTACTCTTAATATTGCGTGCTAGCCTGATTGTAGGCCACCGAGTCTTTGCTCTTACTCTTAATATTACGTGCTAGCCTGATTGTAGGCCACCGAGTCTTTGCTCTTACTCTTAATATTGCGTGCTAGCCAGATTGTAAGCCACTGAGTCTTTGCTCTTACTCTTAATATTGCGTGCTAGCCTGATTGTAGGCCACCGAGTCTTTGCTCTTGCTCTTAATATTACGTGCTAGCCTGATTGTAAGCCACCAAGTCTTTGCTATTACTCTTAATATTACGCGCTAGCCTGATTGTAGGCCACCGAGTCTTTATTCTTACTCTTAATATTGCTTGCTAGCCAGATTGTAAGCCACCGAGTCTTTGCTCTTACTCTTAATATTGCGTGCTAGCCTGATTGTAGGCCACCGAGTCTTTGCTCTTACTCTTAATATTACGTGCTAGCCTGATTGTAAGCCACCAAGTCTTTGCTCTTACTCTTAATATTGCGTGCTAGCCTGATTGTAAGCCACCGAGTCTTTTCTCTTACTCTTAATATTGCGTGCTAGCCTGATTGTAGGCCACCGAGTCTTTGCTCTTACTCTTAATATTGCGTGCTAGCCTGATTGTAAGCCACCGAGTCTTTTCTCTTACTCTTAATATTGCGTGCTAGCCTGATTGTAAGCCACCGAGTCTTTGCTCTTACTCTTAATATTGCGTACTAGCCTGATTGTAGGCCACCGAGTCTTTGCTCTTACTCTTAATATTGCGTGCTAGCCTGATTGTAAGCCACCGAGTCTTTGCTCTTACTCTTAATATTGCGTGCTAGCCTGATTGTAGGCCACTGAGTCTTTGCTCTTACTCTTAATATTGCGTGCTAGCCTGATTGTAAGCCACCGAGTCTTTGCTCTTACTCTTAATATTGCGTGCTAGCATGATTTTAAGCCACCGAGTCTTTGTTCTTACTCTTAATATTGCGTGCTAGCCTGATTGTAAGCCACCGAGTCTTTGCTCTTACTCTTAATATTACGTGCTAGCCTGATTGTAAGCCACCGAGTCTTTGCTCTTACTCTTAATATTGCGTGCTAGCCAGATTGTAAGCCACCGAGTCTTTTCTCTTACTCTTAATATTGCGTGCTAGCCTGATTGTAGGCCACCGAGTCTTTGCTCATACTCTTAATATTGCGTGCTAGCCTGATTGTAAGCCACCGAGTCTTTGCTCTTACTTTTAATATTGCGTGCTAGCCTGATTGTAAGCCACTGAGTCTTTTCTCTTACTCTTAATATTGCGTGCTAGCCTGATTGTAAGCCACCGAGTCTTTGCTCTTACTCTTAATATTGCGTGCTAGCCTGATTGTAGGCCACCGAGTCTTTGCTCTTACTCTTAATATTGCGTGCTAGCCTGATTGTAAGCCACCGAGTCTTTGCTCTTACTCTTAATATTGCGTGCTAGCCTGATTGTAGGCCACCGAGTCTTTGCTCTTACTCTTAATATTGCGTGCTAGCCTGATTGTAAGCCACCGAGTCTTTGTTCTTACTCTTAATATTGCGTTCTAGCCTGATTGTAGGCCACCGAGTCTTTGCTCTTACTCTTAATATTGCGTGCTAGCCTGATTGTAAGCCACCGAGTCTTTGCTCTTACTCTTAATATTGCGTGCTAGCCAGATTGTAGGCCACCGAGTCTTTGCTCTTACTCTTAATATTACGTGCTAGCCAGATTGTAAGTCACCGAGTCTTTGCTCTTACTCTTAATATTGACTGCTTGCCTGATTGTAAGCCACTGAGTCTTTGCTCTTACTCTTAATATTGCGTGCTAGCCTGATTGTAGGCCACCGAGTCTTTGTTCTTACTCTTAATATTGCGTGCTAGCCTGATTGTAAGCCACTGAATCTTTGCTCTTACTCTTAATATTGCGTGATAGCCTGATTGTAAGCCACTGAGTCTTTGCTCTTACTCTTAATATTGCGTGCTAGCCTGATTGTAGGCCACCGAGTCTTTGCTCTTACTCTTAATATTACGTGCTGACCTGATTGTAAGCCACCAAGTCTTTGCTCTTACTCTTAATATTGCGTGCTAGCCTGATTGTAGACCACCGAGTCTTTGCTCTTACTCTTAATATTGCGTGCTAACCTGATTGTAAGCCACCGAGTCTTTGATCTTACTCTTAATATTGCGTGCTAGCCTGATTGTAAGCCACCGAGTCTTTGCTCTTACTCTTAATATTGACTGCTAGCCTGATTGTAAGCCACCGAGTCTTTGCTCTTACTCTTAATATTGCGTGTTTGCCTGATTGTAGGCCACCGAGTCTTTGTTCTTACTCTTAATATTGCGTGCTAGCCTGATTGTAGGCCACCGAGTCTTTGCTCTTACTCTTAATATTGCGTGCTAGCCTGATTGTAGGCCACCGAGTCTTTGTTCTTACTCTTTATGTTGCGTGCTAGCCTGATTGTAAGCCACCGAGTCTTTGCTCTTACTCTTAATATTGCGTTCTAGCCTGATTGTAGGCCACCGAGTCTTTGTTCTTACTCTTAATATTGCGTGCTAGCCTGATTGTAGGCCACCGAGTCTTTGCTCTTACTCTTAATATTGCGTGCTAGCCAGATTGTAAGCCACCGAGTCTTTGCTCTTACTCTTAATATTGCGTGCTAGCCAGATTATAGGCCACCGAGTCTTTGCTCTTGCTCTTAATATTACGTGCTAGCCTGATTGTAAGCCACCAAGTCTTTGCTATTACTCTTAATATTACGCGCTAGCCTGATTGTAGACCACCGAGTCTTTGTTCTTACTCTTAATATTGCGTTCTAGCCAGATTGTAAGCCACCGAGTCTTTGCTCTTACTCTTAATATTGCGTGCTAGCCTGATTGTAAGCCACCGAGTCTTTGCTCTTACTCTTAATATTGCGTGCTAGCCTGATTGTAGGCCACCGAGTCTTTGCTCTTACTCTTAATATTGCGTGCTAGCCTGATTGTAAGCCACCGAGTCTTTGCTCTTACTCTTAATATTGCGTGCTAGCATGATTTTAAGCCACCGAGTCTTTGTTCTTACTCTTAATATTGCGTGCTAGCCTGATTGTAGGCCACCGAGTCTTTGCTCTTACTCTTAATATTGCGTGCTAGCCTGATTGTAAGCCACCGAGTCTTTGCTCTTACTTTTAATATTGCGTGCTAGCCAGATTGTAGGCCACCGAGTCTTTGCTCTTACTCTTAATATTACGTGCTAGCCAGATTGTAATTCACCGAGTCTTTGCTCTTACTCTTAATATTGCGTGCTAGCCTGATTGTAAGCCACTGAGTCTTTGCTCTTACTCTTAATCTTGCGTGCTAGCCTGATTGTAGGCCACCGAGTCTTTGTTCCTACTCTTAATATTGCGTGCTAGCCTGATTGCAAGCCACTGAGTCTTTGCTCTTACTCTTAATATTGCGTGCTAGCCTGATTGTAGGCCACCGAGTCTTTGCTCTTACTCTTAATATTGCGTGCTAGCCTGATTGTAGGCCACCGAGTCTTTGCTCTTACTCTTAATATTACGTGCTAGCCTGATTGTAGGCCACCGAGTCTTTGCTCTTACTCTTAATATTGCGTGCTAGCCAGATTGTAAGCCACTGAGTCTTTGCTCTTACTCTTAATATTGCGTGCTAGCCTGATTGTAGGCCACCGAGTCTTTGCTCTTGCTCTTAATATTACGTGCTAGCCTGATTGTAAGCCACCAAGTCTTTGCTATTACTCTTAATATTACGCGCTAGCCTGATTGTAGGCCACCGAGTCTTTATTCTTACTCTTAATATTGCTTGCTAGCCAGATTGTAAGCCACCGAGTCTTTGCTCTTACTCTTAATATTGCGTGCTAGCCTGATTGTAGGCCACCGAGTCTTTGCTCTTACTCTTAATATTACGTGCTAGCCTGATTGTAAGCCACCAAGTCTTTGCTCTTACTCTTAATATTGCGTGCTAGCCTGATTGTAAGCCACCGAGTCTTTTCTCTTACTCTTAATATTGCGTGCTAGCCTGATTGTAGGCCACCGAGTCTTTGCTCTTACTCTTAATATTGCGTGCTAGCCTGATTGTAAGCCACCGAGTCTTTTCTCTTACTCTTAATATTGCGTGCTAGCCTGATTGTAAGCCACCGAGTCTTTGCTCTTACTCTTAATATTGCGTACTAGCCTGATTGTAGGCCACCGAGTCTTTGCTCTTACTCTTAATATTGCGTGCTAGCCTGATTGTAAGCCACCGAGTCTTTGCTCTTACTCTTAATATTGCGTGCTAGCCTGATTGTAGGCCACTGAGTCTTTGCTCTTACTCTTAATATTGCGTGCTAGCCTGATTGTAAGCCACCGAGTCTTTGCTCTTACTCTTAATATTGCGTGCTAGCATGATTTTAAGCCACCGAGTCTTTGTTCTTACTCTTAATATTGCGTGCTAGCCTGATTGTAAGCCACCGAGTCTTTGCTCTTACTCTTAATATTGCGTGCTAGCCTGATTGTAAGCCACCGAGTCTTTGCTCTTACTCTTAATATTGCTTGCTAGCCAGATTGTAGGCCACCGAGTCTTTGCTCTTACTCTTAATATTACGTGCTAGCCAGATTGTAAGTCACCGAGTCTTTGCTCTTACTCTTAATATTGCGTGCTAGCCTGATTGTAAGCCACCGAGTCTTTGCTCTTACTCTTAATATTGCGTACTAGCCTGATTGTAAGCCACCGAGTCTTTGCTCTTACTCTTAATATTGCGTGCTAGCCTGATTGTAGGCCACCGAGTCTTTGCTCTTACTCTTAATATTGCGTGCTAGCCTGATTGTAAGCCACCGAGTCTTTGCTCTTACTCTTAATATTGCGTGCTAGCCTGATTGTAAGCCACCGAGTCTTTGTTCTTACTCTTAATATTGCGTTCTAGCCTGATTGTAGACCACCGAGTCTTTGTTCTTACTCTTAATATTGCGTTCTAGCCAGATTGTAAGCCACCGAGTCTTTGCTCTTACTCTTAATATTGCGTGCTAGCCTGATTGTAAGCCACCGAGTCTTTGCTCTTACTCTTAATATTGCGTGCTAGCCTGATTGTAGGCCACCGAGTCTTTGCTCTTACTCTTAATATTGCGTGCTAGCCTGATTGTAAGCCACCGAGTCTTTGCTCTTACTCTTAATATTGCGTGCTAGCATGATTTTAAGCCACCGAGTCTTTGTTCTTACTCTTAATATTGCGTGCTAGCCTGATTGTAGGCCACCGAGTCTTTGCTCTTACTCTTAATATTGCGTGCTAGCCTGATTGTAAGCCACCGAGTCTTTGCTCTTACTTTTAATATTGCGTGCTAGCCAGATTGTAGGCCACCGAGTCTTTGCTCTTACTCTTAATATTACGTGCTAGCCAGATTGTAATTCACCGAGTCTTTGCTCTTACTCTTAATATTGCGTGCTAGCCTGATTGTAAGCCACTGAGTCTTTGCTCTTACTCTTAATCTTGCGTGCTAGCCTGATTGTAGGCCACCGAGTCTTTGTTCCTACTCTTAATATTGCGTGCTAGCCTGATTGCAAGCCACTGAGTCTTTGCTCTTACTCTTAATATTGCGTGCTAGCCTGATTGTAGGCCACCGAGTCTTTGCTCTTACTCTTAATATTGCGTGCTAGCCTGATTGTAGGCCACCGAGTCTTTGCTCTTACTCTTAATATTACGTGCTAGCCTGATTGTAGGCCACCGAGTCTTTGCTCTTACTCTTAATATTGCGTGCTAGCCAGATTGTAAGCCACTGAGTCTTTGCTCTTACTCTTAATATTGCGTGCTAGCCTGATTGTAGGCCACCGAGTCTTTGCTCTTGCTCTTAATATTACGTGCTAGCCTGATTGTAAGCCACCAAGTCTTTGCTATTACTCTTAATATTACGCGCTAGCCTGATTGTAGGCCACCGAGTCTTTATTCTTACTCTTAATATTGCTTGCTAGCCAGATTGTAAGCCACCGAGTCTTTGCTCTTACTCTTAATATTGCGTGCTAGCCTGATTGTAGGCCACCGAGTCTTTGCTCTTACTCTTAATATTACGTGCTAGCCTGATTGTAAGCCACCAAGTCTTTGCTCTTACTCTTAATATTGCGTGCTAGCCTGATTGTAAGCCACCGAGTCTTTTCTCTTACTCTTAATATTGCGTGCTAGCCTGATTGTAGGCCACCGAGTCTTTGCTCTTACTCTTAATATTGCGTGCTAGCCTGATTGTAAGCCACCGAGTCTTTTCTCTTACTCTTAATATTGCGTGCTAGCCTGATTGTAAGCCACCGAGTCTTTGCTCTTACTCTTAATATTGCGTACTAGCCTGATTGTAGGCCACCGAGTCTTTGCTCTTACTCTTAATATTGCGTGCTAGCCTGATTGTAAGCCACCGAGTCTTTGCTCTTACTCTTAATATTGCGTGCTAGCCTGATTGTAGGCCACTGAGTCTTTGCTCTTACTCTTAATATTGCGTGCTAGCCTGATTGTAAGCCACCGAGTCTTTGCTCTTACTCTTAATATTGCGTGCTAGCATGATTTTAAGCCACCGAGTCTTTGTTCTTACTCTTAATATTGCGTGCTAGCCTGATTGTAAGCCACCGAGTCTTTGCTCTTACTCTTAATATTGCGTGCTAGCCTGATTGTAAGCCACCGAGTCTTTGCTCTTACTCTTAATATTGCTTGCTAGCCAGATTGTAGGCCACCGAGTCTTTGCTCTTACTCTTAATATTACGTGCTAGCCAGATTGTAAGTCACCGAGTCTTTGCTCTTACTCTTAATATTGCGTGCTAGCCTGATTGTAAGCCACCGAGTCTTTGCTCTTACTCTTAATATTGCGTACTAGCCTGATTGTAAGCCACCGAGTCTTTGCTCTTACTCTTAATATTGCGTGCTAGCCTGATTGTAGGCCACCGAGTCTTTGCTCTTACTCTTAATATTGCGTGCTAGCCTGATTGTAAGCCACCGAGTCTTTGCTCTTACTCTTAATATTGCGTGCTAGCCTGATTGTAAGCCACCGAGTCTTTGTTCTTACTCTTAATATTGCGTTCTAGCCTGATTGTAGGCCACCGAGTCTTTGCTCTTACTCTTAATATTGCGTGCTAGCCTGATTGTAAGCCACCGAGTCTTTGCTCTTACTCTTAATATTGCGTGCTAGCCAGATTGTAGGCCACCGAGTCTTTGCTCTTACTCTTAATATTACGTGCTAGCCAGATTGTAAGTCACCGAGTCTTTGCTCTTACTCTTAATATTGCGTGCTTGCCTGATTGTAAGCCACTGAGTCTTTGCTCTTACTCTTAATTATGCGTGCTAGCCTGATTGTAGGCCACCGAGTCTTTGTTCTTACTCTTAATATTGCGTGCTAGCCTGATTGTAAGCCACCGAGTCTTTGCTCTTACTCTTAATATTGCGTGCTAGCCAGATTGTAGGCCACCGAGTCTTTGCTCTTACTCTTAATATTACGTGCTAGCCAGATTGTAAGTCACCGAGTCTTTGCTCTTACTCTTAATATTGCGTGCTTGCCTGATTGTAAGCCACTGAGTCTTTGCTCTTACTCTTAATTATGCGTGCTAGCCTGATTGTAGGCCACCGAGTCTTTGCTCTTACTCTTAATATTGCGTGCTAGCCTGATTGTAAGCCACCGAGTCTTTGCTCTTACTCTTAATATTGCGTGCTAGCCTGATTGTAGGCCACTGAGTCTTTGCTCTTACTCTTAATATTGCGTGCTAGCCTGATTGTAAGCCACCGAGTCTTTGCTCTTACTCTTAATATTGCGTGCTAGCATGATTTTAAGCCACCGAGTCTTTGTTCTTACTCTTAATATTGCGTGCTAGCCTGATTGTAAGCCACCGAGTCTTTGCTCTTACTCTTAATATTGCGTGCTAGCCTGATTGTAAGCCACCGAGTCTTTGCTCTTACTCTTAATATTGCTTGCTAGCCAGATTGTAGGCCACCGAGTCTTTGCTCTTACTCTTAATATTACGTGCTAGCCAGATTGTAAGTCACCGAGTCTTTGCTCTTACTCTTAATATTGCGTGCTAGCCTGATTGTAAGCCACCGAGTCTTTGCTCTTACTCTTAATATTGCGTACTAGCCTGATTGTAAGCCACCGAGTCTTTGCTCTTACTCTTAATATTGCGTGCTAGCCTGATTGTAGGCCACCGAGTCTTTGCTCTTACTCTTAATATTGCGTGCTAGCCTGATTGTAAGCCACCGAGTCTTTGCTCTTACTCTTAATATTGCGTGCTAGCCTGATTGTAGGCCACCGAGTCTTTGCTCTTACTCTTAATATTGCGTGCTAGCCTGATTGTAAGCCACCGAGTCTTTGCTCTTACTTTTAATATTGCGTGCTAGCCAGATTGTAGGCCACCGAGTCTTTGCTCTTACTCTTAATATTACGTGCTAGCCAGATTGTAATTCACCGAGTCTTTGCTCTTACTCTTAATATTGCGTGCTAGCCTGATTGTAAGCCACTGAGTCTTTGCTCTTACTCTTAATCTTGCGTGCTAGCCTGATTGTAGGCCACCGAGTCTTTGTTCCTACTCTTAATATTGCGTGCTAGCCTGATTGCAAGCCACTGAGTCTTTGCTCTTACTCTTAATATTGCGTGCTAGCCTGATTGTAGGCCACCGAGTCTTTGCTCTTACTCTTAATATTGCGTGCTAGCCTGATTGTAGGCCACCGAGTCTTTGCTCTTACTCTTAATATTACGTGCTAGCCTGATTGTAGGCCACCGAGTCTTTGCTCTTACTCTTAATATTGCGTGCTAGCCAGATTGTAAGCCACTGAGTCTTTGCTCTTACTCTTAATATTGCGTGCTAGCCTGATTGTAGGCCACCGAGTCTTTGCTCTTGCTCTTAATATTACGTGCTAGCCTGATTGTAAGCCACCAAGTCTTTGCTATTACTCTTAATATTACGCGCTAGCCTGATTGTAGGCCACCGAGTCTTTATTCTTACTCTTAATATTGCTTGCTAGCCAGATTGTAAGCCACCGAGTCTTTGCTCTTACTCTTAATATTGCGTGCTAGCCTGATTGTAGGCCACCGAGTCTTTGCTCTTACTCTTAATATTACGTGCTAGCCTGATTGTAAGCCACCAAGTCTTTGCTCTTACTCTTAATATTGCGTGCTAGCCTGATTGTAAGCCACCGAGTCTTTTCTCTTACTCTTAATATTGCGTGCTAGCCTGATTGTAGGCCACCGAGTCTTTGCTCTTACTCTTAATATTGCGTGCTAGCCTGATTGTAAGCCACCGAGTCTTTTCTCTTACTCTTAATATTGCGTGCTAGCCTGATTGTAAGCCACCGAGTCTTTGCTCTTACTCTTAATATTGCGTACTAGCCTGATTGTAGGCCACCGAGTCTTTGCTCTTACTCTTAATATTGCGTGCTAGCCTGATTGTAAGCCACCGAGTCTTTGCTCTTACTCTTAATATTGCGTGCTAGCCTGATTGTAGGCCACTGAGTCTTTGCTCTTACTCTTAATATTGCGTGCTAGCCTGATTGTAAGCCACCGAGTCTTTGCTCTTACTCTTAATATTGCGTGCTAGCATGATTTTAAGCCACCGAGTCTTTGTTCTTACTCTTAATATTGCGTGCTAGCCTGATTGTAAGCCACCGAGTCTTTGCTCTTACTCTTAATATTGCGTGCTAGCCTGATTGTAAGCCACCGAGTCTTTGCTCTTACTCTTAATATTGCTTGCTAGCCAGATTGTAGGCCACCGAGTCTTTGCTCTTACTCTTAATATTACGTGCTAGCCAGATTGTAAGTCACCGAGTCTTTGCTCTTACTCTTAATATTGCGTGCTAGCCTGATTGTAAGCCACCGAGTCTTTGCTCTTACTCTTAATATTGCGTACTAGCCTGATTGTAAGCCACCGAGTCTTTGCTCTTACTCTTAATATTGCGTGCTAGCCTGATTGTAGGCCACCGAGTCTTTGCTCTTACTCTTAATATTGCGTGCTAGCCTGATTGTAAGCCACCGAGTCTTTGCTCTTACTCCTAATATTGCGTGCTAGCCTGATTGTAAGCCACCGAGTCTTTGCTCTTACTCTTAATATTGCGTGCTAGCCTGATTGTAAGCCACCGAGTCTTTGCTCTTACTCTTAATATTGCGTGCTAGCCTGATTGTAGGCCACCGAGTCTTTGCTCTTACTCTTAATATTGCGTGCTAGCCTGATTGTAAGCCACCGAGTCTTTGCTCTTACTCTTAATATTGCGTGCTAGCATGATTTTAAGCCACCGAGTCTTTGTTCTTACTCTTAATATTGCGTGCTAGCCTGATTGTAGGCCACCGAGTCTTTGCTCTTACTCTTAATATTGCGTGCTAGCCTGATTGTAAGCCACCGAGTCTTTGCTCTTACTTTTAATATTGCGTGCTAGCCAGATTGTAGGCCACCGAGTCTTTGCTCTTACTCTTAATATTACGTGCTAGCCAGATTGTAATTCACCGAGTCTTTGCTCTTACTCTTAATATTGCGTGCTAGCCTGATTGTAAGCCACTGAGTCTTTGCTCTTACTCTTAATCTTGCGTGCTAGCCTGATTGTAGGCCACCGAGTCTTTGTTCCTACTCTTAATATTGCGTGCTAGCCTGATTGCAAGCCACTGAGTCTTTGCTCTTACTCTTAATATTGCGTGCTAGCCTGATTGTAGGCCACCGAGTCTTTGCTCTTACTCTTAATATTGCGTGCTAGCCAGATTGTAGGCCACCGAGTCTTTGCTCTTACTCTTAATATTACGTGCTAGCCTGATTGTAGGCCACCGAGTCTTTGCTCTTACTCTTAATATTGCGTGCTAGCCAGATTGTAAGCCACTGAGTCTTTGCTCTTACTCTTAATATTGCGTGCTAGCCTGATTGTAGGCCACCGAGTCTTTGCTCTTGCTCTTAATATTACGTGCTAGCCTGATTGTAAGCCACCAAGTCTTTGCTATTACTCTTAATATTACGCGCTAGCCTGATTGTAGGCCACCGAGTCTTTATTCTTACTCTTAATATTGCTTGCTAGCCAGATTGTAAGCCACCGAGTCTTTGCTCTTACTCTTAATATTGCGTGCTAGCCTGATTGTAGGCCACCGAGTCTTTGCTCTTACTCTTAATATTGCGTGCTAGCCTGATTGTAAGCCACCGAGTCTTTTCTCTTACTCTTAATATTGCGTGCTAGCCTGATTGTAAGCCACCGAGTCTTTGCTCTTACTCTTAATATTGCGTACTAGCCTGATTGTAGGCCACCGAGTCTTTGCTCTTACTCTTAATATTGCGTGCTAGCCTGATTGTAAGCCACCGAGTCTTTGCTCTTACTCTTAATATTGCGTGCTAGCCTGATTGTAGGCCACTGAGTCTTTTCTCTTACTCTTAATATTGCGTGCTAGCCTGATTGTAAGCCACCGAGTCTTTGCTCTTACTCTTAATATTGCGTGCTAGCATGATTTTAAGCCACCGAGTCTTTGTTCTTACTCTTAATATTGCGTGCTAGCCTGATTGTAAGCCACCGAGTCTTTGCTCTTACTCTTAATATTGCGTGCTAGCCTGATTGTAAGCCACCGAGTCTTTGCTCTTACTCTTAATATTGCTTGCTAGCCAGATTGTAGGCCACCGAGTCTTTGCTCTTACTCTTAATATTATGTGCTAGCCAGATTGTAAGTCACCGAGTCTTTGCTCTTACTCTTAATATTGCGTGCTAGCCTGATTGTAAGCCACCGAGTCTTTGCTCTTACTCTTAATATTGCGTACTAGCCTGATTGTAAGCCACCGAGTCTTTGCTCTTACTCTTAATATTGCGTGCTAGCCTGATTGTAGGCCACCGAGTCTTTGCTCTTACTCTTAATATTGCGTGCTAGCCTGATTGTAAGCCACCGAGTCTTTGCTCTTACTCTTAATATTGCGTGCTAGCCTGATTGTAAGCCACCGAGTCTTTGTTCTTACTCTTAATATTGCGTTCTAGCCTGATTGTAGGCCACCGAGTCTTTGCTCTTACTCTTAATATTGCGTGCTAGCCTGATTGTAAACCACCGAGTCTTTGCTCTTACTCTTAATATTGCGTGCTAGCCAGATTGTAGGCCACCGAGTCTTTGCTCTTACTCTTAATATTACGTGCTAGCCAGATTGTAAGTCACCGAGTCTTTGCTCTTACTCTTAATATTGCGTGCTTGCCTGATTGTAAGCCACTGAGTCTTTGCTCTTACTCTTAATTATGCGTGCTAGCCTGATTGTAGGCCACCGAGTCTTTGTTCTTACTCTTAATATTGCGTGCTAGCCAGATTGTAAGCCACTGAGTCTTTGCTCTTACTCTTAATATTGCGTGCTAGCCTGATTGTAGGCCACCGAGTCTTTGCTCTTGCTCTTAATATTACGTGCTAGCCTGATTGTAAGCCACCAAGTCTTTGCTATTACTCTTAATATTACGCGCTAGCCTGATTGTAGGCCACCGAGTCTTTATTCTTACTCTTAATATTGCTTGCTAGCCAGATTGTAAGCCACCGAGTCTTTGCTCTTACTCTTAATATTGCGTGCTAGCCTGATTGTAGGCCACCGAGTCTTTGCTCTTACTCTTAATATTGCGTGCTAGCCTGATTGTAAGCCACCAAGTCTTTGCTCTTACTCTTAATATTGCGTGCTAGCCTGATTGTAAGCCACCGAGTCTTTTCTCTTACTCTTAATATTGCGTGCTAGCCTGATTGTAGGCCACCGAGTCTTTGCTCTTACTCTTAATATTGCGTGCTAGCCTGATTGTAAGCCACCGAGTCTTTTCTCTTACTCTTAATATTGCGTGCTAGCCTGATTGTAAGCCACCGAGTCTTTGCTCTTACTCTTAATATTGCGTACTAGCCTGATTGTAGGCCACCGAGTCTTTGCTCTTACTCTTAATATTGCGTGCTAGCCTGATTGTAAGCCACCGAGTCTTTGCTCTTACTCTTAATATTGCGTGCTAGCCTGATTGTAGGCCACTGAGTCTTTTCTCTTACTCTTAATATTGCGTGCTAGCCTGATTGTAAGCCACCGAGTCTTTGCTCTTACTCTTAATATTGCGTGCTAGCATGATTTTAAGCCACCGAGTCTTTGTTCTTACTCTTAATATTGCGTGCTAGCCTGATTGTAAGCCACCGAGTCTTTGCTCTTACTCTTAATATTGCGTGCTAGCCTGATTGTAAGCCACCGAGTCTTTGCTCTTACTCTTAATATTGCTTGCTAGCCAGATTGTAGGCCACCGAGTCTTTGCTCTTACTCTTAATATTACGTGCTAGCCAGATTGTAAGTCACCGAGTCTTTGCTCTTACTCTTAATATTGCGTGCTAGCCTGATTGTAAGCCACCGAGTCTTTGCTCTTACTCTTAATATTGCGTACTAGCCTGATTGTAAGCCACCGAGTCTTTGCTCTTACTCTTAATATTGCGTGCTAGCCTGATTGTAGGCCACCGAGTCTTTGCTCTTACTCTTAATATTGCGTGCTAGCCTGATTGTAAGCCACCGAGTCTTTGCTCTTACTCTTAATATTGCGTGCTAGCCTGATTGTAAGCCACCGAGTCTTTGTTCTTACTCTTAATATTGCGTTCTAGCCTGATTGTAGGCCACCGAGTCTTTGCTCTTACTCTTAATATTGCGTGCTAGCCTGATTGTAAACCACCGAGTCTTTGCTCTTACTCTTAATATTGCGTGCTAGCCAGATTGTAGGCCACCGAGTCTTTGCTCTTACTCTTAATATTACGTGCTAGCCAGATTGTAAGTCACCGAGTCTTTGCTCTTACTCTTAATATTGCGTGCTTGCCTGATTGTAAGCCACTGAGTCTTTGCTCTTACTCTTAATTATGCGTGCTAGCCTGATTGTAGGCCACCGAGTCTTTGTTCTTACTCTTAATATTGCGTGCTAGCCTGATTGTAAGCCACCGAGTCTTTGCTCTTACTCTTAATATTGCGTGCTAGCCAGATTGTAGGCCACCGAGTCTTTGCTCTTACTCTTAATATTACGTGCTAGCCAGATTGTAAGTCACCGAGTCTTTGCTCTTACTCTTAATATTGCGTGCTTGCCTGATTGTAAGCCACTGAGTCTTTGCTCTTACTCTTAATTATGCGTGCTAGCCTGATTGTAGGCCACCGAGTCTTTGTTCTTACTCTTAATATTGCGTGCTAGCCTGATTGTAAGCCACCGAGTCTTTGCTCTTACTCTTAATATTGCGTGCTAGCCTGATTGTAGGCCACCGAGTCTTTGCTCTTACTCTTAATATTACATGCTAGCCTGATTGTAAGCCACCAAGTCTTTGCTCTTACTCTTAATATTGCGTGCTAGCCAGATTGTAAGCCACCGAGTCTTTGCTCTTACTCTTAATATTACGTGCTAGCCTGATTGTAAGCCACCGAGTCTTTGCTCTTACTCTTAATATTGCGTGCTAGCCAGATTGTAAGCCACCGAGTCTTTTCTCTTACTCTTAATATTGCGTGCTAGCCTGATTGTAGGCCACCGAGTCTTTGCTCATACTCTTAATATTGCGTGCTAGCCTGATTGTAAGCCACCGAGTCTTTGCTCTTACTTTTAATATTGCGTGCTAGCCTGATTGTAAGCCACTGAGTCTTTTCTCTTACTCTTAATATTGCGTGCTAGCCTGATTGTAAGCCACCGAGTCTTTGCTCTTACTCTTAATATTGCGTGCTAGCCTGATTGTAGGCCACCGAGTCTTTGCTCTTACTCTTAATATTGCGTGCTAGCCTGATTGTAAGCCACCGAGTCTTTGCTCTTACTCTTAATATTGCGTGCTAGCCTGATTGTAGGCCACCGAGTCTTTGCTCTTACTCTTAATATTGCGTGCTAGCCTGATTGTAAGCCACCGAGTCTTTGTTCTTACTCTTAATATTGCGTTCTAGCCTGATTGTAGGCCACCGAGTCTTTGCTCTTACTCTTAATATTGCGTGCTAGCCTGATTGTAAGCCACCGAGTCTTTGCTCTTACTCTTAATATTGCGTGCTAGCCAGATTGTAGGCCACCGAGTCTTTGCTCTTACTCTTAATATTACGTGCTAGCCAGATTGTAAGTCACCGAGTCTTTGCTCTTACTCTTAATATTGACTGCTTGCCTGATTGTAAGCCACTGAGTCTTTGCTCTTACTCTTAATATTGCGTGCTAGCCTGATTGTAGGCCACCGAGTCTTTGTTCTTACTCTTAATATTGCGTGCTAGCCTGATTGTAAGCCACTGAATCTTTGCTCTTACTCTTAATATTGCGTGATAGCCTGATTGTAAGCCACTGAGTCTTTGCTCTTACTCTTAATATTGCGTGCTAGCCTGATTGTAGGCCACCGAGTCTTTGCTCTTACTCTTAATATTACGTGCTGACCTGATTGTAATCCACCAAGTCTTTGCTCTTACTCTTAATATTGCGTGCTAGCCTGATTGTAGACCACCGAGTCTTTGCTCTTACTCTTAATATTGCGTGCTAACCTGATTGTAAGCCACCGAGTCTTTGATCTTACTCTTAATATTGCGTGCTAGCCTGATTGTAAGCCACCGAGTCTTTGCTCTTACTCTTAATATTGACTGCTAGCCTGATTGTAAGCCACCGAGTCTTTGCTCTTACTCTTAATATTGCGTGTTTGCCTGATTGTAGGCCACCGAGTCTTTGTTCTTACTCTTAATATTGCGTGCTAGCCTGATTGTAGGCCACCGAGTCTTTGCTCTTACTCTTAATATTGCGTGCTAGCCTGATTGTAGGCCACCGAGTCTTTGTTCTTACTCTTTATGTTGCGTGCTAGCCTGATTGTAAGCCACCGAGTCTTTGCTCTTACTCTTAATATTGCGTTCTAGCCTGATTGTAGGCCACCGAGTCTTTGTTCTTACTCTTAATATTGCGTGCTAGCCTGATTGTAGGCCACCGAGTCTTTGCTCTTACTCTTAATATTGCGTGCTAGCCAGATTGTAAGCCACCGAGTCTTTGCTCTTACTCTTAATATTGCGTGCTAGCCAGATTATAGGCCACCGAGTCTTTGCTCTTGCTCTTAATATTACGTGCTAGCCTGATTGTAAGCCACCAAGTCTTTGCTATTACTCTTAATATTACGCGCTAGCCTGATTGTAGGCCACCGAGTCTTTGTTCTTACTCTTAATATTGCGTTCTAGCCAGATTGTAAGCCACCGAGTCTTTGCTCTTACTCTTAATATTGCGTGCTAGCCTGATTGTAAGCCACCGAGTCTTTGCTCTTACTCTTAATATTGCGTGCTAGCCTGATTGTAGGCCACCGAGTCTTTGCTCTTACTCTTAATATTGCGTGCTAGCCTGATTGTAAGCCACCGAGTCTTTGCTCTTACTCTTAATATTGCGTGCTAGCATGATTTTAAGCCACCGAGTCTTTGTTCTTACTCTTAATATTGCGTGCTAGCCTGATTGTAGGCCACCGAGTCTTTGCTCTTACTCTTAATATTGCGTGCTAGCCTGATTGTAAGCCACCGAGTCTTTGCTCTTACTTTTAATATTGCGTGCTAGCCAGATTGTAGGCCACCGAGTCTTTGCTCTTACTCTTAATATTACGTGCTAGCCAGATTGTAATTCACCGAGTCTTTGCTCTTACTCTTAATATTGCGTGCTAGCCTGATTGTAAGCCACTGAGTCTTTGCTCTTACTCTTAATCTTGCGTGCTAGCCTGATTGTAGGCCACCGAGTCTTTGTTCCTACTCTTAATATTGCGTGCTAGCCTGATTGCAAGCCACTGAGTCTTTGCTCTTACTCTTAATATTGCGTGCTAGCCTGATTGTAGGCCACCGAGTCTTTGCTCTTACTCTTAATATTGCGTGCTAGCCTGATTGTAGGCCACCGAGTCTTTGCTCTTACTCTTAATATTACGTGCTAGCCTGATTGTAGGCCACCGAGTCTTTGCTCTTACTCTTAATATTGCGTGCTAGCCAGATTGTAAGCCACTGAGTCTTTGCTCTTACTCTTAATATTGCGTGCTAGCCTGATTGTAGGCCACCGAGTCTTTGCTCTTGCTCTTAATATTACGTGCTAGCCTGATTGTAAGCCACCAAGTCTTTGCTATTACTCTTAATATTACGCGCTAGCCTGATTGTAGGCCACCGAGTCTTTATTCTTACTCTTAATATTGCTTGCTAGCCAGATTGTAAGCCACCGAGTCTTTGCTCTTACTCTTAATATTGCGTGCTAGCCTGATTGTAGGCCACTGAGTCTTTGCTCTTACTCTTAATATTACGTGCTAGCCTGATTGTAAGCCACCAAGTCTTTGCTCTTACTCTTAATATTGCGTGCTAGCCTGATTGTAAGCCACCGAGTCTTTTCTCTTACTCTTAATATTGCGTGCTAGCCTGATTGTAGGCCACCGAATCTTTGCTCTTACTCTTAATATTGCGTGCTAGCCTGATTGTAAGCCACCGAGTCTTTTCTCTTACTCTTAATATTGCGTGCTAGCCTGATTGTAAGCCACCGAGTCTTTGCTCTTACTCTTAATATTGCGTACTAGCCTGATTGTAGGCCACCGAGTCTTTGCTCTTACTCTTAATATTGCGTGCTAGCCTGATTGTAAGCCACCGAGTCTTTGCTCTTACTCTTAATATTGCGTGCTAGCCTGATTGTAGGCCACTGAGTCTTTGCTCTTACTCTTAATATTGCGTGCTAGCCTGATTGTAAGCCACCGAGTCTTTGCTCTTACTCTTAATATTGCGTGCTAGCATGATTTTAAGCCACCGAGTCTTTGTTCTTACTCTTAATATTGCGTGCTAGCCTGATTGTAAGCCACCGAGTCTTTGCTCTTACTCTTAATATTGCGTGCTAGCCTGATTGTAAGCCACCGAGTCTTTGCTCTTACTCTTAATATTGCTTGCTAGCCAGATTGTAGGCCACCGAGTCTTTGCTCTTACTCTTAATATTACGTGCTAGCCAGATTGTAAGTCACCGAGTCTTTGCTCTTACTCTTAATATTGCGTGCTAGCCTGATTGTAAGCCACCGAGTCTTTGCTCTTACTCTTAATATTGCGTACTAGCCTGATTGTAAGCCACCGAGTCTTTGCTCTTACTCTTAATATTGCGTGCTAGCCTGATTGTAGGCCACCGAGTCTTTGCTCTTACTCTTAATATTGCGTGCTAGCCTGATTGTAAGCCACCGAGTCTTTGCTCTTACTCTTAATATTGCGTGCTAGCCTGATTGTAAGCCACCGAGTCTTTGTTCTTACTCTTAATATTGCGTTCTAGCCTGATTGTAGGCCACCGAGTCTTTGCTCTTACTCTTAATATTGCGTGCTAGCCTGATTGTAAGCCACCGAGTCTTTGCTCTTACTCTTAATATTGCGTGCTAGCCAGATTGTAGGCCACCGAGTCTTTGCTCTTACTCTTAATATTACGTGCTAGCCAGATTGTAAGTCACCGAGTCTTTGCTCTTACTCTTAATATTGCGTGCTTGCCTGATTGTAAGCCACTGAGTCTTTGCTCTTACTCTTAATTATGCGTGCTAGCCTGATTGTAGGCCACCGAGTCTTTGTTCTTACTCTTAATATTGCGTGCTAGCCTGATTGTAAGCCACCGAGTCTTTGCTCTTACTCTTAATATTGCGTGCTAGCCAGATTGTAGGCCACCGAGTCTTTGCTCTTACTCTTAATATTACGTGCTAGCCAGATTGTAAGTCACCGAGTCTTTGCTCTTACTCTTAATATTGCGTGCTTGCCTGATTGTAAGCCACTGAGTCTTTGCTCTTACTCTTAATTATGCGTGCTAGCCTGATTGTAGGCCACCGAGTCTTTGCTCTTACTCTTAATATTGCGTGCTAGCCTGATTGTAAGCCACCGAGTCTTTGCTCTTACTCTTAATATTGCGTGCTAGCCTGATTGTAGGCCACTGAGTCTTTGCTCTTACTCTTAATATTGCGTGCTAGCCTGATTGTAAGCCACCGAGTCTTTGCTCTTACTCTTAATATTGCGTGCTAGCATGATTTTAAGCCACCGAGTCTTTGTTCTTACTCTTAATATTGCGTGCTAGCCTGATTGTAAGCCACCGAGTCTTTGCTCTTACTCTTAATATTGCGTGCTAGCCTGATTGTAAGCCACCGAGTCTTTGCTCTTACTCTTAATATTGCTTGCTAGCCAGATTGTAGGCCACCGAGTCTTTGCTCTTACTCTTAATATTACGTGCTAGCCAGATTGTAAGTCACCGAGTCTTTGCTCTTACTCTTAATATTGCGTGCTAGCCTGATTGTAAGCCACCGAGTCTTTGCTCTTACTCTTAATATTGCGTACTAGCCTGATTGTAAGCCACCGAGTCTTTGCTCTTACTCTTAATATTGCGTGCTAGCCTGATTGTAGGCCACCGAGTCTTTGCTCTTACTCTTAATATTGCGTGCTAGCCTGATTGTAAGCCACCGAGTCTTTGCTCTTACTCTTAATATTGCGTGCTAGCCTGATTGTAGGCCACCGAGTCTTTGCTCTTACTCTTAATATTGCGTGCTAGCCTGATTGTAAGCCACCGAGTCTTTGCTCTTACTTTTAATATTGCGTGCTAGCCAGATTGTAGGCCACCGAGTCTTTGCTCTTACTCTTAATATTACGTGCTAGCCAGATTGTAATTCACCGAGTCTTTGCTCTTACTCTTAATATTGCGTGCTAGCCTGATTGTAAGCCACTGAGTCTTTGCTCTTACTCTTAATCTTGCGTGCTAGCCTGATTGTAGGCCACCGAATCTTTGTTCCTACTCTTAATATTGCGTGCTAGCCTGATTGCAAGCCACTGAGTCTTTGCTCTTACTCTTAATATTGCGTGCTAGCCTGATTGTAGGCCACCGAGTCTTTGCTCTTACTCTTAATATTGCGTGCTAGCCTGATTGTAGGCCACCGAGTCTTTGCTCTTACTCTTAATATTACGTGCTAGCCTGATTGTAGGCCACCGAGTCTTTGCTCTTACTCTTAATATTGCGTGCTAGCCAGATTGTAAGCCACTGAGTCTTTGCTCTTACTCTTAATATTGCGTGCTAGCCTGATTGTAGGCCACCGAGTCTTTGCTCTTGCTCTTAATATTACGTGCTAGCCTGATTGTAAGCCACCAAGTCTTTGCTATTACTCTTAATATTACGCGCTAGCCTGATTGTAGGCCACCGAGTCTTTATTCTTACTCTTAATATTGCTTGCTAGCCAGATTGTAAGCCACCGAGTCTTTGCTCTTACTCTTAATATTGCGTGCTAGCCTGATTGTAGGCCACCGAGTCTTTGCTCTTACTCTTAATATTACGTGCTAGCCTGATTGTAAGCCACCAAGTCTTTGCTCTTACTCTTAATATTGCGTGCTAGCCTGATTGTAAGCCACCGAGTCTTTTCTCTTACTCTTAATATTGCGTGCTAGCCTGATTGTAGGCCTCCGAGTCTTTGCTCTTACTCTTAATATTGCGTGCTAGCCTGATTGTAAGCCACCGAGTCTTTTCTCTTACTCTTAATATTGCGTGCTAGCCTGATTGTAAGCCACCGAGTCTTTGCTCTTACTCTTAATATTGCGTACTAGCCTGATTGTAGGCCACCGAGTCTTTGCTCTTACTCTTAATATTGCGTGCTAGCCTGATTGTAAGCCACCGAGTCTTTGCTCTTACTCTTAATATTGCGTGCTAGCCTGATTGTAGGCCACTGAGTCTTTGCTCTTACTCTTAATATTGCGTGCTAGCCTGATTGTAAGCCACCGAGTCTTTGCTCTTACTCTTAATATTGCGTGCTAGCATGATTTTAAGCCACCGAGTCTTTGTTCTTACTCTTAATATTGCGTGCTAGCCTGATTGTAAGCCACCGAGTCTTTGCTCTTACTCTTAATATTGCGTGCTAGCCTGATTGTAAGCCACCGAGTCTTTGCTCTTACTCTTAATATTGCTTGCTAGCCAGATTGTAGGCCACCGAGTCTTTGCTCTTACTCTTAATATTACGTGCTAGCCAGATTGTAAGTCACCGAGTCTTTGCTCTTACTCTTAATATTGCGTGCTAGCCTGATTGTAAGCCACCGAGTCTTTGCTCTTACTCTTAATATTGCGTACTAGCCTGATTGTAAGCCACCGAGTCTTTGCTCTTACTCTTAATATTGCGTGCTAGCCTGATTGTAGGCCACCGAGTCTTTGCTCTTACTCTTAATATTGCGTGCTAGCCTGATTGTAAGCCACCGAGTCTTTGCTCTTACTCTTAATATTGCGTGCTAGCCTGATTGTAAGCCACCGAGTCTTTGCTCTTACTCTTAATATTGCGTGCTAGCCTGATTGTAAGCCACCGAGTCTTTGCTCTTACTCTTAATATTGCGTGCTAGCCTGATTGTAGGCCACCGAGTCTTTGCTCTTACTCTTAATATTGCGTGCTAGCCTGATTGTAAGCCACCGAGTCTTTGCTCTTACTCTTAATATTGCGTGCTAGCATGATTTTAAGCCACCGAGTCTTTGTTCTTACTCTTAATATTGCGTGCTAGCCTGATTGTAGGCCACCGAGTCTTTGCTCTTACTCTTAATATTGCGTGCTAGCCTGATTGTAAGCCACCGAGTCTTTGCTCTTACTTTTAATATTGCGTGCTAGCCAGATTGTAGGCCACCGAGTCTTTGCTCTTACTCTTAATATTACGTGCTAGCCAGATTGTAATTCACCGAGTCTTTGCTCTTACTCTTAATATTGCGTGCTAGCCTGATTGTAAGCCACTGAGTCTTTGCTCTTACTCTTAATCTTGCGTGCTAGCCTGATTGTAGGCCACCGAGTCTTTGTTCCTACTCTTAATATTGCGTGCTAGCCTGATTGCAAGCCACTGAGTCTTTGCTCTTACTCTTAATATTGCGTGCTAGCCTGATTGTAGGCCACCGAGTCTTTGCTCTTACTCTTAATATTGCGTGCTAGCCTGATTGTAGGCCACCGAGTCTTTGCTCTTACTCTTAATATTACGTGCTAGCCTGATTGTAGGCCACCGAGTCTTTGCTCTTACTCTTAATATTGCGTGCTAGCCAGATTGTAAGCCACTGAGTCTTTGCTCTTACTCTTAATATTGCGTGCTAGCCTGATTGTAGGCCACCGAGTCTTTGCTCTTGCTCTTAATATTACGTGCTAGCCTGATTGTAAGCCACCAAGTCTTTGCTATTACTCTTAATATTACGCGCTAGCCTGATTGTAGGCCACCGAGTCTTTATTCTTACTCTTAATATTGCTTGCTAGCCAGATTGTAAGCCACCGAGTCTTTGCTCTTACTCTTAATATTGCGTGCTAGCCTGATTGTAGGCCACCGAGTCTTTGCTCTTACTCTTAATATTACGTGCTAGCCTGATTGTAAGCCACCAAGTCTTTGCTCTTACTCTTAATATTGCGTGCTAGCCTGATTGTAAGCCACCGAGTCTTTTCTCTTACTCTTAATATTGCGTGCTAGCCTGATTGTAGGCCACCGAGTCTTTGCTCTTACTCTTAATATTGCGTGCTAGCCTGATTGTAAGCCACCGAGTCTTTTCTCTTACTCTTAATATTGCGTGCTAGCCTGATTGTAAGCCACCGAGTCTTTGCTCTTACTCTTAATATTGCGTACTAGCCTGATTGTAGGCCACCGAGTCTTTGCTCTTACTCTTAATATTGCGTGCTAGCCTGATTGTAAGCCACCGAGTCTTTGCTCTTACTCTTAATATTGCGTGCTAGCCTGATTGTAGGCCACTGAGTCTTTGCTCTTACTCTTAATATTGCGTGCTAGCCTGATTGTAAGCCACCGAGTCTTTGCTCTTACTCTTAATATTGCGTGCTAGCATGATTTTAAGCCACCGAGTCTTTGTTCTTACTCTTAATATTGCGTGCTAGCCTGATTGTAAGCCACCGAGTCTTTGCTCTTACTCTTAATATTGCGTGCTAGCCTGATTGTAAGCCACCGAGTCTTTGCTCTTACTCTTAATATTGCTTGCTAGCCAGATTGTAGGCCACCGAGTCTTTGCTCTTACTCTTAATATTACGTGCTAGCCAGATTGTAAGTCACCGAGTCTTTGCTCTTACTCTTAATATTGCGTGCTAGCCTGATTGTAAGCCACCGAGTCTTTGCTCTTACTCTTAATATTGCGTACTAGCCTGATTGTAAGCCACCGAGTCTTTGCTCTTACTCTTAATATTGCGTGCTAGCCTGATTGTAGGCCACCGAGTCTTTGCTCTTACTCTTAATATTGCGTGCTAGCCTGATTGTAAGCCACCGAGTCTTTGCTCTTACTCTTAATATTGCGTGCTAGCCTGATTGTAAGCCACCGAGTCTTTGTTCTTACTCTTAATATTGCGTTCTAGCCTGATTGTAGGCCACCGAGTCTTTGCTCTTACTCTTAATATTGCGTGCTAGCCTGATTGTAAGCCACCGAGTCTTTGCTCTTACTCTTAATATTGCGTGCTAGCCTGATTGTAGGCCACCGAGTCTTTGCTCTTACTCTTAATATTACGTGCTAGCCAGATTGTAAGTCACCGAGTCTTTGCTCTTACTCTTAATATTGCGTGCTTGCCTGATTGTAAGCCACTGAGTCTTTGCTCTTACTCTTAATTATGCGTGCTAGCCTGATTGTAGGCCACCGAGTCTTTGTTCTTACTCTTAATATTGCGTGCTAGCCTGATTGTAAGCCACCGAGTCTTTGCTCTTACTCTTAATATTGCGTGCTAGCCAGATTGTAGGCCACCGAGTCTTTGCTCTTACTCTTAATATTACGTGCTAGCCAGATTGTAAGTCACCGAGTCTTTGCTCTTACTCTTAATATTGCGTGCTTGCCTGATTGTAAGCCACTGAGTCTTTGCTCTTACTCTTAATTATGCGTGCTAGCCTGATTGTAGGCCACCGAGTCTTTGTTCTTACTCTTAATATTGCGTGCTAGCCTGATTGTAAGCCACCGAGTCTTTGCTCTTACTCTTAATATTGCGTGCTAGCCTGATTGTAGGCCACCGAGTCTTTGCTCTTACTCTTAATATTACATGCTAGCCTGATTGTAAGCCACCAAGTCTTTGCTCTTACTCTTAATATTGCGTGCTAGCCAGATTGTAAGCCACCGAGTCTTTGCTCTTACTCTTAATATTACGTGCTAGCCTGATTGTAAGCCACCGAGTCTTTGCTCTTACTCTTAATATTGCGTGCTAGCCAGATTGTAAGCCACCGAGTCTTTTCTCTTACTCTTAATATTGCGTGCTAGCCTGATTGTAGGCCACCGAGTCTTTGCTCTTACTCTTAATATTACGTGCTAGCCTGATTGTAGGCCACCGAGTCTTTGCTCTTACTCTTAATATTGCGTGCTAGCCAGATTGTAAGCCACTGAGTCTTTGCTCTTACTCTTAATATTGCGTGCTAGCCTGATTGTAGGCCACCGAGTCTTTGCTCTTGCTCTTAATATTACGTGCTAGCCTGATTGTAAGCCACCAAGTCTTTGCTATTACTCTTAATATTACGCGCTAGCCTGATTGTAGGCCACCGAGTCTTTATTCTTACTCTTAATATTGCTTGCTAGCCAGATTGTAAGCCACCGAGTCTTTGCTCTTACTCTTAATATTGCGTGCTAGCCTGATTGTAGGCCACCGAGTCTTTGCTCTTACTCTTAATATTACGTGCTAGCCTGATTGTAAGCCACCGAGTCTTTGCTCTTACTCTTAATATTGCGTGCTAGCCTGATTGTAAGCCACCGAGTCTTTTCTCTTACTCTTAATATTGCGTGCTAGCCTGATTGTAGGCCACCGAGTCTTTGCTCTTACTCTTAATATTGCGTGCTAGCCTGATTGTAAGCCACCGAGTCTTTTCTCTTACTCTTAATATTGCGTGCTAGCCTGATTGTAAGCCACCGAGTCTTTGCTCTTACTCTTAATATTGCGTACTAGCCTGATTGTAGGCCACCGAGTCTTTGCTCTTACTCTTAATATTGCGTGCTAGCCTGATTGTAAGCCACCGAGTCTTTGCTCTTACTCTTAATATTGCGTGCTAGCCTGATTGTAGGCCACTGAGTCTTTGCTCTTACTCTTAATATTGCGTGCTAGCCTGATTGTAAGCCACCGAGTCTTTGCTCTTACTCTTAATATTGCGTGCTAGCATGATTTTAAGCCACCGAGTCTTTGTTCTTACTCTTAATATTGCGTGCTAGCCTGATTGTAAGCCACCGAGTCTTTGCTCTTACTCTTAATATTGCGTGCTAGCCTGATTGTAAGCCACCGAGTCTTTGCTCTTACTCTTAATATTGCTTGCTAGCCAGATTGTAGGCCACCGAGTCTTTGCTCTTACTCTTAATATTACGTGCTAGCCAGATTGTAAGTCACCGAGTCTTTGCTCTTACTCTTAATATTGCGTGCTAGCCTGATTGTAAGCCACCGAGTCTTTGCTCTTACTCTTAATATTGCGTACTAGCCTGATTGTAAGCCACCGAGTCTTTGCTCTTACTCTTAATATTGCGTGCTAGCCTGATTGTAGGCCACCGAGTCTTTGCTCTTACTCTTAATATTGCGTGCTAGCCTGATTGTAAGCCACCGAGTCTTTGCTCTTACTCTTAATATTGCGTGCTAGCCTGATTGTAAGCCACCGAGTCTTTGTTCTTACTCTTAATATTGCGTTCTAGCCTGATTGTAGGCCACCGAGTCTTTGCTCTTACTCTTAATATTGCGTGCTAGCCTGATTGTAAGCCACCGAGTCTTTGCTCTTACTCTTAATATTGCGTGCTAGCCAGATTGTAGGCCACCGAGTCTTTGCTCTTACTCTTAATATTACGTGCTAGCCAGATTGTAAGTCACCGAGTCTTTGCTCTTACTCTTAATATTGCGTGCTTGCCTGATTGTAAGCCACTGAGTCTTTGCTCTTACTCTTAATTATGCGTGCTAGCCTGATTGTAGGCCACCGAGTCTTTGTTCTTACTCTTAATATTGCGTGCTAGCCTGATTGTAAGCCACCGAGTCTTTGCTCTTACTCTTAATATTGCGTGCTAGCCAGATTGTAGGCCACCGAGTCTTTGCTCTTACTCTTAATATTACGTGCTAGCCAGATTGTAAGTCACCGAGTCTTTGCTCTTACTCTTAATATTGCGTGCTTGCCTGATTGTAAGCCACTGAGTCTTTGCTCTTACTCTTAATTATGCGTGCTAGCCTGATTGTAGGCCACCGAGTCTTTGTTCTTACTCTTAATATTGCGTGCTAGCCTGATTGTAAGCCACCGAGTCTTTGCTCTTACTCTTAATATTGCGTGCTAGCCTGATTGTAGGCCACCGAGTCTTTGCTCTTACTCTTAATATTACATGCTAGCCTGATTGTAAGCCACCAAGTCTTTGCTCTTACTCTTAATATTGCGTGCTAGCCAGATTGTAAGCCACCGAGTCTTTGCTCTTACTCTTAATATTACGTGCTAGCCTGATTGTAAGCCACCGAGTCTTTGCTCTTACTCTTAATATTGCGTGCTAGCCAGATTGTAAGCCACCGAGTCTTTTCTCTTACTCTTAATATTGCGTGCTAGCCTGATTGTAGGCCACCGAGTCTTTGCTCATACTCTTAATATTGCGTGCTAGCCTGATTGTAAGCCACCGAGTCTTTGCTCTTACTTTTAATATTGCGTGCTAGCCTGATTGTAAGCCACTGAGTCTTTTCTCTTACTCTTAATATTGCGTGCTAGCCTGATTGTAAGCCACCGAGTCTTTGCTCTTACTCTTAATATTGCGTGCTAGCCTGATTGTAGGCCACCGAGTCTTTGCTCTTACTCTTAATATTGCGTGCTAGCCTGATTGTAAGCCACCGAGTCTTTGCTCTTACTCTTAATATTGCGTGCTAGCCTGATTGTAGGCCACCGAGTCTTTGCTCTTACTCTTAATATTGCGTGCTAGCCTGATTGTAAGCCACCGAGTCTTTGTTCTTACTCTTAATATTGCGTTCTAGCCTGATTGTAGGCCACCGAGTCTTTGCTCTTACTCTTAATATTGCGTGCTAGCCTGATTGTAAGCCACCGAGTCTTTGCTCTTACTCTTAATATTGCGTGCTAGCCAGATTGTAGGCCACCGAGTCTTTGCTCTTACTCTTAATATTACGTGCTAGCCAGATTGTAAGTCACCGAGTCTTTGCTCTTACTCTTAATATTGACTGCTTGCCTGATTGTAAGCCACTGAGTCTTTGCTCTTACTCTTAATATTGCGTGCTAGCCTGATTGTAGGCCACCGAGTCTTTGTTCTTACTCTTAATATTGCGTGCTAGCCTGATTGTAAGCCACTGAATCTTTGCTCTTACTCTTAATATTGCGTGATAGCCTGATTGTAAGCCACTGAGTCTTTGCTCTTACTCTTAATATTGCGTGCTAGCCTGATTGTAGGCCACAGAGTCTTTGCTCTTACTCTTAATATTACGTGCTGACCTGATTGTAAGCCACCAAGTCTTTGCTCTTACTCTTAATATTGCGTGCTAGCCTGATTGTAGACCACCGAGTCTTTGCTCTTACTCTTAATATTGCGTGCTAACCTGATTGTAAGCCACCGAGTCTTTGATCTTACTCTTAATATTGCGTGCTAGCCTGATTGTAAGCCACCGAGTCTTTGCTCTTACTCTTAATATTGACTGCTAGCCTGATTGTAAGCCACCGAGTCTTTGCTCTTACTCTTAATATTGCGTGTTTGCCTGATTGTAGGCCACCGAGTCTTTGTTCTTACTCTTAATATTGCGTGCTAGCCTGATTGTAGGCCACCGAGTCTTTGCTCTTACTCTTAATATTGCGTGCTAGCCTGATTGTAGGCCACCGAGTCTTTGTTCTTACTCTTTATGTTGCGTGCTAGCCTGATTGTAAGCCACCGAGTCTTTGCTCTTACTCTTAATATTGCGTTCTAGCCTGATTGTAGGCCACCGAGTCTTTGTTCTTACTCTTAATATTGCGTGCTAGCCTGATTGTAGGCCACCGAGTCTTTGCTCTTACTCTTAATATTGCGTGCTAGCCAGATTGTAAGCCACCGAGTCTTTGCTCTTACTCTTAATATTGCGTGCTAGCCAGATTATAGGCCACCGAGTCTTTGCTCTTGCTCTTAATATTACGTGCTAGCCTGATTGTAAGCCACCAAGTCTTTGCTATTACTCTTAATATTACGCGCTAGCCTGATTGTAGGCCACCGAGTCTTTGTTCTTACTCTTAATATTGCGTTCTAGCCAGATTGTAAGCCACCGAGTCTTTGCTCTTACTCTTAATATTGCGTGCTAGCCTGATTGTAAGCCACCGAGTCTTTGCTCTTACTCTTAATATTGCGTGCTAGCCTGATTGTAGGCCACCGAGTCTTTGCTCTTACTCTTAATATTGCGTGCTAGCCTGATTGTAAGCCACCGAGTCTTTGCTCTTACTCTTAATATTGCGTGCTAGCATGATTTTAAGCCACCGAGTCTTTGTTCTTACTCTTAATATTGCGTGCTAGCCTGATTGTAGGCCACCGAGTCTTTGCTCTTACTCTTAATATTGCGTGCTAGCCTGATTGTAAGCCACCGAGTCTTTGCTCTTACTCTTAATATTGCGTGCTAGCCAGATTGTAGGCCACCGAGTCTTTGCTCTTACTCTTAATATTACGTGCTAGCCAGATTGTAATTCACCGAGTCTTTGCTCTTACTCTTAATATTGCGTGCTAGCCTGATTGTAAGCCACTGAGTCTTTGCTCTTACTCTTAATCTTGCGTGCTAGCCTGATTGTAGGCCACCGAGTCTTTGTTCCTACTCTTAATATTGCGTGCTAGCCTGATTGCAAGCCACTGAGTCTTTGCTCTTACTCTTAATATTGCGTGCTAGCCTGATTGTAGGCCACCGAGTCTTTGCTCTTACTCTTAATATTGCGTGCTAGCCTGATTGTAGGCCACCGAGTCTTTGCTCTTACTCTTAATATTACGGGCTAGCCTGATTGTAGGCCACCGAGTCTTTGCTCTTACTCTTAATATTGCGTGCTAGCCAGATTGTAAGCCACCGAGTCTTTGCTCTTACTCTTAATATTGCGTGCTAGCCTGATTGTAGGCCACCGAGTCTTTGCTCTTGCTCTTAATATTACGTGCTAGCCTGATTGTAAGCCACCAAGTCTTTGCTATTACTCTTAATATTACGCGCTAGCCTGATTGTAGGCCACCGAGTCTTTATTCTTACTCTTAATATTGCTTGCTAGCCAGATTGTAAGCCACCGAGTCTTTGCTCTTACTCTTAATATTGCGTGCTAGCCTGATTGTAGGCCACCGAGTCTTTGCTCTTACTCTTAATATTACGTGCTAGCCTGATTGTAAGCCACCAAGTCTTTGCTCTTACTCTTAATATTGCGTGCTAGCCTGATTGTAATCCACCGAGTCTTTTCTCTTACTCTTAATATTGCGTGCTAGCCTGATTGTAGGCCACCGAGTCTTTGCTCTTACTCTTAATATTGCGTGCTAGCCTGATTGTAAGCCACCGAGTCTTTTCTCTTACTCTTAATATTGCGTGCTAGCCTGATTGTAAGCCACCGAGTCTTTGCTCTTACTCTTAATATTGCGTACTAGCCTGATTGTAGGCCACCGAGTCTTTGCTCTTACTCTTAATATTGCGTGCTAGCCTGATTGTAAGCCACCGAGTCTTTGCTCTTACTCTTAATATTGCGTGCTAGCCTGATTGTAGGCCACTGAGTCTTTGCTCTTACTCTTAATATTGCGTGCTAGCCTGATTGTAAGCCACCGAGTCTTTGCTCTTACTCTTAATATTGCGTGCTAGCATGATTTTAAGCCACCGAGTCTTTGTTCTTACTCTTAATATTGCGTGCTAGCCTGATTGTAAGCCACCGAGTCTTTGCTCTTACTCTTAATATTGCGTGCTAGCCTGATTGTAAGCCACCGAGTCTTTGCTCTTACTCTTAATATTGCTTGCTAGCCAGATTGTAGGCCACCGAGTCTTTGCTCTTACTCTTAATATTACGTGCTAGCCAGATTGTAAGTCACCGAGTCTTTGCTCTTACTCTTAATATTGCGTGCTAGCCTGATTGTAAGCCACCGAGTCTTTGCTCTTACTCTTAATATTGCATACTAGCCTGATTGTAAGCCACCGAGTCTTTGCTCTTACTCTTAATATTGCGTGCTAGCCTGATTGTAGGCCACCGAGTCTTTGCTCTTACTCTTAATATTGCGTGCTAGCCTGATTGTAAGCCACCGAGTCTTTGCTCTTACTCTTAATATTGCGTGCTAGCCTGATTGTAAGCCACCGAGTCTTTGTTCTTACTCTTAATATTGCGTTCTAGCCTGATTGTAGGCCACCGAGTCTTTGCTCTTACTCTTAATATTGCGTGCTAGCCTGATTGTAAGCCACCGAGTCTTTGCTCTTACTCTTAATATTGCGTGCTAGACAGATTGTAGGCCACCGAGTCTTTGCTCTTACTCTTAATATTACGTGCTAGCCAGATTGTAAGTCACCGAATCTTTGCTCTTACTCTTAATATTGCGTGCTTGCCTGATTGTAAGCCACTGAGTCTTTGCTCTTACTCTTAATTATGCGTGCTAGCCTGATTGTAGGCCACCGAGTCTTTGTTCTTACTCTTAATATTGCGTGCTAGCCTGATTGTAAGCCACCGAGTCTTTGCTCTTACTCTTAATATTGCGTGCTAGCCAGATTGTAGGCCACCGAGTCTTTGCTCTTACTCTTAATATTACGTGCTAGCCAGATTGTAAGTCACCGAGTCTTTGCTCTTACTCTTAATATTGCGTGCTTGCCTGATTGTAAGCCACTGAGTCTTTGCTCTTACTCTTAATTATGCGTGCTAGCCTGATTGTAGGCCACCGAGTCTTTGTTCTTACTCTTAATATTGCGTGCTAGCCTGATTGTAAGCCACCGAGTCTTTGCTCTTACTCTTAATATTGCGTGCTAGCCTGATTGTAGGCCACCGAGTCTTTGCTCTTACTCTTAATATTACATGCTAGCCTGATTGTAAGCCACCAAGTCTTTGCTCTTACTCTTAATATTGCGTGCTAGCCAGATTGTAAGCCACCGAGTCTTTGCTCTTACTCTTAATATTACGTGCTAGCCTGATTGTAAGCCACCGAGTCTTTGCTCTTACTCTTAATATTGCGTGCTAGCCAGATTGTAAGCCACCGAGTCTTTTCTCTTACTCTTAATATTGCGTGCTAGCCTGATTGTAGGCCACCGAGTCTTTGCTCATACTCTTAATATTGCGTGCTAGCCTGATTGTAAGCCACCGAGTCTTTGCTCTTACTTTTAATATTGCGTGCTAGCCTGATTGTAAGCCACTGAGTCTTTTCTCTTACTCTTAATATTGCGTGCTAGCCTGATTGTAAGCCACCGAGTCTTTGCTCTTACTCTTAATATTGCGTGCTAGCCTGATTGTAGGCCACCGAGTCTTTGCTCTTACTCTTAATATTGCGTGCTAGCCTGATTGTAAGCCACCGAGTCTTTGCTCTTACTCTTAATATTGCGTGCTAGCCTGATTGTAGGCCACCGAGTCTTTGCTCTTACTCTTAATATTGCGTGCTAGCCTGATTGTAAGCCACTGAGTCTTTGTTCTTACTCTTAATATTGCGTTCTAGCCTGATTGTAGGCCACCGAGTCTTTGCTCTTACTCTTAATATTGCGTGCTAGCCTGATTGTAAGCCACCGAGTCTTTGCTCTTACTCTTAATATTGCGTGCTAGCCAGATTGTAGGCCACCGAGTCTTTGCTCTTACTCTTAATATTACGTGCTAGCCAGATTGTAAGTCACCGAGTCTTTGCTCTTACTCTTAATATTGACTGCTTGCCTGATTGTAAGCCACTGAGTCTTTGCTCTTACTCTTAATATTGCGTGCTAGCCTGATTGTAGGCCACCGAGTCTTTGTTCTTACTCTTAATATTGCGTGCTAGCCTGATTGTAAGCCACTGAATCTTTGCTCTTACTCTTAATATTGCGTGATAGCCTGATTGTAAGCCACTGAGTCTTTGCTCTTACTCTTAATATTGCGTGCTAGCCTGATTGTAGGCCACCGAGTCTTTGCTCTTACTCTTAATATTACGTGCTGACCTGATTGTAAGCCACCAAGTCTTTGCTCTTACTCTTAATATTGCGTGCTAGCCTGATTGTAGGCCACCGAGTCTTTGTTCTTACTCTTAATATTGCGTGCTAGCCAGATTGTAAGCCACCGAGTCTTTGCTCTTACTCTTAATATTGCGTGCTAGCCTGATTGTAGGCCATCGAGTCTTTGCTCTTACTCTTAATATTGCCTGCTAGCCTGATTGTAGACCACCGAGTCTTTGCTCTTACTCTTAATATTGCGTGCTAACCTGATTGTAAGCCACCGAGTCTTTGATCTTACTCTTAATATTGCGTGCTAGCCTGATTGTAAGCCACCGAGTCTTTGCTCTTACTCTTAATATTGACTGCTAGCCTGATTGTAAGCCACCGAGTCTTTGCTCTTACTCTTAATATTGCGTGTTTGCCTGATTGTAGGCCACCGAGTCTTTGTTCTTACTCTTAATATTGCGTGCTAGCCTGATTGTAGGCCACCGAGTCTTTGCTCTTACTCTTAATATTGCGTGCTAGCCTGATTGTAGGCCACCGAGTCTTTGTTCTTACTCTTTATGTTGCGTGCTAGCCTGATTGTAAGCCACCGAGTCTTTGCTCTTACTCTTAATATTGCGTTCTAGCCTGATTGTAGGCCACCGAGTCTTTGTTCTTACTCTTAATATTGCGTGCTAGCCTGATTGTAGGCCACCGAGTCTTTGCTCTTACTCTTAATATTGCGTGCTAGCCAGATTGTAAGCCACCGAGTCTTTGCTCTTACTCTTAATATTGCGTGCTAGCCAGATTATAGGCCACCGAGTCTTTGCTCTTGCTCTTAATATTACGTGCTAGCCTGATTGTAAGCCACCAAGTCTTTGCTATTACTCTTAATATTACGCGCTAGCCTGATTGTAGGCCACCGAGTCTTTGTTCTTACTCTTAATATTGCGTTCTAGCCAGATTGTAAGCCACCGAGTCTTTGCTCTTACTCTTAATATTGCGTGCTAGCCTGATTGTAAGCCACCGAGTCTTTGCTCTTACTCTTAATATTGCGTGCTAGCCTGATTGTAGGCCACCGAGTCTTTGCTCTTACTCTTAATATTGCGTGCTAGCCTGATTGTAAGCCACCGAGTCTTTGCTCTTACTCTTAATATTGCGTGCTAGCATGATTTTAAGCCACCGAGTCTTTGTTCTTACTCTTAATATTGCGTGCTAGCCTGATTGTAGGCCACCGAGTCTTTGCTCTTACTCTTAATATTGCGTGCTAGCCTGATTGTAAGCCACCGAGTCTTTGCTCTTACTTTTAATATTGCGTGCTAGCCAGATTGTAGGCCACCGAGTCTTTGCTCTTACTCTTAATATTACGTGCTAGCCAGATTGTAATTCACCGAGTCTTTGCTCTTACTCTTAATATTGCGTGCTAGCCTGATTGTAAGCCACTGAGTCTTTGCTCTTACTCTTAATCTTGCGTGCTAGCCTGATTGTAGGCCACCGAGTCTTTGTTCCTACTCTTAATATTGCGTGCTAGCCTGATTGCAAGCCACTGAGTCTTTGCTCTTACTCTTAATATTGCGTGCTAGCCTGATTGTAGGCCACCGAGTCTTTGCTCTTACTCTTAATATTGCGTGCTAGCCTGATTGTAGGCCACCGAGTCTTTGCTCTTACTCTTAATATTACGTGCTAGCCTGATTGTAGGCCACCGAGTCTTTGCTCTTACTCTTAATATTGCGTGCTAGCCAGATTGTAAGCCACTGAGTCTTTGCTCTTACTCTTAATATTGCGTGCTAGCCTGATTGTAGGCCACCGAGTCTTTGCTCTTGCTCTTAATATTACGTGCTAGCCTGATTGTAAGCCACCAAGTCTTTGCTATTACTCTTAATATTACGCGCTAGCCTGATTGTAGGCCACCGAGTCTTTATTCTTACTCTTAATATTGCTTGCTAGCCAGATTGTAAGCCACCGAGTCTTTGCTCTTACTCTTAATATTGCGTGCTAGCCTGATTGTAGGCCACCGAGTCTTTGCTCTTACTCTTAATATTACGTGCTAGCCTGATTGTAAGCCACCAAGTCTTTGCTCTTACTCTTAATATTGCGTGCTAGCCTGATTGTAAGCCACCGAGTCTTTTCTCTTACTCTTAATATTGCGTGCTAGCCTGATTGTAGGCCACCGAGTCTTTGCTCTTACTCTTAATATTGCGTGCTAGCCTGATTGTAAGCCACCGAGTCTTTTCTCTTACTCTTAATATTGCGTGCTAGCCTGATTGTAAGCCACCGAGTCTTTGCTCTTACTCTTAATATTGCGTACTAGCCTGATTGTAGGCCACCGAGTCTTTGCTCTTACTCTTAATATTGCGTGCTAGCCTGATTGTAAGCCACCGAGTCTTTGCTCTTACTCTTAATATTGCGTGCTAGCCTGATTGTAGGCCACTGAGTCTTTGCTCTTACTCTTAATATTGCGTGCTAGCCTGATTGTAAGCCACCGAGTCTTTGCTCTTACTCTTAATATTGCGTGCTAGCATGATTTTAAGCCACCGAGTCTTTGTTCTTACTCTTAATATTGCGTGCTAGCCTGATTGTAAGCCACCGAGTCTTTGCTCTTACTCTTAATATTGCGTGCTAGCCTGATTGTAAGCCACCGAGTCTTTGCTCTTACTCTTAATATTGCTTGCTAGCCAGATTGTAGGCCACCGAGTCTTTGCTCTTACTCTTAATATTACGTGCTAGCCAGATTGTAAGTCACCGAGTCTTTGCTCTTACTCTTAATATTGCGTGCTAGCCTGATTGTAAGCCACTGAGTCTTTGCTCTTACTCTTAATCTTGCGTGCTAGCCTGATTGTAGGCCACCGAGTCTTTGTTCCTACTCTTAATATTGCGTGCTAGCCTGATTGCAAGCAACTGAGTCTTTGCTCTTACTCTTAATATTGCGTGCTAGCCTGATTGTAGGCCACCGAGTCTTTGCTCTTTCTCTTAATATTGCGTGCTAGCCTGATTGTAGGCCACCGAGTCTTTGCTCTTACTCTTAATATTGCGTGCTAGCCTGATTGTAAGCCACTGAGTCTTTGCTCTTACTCTTAATCTTGCGTGCTAGCCTGATTGTAGGCCACCGAGTCTTTGTTCCTACTCTTAATATTGCGTGCTAGCCTGATTGCAAGCCACTGAGTCTTTGCTCTTACTCTTAATATTGCGTGCTAGCCTGATTGTAGGCCACCGAGTCTTTGCTCTTACTCTTAATATTGCGTGCTAGCCTGATTGTAGGCCACCGAGTCTTTGCTCTTACTCTTAATATTACGTGCTAGCCTGATTGTAGGCCACCGAGTCTTTACTCTTACTCTTAATATTGCGTGCTAGCCAGATTGTAGGCCACCGAGTCTTTGCTCTTACTCTTAATATTGCGTGCTAGCCTGATTGTAGGCCACCGAGTCTTTGTTCTTACTCTTAATATTGCGTTCTAGCCAGATTGTAAGCCACCGAGTCTTTGCTCTTACTCTTAATATTGCGTGCTAGCCTGATTTTAAGCCACCGAGTCTTTGCTCTTACTCTTAATATTGCGTGCTAGCCTGATTGTAGGCCAACGAGTCTTTGCTCTTACTCTTAATATTGCGTGCTAGCCTGATTGTAAGCCACCGAGTCTTTGCTCTTACTCTTAATATTGCGTGCTAGCATGATTTTAAGCCACCGAGTCTTTGTTCTTACTCTTAATATTGCGTGCTAGCCTGATTGTAGGCCACCGAGTATTTGCTCTTACTCTTAATATTGCGTGCTAGCCTGATTGTAAGCCACCGAGTCTTTGCTCTTACTTTTAATATTGCGTGCTAGCCAGATTGTAGGCCACCGAGTCTTTGCTCTTACTCTTAATATTACGTGCTAGCCAGATTGTAAGTCACCGAGTCTTTGCTCTTACTCTTAATATTGCGTGCTAGCCTGATTGTAAGCCACTGAGTCTTTGCTCTTACTCTTAATCTTGCGTGCTAGCCTGATTGTAGGCCACCGAGTCTTTGTTCCTACTCTTAATATTGCGTGCTAGCCTGATTGCAAGCCACTGAGTCTTTGCTCTTACTCTTAATATTGCGTGCTAGCCTGATTGTAGGCCACCGAGTCTTTGCTCTTACTCTTAATATTGCGTGCTAGCCTGATTGTAGGCCACCGAGTCTTTGCTCTTACTCTTAATATTACGTGCTAGCCTGATTGTAGGCCACCGAGTCTTTGCTCTTACTCTTAATATTGCGTGCTAGCCAGATTGTAAGCCACCGAGTCTTTGCTCTTACTCTTAATATTGCGTGCTAGCCTGATTGTAGGCCACCGAGTCTTTGCTCTTGCTCTTAATATTGCGTGCTAGCCTGATTGTAAGCCACCGAGTCTTTGCTCTTACTCTTAATATTACGCGCTAGCCTGATTGTAGGCCACCGAGTCTTTATTCTTACTCTTAATATTGCTTGCTAGCCAGATTGTAAGCCACCGAGTCTTTGCTCTTACTCTTAATATTGCGTGCTAGCCTGATTGTAGGCCACCGAGTCTTTGCTCTTACTCTTAATATTACGTGCTAGCCTGATTGTAATCCACCAAGTCTTTGCTCTTACTCTTAATATTGCGTGCTATCCTGATTGTAAGCCACCGAGTCTTTTCTCTTACTCTTAATATTGCATGCTAGCCTGATTGTAGGCCACCGAGTCTTTGCTCTTACTCTTAATATTGCGTGCTAGCCTGATTGTAAACCACCTAGTCTTTGCTCTTACTTTTAATATTGCGTGCTAGCCTGATTGTAAGCCACTGAGTCTTTTCTCTTACTCTTAATATTGCGTGCTAGCCTGATTGTAAGCCACCGAGTCTTTGCTCTTACTCTTAATATTGCGTACTAGCCTGATTGTAGGCCACCGAGTCTTTGCTCTTACTCTTAATATTGCGTGCTAGCCTGATTGTAGGCCACCGAGTCTTTGCTCTTACTCTTAATATTGCGTGCTAGCCTGATTGTAGGCCACCGAGTCTTTGCTCTTACTCTTAATATTGCGTGCTAGCCTGATTGTAAGCCACCGAGTCTTTGCTCTTACTCTTAATATTGCGTGCTAGCATGATTTTAAGCCACCGAGTCTTTGTTCTTACTCTTAATATTGCGTGCTAGCCTGATTGTAGGCCACCGAGTCTTTGCTCTTACTCTTAATATTGCGTGCTAGCCTGATTGTAAGCCACCGAGTCTTTGCTCTTACTCTTAATATTGCGTGCTAGCCAGATTGTAGGCCACCGAGTCTTTGCTCTTACTCTTAATATTACGTGCTAGCCAGATTGTAAGTCACCGAGTCTTTGCTCTTACTCTTAATATTGCGTGCTAGCCTGATTGTAAGCCACTGAGTCTTTGCTCTTTCTCTTAATCTTGCGTGCTAGCCTGATTGTAGGCCACCGAGTCTTTGTTCCTACTCTTAATATTGCGTGCTAGCCTGATTGCAAGCAACTGAGTCTTTGCTCTTACTCTTAATATTGCGTGCTAGCCTGATTGTAGGCCACCGAGTCTTTGCTCTTACTCTTAATATTGCGTGCTAGCCTGATTGTAGGCCACCGAGTCTTTGCTCTTACTCTTAATATTACGTGCTAGCCTGATTGTAAGCCACCAAGTCTTTGCTCTTACTCTTAATATTGCGTGCTAGCCTGATTGTAGGCCACCGAGTCTTTGCTCTTTCTCTTAATATTACATGCTAGCCTGATTGAAAGCCACCAAGTCTTTGCTCTTACTCTTAATATTGCGTGCTAGCCAGATTGTAAGCCACTGAGTCTTTGCTCTTACTCTTAATATTACGTGCTAGCCTGATTGTAGGCCACCGAGTCTTTGCTCTTACTCTTAATATTACGTGCTAGCCAGATTGTAAGTCACCGAGTCTTTGCTCTTACTCTTAATATTGCTTGCTAGCCTGATTGTAGGCCACCGAGTCTTTGTTCCTACTCTTAATATTGCGTGCTAGCCTGATTGCAAGCCACTGAGTCTTTGCTCTTACTCTTAATATTGCGTGCTAGCCTGATTGTAGGCCACCGAGTCTTTGCTCTTACTCTTAATATTGCGTGCTAGCCTGATTGTAGGCCACCGAGTCTTTGCTCTTACTCTTAATATTAAGTGCTAGCCTGATTGTAGGCCACCGAGTCTTTGCTCTTACTCTTAATATTGCGTGCTAGCCAGATTGTAAGCCACCGAGTCTTTGCTTTTACTCTTAATATTGCGTGCTAGCCTGATTGTAGGCCACCGAGTCTTTGCTCTTGCTCTTAATATTACGTGCTAGCCTGATTGTAAGCCACCAAGTCTTTGCTATTACTCTTAATATTACGCGCTAGCCTGATTGTAGGCCACCGAGTCTTTATTCTTACTCTTAATATTGCTTGCTAGCCAGATTGTAAGCCACCGAGTCTTTGCTCTTACTCTTAATATTGCGTGCTAGCCTGATTGTAGGCCACCGAGTCTTTGCTCTTACTCTTAATATTACGTGCTAGCCTGATTGTAAGCCACCAAGTCTTTGCTCTTACTCTTAATATTGCGTGCTAGCCTGATTGTAAGCCACCAAGTCTTTTCTCTTACTCTTAATATTGCGTGCTAGCCTGATTGTAGGCCACCGAGTCTTTGTTCTTACTCTTAATATTGCGTGCTAGCCTGATTGTAAGCCACCGAGTCTTTGCTCTTGCTTTTAATATTGCGTGCTAGCCTGATTGTAAGCCACTGAGTCTTTTCTCTTACTCTTAATATTGCGTGCTAGCCTGATTGTAAGCCACCGAGTCTTTGCTCTTACTCTTAATATTGCGTACTAGCCTGATTGTAGGCCACCGAGTCTTTGCTCTTACTCTTAATATTGCGTGCTAGCCTGATTGTAAGCCACCAAGTCTTTGCTCTTACTCTTAATATTGCGTGCTAGCCTGATTGTAGGCCACCGAGTCTTTGCTCTTACTCTTAATATTGCGTGCTAGCCTGATTGTAAGCCACCGAGTCTTTGCTCTTACTCTTAATATTGCGTGCTAGCATGATTTTAAGCCACCGAGTCTTTGTTCTTACTCTTAATATTGCGTGCTAGCCTGATTGTAGGCGACCGAGTCTTTGCTCTTACTCTTAATATTGCGTGCTAGCCTGATTGTAAGCCACCGAGTCTTTGCTCTTACTCTTAATATTGCGTGCTAGCCAGATTGTAGGCCACCGAGTCTTTGCTCTTACTCTTAATATTACGTGCTAGCCAGATTGTAAGTCACCGAGTCTTTGCTCTTACTCTTAATATTGCGTGCTAGCCTGATTGTAAGCCACTGAGTCTTTGCTCTTACTCTTAATCTTCCGTGCTAGCATGATTGTAGGCCACCGAGTCTTTGTTCCTACTCTTAATATTGCGTGCTAGCCTGATTGCAAGCCACTGAGTCTTTGCTCTTACTCTTAATCTTGCGTGCTAGCCTGATTGTAAGCCACCGAGTCTTTGCTCTTACTCTTAATATTGCGTGCTAGCCAGATTGTAAGCCACCGAGTCTTTTCTCTTACTCTTAATATTGCGTGCTAGCCTGATTGTAGGCCACCGAGTCTTTGCTCTTACTCTTAATATTGCGTGCTAGCCTCATTGTAAGCCACCGAGTCTTTGCTCTTACTTTTAATATTGCGTGCTAGCCTGATTGTAAGCCAATGAGTCTTTTCTCTTACTCTTAATATTGCGTGCTAGCCTGATTGTAAGCCACCGAGTCTTTGCTCTTACTCTTAATATTGCGTGCTAGCCTGATTGTAGGCCACCGAGTCTTTGCTCTTACTCTTAATATTGCGTGCTAGCCTGATTGTAGGCCACCGAGTCTTTGCTCTTACTCTTAATATTGCGTGGTAGCCTGATTGTAGGCCACCGAGTCTTTGCTCTTACTCTTAATATTGCGTGCTAGCCTGATTGTAAGCCACCGAGTCTTTGCTCTTACTCTTAATATTGCGTGCTAGCCTGATAGTAAGCCACCGAGTCTTTGTTCTTACTCTTAATATTGCGTTCTAGCCTGATTGTAGGCCACCGAGTCTTTGCTCTTACTCTTAATATTGCGTGCTAGCCTGATTGTAAGCCACCGAGTCTTTGCTCTTACTCTTAATATTGCGTGCTAGCCAGATTGTAGGCCACCGAGTCTTTGCTCTTACTCATAATATTACGTGCTAGCAAGATTGTAAGTCACCTAGTCTTTGCTCTTACTCTTAATATTGCGTGCTTGCCTGATTGTAAGCCACCGAGTCTTTGCTCTTACTCTTAATATTGCGTGCTAGCCTGATTGTAGGCCACCGAGTCTTTGTTCTTACTCTTAATATTGCGTGCTAGCCTGATTGTAAGCCACTGAGTCTTTGCTCTTACTCTTAATATTGCGTGATAGCCTGATTGTAGGCCACCGAGTCTTTGCTCTTACTCTTAATATTGCGTGCTAGCCTGATTGTAGGCCACCGAGTCTTTGCTCTTACTCTTAATATTACGTGCTAACCTGATTGTAAGCCACCAAGTCTTTGCTCTTACTCTTAATATTGCGTGCTAGCCTGATTGTAGGCCACCGAGTCTTTGTTCTTACTCTTAATATTGCGTGCTAGCCAGATTGTAGGCCATCGAGTCTTTGCTCTTACTCTTAATATTGCGTGCTAGCCTGATTGTAGACCACCGAGTCTTTGCTCTTACTCTTAATATTGCGTGCTAACCTGATTGTAAGCCACCGAGTCTTTGCTCTTACTCTTAATATTGCGTGCTAGCCTGATTGTAAGCCACCGAGTCTTTGCTCTTACTCTTAATATTGCGTGCTAGCCAGATTGTAAGCCACTGAGTCTTTGCTCTTACTCTTAATATTGCGTGCTAGCCAGATTGTAGGCCACCGAGTCTTTGCTCTTGCTCTTAATATTACGTGATAGCCTGATTGTAAGCCACCAAGTCTTTGCTATTACTCTTAATATTACGCGCTAGCCTGATTGTAGGCCACCGAGTCTTTGTTCTTACTCTTAATATTGCGCTCTAGCCAGATTGTAAGCCACCGAGTCTTTTCTCTTACTCTTAATATTGCGTGCTAGCCTGATTTTAAGCCACCGAGTCTTTGCTCTTACTCTTAATATTGCGTGCTAGCCTGATTGTAAGCCACCGAGTCTTTGCTCTTACTCTTAATATTGCGTGCTAGCATGATTTTAAGCCACCGAGTCTTTGTTCTTACTCTTAATATTGCGTGCTAGCCTGATTGTAGGCCACCGAGTCTTTGCTCTTACTCTTAATATTGCGTGCTAGCCTGATTGTAAGCCACCGAGTCTTTGCTCTTACTCTTAATATTGCGTGCTAGCATGATTTTAAGCCACCGAGTCTTTGTTCTTACTCTTAATATTGCGTGCTAGCCAGATTGTAGGCCACCGAGTCTTTGCTCTTACTCTTAATATTACGTGCTAGCCAGATTGTAAGTCACCGAGTCTTTGCTCTTACTCTTAATATTGCGTGCTAGCCTGATTGTAAGCCACTGAGTCTTTGCTCTTACTCTTAATCTTGCGTGCTAGCCTGATTGTAGGCCACCGAGTCTTTGTTCCTACTCTTAATATTGCGTGCTAGCCTGATTGCAAGCCACTGAGTCTTTGCTCTTGCTCTTAATATTACGTGCTAGCCTGATTTTAAGCCACCAAGTCTTTGCTATTACTCTTAATATTACGCGCTAGCCTGATTGTAGGCCACCGAGTCTTTATTCTTACTCTTAATATTGCTTGCTAGCCAGATTGTAAGCCACCGAGTCTTTGCTCTTACTCTTAATATTGCGTGCTAGCCTGATTGTAGGCCACCGAGTCTTTGCTCTTACTCTTAATATTACGTGCTAGCCTGATTGTAAGCCACCAAGTATTTGCTCTTACTCTTAATATTTCGTGCTAGCCTGATTGTAAGCCACCGAGTCTTTTCTCTTACTCTTAATATTGCGTGCTAGCCTGATTGTAGGCCACCGAGTCTTTGCTCTTGCTCTTAATATTGCGTGCTAGCCTGATTGTAAGCCACCGAGTCTTTGCTCTTACTCTTAATATTGCGTGCTAGCCTGATTGTAAGCCACTGAGTCTTTGCTCTTACTCTTAATATTGCGTACTAGCCTGATTGTAGGCCACCGAGTCTTTGCTCTTACTCTTAATATTGCGTGCTAGCCTGATTGTAAGCCACCGAGTCTTTGCTCTTACTCTTAATATTGCGTGCTAGCCTGATTGTAAGCCACTGAGTCTTTGCTCTTGCTCTTAATATTGCGTGCTAGCCTGATTGTAGGCCACCGAGTCTTTGCTCTTGCTCTTAACATTGCGTGCTAGCCTGATTGTAAGCCACCGAGTCTTTGCTCTTACTCTTAATATTGCGTGCTAGCCTGATTGTAGGCCACCGAGTCTTTGCTCTTACTCTTAATATTGCGTGCTAGCCAGATTGTAAGCCACCGAGTCTTTGCATTTACTCTTAATATTGCGTGCTAGCCTGATTGTAGGCCACCGAGTCTTTGCTCTTGCTCTTAATATTACGTGCTAGCCTGATTGTAAGCCACCAAGTCTTTGCTCTTACTCTTAATATTGCGTGCTAGCCTGATTGTAGGCCACCGAGTCTTTGTTCTTACTCTTAATATTGCGTGCTAGCCAGATTGTAAGCCACCGAGTCTTTGCTCTTACTCTTAATATTGCGTGCTAGCCTGATTGTAGGCCACCGAGTCTTTGCTCTTACTCTTAATATTACATGCTAGCCTGATTGTAAGCCACCAAGTCTTTGCTCTTACTCTTAATATTGCGTGCTAGCCAGATTGTAAGCCACCGAGTCTTTGCTCTTACTCTTAATATTACGTGCTAGCCTGATTGTAAGCCACCGAGTCTTTGCTCTTACTCTTAATATTGCGTGCTAGCCAGATTGTAAGCCACCGAGTCTTTTCTCTTACTCTTAATATTGCGTGCTAGCCTGATTGTAGGCCACCGAGTCTTTGCTCATACTCTTAATATTGCGTGCTAGCCTGATTGTAAGCCACCGAGTCTTTGCTCTTACTTTTAATATTGCGTGCTAGCCTGATTGTAAGCCACTGAGTCTTTTCTCTTACTCTTAATATTGCGTGCTAGCCTGATTGTAAGCCACCGAGTCTTTGCTCTTACTCTTAATATTGCGTGCTAGCCTGATTGTAGGCCACCGAGTCTTTGCTCTTACTCTTAATATTGCGTACTAGCCTGATTGTAAGCCACCGAGTCTTTGCTCTTACTCTTAATATTGCGTGCTAGCCTGATTGTAGGCCACCGAGTCTTTGCTCTTACTCTTAATATTGCGTGCTAGCCTGATTGTAAGCCACCGAGTCTTTGCTCTTACTCTTAATATTGCGTGCTAGCCTGATTGTAAGCCACCGAGTCTTTGTTCTTACTCTTAATATTGCGTTCTAGCCTGATTGTAGGCCACCGAGTCTTTGCTCTTACTCTTAATATTGCGTGCTAGCCTGATTGTAAGCCACCGAGTCTTTGCTCTTACTCTTAATATTGCGTGCTAGCCAGATTGTAGGCCACCGAGTCTTTGCTCTTACTCTTAATATTACGTGCTAGCCAGATTGTAAGTCACCGAGTCTTTGCTCTTACTCTTAATATTGCGTGCTTGCCTGATTGTAAGCCACTGAGTCTTTGCTCTTACTCTTAATTATGCGTGCTAGCCTGATTGTAGGCCACCGAGTCTTTGTTCTTACTCTTAATATTGCGTGCTAGCCTGATTGTAAGCCACCGAGTCTTTGCTCTTACTCTTAATATTGCGTGCTAGCCAGATTGTAGGCCACCGAGTCTTTGCTCTTACTCTTAATATTACGTGCTAGCCAGATTGTAAGTCACCGAGTCTTTGCTCTTACTCTTAATATTGCGTGCTTGCCTGATTGTAAGCCACTGAGTCTTTGCTCTTACTCTTAATTATGCGTGCTAGCCTGATTGTAGGCCACCGAGTCTTTGTTCTTACTCTTAATATTGCGTGCTAGCCTGATTGTAAGCCACCGAGTCTTTGCTCTTACTCTTAATATTGCGTGCTAGCCTGATTGTAGGCCACCGAGTCTTTGCTCTTACTCTTAATATTACATGCTAGCCTGATTGTAAGCCACCAAGTCTTTGCTCTTACTCTTAATATTGCGTGCTAGCCAGATTGTAAGCCACCGAGTCTTTGCTCTTACTCTTAATATTACGTGCTAGCCTGATTGTAAGCCACCGAGTCTTTGCTCTTACTCTTAATATTGCGTGCTAGCCAGATTGTAAGCCACCGAGTCTTTTCTCTTACTCTTAATATTGCTTGCTAGCCTGATTGTAGGCCACCGAGTCTTTGCTCATACTCTTAATATTGCGTGCTAGCCTGATTGTAAGCCACCGAGTCTTTGCTCTTACTTTTAATATTGCGTGCTAGCCTGATTGTAAGCCACTGAGTCTTTTCTCTTACTCTTAATATTGCGTGCTAGCCTGATTGTAAGCCACCGAGTCTTTGCTCTTACTCTTAATATTGCGTGCTAGCCTGATTGTAGGCCACCGAGTCTTTGCTCTTACTCTTAATATTGCGTGCTAGCCTGATTGTAAGCCACCGAGTCTTTGCTCTTACTCTTAATATTGCGTGCTAGCCTGATTGTAGGCCACCGAGTCTTTGCTCTTACTCTTAATATTGCGTGCTAGCCTGATTGTAAGCCACCGAGTCTTTGTTCTTACTCTTAATATTGCGTTCTAGCCTGATTGTAGGCCACCGAGTCTTTGCTCTTACTCTTAATATTGCGTGCTAGCCTGATTGTAAGCCACCGAGTCTTTGCTCTTACTCTTAATATTGCGTGCTAGCCAGATTGTAGGCCACCGAGTCTTTGCTCTTACTCTTAATATTACGTGCTAGCCAGATTGTAAGTCACCGAGTCTTTGCTCTTACTCTTAATATTGACTGCTTGCCTGATTGTAAGCCACTGAGTCTTTGCTCTTACTCTTAATATTGCGTGCTAGCCTGATTGTAGGCCACCGAGTCTTTGTTCTTACTCTTAATATTGCGTGCTAGCCTGATTGTAAGCCACTGAATCTTTGCTCTTACTCTTAATATTGCGTGATAGCCTGATTGTAAGCCACTGAGTCTTTGCTCTTACTCTTAATATTGCGTGCTAGCCTGATTGTAGGCCACCGAGTCTTTGCTCTTACTCTTAATATTACGTGCTGACCTGATTGTAAGCCACCAAGTCTTTGCTCTTACTCTTAATATTGCGTGCTAGCCTGATTGTAGGCCACCGAGTCTTTGTTCTTACTCTTAATATTGCGTGCTAGCCAGATTGTAAGCCACCGAGTCTTTGCTCTTACTCTTAATATTGCGTGCTAGCCTGATTGTAGGCCATCGAGTCTTTGCTCTTACTCTTAATATTGCCTGCTAGCCTGATTGTAGACCACCGAGTCTTTGCTCTTACTCTTAATATTGCGTGCTAACCTGATTGTAAGCCACCGAGTCTTTGATCTTACTCTTAATATTGCGTGCTAGCCTGATTGTAAGCCACCGAGTCTTTGCTCTTACTCTTAATATTGACTGCTAGCCTGATTGTAAGCCACCGAGTCTTTGCTCTTACTCTTAATATTGCGTGTTTGCCTGATTGTAGGCCACCGAGTCTTTGTTCTTACTCTTAATATTGCGTGCTAGCCTGATTGTAGGCCACCGAGTCTTTGCTCTTACTCTTAATATTGCGTGCTAGCCTGATTGTAGGCCACCGAGTCTTTGTTCTTACTCTTTATGTTGCGTGCTAGCCTGATTGTAAGCCACCGAGTCTTTGCTCTTACTCTTAATATTGCGTTCTAGCCTGATTGTAGGCCACCGAGTCTTTGTTCTTACTCTTAATATTGCGTGCTAGCCTGATTGTAGGCCACCGAGTCTTTGCTCTTACTCTTAATATTGCGTGCTAGCCAGATTGTAAGCCACCGAGTCTTTGCTCTTACTCTTAATATTGCGTGCTAGCCAGATTATAGGCCACCGAGTCTTTGCTCTTGCTCTTAATATTACGTGCTAGCCTGATTGTAAGCCACCAAGTCTTTGCTATTACTCTTAATATTACGCGCTAGCCTGATTGTAGGCCACCGAGTCTTTGTTCTTACTCTTAATATTGCGTTCTAGCCAGATTGTAAGCCACCGAGTCTTTGCTCTTACTCTTAATATTGCGTGCTAGCCTGATTGTAAGCCACCGAGTCTTTGCTCTTACTCTTAATATTGCGTGCTAGCCTGATTGTAGGCCACCGAGTCTTTGCTCTTACTCTTAATATTGCGTGCTAGCCTGATTGTAAGCCACCGAGTCTTTGCTCTTACTCTTAATATTGCGTGCTAGCATGATTTTAAGCCACCGAGTCTTTGTTCTTACTCTTAATATTGCGTGCTAGCCTGATTGTAGGCCACCGAGTCTTTGCTCTTACTCTTAATATTGCGTGCTAGCCTGATTGTAAGCCACCGAGTCTTTGCTCTTACTTTTAATATTGCGTGCTAGCCAGATTGTAGGCCACCGAGTCTTTGCTCTTACTCTTAATATTACGTGCTAGCCAGATTGTAATTCACCGAGTCTTTGCTCTTACTCTTAATATTGCGTGCTAGCCTGATTGTAAGCCACTGAGTCTTTGCTCTTACTCTTAATCTTGCGTGCTAGCCTGATTGTAGGCCACCGAGTCTTTGTTCCTACTCTTAATATTGCGTGCTAGCCTGATTGCAAGCCACTGAGTCTTTGCTCTTACTCTTAATATTGCGTGCTAGCCTGATTGTAGGCCACCGAGTCTTTGCTCTTACTCTTAATATTGCGTGCTAGCCTGATTGTAGGCCACCGAGTCTTTGCTCTTACTCTTAATATTACGTGCTAGCCTGATTGTAGGCCACCGAGTCTTTGCTCTTACTCTTAATATTGCGTGCTAGCCAGATTGTAAGCCACCGAGTCTTTGCTCTTACTCTTAATATTGCGTGCTAGCCTGATTGTAGGCCACCGAGTCTTTGCTCTTGCTCTTAATATTACGTGCTAGCCTGATTGTAAGCCACCAAGTCTTTGCTATTACTCTTAATATTACGCGCTAGCCTGATTGTAGGCCACCGAGTCTTTATTCTTACTCTTAATATTGCTTGCTAGCCAGATTGTAAGCCACCGAGTCTTTGCTCTTACTCTTAATATTGCGTGCTAGCCTGATTGTAGGCCACCGAGTCTTTGCTCTTACTCTTAATATTACGTGCTAGCCTGATTGTAAGCCACCAAGTCTTTGCTCTTACTCTTAATATTGCGTGCTAGCCTGATTGTAAGCCACCGAGTCTTTTCTCTTACTCTTAATATTGCGTGCTAGCCTGATTGTAGGCCACCGAGTCTTTGCTCTTACTCTTAATATTGCGTGCTAGCCTGATTGTAAGCCACCGAGTCTTTTCTCTTACTCTTAATATTGCGTGCTAGCCTGATTGTAAGCCACCGAGTCTTTGCTCTTACTCTTAATATTGCGTACTAGCCTGATTGTAGGCCACCGAGTCTTTGCTCTTACTCTTAATATTGCGTGCTAGCCTGATTGTAAGCCACCGAGTCTTTGCTCTTACTCTTAATATTGCGTGCTAGCCTGATTGTAGGCCACTGAGTCTTTGCTCTTACTCTTAATATTGCGTGCTAGCCTGATTGTAAGCCACCGAGTCTTTGCTCTTACTCTTAATATTGCGTGCTAGCATGATTTTAAGCCACCGAGTCTTTGTTCTTACTCTTAATATTGCGTGCTAGCCTGATTGTAAGCCACCGAGTCTTTGCTCTTACTCTTAATATTGCGTGCTAGCCTGATTGTAAGCCACCGAGTCTTTGCTCTTACTCTTAATATTGCTTGCTAGCCAGATTGTAGGCCACCGAGTCTTTGCTCTTACTCTTAATATTACGTGCTAGCCAGATTGTAAGTCACCGAGTCTTTGCTCTTACTCTTAATATTGCGTGCTAGCCTGTTTGTAAGCCACTGAGTCTTTGCTCTTACTCTTAATCTTGCGTGCTAGCCTGATTGTAGGCCACCGAGTCTTTGTTCCTACTCTTAATATTGCGTGCTAGCCTGATTGCAAGCAACTGAGTCTTTGCTCTTACTCTTAATATTGCGTGCTAGCCTGATTGTAGGCCACCGAGTCTTTGCTCTTTCTCTTAATATTGCGTGCTAGCCTGATTGTAGGCCACCGAGTCTTTGCTCTTACTCTTAATATTGCGTGCTAGCCTGATTGTAAGCCACTGAGTCTTTGCTCTTACTCTTAATCTTGCGTGCTAGCCTGATTGTAGGCCACCGAGTCTTTGTTCCTACTCTTAATATTGCGTGCTAGCCTGATTGCAAGCCACTGAGTCTTTGCTCTTACTCTTAATATTGCGTGCTAGCCTGATTGTAGGCCACCGAGTCTTTGCTCTTACTCTTAATATTGCGTGCTAGCCTGATTGTAGGCCACCGAGTCTTTGCTCTTACTCTTAATATTACGTGCTAGCCTGATTGTAGGCCACCGAGTCTTTACTCTTACTCTTAATATTGCGTGCTAGCCAGATTGTAGGCCACCGAGTCTTTGCTCTTACTCTTAATATTGCGTGCTAGCCTGATTGTAGGCCACCGAGTCTTTGTTCTTACTCTTAATATTGCGTTCTAGCCAGATTGTAAGCCACCGAGTCTTTGCTCTTACTCTTAATATTGCGTGCTAGCCTGATTTTAAGCCACCGAGTCTTTGCTCTTACTCTTAATATTGCGTGCTAGCCTGATTGTAGGCCAACGAGTCTTTGCTCTTACTCTTAATATTGCGTGCTAGCCTGATTGTAAGCCACCGAGTCTTTGCTCTTACTCTTAATATTGCGTGCTAGCATGATTTTAAGCCACCGAGTCTTTGTTCTTACTCTTAATATTGCGTGCTAGCCTGATTGTAGGCCACCGAGTATTTGCTCTTACTCTTAATATTGCGTGCTAGCCTGATTGTAAGCCACCGAGTCTTTGCTCTTACTTTTAATATTGCGTGCTAGCCAGATTGTAGGCCACCGAGTCTTTGCTCTTACTCTTAATATTACGTGCTAGCCAGATTGTAAGTCACCGAGTCTTTGCTCTTACTCTTAATATTGCGTGCTAGCCTGATTGTAAGCCACTGAGTCTTTGCTCTTACTCTTAATCTTGCGTGCTAGCCTGATTGTAGGCCACCGAGTCTTTGTTCCTACTCTTAATATTGCGTGCTAGCCTGATTGCAAGCCACTGAGTCTTTGCTCTTACTCTTAATATTGCGTGCTAGCCTGATTGTAGGCCACCGAGTCTTTGCTCTTACTCTTAATATTGCGTGCTAGCCTGATTGTAGGCCACCGAGTCTTTGCTCTTACTCTTAATATTACGTGCTAGCCTGATTGTAGGCCACCGAGTCTTTGCTCTTACTCTTAATATTGCGTGCTAGCCAGATTGTAAGCCACCGAGTCTTTGCTCTTACTCTTAATATTGCGTGCTAGCCTGATTGTAGGCCACCGAGTCTTTGCTCTTGCTCTTAATATTGCGTGCTAGCCTGATTGTAAGCCACCGAGTCTTTGCTCTTACTCTTAATATTACGCGCTAGCCTGATTGTAGGCCACCGAGTCTTTATTCTTACTCTTAATATTGCTTGCTAGCCAGATTGTAAGCCACCGAGTCTTTGCTCTTACTCTTAATATTGCGTGCTAGCCTGATTGTAGGCCACCGAGTCTTTGCTCTTACTCTTAATATTACGTGCTAGCCTGATTGTAATCCACCAAGTCTTTGCTCTTACTCTTAATATTGCGTGCTAGCCTGATTGTAAGCCACCGAGTCTTTTCTCTTACTCTTAATATTGCATGCTAGCCTGATTGTAGGCCACCGAGTCTTTGCTCTTACTCTTAATATTGCGTGCTAGCCTGATTGTAAACCACCTAGTCTTTGCTCTTACTTTTAATATTGCGTGCTAGCCTGATTGTAAGCCACTGAGTCTTTTCTCTTACTCTTAATATTGCGTGCTAGCCTGATTGTAAGCCACCGAGTCTTTGCTCTTACTCTTAATATTGCGTACTAGCCTGATTGTAGGCCACCGAGTCTTTGCTCTTACTCTTAATATTGCGTGCTAGCCTGATTGTAGGCCACCGAGTCTTTGCTCTTACTCTTAATATTGCGTGCTAGCCTGATTGTAGGCCACCGAGTCTTTGCTCTTACTCTTAATATTGCGTGCTAGCCTGATTGTAAGCCACCGAGTCTTTGCTCTTACTCTTAATATTGCGTGCTAGCATGATTTTAAGCCACCGAGTCTTTGTTCTTACTCTTAATATTGCGTGCTAGCCTGATTGTAGGCCACCGAGTCTTTGCTCTTACTCTTAATATTGCGTGCTAGCCTGATTGTAAGCCACCGAGTCTTTGCTCTTACTCTTAATATTGCGTGCTAGCCAGATTGTAGGCCACCGAGTCTTTGCTCTTACTCTTAATATTACGTGCTAGCCAGATTGTAAGTCACCGAGTCTTTGCTCTTACTCTTAATATTGCGTGCTAGCCTGATTGTAAGCCACTGAGTCTTTGCTCTTTCTCTTAATCTTGCGTGCTAGCCTGATTGTAGGCCACCGAGTCTTTGTTCCTACTCTTAATATTGCGTGCTAGCCTGATTGCAAGCAACTGAGTCTTTGCTCTTACTCTTAATATTGCGTGCTAGCCTGATTGTAGGCCACCGAGTCTTTGCTCTTACTCTTAATATTGCGTGCTAGCCTGATTGTAGGCCACCGAGTCTTTGCTCTTACTCTTAATATTACGTGCTAGCCAGATTGTAAGCCACCAAGTCTTTGCTCTTACTCTTAATATTGCGTGCTAGCCTGATTGTAGGCCACCGAGTCTTTGCTCTTTCTCTTAATATTACATGCTAGCCTGATTGAAAGCCACCAAGTCTTTGCTCTTACTCTTAATATTGCGTGCTAGCCAGATTGTAAGCCACTGAGTCTTTGCTCTTACTCTTAATATTGCTTGCTAGCCTGATTGTAGGCCACCGAGTCTTTGTTCCTACTCTTAATATTGCGTGCTAGCCTGATTGCAAGCCACTGAGTCTTTGCTCTTACTCTTAATATTGCGTGCTAGCCTGATTGTAGGCCACCGAGTCTTTGCTCTTACTCTTAATATTGCGTGCTAGCCTGATTGTAGGCCACCGAGTCTTTGCTCTTACTCTTAATATTAAGTGCTAGCCTGATTGTAGGCCACCGAGTCTTTGCTCTTACTCTTAATATTGCGTGCTAGCCAGATTGTAAGCCACCGAGTCTTTGCTTTTACTCTTAATATTGCGTGCTAGCCTGATTGTAGGCCACCGAGTCTTTGCTCTTGCTCTTAATATTACGTGCTAGCCTGATTGTAAGCCACCAAGTCTTTGCTATTACTCTTAATATTACGCGCTAGCCTGATTGTAGGCCACCGAGTCTTTATTCTTACTCTTAATATTGCTTGCTAGCCAGATTGTAAGCCACCGAGTCTTTGCTCTTACTCTTAATATTGCGTGCTAGCCTGATTGTAGGCCACCGAGTCTTTGCTCTTACTCTTAATATTACGTGCTAGCCTGATTGTAAGCCACCAAGTCTTTGCTCTTACTCTTGATATTGCGTGCTAGCCTGATTGTAAGCCACTAAGTCTTTTCTCTTACTCTTAATATTGCGTGCTAGCCTGATTGTAGGCCACCGAGTCTTTGTTCTTACTCTTAATATTGCGTGCTAGCCTGATTGTAAGCCACCGAGTCTTTGCTCTTGCTTTTAATATTGCGTGCTAGCCTGATTGTAAGCCACTGAGTCTTTTCTCTTACTCTTAATATTGCGTGCTAGCCTGATTGTAAGCCACCGAGTCTTTGCTCTTACTCTTAATATTGCGTACTAGCCTGATTGTAGGCCACCGAGTCTTTGCTCTTACTCTTAATATTGCGTGCTAGCCTGATTGTAAGCCACCAAGTCTTTGCTCTTACTCTTAATATTGCGTGCTAGCCTGATTGTAGGCCACCGAGTCTTTGCTCTTACTCTTAATATTGCGTGCTAGCCTGATTGTAAGCCACCGAGTCTTTGCTCTTACTCTTAATATTGCGTGCTAGCATGATTTTAAGCCACCGAGTCTTTGTTCTTACTCTTAATATTGCGTGCTAGCCTGATTGTAGGCGACCGAGTCTTTGCTCTTACTCTTAATATTGCGTGCTAGCCTGATTGTAAGCCACCGAGTCTTTGCTCTTACTCTTAATATTGCGTGCTAGCCAGATTGTAGGCCACCGAGTCTTTGCTCTTACTCTTAATATTACGTGCTAGCCAGATTGTAAGTCACCGAGTCTTTGCTCTTACTCTTAATATTGCGTGCTAGCCTGATTGTAAGCCACTGAGTCTTTGCTCTTACTCTTAATCTTCCGTGCTAGCATGATTGTAGGCCACCGAGTCTTTGTTCCTACTCTTAATATTGCGTGCTAGCCTGATTGCAAGCCACTGAGTCTTTGCTCTTACTCTTAATCTTGCGTGCTAGCCTGATTGTAAGCCACCGAGTCTTTGCTCTTACTCTTAATATTGCGTGCTAGCCAGATTGTAAGCCACCGAGTCTTTTCTCTTACTCTTAATATTGCGTGCTAGCCTGATTGTAGGCCACCGAGTCTTTGCTCTTACTCTTAATATTGCGTGCTAGCCTGATTGTAAGCCACCGAGTCTTTGCTCTTACTTTTAATATTGCGTGCTAGCCTGATTGTAAGCCAATGAGTCTTTTCTCTTACTCTTAATATTGCGTGCTAGCCTGATTGTAAGCCACCGAGTCTTTGCTCTTACTCTTAATATTGCGTGCTAGCCTGATTGTAGGCCACCGAGTCTTTGCTCTTACTCTTAATATTGCGTGCTAGCCTGATTGTAGGCCACCGAGTCTTTGCTCTTACTCTTAATATTGCGTGGTAGCCTGATTGTAGGCCACCGAGTCTTTGCTCTTACTCTTAATATTGCGTGCTAGCCTGATTGTAAGCCACCGAGTCTTTGCTCTTACTCTTAATATTGCGTGCTAGCCTGATAGTAAGCCACCGAGTCTTTGTTCTTACTCTTAATATTGCGTTCTAGCCTGATTGTAGGCCACCGAGTCTTTGCTCTTACTCTTAATATTGCGTGCTAGCCTGATTGTAAGCCACCGAGTCTTTGCTCTTACTCTTAATATTGCGTGCTAGCCAGATTGTAGGCCACCGAGTCTTTGCTCTTACTCATAATATTACGTGCTAGCAAGATTGTAAGTCACCGAGTCTTTGCTCTTACTCTTAATATTGCGTGCTTGCCTGATTGTAAGCCACCGAGTCTTTGCTCTTACTCTTAATATTGCGTGCTAGCCTGATTGTAGGCCACCGAGTCTTTGTTCTTACTCTTAATATTGCGTGCTAGCCTGATTGTAAGCCACTGAGTCTTTGCTCTTACTCTTAATATTGCGTGATAGCCTGATTGTAGGCCACCGAGTCTTTGCTCTTACTCTTAATATTGCGTGCTAGCCTGATTGTAGGCCACCGAGTCTTTGCTCTTACTCTTAATATTACGTGCTAACCTGATTGTAAGCCACCAAGTCTTTGCTCTTACTCTTAATATTGCGTGCTAGCCTGATTGTAGGCCACCGAGTCTTTGTTCTTACTCTTAATATTGCGTGCTAGCCAGATTGTAGGCCATCGAGTCTTTGCTCTTACTCTTAATATTGCGTGCTAGCCTGATTGTAGACCACCGAGTCTTTGCTCTTACTCTTAATATTGCGTGCTAACCTGATTGTAAGCCACCGAGTCTTTGCTCTTACTCTTAATATTGCGTGCTAGCCTGATTGTAAGCCACCGAGTCTTTGCTCTTACTCTTAATATTGACTGCTAGCCTGATTGTAAGCCACCGAGTCTTTGTTCTTACTCTTAATATTGCGTGCTAGCCTGATTGTAGGCTACCGAGTCTTTGCTCTTACTCTTAATATTGCGTGTTTGCCTGATTGTAGGCCACCGAGTCTTTGTTCTTACTCTTAATATTGCGTGCTAGCCTGATTGTAGGCCACCGAGTCTTTGCTCTTACTCTTAATATTGCATGCTAGCCTGATTGTAGGCTACCGAGTCTTTGTTCTTACTCTTTATGTTGCGTGCTAGCCTGATTGTAAGCCACCGAGTCTTTGCTCTTACTCTTAATATTGCGTGCTAGCCTGATTGTAAGCCACCGAGTCTTTGCTCTTACTCTTAATATTGCGTGCTAGCCTGATTGTAGGCCACCGAGTCTTTGTTCTTACTCTTAATATTGCGTGCTAGCCTGATTGTAGGCCACCGAGTCTTTGCTCTTACTCTTAATATTGCGTGCTAGCCAGATTGTAAGCCACCGAGTCTTTGCTCTTACTCTTAATATTGCGTGCTAGCCTGATTGTAGGCCACCGAGTCTTTGCTCTTGCTCTTAATATTACGTGCTAACCTGATTGTAAGCCACCAAGTCTTTGCTATTACTCTTAATATTACGCGCTAGCCTGATTGTAGGCCACCGAGTCTTTGCTCTTACTCTTAATATTACGTGCTAGCCTGATTGTAAGCCACCAAGTCTTTGCTCTTACTCTTAATATTGCGTGCTAGCCTGATTGTAAGCCATCGAGTCTTTTCTCTTACTCTTAATATTGCGTGCTAGCCTGATTGTAGGCCACCGAGTCTTTGCTCTTACTCTTAATATTGCGTGCTAGCCTGATTGTAAGCCACCGAGTCTTTGCTCTTACTTTTAATATTGCGTGCTAGCCTGATTGTAAGCCACTGAGTCTTTTCTCTTACTCTTAATATTGCGTGCTAGCCTGATTGTAAGCCACCGAGTCTTTGCTCTTATTCTTAATATTGCGTGCTAGCCTGATTGTAAGCCACCGAGTCTTTGCTCTTACTCTTAATATTGCGTGCTAGCCAGATTGTAGGCCACCGAGTCTTTGTTCTTACTCTTAATATTACGTGCTAGCCAGATTGTAAGTCACCGAGTCTTTGCTCTTACTCTTAATATTGCGTGCTAGCCTGATTGTAAGCCACCGAGTCTTTGCTCTTACTCTTAATCTTGCGTGCTAGCCTGATTGTAGGCCACCGAGTCTTTGTTCCTACTCTTAATATTGCGTGCTAGCCTGATTGCAAGCCACTGAGTCTTTCCTCTTACTCTTAATATTGCGTTCTAGCCTGATTGTAGGCCACCGAGTCTTTGTTCTTACTCTTAATATTGCGTGCTAGCCAGATTGTAAGCCACCGAGTCTTTGCTCTTACTCTTAATATTGCGTGCTAGCCTGATTGTAGGCCATCGAGTCTTTGCTCTTACTCTTAATATTGCGTGCTAGCCTGATTGTAGGCCACCGAGTCTTTGCTCTTACTCTTAATATTACGTGCTTGTAAGCCACCAAGTCTTTGCTCTTACTCTTAATATTGCGTGCTAGCCTGATTGTAGGCCACCGAGTCTTTGTTCTTACTCTTAATATTGCGTGCTAGCCTGATAGTAAGCCACCGAGTCTTTGCTCTTACTCTTAATATTGCGTGCTAGCCTGATTGTAGGCCACCGAGTCTTTGCTCTTAATCTTAATATTACGTGCTAGCCTGATTTTAAGCCACCAAGTTTTTGCTCTTACACTTAATATTGCGTGCTAGCCTGATTGTAAGCCACTGAGTCTTTCCTCTTACTCTTAATATTGCGTGCTAGCCTGATTGTAAGCCACCGAATCTTTGCTCTTACTCTTAATATTACGTGCTAGCCTGATTGTAAGCCACCGAGTCTTTGCTCTTACTCTTAACATTGCGTGCTAGCCTGATTGTAAGCCACCGAGTCATTTCTCTTACTCTTAATATTGCGTGCTAGCCTGATTGTAGGCCACCGAGTCTTTGCTCTTACTCTTAATATTGCGTGCTAGCCTGATTGTAAGCCACCGAGTCTTTGCTCTTACTTTTAATATTGCGTGCTAGCCAGATTGTAAGCCACTGAGTCGTTTCTCTTACTCTTAATATTGCGTGCTAGCCTGATTGTAAGCCACCGATTCTTTGCTCTTACTCTTAATATTGCGTGCTAGCCTGATTGTAGGCCACCGAGTCTTTGCTCTTACTCTTTATATTGCGTGCTAGCCTTATTGTAAGCCACCGAGTCTTTGCTCTTACTCTTAATATTGCGTGCTAGCCTGATTGTAAGCCACCGAGTCTTTGCTCTTACTCTTAATATTGCGTGCTAGCCTGATTGTAGGCCACCGAGTCTTTGCTCTTACTCTTAATATTGCGTGCTAGCCTGATTGTAAGCCACCGAGTCTTTGTTCTTACTCTTAATATTGCGTGCTAGCCTGATTGTAGGCCACCGAGTCTTTGCTCTTACTCTTAATATTGCGTGCTATCCTGATTGTAAGCCACCGAGTCTTTGCTCTTTCTCTTAATATTGCGTGCTAGCCAGATTGTAGGCCACCGAGTCTTTGCTCTTGCTCTTAATATTACGTGCTAGCCTGATTGTAAGCCACCAAGTCTTTGCTATTACTCTTAATATTGCGCGCTAGCCTGATTGTAGGCCACCGAGTCTTTGTTCTTACTCTTAATATTGCGTGCTAGCCAGATTGTAAGCCACCGAGTCTTTGCTCTCACTCTTAATATTGCGTGCTAGCCTGATTGTAGGCCACCGAGTCTTTGCTCTTACTCTTAATATTACGTGCTAGCCTGATTGTAAGCCACCAAGTCTTTGCTCTTACTCTTAATATTGCGTGCTAGCCTGATTGTAAGCCACCGAGTCTTTGCTCTTACTCTTAATATTGCGTGCTAGCCTGATTGTAAGCCACCGAGTCTTTCCTCTTACTTTTAATATTGCGTGCTAGCCTGATTGTAAGCCACCGAGTCTTTGCTCTTACTCTTAATATTGCGTGCTAGCCTGATTGTAAGCCACCGAGTCTTTCCTCTTACTTTTAATATTGCGTGCTAGCCTGATTGTAAGCCACCGAGTCTTTGCTCTTACTTTTAATATTGCGTGCTAGCCTGATTGTAAGCCACCAAGTCTTTGCTCTTACTCTTAATATTGCGTGCTAGCCTGATTGTAAGCCACCGAGTCTTTTCTCTTACTCTTAATATTGCGTGCTAGCCTGATTGTAGGCCACCGAGTCTTTGCTCTTACTCTTAATATTGCGTGCTAGCCTGATTGTAAGCCACCGAGTCTTTGCTCTTACTTTTAATATTGCGTGCTAGCCAGATTGTAAGCCACTGAGTCTTTTCTCTTACTCTTAATATTGCGTGCTAGCCTGATTGTAAGCCACCGAGTCTTTGCTCTTACTCTTAATATTGCGTGCTAGCCTGATTGTAGGCCACCGAGTCTTTGCTCTTACTCTTAATATTGCGTGCTAGCCTGATTGTAAGCCACCGAGTCTTTGCTCTTATTCTTAATATTGCGTGCTAGCATGATTTTAAGCCACCGAGTCTTTGTTCTTACTCTTAATATTGCGTGCTAGCCTGATTGTAGGCCACCGAGTCTTTGCTCTTACTCTTAATATTGCGTGCTAGCCTGATTGTAAGCCACCAAGTCTTTGCTCTTACTCTTAATATTGCGTGCTAGCCTGATTGTAAGCCACCGAGTCTTTTCTCTTACTCTTAATATTGCGTGCTAGCCTGATTGTAGGCCACCGAGTCTTTGCTCTTACTCTTAATATTGCGTGCTAGCCTGATTGTAAGCCACCGAGTCTTTGCTCTTACTTTTAATATTGCGTACTAGCCTGATTGTAAGCCACTGAGTCTTTTCTCTTACTCTTAATATTGCGTGCTAGCCTGATTGTAAGCCTACGAGTCTTTGCTCTTACTCTTAATATTACGTGCTAGCCTGATTGTAAGCCACCGAGTCTTTGCTCTTACTCTTAATATTGCGTGCTAGCCTGATTGTAGGCCACCGAGTCTTTGCTCTTACTCTTAATATTGCGTGCTAGCCTGATTGTAAGCCACCGAGTCTTTGCTCTTACTCTTAATATTGCGTACTAGCATGATTTTAAGCCACCGAGTCTTTGTTCTTACTCTTAATATTGCGTGCTAGCCTGATTGTAGGCCACCGAGTCTTTGCTCTTACTCTTAATATTGCGTGCTAGCCTGATTGTAAGCCACCGAGTCTTTGTTCTTACTCTTAATATTGCGTGCTAGCCTGATTGTAGGCCACCGAGTCTTTGCTCTTACTCTTAATATTGCGTGCTAGCCTGATTGTAAGCCACCAAGTCTTTGCTCTTTCTCTTAATATTGCGTGCTAGCCAGATTGTAGGCCACCGAGTCTTTGCTCTTGCTCTTAATATTACGTGCTAGCCTGATTGTAAGCCACCAAGTCTTTGCTATTACTCTTAATATTGCGCGCTAGCCTGATTGTAGGCCACCGAGTCTTTGTTCTTACTCTTAATATTGCGTGCTAGCCAGATTGTAAGCCACCGAGTCTTTGCTCTTACTCTTAATATTGCATGCTAGCCTGATTGTAGGCCACCGAGTCTTTGCTCTTAATCTTAATATTACGTGCTAGCCTGATTGTAAGCCACCAAGTCTTTGCTCTTACTCTTAATATTGCGTGCTAGCCTGATTGTAAGCCACCGAATCTTTGTTCTTACTCTTAATATTACGTGCTAGCCTGATTGTAAGCCACCGAGTCTTTTCTCTTACTCTTAATATTGCGTGCTAGCCTGATTGTAAGCCACTGAGTTTTTGCTCTTACTCTTAATATTGCGTGCTAGTCTGATTGTAGGCCACCGAGTCTTTGTTCCTACTCTTAATATTGCGTGCTAGCCTGATTGCAAGCCACTGAGTCTTTGCTCTTACTCTTAATATTGCGTGCTAGCCTGATTGTAGGCCACCGAGTCTTTGCTCTTACTCTTAATATTACGTGCTAGCCTGATTGTAAGCCACCAAGTCTTTGCTCTTACTCTTAATATTGCGTGCTAGCCTGATTGTAGGCCACCGAGTCTTTGTTCTTACTCTTAATATTGCGTGCTAGCCAGATTGTAAGCCACCGAGTCTTTGCTCTTACTCTTAATATTGCGTGCTAGCCTGATTGTAGGCCACCGAGTCTTTGTTCTTACTCTTAATATTGCGTGCTAGCCTGATTGTAAGCCACCGAGTCTTTGCTGTTACTCTTAATATTGCGTGCTAGCCTGATTAAGGCCACCGAGTCTTTGCTCTTAATCTTAATATTACGTGCTAGCCTGATTGTAAGCCACCAAGTTTTTGCTCTTACACTTAATATTGCGTGCTAGCCTGATTGTAAGCCACCGAATCTTTGCTCTTACTCTTAATATTACGTGCTATCCTGATTGTAAGCCACCGAGTCTTTGCTCTTACTCTTAACATTGCGTGCTAGCCTGATTGTAGGCCACCGAGTCATTTCTCTTGATCTTAATATTGCGTGCTAGCCTGATTGTAGGCCACCGAGTCTTTGCTCTTACTCTTAATATTGCGTGCTAGCCTGATTGTAAGCCACCGAGTCTTTGCTTTTACTTTTAATATTGCGTGCTAGCCAGATTGTAAGCCACTGAGTCGTTTCTCTTACTCTTAATATTGCGTGCTAGCCTGATTGTAAGCCACCGAGTCTTTGCTCTTACTCTTAATATTGCGTGCTTGCCTGATTGTAGGCCACCGAGTCTTTGCTCTTACTCTTAATATTACGTGCTAGCCTGATTGTAAGCCACCAAGTCTTTGCTCTTACTCTTAATATTGCGTGCTAGCCTGATTGTAGGCCACTGAGTCTTTGTTCTTACTCTTAATATTGCGTGCTAGCCAGATTGTAAGCCACGTGTCTTTGCTCTTACTCTTAATATTGCGTGCTAGCCTGATTGTAGGCCATCGAGTCTTTGCTCTTACTCTTAATATTACGTGCTTGTAAGCCACCAAGTCTTTGCTCTTACTCTTAATATTGCGTGCTAGCCTGATTGTAGGCCACCGAATCTTTGCTCTTACTCTTAATATTACGTGCTAGCCAGATTGTAAGTCACCGAGTCTTTGCTCTTACTCTTAATATTGCGTGCTAGCCTGATTGTAAGCCACTGAGTCTTTGCTCTTACTCTTAATCTTGCGTGCTAGCCTGATTGTAGGCCACCGAGTCTTTGTTCCTACTCTTAATATTGCGTGCTAGCCTGATTGCAAGCCACTGAGTCTTTGCTCTTACTCTTAATATTGCGTGCTAGCCTGATTGTAGGCCACCGAGTCTTTGCTCTTACTCTTAATATTGCGTGCTAGCCTGATTGTAGGCCACCGAGTCTTTGCTCTTACTCTTAATATTACGTGCTAGCCTGATTGTAGGCCACCGAGTCTTTGCTCTTACTCTTAATATTGCGTGCTAGCCAGATTGTAAGCCACCGAGTCTTTGCTCTTACTCTTAATATTGCGTGCTAGCCTGATTGTAGGCCACCGAGTCTTTGCTCTTGCTCTTAATATTGCGTGCTAGCCTGATTGTAAGCCACCGAGTCTTTGCTATTACTCTTAATATTACGCGCTAGCCTGATTGTAGGCCACCGAGTCTTTATTCTTACTCTTAATATTGCTTGCTAGCCAGATTGTAAGCCACCGAGTCTTTGCTCTTACTCTTAATATTGCGTGCTAGCCTGATTGTAGGCCACCGAGTCTTTGCTGTTACTCTTAATATTGCGTGCTAGCCTGATTGTAGGCCACCGAGTCTTTGCTCTTAATCTTAATATTACGTGCTAGCCTGATTGTAAGCCACCAAGTTTTTGCTCTTACACTTAATATTGCGTGCTAGCCTGATTGTAAGCCACCGAATCTTTGCTCTTACTCTTAATATTACGTGCTATCCTGATTGTAAGCCACCGAGCCTTTGCTCTTACTCTTAACATTGCGTGCTAGCCTGATTGTAGGCCACCGAGTCATTTCTCTTACTCTTAATATTGCGTGCTAGCCTGATTGTAGGCCACCGAGTCTTTGCTCTTACTCTTAATATTGCGTGCTAGCCTGATTGTAAGCCACCGAGTCTTTGCTTTTACTTTTAATATTGCGTGCTAGCCAGATTGTAAGCCACTGAGTCGTTTCTCTTACTCTTAATATTGCGTGCTAGCCTGATTGTAAGCCACCGAGTCTTTGCTCTTACTCTTAATATTGCGTGCTTGCCTGATTGTAGGCCACCGAGTCTTTGCTCTTACTCTTAATATTACGTGCTAGCCTGATTGTAAGCCACCAAGTCTTTGCTCTTACTCTTAATATTGCGTGCTAGCCTGATTGAAGGCCACTGAGTCTTTGTTCTTACTCTTAATATTGCGTGCTAGCCAGATTGTAAGCCACGTGTCTTTGCTCTTACTCTTAATATTGCGTGCTAGCCTGATTGTAGGCCATCGAGTCTTTGCTCTTACTCTTAATATTGCGTGCTAGCCTGATTGTAGGCCACCGAGTCTTTGCTCTTACGCTTAATATTACGTGCTTGTAAGCCACCAAGTCTTTGCTCTTACTCTTAATATTGCGTGCTAGCCTGATTGTAGGCCACCGAGTCTTTGCTCTTACTCTTAATATTACGTGCTAGCCAGATTGTAAGTCACCGAGTCTTTGCTCTTACTCTTAATATTGCGTGCTAGCCTGATTGTAAGCCACTGAGTCTTTGCTCTTACTCTTAATCTTGCGTGCTAGCCTGATTGTAGGCCACCGAGTCTTTGTTCCTACTCTTAATATTGCGTGCTAGCCTGATTGCAAGCCACTGAGTCTTTGCTCTTACTCTTAATATTGCGTGCTAGCCTGATTGTAGGCCACCGAGTCTTTGCTCTTACTCTTAATATTGCGTGCTAGCCTGATTGTAGGCCACCGAGTCTTTGCTCTTACTCTTAATATTGCGTGCTAGCCTGATTGTAAGCCACCGAGTCTTTGCTTTTACTTTTAATATTGCGTGCTAGCCAGATTGTAAGCCACTGAGTCGTTTCTCTTACTCTTAATATTGCGTGCTAGCCTGATTGTAAGCCACCGAGTCTTTGCTCTTACTCTTAATATTGCGTGCTTGCCTGATTGTAGGCCACCGAGTCTTTGCTCTTACTCTTAATATTACGTGCTAGCCTGATTGTAAGCCACCAAGTCTTTGCTCTTACTCTTAATATTGCGTGCTAGCCTGATTGTAGGCCACTGAGTCTTTGTTCTTACTCTTAATATTGCGTGCTAGCCAGATTGTAAGCCACGTGTCTTTGCTCTTACTCTTAATATTGCGTGCTAGCCTGATTGTAGGCCATCGAGTCTTTGCTCTTACTCTTAATATTACGTGCTTGTAAGCCACCAAGTCTTTGCTCTTACTCTTAATATTGCGTGCTAGCCTGATTGTAGGCCACCGAATCTTTGCTCTTACTCTTAATATTACGTGCTAGCCAGATTGTAAGTCACCGAGTCTTTGCTCTTACTCTTAATATTGCGTGCTAGCCTGATTGTAAGCCACTGAGTCTTTGCTCTTACTCTTAATCTTGCGTGCTAGCCTGATTGTAGGCCACCGAGTCTTTGTTCCTACTCTTAATATTGCGTGCTAGCCTGATTGCAAGCCACTGAGTCTTTGCTCTTACTCTTAATATTGCGTGCTAGCCTGATTGTAGGCCACCGAGTCTTTGCTCTTACTCTTAATATTGCGTGCTAGCCTGATTGTAGGCCACCGAGTCTTTGCTCTTACTCTTAATATTACGTGCTAGCCTGATTGTAGGCCACCGAGTCTTTGCTCTTACTCTTAATATTGCGTGCTAGCCAGATTGTAAGCCACCGAGTCTTTGCTCTTACTCTTAATATTGCGTGCTAGCCTGATTGTAGGCCACCGAGTCTTTGCTCTTGCTCTTAATATTGCGTGCTAGCCTGATTGTAAGCCACCGAGTCTTTGCTATTACTCTTAATATTACGCGCTAGCCTGATTGTAGGCCACCGAGTCTTTATTCTTACTCTTAATATTGCTTGCTAGCCAGATTGTAAGCCACCGAGTCTTTGCTCTTACTCTTAATATTGCGTGCTAGCCTGATTGTAGGCCACCGAGTCTTTGCTGTTACTCTTAATATTGCGTGCTAGCCTGATTGTAGGCCACCGAGTCTTTGCTCTTAATCTTAATATTACGTGCTAGCCTGATTGTAAGCCACCAAGTTTTTGCTCTTACACTTAATATTGCGTGCTAGCCTGATTGTAAGCCACCGAATCTTTGCTCTTACTCTTAATATTACGTGCTATCCTGATTGTAAGCCACCGAGTCTTTGCTCTTACTCTTAACATTGCGTGCTAGCCTGATTGTAGGCCACCGAGTCATTTCTCTTACTCTTAATATTGCGTGCTAGCCTGATTGTAGGCCACCGAGTCTTTGCTCTTACTCTTAATATTGCGTGCTAGCCTGATTGTAAGCCACCGAGTCTTTGCTTTTACTTTTAATATTGCGTGCTAGCCAGATTGTAAGCCACTGAGTCGTTTCTCTTACTCTTAATATTGCGTGCTAGCCTGATTGTAAGCCACCGAGTCTTTGCTCTTACTCTTAATATTGCGTGCTAGCCTGATTGTAGGCCACCGAGTCTTTGCTCTTACTCTTAATATTGCGTGCTTGCCTGATTGTAGGCCACCGAGTCTTTGCTCTTACTCTTAATATTACGTGCTAGCCTGATTGTAAGCCACCAAGTCTTTGCTCTTACTCTTAATATTGCGTGCTAGCCTGATTGAAGGCCACTGAGTCTTTGTTCTTACTCTTAATATTGCGTGCTAGCCAGATTGTAAGCCACGTGTCTTTGCTCTTACTCTTAATATTGCGTGCTAGCCTGATTGTAGGCCATCGAGTCTTTGCTCTTACTCTTAATATTGCGTGCTAGCCTGATTGTAGGCCACCGAGTCTTTGCTCTTACGCTTAATATTACGTGCTTGTAAGCCACCAAGTCTTTGCTCTTACTCTTAATATTGCGTGCTAGCCTGATTGTAGGCCACCGAGTCTTTGCTCTTACTCTTAATATTACGTGCTAGCCAGATTGTAAGTCACCGAGTCTTTGCTCTTACTCTTAATATTGCGTGCTAGCCTGATTGTAAGCCACTGAGTCTTTGCTCTTACTCTTAATCTTGCGTGCTAGCCTGATTGTAGGCCACCGAGTCTTTGTTCCTACTCTTAATATTGCGTGCTAGCCTGATTGCAAGCCACTGAGTCTTTGCTCTTACTCTTAATATTGCGTGCTAGCCTGATTGTAGGCCACCGAGTCTTTGCTCTTACTCTTAATATTGCGTGCTAGCCTGATTGTAGGCCACCGAGTCTTTGCTCTTACTCTTAATATTACGTGCTAGCCTGATTGTAGGCCACCGAGTCTTTGCTCTTACTCTTAATATTGCTTGCTAGCCAGATTGTAAGCCACCGAGTCTTTGCTCTTACTCTTAATATTGCGTGCTAGCCTGATTGTAGGCCACCGAGTCTTTGCTCTTACTCTTAATATTACGTGCTAGCCTGATTGTAATCCACCAAGTCTTTGCTCTTACTCTTAATATTGCGTGCTAGCCTGATTGTAAGCCACCGAGTCTTTTCTCTTACTTTTAATATTGCGTGCTAGCCTGATTGTAGGCCACCGAGTCTTTGCTCTTACTCTTAATATTACGTGCTAGCCTGATTGTAATCCACCAAGTCTTTGCTCTTACTCTTAATATTGCGTGCTAGCCTGATTGTAAGCCACCGAGTCTTTGCTCTTACTTTTAATATTGCGTGCTAGCCTGATTGTAAGCCACTGAGTCTTTTCTCTTACTCTTAATATTGCGTGCTAGCCTGATTGTAAGCCACCGAGTCTTTGCTCTTACTCTTAATATTGCGTACTAGCCTGATTGTAGGCCACCGAGTCTTTGCTCTTACTCTTAATATTGCGTGCTAGCCTGATTGTAAGCCACCGAGTCTTTGCTCTTGCTCTTAATATTGCGTGCTAGCCTGATTGTAGGCCACCGAGTCTTTGCTCTTACTCTTAATATTGCGTGCTAGCCTGATTGTAAGCCACCGAGTCTTTGCTCTTACTCTTAATATTGCGTGCTAGCATGATTTTAAGCCACCGAGTCTTTGTTCTTACTCTTAATATTGCGTGCTAGCCTGATTGTAGGCCACCGAGTCTTTGCTCTTACTCTTAATATTGCGTGCTAGCCAGATTGTAAGCCACCGAGTCTTTGCTCTTACTCTTAATATTGCGTGCTAGCCAGATTGTAGACCACCGAGTCTTTGCTCTTACTCTTAATATTACGTGCTAGCCAGATTGTAAGTCACCGAGTCTTTGCTCTTACTCTTAATATTGCGTGCTAGCCTGATTGTAAGCCACTGAGTCTTTGCTCTTACTCTTAATCTTGCGTGCTAGCCTGATTGTAGGCCACCGAGTCTTTGTTCCTACTCTTAATATTGCGTGCTAGCCTGATTGCAAGCCACTGAGTCTTTGCTCTTACTCTTAATATTGCGTGCTAGCCTGATTGTAGGCCACCGAGTCTTTGCTCTTACTCTTAATATTACGTGCTAGCCTGATTGTAAGCCACCAAGTCTTTGCTCTTACTCTTAATATTGCGTGCTAGCCTGATTGTAGGCCACCGAGTCTTTGTTCTTACTCTTAATATTGCGTGCTAGCCAGATTGTAAGCCACCGAGTCTTTGCTCTTACTCTTAATATTGCGTGCTAGCCTGATTGTAGGCCACCGAGTCTTTGTTCTTACTCTTAATATTGCGTGCTAGCCTGATTGTAAGCCACCGAGTCTTTGCTGTTACTCTTAATATTGCGTGCTAGCCTGATTGTAGGCCACCGAGTCTTTGCTCTTAATCTTAATATTACGTGCTAGCCTGATTGTAAGCCACCAAGTTTTTGCTCTTACACTTAATATTGCGTGCTAGCCTGATTGTAAGCCACCGAATCTTTGCTCTTACTCTTAATATTACGTGCTATCCTGATTGTAAGCCACCGAGTCTTTGCTCTTACTCTTAACATTGCGTGCTAGCCTGATTGTAGGCCACCGAGTCATTTCTCTTGATCTTAATATTGCGTGCTAGCCTGATTGTAGGCCACCGAGTCTTTGCTCTTACTCTTAATATTGCGTGCTAGCCTGATTGTAAGCCACCGAGTCTTTGCTTTTACTTTTAATATTGCGTGCTAGCCAGATTGTAAGCCACTGAGTCGTTTCTCTTACTCTTAATATTGCGTGCTAGCCTGATTGTAAGCCACCGAGTCTTTGCTCTTACTCTTAATATTGCGTGCTTGCCTGATTGTAGGCCACCGAGTCTTTGCTCTTACTCTTAATATTACGTGCTAGCCTGATTGTAAGCCACCAAGTCTTTGCTCTTACTCTTAATATTGCGTGCTAGCCTGATTGTAGGCCACTGAGTCTTTGTTCTTACTCTTAATATTGCGTGCTAGCCAGATTGTAAGCCACGTGTCTTTGCTCTTACTCTTAATATTGCGTGCTAGCCTGATTGTAGGCCATCGAGTCTTTGCTCTTACTCTTAATATTACGTGCTTGTAAGCCACCAAGTCTTTGCTCTTACTCTTAATATTGCGTGCTAGCCTGATTGTAGGCCACCGAGTCTTTGCTCTTACTCTTAATATTACGTGCTAGCCAGATTGTAAGTCACCGAGTCTTTGCTCTTACTCTTAATATTGCGTGCTAGCCTGATTGTAAGCCACTGAGTCTTTGCTCTTACTCTTAATCTTGCGTGCTAGCCTGATTGTAGGCCACCGAGTCTTTGTTCCTACTCTTAATATTGCGTGCTAGCCTGATTGCAAGCCACTGAGTCTTTGCTCTTACTCTTAATATTGCGTGCTAGCCTGATTGTAGGCCACCGAGTCTTTGCTCTTACTCTTAATATTGCGTGCTAGCCTGATTGTAGGCCACCGAGTCTTTGCTCTTACTCTTAATATTACGTGCTAGCCTGATTGTAGGCCACCGAGTCTTTGCTCTTACTCTTAATATTGCGTGCTAGCCTGATTGTAGGCCACCGAGTCTTTGCTCTTGCTCTTAATATTGCGTGCTAGCCTGATTGTAAGCCACCGAGTCTTTGCTATTACTCTTAATATTACGCGCTAGCCTGATTGTAGTCCACCGAGTCTTTATTCTTACTCTTAATATTGCTTGCTAGCCAGATTGTAAGCCACCGAGTCTTTGCTCTTACTCTTAATATTGCGTGCTAGCCTGATTGTAGGCCACCGAGTCTTTGCTGTTACTCTTAATATTGCGTGCTAGCCTGATTGTAGGCCTCCGAGTCTTTGCTCTTAATCTTAATATTACGTGCTAGCCTGATTGTAAGCCACCAAGTTTTTGCTCTTACACTTAATATTGCGTGCTAGCCTGATTGTAAGCCACCGAATCTTTGCTCTTACTCTTAATATTACGTGCTATCCTGATTGTAAGCCACCGAGTCTTTGCTCTTACTCTTAACATTGCGTGCTAGCCAGATTGTAGGCCACCGAGTCATTTCTCTTACTCTTAATATTGCGTGCTAGCCTGATTGTAGGCCACCGAGTCTTTGCTCTTACTCTTAATATTGCGTGCTAGCCTGATTGTAAGCCACCGAGTCTTTGCTTTTACTTTTAATATTGCGTGCTAGCCAGATTGTAAGCCACTGAGTCGTTTCTCTTACTCTTAATATTGCGTGCTAGCCTGATTGTAAGCCACCGAGTCTTTGCTCTTACTCTTAATATTGCGTGCTAGCCTGATTGTAGGCCACCGAGTCTTTGCTCTTACTCTTAATATTGCGTGCTTGCCTGATTGTAGGCCACCGAGTCTTTGCTCTTACTCTTAATATTACGTGCTAGCCTGATTGTAAGCCACCAAGTCTTTGCTCTTACTCTTAATATTGCGTGCTAGCCTGATTGAAGGCCACTGAGTCTTTGTTCTTACTCTTAATATTGCGTGCTAGCCAGATTGTAAGCCACGTGTCTTTGCTCTTACTCTTAATATTGCGTGCTAGCCTGATTGTAGGCCATCGAGTCTTTGCTCTTACTCTTAATATTGCGTGCTAGCCTGATTGTAGGCCACCGAGTCTTTGCTCTTACTCTTAATATTACGTGCTTGTAAGCCACCAAGTCTTTGCTCTTACTCTTAATATTGCGTGCTAGCCTGATTGTAGGCCACCGAGTCTTTGCTCTTACTCTTAATATTACGTGCTAGCCAGATTGTAAGTCACCGAGTCTTTGCTCTTACTCTTAATATTGCGTGCTAGCCTGATTGTAAGCCACTGAGTCTTTGCTCTTACTCTTAATCTTGCGTGCTAGCCTGATTGTAGGCCACCGAGTCTTTGTTCCTACTCTTAATATTGCGTGCTAGCCTGATTGCAAGCCACTGAGTCTTTGCTCTTACTCTTAATATTGCGTGCTAGCCTGATTGTAGGCCACCGAGTCTTTGCTCTTACTCTTAATATTGCGTGCTAGCCTGATTGTAGGCCACCGAGTCTTTGCTCTTACTCTTAATATTACGTGCTAGCCTGATTGTAGGCCACCGAGTCTTTGCTCTTACTCTTAATATTGCTTGCTAGCCAGATTGTAAGCCACCGAGTCTTTGCTCTTACTCTTAATATTGCGTGCTAGCCTGATTGTAGGCCACCGAGTCTTTGCTCTTACTCTTAATATTACGTGCTAGCCTGATTGTAATCCACCAAGTCTTTGCTCTTACTCTTAATATTGCGTGCTAGCCTGATTGTAAGCCACCGAGTCTTTTCTCTTACTTTTAATATTGCGTGCTAGCCTGATTGTAGGCCACCGAGTCTTTGCTCTTACTCTTAATATTACGTGCTAGCCTGATTGTAATCCACCAAGTCTTTGCTCTTACTCTTAATATTACGTGCTAGCCTGATTGTAAGCCACCGAGTCTTTGCTCTTACTTTTAATATTGCGTGCTAGCCTGATTGTAAGCCACTGAGTCTTTTCTCTTACTCTTAATATTGCGTGCTAGCCTGATTGTAAGCCACCGAGTCTTTGCTCTTACTCTTAATATTGCGTACTAGCCTGATTGTAGGCCACCGAGTCTTTGCTCTTACTCTTAATATTGCGTGCTAGCCTGATTGTAAGCCACCGAGTCTTTGCTCTTGCTCTTAATATTGCGTGCTAGCCTGATTGTAGGCCACCGAGTCTTTGCTCTTACTCTTAATATTGCGTGCTAGCCTGATTGTAAGCCACCGAGTCTTTGCTCTTACTCTTAATATTGCGTGCTAGCATGATTTTAAGCCACCGAGTCTTTGTTCTTACTCTTAATATTGCGTGCTAGCCTGATTGTAGGCCACCGAGTCTTTGCTCTTACTCTTAATATTGCGTGCTAGCCAGATTGTAAGCCACCGAGTCTTTGCTCTTACTCTTAATATTGCGTGCTAGCCAGATTGTAGGCCACCGAGTCTTTGCTCTTACTCTTAATATTACGTGCTAGCCAGATTGTAAGTCACCGAGTCTTTGCTCTTACTCTTAATATTGCGTGCTAGCCTGATTGTAAGCCACTGAGTCTTTGCTCTTACTCTTAATCTTGCGTGCTAGCCTGATTGTAGGCCACCGAGTCTTTGTTCCTACTCTTAATATTGCGTGCTAGCCTGATTACAAGCAACTGAGTCTTTGCTCTTACTCTTAATATTGCGTGCTAGCCTGATTGTAGGCCACCGAGTCTTTGCTCTTACTCTTAATATTGCGTGCTAGCCTGATTGTAGGCCACCGAGTCTTTGCTCTTACTCTTAATATTACATGCTAGCCTGATTGTAAGCCACCAAGTCTTTGCTCTTACTCTTAATATTGCGTGCTAGCCTGATTGTAGGCCACCGAGTCTTTGCTCTTTCTCTAAATATTACATGCTAGCCTGATTGAAAGCCACCAAGTCTTTGCTCTTACTCTTAATATTGCGTGCTAGCCAGATTGTAAGCCACTGAGTCTTTGCTCTTACTCTTAATATTACGTGCTAGCCTGATTGTAAGCCACCGAGTCTTTGCTCTTACTCTTAATATTACGTGCTAGCTAGATTGTAAGTCACCGAGTCTTTGCTCTTACTCTTAATATTGCTTGCTAGCCTGATTGTAAGCCACCGAGTCTTTGTTCCTACTCTTAATATTGCGTGCTAGCCTGATTGCAAGCCACTGAGTCTTTGCTATTACTCTTAATATTGCGTGCTAGCCTGATTGTAGGCCACCGAGTCTTTGCTCTTACTCTTAATATTGCGTGCTAGCCTGATTGTTGGCCACCGAGTCTTTGCTCTTACTCTTAATATTAAGTGCTAGCCTGATTGTAGGCCACCGAGTCTTTGCTCTTACTCTTAATATTGCGTGCTAGCCAGATTGTAAGTCACCGAGTCTTTGCTTTTACTCTTAATATTGCGTGCTAGCCTGATTGTAGGCCACCGAGTCTTTGCTCTTGCTCTTAATATTACGTGCTAGCCTCATTGTAGGCCACCAAGTCTTTGCTATTACTCTTAATATTACGCGCTAGCCTGATTGTAGGCCACCGAGTCTTTATTCTTACTCTTAATATTGCTTGCTAGCCAGATTGTAAGCCACCGAGTCTTTGCTCTTACTCTTAATATTGCGTGCTAGCCTGATTGTAAGCCACCGAGTCTTTGCTCTTACTCTTAATATTACGTGCTAGCCTGATTGTAAGCCACCAAGTCTTTGCTCTTACTCTTAATATTGCGTGCTAGCCTGATTGTAAGCCACCAAGTCTTTTCTCTTACTCTTAATATTGCGTGCTAGCCTGATTGTAGGCCACCGAGTCTTTGTTCTTACTCTTAATATTGCGTGCTAGCCTGATTGTAAGCCACCGAGTCTTTGCTCTTGCTTTTAATATTGCGTGCTAGCCTGATTGTAGGCCACTGAGTCTTTTCTCTTACTCTTAATATTGCGTGCTAGCCTGATTGTAAGCCACCGAGTCTTTGCTCTTACTCTTAATATTGCGTACTAGCCTGATTGTAGGCCACCGAGTCTTTGCTCTTACTCTTAATATTGCGTGCTAGCCTGATTGTAAGCCACCGAGTCTTTGCTCTTACTCTTAATATTGCGTGCTAGCCTGATTGTAGGCCACCGAGTCTTTGCTCTTACTCTTAATATTGCGTGCTAGCCTGATTGTAAGCCATCGAGTCTTTGCTCTTACTCTTAATATTGCGTGCTAGCATGATTTTAAGCCACCGAGTCTTTGTTCTTACTCTTAATATTGCGTGCTAGCCTGATTGTAGGCGACCGAGTCTTTGCTCTTACTCTTAATATTGCGTGCTAGCCTGATTGTAAGCCACCGAGTCTTTGCTCTTACTCTTAATATTGCGTGCTAGCCAGATTGTAGGCCACCGAGTCTTTGCTCTTACTCTTAATATTACGTGCTAGCCAGATTGTAAGTCACCGAGTCTTTGCTCTTACTCTTAATATTGCGTGCTAGCCTGATTGTAAGCCACTGAGTCTTTGCTCTTACTCTTAATCTTGCGTGCTAGCATGATTGTAGGCCACCGAGTCTTTGTTCCTACTCTTAATATTGCGTGCTAGCCTGATTGCAAGCCACTGAGTCTTTGCTCTTACTCTTAATCTTGCGTGCTAGCCTGATTGTAGGCCACCGAGTCTTTGCTCTTACTCTTAATATTGCGTGCTAGCCTGATTGTAAGCCACCGAGTCTTTGCTCTTACTCTTAATATTACGTGCTAGCCTGATTGTAAGCCACCAAGTCTTTGCTCTTACTCTTAATATTGCGTGCTAGCCTGATTGTAGGCCACCGAGTCTTTGCTCTTTCTCTTAATATTACATGCTAGCCTGATTGAAAGCCACCAAGTCTTTGCTCTTACTCTTAATATTGCGTGCTAGCCAGATTGTAAGCCACCGAGTCTTTGCTCTTACTCTTAATATTACGTGCTAGCCTGATTGTAAGCCACCGAGTCTTTGCTCTTACTCTTAATATTGCGTGCTAGCCAGATTGTAAGCCACCGAGTCTTTTCTCTTACTCTTAATATTGCGTGCTAGCCTGATTGTAGGCCACCGAGTCTTTGCTCTTACTCTTAATATTGCGTGCTAGCCTGATTGTAAGCCACCGAGTCTTTGCTCTTACTTTTAATATTGCGTGCTAGCCTGATTGTAAGCCACTGAGTCTTTTCTCTTATTCTTAATATTGCGTGCTAGCCTGATTGTAAGCCACCGAGTCTTTGCTCTTACTCTTAATATTGCGTGCTAGCCTGATTGTAGGCCACCGAGTCTTTGCTCTTACTCTTAATATTGCGTGCTAGCCTGATTGTAGGCCACCGAGTCTTTGCTCTTACTCTTAATATTGCGTGGTAGCCTGATTGTAGGCCACCGAGTCTTTGCTCTTACTCTTAATATTGCGTGCTAGCCTGATTGTAAGCCACCGAGTCTTTGCTCTTACTCTTAATATTGCGTGCTAGCCTGATAGTAAGCCACCGAGTCTTTGTTCTTACTCTTAATATTGCGTTCTAGCCTGATTGTAGGCCACCGAGTCTTTGCTCTTACTCTTAATATTGCGTGCTAGCCTGATTGTAAGCCACCGAGTCTTTGCTCTTACTCTTAATATTGCGTGCTAGCCAGATTGTAGGCCACCGAGTCTTTGCTCTTACTCATAATATTACGTGCTAGCAAGATTGTAAGTCACCGAGTCTTTGCTCTTACTCTTAATATTGCGTGCTAGCCTGATTGTAAGCCACCGAGTCTTTGCTCTTACTCTTAATATTGCGTGCTAGCCTGATTGTAGGCCACCGAGTCTTTGTTCTTACTCTTAATATTGCGTGCTAGCCTGATTGTAAGCCACTGAGTCTTTGCTCTTACTCTTAATATTGCGTGATAGCCTGATTGTAGGCCACCGAGTCTTTGCTGTTACTCTTAATATTGCGTGCTAGCCTGATTGTAGGCCACCGAGTCTTTGCTCTTACTCTTAATATTACGTGCTAACCTGATTGTAAGCCACCAAGTCTTTGCTCTTACTCTTAATATTGCGTGCTAGCCTGATTGTAGGCCACCGAGTCTTTGTTCTTACTCTTAATATTGCGTGCTAGCCAGATTGTAGGCCATCAAGTCTTTGCTCTTACTCTTAATATTGCGTGCTAGCCTGATTGTAGACCACCGAGTCTTTGCTCTTACTCTTAATATTGCGTGCTAACCTGATTGTAAGCCACCGAGTCTTTGCTCTTGCTCTTAATATTGCGTGCTAGCCTGATTGTAAGCCACCGAGTCTTTGCTCTTACTCTTAATATTGACTGCTAGCCTGATTGTAAGCCACCGAGTCTTTGTTCTTACTCTTAATATTGCGTGCTAGCCTGATTGTAGGCTACCGAGTCTTTGCTCTTACTCTTAATATTGCGTGTTTGCCTGATTGTAGGCCACCGAGTCTTTGTTCTTACTCTTAATATTGCGTGCTAGCCTGATTGTAGGCCACCGAGTCTTTGCTCTTACTCTTAATATTGCGTGCTAGCCTGATTGTAGGCCATCGAGTCTTTGCTCTTACTCTTAATATTACGTGCTAGCCTGATTGTAAGCCACCAAGTCTTTGCTCTTACTCTTAATATTGCGTGCTAGCCTGATTGTAAGCCATCGAGTCTTTTCTCTTACTCTTAATATTGCGTGCTAGCCTGATTGTAGGCCACCGAGTCTTTGCTCTTACTCTTAATATTGCGTGCTAGCCAGATTGTAGGCCACCGAGTCTTTGTTCTTACTCTTAATATTACGTGCTAGCCAGATTGTAAGTCACCGAGTCTTTGCTCTTACTCTTAATATTGCGTGCTAGCCTGATTGTAAGCCACCGAGTATTTGCTCTTACTCTTAATCTTGCGTGCTAGCCTGATTGTAGGCCACCGAGTCTTTGTTCCTACTCTTAATATTGCGTGCTAGCCAGATTGCAAGCCACTGAGTCTTTGCTCTTACTCTTAATATTGCGTGCTAGCCTGATTGTAGGCCACCGAGTCTTTGTTCTTACTCTTAATATTGCGTGCTAGCCTGATTGTAAGCCACCGAGTCTTTGCTCTTACTCTTAATATTGCGTGCTAGCCTGATTGTAGGCCATCGAGTCTTTGCTCTTACTCTTAATATTGCGTGCTAGCCTGATTGTAGGCCACCGAGTCTTTGCTCTTACTCTTAATATTACGTGCTTGTAAGCCACCAAGTCTTTGCTCTTACTCTTAATATTGCGTGCTAGCCTGATTGTAAGCCACCGAGTCTTTGCTCTTACTCTTAATATTGCGTGCTAGCCTGATTGTAGGCCACCGAGTCTTTGCTCTTAATCTTAATATTACGTGCTAGCCTGATTTTAAGCCACCAAGTTTTTGCTCTTACACTTAATATTGCGTGCTAGCCTGATTGTAAGCCACCGAATCTTTGCTCTTACTCTTAATATTACGTGCTAGCCTGATTGTAAGCCACCGAGTCTTTGCTCTTACTCTTAACATTGCGTGCTAGCCTGATTGTAAGCCACCGAGTCATTTCTCTTACTCTTAATATTGCGTGCTAGCCTGATTGTAGGCCACCGAGTCTTTGCTCTTACTCTTAATATTGCGTGCTAGCCTGATTGTAAGCCACCGAGTCTTTGCTCTTACTTTTAATATTGCGTGCTAGCCAGATTGTAAGCCACTGAGTCGTTTCTCTTACTCTTAATATTGCGTGCTAGCCTGATTGTAAGCCACCGAGTCTTTGCTCTTACTCTTAATATTGCGTGCTAGCCTGATTGTAGGCCACCGAGTCTTTGCTCTTACTCTTAATATTGCGTGCTAGCCTTATTGTAAGCCACCGAGTCTTTGCTCTTACTCTTAATATTGCGTGCTAGCCTGATTGTAAGCCACCGAGTCTTTGCTCTTACTCTTAATATTGCGTGCTAGCCTGATTGTAGGCCACCGAGTCTTTGCTCTTACTCTTAATATTGCGTGCTAGCCTGATTGTAAGCCACCAAGTCTTTGTTCTTACTCTTAATATTGCGTGCTAGCCTGATTGTAGGCCACCGAGTCTTTGCTCTTACTCTTAATATTGCGTGCTATCCTGATTGTAAGCCACCGAGTCTTTGCTCTTTCTCTTAATATTGCGTGCTAGCCAGATTGTAGGCCACCGAGTCTTTGCTCTTGCTCTTAATATTACGTGCTAGCCTGATTGTAAGCCACCAAGTCTTTGCTATTACTCTTAATATTGCGCGCTAGCCTGATTGTAGGCCACCGAGTCTTTGCTCTTACTCTTAATATTGCGTGCTAGCCAGATTGTAAGCCACCGAGTCTTTGCTCTCACTCTTAATATTGCGTGCTAGCCTGATTGTAAGCCACTGAGTCTTTTCTCTTACTCTTAATATTGCGTGCTAGCCTGATTGTAAGCCACCGAGTCTTTGCTCTTACTCTTAATATTGCGTGCTAGCCTCATTGTAGGCCACCGAGTCTTTGCTCTTACTCTTAATATTGCGTGCTAGCCTGATTGTAGGCCACCGAGTCTTTGCTCTTACTCTTAATATTGCGTGGTAGCCTGATTGTAGGCCACCGAGTCTTTGCTCTTACTCTTAATATTGCGTGCTAGCCTGATTGTAAGCCACCGAGTCTTTGCTCTTACTCTTAATATTGCGTGCTAGCCTGATAGTAAGCCACCGAGTCTTTGTTCTTACTCTTAATATTGCGTTCTAGCCTGATTGTAGGCCACCGAGTCTTTGCTCTTACTCTTAATATTGCGTGCTAGCCTGATTGTAAGCCACCGAGTCTTTGCTCTTACTCTTAATATTGCGTGCTAGCCAGATTGTAGGCCACCGAGTCTTTGCTCTTACTCATAATATTACGTGCTAGCAAGATTGTAAGTCACCGAGTCTTTGCTCTTACTCTTAATATTGCGTGCTTGCCTGATTATAAGCCACCGAGTCTTTGCTCTTACTCTTAATATTGCGTGCTAGCCTGATTGTAGGCCACCGAGTCTTTGTTCTTACTCTTAATATTGCGTGCTAGCCTGATTGTAAGCCACTGAGTCTTTGCTCTTACTCTTAATATTGCGTGATAGCCTGATTGTAGGCCACCGAGTCTTTGCTCTTACTCTTAATATTGCGTGCTAGCCTGATTGTAGGCCACCGAGTCTTTGCTCTTACTCTTAATATTACGTGCTAACCTGATTGTAAGCCACCAAGTCTTTGCTCTTACTCTTAATATTGCGTGCTAGCCTGATTGTAGGCCACCGAGTCTTTGTTCTTACTCTTAATATTGCGTGCTAGCCAGATTATAGGCAATCGAGTCTTTGCTCTTACTCTTAATATTGCGTGCTAGCCTGATTGTAGACCACCGAGTCTTTGCTCTTACTCTTAATATTGCGTGCTAACCTGATTGTAAGCCACCGAGTCTTTGCTCTTACTCTTAATATTGCGTGCTAGCCTGATTGTAAGCCACCGAGTCTTTGCTCTTACTCTTAATATTGACTGCTAGCCTGATTGTAAGCCACCGAGTCTTTGTTCTTACTCTTAATATTGCGTGCTAGCCTGATTGTAGGCTACCGAGTCTTTGCTCTTACTCTTAATATTGCGTGTTTGCCTGATTGTAGGCCACCGAGTCTTTGTTCTTACTCTTAATATTGCGTGCTAGCCTGATTGTAGGCAACCGAGTCTTTGCTCTTACTCTTAATATTGCATGCTAGCCTGATTGTAGGCCACCGAGTCTTTGTTCTTACTCTTTATGTTGCGTGCTAGCCTGATTGTAGGCCATCGAGTCTTTGCTCTTACTCTTAATATTACGTGCTAGCCTGATTGTAAGCCACCAAGTCTTTGCTCTTACTCTTAATATTGCGTGCTAGCCTGATTGTAAGCCATCGAGTCTTTTCTCTTACTCTTAATATTGCGTGCTAGCCTGATTGTAGGCCACCGAGTCTTTGCTCTTACTCTTAATATTGCGTGCTAGCCTGATTGTAAGCCACCGAGTCTTTGCTCTTACTTTTAATATTGCGTGCTAGCCTGATTGTAAGCCACTGAGTCTTTTCTCTTACTCTTAATATTGCGTGCTAGCCTGATTGTAAGCCACCGAGTCTTTGCTCTTATTCTTAATATTGCGTGCTAGCCTGATTGTAAGCCACCGAGTCTTTGCTCTTACTCTTAATATTGCGTGCTAGCCAGATTGTAGGCCACCGAGTCTTTGTTCTTACTCTTAATATTACGTGCTAGCCAGATTGTAAGTCACCGAGTCTTTGCACTTACTCTTAATATTGCGTGCTAGCCTGATTGTAAGCCACCGAGTCTTTGCTCTTATTCTTAATCTTGCGTGCTAGCCTGATTGTAGGCCACCGAGTCTTTGTTCCTACTCTTAATATTGCGTGCTAGCCTGATTGCAAGCCACTGAGTCTTTGCTCTTACTCTTAATATTGCGTGCTAGCCTGATTGTAGGCCACCGAGTCTTTGTTCTTACTCTTAATATTGCGTGCTAGCCTGATAGTAAGCCACCGAGTCTTTGTTCTTACTCTTAATATTGCGTTCTAGCCTGATTGTAGGCCACCGAGTCTTTGCTCTTACTCTTAATATTGCGTGCTAGCCTGATTGTAAGCCACCGAGTCTTTGCTCTTACTCTTAATATTGCGTGCTAGCCAGATTGTAGGCCACCGAGTCTTTGCTCTTACTCATAATATTACGTGCTAGCAAGATTGTAAGTCACCGAGTCTTTGCTCTTACTCTTAATATTGCGTGCTAGCCTGATTGTAAGCCACCGAGTCTTTGCTCTTACTCTTAATATTGCGTGCTAGCCTGATTGTAGGCCACCGAGTCTTTGTTCTTACTCTTAATATTGCGTGCTAGCCTGATTGTAAGCCACTGAGTCTTTGCTCTTACTCTTAATATTGCGTGATAGCCTGATTGTAGGCCACCGAGTCTTTGCTCTTACTCTTAATATTGCGTGCTAGCCTGATTGTAGGCCACCGAGTCTTTGCTCTTACTCTTAATATTACGTGCTAACCTGATTGTAAGCCACCAAGTCTTTGCTCTTACTCTTAATATTGCGTGCTAGCCTGATTGTAGGCCACCGAGTCTTTGTTCTTACTCTTAATATTGCGTGCTAGCCAGATTGTAGGCCATCAAGTCTTTGCTCTTACTCTTAATATTGCGTGCTAGCCTGATTGTAGACCACCGAGTCTTTGCTCTTACTCTTAATATTGCGTGCTAACCTGATTGTAAGCCACCGAGTCTTTGCTCTTGCTCTTAATATTGCGTGCTAGCCTGATTGTAAGCCACCGAGTCTTTGCTCTTACTCTTAATATTGACTGCTAGCCTGATTGTAAGCCACCGAGTCTTTGTTCTTACTCTTAATATTGCGTGCTAGCCTGATTTTAGGCTACCGAGTCTTTGCTCTTACTCTTAATATTGCGTGTTTGCCTGATTGTAGGCCACCGAGTCTTTGTTCTTACTCTTAATATTGCGTGCTAGCCTGATTGTAGGCCACCGAGTCTTTGCTCTTACTCTTAATATTGCGTGCTAGCCTGATTGTAGGCCATCGAGTCTTTGCTCTTACTCTTAATATTACGTGCTAGCCTGATTGTAAGCCACCAAGTCTTTGCTCTTACTCTTAATATTGCGTGCTAGCCTGATTGTAAGCCATCGAGTCTTTTCTCTTACTCTTAATATTGCGTGCTAGCCTGATTGTAGGCCACCGAGTCTTTGCTCTTACTCTTAATATTGCGTGCTAGCCAGATTGTAGGCCACCGAGTCTTTGTTCTTACTCTTAATATTACGTGCTAGCCAGATTGTAAGTCACCGAGTCTTTGCTCTTACTCTTAATATTGCGTGCTAGCCTGATTGTAAGCCACCGAGTATTTGCTCTTACTCTTAATCTTGCGTGCTAGCCTGATTGTAGGCCACCGAGTCTTTGTTCCTACTCTTAATATTGCGTGCTAGCCTGATTGCAAGCCACTGAGTCTTTGCTCTTACTCTTAATATTGCGTGCTAGCCTGATTGTAGGCCACCGAGTCTTTGTTCTTACTCTTAATATTGCGTGCTAGCCAGATTGTAAGCCACCGAGTCTTTGCTCTTACTCTTAATATTGCGTGCTAGCCTGATTGTAGGCCATCGAGTCTTTGCTCTTACTCTTAATATTGCGTGCTAGCCTGATTGTAGGCCACCGAGTCTTTGCTCTTACTCTTAATATTACGTGCTTGTAAGCCACCAAGTCTTTGCTCTTACTCTTAATATTGCGTGCTAGCCTGATTGTAAGCCACCGAGTCTTTGCTCTTACTCTTAATATTGTGTGCTAGCCTGATTGTAGGCCACCGAATCTTTGCTCTTAATCTTAATATTACGTGCTAGCCTGATTTTAAGCCACCAAGTTTTTGCTCTTACACTTAATATTGCGTGCTAGCCTGATTGTAAGCCACCGAATCTTTGCTCTTACTCTTAATATTACGTGCTAGCCTGATTGTAAGCCACCGAGTCTTTGCTCTTACTCTTAACATTGCGTGCTAGCCTGATTGTAAGCCACCGAGTCATTTCTCTTACTCTTAATATTGCGTGCTAGCCTGATTGTAGGCCACCGAGTCTTTGCTCTTACTCTTAATATTGCGTGCTAGCCTGATTGTAAGCCACCGAGTCTTTGCTCTTACTTTTAATATTGCGTGCTAGCCTGATTGTAAGCCACTGAGTCTTTGCTCTTACTCTTAATCTTGCGTGCTAGCCTGATTGTAGGCCACCGAGTCTTTGTTCCTACTCTTAATATTGCGTGCTAGCCTGATTGCAAGCCACTGAGTCTTTGCTCTTACTCTTAATATTGCGTGCTAGCCTGATTGTAGGCCACCGAGTCTTTGCTCTTACTCTTAATATTACGTGCTAGCCTGATTGTAAGCCACCAAGTCTTTGCTCTTACTCTTAATATTGCGTGCTAGCCTGATTGTAGGCCACCGAGTCTTTGTTCTTACTCTTAATATTGCGTGCTAGCCAGATTGTAAGCCACCGAGTCTTTGCTCTTACTCTTAATATTGCGTGCTAGCCTGATTGTAGGCCACCGAGTCTTTGTTCTTACTCTTAATATTGCGTGCTAGCCTGATTGTAAGCCACCGAGTCTTTGCTGTTACTCTTAATATTGCGTGCTAGCCTGATTGTAGGCCACCGAGTCTTTGCTCTTAATCTTAATATTACGTGCTAGCCTGATTGTAAGCCACCAAGTTTTTGCTCTTACACTTAATATTGCGTGCTAGCCTGATTGTAAGCCACCGAATCTTTGCTCTTACTCTTAATATTACGTGCTATCCTGATTGTAAGCCACCGAGTCTTTGCTCTTACTCTTAACATTGCGTGCTAGCCTGATTGTAGGCCACCGAGTCATTTCTCTTGATCTTAATATTGCGTGCTAGCCTGATTGTAGGCCACCGAGTCTTTGCTCTTACTCTTAATATTGCGTGCTAGCCTGATTGTAAGCCACCGAGTCTTTGCTTTTACTTTTAATATTGCGTGCTAGCCAGATTGTAAGCCACTGAGTCGTTTCTCTTACTCTTAATATTGCGTGCTAGCCTGATTGTAAGCCACCGAGTCTTTGCTCTTACTCTTAATATTGCGTGCTTGCCTGATTGTAGGCCACCGAGTCTTTGCTCTTACTCTTAATATTACGTGCTAGCCAGATTGTAAGCCACCAAGTCTTTGCTCTTACTCTTAATATTGCGTGCTAGCCTGATTGTAGGCCACTGAGTCTTTGTTCTTACTCTTAATATTGCGTGCTAGCCAGATTGTAAGCCACGTGTCTTTGCTCTTACTCTTAATATTGCGTGCTAGCCTGATTGTAGGCCATCGAGTCTTTGCTCTTACTCTTAATATTACGTGCTTGTAAGCCACCAAGTCTTTGCTCTTACTCTTAATATTGCGTGCTAGCCTGATTGTAGGCCACCGAGTCTTTGCTCTTACTCTTAATATTACGTGCTAGCCAGATTGTAAGTCACCGAGTCTTTGCTCTTACTCTTAATATTGCGTGCTAGCCTGATTGTAAGCCACTGAGTCTTTGCTCTTACTCTTAATCTTGCGTGCTAGCCTGATTGTAGGCCACCGAGTCTTTGTTCCTACTCTTAATATTGCGTGCTAGCCTGATTGCAAGCCACTGAGTCTTTGCTCTTACTCTTAATATTGCGTGTTAGCCTGATTGTAGGCCACCGAGTCTTTGCTCTTACTCTTAATATTGCGTGCTAGCCTGATTGTAGGCCACCGAGTCTTTGCTCTTACTCTTAATATTACGTGCTAGCCTGATTGTAGGCCACCGAGTCTTTGCTCTTACTCTTAATATTGCGTGCTAGCCAGATTGTAAGCCACCGAGTCTTTGCTCTTACTCTTAATATTGCGTGCTAGCCTGATTGTAGGCCACCGAGTTTTGCTCTTGCTCTTAATATTGCGTGCTAGCCTGATTGTAAGCCACCGAGTCTTTGCTATTACTCTTAATATTACGCGCTAGCCTGATTGTAGGCCACCGAGTCTTTATTCTTACTCTTAATATTGCTTGCTAGCCAGATTGTAAGCCACCGAGTCTTTGCTCTTACTCTTAATATTGCGTGCTAGCCTGATTGTAGGCCACCGAGTCTTTGCTGTTACTCTTAATATTGCGTGCTAGCCTGATTGTAGGCCACCGAGTCTTTGCTCTTAATCTTAATATTACGTGCTAGCCTGATTGTAAGCCACCAAGTTTTTGCTCTTACACTTAATATTGCGTGCTAGCCTGATTGTAAGCCACCGAATCTTTGCTCTTACTCTTAATATTACGTGCTATCCTGATTGTAAGCCACCGAGTCTTTGCTCTTACTCTTAACATTGCGTGCTAGCCTGATTGTAGGCCACCGAGTCATTTCTCTTACTCTTAATATTGCGTGCTAGCCTGATTGTAGGCCACCGAGTCTTTGCTCTTACTCTTAATATTGCGTGCTAGCCTGATTGTAAGCCACCGAGTCTTTGCTTTTACTTTTAATATTGCGTGCTAGCCAGATTGTAAGCCACTGAGTCGTTTCTCTTACTCTTAATATTGCGTGCTAGCCTGATTGTAAGCCACCGAGTCTTTGCTCTTACTCTTAATATTGCGTGCTAGCCTGATTGTAGGCCACCGAGTCTTTGCTCTTACTCTTAATATTGCGTGCTTGCCTGATTGTAGGCCACCGAGTCTTTGCTCTTACTCTTAATATTACGTGCTAGCCTGATTGTAAGCCACCAAGTCTTTGCTCTTACTCTTAATATTGCGTGCTAGCCTGATTGAAGGCCACTGAGTCTTTGTTCTTACTCTTAATATTGCGTGCTAGCCAGATTGTAAGCCACGTGTCTTTGCTCTTACTCTTAATATTGCGTGCTAGCCTGATTGTAGGCCATCGAGTCTTTGCTCTTACTCTTAATATTGCGTGCTAGCCTGATTGTAGGCCACCGAGTCTTTGCTCTTACTCTTAATATTACGTGCTTGTAAGCCACCAAGTCTTTGCTCTTACTCTTAATATTGCGTGCTAGCCTGATTGTAGGCCACCGAGTCTTTGCTCTTACTCTTAATATTACGTGCTAGCCAGATTGTAAGTCACCGAGTCTTTGCTCTTACTCTTAATATTGCGTGCTAGCCTGATTGTAAGCCACTGAGTCTTTGCTCTTACTCTTAATCTTGCGTGCTAGCCTGATTGTAGGCCACCGAGTCTTTGTTCCTACTCTTAATATTGCGTGCTAGCCTGATTGCAAGCCACTGAGTCTTTGCTCTTACTCTTAATATTGCGTGCTAGCCTGATTGTAGGCCACCGAGTCTTTGCTCTTACTCTTAATATTGCGTGCTAGCCTGATTGTAGGCCACCGAGTCTTTGCTCTTACTCTTAATATTACGTGCTAGCCTGATTGTAGGCCACCGAGTCTTTGCTCTTACTCTTAATATTGCTTGCTAGCCAGATTGTAAGCCACCGAGTCTTTGCTCTTACTCTTAATATTGCGTGCTAGCCTGATTGTAGGCCACCGAGTCTTTGCTCTTACTCTTAATATTACGTGCTAGCCTGATTGTAATCCACCAAGTCTTTGCTCTTACTCTTAATATTGCGTGCTAGCCTGATTGTAAGCCACCGAGTCTTTTCTCTTACTTTTAATATTGCGTGCTAGCCTGATTGTAGGCCACCGAGTCTTTGCTCTTACTCTTAATATTACGTGCTAGCCTGATTGTAATCCACCAAGTCTTTGCTCTTACTCTTAATATTGCGTGCTAGCCTGATTGTAAGCCACCGAGTCTTTGCTCTTACTTTTAATATTGCGTGCTAGCCTGATTGTAAGCCACTGAGTCTTTTCTCTTACTCTTAATATTGCGTGCTAGCCTGATTGTAAGCCACCGAGTCTTTGCTCTTACTCTTAATATTGCGTACTAGCCTGATTGTAGGCCACCGAGTCTTTGCTCTTACTCTTAATATTGCGTGCTAGCCTGATTGTAAGCCACCGAGTCTTTGCTCTTGCTCTTAATATTGCGTGCTAGCCTGATTGTAGGCCACCGAGTCTTTGCTCTTACTCTTAATATTGCGTGCTAGCCTGATTGTAAGCCACCGAGTCTTTGCTCTTACTCTTAATATTGCGTGCTAGCATGATTTTAAGCCACCGAGTCTTTGTTCTTACTCTTAATATTGCGTGCTAGCCTGATTGTAGGCCACCGAGTCTTTGCTCTTACTCTTAATATTGCGTGCTAGCCAGATTGTAAGCCACCGAGTCTTTGCTCTTACTCTTAATATTGCGTGCTAGCCAGATTGTAGGCCACCGAGTCTTTGCTCTTACTCTTAATATTACGTGCTAGCCAGATTGTAAGTCACCGAGTCTTTGCTCTTACTCTTAATATTGCGTGCTAGCCTGATTGTAAGCCACTGAGTCTTTGCTCTTACTCTTAATCTTGCGTGCTAGCCTGATTGTAGGCCACCGAGTCTTTGTTCCTACTCTTAATATTGCGTGCTAGCCTGATTACAAGCAACTGAGTCTTTGCTCTTACTCTTAATATTGCGTGCTAGCCTGATTGTAGGCCACCGAGTCTTTGCTCTTACTCTTAATATTGCGTGCTAGCCTGATTGTAGGCCACCGAGTCTTTGCTCTTACTCTTAATATTACATGCTAGCCTGATTGTAAGCCACCAAGTCTTTGCTCTTACTCTTAATATTGCGTGCTAGCCTGATTGTAGGCCACCGAGTCTTTGCTCTTTCTCTAAATATTACATGCTAGCCTGATTGAAAGCCACCAAGTCTTTGCTCTTACTCTTAATATTGCGTGCTAGCCAGATTGTAAGCCACTGAGTCTTTGCTCTTACTCTTAATATTACGTGCTAGCCTGATTGTAAGCCACCGAGTCTTTGCTCTTACTCTTAATATTACGTGCTAGCTAGATTGTAAGTCACCGAGTCTTTGCTCTTACTCTTAATATTGCTTGCTAGCCTGATTGTAAGCCACCGAGTCTTTGTTCCTACTCTTAATATTGCGTGCTAGCCTGATTGCAAGCCACTGAGTCTTTGCTATTACTCTTAATATTGCGTGCTAGCCTGATTGTAGGCCACCGAGTCTTTGCTCTTACTCTTAATATTGCGTGCTAGCCTGATTGTAGGCCACCGAGTCTTTGCTCTTACTCTTAATATTAAGTGCTAGCCTGATTGTAGGCCACCGAGTCTTTGCTCTTACTCTTAATATTGCGTGCTAGCCAGATTGTAAGTCACCGAGTCTTTGCTTTTACTCTTAATATTGCGTGCTAGCCTGATTGTAGGCCACCGAGTCTTTGCTCTTGCTCTTAATATTACGTGCTAGCCTCATTGTAGGCCACCAAGTCTTTGCTATTACTCTTAATATTACGCGCTAGCCTGATTGTAGGCCACCGAGTCTTTATTCTTACTCTTAATATTGCTTGCTAGCCAGATTGTAAGCCACCGAGTCTTTGCTCTTACTCTTAATATTACGTGCTAGCCTGATTGTAAGCCACCAAGTCTTTGCTCTTACTCTTAATATTGCGTGCTAGCCTGATTGTAAGCCACCAAGTCTTTTCTCTTACTCTTAATATTGCGTGCTAGCCTGATTGTAGGCCACCGAGTCTTTGTTCTTACTCTTAATATTGCGTGCTAGCCTGATTGTAAGCCACCGAGTCTTTGCTCTTGCTTTTAATATTGCGTGCTAGCCTGATTGTAGGCCACTGAGTCTTTTCTCTTACTCTTAATATTGCGTGCTAGCCTGATTGTAAGCCACCGAGTCTTTGCTCTTACTCTTAATATTGCGTACTAGCCTGATTGTAGGCCACCGAGTCTTTGCTCTTACTCTTAATATTGCGTGCTAGCCTGATTGTAAGCCACCGAGTCTTTGCTCTTACTCTTAATATTGCGTGCTAGCCTGATTGTAGGCCACCGAGTCTTTGCTCTTACTCTTAATATTGCGTGCTAGCCTGATTGTAAGCCATCGAGTCTTTGCTCTTACTCTTAATATTGCGTGCTAGCATGATTTTAAGCCACCGAGTCTTTGTTCTTACTCTTAATATTGCGTGCTAGCCTGATTGTAGGCGACCGAGTCTTTGCTCTTACTCTTAATATTGCGTGCTAGCCTGATTGTAAGCCACCGAGTCTTTGCTCTTACTCTTAATATTGCGTGCTAGCCAGATTGTAGGCCACCGAGTCTTTGCTCTTACTCTTAATATTACGTGCTAGCCAGATTGTAAGTCACCGAGTCTTTGCTCTTACTCTTAATATTGCGTGCTAGCCTGATTGTAAGCCACTGAGTCTTTGCTCTTACTCTTAATCTTGCGTGCTAGCATGATTGTAGGCCACCGAGTCTTTGTTCCTACTCTTAATATTGCGTGCTAGCCTGATTGCAAGCCACTGAGTCTTTGCTCTTACTCTTAATCTTGCGTGCTAGCCTGATTGTAGGCCACCGAGTCTTTGCTCTTACTCTTAATATTGCGTGCTAGCCTGATTGTAGGCCACCGAGTCTTTGCTCTTACTCTTAATATTACGTGCTAGCCTGATTGTAAGCCACCAAGTCTTTGCTCTTACTCTTAATATTGCGTGCTAGCCTGATTGTAGGCCACCGAGTCTTTGCTCTTTCTCTTAATATTACATGCTAGCCTGATTGAAAGCCACCAAGTCTTTGCTCTTACTCTTAATATTGCGTGCTAGCCAGATTGTAAGCCACCGAGTCTTTGCTCTTACTCTTAATATTACGTGCTAGCCTGATTGTAAGCCACCGAGTCTTTGCTCTTACTCTTAATATTGCGTGCTAGCCAGATTGTAAGCCACCGAGTCTTTTCTCTTACTCTTAATATTGCGTGCTAGCCTGATTGTAGGCCACCGAGTCTTTGCTCTTACTCTTAATATTGCGTGCTAGCCTGATTGTAAGCCACCGAGTCTTTGCTCTTACTTTTAATATTGCGTGCTAGCCTGATTGTAAGCCACTGAGTCTTTTCTCTTATTCTTAATATTGCGTGCTAGCCTGATTGTAAGCCACCGAGTCTTTGCTCTTACTCTTAATATTGCGTGCTAGCCTGATTGTAGGCCACCGAGTCTTTGCTCTTACTCTTAATATTGCGTGCTAGCCTGATTGTAGGCCACCGAGTCTTTGCTCTTACTCTTAATATTGCGTGGTAGCCTGATTGTAGGCCACCGAGTCTTTGCTCTTACTCTTAATATTGCGTGCTAGCCTGATTGTAAGCCACCGAGTCTTTGCTCTTACTCTTAATATTGCGTGCTAGCCTGATAGTAAGCCACCGAGTCTTTGTTCTTACTCTTAATATTGCGTTCTAGCCTGATTGTAGGCCACCGAGTCTTTGCTCTTACTCTTAATATTGCGTGCTAGCCTGATTGTAAGCCACCGAGTCTTTGCTCTTACTCTTAATATTGCGTGCTAGCCAGATTGTAGGCCACCGAGTCTTTGCTCTTACTCATAATATTACGTGCTAGCAAGATTGTAAGTCACCGAGTCTTTGCTCTTACTCTTAATATTGCGTGCTAGCCTGATTGTAAGCCACCGAGTCTTTGCTCTTACTCTTAATATTGCGTGCTAGCCTGATTGTAGGCCACCGAGTCTTTGTTCTTACTCTTAATATTGCGTGCTAGCCTGATTGTAAGCCACTGAGTCTTTGCTCTTACTCTTAATATTGCGTGATAGCCTGATTGTAGGCCACCGAGTCTTTGCTGTTACTCTTAATATTGCGTGCTAGCCTGATTGTAGGCCACCGAGTCTTTGCTCTTACTCTTAATATTACGTGCTAACCTGATTGTAAGCCACCAAGTCTTTGCTCTTACTCTTAATATTGCGTGCTAGCCTGATTGTAGGCCACCGAGTCTTTGTTCTTACTCTTAATATTGCGTGCTAGCCAGATTGTAGGCCATCAAGTCTTTGCTCTTACTCTTAATATTGCGTGCTAGCCTGATTGTAGACCACCGAGTCTTTGCTCTTACTCTTAATATTGCGTGCTAACCTGATTGTAAGCCACCGAGTCTTTGCTCTTGCTCTTAATATTGCGTGCTAGCCTGATTGTAAGCCACCGAGTCTTTGCTCTTACTCTTAATATTGACTGCTAGCCTGATTGTAAGCCACCGAGTCTTTGTTCTTACTCTTAATATTGCGTGCTAGCCTGATTGTAGGCTACCGAGTCTTTGCTCTTACTCTTAATATTGCGTGTTTGCCTGATTGTAGGCCACCGAGTCTTTGTTCTTACTCTTAATATTGCGTGCTAGCCTGATTGTAGGCCACCGAGTCTTTGCTCTTACTCTTAATATTGCGTGCTAGCCTGATTGTAGGCCATCGAGTCTTTGCTCTTACTCTTAATATTACGTGCTAGCCTGATTGTAAGCCACCAAGTCTTTGCTCTTACTCTTAATATTGCGTGCTAGCCTGATTGTAAGCCATCGAGTCTTTTCTCTTACTCTTAATATTGCGTGCTAGCCTGATTGTAGGCCACCGAGTCTTTGCTCTTACTCTTAATATTGCGTGCTAGCCAGATTGTAGGCCACCGAGTCTTTGTTCTTACTCTTAATATTACGTGCTAGCCAGATTGTAAGTCACCGAGTCTTTGCTCTTACTCTTAATATTGCGTGCTAGCCTGATTGTAAGCCACCGAGTATTTGCTCTTACTCTTAATCTTGCGTGCTAGCCTGATTGTAGGCCACCGAGTCTTTGTTCCTACTCTTAATATTGCGTGCTAGCCTGATTGCAAGCCACTGAGTCTTTGCTCTTACTCTTAATATTGCGTGCTAGCCTGATTGTAGGCCACCGAGTCTTTGTTCTTACTCTTAATATTGCGTGCTAGCCTGATTGTAAGCCACCGAGTCTTTGCTCTTACTCTTAATATTGCGTGCTAGCCTGATTGTAGGCCATCGAGTCTTTGCTCTTACTCTTAATATTGCGTGCTAGCCTGATTGTAGGCCACCGAGTCTTTGCTCTTACTCTTAATATTACGTGCTTGTAAGCCACCAAGTCTTTGCTCTTACTCTTAATATTGCGTGCTAGCCTGATTGTAAGCCACCGAGTCTTTGCTCTTACTCTTAATATTGCGTGCTAGCCTGATTGTAGGCCACCGAGTCTTTGCTCTTAATCTTAATATTACGTGCTAGCCTGATTTTAAGCCACCAAGTTTTTGCTCTTACACTTAATATTGCGTGCTAGCCTGATTGTAAGCCACCGAATCTTTGCTCTTACTCTTAATATTACGTGCTAGCCTGATTGTAAGCCACCGAGTCTTTGCTCTTACTCTTAACATTGCGTGCTAGCCTGATTGTAAGCCACCGAGTCATTTCTCTTACTCTTAATATTGCGTGCTAGCCTGATTGTAGGCCACCGAGTCTTTGCTCTTACTCTTAATATTGCGTGCTAGCCTGATTGTAAGCCACCGAGTCTTTGCTCTTACTTTTAATATTGCGTGCTAGCCAGATTGTAAGCCACTGAGTCGTTTCTCTTACTCTTAATATTGCGTGCTAGCCTGATTGTAAGCCACCGAGTCTTTGCTCTTACTCTTAATATTGCGTGCTAGCCTGATTGTAGGCCACCGAGTCTTTGCTCTTACTCTTAATATTGCGTGCTAGCCTTATTGTAAGCCACCGAGTCTTTGCTCTTACTCTTAATATTGCGTGCTAGCCTGATTGTAAGCCACCGAGTCTTTGCTCTTACTCTTAATATTGCGTGCTAGCCTGATTGTAGGCCACCGAGTCTTTGCTCTTACTCTTAATATTGCGTGCTAGCCTGATTGTAAGCCACCAAGTCTTTGTTCTTACTCTTAATATTGCGTGCTAGCCTGATTGTAGGCCACCGAGTCTTTGCTCTTACTCTTAATATTGCGTGCTATCCTGATTGTAAGCCACCGAGTCTTTGCTCTTTCTCTTAATATTGCGTGCTAGCCAGATTGTAGGCCACCGAGTCTTTGCTCTTGCTCTTAATATTACGTGCTAGCCTGATTGTAAGCCACCAAGTCTTTGCTATTACTCTTAATATTGCGCGCTAGCCTGATTGTAGGCCACCGAGTCTTTGCTCTTACTCTTAATATTGCGTGCTAGCCAGATTGTAAGCCACCGAGTCTTTGCTCTCACTCTTAATATTGCGTGCTAGCCTGATTGTAAGCCACTGAGTCTTTTCTCTTACTCTTAATATTGCGTGCTAGCCTGATTGTAAGCCACCGAGTCTTTGCTCTTACTCTTAATATTGCGTGCTAGCCTGATTGTAGGCCACCGAGTCTTTGCTCTTACTCTTAATATTGCGTGCTAGCCTGATTGTAGGCCACCGAGTCTTTGCTCTTACTCTTAATATTGCGTGGTAGCCTGATTGTAGGCCACCGAGTCTTTGCTCTTACTCTTAATATTGCGTGCTAGCCTGATTGTAAGCCACCGAGTCTTTGCTCTTACTCTTAATATTGCGTGCTAGCCTGATAGTAAGCCACCGAGTCTTTGTTCTTACTCTTAATATTGCGTTCTAGCCTGATTGTAGGCCACCGAGTCTTTGCTCTTACTCTTAATATTGCGTGCTAGCCTGATTGTAAGCCACCGAGTCTTTGCTCTTACTCTTAATATTGCGTGCTAGCCAGATTGTAGGCCACCGAGTCTTTGCTCTTACTCATAATATTACGTGCTAGCAAGATTGTAAGTCACCGAGTCTTTGCTCTTACTCTTAATATTGCGTGCTTGCCTGATTATAAGCCACCGAGTCTTTGCTCTTACTCTTAATATTGCGTGCTAGCCTGATTGTAGGCCACCGAGTCTTTGTTCTTACTCTTAATATTGCGTGCTAGCCTGATTGTAAGCCACTGAGTCTTTGCTCTTACTCTTAATATTGCGTGATAGCCTGATTGTAGGCCACCGAGTCTTTGCTCTTACTCTTAATATTGCGTGCTAGCCTGATTGTAGGCCACCGAGTCTTTGCTCTTACTCTTAATATTACGTGCTAACCTGATTGTAAGCCACCAAGTCTTTGCTCTTACTCTTAATATTGCGTGCTAGCCTGATTGTAGGCCACCGAGTCTTTGTTCTTACTCTTAATATTGCGTGCTAGCCAGATTGTAGGCAATCGAGTCTTTGCTCTTACTCTTAATATTGCGTGCTAGCCTGATTGTAGACCACCGAGTCTTTGCTCTTACTCTTAATATTGCGTGCTAACCTGATTGTAAGCCACCGAGTCTTTGCTCTTACTCTTAATATTGCGTGCTAGCCTGATTGTAAGCCACCGAGTCTTTGCTCTTACTCTTAATATTGACTGCTAGCCTGATTGTAAGCCACCGAGTCTTTGTTCTTACTCTTAATATTGCGTGCTAGCCTGATTGTAGGCTACCGAGTCTTTGCTCTTACTCTTAATATTGCGTGTTTGCCTGATTGTAGGCCACCGAGTCTTTGTTCTTACTCTTAATATTGCGTGCTAGCCTGATTGTAGGCCACCGAGTCTTTGCTCTTACTCTTAATATTGCATGCTAGCCTGATTGTAGGCCACCGAGTCTTTGTTCTTACTCTTTATGTTGCGTGCTAGCCTGATTGTAGGCCATCGAGTCTTTGCTCTTACTCTTAATATTACGTGCTAGCCTGATTGTAAGCCACCAAGTCTTTGCTCTTACTCTTAATATTGCGTGCTAGCCTGATTGTAAGCCATCGAGTCTTTTCTCTTACTCTTAATATTGCGTGCTAGCCTGATTGTAGGCCACCGAGTCTTTGCTCTTACTCTTAATATTGCGTGCTAGCCTGATTGTAAGCCACCGAGTCTTTGCTCTTACTTTTAATATTGCGTGCTAGCCTGATTGTAAGCCACTGAGTCTTTTCTCTTACTCTTAATATTGCGTGCTAGCCTGATTGTAAGCCACCGAGTCTTTGCTCTTATTCTTAATATTGCGTGCTAGCCTGATTGTAAGCCACCGAGTCTTTGCTCTTACTCTTAATATTGCGTGCTAGCCAGATTGTAGGCCACCGAGTCTTTGTTCTTACTCTTAATATTACGTGCTAGCCAGATTGTAAGTCACCGAGTCTTTGCACTTACTCTTAATATTGCGTGCTAGCCTGATTGTAAGCCACCGAGTCTTTGCTCTTATTCTTAATCTTGCGTGCTAGCCTGATTGTAGGCCACCGAGTCTTTGTTCCTACTCTTAATATTGCGTGCTAGCCTGATTGCAAGCCACTGAGTCTTTGCTCTTACTCTTAATATTGCGTGCTAGCCTGATTGTAGGCCACCGAGTCTTTGTTCTTACTCTTAATATTGCGTGCTAGCCTGATAGTAAGCCACCGAGTCTTTGTTCTTACTCTTAATATTGCGTTCTAGCCTGATTGTAGGCCACCGAGTCTTTGCTCTTACTCTTAATATTGCGTGCTAGCCTGATTGTAAGCCACCGAGTCTTTGCTCTTACTCTTAATATTGCGTGCTAGCCAGATTGTAGGCCACCGAGTCTTTGCTCTTACTCATAATATTACGTGCTAGCAAGATTGTAAGTCACCGAGTCTTTGCTCTTACTCTTAATATTGCGTGCTAGCCTGATTGTAAGCCACCGAGTCTTTGCTCTTACTCTTAATATTGCGTGCTAGCCTGATTGTAGGCCACCGAGTCTTTGTTCTTACTCTTAATATTGCGTGCTAGCCTGATTGTAAGCCACTGAGTCTTTGCTCTTACTCTTAATATTGCGTGATAGCCTGATTGTAGGCCACCGAGTCTTTGCTCTTACTCTTAATATTGCGTGCTAGCCTGATTGTAGGCCACCGAGTCTTTGCTCTTACTCTTAATATTACGTGCTAACCTGATTGTAAGCCACCAAGTCTTTGCTCTTACTCTTAATATTGCGTGCTAGCCTGATTGTAGGCCACCGAGTCTTTGTTCTTACTCTTAATATTGCGTGCTAGCCAGATTGTAGGCCATCAAGTCTTTGCTCTTACTCTTAATATTGCGTGCTAGCCTGATTGTAGACCACCGAGTCTTTGCTCTTACTCTTAATATTGCGTGCTAACCTGATTGTAAGCCACCGAGTCTTTGCTCTTGCTCTTAATATTGCGTGCTAGCCTGATTGTAAGCCACCGAGTCTTTGCTCTTACTCTTAATATTGACTGCTAGCCTGATTGTAAGCCACCGAGTCTTTGTTCTTACTCTTAATATTGCGTGCTAGCCTGATTGTAGGCTACCGAGTCTTTGCTCTTACTCTTAATATTGCGTGTTTGCCTGATTGTAGGCCACCGAGTCTTTGTTCTTACTCTTAATATTGCGTGCTAGCCTGATTGTAGGCCACCGAGTCTTTGCTCTTACTCTTAATATTGCGTGCTAGCCTGATTGTAGGCCATCGAGTCTTTGCTCTTACTCTTAATATTACGTGCTAGCCTGATTGTAAGCCACCAAGTCTTTGCTCTTACTCTTAATATTGCGTGCTAGCCTGATTGTAAGCCATCGAGTCTTTTCTCTTACTCTTAATATTGCGTGCTAGCCTGATTGTAGGCCACCGAGTCTTTGCTCTTACTCTTAATATTGCGTGCTAGCCAGATTGTAGGCCACCGAGTCTTTGTTCTTACTCTTAATATTACGTGCTAGCCAGATTGTAAGTCACCGAGTCTTTGCTCTTACTCTTAATATTGCGTGCTAGCCTGATTGTAAGCCACCGAGTATTTGCTCTTACTCTTAATCTTGCGTGCTAGCCTGATTGTAGGCCACCGAGTCTTTGTTCCTACTCTTAATATTGCGTGCTAGCCTGATTGCAAGCCACTGAGTCTTTGCTCTTACTCTTAATATTGCGTGCTAGCCTGATTGTAGGCCACCGAGTCTTTGTTCTTACTCTTAATATTGCGTGCTAGCCAGATTGTAAGCCACCGAGTCTTTGCTCTTACTCTTAATATTGCGTGCTAGCCTGATTGTAGGCCATCGAGTCTTTGCTCTTACTCTTAATATTGCGTGCTAGCCTGATTGTAGGCCACCGAGTCTTTGCTCTTACTCTTAATATTACGTGCTTGTAAGCCACCAAGTCTTTGCTCTTACTCTTAATATTGCGTGCTAGCCTGATTGTAAGCCACCGAGTCTTTGCTCTTACTCTTAATATTGTGTGCTAGCCTGATTGTAGGCCACCGAATCTTTGCTCTTAATCTTAATATTACGTGCTAGCCTGATTTTAAGCCACCAAGTTTTTGCTCTTACACTTAATATTGCGTGCTAGCCTGATTGTAAGCCACCGAATCTTTGCTCTTACTCTTAATATTACGTGCTAGCCTGATTGTAAGCCACCGAGTCTTTGCTCTTACTCTTAACATTGCGTGCTAGCCTGATTGTAAGCCACCGAGTCATTTCTCTTACTCTTAATATTGCGTGCTAGCCTGATTGTAGGCCACCGAGTCTTTGCTCTTACTCTTAATATTGCGTGCTAGCCTGATTGTAAGCCACCGAGTCTTTGCTCTTACTTTTAATATTGCGTGCTAGCCAGATTGTAAGCCACTGAGTCGTTTCTCTTACTCTTAATATTGCGTGCTAGCCTGATTGTAAGCCACCGAGTCTTTGCTCTTACTCTTAATATTGCGTGCTAGCCTGATTGTAGGCCACCGAGTCTTTGCTCTTACTCTTAATATTGCGTGCTAGCCTTATTGTAAGCCACCGAGTCTTTGCTCTTACTCTTAATATTGCGTGCTAGCCTGATTGTAAGCCACCGAGTCTTTGCTCTTACTCTTAATATTGCGTGCTAGCCTGATTGTAGGCCACCGAGTCTTTGCTCTTACTCTTAATATTGCGTGCTAGCCTGATTGTAAGCCACCGAGTCTTTGTTCTTACTCTTAATATTGCGTGCTAGCCTGATTGTAGGCCACCGAGTCTTTGCTCTTACTCTTAATATTGCGTGCTATCCTGATTGTAAGCCACCGAGTCTTTGCTCTTTCTCTTAATATTGCGTGCTAGCCAGATTGTAGGCCACCGAGTCTTTGCTCTTGCTCTTAATATTACGTCCTAGCCTGATTGTAAGCCACCAAGTCTTTGCTATTACTCTTAATATTGCGCGCTAGCCTGATTGTAGGCCACCGAGTCTTTGTTCTTACTCTTAATATTGCGTGCTAGCCAGATTGTAAGCCACCGAGTCTTTGCTCTCACTCTTAATATTGCGTGCTAGCCTGATTGTAAGCCACTGAGTCTTTTCTCTTACTCTTAATATTGCGTGCTAGCCTGATTGTAAGCCACCGAGTCTTTGCTCTTACTCTTAATATTGCGTGCTAGCCTGATTGTAGGCCACCGAGTCTTTGCTCTTACTCTTAATATTGCGTGCTAGCCTGATTGTAGGCCACCGAGTCTTTGCTCTTACTCTTAATATTGCGTGGTAGCCTGATTGTAGGCCACCGAGTCTTTGCTCTTACTCTTAATATTGCGTGCTAGCCTGATTGTAAGCCACCGAGTCTTTGCTCTTACTCTTAATATTGCGTGCTAGCCTGATAGTAAGCCACCGAGTCTTTGTTCTTACTCTTAATATTGCGTTCTAGCCTGATTGTAGGCCACCGAGTCTTTGCTCTTACTCTTAATATTGCGTGCTAGCCTGATTGTAAGCCACCGAGTCTTTGCTCTTACTCTTAATATTGCGTGCTAGCCAGATTGTAGGCCACCGAGTCTTTGCTCTTACTCATAATATTACGTGCTAGCAAGATTGTAAGTCACCGAGTCTTTGCTCTTACTCTTAATATTGCGTGCTTGCCTGATTATAAGCCACCGAGTCTTTGCTCTTACTCTTAATATTGCGTGCTAGCCTGATTGTAGGCCACCGAGTCTTTGTTCTTACTCTTAATATTGCGTGCTAGCCTGATTGTAAGCCACTGAGTCTTTGCTCTTACTCTTAATATTGCGTGATAGCCTGATTGTAGGCCACCGAGTCTTTGCTCTTACTCTTAATATTGCGTGCTAGCCTGATTGTAGGCCACCGAGTCTTTGCTCTTACTCTTAATATTACGTGCTAACCTGATTGTAAGCCACCAAGTCTTTGCTCTTACTCTTAATATTGCGTGCTAGCCTGATTGTAGGCCACCGAGTCTTTGTTCTTACTCTTAATATTGCGTGCTAGCCAGATTGTAGGCAATCGAGTCTTTGCTCTTACTCTTAATATTGCGTGCTAGCCTGATTGTAGACCACCGAGTCTTTGCTCTTACTCTTAATATTGCGTGCTAACCTGATTGTAAGCCACCGAGTCTTTGCTCTTACTCTTAATATTGCGTGCTAGCCTGATTGTAAGCCACCGAGTCTTTGCTCTTACTCTTAATATTGACTGCTAGCCTGATTGTAAGCCACCGAGTCTTTGTTCTTACTCTTAATATTGCGTGCTAGCCTGATTGTAGGCTACCGAGTCTTTGCTCTTACTCTTAATATTGCGTGTTTGCCTGATTGTAGGCCACCGAGTCTTTGTTCTTACTCTTAATATTGCGTGCTAGCCTGATTGTAGGCCACCGAGTCTTTGCTCTTACTCTTAAAATTGCATGCTAGCCTGATTGTAGGCCACCGAGTCTTTGTTCTTACTCTTTATGTTGCGTGCTAGCCTGATTGTAGGCCATCGAGTCTTTGCTCTTACTCTTAATATTACGTGCTAGCCTGATTGTAAGCCACCAAGTCTTTGTTCTTACTCTTAATATTGCGTGCTAGCCTGATTGTAGGCCACCGAGTCTTTGCTCTTACTCTTAATATTGCGTGCTATCCTGATTGTAAGCCACCGAGTCTTTGCTCTTTCTCTTAATATTGCGTGCTAGCCAGATTGTAGGCCACCGAGTCTTTGCTCTTGCTCTTAATATTACGTGCTAGCCTGATTGTAAGCCACCAAGTCTTTGCTATTACTCTTAATATTGCGCGCTAGCCTGATTGTAGGCCACCGAGTCTTTGCTCTTACTCTTAATATTGCGTGCTAGCCAGATTGTAAGCCACCGAGTCTTTGCTCTCACTCTTAATATTGCGTGCTAGCCTGATTGTAAGCCACTGAGTCTTTTCTCTTACTCTTAATATTGCGTGCTAGCCTGATTGTAAGCCACCGAGTCTTTGCTCTTACTCTTAATATTGCGTGCTAGCCTGATTGTAGGCCACCGAGTCTTTGCTCTTACTCTTAATATTGCGTGCTAGCCTGATTGTAGGCCACCGAGTCTTTGCTCTTACTCTTAATATTGCGTGGTAGCCTGATTGTAGGCCACCGAGTCTTTGCTCTTACTCTTAATATTGCGTGCTAGCCTGATTGTAAGCCACCGAGTCTTTGCTCTTACTCTTAATATTGCGTGCTAGCCTGATAGTAAGCCACCGAGTCTTTGTTCTTACTCTTAATATTGCGTTCTAGCCTGATTGTAGGCCACCGAGTCTTTGCTCTTACTCTTAATATTGCGTGCTAGCCTGATTGTAAGCCACCGAGTCTTTGCTCTTACTCTTAATATTGCGTGCTAGCCAGATTGTAGGCCACCGAGTCTTTGCTCTTACTCATAATATTACGTGCTAGCAAGATTGTAAGTCACCGAGTCTTTGCTCTTACTCTTAATATTGCGTGCTTGCCTGATTATAAGCCACCGAGTCTTTGCTCTTACTCTTAATATTGCGTGCTAGCCTGATTGTAGGCCACCGAGTCTTTGTTCTTACTCTTAATATTGCGTGCTAGCCTGATTGTAAGCCACTGAGTCTTTGCTCTTACTCTTAATATTGCGTGATAGCCTGATTGTAGGCCACCGAGTCTTTGCTCTTACTCTTAATATTGCGTGCTAGCCTGATTGTAGGCCACCGAGTCTTTGCTCTTACTCTTAATATTACGTGCTAACCTGATTGTAAGCCACCAAGTCTTTGCTCTTACTCTTAATATTGCGTGCTAGCCTGATTGTAGGCCACCGAGTCTTTGTTCTTACTCTTAATATTGCGTGCTAGCCAGATTGTAGGCAATCGAGTCTTTGCTCTTACTCTTAATATTGCGTGCTAGCCTGATTGTAGACCACCGAGTCTTTGCTCTTACTCTTAATATTGCGTGCTAACCTGATTGTAAGCCACCGAGTCTTTGCTCTTACTCTTAATATTGCGTGCTAGCCTGATTGTAAGCCACCGAGTCTTTGCTCTTACTCTTAATATTGACTGCTAGCCTGATTGTAAGCCACCGAGTCTTTGTTCTTACTCTTAATATTGCGTGCTAGCCTGATTGTAGGCTACCGAGTCTTTGCTCTTACTCTTAATATTGCGTGTTTGCCTGATTGTAGGCCACCGAGTCTTTGTTCTTACTCTTAATATTGCGTGCTAGCCTGATTGTAGGCCACCGAGTCTTTGCTCTTACTCTTAATATTGCATGCTAGCCTGATTGTAGGCCACCGAGTCTTTGTTCTTACTCTTTATGTTGCGTGCTAGCCTGATTGTAGGCCATCGAGTCTTTGCTCTTACTCTTAATATTACGTGCTAGCCTGATTGTAAGCCACCAAGTCTTTGCTCTTACTCTTAATATTGCGTGCTAGCCTGATTGTAAGCCATCGAGTCTTTTCTCTTACTCTTAATATTGCGTGCTAGCCTGATTGTAGGCCACCGAGTCTTTGCTCTTACTCTTAATATTGCGTGCTAGCCTGATTGTAAGCCACCGAGTCTTTGCTCTTACTTTTAATATTGCGTGCTAGCCTGATTGTAAGCCACTGAGTCTTTTCTCTTACTCTTAATATTGCGTGCTAGCCTGATTGTAAGCCACCGAGTCTTTGCTCTTATTCTTAATATTGCGTGCTAGCCTGATTGTAAGCCACCGAGTCTTTGCTCTTACTCTTAATATTGCGTGCTAGCCAGATTGTAGGCCACCGAGTCTTTGTTCTTACTCTTAATATTACGTGCTAGCCAGATTGTAAGTCACCGAGTCTTTGCACTTACTCTTAATATTGCGTGCTAGCCTGATTGTAAGCCACCGAGTCTTTGCTCTTATTCTTAATCTTGCGTGCTAGCCTGATTGTAGGCCACCGAGTCTTTGTTCCTACTCTTAATATTGCGTGCTAGCCTGATTGCAAGCCACTGAGTCTTTGCTCTTACTCTTAATATTGCGTGCTAGCCTGATTGTAGGCCACCGAGTCTTTGTTCTTACTCTTAATATTGCGTGCTAGCCTGATAGTAAGCCACCGAGTCTTTGTTCTTACTCTTAATATTGCGTTCTAGCCTGATTGTAGGCCACCGAGTCTTTGCTCTTACTCTTAATATTGCGTGCTAGCCTGATTGTAAGCCACCGAGTCTTTGCTCTTACTCTTAATATTGCGTGCTAGCCAGATTGTAGGCCACCGAGTCTTTGCTCTTACTCATAATATTACGTGCTAGCAAGATTGTAAGTCACCGAGTCTTTGCTCTTACTCTTAATATTGCGTGCTAGCCTGATTGTAAGCCACCGAGTCTTTGCTCTTACTCTTAATATTGCGTGCTAGCCTGATTGTAGGCCACCGAGTCTTTGTTCTTACTCTTAATATTGCGTGCTAGCCTGATTGTAAGCCACTGAGTCTTTGCTCTTACTCTTAATATTGCGTGATAGCCTGATTGTAGACCACCGAGTCTTTGCTCTTACTCTTAATATTGCGTGCTAGCCTGATTGTAGGCCACCGAGTCTTTGTTCTTACTCTTAATATTGCGTGCTAGCCAGATTGTAGGCAATCGAGTCTTTGCTCTTACTCTTAATATTGCGTGCTAGCCTGATTGTAGACCACCGAGTCTTTGCTCTTACTCTTAATATTGCGTGCTAACCTGATTGTAAGCCACCGAGTCTTTGCTCTTACTCTTAATATTGCGTGCTAGCCTGATTGTAAGCCACCGAGTCTTTGCTCTTACTCTTAATATTGACTGCTAGCCTGATTGTAAGCCACCGAGTCTTTGTTCTTACTCTTAATATTGCGTGCTAGCCTGATTGTAGGCTACCGAGTCTTTGCTCTTACTCTTAATATTGCGTGTTTGCCTGATTGTAGGCCACCGAGTCTTTGTTCTTACTCTTAATATTGCGTGCTAGCCTGATTGTAGGCCACCGAGTCTTTGCTCTTACTCTTAATATTGCATGCTAGCCTGATTGTAGGCCACCGAGTCTTTGTTCTTACTCTTTATGTTGCGTGCTAGCCTGATTGTAGGCCATCGAGTCTTTGCTCTTACTCTTAATATTACGTGCTAGCCTGATTGTAAGCCACCAAGTCTTTGCTCTTACTCTTAATATTGCGTGCTAGCCTGATTGTAAGCCATCGAGTCTTTTCTCTTACTCTTAATATTGCGTGCTAGCCTGATTGTAGGCCACCGAGTCTTTGCTCTTACTCTTAATATTGCGTGCTAGCCTGATTGTAAGCCACCGAGTCTTTGCTCTTACTTTTAATATTGCGTGCTAGCCTGATTGTAAGCCACTGAGTCTTTTCTCTTACTCTTAATATTGCGTGCTAGCCTGATTGTAAGCCACCGAGTCTTTGCTCTTATTCTTAATATTGCGTGCTAGCCTGATTGTAAGCCACCGAGTCTTTGCTCTTACTCTTAATATTGCGTGCTAGCCAGATTGTAGGCCACCGAGTCTTTGTTCTTACTCTTAATATTACGTGCTAGCCAGATTGTAAGTCACCGAGTCTTTGCACTTACTCTTAATATTGCGTGCTAGCCTGATTGTAAGCCACCGAGTCTTTGCTCTTATTCTTAATCTTGCGTGCTAGCCTGATTGTAGGCCACCGAGTCTTTGTTCCTACTCTTAATATTGCGTGCTAGCCTGATTGCAAGCCACTGAGTCTTTGCTCTTACTCTTAATATTGCGTGCTAGCCTGATTGTAGGCCACCGAGTCTTTGTTCTTACTCTTAATATTGCGTGCTAGCCTGATAGTAAGCCACCGAGTCTTTGTTCTTACTCTTAATATTGCGTTCTAGCCTGATTGTAGGCCACCGAGTCTTTGCTCTTACTCTTAATATTGCGTGCTAGCCTGATTGTAAGCCACCGAGTCTTTGCTCTTACTCTTAATATTGCGTGCTAGCCAGATTGTAGGCCACCGAGTCTTTGCTCTTACTCATAATATTACGTGCTAGCAAGATTGTAAGTCACCGAGTCTTTGCTCTTACTCTTAATATTGCGTGCTAGCCTGATTGTAAGCCACCGAGTCTTTGCTCTTACTCTTAATATTGCGTGCTAGCCTGATTGTAGGCCACCGAGTCTTTGTTCTTACTCTTAATATTGCGTGCTAGCCTGATTGTAAGCCACTGAGTCTTTGCTCTTACTCTTAATATTGCGTGATAGCCTGATTGTAGGCCACCGAGTCTTTGCTCTTACTCTTAATATTGCGTGCTAGCCTGATTGTAGGCCACCGAGTCTTTGCTCTTACTCTTAATATTACGTGCTAACCTGATTGTAAGCCACCAAGTCTTTGCTCTTACTCTTAATATTGCGTGCTAGCCTGATTGTAGGCCACCGAGTCTTTGTTCTTACTCTTAATATTGCGTGCTAGCCAGATTGTAGGCCATCAAGTCTTTGCTCTTACTCTTAATATTGCGTGCTAGCCTGATTGTAGACCACCGAGTCTTTGCTCTTACTCTTAATATTGCGTGCTAACCTGATTGTAAGCCACCGAGTCTTTGCTCTTGCTCTTAATATTGCGTGCTAGCCTGATTGTAAGCCACCGAGTCTTTGCTCTTACTCTTAATATTGACTGCTAGCCTGATTGTAAGCCACCGAGTCTTTGTTCTTACTCTTAATATTGCGTGCTAGCCTGATTGTAGGCTACCGAGTCTTTGCTCTTACTCTTAATATTGCGTGTTTGCCTGATTGTAGGCCACCGAGTCTTTGTTCTTACTCTTAATATTGCGTGCTAGCCTGATTGTAGGCCACCGAGTCTTTGCTCTTACTCTTAATATTGCGTGCTAGCCTGATTGTAGGCCATCGAGTCTTTGCTCTTACTCTTAATATTACGTGCTAGCCTGATTGTAAGCCACCAAGTCTTTGCTCTTACTCTTAATATTGCGTGCTAGCCTGATTGTAAGCCATCGAGTCTTTTCTCTTACTCTTAATATTGCGTGCTAGCCTGATTGTAGGCCACCGAGTCTTTGCTCTTACTCTTAATATTGCGTGCTAGCCAGATTGTAGGCCACCGAGTCTTTGTTCTTACTCTTAATATTACGTGCTAGCCAGATTGTAAGTCACCGAGTCTTTGCTCTTACTCTTAATATTGCGTGCTAGCCTGATTGTAAGCCACCGAGTATTTGCTCTTACTCTTAATCTTGCGTGCTAGCCTGATTGTAGGCCACCGAGTCTTTGTTCCTACTCTTAATATTGCGTGCTAGCCTGATTGCAAGCCACTGAGTCTTTGCTCTTACTCTTAATATTGCGTGCTAGCCTGATTGTAGGCCACCGAGTCTTTGTTCTTACTCTTAATATTGCGTGCTAGCCAGATTGTAAGCCACCGAGTCTTTGCTCTTACTCTTAATATTGCGTGCTAGCCTGATTGTAGGCCATCGAGTCTTTGCTCTTACTCTTAATATTGCGTGCTAGCCTGATTGTAGGCCACCGAGTCTTTGCTCTTACTCTTAATATTACGTGCTTGTAAGCCACCAAGTCTTTGCTCTTACTCTTAATATTGCGTGCTAGCCTGATTGTAAGCCACCGAGTCTTTGCTCTTACTCTTAATATTGTGTGCTAGCCTGATTGTAGGCCACCGAATCTTTGCTCTTAATCTTAATATTACGTGCTAGCCTGATTTTAAGCCACCAAGTTTTTGCTCTTACACTTAATATTGCGTGCTAGCCTGATTGTAAGCCACCGAATCTTTGCTCTTACTCTTAATATTACGTGCTAGCCTGATTGTAAGCCACCGAGTCTTTGCTCTTACTCTTAACATTGCGTGCTAGCCTGATTGTAAGCCACCGAGTCATTTCTCTTACTCTTAATATTGCGTGCTAGCCTGATTGTAGGCCACCGAGTCTTTGCTCTTACTCTTAATATTGCGTGCTAGCCTGATTGTAAGCCACCGAGTCTTTGCTCTTACTTTTAATATTGCGTGCTAGCCAGATTGTAAGCCACTGAGTCGTTTCTCTTACTCTTAATATTGCGTGCTAGCCTGATTGTAAGCCACCGAGTCTTTGCTCTTACTCTTAATATTGCGTGCTAGCCTGATTGTAGGCCACCGAGTCTTTGCTCTTACTCTTAATATTGCGTGCTAGCCTTATTGTAAGCCACCGAGTCTTTGCTCTTACTCTTAATATTGCGTGCTAGCCTGATTGTAAGCCACCGAGTCTTTGCTCTTACTCTTAATATTGCGTGCTAGCCTGATTGTAGGCCACCGAGTCTTTGCTCTTACTCTTAATATTGCGTGCTAGCCTGATTGTAAGCCACCGAGTCTTTGTTCTTACTCTTAATATTGCGTGCTAGCCTGATTGTAGGCCACCGAGTCTTTGCTCTTACTCTTAATATTGCGTGCTATCCTGATTGTAAGCCACCGAGTCTTTGCTCTTTCTCTTAATATTGCGTGCTAGCCAGATTGTAGGCCACCGAGTCTTTGCTCTTGCTCTTAATATTACGTCCTAGCCTGATTGTAAGCCACCAAGTCTTTGCTATTACTCTTAATATTGCGCGCTAGCCTGATTGTAGGCCACCGAGTCTTTGTTCTTACTCTTAATATTGCGTGCTAGCCAGATTGTAAGCCACCGAGTCTTTGCTCTCACTCTTAATATTGCGTGCTAGCCTGATTGTAAGCCACTGAGTCTTTTCTCTTACTCTTAATATTGCGTGCTAGCCTGATTGTAAGCCACCGAGTCTTTGCTCTTACTCTTAATATTGCGTGCTAGCCTGATTGTAGGCCACCGAGTCTTTGCTCTTACTCTTAATATTGCGTGCTAGCCTGATTGTAGGCCACCGAGTCTTTGCTCTTACTCTTAATATTGCGTGGTAGCCTGATTGTAGGCCACCGAGTCTTTGCTCTTACTCTTAATATTGCGTGCTAGCCTGATTGTAAGCCACCGAGTCTTTGCTCTTACTCTTAATATTGCGTGCTAGCCTGATAGTAAGCCACCGAGTCTTTGTTCTTACTCTTAATATTGCGTTCTAGCCTGATTGTAGGCCACCGAGTCTTTGCTCTTACTCTTAATATTGCGTGCTAGCCTGATTGTAAGCCACCGAGTCTTTGCTCTTACTCTTAATATTGCGTGCTAGCCAGATTGTAGGCCACCGAGTCTTTGCTCTTACTCATAATATTACGTGCTAGCAAGATTGTAAGTCACCGAGTCTTTGCTCTTACTCTTAATATTGCGTGCTTGCCTGATTATAAGCCACCGAGTCTTTGCTCTTACTCTTAATATTGCGTGCTAGCCTGATTGTAGGCCACCGAGTCTTTGTTCTTACTCTTAATATTGCGTGCTAGCCTGATTGTAAGCCACTGAGTCTTTGCTCTTACTCTTAATATTGCGTGATAGCCTGATTGTAGGCCACCGAGTCTTTGCTCTTACTCTTAATATTGCGTGCTAGCCTGATTGTAGGCCACCGAGTCTTTGCTCTTACTCTTAATATTACGTGCTAACCTGATTGTAAGCCACCAAGTCTTTGCTCTTACTCTTAATATTGCGTGCTAGCCTGATTGTAGGCCACCGAGTCTTTGTTCTTACTCTTAATATTGCGTGCTAGCCAGATTGTAGGCAATCGAGTCTTTGCTCTTACTCTTAATATTGCGTGCTAGCCTGATTGTAGACCACCGAGTCTTTGCTCTTACTCTTAATATTGCGTGCTAACCTGATTGTAAGCCACCGAGTCTTTGCTCTTACTCTTAATATTGCGTGCTAGCCTGATTGTAAGCCACCGAGTCTTTGCTCTTACTCTTAATATTGACTGCTAGCCTGATTGTAAGCCACCGAGTCTTTGTTCTTACTCTTAATATTGCGTGCTAGCCTGATTGTAGGCTACCGAGTCTTTGCTCTTACTCTTAATATTGCGTGTTTGCCTGATTGTAGGCCACCGAGTCTTTGTTCTTACTCTTAATATTGCGTGCTAGCCTGATTGTAGGCCACCGAGTCTTTGCTCTTACTCTTAATATTGCATGCTAGCCTGATTGTAGGCCACCGAGTCTTTGTTCTTACTCTTTATGTTGCGTGCTAGCCTGATTGTAGGCCATCGAGTCTTTGCTCTTACTCTTAATATTACGTGCTAGCCTGATTGTAAGCCACCAAGTCTTTGCTCTTACTCTTAATATTGCGTGCTAGCCTGATTGTAAGCCATCGAGTCTTTTCTCTTGCTCTTAATATTGCGTGCTAGCCTGATTGTAGGCCACCGAGTCTTTGCTCTTACTCTTAATATTGCGTGCTAGCCTGATTGTAAGCCACCGAGTCTTTGCTCTTACTTTTAATATTGCGTGCTAGCCTGATTGTAAGCCACTGAGTCTTTTCTCTTACTCTTAATATTGCGTGCTAGCCTGATTGTAAGCCACCGAGTCTTTGCTCTTATTCTTAATATTGCGTGCTAGCCTGATTGTAAGCCACCGAGTCTTTGCTCTTACTCTTAATATTGCGTGCTAGCCAGATTGTAGGCCACCGAGTCTTTGTTCTTACTCTTAATATTACGTGCTAGCCAGATTGTAAGTCACCGAGTCTTTGCTCTTACTCTTAATATTGCGTGCTAGCCTGATTGTAAGCCACCGAGTCTTTGCTCTTATTCTTAATCTTGCGTGCTAGCCTGATTGTAGGCCACCGAGTCTTTGTTCCTACTCTTAATATTGCGTGCTAGCCTGATTGCAAGCCACTGAGTCTTTGCTCTTACTCTTAATATTGCGTGCTAGCCTGATTGTAGGCCACCGAGTCTTTGTTCTTACTCTTAATATTGCGTGCTAGCCAGATTGTAAGCCACCGAGTCTTTGCTCTTACTCTTAATATTGCGTGCTAGCCTGATTGTAGGCCATCGAGTCTTTGCTCTTACTCTTAATATTGCGTGCTAGCCTGATTGTAGGCCACCGAGTCTTTGCTCTTACTCTTAATATTACGTGCTTGTAAGCCACCAAGTCTTTGCTCTTACTCTTAATATTGCGTGCTAGCCTGATTGTAAGCCACCGAGTCTTTGCTCTTACTCTTAATATTGCGTGCTAGCCTGATTGTAGGCCACCGAGTCTTTGCTCTTAATCTTAATATTACGTGCTAGCCTGATTTTAAGCCACCAAGTTTTTGCTCTTACACTTAATATTGCGTGCTAGCCTGATTGTAAGCCACCGAATCTTTGTTCTTACTCTTAATATTACGTGCTAGCCTGATTGTAAGCCACCGAGTCTTTGCTCTTACTCTTAACATTGCGTGCTAGCCTGATTGTAAGCCACCGAGTCATTTCTCTTACTCTTAATATTGCGTGCTAGCCTGATTGTAGGCCACCGAGTCTTTGCTCTTACTCTTAATATTGCGTGCTAGCCTGATTGTAAGCCACCGAGTCTTTGCTCTGACTTTTAATATTGCGTGCTAGCCAGATTGTAAGCCACTGAGTCGTTTCTCTTACTCTTAATATTGCGTGCTAGCCTGATTGTAAGCCACCGAGTCTTTGCTCTTACTCTTAATATTGCGTGCTAGCCTGATTGTAGGCCACCGAGTCTTTGCTCTTACTCTTAATATTGCGTGCTAGCCTTATTGTAAGCCACCGAGTCTTTGCTCTTACTCTTAATATTGCGTGCTAGCCTGATTGTAAGCCACCGAGTCTTTGCTCTTACTCTTAATATTGCGTGCTAGCCTGATTGTAGGCCACCGAGTCTTTGCTCTTACTCTTAATATTGCGTGCTAGCCTGATTGTAAGCCACCGAGTCTTTGTTCTTACTCTTAATATTGCGTGCTAGCCTGATTGTAGGCCACCGAGTCTTTGCTCTTACTCTTAATATTGCGTGCTATCCTGATTGTAAGCCACCGAGTCTTTGCTCTTTCTCTTAATATTGCGTGCTAGCCAGATTGTAGGCCACCGAGTCTTTGCTCTTGCTCTTAATATTACGTGCTAGCCTGATTGTAAGCCACCAAGTCTTTGCTATTACTCTTAATATTGCGCGCTAGCCTGATTGTAGGCCACCGAGTCTTTGCTCTTACTCTTAATATTGCGTGCTAGCCAGATTGTAAGCCACCGAGTCTTTGCTCTCACTCTTAATATTGCGTGCTAGCCTGATTGTAGGCCACCGAGTCTTTGCTCTTACTCTTAATATTACGTGCTAGCCTGATTGTAAGCCACCAAGTCTTTGCTCTTACTCTTAATATTGCGTGCTAGCCTGATTGTAAGCCACCGAGTCTTTGCTCTTACTCTTAATATTGCGTGCTAGCCTGATTGTAAGCCACCGAGTCTTTGCTCTTACTTTTAATATTGCGTGCTAGCCTGATTGTAAGCCACCGAGTCTTTGCTCTTACTTTTAATATTGCGTGCTATACTGATTGTAAGCCACCAAGTCTTTGCTCTTACTCTTAATATTGCGTGCTAGCCTGATTGTAAGCCACCGAGTCTTTTCTCTTACTCTTAATATTGCGTGCTAGCCTGATTGTAGGCCACCGAGTCTTTGCTCTTACTCTTAATATTGCGTGCTAGCCTGATTGTAAGCCACCGAGTCTTTGCTCTTACTTTTAATATTGCGTGCTAGCCTGATTGTAAGCCACTGAGTCTTTTCTCTTACTCTTAATATTGCGTGCTAGCCTGATTGTAGGCCACCGAGTCTTTGCTCTTACTCTTAATATTGCGTGCTAGCCTGATTGTAAGCCACCGAGTCTTTGCTCTTACTTTTAATATTGCGTACTAGCCTGATTGTAAGCCACTGAGTCTTTTCTCTTACTCTTAATATTGCGTGCTAGCCTGATTGTAAGCCACCGAGTCTTTGCTCTTACTCTTAATATTGCGTGCTAGCCTGATTGTAGGCCACCGAGTCTTTGCTCTTACTCTTAATATTGCGTGCTAGCCTGATTGTAAGCCACCGAGTCTTTGCTCTTACTCTTAATATTGCGTGCTAGCATGATTTTAAGCCACCGAGTCTTTGTTCTGACTCTTAATATTGCGTGCTAGCCTGATTGTAGGCCACCGAGTCTTTGCTCTTACTCTTAATATTGCGTGCTAGCCTGATTGTAAGCCACCGAGTCTTTGTTCTTACTCTTAATATTGCGTGCTAGCCTGATTGTAGGCCACCGAGTCTTTGCTCTTACTCTTAATATTGCGTGCTAGCCTGATTGTAAGCCACCGAGTCTTTGCTCTTTCTCTTAATATTGCGTGCTAGCCAGATTGTAGGCCACCGAGTCTTTGCTCTTGCTCTTAATATTACGTGCTAGCCTGATTGTAAGCCACCAAGTCTTTGCTATTACTCTTAATATTGCGCGCTAGCCTGATTGTAGGCCACCGAGTCTTTGTTCTTACTCTTAATATTGCGTGCTAGCCAGATTGTAAGCCACCGCGTCTTTGCTCTTACTCTTAATATTGCGTGCTAGCCTGATTGTAGGCCACCGAGTCTTTGCTCTTACTCTTAATATTACGTGCTAGCCTGATTGTAAGCCACCAAGTCTTTGCTCTTACTCTTAATATTGCGTGCTAGCCTGATTGTAAGCCACCGAATCTTTGTTCTTACTCTTAATATTACGTGCTAGCCTGATTGTAAGCCACCGAGTCTTTTCTCTTACTCTTAATATTGCGTGCTAGCCTGATTGTAAGCCACTGAGTTTTTGCTCTTACTCTTAATATTGCGTGCTAGTCTGATTGTAGGCCACCGAGTCTTTGTTCCTACTCTTAATATTGCGTGCTAGCCTGATTGCAAGCCACTGAGTCTTTGCTCTTACTCTTAATATTGCGTGCTAGCCTGATTGTAGGCCACCGAGTCTTTGCTCTTACTCTTAATATTGCGTGCTAGCCTGATTGTAGGCCACCGGGTCTTTGCTCTTACTCTTAATATTACGTGCTAGCCTGATTGTAAGCCACCAAGTCTTTGCTCTTACTCTTAATATTGCGTGCTAGCCTGATTGTAGGCCACCGAGTCTTTGTTCTTACTCTTAATATTGCGTGCTAGCCAGATTGTAAGCCACCGAGTCTTTGCTCTTACTCTTAATATTGCGTGCTAGCCTGATTGTAGGCCACCGAGTCTTTGTTCTTACTCTTAATATTGCGTGCTAGCCTGATTGTAAGCCACCAAGTTTTTGCTGTTACTCTTAATATTGTGTGCTAGCCTGATTGTAGGCCACCGAGTCTTTGCTCTTAATCTTAATATTACGTGCTAGCCTGATTGTAATCCACCAAGTTTTTGCTCTTACACTTAATATTGCGTGCTAGCCTGATTGTAAGCCACCGAATCTTTGCTCTTACTCTTAATATTACGTGCTATCCTGATTGTAAGCCACCGAGTCTTTGCTCTTACTCTTAACATTGCGTGCTAGCCTGATTGTAGGCCACCGAGTCATTTCTCTTACTCTTAATATTGCGTGCTAGCCTGATTGTAGGCCACCGAGTCTTTGCTCTTACTCTTAATATTGCGTGCTAGCCTGATTGTAAGCCACCGAGTCTTTGCTTTTACTTTTAATATTGCGTGCTAGCCAGATTGTAAGCCACTGAGTCGTTTCTCTTACTCTTAATATTGCGTGCTAGCCTGATTGTAAGCCACCGAGTCTTTGCTCTTACTCTTAAAATTGCGTGCTAGCCTGATTGTAGGCCACCGAGTCTTTGCTCTTACTCTTAATATTGCGTGCTAGACTGATTGTAAGCCACCGAGTCTTTGCTCTTACTCTTAATATTGCGTGCTAGCCTGATTGTAGGCCACCGAGTCTTTGCTCTTACTCTTAATATTGCGTGCTAGCCTGATTGTAAGCCACCGAGTCTTTGCTCTTACTCTTAATATTGCGTGCTAGCCTGATTGTAGGCCACCGAGTCTTTGCTCTTACTCTTAATATTGCGTGCTAGCCTGATTGTAAGCCACCGAGTCTTTGTTCTTACTCTTAATATTGCGTGCTAGCCTGATTGTAGGCCACCGAGTCTTTGCTCTTACTCTTAATATTGCGTGCTAGCCTGATTGTAAGCCACTGAGTCTTTTCTCTTACTCTTAATATTGCGTGCTAGCCTGATTGTAAGCCACCGAGTCTTTCCTCTTACTCTTAATATTGCGTGCTAGCCTGATTGTAGGCCACCGAGTCTTTGCTCTTACTCTTAATATTGCGTGCTAGCCTGATTGTAAGCCACCGAGTCTTTGCTCTTACTCTTAATATTGCGTGCTATCCTGATTGTAGGCCACCGAGTCTTTGCTCTTACTCTTAATATTGCGTGCTAGCCTGATTGTAAGCCACCGAGTCTTTGCTCTTACTCTTAATATTGCGTGCTAGCATGATTTTAAGCCACCGAGTCTTTGTTCTTACTCTTAATATTGCGTGCTAGCCTGATTGTAGGCCACCGAGTCTTTGCTCTTACTCTTAATATTGCATGCTAGCCTGATTGTAAGCCACCGAGTCTTTGCTCTTACTCTTAATATTGCGTGCTAGCCAGATTGTAGGCCACCGAGTCTTTGCTCTTACTCTTAATATTACGTGCTAGCCAGATTGTAAGTCACCGAGTCTTTGCTCCTACTCTTAATATTACGTGCTAGCCTGATTATAAGCCACTGAGTCTTTGCTCTTACTCTTAATCTTGCGTGCTAGCCTGATTGTAGGCCACCGAGTCTTTGTTCCTACTCTTAATATTGCGTGCTAGCCTGATTGCAAGCCACTGAGTCTTTGCTCTTACTCTTAATATTGCGTGCTAGCCTGATTGTAGGCCACCGAGTCTTTGTTCCTACTCTTAATATTGCGTGCTAGCCTGATTGCAAGCCACCGAGTCTTTGCTCTTACTCTTAATATTGCGTGCTAGCCTGATTGTAAGCCACCGAATCTTTGCTCTTACTCTTAATATTACGTGCTAGCCTGATTGTAAGCCACCGAGTCTTTGCTCTTACTCTTAACATTGCGTGCTAGCCTGATTGTAGGCCACCGAGTCATTTCTCTTACTCTTAATATTGCGTGCTAGCCTGATTGTAGGCCACCGAGTCTTTGCTCTTACTCTTAATATTGCGTGCTAGCCTGATTGTAAGCCACCGAGTCTTTGCTTTTACTTTTAATATTGCGTGCTAGCCAGATTGTAGGCCACTGAGTCGTTTCTCTTACTCTTAATATTGTGTGCTAGCCTGATTGTAAGCCACCGAGTCTTTGCTCTTACTCTTAATATTGCGTGCTAGCCTGATTGTAGGCCACCGAGTCTTTGCTCTTACTCTTAATATTGCGTGCTAGCCTGATTGTAAGCCACCGAGTCTTTGCTCTTACTCTTAATATTGCGTGCTAGCCTGATTGTAGGCCACCGAGTCTTTGCTCTTACTCTTAATATTGCGTGCTAGCCTGATTGTAAGCCACCGAGTCTTTGCTCTTACTCTTAATATTGCGTGCTAGCCTGATTGTAGGCCACCGAGTCTTTGCTCTTACTCTTAATATTGCGTGCTAGCCTGATTGTAAGCCACCGAGTCTTTGTTCTTACTCTTAGTATTGCGTGCTAGCCTGATTGTAGGCCACCGAGTCTTTGCTCTTACTCTTAATATTGCGTGCTAGCCTGATTGTAAGCCACCGAGTCTTTGCTCTTTCTCTTAATATTGCGTGCTAGCCAGATTGTAGGCCACCGAGTCTTTGCTCTTGCTCTTAATATTACGTGCTAGCCTGATTGTAAGCCACCGAGTCTTTGCTATTACTCTTAATATTGCGCGCTAGCCTGATTGTAGGCCACCGAGTCTTTGTTCTTACTCTTAATATTGCGTGCTAGCCTGATTGTAGGCCACCGATTCTTTGCTCTTAATCTTAATATTACGTGCTAGCCTGATTTTAAGCCACCAAGTTTTTGCTCTTACACTTAATATTGCGTGCTAGCCTGATTGTAAGCCACCGAATCTTTGCTCTTACTCTTAATATTACGTGCTAGCCTGATTGTAAGCCACCGAGTCTTTGCTCTTACTCTTAACATTGCGTGCTAGCCTGATTGTAAGCCACTGAGTCATTTCTCTTACTCTTAATATTGCGTGCTAGCCTGATTGTAGGCCACCGAGTCTTTGCTCTTACTCTTAATATTGCGTGCTAGCCTGATTGTAAGCCACCGAGTCTTTGCTTTTACTTTTAATATTGCGTGCTAGCCAGATTGTAAGCCACTGAGTCGTTTCTCTTACTCTTAATATTGTGAGCTAGCCTGATTGTAAGCCACCGAGTCTTTGCTCTTACTCTTAATATTGCGTGCTAGCCTGATTGTAGGCCACCGAGTCTTTGCTCTTACTCTTAATATTGCGTGCTAGCCTGATTGTAAGCCACCGAGTCTTTGCTCTTACTCTTAATATTGCGTGCTAGCCTGATTGTAGGCCACCGAGTCTTTGCTCTTACTCTTAATATTGCGTGCTAGCCTGATTGTAAGCCACCGAGTCTTTGCTCTTACTCTTAATATTGCGTGCTAGCCTGATTGTAGGCCACCGAGTCTTTGCTCTTACTCTTAATATTGCGTGCTAGCCTGATTGTAAGCCACCGAGTCTTTGTTCTTACTCTTAATATTGCGTGCTAGCCTGATTGTAGGCCACCGAGTCTTTGCTCTTACTCTTAATATTGCGTGCTAGCCTGATTGTAAGCCACCGAGTCTTTGCTCTTTCTCTTAATATTGCGTGCTAGCCAGATTGTAGGCCACCGAGTCTTTGCTCTTGCTCTTAATATTACGTGTTAGCCTGATTGTAAGCCACCGAGTCTTTGCTATTACTCTTAATATTGCGCGCTAGCCTGATTGTAGGCCACCGAGTCTTTGTTCTTACTCTTAATATTGCGTGCTAGCCAGATTGTAAGCCACCGAGTCTTTGCTCTTACTCTTAATATTGCGTGCTAGTCTGATCGTAGGCCACCGAGTCTTTGCTCTTACTCTTAATATTGCGTGCTAGCCTGATTGTAAGCCACCGAATCTTTGTTCTTACTCTTAATATTGCGTGCTAGCCTGATTGTAAGCCACCGAGTCTTTGCTCTTACTTTTAATATTGCGTGCTAGCCTGATTGTAACCCACTGAGTCTTTTCCCTTACTCTTAATATTGCGCGCTAGCCTGATTGTAAGCCACCGAGTCTTTGCTCTTACTCTTAATATTGCGTGCTAGCCTGATTGAAGGCCACCGAGTCTTTGCTCTTACTCTTAATATTGCGTGCTAGCCTGATTGTAAGCCACCGAGTCTTTGCTCTTACTCTTAATATTGCGTGCTAGCCTGATTGTAAGCCACCGAGTCTTTGCTCTTACTCTTAATATTGCGTGCTAGCCTGATTGTAGGCCACCGAGTCTTTGCTCTTACTCTTAATATTGCGTGCTAGCCTGATTGTAAGCCACCGAGTCTTTGTTCTTACTCTTAATATTGCGTGCTAGCCTGATTGTAAGCCACCGAGTCTTTGCTCTTACTCTTAATATTGCGTGCTAGCCTGATTGTAAGCCACCGAGTCTTTGCTCTTTCTCTTAATATTGCGTGCTAGCCAGATTGTAGGCCACCGAGTCTTTGCTCTTGCTCTTAATATTACGTGTTAGCCTGATTGTAAGCCACCGAGTCTTTGCTATTACTCTTAATATTGCGCGCTAGCCTGATTGTAGGCCACCGAGTCTTTGTTCTTACTCTTAATATTGCGTGCTAGCCAGATTGTAAGCCACCGAGTCTTTGCTCTTACTCTTAATATTGCGTGCTAGTCTGATCGTAGGCCACCGAGTCTTTGCTCTTACTCTTAATATTACGTGCTAGCCTGATTGTAAGCCACCGAGTCTTTGCTCTTACTCTTAATATTGCGTGCTAGCCTGATTGTAAGCCACCGAATCTTTGTTCTTACTCTTAATATTACGTGCTAGCCTGATTGTAAGCCACCGAGTCTTTGCTCTTACTCTTAATATTGCGTGCTAGCCTGATTGTAAGCCACCGAGTCTTTTCTCTTACTCTTAATATTGCGTGCTAGCCTGATTGTAGGCCACCGAGTCTTTGCTCTTACTCTTAATATTGCGTGCTAGCCTGATTGTAAGCCACCGAGTCTTTGCTCTTACTTTTAATATTGCGTGCTAGCCTGATTGTAACCCACTGAGTCTTTTCTCTTACTCTTAATATTGCGCGCTAGCCTGATTGTAAGCCACCGAGTCTTTGCTCTTACTCTTAATATTGCGTGCTAGCCTGATTGAAAGCCACCTAGTCTTTGCTCTTACTCTTAATATTGCGTGCTAGCCTGATTGTAAGCCACCGAGTCTTTGCTCTTACTCTTAATATTGCGTGCTAGCATGATTTTAAGCCACCGAGTCTTTGTTCTTACTCTTAATATTACGTGCTAGCCTGATTGTAGTCCACCGAGTCTTTGCTCTTACTCTTAATATTGCGTGCTAGCCTGATTGTAAGCCACCGAGTCTTTGTTCTTACTCTTAATATTGCGTGCTAGCCAGATTGTAGGCCACCGAGTCTTTGCTCTTACTCTTAATATTACGTGCTAGCCAGATTGTAAGTCACCGAGTCTTTGCTCTTACTCTTAATATTGCGTGCTAGCCTGATTGTAGGCCACCGAGTCTTTGTTCCTACTCTTAATATTGCGTGCTAGCCTGATTGTAGGCCACCGAGTCTTTGCTCTTACTCTTAATATTGCGTGCTAGCCTGATTGTAGGCAACCGAGTCTTTGCTCTTACTCTTAATATTACGTGCTCGTCTGATTGTAAGCCACCAAGTCTTTGCTCTTACTCTTAATATTGCGTGCTAGCCTGATTGTAGGCCACCGAGTCTTTGTTCTTACTCTTAATATTGCGTGCTAGCCAGATTGTAAGCAACCGAGTCTTTGCTCTTACTCTTAATATTGCGTGCTAGCCTGATTGTAGGCCATCGAGTCTTTGCTCTTACTCTTAATATTGCGTGCTAGCCTGATTGTAGGCCACCGAGTCTTTGCTCTTACTCTTAATATTACGTGCTAGCCTGATTGTAAGCCACCAAGTCTTTGCTCTTACTCTTAATATTGCGTGCTAGCCTGATTGTAGGCCACCGAGTCTTTGTTCTTACTCTTAATATTGCGTGCTAGCCTGATTGTAAGCCACCGAGTCTTTGCTCTTACTCTTAATATTGCGTGCTAACCTGATTGTACGCCACCGAGTCTTTGCTCTTAATCTTAATATTACGTGCTAGCCTGATTGTAAGCCACCAAGTTTTTGCTCTTACACTTAATATTGCGTGCTAGCCTGGTTGTAAGCCACCGAATCTTTGCTCTTACTCTTAATATTACGTGCTAGCCTGATTGTAAGCCACCGAGTCTTTGCTCTTACTCTTAACATTGCGTGCTAGCCTGATTGTAAGCCACCGAGTCATTTCTCTTACTCTTAATATTGCGTGCTAGCCTGATTGTAGGCCACCGAGTCTTTGCTCTTACTCTTAATATTGCGTGCTAGCCTGATTGTAAGCCACCGAGTCTTTGCTTTTACTTTTAATATTGCGTGCTAGCCAGATTGTAAGCCACTGAGTCGTTTCTCTTACTCTTAATATTGCGTGCTAGCCTGATTGTAAGCCACCGAGTCTTTGCTCTTACTCTTAATATTGCGTGCTAGCCTGATTGTAGGCCACCGAGTCTTTGCTCTTACTCTTAATATTGCGTGCTAGACTGATTGTAAGCCACCGAGTCTTTGCTCTTACTCTTAATATTGCGTGCTAGCCTGATTGTAGGCCACCGAGTCTTTGCTCTTACTCTTAATATTGCGTGCTAGCCTGATTGTAAGCCACCGAGTCTTTGCTCTTACTCTTAATATTGCGTGCTAGCCTGATTGTAGGCCACCGAGTCTTTGCTCTTACTCTTAATATTGCGTGCTAGCCTGATTGTAAGCCACCGAGTCTTTGCTCTTTCTCTTAATATTGCGTGCTAGCCAGATTGTAGACCACCGAGTCTTTGCTCTTACTCTTAATATTACGTGCTAGCCAGATTGTAAGCCACCGAGTCTTTGCTCTTACTCTTAATATTGCGTGCTAGCCTGATTGTAAGCCACCGAGTCTTTGCTCTTACTCTTAATATTGCGTGCTAGCCTCATTGTAGGCCACCGATTCTTTGTTCTTACTCTTAATATTGCGTGCTAGCCTGATTGTAAGCCACTGAGTCTTTGCTCTTACTCTTAATATTGCGTGCTAGCCTGATTGTAGGCCACCGAGTCTTTGTTCTTACTCTTAATATTGCGTGCTAGCCAGTTTGTAAGTCACCGAGTCTTTGCTCTTACTCTTAATATTGCGTGATAATCTGATTGTAAGCCACCGAGTCTTTGTTCTTACTCTTAATATTGCGTGCTAGCCTGATTGTAAGCCACTGAGTCTTTGCTCTTACTCTTAATATTGCGTGCTAGCTTGATTGTAAGCCACCGAGTCTTTGCTCTTACTCTTAATATTGCGTGCTAGCCTGATTGTAGGTCACCGAGTCTTTGCTCTTACTCTTAATATTGCGTGCTAGCCTGATTGTAAGCCACCGAGTCTTTACTCTTACTCTTAATATTGCGTGCTAGCCTGATTGTAAGCCACCGAGTCTTTGCCCTTACTCTTAATATTGCGTGCTAGCCTGATTGTAAGCCACCGAGTCTTTGCTCTTACTCTTAATATTGCGTGCTAGCCTGATTGTAAGCCACCGAGTCTTTGTTCTTACTCTTAATATTGCGTGCTAGCCTGATTGTAGGCCACCGAGTCTTTGCTCTTACTCTTAATATTGCGTGCTAGCCTGATTGTAGGTCACCGAGTCTTTGCTCTTACTCTTAATATTGCGTGCTAGCCTGATTGTAAGCCACCGAGTCTTTGCTCTTACTCTTAATATTGCGTGCTAGCCTGATTGCAAGCCACCGAGTCTTTGCTCTTACTCTTAATATTGCGTGCTAGCCTGATGGTAGGTCACCGAGTCTTTGCTCTTACTCTTAATATTGCGTGCTAGCCTGATTGTAAGCCACTGAGTCTTTGCTGTTGCTCTTAATATTGCGTGCTAGCCTGATTGTAAGCCACTGAGTCGTTGCTCTTACTCTTAATATTGCGTGCTAGCCTGATTGTAAGCCACCGAGTCTTTGCTCTTACTCTTAATAATGCGTGCTAGCCTGATTGTAAGCCACCGAGTCTTTGCTCTTACTCTTAATATTGCGTGCTAGCCTGATTGTAAGCCACCGAGTCTTTGCTCTTACTCTTAATATTGCGTGCTAGCCTGATTGTAGGCCACCGAGTCTTTGTTCTTACTCTTAATATTGCGTGCTAGCCTGATTGTAAGCCACCGAGTCTTTGCTCTTGCTCTTAATATTGCGTGCTAGCCTGATTGTAGGCCACCGATTCTTTGCTCTTACTCTTAATATTGCGTGCTAGCCTGATTGTAAGTCACCGAGTCTTTGCTCTTACTCTTAATATTGCGTGCTAGCCTGATTGTAGGCCACCGAGTCTTTGCTCTTATTCTTAATATTGCGTGCTAGCCTGATTGTAGGCCACCGAGTCTTTGTTCTTACTCTTAATATTGCGTGCTAGCCTGATTGTAAGCCACTGAGTCTTTACTCTTGCTCTTAATATTGCGTGCTAGCCTGATTGTAGGACACCGAGTCTTTTCTCTTACTCTTAATATTGCGTGCTAGCCTGATTGTAGGCCACCGAGTCTTTGCTCTTGCTCTTAATATTGCGTGCTAGCCTGATTGTAGGCCACCGAGTCTTTGCTCTTACTCTTAATATTGCGTGCTAGCCTGATTGTAAGCCACCGAGTCTTTGCTCTTACTCTTAATATTGCGTGCTAGCCTGATTGTAGGCCACCGAGTCTTTGCTCTTACTCTTAATATTGCGTGCTATCCTGATTGTAGGCCACCGAATCTTTGCTCTTACTCTTAATATTGCGTGCTAGCCTGATTGTAAGCCACTGAGTCTTTGCTCTTACTCTTAATATCGCGTGCTGGTCTGATTGTAAGCCACCGAGTCTTTGCTCTTACTCTTAATATTGCGTGCTAGCCTGATTGTAAGCCACCGAGTCTTTGCTCTTACTCTTAATATTGCCTGCTAGCCTGATTGTAGGCCACTGAGTCTTTGCTCTTACTCTTAATATTGCGTACTAGCTTGATTGTAAGCCACCGAGTCTTTGCTCTTACTCTTAATATTGCGTGCTAACCTGATTGTAAGCCACTGAGTCTTTGCTCTTACTCTTAATATTGCGTGCTAGCCTGATTGTAGGCCACCGAGTCTTTGCTCTTACTCTTAATATTGCGTGCTAGCCTGATTGTAGGCCACTGAGTCTTTGCTCTTACTCTTAATATTGCGTGCTAGCCTGATTGTAAGCCACTGAGTCTTTGCTCTTACTCTTAATATTGCGTGCTAGCCTGATTGTAAGCCACTGAGTCTTTGCTCTTACTCCTAATATTGCGTGCTAGCCTGATTTTAGGCCACCGAGTCTTTGCTCTTACTCTTAATATTACGTGCTAGCCTGATTGTAAGCCACCGAGTCTTTGCTCTTACTCTTAATATTGTGTGCTAGCCTGATTGTAAGCCACCGAGTCTTTGCTCTTACTCTTAATATTGCGTGCTAGCCTGATTGTAGGCCACCGAGTCTTTGCTCTTACTCTTAATATTGCGTACTAGCTTGATTGTAAGCCACTGAGTCTTTGCTCTTACTCTTAATATTGCGTGCTAACCTGATTGTAAGCCACCGAGTCTTTGCTCTTACTCTTAATATTGCGTGCTAGCCTGATTGTAGGCCACCGAGTCTTTGCTCTTACTCTTAATATTGCGTGCTAGCCTGATTGTAGGCCACCGAGTCTTTGCTCTTACTCTTAATATTGCGTGCTAGCCTGATTGCAAGCCACCGAGTCTTTGCTCTTACTCTTAATATTGCGTGCTAGCCTGATTGTAGGCCACCGAGTCTTTGTTCTTACTCTTAATATTGCGTGCTAGCCTGATTGTAAGCCACCGAGTCTTTGCTCTTACTCTTAATATTGCGTGCTAGCCTGATTGTAGGCCACCGAGTCTTTGCTCTTAATCTTAATATTACGTGCTAGCCTGATTGTAAGCCACCAAGTTTTTGCTCTTACACTTAATATTGCGTGCTAGCCTGATTGTAAGCCACCGAATCTTTGCTCTTACTCTTAATATTACGTGCTAGCCTGATTGTAAGCCACCGAGTCTTTGCTCTTACTCTTAACATTGCGTGCTAGCCTGATTGTAAGCCACCGAGTCATTTCTCTTACTCTTAATATTGCGTGCTAGCCTGATTGTAGGCCACCGAGTCTTTGCTCTTACTCTTAATATTGCGAGCTAGCCTGATTGTAAGCCACCGAGTCTTTGCTTTTACTTTTAATATTGCGTGCTAGCCAGATTGTATGCCACTGAGTCGTTTCTCTTACTCTTAATATTGCGTGCTAGCCTGATTGTAAGCCACCGAGTCTTTGCTCTTACTCTTAATATTGCGTGCTAGCCTGATTGTAGGCCACCGAGTCTTTGCTCTTACTCTTAATATTGCGTGCTAGACTGATTGTAAGCCACCGAGTCTTTGCTCTTACTCTTAATATTGCGTGCTAGCCTGATTGTAGGCCACCGAGTCTTTGCTCTTACTCTTAATATTGCGTGCTAGCCTGATTGTAAGCCACCGAGTCTTTGCTCTTACTCTTAATATTGCGTGCTAGCCTGATTGTAGGCCACCGAGTCTTTGCTCTTACTCTTAATATTGCGTGCTAGCCTGATTGCAAGCCACCGAGTCTTTGCTCTTACTCTTAATATTGCGTGCTAGCCTGATTGTAGGCCACCGAGTCTTTGTTCTTACTCTTAATATTGCGTGCTAGCCTGATTGTAAGCCACCGAGTCTTTGCTCTTACTCTTAATATTGCGTGCTAGCCTGATTGTAGGCCACCGAGTCTTTGCTCTTAATCTTAATATTACGTGCTAGCCTGATTGTAAGCCACCAAGTTTTTGCTCTTACACTTAATATTGCGTGCTAGCCTGATTGTAAGCCACCGAATCTTTGCTCTTACTCTTAATATTACGTGCTAGCCTGATTGTAAGCCACCGAGTCTTTGCTCTTACTCTTAACATTGCGTGCTAGCCTGATTGTAAGCCACCGAGTCATTTCTCTTACTCTTATTATTGCGTGCTAGCCTGATTGTAGGCCACCGAGTCTTTGCTCTTACTCTTAATATTGCGAGCTAGCCTGATTGTAAGCCACCGAGTCTTTGCTTTTACTTTTAATATTGCGTGCTAGCCAGATTGTAAGCCACTGAGTCGTTTCTCTTACTCTTAATATTGCGTGCTAGCCTGATTGTAAGCCACCGAGTCTTTGCTCTTACTCTTAATATTGCGTGCTAGCCTGATTGTAGGCCACCGAGTCTTTGCTCTTACTCTTAATATTGCGTGCTAGACTGATTGTAAGCCACCGAGTCTTTGCTCTTACTCTTAATATTGCGTGCTAGCCTGATTGTAGGCCACCGAGTCTTTGCTCTTACTCTTAATATTGCGTGCTAGCCTGATTGTAAGCCACCGAGTCTTTGCTCTTACTCTTAATATTGCGTGCTAGCCTGATTGTAGGCCATCGAGTCTTTGCTCTTACTCTTAATATTGCGTGCTAGCCTGATTGTAAGCCACCGAGTCTTTGTTCTTACTCTTAATATTGCGTGCTAGCCTGATTGTAGGCCACCGAGTCTTTGCTCTTACTCTTAATATTGCGTGCTAGCCTGATTGTAAGCCACCGAGTCTTTGCTCTTTCTCTTAATATTGCGTGCTAGCCAGATTGTAGACAACCGAGTCTTTGCTCTTACTCTTAATATTACGTGCTAGCCAGATTGTAAGCCACCGAGTCTTTGCTCTTACTCTTAATATTGCGTGCTAGCCTGATTGTAAGCCACCGAGTCTTTGCTCTTACTCTTAATATTGCGTGCTAGCCTCATTGTAGGCCACCGATTCTTTGTTCTTACTCTTAATATTGCATGCTAGCCTGATTGTAAGCCACCGAGTCTTTGCTCTTACTCTTAATATTGCGTGCTAGCCTGATTGTAGGCCACCGAGTCTTTGTTCTTACTCTTAATATTGCGTGCTAGCCAGATTGTAAGTCACCGAGTCTTTGCTCTTACTCTTAATATTGCGTGATAATCTGATTGTAAGCCACCGAGTCTTTGCTCTTACTCTTAATATTGCGTGCTAGCCTGATTGTAAGCCACCGAGTCTTTGCTCTTAATCTTAATATTGCGTGCTGGCTTGATTGTAAGCCACCGAGTCTTTGCTCTTACTCTTAATATTGCGTGCTAGCCTGATTGTAGGTCACCGAGTCTTTGCTCTTACTCTTAATATTGCGTGCTAGCCTGATTGTAAGCCACCGAGTCTTTACTCTTACTCTTAATATTGCGTGCTAGCCTGATTGTAAGCCACCGAGTCTTTGCCCTTACTCTTAATATTGCGTGCTAGCCTGATTGTAAGCCACCGAATCTTTGCTCTTACTCTTAATATTGCGTGCTAGCCTGATTGTAAGCCATCGAGTCTTTGTTCTTACTCTTAATATTGCGTGCTAGCCTGATTGTAGGCCACCGAGTCTTTACTCTTGCTCTTAATATTGCGTGCTAGCCTGATTGTAAGCCACCGAGTCTTTGCTCTTACTCTTAATATTGCGTGCTAGCCTGATTGCAAGCCACCGAGTCTTTGCTCTTACTCTTAATATTGCGTGCTAGCCTGATGGTAGGTCACCGAGTCTTTGCTCTTACTCTTAATATTGCGTGCTAGCCTGATTGTAAGCCACCGAGTCTTTGCTCTTGCTCTTAATATTGCGTGCTAGCCTGATTGTAAGCCACTGAGTCTTTGCTCTTACTCTTAATATTGCGTGCTATCCTGATTGTAAGCCACTGAGTCGTTGCTCTTACTCTTAATATTGCGTGCTATCCTGATTGTAAGCCACCGAGTATTTGTTCTTACTCTTAATATTGCGTGCTAGCCTGATTGTAGGCCACCGAGTCTTTGCTCTTACTCTTAATATTGCGTGCTAGCCTGATTGTAGGCCACCGAGTCTTTGTTCTTACTCTTAATATTGCGTGCTAGCCTGATTGTAAGCCACTGAGTCTTTGCTGTTGCTCTTAATATTGCGTGCTAGCCTGATTGTAGGCCACCGAGTCTTTGCTCTTACTCTTAATATTGCGTGCTAGCCTGATTGTAAGCCACTGAGTCGTTGCTCTTACTCTTAATATTGCGTACTAGCCTGATTGTAAGCCACCGAGTCTTTGCTCTTACTCTTAATAATGCGTGCTAGCCTGATTGTAAGCCACCGAGTCTTTGCTCTTACTCTTAATATTGCGTGCTAGCCTGATTGTAAGCCACCGAGTCTTTGCTCTTACTCTTAATATTGCGTGCTAGCCTGATTGTAGGCCACCGAGTCTTTGTTCTTACTCTTAATATTGCGTGCTAGCCTGATTGTAAGCCACTGAGTCTTTGCTCTTGCTCTTAATATTGCGTGCTAGCCTGATTGTAGGCCACCGATTCTTTGCTCTTACTCTTAATATTGCGTGCTAGCCTGATTGTAAGTCACCGAGTCTTTGCTCTTACTCTTAATATTGCGTGCTAACCTGATTGTAGGCCACCGAGTCTTTGCTCTTACTCTTAATATTGCGTGCTAGCCTGATTGTAGGCCACCGAGTCTTTGTTCTTACTCTTAATATTGCGTGCTAGCCTGATTGTAAGCCACCGAGTCTTTGCTCTTGCTCTTAATATTGTGTGCTAGCCTGAGTGTAGGCCACCGAGTCTTTGCTCTTACTCTTAATATTGCGTGCTAGCCTGATTGTAGGCCACCGAGTCTTTGCTCTTACTCTTAATATTGCGTGCTAGCCAGATTGTAAGCCACTGAGTCTTTGCTCTTACTCTTAATATTGCGTGCTAGCCTGATTGTAGGCCACCGAGTCTTTGCTCTTACTCTTAATATTGCGTGCTATCCTGATTGTAGGCCACCGAATCTTTGCTCTTACTCTTAATATTGCGTGCTAGCCTGATTGTAAGCCACTGAGTCTTTGCTCTTACTCTTAATATCGCGTGCTAGTCTGATTGTAAGCCACCGAGTCTTTGCTCTTACTCTTAATATTGCCTGCTAGCCTGATTGTAGGCCACTGAGTCTTTGCTCTTACTCTTAATATTGCGTACTAGCTTGATTGTAAGCCACCGAGTCTTTGCTCTTACTCTTAATATTGCGTGCTAGCCTGATTGTAAGCCACCGAGTCTTTGCTCTTACTCTTAATATTGCGTGCTAGCCTGATTGTAGGCCACCGAGTCTTTGCTCTTACTCTTAATATTGCGTGCTAGCCTGATTGTAGGCCACCGAGTCTTTGCTCTTACTCTTAATATTGCGTGCTAGCCTGATTGTAAGCCACTGAGTCTTTGCTCTTACTCTTAATATTGCGTGCTATCCTGATTGTAAGCCACTGAGTCTTTGCTCTTACTCTTAATATTGCGTGCTATCCTGATTGTAAGCCACCGAGTCTTTGTTCTTACTCTTAATATTGCGTGCTAGCCTGATTGTAGGCCACCGAGTCTTTGCTCTTACTCTTAATATTGCGTGCTAGCCTGATTGTAGGCCACCGAGTCTTTGTTCTTACTCTTAATATTGCGTGCTAGCCTGATTGTAAGCCACTGAGTCTTTGCTGTTGCTCTTAATATTGCGTGCTAGCCTGATTGTAGGCCACCGAGTCTTTGCTCTTACTCTTAATATTGCGTGCTATCCTGATTGTAAGCCACTGAGTCGTTGCTCTTACTCTTAATATTGCGTGCTAGCCTGATTGTAAGCCACCGAGTCTTTGCTCTTACTCTTAATAATGCGTGCTAGCCTGATTGTAAGCCACCGAGTCTTTGCTCTTACTCTTAATATTGCGTGCTAGCCTGATTGTAAGCCACCGAGTCTTTGCTCTTACTCTTAATATTGTGTGCTAGCCTGATTGTAGGCCACCGAGTCTTTGTTCTTACTCTTAATATTGCGTGCTAGCCTGATTGTAAGCCACTGAGTCTTTGCTCTTGCTCTTAATATTGCGTGCTAGCCTGATTGTAGGCCACCGATTCTTTGCTCTTACTCTTAATATTGCGTGCTAGCCTGATTGTAAGTCACCGAGTCTTTGCTCTTACTCTTAATATTGCGTGCTAACCTGATTGTAGGCCACCGAGTCTTTGCTCTTACTCTTAATATTGCGTGCTAGCCTGATTGTAGGCCACCGAGTCTTTGTTCTTACTCTTAATATTGCGTGCTAGCCTGATTGTAAGCCACTGAGTCTTTGCTCTTGCTCTTAATATTGCGTGCTAGCCTGATTGTAGGACACCGAGTCTTTTCTCTTACTCTTAATATTGCGTGCTAGCCTGATTGTAAGTCACCGAGTCTTTGCTCTTACTCTTAATATTGCGTGCTAGCCTGATTGTAGGCCACCGAGTCTTTGCTCTTACTCTTAATATTGTGTGCTAGCCTGATTGTAGGCCACCGAGTCTTTGCTCTTACTCTTAATATTGCGTGCTAGCCAGATTGTAAGCCACCGAGTCTTTGCTCTTACTCTTAATATTGCGTGCTAGCCTGATTGTAGGCCACCGAGTCTTTGCTCTTACTCTTAATATTGCGTGCTATCCTGATTGTAGGCCACCGAATCTTTGCTCTTACTCTTAATATTGCGTGCTAGCCTGATTGTAAGCCACTGAGTCTTTGCTCTTACTCTTAATACCGCGTGCTAGTCTGATTGTAAGCCACCGAGTCTTTGCTCTTACTATTAATATTGCGTGCTAGCCTGATTGTAAGCCACCGAGTCTTTGCTCTTACTCTTAATATTGCCTGCTAGCCTGATTGTAGGCCACTGAGTCTTTGCTCTTACTCTTAATATTGCGTACTAGCTTGATTGTAAGCCACCGAGTCTTTGCTCTTACTCTTAATATTGCGTGCTAGCCTGATTGTAAGCCACCGAGTCTTTGCTCTTACTCTTAATATTGCGTGCTAGCCTGATTGTAGGCCACCGAGTCTTTGCTCTTACTCTTAATATTGCGTGCTAGCCTGATTGTAAGCCACTGAGTCTTTGCTCTTACTCTTAATATTGCGTGCTAGCCTGATTGTAAGCCACTGAGTCTTTGCTCTTACTCCTAATATTGCGTGCTAGCCTGATTGTAGGCCACCGAGTCTTTGCTCTTACTCTTAATATTACGTGCTAGCCTGATTGTAAGCCACCGAGTCTTTGCTCTTACTCTTAATATTGTGTGCTAGCCTGATTGTAAGCCACCGAGTCTTTGCTCTTACTCTTAATATTGCGTGCTAGCCTGATTGTAGGCCACCGAGTCTTTGCTCTTACTCTTAATATTGCGTACTAGCTTGATTGTAAGCCACCGAGTCTTTGCTCTTACTCTTAATATTGCGTGCTAACCTGATTGTAAGCCACCGAGTCTTTGCTCTTACTCTTAATATTACGTGCTAGCCTGATTGTAGGCCACCGATTCTTTGCTCTTACTCTTAATATTGCGTGCTAGCCTGATTGTAGGCCACCGAGTCTTTGCTCTTACTCTTAATATTGCGTGCTAGCCTGATTGTAAGCCACCGAGTCTTTGTTCTTACTCTTAATATTGCGTGCTAGCCTGATTGTAGGCCACCGAGTCTTTGCTCTTACTCTTAATATTGCGTGCTAGCCTGATTGTAGGCCACCGAGTCTTTGTTCTTACTCTTAATATTGCGTGCTAGCCTGATTGTAAGCCACTGAGTCTTTGCTGTTGCTCTTAATATTGCGTGCTAGCCTGATTGTAGGCCACCGAGTCTTTGCTCTTACTCTTAATATTGCGTGCTAGCCTGATTGTAAGCCACTGAGTCGTTGCTCTTACTCTTAATATTGCGTGCTAGCCTGATTGTAAGCCACCGAGTCTTTGCTCTTACTCTTAATAATGCGTGCTAGCCTGATTGTAAGCCACCGAGTCTTTGCTCTTACTCTTAATATTGCGTGCTAGCCTGATTGTAAGCCACCGAGTCTTTGCTCTTACTCTTAATATTGTGTGCTAGCCTGATTGTAGGCCACCGAGTCTTTGTTCTTACTCTTAATATTGCGTGCTAGCCTGATTGTAAGCCACTGAGTCTTTGCTCTTGCTCTTAATATTGCGTGCTAGCCTGATTGTAGGCCACCGATTCTTTGCTCTTACTCTTAATATTGCGTGCTAGCCTGATTGTAAGTCACCGAGTCTTTGCTCTTGCTCTTAATATTGCGTGCTAACCTGATTGTAGGCCACCGAGTCTTTGCTCTTACTCTTAATATTGCGTGCTAGCCTGATTGTAGGCCACCGAGTCTTTGTTCTTACTCTTAATATTGCGTGCTAGCCTGATTGTAAGCCACTGAGTCTTTGCTCTTGCTCTTAATATTGCGTGCTAGCCTGATTGTAGGACACCGAGTCTTTTCTCTTACTCTTAATATTGCGTGCTAGCCTGATTGTAAGTCACCGAGTCTTTGCTCTTACTCTTAATATTGCGTGCTAGCCTGATTGTAGGCCACCGAGTCTTTGCTCTTACTCTTAATATTGTGTGCTAGCCTGATTGTAGGCCACCGAGTCTTTGCTCTTACTCTTAATATTGCGTGCTAGCCAGATTGTAAGCCACCGAGTCTTTGCTCTTACTCTTAATATTGCGTGCTAGCCTGATTGTAGGCCACCGAGTCTTTGCTCTTACTCTTAATATTGCGTGCTATCCTGATTGTAGGCCACCGAATCTTTGCTCTTACTCTTAATATTGCGTGCTAGCCTGATTGTAAGCCACTGAGTCTTTGCTCTTACTCTTAATACCGCGTGCTAGTCTGATTGTAAGCCACCGAGTCTTTGCTCTTACTATTAATATTGCGTGCTAGCCTGATTGTAAGCCACCGAGTCTTTGCTCTTACTCTTAATATTGCCTGCTAGCCTGATTGTAGGCCACTGAGTCTTTGCTCTTACTCTTAATATTGCGTACTAGCTTGATTGTAAGCCACCGAGTCTTTGCTCTTACTCTTAATATTGCGTGCTAGCCTGATTGTAAGCCACCGAGTCTTTGCTCTTACTCTTAATATTGCGTGCTAGCCTGATTGTAGGCCACCGAGTCTTTGCTCTTACTCTTAATATTGCGTGCTAGCCTGATTGTAAGCCACTGAGTCTTTGCTCTTACTCTTAATATTGCGTGCTAGCCTGATTGTAAGCCACTGAGTCTTTGCTCTTACTCCTAATATTGCGTGCTAGCCTGATTGTAGGCCACCGAGTCTTTGCTCTTACTCTTAATATTACGTGCTAGCCTGATTGTAAGCCACCGAGTCTTTGCTCTTACTCTTAATATTGTGTGCTAGCCTGATTGTAAGCCACCGAGTCTTTGCTCTTACTCTTAATATTGCGTGCTAGCCTGATTGTAGGCCACCGAGTCTTTGCTCTTACTCTTAATATTGCGTACTAGCTTGATTGTAAGCCACCGAGTCTTTGCTCTTACTCTTAATATTGCGTGCTAACCTGATTGTAGGCCACCGAGTCTTTGCTCTTACTCTTAATATTACGTGCTAGCCTGATTGTAGGCCACCGATTCTTTGCTCTTACTCTTAATATTGCGTGCTAGCCTGATTGTAGGCCACCGAGTCTTTGCTCTTACTCTTAATATTGCGTGCTAGCCTGATTGTAAGCCACCGAGTCTTTGTTCTTACTCTTAATATTGCGTGCTAGCCTGATTGTAGGCCACCGAGTCTTTGTTCTTACTCTTAATATTGCGTGCTAGCCTGATTGTAAGCCACCGAGTCTTTGCTCTTACTCTTAATATTGCGTGCTAGCCTGATTGTAGGCCACCGAGTCTTTGCTCTTAATCTTAATATTACGTGCTAGCCTGATTGTAAGCCATCAAGTTTTTGCTCTTACACTTAATATTGCGTGCTAGCCTGATTGTAAGCCACCGAATCTTTGCTCTTACTCTTAATATTACGTGCTAGCCTGATTGTAAGCCACCGAGTCTTTGCTCTTACTCTTAACATTGCGTGCTAGCCTGATTGTAAGCCACCGAGTCATTTCTCTTACTCTTAATATTGCGTGCTAGCCTGATTGTAGGCCACCGAGTCTTTGCTCTTACTCTTAATATTGCGTGCTAGCCTGATTGTAAGCCACCGAGTCTTTGCTTTTACTTTTAATATTGCGTGCTAGCCAGATTGTATGCCACTGAGTCGTTTCTCTTACTCTTAATATTGCGTGCTAGCCTGATTGTAGGCCACCGAGTCTTTGCTCTTACTCTTAATATTGCGTGCTAGCCTGATTGTAGGCCACCGAGTCTTTGTTCTTACTCTTAATATTGCGTGCTAGACTGATTGTAAGCCACCGAGTCTTTGCTCTTACTCTTAATATTGCGTGCTAGCCTGATTGTAGGCCACCGAGTCTTTGCTCTTACTCTTAATATTGCGTGCTAGCCTGATTGTAAGCCACCGAGTCTTTGCTCTTACTCTTAATATTGCGTGCTAGCCTGATTGTAGGCCATCGAGTCTTTGCTCTTACTCTTAATATTGCGTGCTAGCCTGATTGTAAGCCACCGAGTCTTTGTTCTTACTCTTAATATTGCGTGCTAGCCTGATTGTAGGCCACCGAGTCTTTGCACTTACTCTTAATATTGCGTGCTAGCCTGATTGTAAGCCACCGAGTCTTTGCTCTTTCTCTTAATATTGCGTGCTAGCCAGATTGTAGACCACCGAGTCTTTGCTCTTACTCTTAATATTACGTGCTAGCCAGATTGTAAGCCACCGAGTCTTTGCTCTTACTCTTAATATTGCGTGCTAGCCTGATTGTAAGCCACCGAGTCTTTGCTCTTACTCTTAATATTGCGTGCTAGCCTCATTGTAGGCCACCGATTCTTTGTTCTTACTCTTAATATTGCATGCTAGCCTGATTGTAAGCCACTGAGTCTTTGCTCTTACTCTTAATATTGCGTGCTTGCCTGATTGTAAGCCACCGAGTCTTTGCTCTTACTCTTAATATTGCGTGCTAGCCTGATTGTAGGTCACCGAGTCTTTGCTCTTACTATTAATATTGCGTGCTAGCCTGATTGTAAGCCACCGAGTCTTTACTCTTACTCTTAATATTGCGTGCTAGCCTGATTGTAAGCCACCGAGTCTTTGCCCTTACTCTTAATATTGCGTGCTAGCCTGATTGTAAGCCACCGAGTCTTTGCTCTTACTCTTAATATTGCGTGCTAGCCTGATTGTAAGCCACCGAGTCTTTGTTCTTACTCTTAATATTGCGTGCTAGCCTGATTGTAGGCCACCGAGTCTTTACTCTTGCTCTTAATATTGCGTGCTAGCCTGATTGTAAGCCACCGAGTCTTTGCTCTTACTCTTAATATTGCGTGCTAGCCTGATTGCAAGCCACCAAGTCTTTGCTCTTACTCTTAATATTGCGTGCTAGCCTGATGGTAGGTCACCGAGTCTTTGCTCTTACTCTTAATATTGCGTGCTAGCCTGATTTTAAGCCACCGAGTCTTTGCTCTTGCTCTTAATATTGCGTGCTATCCTGATTGTAAGCCACTGAGTCTTTGCTCTTACTCTTAATATTGCGTGCTATCCTGATTGTAAGCCACTGAGTCTTTGCTCTTACTCTTAATATTGCGTGCTATCCTTATTGTAAGCCACCGAGTCTTTGTTCTTACTCTTAATATTGCGTGCTAGCCTGATTGTAGGCCACCGAGTCTTTGCTCTTACTCTTAATATTGCGTGCTAGCCTGATTGTAGGCCACCGAGTCTTTGTTCTTACTCTTAATATTGCGTGCTAGCCTGATTGTAAGCCACTGAGTCTTTGCTGTTGCTCTTAATATTGCGTGCTAGCCTGATTGTAGGCCACCGAGTCTTTGCTCTTACTCTTAATATTGCGTGCTAGCCTGATTGTAAGCCACTGAGTCGTTGCTCTTACTCTTAATATTGCGTGCTAGCCTGATTGTAAGCCACCGAGTCTTTGCTCTTACTCTTAATAATGCGTGCTAGCCTGATTGTAAGCCACCGAGTCTTTGCTCTTACTCTTAATATTGCGTGCTAGCCTGATTGTAAGCCACCGAGTCTTTGCTCTTACTCTTAATATTGCGTGCTAGCCTGATTGTAGGCCACCGAGTCTTTGCTCTTACTCTTAATATTGCGTGCTAGCCTGATTGTAAGTCACCGAGTCTTTGCTCTTACTCTTAATATTGCGTGCTAGCCTGATTGTAAGCCACCGAGTCTTTGCTCTTTCTCTTACTATTGCGTGCTAGCCAGATTGTAGGCCACCGAGTCTTTGCTCTTGCTCTTAATATTACGTGCTAACCTGATTGTAAGCCACCGAGTCTTTGCTCTTACTCTTAATATTGCGCGCTAGCCTGATTGTAGGCCACCGAGTCTTTGTTCTTACTCTTAATATTGCGTGCTAGCCAGATTGTAAGCCACCGAGTCTTTGCTCTTACTCTTAATATTGCGTGCTAGTCTGATCGTAGGCCACCGAGTCTTTGCTCTTACTCTTAATATTACGTGCTAGCCTGATTGTAGGCCACCGAGTCTTTGTTCTTACTCTTAATATTGCGTGCTAGCCTGATTGTAAGCCACTGAGTCTTTACTCTTGCTCTTAATATTGCGTGCTAGCCTGATTGTAGGACACCGAGTCTTTTCTCTTACTCTTAATATTGCGTGCTAGCCTGATTGTAGGCCACCGGGTCTTTGCTCTTACTCTTAATATTGCGTGCTAGCCTGATTGTAGGCCACCGAGTCTTTGCTCTTACTCTTAATATTGCGTGCTAGCCTGATTGTAAGCCACCGAGTCTTTGCTCTTACTCTTAATATTGCGTGCTAGCCTGATTGTAGGCCACCGAGTCTTTGCTCTTACTCTTAATATTGCGTGCTATCCTGATTGTAGGCCACCGAATCTTTGCTCTTACTCTTAATATTGCGTGCTAGCCTGATTGTAAGCCACTGAGTCTTTGCTCTTACTCTTAATATCGCGTGCTGGTCTGATTGTAAGCCACCGAGTCTTTGCTCTTACTCTTAATATTGCGTGCTAGCCTGATTGTAAGCCATCGAGTCTTTGCTCTTACTCTTAATATTGCCTGCTAGCCTGATTGTAGGCCACTGAGTCTTTGCTCTTACTCTTAATATTGCGTACTAGCTTGATTGTAAGCCACCGAGTCTTTGCTCTTACTCTTAATATTGCGTGCTAACCTGATTGTAAGCCACTGAGTCTTTGCTCTTACTCTTAATATTGCGTGCTAGCCTGATTGTAGGCCACCGAGTCTTTGCTCTTACTCTTAATATTGCGTGCTAGCCTGATTGTAGGCCACTGAGTCTTTGCTCTTACTCTTAATATTGCGTGCTAGCCTGATTGTAAGCCACTGAGTCTTTGCTCTTACTCTTAATATTGCGTGCTAGCCTGATTGTAAGCCACTGAGTCTTTGCTCTTACTCCTAATATTGCGTGCTAGCCTGATTTTAGGCCACCGAGTCTTTGCTCTTACTCTTAATATTACGTGCTAGCCTGATTGTAAGCCACCGAGTCTTTGCTCTTACTCTTAATATTGTGTGCTAGCCTGATTGTAAGCCACCGAGTCTTTGCTCTTACTCTTAATATTGCGTGCTAGCCTGATTGTAGGCCACCGTGTCTTTGCTCTTACTCTTAATATTGCGTACTAGCTTGATTGTAAGCCACTGAGTCTTTGCTCTTACTCTTAATATTGCGTGCTAACCTGATTGTAAGCCACCGAGTCTTTGCTCTTACTCTTAATATTGCGTGCTAGCCTGATTGTAGGCCACCGAGTCTTTGCTCTTACTCTTAATATTGCGTGCTAGCCTGATTGTAGGCCACCGAGTCTTTGCTCTTACTCTTAATATTGCGTGCTAGCCTGATTGTAAGCCACCGAGTCTTTGCTCTTACTCTTAATATTGCGTGCTAGCCTGATTGTAGGCCACCGAGTCTTTGTTCTTACTCTTAATATTGCGTGCTAGCCTGATTGTAAGCCACCGAGTCTTTGCTCTTACTCTTAATATTGCGTGCTAGCCTGATTGTAGGCCACCGAGTCTTTGCTCTTAATCTTAATATTACGTGCTAGCCTGATTGTAAGCCACCAAGTTTTTGCTCTTACACTTAATATTGCGTGCTAGCCTGATTGTAAGCCACCGAATCTTTGCTCTTACTCTTAATATTACGTGCTAGCCTGATTGTAAGCCACCGAGTCTTTGCTCTTACTCTTAACATTGCGTGCTAGCCTGATTGTAAGCCACCGAGTCATTTCTCTTACTCTTAATATTGCGTGCTAGCCTGATTGTAGGCCACCGAGTCTTTGCTCTTACTCTTAATATTGCGAGCTAGCCTGATTGTAGGCCACCGAGTCTTTGCTTTTACTTTTAATATTGCGTGCTAGCCAGATTGTATGCCACTGAGTCGTTTCTCTTACTCTTAATATTGCGTGCTAGCCTGATTGTAAGCCACCGAGTCTTTGCTCTTACTCTTAATATTGCGTGCTAGCCTGATTGTAGGCCACCGAGTCTTTGCTCTTACTCTTAATATTGCGTGCTAGACTGATTGTAAGCCACCGAGTCTTTGCTCTTACTCTTAATATTGCGTGCTAGCCTGATTGTAGGCCACCGAGTCTTTGCTCTTACTCTTAATATTGCGTGCTAGCCTGATTGTAAGCCACCGAGTCTTTGCTCTTACTCTTAATATTGCGTGCTAGCCTGATTGTAGGCCATCGAGTCTTTGCTCTTACTCTTAATATTGCGTGCTAGCCTGATTGTAAGCCACCGAGTCTTTGTTCTTACTCTTAATATTGCGTGCTAGCCTGATTGTAGGCCACCGAGTCTTTGCTCTTACTCTTAATATTGCGTGCTAGCCTGATTGTAAGCCACCGAGTCTTTGCTCTTTCTCTTAATATTGCGTGCTAGCCAGATTGTAGACCACCGAGTCTTTGCTCTTACTCTTAATATTACGTGCTAGCCAGATTGTAAGCCACCGAGTCTTTGCTCTTACTCTTAATATTGCGTGCTAGCCTGATTGTAAGCCACCGAGTCTTTGCTCTTACTCTTAATATTGCGTGCTAGCCTCATTGTAGGCCACCGATTCTTTGTTCTTACTCTTAATATTGCATGCTAGCCTGATTGTAAGCCACCGAGTCTTTGCTCTTACTCTTAATATTGCGTGCTAGCCTGATTGTAGGCCACCGAGTCTTTGTTCTTACTCTTAATATTGCGTGCTAGCCAGATTGTAAGTCACCGAGTCTTTGCTCTTACTCTTAATATTGCGTGATAATCTGATTGTAAGCCACCGAGTCTTTGCTCTTACTCTTAATATTGCGTGCTAGCCTGATTGTAAGCCACCGAGTCTTTGCTCTTAATCTTAATATTGCGTGCTAGCTTGATTGTAAGCCACCGAGTCTTTGCTCTTACTCTTAATATTGCGTGCTAGCCTGATTGTAGGTCACCGAGTCTTTGCTCTTACTCTTAATATTGCGTGCTAGCCTGATTGTAAGCCACCGAGTCTTTACTCTTACTCTTAATATTGCGTGCTAGCCTGATTGTAAGCCACCGAGTCTTTGCCCTTACTCTTAATATTGCGTGCTAGCCTGATTGTAAGCCACCGAATCTTTGCTCTTACTCTTAATATTGCGTGCTAGCCTGATTGTAAGCCACCGAGTCTTTGTTCTTACTCTTAATATTGCGTGCTAGCCTGATTGTAGGCCACCGAGTCTTTACTCTTGCTCTTAATATTGCGTGCTAGCCTGATTGTAAGCCACCGAGTCTTTGCTCTTACTCTTAATATTGCGTGCTAGCCTGATTGCAAGCCACCGAGTCTTTGCTCTTACTCTTAATATTGCGTGCTAGCCTGATGGTAGGTCACCGAGTCTTTGCTCTTACTCTTAATATTGCGTGCTAGCCTGATTGTAAGCCACCGAGTCTTTGCTCTTGCTCTTAATATTGCGTGCTAGCCTGATTGTAAGCCACTGAGTCTTTGCTCTTACTCTTAATATTGCGTGCTATCCTGATTGTAAGCCACTGAGTCGTTGCTCTTACTCTTAATATTGCGTGCTATCCTGATTGTAAGCCACCGAGTATTTGTTCTTACTCTTAATATTGCGTGCTAGCCTGATTGTAGGCCACCGAGTCTTTGCTCTTACTCTTAATATTGCGTGCTAGCCTGATTGTAGGCCACCGAGTCTTTGTTCTTACTCTTAATATTGCGTGCTAGCCTGATTGTAAGCCACTGAGTCTTTGCGGTTGCTCTTAATATTGCGTGCTAGCCTGATTGTAGGCCACCGAGTCTTTGCTCTTACTCTTAATATTGCGTGCTAGCCTGATTGTAAGCCACTGAGTCGTTGCTCTTACTCTTAATATTGCGTACTAGCCTCATTGTAAGCCACCGAGTCTTTGCTCTTACTCTTAATAATGCGTGCTAGCCTGATTGTAAGCCACCGAGTCTTTGCTCTTACTCTTAATATTGCGTGCTAGCCTGATTGTAAGCCACCGAGTCTTTGCTCTTACTCTTAATATTGCGTGCTAGCCTGATTGTAGGCCACCGAGTCTTTGTTCTTACTCTTAATATTGCGTGCTAGCCTGATTGTAAGCCACTGAGTCTTTGCTCTTGCTCTTAATATTGCGTGCTAGCCTGATTGTAGGCCACCGATTCTTTGCTCTTACTCTTAATATTGCGTGCTAGCCTGATTGTAAGTCACCGAGTCTTTGCTCTTACTCTTAATATTGCGTGCTAACCTGATTGTAGGCCACCGAGTCTTTGCTCTTACTCTTAATATTGCGTGCTAGCCTGATTGTAGGCCACCGAGTCTTTGTTCTTACTCTTAATATTGCGTGCTAGCCTGATTGTAAGCCACCGAGTCTTTGCTCTTGCTCTTAATATTGTGTGCTAGCCTGATTGTAGGACACAGAGTCTTTTCTCTTACTCTTAATATTGCGTGCTAGCCTGATTGTAAGTCACCGAGTCTTTGCTCTTACTCTTAATATTGCGTGCTAGCCTGAGTGTAGGCCACCGAGTCTTTGCTCTTACTCTTAATATTGCGTGCTAGCCTGATTGTAGGCCACCGAGTCTTTGCTCTTACTCTTAATATTGCGTGCTAGCCAGATTGTAAGCCACTGAGTCTTTGCTCTTACTCTTAATATTGCGTGCTAGCCTGATTGTAGGCCACCGAGTCTTTGCTCTTACTCTTAATATTGCGTGCTATCCTGATTGTAGGCCACCGAATCTTTGCTCTTACTCTTAATATTGCGTGCTAGCCTGATTGTAAGCCACTGAGTCTTTGCTCTTACTCTTAATATCGCGTGCTAGTCTGATTGTAAGCCACCGAGTCTTTGCTCTTACTCTTAATATTGCGTGCTAGCCTGATTGTAGGCCACTGAGTCTTTGCTCTTACTCTTAATATTGCGTACTAGCTTGATTGTAAGCCACCGAGTCTTTGCTCTTACTCTTAATATTGCGTGCTAGCCTGATTGTAAGCCACCGAGTCTTTGCTCTTACTCTTAATATTGCGTGCTAGCCTGATTGTAGGCCACCGAGTCTTTGCTCTTACTCTTAATATTGCGTGCTAGCCTGATTGTAGGCCACCGAGTCTTTGCTCTTACTCTTAATATTGCGTGCTAGCCTGATTGTAAGCCACTGAGTCTTTGCTCTTACTCTTAATATTGCGTGCTATCCTGATTGGAAGCCACTGAGTCTTTGCTCTTACTCTTAATATTGCGTGCTGTCCTGATTGTAAGCCACCGAGTCTTTGTTCTTACTCTTAATATTGCGTGCTAGCCTGATTGTAGGCCACCGAGTCTTTGCTCTTACTCTTAATATTGCGTGCTAGCCTGATTGTAGGCCACCGAGTCTTTGTTCTTACTCTTAATATTGCGTGCTAGCCTGATTGTAAGCCACTGAGTCTTTGCTGTTGCTCTTAATATTGCGTGCTAGCCTGATTGTAGGCCACCGAGTCTTTGCTCTTACTCTTAATATTGCGTGCTAGCCTGATTGTAAGCCACTGAGTCGTTGCTCTTACTCTTAATATTGCGTGCTAGCCTGATTGTAAGCCACCGAGTCTTTGCTCTTACTCTTAATAATGCGTGCTAGCCTGATTGTAAGCCACCGAGTCTTTGCTCTTACTCTTAATATTGCGTGCTAGCCTGATTGTAAGCCACCGAGTCTTTGCTCTTACTCTTAATATTGTGTGCTAGCCTGATTGTAGGCCACCGAGTCTTTGTTCTTACTCTTAATATTGCGTGCTAGCCTGATTGTAAGCCACTGAGTCTTTGCTCTTGCTCTTAATATTGCGTGCTAGCCTGATTGTAGGCCACCGATTCTTTGCTCTTACTCTTAATATTGCGTGCTAGCCTGATTGTAAGTCACCGAGTCTTTGCTCTTACTCTTAATATTGCGTGCTAACCTGATTGGAGGCCACCGAGTCTTTGCTCTTACTCTTAATATTGCGTGCTAGCCTGATTGTAGGCCACCGAGTCTTTGTTCTTACTCTTAATATTGCGTGCTAGCCTGATTGTAAGCCACTGAGTCTTTGCTCTTGCTCTTAATATTGCGTGCTAGCCTGATTGTAGGACACCGAGTCTTTTCTCTTACTCTTAATATTGCGTGCTAGCCTGATTGTAAGTCACCGAGTCTTTGCTCTTACTCTTAATATTGCGTGCTAGCCTGATTGTAGGCCACCGAGTCTTTGCTCTTACTCTTAATATTGTGTGCTAGCCTGATTGTAGGCCACCGAGTCTTTGCTCTTACTCTTAATATTGCGTGCTAGCCAGATTGTATGCCACCGAGTCTTTGCTCTTACTCTTAATATTGCGTGCTAGCCTGATTGTAGGCCACCGAGTCTTTGCTCCTACTCTTAATATTGCGTGCTATCCTGATTGTAGGCCACCGAATCTTTGCTCTTACTCTTAATATTGCGTGCTAGCCTGATTGTAAGCCACTGAGTCTTTGCTCTTACTCTTAATATCGCGTGCTAGTCTGATTGTAAGCCACCGAGTCTTTGCTCTTACTATTAATATTGCGTGCTAGCCTGATTGTAAGCCACCGAGTCTTTGCTCTTACTCTTAATATTGCCTGCTAGCCTGATTGTAGGCCACTGAGTCTTTGCTCTTACTCTTAATATTGCGTACTAGCTTGATTGTAAGCCACCGAGTCTTTGCTCTTACTCTTAATATTGCGTGCTAGCCTGATTGTAAGCCACCGAGTCTTTGCTCTTACTCTTAATATTGCGTGCTAGCCTGATTGTAGGCCACCGAGTCTTTGCTCTTACTCTTAATATTGCGTGCTAGCCTGATTGTAAGCCACTGAGTCTTTGCTCTTACTCTTAATATTGCGTGCTAGCCTGATTGTAAGCCACTGAGTCTTTGCTCTTACTCCTAATATTGCGTGCTAGCCTGATTGTAGGCCACCGAGTCTTTGCTCTTACTCTTAATATTACGTGCTAGCCTGATTGTAAGCCACCGAGTCTTTGCTCTTACTCTTAATATTGTGTGCTAGCCTGATTGTAAGCCACCGAGTCTTTGCTCTTACTCTTAATATTGCGTGCTAGCCTGATTGTAGGCCACCGAGTCTTTGCTCTTACTCTTAATATTGCGTACTAGCTTGATTGTAAGCCACCGAGTCTTTGCTCTTACTCTTAATATTGCGTGCTAACCTGATTGTAAGCCACCGAGTCTTTGCTCTTACTCTTAATATTACGTGCTAGCCTGATTGTAGGCCACCGATTCTTTGCTCTTACTCTTAATATTGCGTGCTAGCCTGATTGTAGGCCACCGAGTCTTTGCTCTTACTCTTAATATTGCGTGCTAGCCTGATTGTAGGCCACCGAGTCTTTGCTCTTACTCTTAATATTGCGTGCTAGCCTGATTGTAGGCCACCGAGTCTTTGCTCTTACTCTTAATATTGCGTGCTAGCCTGATTGTAAGCCACCGAGTCTTTGCTCTTACTCTTAATATTGCGTGCTAGCCTGATTGTAGGCCACCGAGTCTTTGTTCTTACTCTTAATATTGCGTGCTAGCCTGATTGTAAGCCACCGAGTCTTTGCTCTTACTCTTAATATTGCGTGCTAGCCTGATTGTAGGCCACCGAGTCTTTGCTCTTAATCTTAATATTACGTGCTAGCCTGATTGTAAGCCACCAAGTTTTTGCTCTTACACTTAATATTGCGTGCTAGCCTGATTGTAAGCCACCGAATCTTTGCTCTTACTCTTAATATTACGTGCTAGCCTGATTGTAAGCCACCGAGTCTTTGCTCTTACTCTTAACATTGCGTGCTAGCCTGATTGTAAGCCACCGAGTCATTTCTCTTACTCTTAATATTGCGTGCTAGCCTGATTGTAGGCCACCGAGTCTTTGCTCTTACTCTTAATATTGCGAGCTAGCCTGATTGTAGGCCACCGAGTCTTTGCTTTTACTTTTAATATTGCGTGCTAGCCAGATTGTATGCCACTGAGTCGTTTCTCTTACTCTTAATATTGCGTGCTAGCCTGATTGTAAGCCACCGAGTCTTTGCTCTTACTCTTAATATTGCGTGCTAGCCTGATTGTAGGCCACCGAGTCTTTGCTCTTACTCTTAATATTGCGTGCTAGACTGATTGTAAGCCACCGAGTCTTTGCTCTTACTCTTAATATTGCGTGCTAGCCTGATTGTAGGCCACCGAGTCTTTGCTCTTACTCTTAATATTGCGTGCTAGCCTGATTGTAAGCCACCGAGTCTTTGCTCTTACTCTTAATATTGCGTGCTAGCCTGATTGTAGGCCATCGAGTCTTTGCTCTTACTCTTAATATTGCGTGCTAGCCTGATTGTAAGCCACCGAGTCTTTGTTCTTACTCTTAATATTGCGTGCTAGCCTGATTGTAGGCCACCGAGTCTTTGCTCTTACTCTTAATATTGCGTGCTAGCCTGATTGTAAGCCACCGAGTCTTTGCTCTTTCTCTTAATATTGCGTGCTAGCCAGATTGTAGACCACCGAGTCTTTGCTCTTACTCTTAATATTACGTGCTAGCCAGATTGTAAGCCACCGAGTCTTTGCTCTTACTCTTAATATTGCGTGCTAGCCTGATTGTAAGCCACCGAGTCTTTGCTCTTACTCTTAATATTGCGTGCTAGCCTCATTGTAGGCCACCGATTCTTTGTTCTTACTCTTAATATTGCATGCTAGCCTGATTGTAAGCCACCGAGTCTTTGCTCTTACTCTTAATATTGCGTGCTAGCCTGATTGTAGGCCACCGAGTCTTTGTTCTTACTCTTAATATTGCGTGCTAGCCAGATTGTAAGTCACCGAGTCTTTGCTCTTACTCTTAATATTGCGTGATAATCTGATTGTAAGCCACCGAGTCTTTGCTCTTACTCTTAATATTGCGTGCTAGCCTGATTGTAAGCCACCGAGTCTTTGCTCTTAATCTTAATATTGCGTGCTAGCTTGATTGTAAGCCACCGAGTCTTTGCTCTTACTCTTAATATTGCGTGCTAGCCTGATTGTAGGTCACCGAGTCTTTGCTCTTACTCTTAATATTGCGTGCTAGCCTGATTGTAAGCCACCGAGTCTTTACTCTTACTCTTAATATTGCGTGCTAGCCTGATTGTAAGCCACCGAGTCTTTGCCCTTACTCTTAATATTGCGTGCTAGCCTGATTGTAAGCCACCGAATCTTTGCTCTTACTCTTAATATTGCGTGCTAGCCTGATTGTAAGCCACCGAGTCTTTGTTCTTACTCTTAATATTGCGTGCTAGCCTGATTGTAGGCCACCGAGTCTTTACTCTTGCTCTTAATATTGCGTGCTAGCCTGATTGTAAGCCACCGAGTCTTTGCTCTTACTCTTAATATTGCGTGCTAGCCTGATTGCAAGCCACCGAGTCTTTGCTCTTACTCTTAATATTGCGTGCTAGCCTGATGGTAGGTCACCGAGTCTTTGCTCTTACTCTTAATATTGCGTGCTAGCCTGATTGTAAGCCACCGAGTCTTTGCTCTTGCTCTTAATATTGCGTGCTAGCCTGATTGTAAGCCACTGAGTCTTTGCTCTTACTCTTAATATTGCGTGCTATCCTGATTGTAAGCCACTGAGTCGTTGCTCTTACTCTTAATATTGCGTGCTATCCTGATTGTAAGCCACCGAGTATTTGTTCTTACTCTTAATATTGCGTGCTAGCCTGATTGTAGGCCACCGAGTCTTTGCTCTTACTCTTAATATTGCGTGCTAGCCTGATTGTAGGCCACCGAGTCTTTGTTCTTACTCTTAATATTGCGTGCTAGCCTGATTGTAAGCCACTGAGTCTTTGCGGTTGCTCTTAATATTGCGTGCTAGCCTGATTGTAGGCCACCGAGTCTTTGCTCTTACTCTTAATATTGCGTGCTAGCCTGATTGTAAGCCACTGAGTCGTTGCTCTTACTCTTAATATTGCGTACTAGCCTCATTGTAAGCCACCGAGTCTTTGCTCTTACTCTTAATAATGCGTGCTAGCCTGATTGTAAGCCACCGAGTCTTTGCTCTTACTCTTAATATTGCGTGCTAGCCTGATTGTAAGCCACCGAGTCTTTGCTCTTACTCTTAATATTGCGTGCTAGCCTGATTGTAGGCCACCGAGTCTTTGTTCTTACTCTTAATATTGCGTGCTAGCCTGATTGTAAGCCACTGAGTCTTTGCTCTTGCTCTTAATATTGCGTGCTAGCCTGATTGTAGGCCACCGATTCTTTGCTCTTACTCTTAATATTGCGTGCTAGCCTGATTGTAAGTCACCGAGTCTTTGCTCTTACTCTTAATATTGCGTGCTAACCTGATTGTAGGCCACCGAGTCTTTGCTCTTACTCTTAATATTGCGTGCTAGCCTGATTGTAGGCCACCGAGTCTTTGTTCTTACTCTTAATATTGCGTGCTAGCCTGATTGTAAGCCACCGAGTCTTTGCTCTTGCTCTTAATATTGTGTGCTAGCCTGATTGTAGGACACAGAGTCTTTTCTCTTACTCTTAATATTGCGTGCTAGCCTGATTGTAAGTCACCGAGTCTTTGCTCTTACTCTTAATATTGCGTGCTAGCCTGAGTGTAGGCCACCGAGTCTTTGCTCTTACTCTTAATATTGCGTGCTAGCCTGATTGTAGGCCACCGAGTCTTTGCTCTTACTCTTAATATTGCGTGCTAGCCAGATTGTAAGCCACTGAGTCTTTGCTCTTACTCTTAATATTGCGTGCTAGCCTGATTGTAGGCCACCGAGTCTTTGCTCTTACTCTTAATATTGCGTGCTATCCTGATTGTAGGCCACCGAATCTTTGCTCTTACTCTTAATATTGCGTGCTAGCCTGATTGTAAGCCACTGAGTCTTTGCTCTTACTCTTAATATCGCGTGCTAGTCTGATTGTAAGCCACCGAGTCTTTGCTCTTACTCTTAATATTGCGTGCTAGCCTGATTGTAGGCCACTGAGTCTTTGCTCTTACTCTTAATATTGCGTACTAGCTTGATTGTAAGCCACCGAGTCTTTGCTCTTACTCTTAATATTGCGTGCTAGCCTGATTGTAAGCCACCGAGTCTTTGCTCTTACTCTTAATATTGCGTGCTAGCCTGATTGTAGGCCACCGAGTCTTTGCTCTTACTCTTAATATTGCGTGCTAGCCTGATTGTAGGCCACCGAGTCTTTGCTCTTACTCTTAATATTGCGTGCTAGCCTGATTGTAAGCCACTGAGTCTTTGCTCTTACTCTTAATATTGCGTGCTATCCTGATTGGAAGCCACTGAGTCTTTGCTCTTACTCTTAATATTGCGTGCTGTCCTGATTGTAAGCCACCGAGTCTTTGTTCTTACTCTTAATATTGCGTGCTAGCCTGATTGTAGGCCACCGAGTCTTTGCTCTTACTCTTAATATTGCGTGCTAGCCTGATTGTAGGCCACCGAGTCTTTGTTCTTACTCTTAATATTGCGTGCTAGCCTGATTGTAAGCCACTGAGTCTTTGCTGTTGCTCTTAATATTGCGTGCTAGCCTGATTGTAGGCCACCGAGTCTTTGCTCTTACTCTTAATATTGCGTGCTAGCCTGATTGTAAGCCACTGAGTCGTTGCTCTTACTCTTAATATTGCGTGCTAGCCTGATTGTAAGCCACCGAGTCTTTGCTCTTACTCTTAATAATGCGTGCTAGCCTGATTGTAAGCCACCGAGTCTTTGCTCTTACTCTTAATATTGCGTGCTAGCCTGATTGTAAGCCACCGAGTCTTTGCTCTTACTCTTAATATTGTGTGCTAGCCTGATTGTAGGCCACCGAGTCTTTGTTCTTACTCTTAATATTGCGTGCTAGCCTGATTGTAAGCCACTGAGTCTTTGCTCTTGCTCTTAATATTGCGTGCTAGCCTGATTGTAGGCCACCGATTCTTTGCTCTTACTCTTAATATTGCGTGCTAGCCTGATTGTAAGTCACCGAGTCTTTGCTCTTACTCTTAATATTGCGTGCTAACCTGATTGGAGGCCACCGAGTCTTTGCTCTTACTCTTAATATTGCGTGCTAGCCTGATTGTAGGCCACCGAGTCTTTGTTCTTACTCTTAATATTGCGTGCTAGCCTGATTGTAAGCCACTGAGTCTTTGCTCTTGCTCTTAATATTGCGTGCTAGCCTGATTGTAGGACACCGAGTCTTTTCTCTTACTCTTAATATTGCGTGCTAGCCTGATTGTAAGTCACCGAGTCTTTGCTCTTACTCTTAATATTGCGTGCTAGCCTGATTGTAGGCCACCGAGTCTTTGCTCTTACTCTTAATATTGTGTGCTAGCCTGATTGTAGGCCACCGAGTCTTTGCTCTTACTCTTAATATTGCGTGCTAGCCAGATTGTATGCCACCGAGTCTTTGCTCTTACTCTTAATATTGCGTGCTAGCCTGATTGTAGGCCACCGAGTCTTTGCTCCTACTCTTAATATTGCGTGCTATCCTGATTGTAGGCCACCGAATCTTTGCTCTTACTCTTAATATTGCGTGCTAGCCTGATTGTAAGCCACTGAGTCTTTGCTCTTACTCTTAATATCGCGTGCTAGTCTGATTGTAAGCCACCGAGTCTTTGCTCTTACTATTAATATTGCGTGCTAGCCTGATTGTAAGCCACCGAGTCTTTGCTCTTACTCTTAATATTGCCTGCTAGCCTGATTGTAGGCCACTGAGTCTTTGCTCTTACTCTTAATATTGCGTACTAGCTTGATTGTAAGCCACCGAGTCTTTGCTCTTACTCTTAATATTGCGTGCTAGCCTGATTGTAAGCCACCGAGTCTTTGCTCTTACTCTTAATATTGCGTGCTAGCCTGATTGTAGGCCACCGAGTCTTTGCTCTTACTCTTAATATTGCGTGCTAGCCTGATTGTAAGCCACTGAGTCTTTGCTCTTACTCTTAATATTGCGTGCTAGCCTGATTGTAAGCCACTGAGTCTTTGCTCTTACTCCTAATATTGCGTGCTAGCCTGATTGTAGGCCACCGAGTCTTTGCTCTTACTCTTAATATTACGTGCTAGCCTGATTGTAAGCCACCGAGTCTTTGCTCTTACTCTTAATATTGTGTGCTAGCCTGATTGTAAGCCACCGAGTCTTTGCTCTTACTCTTAATATTGCGTGCTAGCCTGATTGTAGGCCACCGAGTCTTTGCTCTTACTCTTAATATTGCGTACTAGCTTGATTGTAAGCCACCGAGTCTTTGCTCTTACTCTTAATATTGCGTGCTAACCTGATTGTAAGCCACCGAGTCTTTGCTCTTACTCTTAATATTACGTGCTAGCCTGATTGTAGGCCACCGATTCTTTGCTCTTACTCTTAATATTGCGTGCTAGCCTGATTGTAGGCCACCGAGTCTTTGCTCTTACTCTTAATATTGCGTGCTAGCCTGATTGTAAGCCACCGAGTCTTTGTTCTTACTCTTAATATTGCGTGCTAGCCTGATTGTAGGCCACCGAGTCTTTGTTCTTACTCTTAATATTGCGTGCTAGCCTGATTGTAAGCCACCGAGTCTTTGCTCTTACTCTTAATATTGCGTGCTAGCCTGATTGTAGGCCACCGAGTCTTTGCTCTTAATCTTAATATTACGTGCTAGCCTGATTGTAAGCCATCAAGTTTTTGCTCTTACACTTAATATTGCGTGCTAGCCTGATTGTAAGCCACCGAATCTTTGCTCTTACTCTTAATATTACGTGCTAGCCTGATTGTAAGCCACCGAGTCTTTGCTCTTACTCTTAACATTGCGTGCTAGCCTGATTGTAAGCCACCGAGTCATTTCTCTTACTCTTAATATTGCGTGCTAGCCTGATTGTAGGCCACCGAGTCTTTGCTCTTACTCTTAATATTGCGTGCTAGCATGATTGTAAGCCACCGAGTCTTTGCTTTTACTTTTAATATTGCGTGCTAGCCAGATTGTATGCCACTGAGTCGTTTCTCTTACTCTTAATATTGCGTGCTAGCCTGATTGTAAGCCACCGAGTCTTTGCTCTTACTCTTAATATTGCGTGCTAGCCTGATTGTAGGCCACCGAGTCTTTGCTCTTACTCTTAATATTGCGTGCTAGACTGATTGTAAGCCACCGAGTCTTTGCTCTTACTCTTAATATTGCGTGCTAGCCTGATTGTAGGCCACCGAGTCTTTGCTCTTACTCTTAATATTGCGTGCTAGCCTGATTGTAAGCCACCGAGTCTTTGCTCTTACTCTTAATATTGCGTGCTAGCCTGATTGTAGGCCATCGAGTCTTTGCTCTTACTCTTAATATTGCGTGCTAGCCTGATTGTAAGCCACCGAGTCTTTGTTCTTACTCTTAATATTGCGTGCTAGCCTGATTGTAGGCCACCGAGTCTTTGCACTTACTCTTAATATTGCGTGCTAGCCTGATTGTAAGCCACCGAGTCTTTGCTCTTTCTCTTAATATTGCGTGCTAGCCAGATTGTAGACCACCGAGTCTTTGCTCTTACTCTTAATATTACGTGCTAGCCAGATTGTAAGCCACCGAGTCTTTGCTCTTACTCTTAATATTGCGTGCTAGCCTGATTGTAAGCCACCGAGTCTTTGCTCTTACTCTTAATATTGCGTGCTAGCCTCATTGTAGGCCACCGATTCTTTGTTCTTACTCTTAATATTGCATGCTAGCCTGATTGTAAGCCACTGAGTCTTTGCTCTTACTCTTAATATTGCGTGCTAGCCTGATTGTAGGCCACCGAGTCTTTGCTCTTACTCTTAATATTGCGTGCTAGCCAGATTGTAAGTCACCGAGTCTTTGCTCTTACTCTTAATATTGCGTGATAATCTGATTGTAAGCCACCGAGTCTTTGCTCTTACTCTTAATATTGCGTGCTAGCCTGATTGTAAGCCACCGAGTCTTTGCTCTTACTCTTAATATTGCGTGCTTGCCTGATTGTAAGCCACCGAGTCTTTGCTCTTACTCTTAATATTGCGTGCTAGCCTGATTGTAGGTCACCGAGTCTTTGCTCTTACTCTTAATATTGCGTGCTAGCCTGATTGTAAGCCACCGAGTCTTTACTCTTACTCTTAATATTGCGTGCTAGCCTGATTGTAAGCCACCGAGTCTTTGCCCTTACTCTTAATATTGCGTGCTAGCCTGATTGTAAGCCACCGAGTCTTTGCTCTTACTCTTAATATTGCGTGCTAGCCTGATTGTAAGCCACCGAGTCTTTGTTCTTACTCTTAATATTGCGTGCTAGCCTGATTGTAGGCCACCGAGTCTTTACTCTTGCTCTTAATATTGCGTGCTAGCCTGATTGTAAGCCACCGAGTCTTTGCTCTTACTCTTAATATTGCGTGCTAGCCTGATTGCAAGCCACCAAGTCTTTGCTCTTACTCTTAATATTGCGTGCTAGCCTGATGGTAGGTCACCGAGTCTTTGCTCTTACTCTTAATATTGCGTGCTAGCCTGATTTTAAGCCACCGAGTCTTTGCTCTTGCTCTTAATATTGCGTGCTAGCCTGATTGTAAGCCACTGAGTCTTTGCTCTTACTCTTAATATTGCGTGCTATCCTGATTGTAAGCCACTGAGTCTTTGCTCTTACTCTTAATATTGCGTGCTATCCTGATTGTAAGCCACCGAGTCTTTGTTCTTACTCTTAATATTGCGTGCTAGCCTGATTGTAGGCCACCGAGTCTTTGCTCTTACTCTTAATATTGCGTGCTAGCCTGATTGTAGGCCACCGAGTCTTTGTTCTTACTCTTAATATTGCGTGCTAGCCTGATTGTAAGCCACTGAGTCTTTGCTGTTGCTCTTAATATTGCGTGCTAGCCTGATTGTAAGCCACCGAGTCTTTGTTCTTACTCTTAATAATGCGTGCTAGCCTGATTGTAAGCCACCGAGTCTTTGCTCTTACTCTTAATATTGCGTGCTAGCCTGATTGTAAGCCACCGAGTCTTTGCTCTTACTCTTAATATTGCGTGCTAGCCTGATTGTAGGCCACCGAGTCTTTGCTCTTACTCTTAATATTGCGTGCTAGCCTGATTGTAAGTCACCAAGTCTTTGCTCTTACTCTTAATATTGCGTGCTAGCCTGATTGTAAGCCACCGAGTCTTTGCTCTTTCTCTTAATATTGCGTGCTAGCCAGATTGTAGGCCACCGAGTCTTTGCTCTTGCTCTTAATATTACGTGCTAACCTGATTGTAAGCCACCGAGTCTTTGCTCTTACTCTTAATATTGCGCGCTAGCCTGATTGTAGGCCACCGAGTCTTTGTTCTTACTCTTAATATTGCGTGCTAGCCAGATTGTAAGCCACCGAGTCTTTGCTCTTACTCTTAATATTGCGTGCTAGTCTGATCGTAGGCCACCGAGTCTTTGCTCTTACTCTTAATATTACGTGCTAGCCTGATTGTAAGCCACCGAGTCTTTGCTCTTACTCTTAATATTGCGTGCTAGCCAGATTGTAGGCCACCGAGTCTTTGCTCTTACTCTTAATATTGCGTGCTAGCCTGATTGTAAGCCACCGAGTCTTTGCTCTTACTCTTAATCTTGCGTGCTAGCCTGATTGTAGGCCACCGAGTCTTTGTTCTTACTCTTAATATTGCGTGCTAGCCTGATTGTAAGCCACTGAGTCTTTGCTCTTGCTCTTAATATTGCGTGCTAGCCTGATTGTAGGCCACCGATTCTTTGCTCTTACTCTTAATATTGCGTGCTAGCCTGATTGTAAGTCACCGAGTCTTTGCTCTTACTCTTAATATTGCGTGATAGCCTGATTGTAGGCCACCGAGTCTTTGCTCTTACTCTTAATATTGCGTGCTAGCCTGATTGTAGGCCACCGAGTCTTTGTTCTTACTCTTAATATTGCGTGCTAGCCTGATTGTAAGCCACCGAGTCTTTGCTCTTACTCTTAATATTGCGTGCTAGCCTGATTGTAGGCCACCGAGTCTTTGCTCTTACTCTTAATATTGCGCGCTAGCCTGATTGTAGGCCACCGAGTCTTTGCTCTTACTCTTAATATTGCGTGCTAGCCTGATTGTAAGCCACCGAGTCTTTGCTCTTACTCTTAATATTGCGTGCTAGCCTGATTGTAGGCCACCGAGTCTTTGCTCTTACTCTTAATATTGCGTGCTAGCCTGATTGTAAGTCACCGAGTCTTTGCTCTTACTCTTAATATTGCGTGCTAGCCTGATTGTAGGCCACCGAGTCTTTGCTCTTACTCTTAATATTGCGTGCTAGCCTGATTGTAGGCCACCGAGTCTTTGCTCTTACTCTTAATATTGCGTACTAGCCTGATTGTAAGCCACCGAGTCTTTGCTCTTACTCTTAATATTGCGTGCTAGCCTGATTGTAAGCCACTGAGTCTTTGCTCTTACTCTTAATATTGCGGGCTATTCTGATTGTAAGCCACCGAGTCTTTGCTCTTACTATTAATATTGCGTGCTAGCCTGATTGTAAGCCACCGAGTCTTTGCTCTTACTCTTAATATTGCCTGCTAGCCTGATTGTAGGCCACTGAGTCTTTGCTCTTACTCTTAATATTGCGTACTAGCTTGATTGTAAGCCACCGAGTCTTTGCTCTAACTCTTAATATTGCGTGCTAGCCTGATTGTAAGCCACCGAGTCTTTGCTCTTACTCTTAATATTGCGTGCTAGCCTGATTGTAGGCCACCGAATCTTTGCTCTTACTCTTAATATTGCGTGCTAGCCTGATTGTAGGCCACCGAGTCTTTGCTCTTACTCTTAATATTGCGTGCTAGCCTGATTGTAAGCCACTGAGTCTTTGCTCTTACTCTTAATATTGCGTGCTAGCCTGATTGTAAGCCACTGAGTCTTTGCTCTTACTCCTAATATTGCGTGCTAGCCTGATTGTATGCCACCGAGTCTTTGCTCTTACTCTTAATATTACGTGCTAGCCTGATTGTAAGCCACCGAGTCTTTGCTCTTACTCTTAATATTGTGTGCTAGCCTGATTGTAAGCCACCGAGTCTTTGCTCTTACTCTTAATATTGCGTGCTAGCCTGATTGTAGGCCACCGAGTCTTTGCTCTTACTCTTAATATTGCGTACTAGCTTGATTGTAAGCCACCGAGTCTTGCTCTTACTCTTAATATTGCGTGCTAACCTGATTGTAAGCCACCGAGTCTTTGCTCTTACTCTTAATATTGCGTGCTAGCCTGATTGTAGGCCACCGGATCTTTGCTCTTACTCTTAATATTGCGTGCTAGCCTGATTGTAAGCCACCGAGTCTTTGCTCTTACTCTTAATATTGCGTGCTAGCCTGATTGTAGGCCACCGAGTCTTTGTTCTTACTCTTAATATTGCGTGCTAGCCTGATTGTAAGCCACTGAGTCTTTGCTGTTGCTCTTAATATTGCGTGCTAGCCTGATTGTAGTCCACCGAGTCTTTGCTCTTACTCTTAATATTGCGTGCTAGCCTGATTGTAAGCCACTGAGTCTTTGCTCTTACTCTTAATATTGCGTGCTAGCCTGATTGTAAGCCACCGAGTCTTTGCTCTTACTCTTAATATTGCGTGCTAGCCTGATTGTAAGCCACCGAGTCTTTGCTCTTACTCTTAATATTGCGTGCTAGCCTGATTGTAGGCCACCGAGTCTTTGTTCTTACTCTTAATATTGCGTGCTAGCCTGATTGTAAGCCACTGAGTCTTTGCTCTTACTCTTAATATTACGTGCTTTGTGGAGAAGCAGCAAATATCAATTTCATAACAATTACACCACTGACGCAGCTTAGTACTAAGGTGGGACAACAACATTAAGGACATACATATGTAGTACCTTTATTGTGTATCTACATGTTTCTCACCAGGATAGCCATATACATGTAGTCAAACCTGTATTAAGAGGTCACCTTTAGGACAAAGGAAAGGTGACCTTATAAGACAGGTGACCTCTTAAAAGAGGTTAGATTCATATGAAATATTCTATGGCAGGACAAGAAAAAGGTGACCTTTTAATACAGGTGACTGCTTAATAAAGGTGACAGCATGAGCAGGTTTGACTGTACCTTGATTTTACACCTGTATTGAAATCCGGTGTACATGTGCATGTTAGAATCAAATGTCTGTGATCCAGATTTAACCAATGGTAACAGTCAACAGGGATCAAGGTTAGGATAATGGTTATCTTAATTCAGTACATTTACCATTAAATTATAACTGAGAACCCCTGCATACCTCAAGTATCCACCTAAATATGTTACCACAACTCACTATGTCAGGCTTTAGTTCACTCTCTATAGAGTATGTGATGTTTAACACCAAGTGAGCACTTTTTCAGCTATATCATGATGAGAACAAGTTACATTTCAATGAGATGATGCCTGCTTTGTACCAACGCTAGTTTAATGTAACAACAGTCAGCAGTTAAACATGTCACTCCACTTGGAAACGTTATTCTGATTCAGAGCTAACTAGTCTGTGCTCTTACTCCTTAATGCTGCATGCTTAGCGGAGAAACAGTCTTTAGTTTGACCAGACCGTGGCTTGGATCCACGATCTACCACACTTGACGCTAACCATTACACAACCGATGTGGTTTCACTCTATAAATAGTTTACCTTTAGAATTCCCATGACTTAAACTAAACAACACTTTAAGTATTCTCATGACAACACAAGAGTCGACATATGTCCTCCTTGATCAACGTTTAGGCCAAATACATGGAGCCTATATAGGAAGCATGGTAAAAGAGAAACTTAGCTAATCATGAAAACTTGATGTAAATTTAACAAAGTCAGCAGATCATGAACATGAGATCAAAGCCATGTGACACATGCCTGGCTGACATGCATACACCATATTCAATGTATGGACCAAGTATGGTGAGTCTAGGCTATATGGTAATGGAAAAATTGACATAATCACAAAAACTTGATATCATTCACACCGTCGCTCCTGGAAAAGCAATACCTATCTCGCACCCTAGATGACTTGTCGCAGGAGAGACAAAATAAAACAACACTGTTTTTAGCTTATTCCCACGACAACAAAACAAAAGAACATCTTTAAGTATTCCCATGATAATAAAAGACAACATCACCTTTATTTGTATTACCATGACAACAAAACAAAACAACACTTATATTAATTCATTATTTTTTTATTTTTTGTCATGAGATTTGATGAAATGATATAACAGATGAGATTGATCTTACAAGAATATTCCGACATTATAATAATGTATTACAATAATTGTTGATGTTTTATGTACTTGTAAACAACTACAACATTATAATAATGTATTACAATAATTGTTGATGTTTTATGTACTTGTAAACAACTACAACATTATAATAATGTATTACAATAATTGTTGATGTTTTATGTACTTGTAAACAACTACAACATTATAATAATGTATTACAACAATTGTTGATGTTTTATGTACTTGTAAACAACTACAAAATTATAATAATGTATTACAACAATTGTTGATGTTTTATGTACATGTAAACAACTACAACATTATAATAATGTATTACAACAATTGTTGATGTTTTATGTACTTGTAAACAACTACAACATTATAATAATGTATTACAATAATTGTTGATGTTTTATGTACTTGTAAACAACTACAACATTATAATAATGTATTACAACAATTGTTGATGTTTTATGTACTTGTAAACAACTACAACATTATAATAATGTATTACAATAATTGTTGATGTTTTATGTACTTGTAAACAACTACAACATTATAATAATGTATTACAATAATTGTTGATGTTTTATGTACTTGTAAACAACTACAACATTATAATAATGTATTACAATAATTGTTGATGTTTTATGTACTTGTAAACAACTACAACATTATAATAATGTATTACAATAATTGTTGATGTTTTATGTACTTGTAAACAACTACAACATTATAATAATGTATTACAATAATTGTTGATGTTTTATGTACTTGTAAACAACTACAACATTATAATAATGTATTACAACAATTGTTGATGTTTTATGTACATGTAAACAACTACAACATTATAATAATGTATTACAATAATTGTTGATGTTTTATGTACATGTAAACAACTACCAGTTTTATATATAATATGAAAGTATTGAGCGTTTTAATCGATTTAATTATTATTTCTACTACAAATGATATTTTGTGAAATTTGTAATATCAATTAAATTGTGAGGACATTATTTATTTTAAAAGTTAAGCTATTCATAATCAAGACTAGATTGTACATCTATTAAAATTTTAATGAACTTGTAAGTCGTCGTTTAGCCAATCAAATGACATCATTTGTCAGTTCATTAAAGTTTGATACACAACCAAATTTTGATAAATTAATATACTAATTGTTAACACAGATTAAATACTAGATTCAAATTTCGATGGAATACATTTATAATAAATCCCAAGTACTTGAGGACGCGTAATTACAAAAAATATTCAATGAAGTTCGTCAAATATTTGGTACAATGAAATTGTTATAAATTTTACATATTGTTATGCTTAGGAGATAAATGATCCTCGGTCTGAATGGAACAAATGTGTGAACAAATTTCACACACAACACTAACTGAAAACATGATGTACATATACAAACAATTACAATATATTGCACATAGTCAGCAATTCAAATAAAAACAAGTAAAACAAATAAAATGTAATTAACAAGAATTCATTAATTCTTGTGTCAATTTTTTTAAGAATCTTTAAAAATAGCAGGACATTGAAGACCTGACATTTAAAAGCTGCTAAGTGGGTATGTCTATAATAAAAGACGGTATTTACTTGATAAAATGTTTGCTAAGTGGGTTATGTCTATAATAAAAGACGGTATTTACTTGATAAAATGTCTGCTAAGTGGGTTATGTCTATAATAAAAGACGGTATCTACTTGATAAAATGTCTGCTAAGTGGGGTATTTACTTGATAAATGTCTGCTAAGTGGGGTATTTACTTGATAAAATGTCTGTTAGAAGGTGTACCGTATGTTGATAATAAACTGTATTTACTAGATAAAATGTCATAAAGTTCAATACATTGACAATGAAGAAAATGCTTTAAAATGTAGATAAAAACTACTTTTTTTTACTCAAAGCAAAAATTACATATTTTAAGTTACTCTGTATTAAATGATCATTTCCCCCATATGGATTCCTGACAATAGAATATTTACCCTATTTTTATGCATTATATGGTATAAAACTGTGACATAGATCACAAAACAAAAATTAGCACTAAATTCTCAGCAGATGTTCATATAGAGCACCATCACGACAATAAAATGAGTATTTATCGTTCTACCACTACAAAAGTTGATGAGGACAAAGTTTGCAGTTTTGATTTATGTGCGATCACCTCTATTAAGCAGTCACCTGTATTAAAAGGTCATCTTTTTCGTAAGACAATTTCATATGAATATGATTCTATTTTGAGAGGTCACCTGTCTTAGAAGACCACTTTTTCTTCCTCCCAAAGGTGACCTCTTAATACAGGTTTGATTGTATAGATAGGCATCAAAACAAAAATAACCTCTTTTTCAATAGTAAAAATAGTGATATATGGTTTTACAAGGGGCATAACTACATTGAAGGATATTCAACACTGATCATTTGATGATTTTTCTCTCTCTAATAAATGATGTTATACCTATTTTAATTTGACAAAAATATTATTTAAATTTTTACACAGTAATTCATGATTGATATCAAAATATAATTTACAATACGATCAAAAATAAATAATATGAAGGTGTACATTTTATTATTATATTATAATGTATAATATAAGACCTTCAGGTCTATTCATGCTAATGGTGTAGCCCAACACAAGCAAAATGGCAAAAAAAAAAAAAAAAGAACAAATTCCAAGCTAAAACATTGCATAGCATCTCGATGCATTAAGAAAACAAAAACATCTAAATTTGTCAAAAAATGCAATATACACATTCTACAAATTTTATGTAACGTTTTGTATAATTTGATGCGATCACGTTTGTTAGAGATTTGCAGCAGAAGACTTGGTTTTCTCTGGGTATTGTGGCTTTCTCTCTCAATAAAAATTACCTCTACGATATAACTCAAGTGTTGTCAGAAAACGGTGTTAATTACCCATATATCTATCAAATTTTATCCATTTGATTGTCATGTTGAACTTTTTTTTGAAGTTTTACATATTAAAATACATACATATATAATATACATTTTGTTTGTAGAATCATGAATGTTCATTTTCATTACAATAATTGATTTAATAAATATATACTGTAAATTCTCAGTGTGTTAGATGCTGCATTGCATTTTGCTAAAAGAGTTGTTTTTTCATAACTAAAAAGAGTTTCTTATGCTTTAACGATATTATGGAATAAAAGTCAATTTTGCTTTCACTAATTAAATATGAAATATCACATACACATGGCACTACAAAATTATATTTCAAAAATAGTACGGCATGGATCTCAAAATGTGCTTGAACATGTTGAACAATGATCTGGCATTATGTCAGAAAACTTTCAAATATGAGTTTTGTGGCCATACTCCAAAATCATCCAATCACAGAACACTAATTATTGGATACAGCGTTCCGATTGGCTGTTCATTTTCTAGTATGAATACAAACACTTTATGACTATTAAATGATTTAAATGATACCATGAACAATTTTTGTTGCACATTAGTAAGCATCACTGCTAAACTCTTGTGGTTAATTGTCCAAAAAAACCCAAAATGAAATTTGAGAATTATCTTTTATAATTTTACATTTACAACTTGAAACTGATTTATTATGCTATTTGTGTAACAATGTCAATCAAATCACATGATCAGTAAGTAATGAACAAAAATACATTTCCTTAGAAACCACATAAATATGACACATTACTGGCATTATAACAAACAAAAATACTGTTTATTATGACTTTTTCCCTTATTAGGATATTTTCATGCTATGCTACATATCCATATATGGTCATTAAATCCCTGGATACACACTGTATTATGTCAGCAGCTCATTCATCCACATATTTGTTTATTATGACTTTTTTTCCTAATAAGAATATTTTCATTCTAAGGCCAAAATAAATTAATTGTTAGCTTCTCAGGCACTGCCGTGTGTGTGTTTTTACTGCCGCATTGATCGTTTTTACATTGGAGAAAAAAAAATTGTGTCTGTTTCCGGCCAGATCCGTAAGTTTGTTGATCGCGATCATTGTCAGTAAAGCGTTTATGTCATGCATGGTTGTTTCCGGTATAAGCTGCCACTGCATTTGAACCAACACTGATTATTACAACAACAAAAAAAAGGTGCCTCCCTGCCTCATCAAAATTTTTGGAAATTGGCCTGAGAAGCTTATAATTTTTTTTGTTTGGCCTAAGCTACATATCTGTATATGGTCATAAATACCATATTTGGAATACACACTATTATGTCAGCAGCTCATTCATTAACATATTTGTTTATTATGACACAAGGGACTGAGTATTGTCTCCATGACAACCCTGGCATATTCCGGCATCACATTTTGGCAAACTTTTGGCACAATATCAATCGACCTACAACACATCTCTTCTAAGTTATGGTAAAACCAAGCTGGATTTAGATCTATCTCAATCAAATGACATCAGATTAGCAGGTGTCTACAAATAAAAACACATAATATTTAGCATTGATTGATTTATTAATGTTTAACATCACACTTCAGCTTAAACTATGATAAGTGTACAAACAAAAATACAACAACATAAAACACATTTGTGTTAATATAAAACATACTTGCTTTTTCCATGAAAAGATGTAATGGTCTTTGACCAACACATTCTACCTTCCTAGCTAGTTGTCAGTTAACTATGAGGAATCACTTACCCTGCTATTGTATTGTCCAAGTTTATATTGTCATTCATTTTTGTGATAGTATGTGGTCTTTTGAGTGGAAACAATTATGAATCTGTGCAGGCCTATTATTATTTGTTTATCTGTATTGTCATTAGAGATCCAATTATCAGAGGAGAGTTTTGTTGATATTGGTGGAATTGTTGACCATCAATGTTTAAACTTTATTTTTATAATGTGCAACAATAAAACAAAATACCATAATTTCCTACATAATATGATTCATTTCAATTACTTACTGCAAGAAGAATACATGTATATAACCTGTTTAATTTCTTGTGTATAATACTCACCCAAGTCTGTAAAATGATCTTATGAGCATAACGGATGTGTATTGTACACAAACTTTATACAGTAATTAAGACAATTTACCTGTGGTTGAAACCTGTTTGTTGCATCACATAAATTTCTACACCACAATAAGGCTTGTGCCTGGCTGCCAGATCTAAACTTGTACACATTTCCTAAATAGAATAAAATTGACAATGAACACAAGTTTTCAATTACATTGAGCCCATACATCTATATACACTTTTCATATAGAACAAGAAGTGTAGCAGTGGCAAGTTACAAATCGACAACATTCATCGGGGAACCACAGTATTTCAAATATTTGTTATAATATAACATAACTAACAAGCGTGAGTTAGAGATATTGATTTTGCCCGACTCTGTAATTTTCATTTAAGATTTTTGAACTGTTTGATGTTGTGGTATTTTATTAGTTAATGATTGATGCTTAACATTCAATCAACAGTTTTTCAACAATATAATGATAACAAGTTGAGTCGGATTTTATAAAGTTACCTTACCCAAACAACAGTCCACAAGTAGACACGTCAGTAGACTCGAGCACATTATCCTGACTCAGAATGAGCAAGTCTTCAATCTTTACTACTTGATTAGCGGAGAAGTAGAAAATATTAATTGTTTCAGTCTTTGGCTAGACAGGGATCACATTCAATCAACTTCCACAATCAATGCCAGCTTGCTAACAATAAACTGGTTATTAATAGCAAAAACATTGGTTTTCATGTCACCACTTATGAAAATTAGTCAAATCTGCCTTAAAGGGCACCTCTATATAAACTAGAGGCTCAGTGGGCTGAGTCTGTGTCGCTCATCTTTCATTCTGCTTTGAGGAAATTTAATACAGAACCTTCCATAGGTGCTTCCCACCAAATATCGGTTCATTTTGGCAAAGCAGTTTCAGATAAGAAGATTTTTAGAAATTGACCAATCTAAAACAGGAATTGCCTGTGGCAGCCATGTTTGTGAATGGATCAAAACGAAATGAGTAATCTCTATAGAGGATCTTCCATAGATGCTTCTTACCAAGTTTCATATCATTTGGCCAAGCGGCTTCAGAGGAAAAGCTGTTTTGGAAATTGACCAATAAGAAACAAGACTTGCCTGTGGCAGCCATATTTGTTAATTGATAGGGACGAAATGAGTAATCTTTAGAGGACGTCCATAGATGCATCCTACCAAGTTTCGGTTCATTTGGCCAAGCGGTTTCAGAGAAGATTTTTAGAAATCGACCAATCAGAAACAAGAATTTCCTGTGGTGGCCATGTTTGTTAATGGATAGGGACGAAATGAGTAATCGTTACAGAGGACCTCCCATAGATGCATCCTACAAAGTTTCGGTACATTTGGCCAAGCAGTTTCAGAGGAGAAGATTTTTAAAAATAGGCCAATCAGAAACAAGAATTGCCTGTGGGGGCCATGTTTGTTAATGGATCAGAACGACATAGGCAATCGCAACAGAGGACTTTCCATAGATGCTTCCTGCCAGTATCGGTACATTTGGCCAACCAGTTTCAGAGGAGAAGAATTTTTAAAATCAGCCAATCAGAAACAAGAATCGCCTGTGGTGGCCATGTTTGTTAATGGATCGGGACGGAATGAGCAATCTTTATAAAGGACCTTCCATAGATGCTTCCTACCAAGTTTCGGTTCATTTGGCCAAACGGTTACAGAATAGAAGAATTTTTTAAATCAGCCAATCAGAAACAAGAGTCGCCTATGGCGGCCATGTTTGTTAACGGATCGGGACGAAATGAGCAATGAGGGCCTTCCATAGATGCTTCCTACCAAGTTTCAGTTCATTTGGCTGAGGGGTTTTAGAGGCATATTTATCTGTAATTCAATTCATAGCTAACTGTATTTTACTAATATCTATATTTAAATTAGAGTGATCTCCCTTTCCACAGAAAAACAGTTTTTTTTATAAAGCATACAATCATAAACATGAATTGCCTAGACGGCCATGTTTGTTAATGGATCGGGACGAAATGAGCAATCTTTATAGAGGACCTTCCATAGATGCTTCCTACCAAGTTTCAGAGGAGAAGATTTTTAAAAATAGGCCAATCAGAAACAAGAATTGCCTGTGGCGGCCATGTTTGTTAATGGATCGGGACGAAATTAGCAATCTTTATAGAGGACCTTCCATAGATGCTTCCTACCAAGTTTCGGTTCATTTGGCTGAAGGGTTTCAGAGGAGAAGATTAAAATGTGAAAAGTTAACGGACGACAGACGACGGATGCCAAGTGATGGCAAAAGCTCACCTTGGCAAGGTGAGCTAAAAATCACTGTCTTATAGAGGGCAGTCTCTTTTTTTCTGATTAATGAATAGTGCTTATAATTTTAACCTGTATAAAAAGGGCAACTGCTCATCAAGGTCACAATTTCAGATTTCCTTCAGTGCTCTTTGTATACAGGTTTGAACAGGCAAAGCTTACTCTTTTACATGTCAATATTTTGCATATATTGTTTTCTGAATTTGTTTGCTTATATATATATATATGCCAATATATTTTGCATTTTTTGACATTTTTATTAATATTGCTGTGTTTTTCAATGGTAGATAAATAAAATTGAAAAATGTTATTGTCGAGGCTTACAATACCTTTGATAGGATCTGTTAACTGGAATGCATCTGGCTGAAGTGGGTTATCTCCCATAACTACCATCCACCCGACCACCGACGTCATCTTAGTTGGACTTGTTTTAAACTAAAACAGATAAAACAATTTAAAACAATATATATAATTATTACATAAGGCTCTATTTTACTGTTTTTCTATTGGCCAGAAGCAATACACGTGACATTCCATTTTTCTAACATATTGATTAGCAAAAAGCAATTTCTGTGCAATAAATAATCATATTGCACTCTCATGCAAAATCAATGAATGAAATTACGTGGCACGAGAGTGCAATATGGTTTTTCATTGCACAGAAATTGCTTTTTGCTAATCAATGTTAGAAAATTTCATAAAATTTCTAAATTTTCAAAAACTTTAAAAAAAATTATAAAAAAATTATAAAAAAAAAAAAAAATTTAAGTTCAAATTAAAATTTTTTTTTTTTTTAAATTTCTTAAAATTTCATTTTTTTTTTAAATTCAAAATTTTCATAAAATTTCAAAATTAGAGTAAAATAGAGCTGTATGTAATAAAACAATTACTACACTTGAACTTGATCAATATGAGGTTTTATGGAGCAGATATTGTTGTACTCTGCTCCATAAAATCTCATATTGATCTCGTTCCAGTGCAGTAATTGTATAATATTGTCAAAAAAATGTTGATTTAAAAGAAAACAAAATCAGAGTCGAAACTAATACCGTAAATCGGGAAATTTTGGCCTTTTTTCTCCAAAAGAGGGTTATTTTATTTTGGTGTGTGAAATTTTGGCCATTTTCGTTTCTAGTGTGTTTAATTTTGGCCACTTTTGGTTAACATGTGTTTAATTTTTTTGTAAGTTAATTCAGAACGTAAATGGAAGCGTGCTCATTTCAACCAGCGATACTACTTACCGGATATTTTGATGTCATACTAAAAACCAAATCGATTATGGATAAATTATGATATTTATTAAAACTAGGAATTTAAATATTCAAACAGCATAAAGTAAAATGCATTTAATACAAAAACAACACATAATAATTTTGCACTGGTATTAATCATCGCTTTTACAGGTAAACAGTCTTATTATAATGGTCAGTACATGTATTTGTTTACACAACAATTATACATAATAAACAGATAAAAGGTTACAAAAAAATGTATATGACAGACCACACCTTTATAATTGGATTTTGTACCTGTAAATCTATTTGATTATTGACTGTGAATTTTATGTTGTTATAAATAAAACCGATAAAACACTAATTAAGTGTTTATTGATTTTTCTTTTTTCTATAGGTAATTGTCATTTTAATGATATTTGACATATTTTTTTTCTTTTTTTTTTCATATAGTCAGGCTTTTATAAATTCCATTACATCACCACCTGACTAGGGTGTACAGGGGTTTTCAAAACAATAAATTTTGTGACTACATTGGTTTTACATTAGGATAAACAAAATAAAGAAATAATAATATATAATAGTAATAAACACTTTCATTCATCTTTCACACACACTCTCTTACCATTTTGTTTTTCTAAAATATTTAATTGCTCCTGACATTTTGTACTTAATCAAAAAAGCTGAAAAAAGAATCCCATCACTATATGAATCAAACAAACAAAAAATATTATGATTAGTTGAAAATATATTGTATATTATATTTGACATTTTGTTGATTGAATAAATTTTATTGGTATTGCATGGTTTTTATCAATGTACTTTGTTTACCTGTAATTTCACTCTTGTCATCCAAGCCAACAATTTCACATCCTGAACACTTTTCAGTTTGACTTGTGTGTATATACATGTATAACGGTAATTGACAAAGTTTTACTTAGGAAAGAAGTAAGATAAAAAGGTACAGAAACTAGGGAATATAATTATAAAAAGATATTAAGGCAGTGTTCAATTTTGGCAGTTAATTTTTGGAGTGTGACATATTTTGGTGTGTTTAATTTTGGTACTTCGCATTTAGGGGCCAAAATAAAACCATGACCAAAATTTCCCGATTTACGGTATTGCACTTTAAACAACATATTACTGTTTCATTGCTGCTCTTCATCTAGGAATCACATCATTCTAACAAGGTACAATAATAAGTGATATACTTACACATGATCTGTCTGATCCACGTAACGTCTTGGCAGGATAAAATAGTAATGAAGTACCCCACAATGCCACCCAATATCTTGTCCATGATGCCACCTTAAAAATAAAACAAAGGAATTAATAATACCTTAAGTCATTGACGGGAGATTTAAACTTTACTTTTATTTTTATCACAAGTCTAAGACTTTTGGTAAATTTTTTAACTTAATTTTTTTTTTTAAATATTTAGCTTTCCAATCTTCTGACATTGAACGTACCTGATGAAGGTTATTCCAGAGATGTGTACTAAATTAGATATCTACAGTTTTTGATAAAAGACGACTTTGGGTAGATTTTAAACTTTTAAAATATTTAGCTTTCCAATCTTCTGACTTTGAACATACCTGATGAAGGCGATTCCAGAAATGTGTCCTAAATTAGATATCTACAATTTTTTTGACAAAAGACGACTTTGGGTAGATTTTAAACTTTAATTTTTTTTTAAATATTTAGCTTTCCAATCTTCTGACTTTGAGCATACCTGATGAAGGTGATTCCAGAAATGTGTACTAAATTAGATATCTGAAGTTTTTGTCAAAGATGACTTTGGGTAGATTTTAAACTTTAAATTTTTTTAAATATTTAGATTTCCAATCTTCTGACTTTGAGCATACCTGATGAAGGTGATTCTAGAGATGTGTACTAAATTAGATATCTACAGTTTCTACAATGAAAAAGTGTCCTTGAAAGAGGGGTGGACTCTCTTGAGGGGGACAATTGAGTAGTATTTTACTAATTCAGTGCATCTGAAATCTGGTCTGATAAGAGGGGTGGCCTTTAGTGGGAGTGATCTTATAAGAGATGTGGCCTTTGATGTGAATGGCCATATAAGAAGTGTGGCCTTTGATGTGAATGGCCATATAAGAAGTGTGGCCTTTGATGTGAATGGCCATATAAGAAGTGTGGCCTTTGGTGGGAGTGGCCTTTTAAGAGGGGTACTACTATACATAGATATAAAGTCAGAATACATAACAAGATTTGTAAAAATGACATAAAATGAATATCTACAACATCTTGTTGTCATTGACAACATTAACTCTTTTAAGAATTACTTACTGTTGGTTTTTTGCCATCCTTTAATATGGTTCTTCGTCTTAAACAACCTTCACATGTAAAATTTTGACGATAATTATTCTGTGACTCGTCTGATTCTCTCCACTGTCTGTAAACAAAAAAGTCATAAATCTGTACTCAAATTTATCTTTGTAAATCTTTATATCAACAATCTTTGTTTGCAAAATAATTAATTAATAATTAATTAAGGTAAGCATGATAATCACTTGTACAGCGAAACCTGTCTAAACAGAACCCTGAATTAATAGCAATTAAAATAAAATCCCAATATATGAAATATTTGTTAAAATGACCTGCATAAAGGGAAAGCTGCAGGTCTCAAAGAGGTTCATCTTTAGACATGATTCACTGTATTTATACTTACTTTAGGACAGTTCAGTACCTGATACAATTTTTTTATGACTGTTAAAAAAACACTTCTCATATACAATTTTTTTTTCGAGTATGGTAATCCATTCTATAGTTGTTGGATTTACAACAGTCTATGAAATTAGTGCCCATCACAGATAAAGTAGCAATGCTGAGGTGAGTGCCCATCACAGATAAAGTAGCAATGCTGAGGTGAGTGCCCATCACAGATAAAGTAGCAATGCTGAGGTGAGTGCCCATCACAGATAAAGTAGCAATGCTGAGGTGAGTGCCCATCACAGATAAAGTAGCAATGCTGAGGTGAGTGCCCATCACAGATAAAGTAGCAATGCTGAGGTGAGTGCCCATCACAGATAAAGTAGCAATGCTGAGGTGAGTGCCCATCACAGATAAAGTAGCAATGCTGAGGTGAGTGCCCATCACAGATAAAGTAGCAATGCTGAGGTGAGTGCCCATCACAGATAAAGTAGCAATGCTGAGGTGAGTGCCCATCACAGATAAAGTAGCAATGCTGAGGTGAGTGCCCATCACAGATAAAGTAGCAATGCTGAGGTGAGTGCCCATCACAGATAAAGTAGCAATGCTGAGGTGAGTGCCCATCACAGATAAAGTAGCAATGCTGAGGTGAGTGCCCATCACAGATAAAGTAGCAATGCTGAGGTGAGTGCCCATCACAGATAAAGTAGCAATGCTGAGGTGAGTGCCCATCACAGATAAAGTAGCAATGCTGAGGTGAGTGTCCATCACAGATAAAGTAGCAATGCTGAGGTGAGTGCCCATCACAGATAAAGTAGCAATGCTGAGGTGAGTGCCCATCACAGATAAAGTAGCAATGCTGAGGTGAGTGCCCATCACAGATAAAGTAGCAATGCTGAGGTGAGTGCCCATCACAGATAAAGTAGCAATGCTGAGGTGAGTGTCCATCACAGATAAAGTAGCAATGCTGAGGTGAGTGTCCATCACAGATAAAGTAGCAATGCTGAGGTGAGTGCCCATCACAGATAAAGTAGCAATGCTGAGGTGAGTGCCCATCACAGATAAAGTAGCAATGCTGAGGTGAGTGCCCATCACAGATAAAGTAGCAATGCTGAGGTGAGTGCCCATCACAGATAAAGTAGCAATGCCGAGGTGACTTGATACAACTTTATGTGATAAAATTTGTTAGTAGGTCATTGAAGTTCTTCTGTTTCAGCCGTTACATAAAAACTTTGCAAATTCTCGTAACATATAGAATAACGGCAGTTTTGAAGGTCGATAGGGCGAGCTATGAGTATGATACTAGTGATAGTTTTTATCCGTATTCAATGTTATAAGGTGACATCACACTGACCGATATATATTGGTATCAGATTCAATCCTGATCAATTATACATCTTCTCAAGGTAATTAAAATAATACTTACTGATTTCTGGAATATATAGGCCAAAATGTGTCTTGATCTGTAGAACTGGTTTCTGCTGTGTCAGCACTTTCTGTAATTTGAAGAAAGAAGAAGAAAATATTATTGCGTTTTGATATTGCTCTTTTTCAATAATATGCACTCCTCTGTAAGACCTTAAACTTCTAACCACAAAAATGACATTTAAAGATGCAGACATAACTTTAGGTTCTGTTTTGTGACAGGCGATAAAATGTGACAGGGTTAAACTTTCCTCTTGACATCTTAACCTCCAGTTGCCAAACAAAAATAATAAAAATAAACATACATATTTGTAGAGTATAACAATAATTAAACACCTATAAAGATCCTGACATATGCTATCTTTTTGTTGCTTCTTTGGTTCATAGAAGAAATAATAGTTTTTTGTTTGCTATGAAAAAGTAAATAAATAGTTCTTAGATATTATGATAAAATTGTATTTTAATTTGTACTAGCTGATTAATTCCCTGGATAATCAGTGGAGAATAACAGGATAAATCAAGAGAAGCTTGGACTCTTGATTAGAATTATAACAAGCAAGAATTTAGAATAAATAAAATTATTATGTTGTTTCTTTTTGTTGTTTCTAATGTCATCTTCCTAATCAATAACAGTGAAATCTGTCTATATTTAACCTTTCTAATGTCATCTTCCTAATCAATAACAGTGAAATCTGTCTATATTTAACCTTTCTAATGTCATCTTCCTAATCAATAACAGTGAAATCTGTCTATATTTAACCTTTCTAATGTCATCTTCCTAATCAATAACAGTGAAATCTGTCTATATTTAACCTTTCTAATGTCATCTTCCTAATCAATAACAGTGAAATCTGTCTATATTTAACCTTTCTAATGTCATCTTCCTAATCAATAACAGTGAAATCTGTCTATATTTAACCTTTCTAATGTCATCTTCCTAATCAATAACAGTGAAATCTGTCTATATTTAACCTTTCTAATGTCATCTTCCTAATCAATAACAGTGAAATCTGTCTATATTTAACCTTTCTAATGTCATCTTCCTAATCAATAACAGTGAAATCTGTCTATATTGAACCTCTTTGGGATCAGCTTTTGTGATCGAAATAATTTTTCACAGCTTCAATTTACAAAGATTTCCAACATGGATTCTTTATTTAAAGTTTGGTATATATATACAGGACTCTGTTTTAATCAGGGTTAGATTTAGTCAGGTTACACTGTACATTGTAGAGACAGTTGTTGTTGTGATCATATGGTAATTAGATTTACAACTATGTAATCCTATCACCACTAACGTGAGCTCGAATACCACTCAGGCGAGGTGTACTCGATACAACATTTTGTGATAAAGTTTGTCAGACTTGTAGCAGATTGATGGTTTTCTCCGGCTTCCTTCACCAATAAAACTGACTGCCACAATATAACTGAAATATTGTTGAAAGTGGCGTTAAACACCATAAACCCTTAAAACTTACCAGAAAATTTTCCACAAATAGACCCATCACTAGAGGCACATGGTGATTCCTCTAGAACACTATCATCTAAGAGATGTCTAATTCCTTGGATATATGGTGTCGTAGCCTTACTGGGTAAACTATACGTCTTATCACCTGCTGGTCTGTGACAACTCAAGAAGCTGTAAGTCATATACATGTATTAGTGATAATCAGGTAAATCCAAAGACTATAGGGGCCGTCGTGGTCATATAGTAATTGGATTTACAACTACCTATGCAATCAGTGTCTATCACCACTAACGTTGCGAGTTCAAATGCCGCTCAGAAGAGGTGTACTTGTTACAACATTATGTGATTGAGTTTGTCCGTGACTTGCGGCAGGTCAGTGGTTTTCTCCAGGTACTCAGATTTCCTCCACCAATAAAACTGACATAGAGTTGAAAGTGGCATTAAATACCATTACCCTCACCCCCAAAGGCTATAAAATTGGTATTTGAAACTACTCCACTAAGAATGCAGCATTATGGAGTAAGAGCTAAGACTGGAGGATCAAGTGTTTCGATGGAGCGACATGTCTACTCACAGACTGTTGTTTCAGTGAGCTAGCACTATAAAAATCAAATGAAGCATGCTGATTTGGAACAAAGTGGACATTGTCTTCATCTCATAGAAATGTAACTAGTTCTTGCCATGGTATGGCTGAAAAATTGCCCACTTGGCATTCAACAAAAATCAATAAATCATTCAAGATATTCAATGAAGTAAAATACATATACAGTGCTCCCTCGTTAAACTGCCACTTTCTGTGCAGTCGGTAGTTTGGCGGTATAACGAGTTTGGCGATAAACTGAGGGACATTGAAAACCGGAAGTCATGTGATCAAATGAAAAGATAAACTTTCTCAAATTGTTTTAACTCGACTGACATACATTTTGCACTTGTACAAAGACATAAGCATAAATAATACATGTTTAATAAATAAATAAATTAGAATAGGTCCGATCAGTTTTCGTTATTAATGTATCGTTGTTTACTTCCGTCGTCTGGTACTGTCAAAATGGATTACGGAGAAAACATGGAAAATGCTCGTTATGCAACGAATGATGAAACTCCTTTATGAACCAAAGATTGAATCATCTTGTGTTGTTGTATAAAAAGTGTAACTGTATTATTATGTCTCTAAATACATACAATAAAAACGTAGATATAATATGACATTATTGCATCATATCCCAAATCAAGCTACATGGTTTCTGAAAACGATCTAAGGACGACATTTTTATGCCAAATAATTAAATTACAATTTTTACTCAGGATTAAAAGTAATCACTAGAAAAGTAAATACAGGTAATTATTCTAATCAAAACAACTCACCTGTTCCGACCCTCAACTATGAGATCAATGACCGTGTCCGATGACCAGTCTTGACATTCCATAATTACCGATCAATACACAGCTGTCAAAAGGTAGTTGTGGGCGGTACTAACGGGGGAATTTAAATTGGTTTTACGACTTTTGTGTCTGAAAACCTGTGGCAGATGGCGGTAGCTGAGTTTGGCAGTATAACGGCGGAAATCGGGACAGACGAGAATTTTGGCGATAGGCGAGGTTGGCGATAGACAGAGGGAGCACTGTATCTTAAAACTTTGAAATCTGATGTGACTTGCGACATTTCGGTGGTTTTCTCTGGGGTACTCCGGTTTCCTCCACCACTAAAACTGACAGCCATGATATAACTGAAATATTGTTGAAAGTGGCATCAAACACCATAATCCAATCCAATCCAATCAAACATATAAATACTTTAAAATCTAACAACACAAACAGATGTGTTACATAATACTTAATTGAAACACATCATGATATCATACTACTTACTTTGCACTTAAACTTTTTGTTTTTCTGTGTGAGGGACCATTTTTCGTAAGACCAGCGCAGGAAGTCAACACATTCCGTGGTTCAGTAGCTGGTGAAGGTGGAGCCACCATTATTTGGACATCTTCCTTCGACGACGAAAGATTTTCACTCATTGGTTGTTCCACTTTGAGTGAAAGTCTGTAATGCAAATAATAAACCATATATTATATTGAAAGCTTGAAAAATACAGTGCATCATTCATTACCATTTTTTGGCTTTTTACAATTTTATTTTATTTGTAACAGCTTTTTAGTTTTATTAGTATTCAGTATACAATAATTATACAGTTAACTTATATACTGAACAATCTGTGTAAACTGGGCACCAAATTTATTTTCATATTCTGGAGTCTTATATCAAATATAACATATAAAATCTGAACAAATAAAGTGGTCACCTGAGTACATATGCTGACAGTTTGGCCACAGGTTAACAACTAGACAGAATTCCTGAGATACCTATGGGGACCCAGTTTAGTCCCATAGATAGAGGTATTCCCTTAATTTCAAACTAATTGGAGTATGTATATCTCTAGCCACTGTTCTGATAAAATGGGTTAAGACTTAAGCAGGTTTCACAGTATATCCAGAGCATTATTTCATTAAAGGTAAGGCTAGAGCATTTGTTTTTATTTCTATATATACCTGACATTACTAACCCATGGAACATCCTTTGAAATTTTACACACTTTATCCATTGACAAAAAATTATATTTCATGCTTGTGGCATTTCATATTGTAGCTTAGCATAAATTTCAATACAATTTCAATGGAATAACATCGACTCGTCAGTGAATTTAAATTGTCAATCAAATATTTAAGGGGCCATCATGGTTATATCGTAGTTGGATTTACAACTACCTATGCAATCAGTGCCTATCACCACTGAAGTTGTGAGTTTGAATCCCACTCAGGTGAGGTGTACTCGATACAACATTATGTGATAAAGTTTGTCAGTGACTAGCGACAGGTCGGTATAACTGAATTATTGTTGAAAGTGATGTTAAACACCATAACCCTAACTCCCTCAATCAAATGTATTTCTACAGTCATTTACACAAGTCCCACATGCCATTTTTCTGGAAAGGTCCTTATTAACCCACTAATACTTACTTGTAATTGTCATCTTCTACAAATTTCTGTAATTCTTCTATATACCTGACGGACTTTAAATAGTTTTGTACATGGTCTAATACTGTTAAATTTTCTGAAAACATAATTTTAAAATACTGATAATGTCACACTTTTGACTGTCATATAATTGGTCCTGACAATATCTCAAGTTCTGATCAAGCATACTAATTCAAAAGTAATAAAGACTTTCCCTTTACTCAAGGTTCAACTTCTGGATAAATCTGATGTCAACTCCTCCTTGTTGGCTTTGAATTTTGTTTCTTTTCTTTACCCCTATTTCACAGGAAGGAGTTCCAATTGTCTTCTTTTTGGCATCATATATTATGATTGGAGTTTTTTTTTATATTAAAAATGACAAATACTGCAACAGATTTAACTAATATCTGTATGTTTCACAAAATTTTATAAGAAGACTCTATTTTCAGGTGATTTAGAATGTTCGACATCACTTTGTTTTTGATTCTATTTTTTTAAGAAGGGGAAAAGTTTGTTCACACCATGATATAATAAACTGAAATACCGCTAAAGTTGGCATTAAACACCAATCAATCAATCTAAGAAGGGAAACTACCACCATTTACACAACACATGATTGAATTTAAATTGGATTATCAAATACAAAATTGTGATAATCTCTTATTATCTTTAATCTGTCCTGACATACCACACCAAAGTAAAAAATAATGGTTTCAAATACATGATACAATATCATTCTATCACATGTTCATATCAAATTGGTAAATGTATTTTTATTGACTCAACACAACTCAGTTAAGGTTAATGTCGATATATAAACCCACCATAACTTGGTTAATGTTTGTTTATAGACTCAAAATAACTTGGTAAATGTCTGTTTAAAGACTCACCATAACTTGGTAAATGTCTGTTTAAAGACTCACCATAACTTGGTAAATGTCTGGTTAAAGACTCACCATAACTTGGTAAATGTCTGTTTAAAGACTCACCATAACTTGGTAAATGTCTGTTTAAAGACTCACCATAACTTGATTGTTGAAAGTCTGCTATTACTCTCAGTATATTATTCATCTGTAACCTCCTCGGATGACTCTCAAGTCCTCCTGAATGAGGATGAGCTACATCAATGTAGATCAAATCAGACAAATACAGACCTAAAAATAAATACAAATAATTACTTAATGATGCATACAACACATTTTTATACCGTATATATATATATATACATACGAAGACTTTCCATTAAAACCTGTTTAACAGGAAATATAGACACATTGAGATATCTTATTCGACCCTGTATGGCCAATGAAGAATGACGAAACTCATGTTGTTGAATGTGGACACATGTGTAAATGAGGTCAATATGAGGTGACATATGACTGATTGATAATCTTATTATTAAGCGCTTTATCATGTGAAAACAAAATATGGTTGATCACAATACATGTATATGGTTATTGAGAAACAAACATTTTGTGACTATACCAAAGAAGGATCTAGTTTTCTATCTGTTTTTGTTGTTGTCAATTCTGTGCTTGAAAATCTGGAAGTTTGCAAGGATTTGGGTCACAATTTTGAAATGCAAAAGAGTAAATTAAATATAAAATAGAGGTCAAGGTCAAAAGAAAAATGACTGGCTGACATGTTGACTCTAGGATGATTACAATAACAATTTATGATCAGCTCATCATATGGACTTGATTGACTGTCAACATATTAAATCAGAAGACGGTTGATCAGGTCATTACTTTTCATTGGTTACTTTGCTATGGAAATATTATGTAGAAATTTTGTTCATCAAAGCATAATCTACCCAACGAAAAGACAATCTACATCGCAAATAAAATTTTGAAAATCCTGTTCAAGATTATAACTACAATGTTGTTAAACAAACAAGAACGCCTACAAACAGTTGACTCTGTAGATTCTGTTAACTGTTTCTATCAGTGTTTTATTCTTTCAGGCTTCATCATACTTTTCACCTTTCAGCAAATATTTTGTTTCCCAAAATATCTTTATAAATAAATAATCTTTTTCTTTAAGTGTTCTGCTAAAAACATTCTTTTTTTTTAAGTGTTCTGCTAAAAACATTTAACGGTGTATTAACACTTGTAATTAACCTTTAAATAATGATCAAATATTTGTCATACTGCCCATTCCAGGATTATTTTGTCTGTAAAAACATCTGCACTTAAATATCATTCTTACATGAGAAGTCAAAGGTTAAAGGTTAACAAAAAAAATCGGAGAAATGTTCCCAAAAAGGTAAACAAAAACAAGTTACTTCCCCTTGGCAGCTGATTCAAGTGTAGTAAACAAAGCTATGATGTTAAACGATGTATGACATGATAAAAACATAACAATTCTGGCAGAACCAATTACCCTAGATTATTATCATGTGATGTTCCTGACATAAATACTTACAATTACCTATATCTAATGTCATAAAAAGACAAAAACTATGCAGTGTAAATAAATATTACTTCTGACATTGTTTTGAAATATAATATTTACATTAAATTAATACTGACAGGAGATCAGCTAATTTATCACATGTACACAAGGCTACACCTCGACAACTTATACTGTTATAATAAGACAGTGTTGTGGCGTTGGTGTTTACCATAAGTTTTTAGCAATTTTTCAGTTATACCACTGGGATGATTCTGGATAGAAAATAAAATAACGGAAAAATAGCTAAAACCATCTACACCCTCCTTTCAACAAGTGTATTTTTGGCCTGTTCAGACTGTGTCCTTAAACTTTTGGATTTTCTTATTTTTTTCCAAAGGAAAAATGGAAAAAATCAGTTAAAATTGATAAAAAAAAATCCCTGATATCATGAATATCGGATTGGTATCAGTCTAAAACCTTAATATATGAATGGGGTAACAGGGTTTGAACCCACATCAGTGACATTAGGTGGTGGTGAGGAGTAACACTAGGGCACCTAGATCAACCAAACTTCTAATAATAAATTTGGATGTGCATCACCACACCAAGAGAATAAAAACTTTGACGAAATGTAAATGAATTCACTGAAGCGTTAAATGTTGGTGTTGGAAACCTACTATACTTTCTGTTGGAGGCTGACACTAAAACAGTAACATCAACACAAGAAGACTTCTCTGTATTTCAAGGTTCAGATACAAGTTTCCAGGTATAAAACAACAAATTTTACATTGAATGACACACAATGATATAACTACCATGCCAAACTGTCATTTTATGTTTTAGTCAAATTGATGCACCACTCACAAGAATAGCTTTATATCTAGAGAGAATTATAAATCTTGTGTCTCTATAGTAATAAATATCTTATACAACTGTGTGAAGTACATCAATATACATGAAATATAAAGGCAATCAACACTTTAATGGACATTTCGTTGTTATTTTATTATTAAAGTGATCACAGACAAACATCCTTTATATTGTGTCTAGATAGTTTAATGTGAGGACAAGTTTCAGTAACAAAGCTGTACTTCCTTGTACCATTTTGTCATTTTATGTATTAATTAAGAAACAAATTGCTCCCCAATTACCCATAAAAGTTATTGATTTCTCCCCATCAATTTCATTCCATAATGCACTTCTTTTTTGTCTATTTTTAAAGTTATATAGATAACAATGTTATTTTGGCAACAGTATTATTATTTTTTTTTCCTTTTTCTAATTTAGTAAGTAAAAATTTGTCACATTATTATGTAACTAGCTTTTAGTTAAGTCATTATATTCATGAGAGTCATTTTACTCATGAAATGTTGAATAAACAGTAATGTTACTTATGACATGCTAAGTAACCATTACTTTTACTAATTAGATGCAAATTATTTTTTTTTTGGGTAAATTGTGCCACAAAGTTTTTTTTCCCCAAAATATTGTCAATTTTGTTATTAATACTCACTCTGATATACATATGCTTGTTGCAACAAAACAAAAATATACGATCGGTTTCCTAAGAAACAGCAGAAAAGTGGTTATAAGAGAGCTTTTCTTTTCTTTTGTTAATTTCACATCAAAACGAAATGCAAAGTACAATACAGCTCAAGTGGAGTTTCATTTCTCTATTCATACAGTTGGATGACAAATTGCCTCCATAGCATATTAAGCAACGAGACTATACTGGGATTGAATACAGTCCTCGAAATGAAAATTTGAATTTGCTGGTCCGAATCAAATTCTTCAATTTATTTTTATATAAGTCTTTAAAAAAAAAAAATGAAAAATCTACTGGTGCAAACAAAGTTTTACTGGTCTTGGGCCAGAGCTCATCATGAGGACTGTGAATAATGTAAGAAAGCTGTAAATTTCAAACCCCTATACTATAGAAGTGTATTATACATACCTAAATACGGTATACAAGGTAGCTTGACATTCTCCATGTTCTCTCTAAGTCGTTGCCGATTGTTATTTTCAGAAAATAAATCTGCTATTTTTTCATACACAGCTTTGTCTTTACGTGAAAGCATCTGTCAGAATGAAAACCAAACATAAATATATATACAGTGTAACCTTGTGACGCCACCCTTTTTGAATCCAACCTCTCTTATCGCCACCTAATTTCAAAGTCAAATTTCCAAAAAGCATGCACATATAGTGTTATATAAATTTCTCCCTCGATATATTGCCACCCTAGCTTATCCCAAATTTATAGCGGGTCCAAAAATCAGCAGTATAATGAGGGTGTATTACATTTAGTTATATACTTATGTAGCACAATAATACAAAGATTTCAAAGGGGCTGTTGTGGTCATGATCGTATTGTAGTTGGATTTACAACTACTTATGCAATCAGTGCCCATCACAAATAAGTTGCAAGTTCAAATCCCGCTCATTGCGAGGTGTGCTGTATACAACATTACATGATAAACTTTGTCAGTGACTTTCGGCAGGTCGGTGGTTTTCTCCGGGTACTCCGGTTTCCTCCACGAATAAAACTGAAAGCCACAATATAACTGAAATATTGTTGAAAATGGCATTATATACCATAACCCTGACCCTTTTAAAAACGTTTTTTTTAGTGTTGTACTTTTCAAAACATTTTGCCATCAGACAAAATAAAAGACTATACTACTGATTTGCATAATTCTAATACAGTAAAACCTTTTTAAACCAAACCCCTTTGGGACTGAAGAATTTGTTCAGTTTAGACAGGTGTTTGGTTTACACAGGTCTAAATTACATAGACATTTAGTAGATGGAACTGTAAAGTCTGTCTGGTTTAGGCAGGTTTTCAGTTTACCCAGGGTTCAGTAGATAGAACTGTAAAGTCTGTCTGGATTAGGCAGGTTTTCAGTTTACTCAGGGTTCAGTATATAGAACTGTAAAGTCTGTCTGGTTTAGGCAGGTTTTCAGTTTACTCAGGGTTTGGTTTAAACTGGTTTAGGCAGGTTTTCAGTTTACTCAGGGTTTGGTTTAAACTGGTTTAGCCAGGTTTTCAGTTTACTCAGGGTTCAGTAGATAGGACTATACAGTCTGTCTGGTTTAGGCAGGTTTTCAGTTTACTCAGGATTTGGTTTAGGCATGTTTTCAGTTTACTCGGGGTTTGGTTTAGGCAGGTTTTCAGTTTACTCAGGGTTTGGTTTAAACTGGTTTCACTGTATTTCATCACATGTCACATTTGTTGTTATTGTATTGGTTTGTTTAGTAATGCATTATGGGAAATCAGAAAATAACAATAATAAAAGCTTTCTTACCATCCATGTTTTAGATAATCTAAAAATAGCAGCACTCTGTAATGCAGATATGACTGCCATGACAGCATGTAAATTGTTTAGTTCTAATAATTTCTGGAAAATAAAAACAATGAATATTGTAAATAAAAATAATAATATACTGGAATCCTATATGTAATCTGAATATTAAATTTAGTCATAATGTCTAAAATCGTTGGTGATCGTATGGTAGTTGGATTTACAACTACCTGTGCTATTAGTGCCTATCACCACTGAAGTTGTGAGTCTAAACCCCGTTCACGGCGAGGTGTAGTCAATACAACATTATATGATAAAGTTTGTCAGTGACTTGCAACAGGTCGGTGGTTTTCTTCAGGTACTCCGGTATCCTCCACCAATAAAACTAGCCGCCATAATATAACTGAAATATTGGTGAAAGTGGGGTTAAGCATCATAAACCATAACCTTAGGAGACAGGTTTATAAAAGCAATAATTGCTTGTTTCTGAATCCTGTCTGTATTTACTATGTTTGATGTACTGTATATTCTGATTATTTTCTAAATAAATATTGTTTAAATTAAACCATAACCACAACCATCTTAAATCGTTTCACATTTAATCTGTAAACATATCCATTTTGAACCCAAAAGTTGTTCCTAAGGGTGTTTTTTCCTATTTCTGCAGAACATTTTATCTTAAAAAGTACTCAATTTTTGTTAGTAAAAGCACTTTTCCTTTGCCTTTAAATTGTGTCTAAGTGTAATGTTGGACAGTCTCTCGTGTTCATTTATATCCATATTTTTTCTTACTAAAAGAATCATAAATTAACCAAAAATAAATTGGGTACATATAAAAATTAGATTTTGCAGTACTAAAACTGTTTTTGTGATTTTTTTTTTAATTAGGCTTCAACATATTTCTAATTGAAGAGATTTGAAAATGAATACATCGTTATCAAATAGTTTCTAGTTCACTGTTAAAAGCAAGTTAATCTGTATTTTATTTTACTGCTCTTCAACAAAAGATTATACCTGCTGTTTTCTGTCACTCTAACCAACAGATAAATTTCATATATAATAAAATATCATATTGCTTTTTTTCACAATATCCCATACATTATTTATACAAGTTGTATTAATCCAGATATATTAGAAATGTCTTTTAATGACACAAGTAAAATTCAATACATCAGCAGTGCTCACCAAACCAGGCAAAGTGGTCAACTTTTTTGCCCTGGTTTCAATGAAATTGCCCTATTTCTGCCCATAAGGGCAAGTTTTTAGTTGCCTTGTGAGCTTTTGGAAGTCAGCATTTTGCTACCAATATCCATATCTTTTCTTCCATATTCACACATAAGAAGCTCCTGTGTTCGTGAAATTTAACCTATAATTTTCTTACCTTTGCAATTTTAATAAAATGAGCTAAAACTTCAGATCTTGTTTTCATGGTTTGGCAATTTAATATTTCTCTCTGTACCCAAAAATTTACCTACAAAATATAAAAAGCACTGTGAAATCATATTTGTTCGTTGGACATCAATTTTCATAATTTTGTGTTCTCCTCAATACATATAGAATGAAGGCTGTCTGGAAGGTCGAGACAGACAATATCACTACAATAGTAGTACCAGGGGAGTATCACAGGGAGTCCAATAGAATAACAGTTGTCTGGAAGGTCGAGACAGACAATATCACTACGATAGTAGTACCAGGGGAGTATCACAGGGAGTCCAATAGAATAACAGCTGTCTGGAAGGTCGAGACAGACAATATCACTACGATAGTAGTACCAGGGGGAGACAGACAATATCACTACGATAGTAGTACCAGGGGGAGACAGACAATATCACTACGATAGTAGTACCAGGGGGAGACAGACAATATCACTACGATAGTAGTACCAGGGGAGTATCACAGGGAGTCCAATAGAATGAGCTGAAATACTTTTGATAATGTTTGTCAAGACCTTCAAAACTGACCATATTGTTATTATGGGTAATGTTACATCATAATGTGCTTAACATAATATTGACCGATAATTTTCAGTAACCGCATCATCCTTACATCAAATGTCGTATTAGTTAATGTAAGTACATTTGTGCATGAAAAAGGTTGAGAATAATGACAACTTAATATAATTAATTAAAATTCTACCAATAATCATTTATTTCATTTCAACAATCGCAATCAAATTTACATTACTAAATAAAGGTAATAACAAAATTACCGAACTCCGAACAATCTTATAAAGGGAAAGTCAAAACTCATAATTATATAAACAGACAAAATCAGTCAACAACCGGAAAACTGTGAAAACCGTAATGACCCTGACTTGGTACAGGCATTTCTAAAGAAATGGTGGGTTGAATCAGATTTTAAGGCGCCAAACCTCCCGCTCTCATTACGGTTCAAAGGTTCCGGCTGTCACTGTAACAGTATTTAAATACAGGAACAAAATAGGTAAAATAGTTGTCAAAGCAGTACCATATTCGGTGACGTAAATGTCAAAAATATTTTTACGTCACACATTGACAAAAAAATTCTTGACATTTTGGACTTCTTTATCTTTATACATTTTCACTATATGAAAATGCATCGCTTATAATTATTTCTGCAGACGGAATATATTTCGACAAGATATTGGTATCGGAATATAAACTTTTTAAGAGATCGAATAAGGCGAATCTTTTTATAGCCCTGGTCCAGTAGCCTGTTTCTCAGATGAAGATGACGTTTCAGGAAATCAGAATAATTGCTACTGGCCCTTGCATAGCGAATCAATTGCGAGATGTAAACACCATATGCAGGAGAAGCTGGTATATTGCTGCACATGTTTGGAAAATTTATGATTTTAAAATTGAAGTCGTCCCGCTTATCATAAATTTTAGTACTGAGTTGACCACTGTCGTCAAATTCGAGGTATAAGTCCAAAAATGATGCGGACGAAGCTGTATCGGTGGTCTCTTTAACTTCCAGCTCTGGAGGATATATCAATGGAAGAAATTCTGCAAATCTAGAATTATTGATAGATAAAACGTCATCAATATACCTGTATGTGAAATTAAAGGCTCTAGCCTCATGAATCTTCTTATCTTTTACAAGCTTTTGAAGAAACTCCGACTCGTATGAGTATAAAAATAAATCGGCTAGAAGAGGGCACAATTCGTACCCATTGGTATGCCGACGACCTGCTGAAACAGTGTCCCTCCAAAGGAGACGAATATGTTATCGATGAGGAACTCCAGCATACTGATCACTTGTTCCTCGGAGTAGCATGTTTTAGTTTTACCTTTAAGAGGGACAGTCATGGTCATGATCGTATGGTAATTGGATTTTCAACTATCTGTGGAATCAGTGCCTATCACCACTACATTGTGAGTTCGAGCCCTGCTCGTGGCGAGGTGTACTTGATACAACATTATGTGATAAAGTTTGTCAGTGATTTTCTCTGGGTACTTCAGTTTCCTCCACCAATAAAACTGATCGCCACAATATAACTGAAATATTGTTGAAAGTGGCGTAAACCATAAACCAAACCCGAGTCATTTATTTCATTTCAGTTTTTGTTTCTTAACAAAGATAACATTCACAATCAAATTAACATTACTAAGAAGAAGATGTTTCTGTCCCATTCACCTGTTTAACTGTACCATCTAAAATCTACTCTAGCGTTGCAACAGTTCTTACTTGTTGCTGTCATTTTAATATTGAAAATTACATGTATTTATGAATTTATGAAATTTCAGCCTATGTTATTGTCAGACATTTTTTTGTTCATCTGTTCTACTTAAATGTTTAAACTTACATGGTTAAATCTTCTTGTAAAAGCAACAACATTTGGGGCCTTTATCAACTTTTCTTTAGTTGTCCAAGCACATGACGTCATTTCCTGAAAAAATATTAAAACAATTAAGTTTAAGCATAAAACGCACTACAGGTGTATTTCCTAATTTTCTTAACCGACAATTTCTAATGTTGTGTGAAACTGTTCATCTACAGTCAAATTTGTAGAGATGAAAGTGCTCACTGATAAGTGTGTGTGTGGGGGGGGGGGGGGGGGGGGGTAAACCCCCTATACATGTCTCTATGCCCTATACCCTCATTTTCTAGTTGTTTGGACCAAGTTTGATACATTTTATTTCCAAATAATGTTTTCAATTCGAATTGGAGAAGAAAACATTCATCTTTGATACAATAGATGAAATAGTGCCTTTTTTCTTAGATTTTTATGAACAGATGTCGTTTATTACAAAATTAATATTCAAATATTAGATGTCAAATTTCGCAGATAAAATGGAAATAATAATGCTATCTAGATTAAAGATTACAGCCATCATACAGAGCCATTATTTCAAGCAGATGTGGTTAATTAAAAATTACCCCCTTTTTTTTTTAAAAACACCTAAAATACACACAACCTAAAATAATATTATTATTACAAGTTTGTACTATGCTCAAGTTTTTTAACATTTGTTGTGGATATTTACCCATTTTTCATGTTTATATAAACTTTTCCCATCTGTTTACGATGTTTTTAATCTATTAATATCCATGCCAATTTTGTTACTAGGTCACCGATTTATTTTGACACCTAAACATAATAACCTGTCATTTTATTTACTTACTCATACCTACAGTTTTATTGTCATTTTTCAAAAAATAATATTTTGTAGATGGATTTGATAAATGAGAAAAAATTATTTTCTTTGCTATTTTTTATCAATTACATTTTGTACATCAGAGTTTTTCTTACCGAGACGATTTTGGGGAAATTTTAAGGAACAAAAAATGACCAACCACCAGAGCTCCAGATAAGCTGCGTATTTGCATTTTTTACGCTATGAAAACGAGTAAAAACGCATGTATTATCAGATCAGAGTGTACACATTACGCATACATATTGTGTAAGCAAACTTTCCAAATTCGGAGTGTACTTGTAGTCGTGTACATAACAATACATTTTTGTCTTTGAGAAATTCCCCGTAATTACTTCCCTTTATACTTTTCGAAGGAGAGAGCGTATACATCCGAGGGGTACCGAATGCTTGCCTTTCTAAGCATCGATGTCAAAAGAGATCTGATTGGATGCTTATGATAAATCATCCAACCACAGTCAATATTACAAATAAATGCGGTTTACGTAATAAGTAAGAACTAAAATGAAAGTAAATTTGGGAATACGTTGTTCATTGAAAATGAGTGCAAGAACATGTGAATAAGCGTGCTACTAAGCGCTACGGAAAATTCTATACTTAAGTTCCTGACAGTTTCATCTGTGTATAGTGACAGTATAGTTAAAGTAATCATTGATGACATTATCAACACGGCTGTGAAAACTGCTGAAGTCGACGAGCAAAAAACTAAATATTTACAACATTTTATTAATAAACATAACGTGTCAAATTATACAGAGATATACATTTCACTTGCATCCTGCGTTTATTGAATAACACAAGTGTCAAACATAATTTTAAAAGTGTACATGTAAGCAATCTTTTCTAAAGTAGAGAGTACAACAGTGCAAAGGAAATATGCAAATACCCATCATTTTCAAAAGTAGGGGGTAATTACCCTTTGGACTTGAAAATTATCTGGACCTCTGAACCACCTAATACACTTAAAATAACTACTGTCAGTCAGAAAACTAGTGCATTTTTTCAGGAAGTAGTTATTTTTATATTACATGTCCTTGATATTGACAAAAAGTTTGATTTCATTCCTTATCACGAACTTTAGGAAAATGTCATATTTTGATTTTTGTTGCTGCAAGACAAATCAGTACAAAACCCTGATCTTTTGGCTATTGTGTTTAGGCTGCTTGGTTTTCTTGCTCCCAAAGATTTTAACATTATTTGGTTTTCTAATATTTTGGTCTTGAGCGTACCTGATGAAGGTTAATAACGTTATTACAGAAACATGCTGTGTGCACTACATTTGATATCTACGTATTTATTCTTAAAGTTGTTGTAAATGGATTGAAATAACAATTTGTAGTTCTGTGCAGCTTTATAATTTATATAGGTAAGAATTGACACCATTAGTAACTTGGCATAGGTCTGTGCACCTTCTAAAAAGTTTGAAACCAAACAAGGTTCGTGTTGCTCTACTTTTTTTGTGCAGTATTGTGTACTGTTTTGGTTCTTGTTTGGTTTTTTTTAGGTTATCTTCGTCCTGTGTCTTGTATGCTCAATGTTGCCAGTGTCTCTGGATTGTCCAAGTGTCTCTGGATTGTCCAAGTGTCTCTGGATTGTCCAAGTGTTTCTGGATTGTCCAAGTGTCTCTGGATTGTCCAAGTGTCTCTGGATTGTCCAAGTGTCTCTGGATTGTCCAAGTGTCTCTGGATTGTCCAAGTGTCTCTGGATTGTCCAAGTGTCTCTGGATTGTCCAAGTGTCTCTGGATTGTCCATTCTTGATTACCACTTTGGTTTTCTCTAACATTTATTTGAAGTGTTTATGATACAGTCAAACATTTCTTATGTGACTTTCCAAGGGAACAGTGAAATATGGTCACATAAGACAGGTGGTCACTTAATGCAGGTTTAATTGATATGAAATGCACTGTGAAGGGAAATAAAAATTAAGGTCACATAATACAAGTAATTGCTTAATAGAGGTGGTCACTAAAACAGGTGTGGCTGTATATACCATTTCTATACACCTTTTTTATTTTTAACGACTTGAACCATTTTACCTATAACTGTGGGAGTATTCCATTGATGTTCTCTAAGTACTTTATATAAATCACCAACCTACTTACATCAGGTGCATAGGTACTTTATACTTACATCAGGTTGTATAGACTGGAACACAGGTAAATCCATCAAAGTAATTTGACTCTGTAAAAAAAACATAAAGATGTCTTAAAACTGGAGGTGTATCATAATTACATACAGGTGATATAAGTTTTTTTAAAACTTGTTTTGAATCCCTTTAATTATGTGTATTATATCATATTGAAATTGATCTAATTGTACAACATTATTTAATAATGAATAAAATATGTTTAAACAAATACAGGTGATTAAAACAGGTGTGTCTAGGCTATCCTTAAAAAATAATTGGTTTGTTGTTTCCCCATCCCACATTTTGAGAAGTGGGTAGGTATCTATATTAATTATAATAAAATGCTTTGTGTAGTTCTAACTTTGGTGGGTCAGTTGGGAAACAGCTAAAACCAACAGGATTGTCCAAAATACAGGCATGCAATAAACAAAATTGATTGATTTTTATTGTGCAATATTTCAGCTATATCATGGCGACCAGTTTTAGTGGTGGAAGAAGCCAGAGTACCTGGGGAGACCCACCGACCATGGGCAATCAACTGGTAAACATTATCACTTGCGGCTGCGAGTGGAGTGCACCCTTTTTTGTAATCTACAAAGGCGGATGTGACCCCACACCATATTGGTGATAGGCTTGTACGAGTTATTAGGTAATACAACTACTGTACCTAACTCATTGAGCCACATGGCCCTGCAATAAACAAAAAGATTTAAACTCTGAAAATAAGGTGTATCTCAAACTTTTCTGGTTAAGGTTTGGTTGGTTTATGGTGTTTAATGCCACTTTCAACAATATTTCAGATATGTCGTGGCGTTCAGCTTTATTGGTGGAGGGAACCAGAGTACCGACCTTTCGCAAGTCACTGACAAACTTTATCACATGATATTGTATCCAGTACACCTCATTATTAGCGGGATTCAAACTCACAACGTTAGTAGTGATAAGCACTGATTGCACAGGTAGCTGTAAATCCAACTACCATACAGTCACAACCATGATGGCCCCATTGTAAGAAAAAGTAAACAATGTTTGTTATTAAAAGAAATTGAAATTCAATATGAAAAATATTGGTTACTGTAACGCAGAGCGTTACAAATGTCCCCTAAACGAACACTACAAGTACTAGTGGTATGAATGAAGAATAGCGTGAGAACATAGCAAGAAATAATTAGAGCCCAGTTTTTGACTCTATCATGTTGGAAACCAAATTTCGCCCAAATTGGAGGATTTTTGTGTTTTGGTGGCCATTTTTGGTTCAAAATGGCCACCATAGCAAACCAAAATGGTCGCCATATGGTGCAGCATGTCTTACTCCCTGTAAATATCTATTTCCATTGAAATATGCTAATTTTTGAATTTTTAACGATTTTTTATATTGGCGGCCATTTTGGCCATTTCCATGGCAACGCCAGCCATTTTGAAAATTCCAAAAGTATTCTGGACATCCACTCATAGTGCTTAACATTCCTGTGAAGTTTCATTGATTTTCATTCAGTAGTTGCAGAGAAATGTGTCGGACAAACTTTTGGCAGAAGAAAGAAAGAAAGAAGAAGAATAATAACTAGAATTGCCATTGCAAAGCAATAGTGGACATCACCCCACCCCATGGCTCCCAATTCCAACCAGAGGCTCTCAAGAGCCTGTATCGTTCACCTGGTAATAAAAAAAAACAATTGGTCCTATGTAAAAACTATGTCCTGCGTCATCTTGGAATTACGATCAACATAAAAAACACAAAGTTTGTAAAGGACCTTCCAATGATTGATGCACAGTTTAGGTTCAATCAGTGCAATAGCTTCAGAGAAGAATATATTTCTGTATTTTCCCCATATGGTTCTGTGTTAATACTATGACCTGTGGTGGCAGCCATCTTGGATTTCCGATCGGCATAAAAAACAGGACCTTCCAATGATCATTCCTGGGCAGTTTGGTTTCAACTGTCCAAGTGGTTTCAGAGAAGAAGCATTTTGAAACATTTTTCCCATAGGGTCCAATGTTAAACTAAGTCCTGCCGTAGCCGCCATTTTGAATTTCATATCAGAATAAAAAACGTATATTTTGTAGAGGACCATTCAATGAACATTCATGCACAGTTTGGCTTTAATCATATTTGTAGTTTCTGAGAAGAAGGCATTTGAACATTTTCCCATAGGGTCCAATGTTAATCTATGTCCTGCGGTGGTGGCCATCTTGGATTTCCGATCGGCATAAAAAACACACACCTTGTAGAGGACCTTCCAATGATCATTCCTGGGCAGTTTGGTTTCAATTATCCAAGTGGTTTCAGAGAAGAAGCGTTTTGAAACATTTTCCCCATAGGGTCCAATGTTAAACTAAGTCCTGCCGTAGCCGCCATTTTGAATTTCATACCAGAACAAAAAACGTAAAGTTTGTAGAGGACCATCTAATGAACATTCATGTACAGTTTGGCTTTAATCATATTTGTAGTTTCTGAGTAGAAGGCATTTGAATATTTTCCCATAGGGTCCAATGTTAATCTATGTCCTGCGGTGGCGGCCATCTTGGATTTCCGACCGGCATAAAAAACAGAAAATTTGTAGAGGACCTTCCAATGATCATTCCTGGGCAGTTTAGTTTCAACTGTCCAAGTGGTTTCAGAGAAGAAGCATTTTGAAACATTTTTCCCATAGGGTCCAATGTTAAACTAAGTCCTGCCGTAGCCGCCATTTTGAATTTCATACCGGAACAAAAAACGTAAAGTTTGTAGAGGACCATCTAATGAACATTCATGTACAGTTTGGCTTTAATCATATTTGTAGTTTCTGAGTAGAAGGCATTTGAACATTTTCCCATAGGGTCCAATGTTAATCTATGTATTGCGGTGGTGGCCATCTTGGATTTCCGATTGGCATAAAAAACATAAAATTTGTAGAGGACCTTCCAATGATCATTCCTAGGCAGTTTGGTTTCAATTATCCAAGTGGTTTCAGAGAAGAAGCGTTTTGAAACATTTTTCCCATAGGGTCCAATGTTAAACTAAGTCCTGCCGTAGCCGCCATTTTGAATTTCATACCAGAACAAAAAACGTAAAGTTTGTAGAGGACCATCCAATGAACATTCATGTACAGTTTGGCTTTAATCATATTTGTAGTTTCTGAGTAGAAGGCATTTGAATATTTTTCCAAAGGGTCCAATGTTAATCTGTCCTGCGGTGGCGGCCATCTTGGATTTCCGACAGGCATAAAAAACAGAAAATTTGTAGAGGACCTTCCAATGATCATTCCTGGGCAGTTTGGTTTCAACTGTCCTAGTGGTTTCAGAGAAGAAGCATTTTGAAACATTTTTCCCATAGGGTCCAATGTTAAACTAAGTCCTGCCGTAGCCGCCATTTTGAATTTCATATCGGAACAAAAAACCTTAAGATTGTAGAGGACCATCCAATGAACATTCATGTACAGTTTGGCTTTAATCATATTTGTAGTTTCTGAGAAGAAGGCATTTGAACATTTTCCCATAGGGTCCAATGTTAATCTATGTATTGCGGTGGTGGCCATCTTGGATTTCCGATTGCCATAAAAAACATAAAATTTGTAGAGGACCTTCCAATGATCATTCCTGGGCAGTTTAGTTTCAACTGTCCAAGTGGTTTCAGAGAAGAAGCATTTTGAAACATTTTTCCCATAGGGTCCAATGTTAAACTAAGTCCTGCCGTAGCCGCCATTTTGAATTTCATATCGGAACAAAAAACCTTAAGATTGTAGAGGACCATCTAATGAACATTCATGTACAGTTTGGCTTTAATCATATTTGTAGTTTCTGAGTAGAAGGCATTTGAATATTTTCCCATAGGGTCCAATGTTAATCTATGTCCTGCGGTGGCGGCCATCTTGGATTTCCGACCGGCATAAAAAACGGAAAATTTGTAGAGGACCTTCCAATGATCATTCCTGGGCAGTTTGGTTTCAACTGTCCAAGTGGTTTCAGAGAAGAAGCATTTTGAAACATTTTTCCCATAGGGTCCAATGTTAAACTAAGTTCTGCCGTAGCCGCCATTTTGAATTTCATATCGGAACAAAAAACCTTAAGATTGTAGAGGACCATCCAATGAACATTCATGTACAGTTTGGCTTTAATCATATTTGTAGTTTCTGAGAAGAAGGCATTTGAACATTTTCCCATAGGGTCCAATGTTAATCTATGTATTGCGGTGGCGGCCATCTTGGATTTCCGATCGGCATAAAAAACATAAAATTTCTAGAGGACCTTCCAATGATCATTCCTAGGCAGTTTGGTTTCAATTATCCAAGTGGTTTCAGAGAAGAAGCGTTTTGAAACATTTTTCCCATAGGGTTCAATGTTAAACTAAGTCCTGCCGTAGCCGCCATTTTGAATTTCATACCGGAACAAAAAACGTAAAGTTTGTAGAGGACCATCTAATGAACATTCATGTACAGTTTGGCTTTAATCATATTTGTAGTTTCTGAGTAGAAGGCATTTGAATATTTTCCCATAGGGTCCAATGTTAATCTATGTCCTGCGGTGGCGGCCATCTTGGATTTCCGACCGGCATAAAAAACAAATAATTTGTAGAGGACCTTCCAATGATCATTCCTGGGCAGTTTGGTTTCAACTGTCCTAGTGGTTTCAGAGAAGAAGCATTTTGAAACATTTTTCCCATAGGGTCCAATGTTAAACTAAGTCCTGCCGTAGCCGCCATTTTGAATTTCATATCGGAACAAAAAACCTTAAGATTGTAGAGGACCATCCAATGAACATTCATGTACAGTTTGGCTTTAATCATATTTGTAGTTTCTGAGAAGAAGGCATTTGAACATTTTCCCATAGGGTCCAATGTTAATCTATGTCCTGCGGTGGCGGCCATCTTGGATTTCCGACCAGCATAAAAAACAGAAAATTTGTAGAGGACCTTCCAATGATCATTCCTGGGCAGTTTGGTTTCAACTGTCCAAGTGGTTTCAGAGAAGAAGCATTTTGAAACATTTTTCCCATAGGGTCCAATGTTAAACTAAGTCCTGTCGTAGCCGCCATTTTGAATTTCATATCGGAACAAAAAACCTTAAGATTGTAGAGGACCATCCAATCAACATTCATGTACAGTTTGGCTTTAATAATATTTGTAGTTTCTGAGAAGAAGGCATTTGAACATTTTCCCATAGGGTCCAATGTTAATCTATGTCCTGCGGTGGCGGCCATCTTGGATTTCCGACCGGCATAAAAAACAGAAAATTTGTAGAGGACCTTCCAATGATCATTCCTGGGCAGTTTGGTTTCAACTGTCCAAGTGGTTTCAGAGAAGAAGCATTTTGAAACATTTTTCCCATAGGGTCCAATGTTAAACTAAGTTCTGCCGTAGCCGCCATTTTGAATTTCATATCGGAACAAAAAACCTTAAGATTGTAGAGGACCATCCAATGAACATTCATGTACAGTTTGGCTTTAATCATATTTGTAGTTTCTGAGAAGAAGGCATTTGAACATTTTCCCATAGGGTCCAATGTTAATCTATGTATTGCGGTGGCGGCCATCTTGGATTTCCGATCGGCATAAAAAACATAAAATTTCTAGAGGACCTTCCAATGATCATTCCTAGGCAGTTTGGTTTCAATTATCCAAATGGTTTCAGAGAAGAAGCGTTTTGAAACATTTTTCCCATAGGGTTCAATGTTAAACTAAGTCCTGCCGTAGCCGCCATTTTGAATTTCATACCGGAACAAAAAACGTAAAGTTTGTAGAGGACCATCTAATGAACATTCATGTACAGTTTGGCTTTAATCATATTTGTAGTTTCTGAGTAGAAGGCATTTGAATATTTTCCCATAGGGTCCAATGTTAATCTATGTCCTGCGGTGGCGGCCATCTTGGATTTCCGACCGGCATAAAAAACAGATAATTTGTAGAGGACCTTCCAATGATCATTCCTGGGCAGTTTGGTTTCAACTGTCCTAGTGGTTTCAGAGAAGAAGCATTTTGAAACATTTTTCCCATAGGGTCCAATGTTAAACTAAGTCCTGCCGTAGCCGCCATTTTGAATTTCATATCGGAACAAAAAACCTTAAGATTGTAGAGGACCATCCAATGAACATTCATGTACAGTTTGGCTTTAATAATATTTGTAGTTTCTGAGAAGAAGGCATTTGAACATTTTCCCATAGGGTCCAATGTTAATCTATGTCCTGCGGTGGCGGCCATCTTGGATTTCCGACCAGCATAAAAAACAGAAAATTTGTAGAGGACCTTCCAATGATCATTCCTGGGCAGTTTGGTTTCAACTGTCCAAGTGGTTTCAGAGAAGAAGCATTTTGAAACATTTTTCCCATAGGGTCCAATGTTAAACTAAGTCCTGTCGTAGCCGCCATTTTGAATTTCATATCGGAACAAAAAACCTTAAGATTGTAGAGGACCATCCAATCAACATTCATGTACAGTTTGGCTTTAATCATATTTGTAGTTTCTGAGAAGAAGGCATTTGAACATTTTCCCATAGGGTCCAATGTTAATCTATGTCCTGCGATGGCGGCCATCTTGGATTTCCGAACTGCATAAAAAACAGTAACTTGGTAAAGGACATTCCAATGATCATTCCTTTACAGTTTGGGTTCAGTCAGTTCATTAGTTTCGGAGAAGAAGATCTTTGAAATTTCGGCCAATCAGAGCATATTATTGGCCCTGGCAGCCATATTGAATATCCGACTGGAACGAAAAACAGTAACTTTGTAGAGGACCATCCAAGGAACATTCCTGCTAAGTTCGGTTCCAATCGGCCAAGTGGTTTCGGAGAAGAAGCTTGAAATGTGAAAAGTTTACAGACGACAGACGACAGACGACAGACGACAGACGACAGACGACGGACGCCAAGTGATGGCAATAGTTCACATGGACCTTTGGTCCAGGTGAACTAAAAACGATGACGATTATCAATTCGCAAAACCAAGATCTACTTGGAAACCAAATTTTCCCCAAATTGGAGGATTTTTTTATTTTGCAAACCAAAATGGTCGCCATATGGTGCAGCATGTCTTACTCTCTGTAAATATCCATTTCCATTGAAATCTTTTCATTTTTGAATTCTTAACAATTTATTTTGATTTTATATTGGCAGCCATTTTGAAAATTTTAAAAACAAAGAGCACAACTTTGAGTGATGATCTATTTTTGTGTCAAGTTTCAAAAGGATCTGCTGTACGGAGTGAATTTAACATTTTTTGCACCTTGGTTACCATGGCAATGGCCACCATTTTGATTTTTTTCAACCCGCCAAAAGCTGCCACACACTACAGTGGATATTCCTACAAAGTTTCATGATAGGAATCCAAAATTTGTTTAAATCCCCTCTTTTTTGTTTCCATGGCAACTGCGGCAAAGTTTGTCCAACCGATTCCATTTTTTTTGGCTTATCTCGTTCCACTAGAAGTGGATGTTGTTCCTTACAAGTTTCATCAATTTCTGTTCGGCGAGTAACCTGCTATGATCATTTTTGTGTTTTTCAATTTTTTAGCATTTTGGCCATTTCCATGGCAACGCCGGCCATTTTGAAAATTCCAAAAGTATTCTGGACATCCACTCATAATGCTTAACATTCCTGTGAAGTTTCATTGATTTCCGTCCAGTAGTCGCAGAGAAATGTGTCGGACAAACTTTTGGCAGAAGAAAGAAAGAAAGAAGAAGAATAATAACTAGAATTGCCATTGCAAAGCAATAGCGGACATCACCCCACCCCATGGCTCCCAATCCCAAAAATGATGACGATTATCAATTCGCAAGACCAAGATCTACTTGGAAACCAAATTTTGCCCAAATCGGAGGATTTTTTTATTTTGGCGGCCATTTTAGATTCAAAATGGCCACCATAGCAAACCAAAATGGTCGCCATATGGTGCAGCATGTCTTACTCCCTGTAAATATCCATTTCCATTGAAATCTTTTCATTTTTGAATCCTAAACAATTTATTTTGATTTTATATTGGCAGCCATTTTGAAAATTTTAAAAACAAAGAGCACAACTTTGAGTGATGATCTATTTTTGTGTCAAGTTTCAAAAGGATCTGCTGTACGGAGTGAATTTAACATTTTTTGCACCTTGGTTACCATGGCAACGGCCGCCATTTTGATTTTTTTCAACCCGCCAAAAGCTGCCACACACTACAGTGGATATTCCTACAAAGTTTCATGAAGTTTGATGATAGGAATCCAAAATTTGTTTAAATCCCCTCTTTTTTGTTTCCATGGCAACTGCGGCAAAGTTTGTCCAACCGATTCCATTTTTTTTTGGCTTATCTCGTTCCACTAGAAGTGGATGTTGTTCCTTACAAGTTTCATCAATTTCTGTTAGGCGAGTAACCTGCTATGATCATTTTTGTGTTTTTCAATTTTTTAGCATTTTGGCCATTTCCATGGCAACGCCGGCCATTTTGAAAATTCCAAAAGTATTCTGGACATCCACTCATAATGCTTAACATTCCTGTGAAGTTTCATTGATTTCCGTCCAGTAGTCGCAGAGAAATGTGTCGGACAAACTTTTGGCAGAAGAAAGAAAGAAAGAAGAGGAATAATAACTAGAATTGCCATTGCAAAGCAATAGCGGACATCACCCCACCCCATGGCTCCCAATCCCAAAAATGATGACGATTATCAATTCGCAAGACCAAGATCTACTTGGAAACCAAATTTTGCCCAAATCGGAGGATTTTTTTATTTTGGCGGCCATTTTAGATTCAAAATGGCCACCATAGCAAACCAAAATGGTCGCCATATGGTGCAGCATGTCTTACTCCCTGTAAATATCCATTTCCATTGAAATCTTTTCATTTTTGAATCCTTAACAATTTATTTTGATTTTATATTGGCAGCCATTTTGAAAATTTTAAAAACAAAGAGCACAACTTTGAGTGATGATCTATTTTTGTGTCAAGTTTCAAAAGGATCCGCTGTACGGAGTGAATTTAACATTTTTTGCACCTTGGTTACCATGGCAACGGCCGCCATTTTGATTTTTTTCAACCCGCCAAAAGCTGCCACACACTACAGTGGATATTCCTACAAAGTTTCATGAAGTTTGATGATAGGAATCCAAAATTTGTTTAAATCCCCTCTTTTTTTGTTTCCATGGCAACTGCGGCAAAGTTTGTCCAACCGATTCCATTTTTTTTTGGCTTATCTCGTTCCACTAGAAGTGGATGTTGTTCCTTACAAGTTTCATCAATTTCTGTTCGGCGAGTAACCTGCTATGATCATTTTTGTGTTTTTCAATTTTTTAGTATTTTGGCTGTTTCCATGGCAACGGCAGCCATTTTGAAAAAATCAACCCTTAACAGCACAACTTCACATGGCATATGATATTCCTACAAGGTTTCATAAAGTTTGATCAAGGCATCTCCGAGAAATCGAGCAGACAAAAATGTGTGGAAGAATAATAATAATAATAATAATAATAATAATAGTGAAAAAGAAACATAGAATAGCAATACATCACCCGACAGCAGTCGGGGTGATGTAATAATAGTGAAAAAGTAGAATAACAATACATCACCCGACAACAGTCGGGGTGATGTAATAATAATAAGAAGAAACAGAGCAAACACAATATGTCTCCCAAACTTTGTTTGGGGGTCATAATTAAGCCAGATTTAGTTTCATTTTCATTATGACTCATCATTCTATAAATAGTCAATACTTTTTACCTACAAATATTTATTCTAAATTTAAAAATCCTATGACTATTAAACTTCCAACCTGTCAATGGAAATATTTTTGGAGCCATGACAAAAGTGGAAAAGTTGGAAAAATTCCAAAATATATTCTGTGCCTGTTTTTTATTGTTTGTTTATATTATATACAGTATATACTGGCGATGGAGATCTAGTTTATATCAAGAGGGGAAGGTTGGGATCCTGTTAACTGGTTTAACACAGCCACATTTTTGAGTCTGTCCCAAGCCAGGACCTATTGTAGTTTCAGTGAAAAGCAAGTCTTAGTACCAGGGGGAAAAAAGTTTCAATAACACTTTTTTTCCAATAAATTTGTTCACTCGAGGATTATGTAAATCCAAAATCCATTTACAAATAGTAATTAATTACCATACTCTATTGTTTTTAACTGAGAATATATTTTAATTCTTTAAGTCTCTTGATATTCTAATGAGATAATGCAAGATCACTGCATTTAAAATTTAAATCTATTGGCAAACAATATACAGTCAAACATGTACTAAGGTCACCTTTAGGCCAAAGAAAAAGTGGTCTTTCAAGACAGGTGATCTCTTAAAAGAGGTTCAGTTCAAATGAATTTTTTTATGACAGGACAAGAAAAAGGTGACCTTTTAATACAGGTGACTGTTTAATAGAGATGACCGTATAGGCAGCTTTAACTGTATATACTCTTCTTGACTTACGGCATAATCATCTGGAGAAACCCGTAAAACATCGAAAACTACAGCATCAAAACTCTTTGTCTGTTGTGATTGTTTATCTAGTGATTCTTGGCTTCCTTGACTTGTACCCTGAAAAAAAAATATGATTGGTTAATTGATTGGTGTTTCACGCCAACTTTAGCAGTATCAAAATAAAATATAATCTATTAAAAAAAGTCAACGTACAAATGAAAATCGTCAGAAATGAAAGGGATCCTCCTCTCTTCACCGGTAAGCTGCTAATAAAATTGCAAAACATTCTGAGAAACACTACTCAAGTTATCATACGACATAGGGTAAAAATCCTATTTTCCGTCATATCAAGTCCAATAACTCTGGAACGGCAAAAGTGAAAATCGTCAAAAATGAAAGGGATCCTCCTCTCCTCACCGGTAAGCTGCTGATAAAATTTCAAAACATTCTGAGAAACACTACTCAAGTTATCATACGACATAAGGTAAAAATCCTATTTTCCGTCATATCAAGTCCAATAACTCTGGAACGGAAAAGGTGAAAATCGTCAAAAATGAAAGGGATCCTCCTCCCTTCACCGGTAAGCTGCTGATAAAATTTCAAAACATTCTGAGAAACACTCCTCAAGTTATCATACGACATAGGGTAAACATCCTATTTTCCGTTATATCAAGTCCAATAACTCTGGAACGGCAAAAGTGAAAATCGTCAAAAAAGAAAGGGATCCTCCTCTCCTCACCAGTAAACAGCTGATAAAATTTTAAAAGATTCTAAGAAACACAACTCAAGTTATCGTACGACATAGGATTTGTCTACAGACGGACGGACTGACATGGTGAAACCAGTATACCCCCCTACAACTTCGTTGCGGGGGGTATAATAATACACATGCTGCACAGATACTTGTAACTCGTCTAGATGAGCACTGGACTCATTAGTTTTGTTTGGGACTCACCATTTTAGTGAGACTCTTTTTGGTTGGGACTCGTCAAAATTTTATCCTACAATCTCTTACAATGAGAAAGAAAAAAATTTTGATAGTAAATTATAATAAGTTTTTATCAAGGTATTTAAGTGGGTATAGGTTGATGTATATAGTATTTTTTTTCTTTCAAATATCTGAAGAATAAAAACCTTACTATATTTTTTTTTTAATTTAGCTAAAATTAAATTACTTAAAAAGAAACAAATACAATTATTTGAGTAGGGTCATTTTTATCATGTTATGGGTATCTGTTATGGGTTATTTGTGTTACATCAAATTAAAATACCCATATATGGTCTACAGAAATATGGAATTTATTTCAAAGATGTTTTCTTTGCAGACACAAAATATCAGTTCAGCATAGACAAAATCAATATTAACATTCTATATCATAACCTAATTATCTAAAACACCTATAAATCAATCAGATCACTTACTAATTATTTTTAGACAGAGAAAAAAAACTGAGTTCGACACTGCCACTCTGGTTACTCTCAAAATCCCTCATGACGTTCACAACAGATTTTGGGGAATAATTTACAGTATAATATTAAGTAGCCATATGATACCATTACTGAGCAATACTAATAACATTTGACCAGTCCCCAGGGGATCATTGGCCATCAATATTCTAGTATACCATTTAACTGTGTCTGATTATATTATGAATAATTTGTCAGAATGAGACATTTGATTCTGACTTTTACATTTTTTTGTATGTGTAGATACTTTAACCGTCCTGGTAATAATGTTTGATTCTCATTGACATTTAGATCCTGGCAAGGGAAGTTCAGAACCAATGTTATTTATTGCATATAAGCTTCTCGTGGTGAATATTAGCAGAAATACTTGATTTTTTATTTGTTTTCCAATAATCAGTAATTTACATAGGAAACCCACTAGGCACTATATTACCATCTAACATGGATGTACAAGAGTTGACAACATACAAATTCATTAAACTAAGCCCATAAAACTAGCTTAACCCTGGCACTTTTCCTGAAGTGCTTGTACATAGCTAGGAAAGTGAACCGTTAAAAGTATTGAGCTTGCCTTTGTTTCTATGATTTTTCTATCAGATTTATCAGAACGAGGATTTCTACTGTGCATGTTTTACTGAATCTTCCTGCGTTTTATAGATAGGAACTAGAATTTTCACCAGATTTTTTGGGGAGGAAAGGGGGTGCGTTTAATAGACACCAAAAGACGGTAACTATTCTAATGGAGTAGTAGTTGGTTTTTTTTTCATCATTTTATCTTTAAAAGAATAAATTTATTGACCTAATCTCAGGGTCCAAAATCAGGCATACAATGTACATGTACAATCATAAACAAACTAGTAATAAATGATTCAGTCACACAGTGTATATATAACCAGTCACACACTCATAAAAACAACACAATATATGGCAATAAAGTCTGATTTGTATTACACATGGACAGAGACAGAGAAATATATTGTACAGAACAAAAAACCATCCTGTTATTTACTTTAAACTTTTAAAACACACCAGTGTATTGACACAGATTTTATCTTCTATCGACCATTAAAGATGTTTGCCTTAGACAGGATTGTCATAACCTACTAGAATATATTTGTTTACCTATATAAATATGTGTAAAATGTACATAAAATACCTGTGGGCATTCATACATTCCTTTGATGTTTTCATAACATGATAAATATTTTTGCATATAAAATATAGGTTGTTTAAATAAATCTTATTTTTTTCTCAGTGATATAGTTTTTTTTTGGTTGTCTTTATAGAGCTGTCTCTAACATTATTATTTTATTTATACTAGCAAAATAAAAATAAATAAAACTGAATGTATTACCCTAGAGATCTAGTTTTTTTCATCTTTATACAGCTGTCTAACTCTTCAACAACATTATATAATTTATTGCCGACATTATTGCAGTCAACATATACACCCCCATTTTTTCCATTTCATAAAATCATAATTTTTTTCTGGATTGAGATGAAATGTGGAAATTTTTATATAGAGTACCTCAAAAACATCATTGTTGCAAAGTTTTGTTCCAATTTTTCAAGTAGTTTCAGAGGAGATCATCCACATGTGAAAAGTTAACAACGTCAACTAATGGACAAAGGGATATTGGACATTTAGTGATAGCAAAAGCTCACAAGCCCTTTGACAAATGGACCAGAAAGGAACTATCAAAATGTATGTTTTATGCATAAAAAATGTACACAACTGCTTTCTTACAGAGATGTAAAACAATAACTCAAGGAGATCAAGAATGATGAAATTATAAGATTCTCTTTGTTGTCATGGGGTACCCCATCAAAGTACAATAGAAAACTAGGGAGAGCTTTGAAGTAATATCCCCCACCCTTGTTTTACATACAGATTACAAGATTACAGTGCATGTGAACTCTATTTGACCTGGCAAATCAAATCAACTACATATTGATGATCAGTCAAAGATCACAGACAGATAAATTTATTAATTAAGTAATATACAGTAGATTTAAACTGTGTTATTGTCATTTATTGTCATAGAATGAAATTATAGCACATTGTCCACCTAACACATGATGTACAACCAGTTTCATTAATCTATGGGTTTTGTCCTCATACATGTACATGTATTTAAGCTGTGGAGTGTAAATTGTAAATTTATTAAATGGGTAATAAAAAATCTATCAAATCATAAACATTTTCCATTATAAAATTTGCACCAAATTTGGTTCTAAATTTTTTTTTGAGATAATTCAACAAAGAAGTCCAGTGGCATGTAAAACATAAGACAGCATCTAACAACCGTAAAAAGTATTCAGAAACTCTCAATTTTCCCCATAATTAATTTTTCAAAATAGAAACCTGAATTCAATTCATGTCCGATATTTTAACATTTTTTTCTTATTATAATACATGTACTTTAGACAACTGACTATATATCTTGTGTTTGTTTGTTTGATGGAAAGCAGAGTAACGGGCAAGTCACTGACAAACTTTATCACATAATGTTGTACACCTCGCCCTGATCGAGATTCAAACTCACAACATCAGTGGTGATAGGCACTGACTGCATATGTAGTTGTAAATCCAACTACCATACGATCACGGCCACGACAACCCTTATATCTTCTGTAAAAATGTACTTTTCAAATACTTCATTTTCAACATGATGATGTCATAATCCTATCATATTGATCTTTTAGTTACAAGTATACATGTACATTGTACATGTTATGTATGTATTCATCTGCACATCAAACTGCCATCATCTCAATGAAAATTAACTTGTTCTTGTCTGATATAGCTGAAAAATTACTGTGTAGTTGGCATTAAACACCAATCACTCTCTCCACATCAAACTGTACACAACATAATAAAAATTTAATATTTTAATTAATGGTTTCATTAACATTGTTCTCTTTTAAGTTGACATCTCTTTCAAATGATTAATTATTTTTCATGTTCATGATGTTGTACATCAATGCACAAGTCATCAGGGATTAATTTTTGTGATGTATGTTACTGTAATGTCAAGACCATACTACTGATGTGTCAATCAGCGAAAAACAATCTATTTATAATCCTTTTCAAAGAGAAAGCAATGTTTTTAAATTACGTCATGTTTGCTTTTTTTCTTAATCTTTGAAATTTGGACAAATTCCTCCAATGAATTAATTGGGTTTGGGCCCATAAAACTATTTTAACCCTGCCACTTTTCATTGAAGTACCTGTACCAAGCCAAGAAATTGAGTGATCATGGAATTGTGTGTTAGAGGTATCAATTTTGCCTCTTTCTACGATTCTGATATTTGATTTTGGAAATGTTCTGACAGTGTGGTATATTTGGTTTTTCATTTTACCCAGTATTTCAAAGAGAAAGTAATATATTACCAGTCATCATTGCTTTTTTTTCTTAATCTTGAAAAGTTGGGGGAAATTCCTGCAATGAATGAATGAATTAAGCTAAGGACAAGTTTATTTTCTTACTTTGTCTTTGCCAATTTTAGGATTTACTTTCATTTTGAATCTATATTGTTTGTATGACCATTAATAATGTAAAATTGTCTATGCAGGTTCCAGTGACAAGTGGTTTTTTTTCTGAATTCAAACAGTGAAGATTATTCCAGAATACATAAATTATGTTGTGTACATGTTAAATTAGACATTTTTATTTATAAGTTTTATTATAATCTTTGTAAAAGATCAAATATTATCTAAAATTCTTCATTTGTCCATAAACAGAAACACATTTGACGTCACACTCAGATAAATTTGCACAAAAAAATGGTAAAGAAAATAGAAAAATGGAAATATACTGAGATGAAAGACAACATCTTGCAATCTTGACTAACAACAGTTAATTCTAAGTTATATACCAGCTACATTTTTGTATCTCTGATACACATCTTTTTATTTTTAAATCTTGGTACAAACATGTATGTACAAAATGATATTGAATTATTTCATCCATATATTAAATGACAAATCTATGTAAAGATGTAATGATCCGTGTTGAGAAGACATGGATAGGGACAAGGTGACATTGATTCCTTGGATTTCAATACTCTGATGACCCAGTCAACTTGTATTTTAATATTGCATATATCTCACAAATCCCTCTCCCCTTTCTTTACCTCACATATTCCCATTTGTTGTTTATTGAATCTTATTTAGCTACCACAAAGTATACTTGACTTTTGTACCCAACATATGGCTTAAGAGATCAGTCTGAATTATAGACAAAAAAGATTTCTTTTTAAAAACAATCTATATTAGGAGGAATATTCAATTACATACACCAGGAAAATGAAAAAAAAAATCTTTTTTGTATAAATTATCAAGTTTTACAATAAAAACCTACCATGAAATGTTCCATCACACTGCTATAAATGTTTGGTTTTTGTTGTATTCTATTTTTAGATTATCAGTATTAGTTTTGATATACACATGTAGATTCCATTGTTCTATAAATAAGCTGATAAGTTAAAGGTAATTCTGTGTAATAACAATTTTCGATGGAAGAAAACAATACAACTATTTAGGAAATGTTATTAAATCTTAAATAATTTTTTCTTTCTTTAAGGCATAATTGTTTATAAATGCAACAGTCTATTTTTAGTACACATATTTCACACATATTTTTATGCACTTCTATGGATAATATTGGAAAATCAATACTCTTCTTTTCACAACAAAGAAAACTTCAGTAAAACAACTTCATCTAAACCAACAATTTCTTGATTTTTCACCCCCGAATTTGAACATAATTGATGTCTCACTACAAATCAAAACATTTAACTCCCTCCAAAATTTGAACAGATAAAAAGTTTTAAAAACTTATAAAATCAATACAGGATCAATATTCAAGGTTCAAGGTCGAGTAGATAGGCTTAAAAGGGTTCAATTTACCTTAAATAATTCACATTTTGTTGTTTAAAATACATGAATTGAACTTTTGGTGTTTCAAAATACTGTTATGTAAATGTTCATGGCCTCAAAATATTAAACCACATATTTAGATAATTATATAGGTAGTCAATTAGGCTGTGTACTATAGCTATTAAATAATTTGTCCTGTTGTCACTTTTTTTTCATTTTAAAATTAAGAATTTGAAATAAGAACTAGGAATTGCAAACATAAGAAGAAAAAAAATATTTTAAACAAATTTAGACAATTTACTATATAGGTAAATTATAGTTATAATTATTTGTTTTACATGTACCACACAAGCAAAAAATATGTAAAACTGTGACTAACATTTGATTAAAAATTATAGAAATGTGTCAAATTTAATAAATAACCAGAGCTTGTTGGTCAGTTTCAAATCATATTTGCATTTTTTTAGTCAATGAAAATTTTGAAATATACCTTTATTATCTGAACAAAAATATTTTTCTTTTAACATTTATATAAATTTTTGAATATTAATTCTTCCCATTTTAAAATTGCATCATAAATTTTATTAAAAGATTGTTCTTACAGAAGCCCACATAATATCCTCTTTAAAGTTCTATATTACTAAAGTATTTCACTAACATATAGATAAAATTTTGTTTACATTATAGCAATGCTGGGGGAGTCAAATGCCTTATATATCATGATAGAACCTCATGCCAGGACAAACACTCACCTCGTAGTTTAATCCCATTATTCCCATTTTGCGAGAAAAAAATATATCCAATTTAAAAATTCCTCGATAATAATTATATCAATAATAATAATAATAATCACAATTTTCCATCAGGAAAAAAGAACACACTAATCCTATACACTGACGAAATACAACCAGCTGTTTACAACTACAACACAGTTGACCAGGTAAAACTCAGGTAGACTATCGATGTGTGTGATGTGTGTGACGAAGGCTTGACAAATCTACCTGGGGGTTAGATAAAGAGGTAGCCCACTAAGTGACAGATGTGTGGGTCCAGATAAGACAAGACAATTATAAAATGTCATAAGCTATAAATCTTTGATAATTCTAAGGAATTTGTGTTAAACTAATTATAGTATAGATATTGATGGCACTTTTGATATGTATTATTAAAGGCTTATATATAAAATAGAGATCAAAGTCATTAAAGAACTATATAGCAAATAGTTCATGGCACTGAGGGTCATATGGCAGTATATGGACCGGTCCATATACTGCCATATGACCGGAAGTGACATGAACTATTTGCTATATTATACTTTTTATCTAAAATAATAATGCAGGTACCATTCCGGAACCGAATCGAAAACGAGGCAGTCCAGTCCCAGTCCATATAACGTTATATTGACCGGCTGTGCTAACATAGACATATAGGGAAAATAAAAACGTAAAGTATAATATATATATACAACCAATCCTGCTTTAGTGACCACCTCTATCAAGTAATAACTTATGTGACCTTTATTTTAATTTTCCACCACAGTACATTTCATAGTAATTAAACCTGTAAATTTAATTAGTGACCACCTGTCTTATGAATGTTCTATATATATCTATAAAACAGGGATCAGGCATAAAATGCAGGAGAAAATCTAAAAATTGGGAGATCCCCACCCCCCCCCCCCAAATATGTTTTGTTAGGAGGCTTCAATCGTAATAGAGGGAGTATCAACACATATATGCAAATTAATTTAAGATTGTAGTTCTGTTCTGAATTGACAGTAAAACTTGTAATATAGTCAATGATTTTAATTCAGGATAGCAGAGTATTCTAGATATTTGGGATTAATTAACGTTGAAAGGTACAAAAAGATCAAATTATTACAGTACTCCCCCTCCCCTCCAACCAAAGTCCACCTCTCTCATCTGGTCCGATTTCAGATATACTGAGATAGTAAAATACTACTAAATTCCCCCCCTCTAATAAGGGCACATTTTCATTGCAGAGGGAGTATTGTTGTAAGAGGTGGACTATTTGTATTTCAAAATATCCAATGAAACAACTTATCCTAGTTTGAGATAACAGTCCTCGAAATGAAAATTTGAATTTACTGGTCCGAATCAAATTCTGTAATTTATTTTTATATCCATGTACACATGTAGTTCTAAATAAAAACTGAAAAATTTACTGGTCTGAACAAAGTTTTTTGGTCTTAGGCCGGAGGATCGATGCTCATGGTGAGGACTGATAAAACATGGTTTAATTGTAGTCATACCAGCTTCCTGTACTTGTATATAACTACTGCTAGGAAGATAAATGATCTGGTGTAGGCTGATGTTGATACTATTTGGAAGTTAAAATATCAGTGAAGGTTCAAAAGTTTAAAAAGATAGCCAGTATGTTGTCTAGTTATAACTGTTAGAGGCAGACACTGACCTCAGAAACAAAGAAATACAACATGTATAAATTCTACTCTCCGTCCCACAAGTTCTAAAAATATGACCCCATATTTCTTTGTTTCTACTCTACAACCCTCTATTTCTACTCTCCGTCCCACAAGTTCTAATAATATGACCCCATATTTCTTTGTTTCTACTCTACAACCCTCTATTTCTACTCTCCGTCCCACAAGTTCTAATAATATGACCCCATATTTCTTTGTTTCTACTCTACAACCCTCTATTTCTACTCTCCGTCCCACAAGTTCTAATAATATGACCCCATATTTCTTTGTTTCTACTCTACAACCCTCTATTTCTACTCTCCGTCCCACAAGTTCTAATAATATGACCCCATATTTCTTTGTTTCTACTCTACAACCCTCTATTTCTACTCTCCGTCCCACAAGTTCTAATAATATGACCCCATATTTCTTTGTTTCTACTCTACAACCCTCTATTTCTACTCTCTGTCCCACAAGTTCTAATAATATGACCCCATATTTCTTTGTTTCTACTCTACAACCCTCTATTTCTACTCTCCGTCCCACAAGTTCTAATAATATGACCCCATATTTCTTTGTTTCTACTCTACAACCCTCTATTTCTACTCTCCGTCCCACAAGTTCTAATAATATGACCCCATATTTCTTTGTTTCTACTCTATAACCCTCTATTTCTACTCTCCGTCCCACAAGTTCTAATAATATGACCCCATATTTCTTTGTTTCTACTCTACAACCCTCTATTTCTACTCTCCGTCCCACAAGTTCTAATAATATGACCCCATATTTCTTTGTTTCTACTCTACAACCCTCTATTTCTACTCTCCGTCCCACAAGTTCTAATAATATGACCCCATATTTCTTTGTTTCTACTCTACAACCCTCTATTTCTACTCTCCGTCCCACAAGTTCTAATAATATGACCCCATATTTCTTTGTTTCTACTCTACAACCCTCTATTTCTACTCTCCGTCCCACAAGTTCTATTAATATGACCCCATATTTCTTTGTTTCTACTCTATAACCCTCTATTTCTACTCTCCGTCCCACAAGTTCTAATAATATGACCCCATATTTCTTTGTTTCTACTCTACAACCCTCTATTTCTACTCTCCGTCCCACAAGTTCTAATAATATGACCCCATATTTCTTTGTTTCTACTCTACAACCCTCTATTTCTACTCTCCGTCCCACAAGTTCTAATAATATGACCCCATATTTCTTTGTTTCTACTCTACAACCCTCTATTTCTACTCTCCGTCCCACAAGTTCTAATAATATGACCCCATATTTCTTTGTTTCTACTCTACAACCCTCTATTTCTACTCTTCGTCCCACAAGTTCTAATAATATGACCCCATATTTCTTTGTTTCTACTCTACAACCCTCTATTTCTACTCTCCGTCCCACAAGTTCTAATAATATGACCCCATATTTCTTTGTTTCTACTCTACAACCCTCTATTTCTACTCTCCGTCCCACAAGTTCTAATAATATGACCCCATATTTCTTTGTTTCTACTCTACAACCCTCTATTTCTACTCTCCGTCCCACAAGTTCTAATAATATGACCCCATATTTCTTTGTTTCTACTCTATAACCCTCTATTTCTACTCTCTGTCCCACAAGTTCTAATAATATGACCCCATATTTCTTTGTTTCTACTCTATAACCCTCTATTTCTACTCTCCGTCCCACAAGTTCTAATAATATGACCCCATATTTCTTTGTTTCTACTCTACAAACCTCTATTTCTACTCTCCGTCCCACAAGTTCTAATAATATGACCCCATATTTCTTTGTTTCTACTCTACAACCCTCTATTCCTACTCTCTGTCCCACAAGTTCTAATAATATGACCCCATATTTCTTTGTTTCTACTCTATAACCCTCTATTTCTACTCTCCGTCCCACAAGTTCTAATAATATGACCCCATATTTCTTTGTTTCTACTCTACAACCCTCTATTTCTACTCTCCGTCCCACAAGTTCTAATAATATGACCCCATATTTCTTTGTTTCTACTCTACAACCCTCTATTTCTACTCTCTGTCCCACAAGTTCTAATAATATGACCCCATATTTCTTTGTTTCTACTCTACAACCCTCTATTTCTACTCTCCGTCCCACAAGTTCTAATAATATGACCCCATATTTCTTTGTTTCTACTCTACAACCCTCTATTTCTACTCTCTGTCCCACAAGTTCTAATAATATGACCCCATATTTCTTTGTTTCTACTCTATAACCCTCTATTTCTACTCTCCGTCCCACAAGTTCTAATAATATGACCCCATATTTCTTTGTTTCTACTCTATAACCCTCTATTTCTACTCTCCGTCCCACAAGTTCTAATAATATGACCCCATATTTCTTTGTTTCTACTCTATAACCCTCTATTTCTACTCTCCGTCCCACAAGTTCTAATAATATGACCCCATATTTCTTTGTTTCTACTCTACAACCCTCTATTTCTACTCTCCGTCCCACAAGTTCTAATAATATGACCCCATATTTCTTTGTTTCTACTCTACAACCCTCTATTTCTACTCTCTGTCCCACAAGTTCTAATAATATGACCCCATATTTCTTTGTTTCTACTCTACAACCCTCTATTTCTACTCTCCGTCCCACAAGTTCTAATAATATGACCCCATATTTCTTTGTTTCTACTCTACAACCCTCTATTTCTACTCTCCGTCCCACAAGTTCTAATAATATGACCCCATATTTCTTTGTTTCTACTCTAAAACCCTCTATTTCTACTCTCTGTCCCACAAGTTCTAATAATATGACCCCATATTTCTTTGTTTCTACTCTACAACCCTCTATGTCCTAACAACATGTACCTCACCTCTAATAACATGTATCCTACCCTACCTCTGGCTCTCAATCTAATTAAAATCAGATGCTAGTATCTTTTTTTATAATAATAACTTCTTTGGTGATACACTTTACGATTAACTACATCCCACATCCTGTATGGGGTTACGTCATGGTTCATATTTTCAGCCTCACCATTTACGATTTAGTGATGAGCCTACTAAATCTTTAGGCATCATAACCGAGTACAGTACACACCATTGACCAAGAGCTGATGTCCGTCCGATTGCAGTGATTGGGAAAGGCAGGGGCCATGGGCCATTTGATACATACAGTTTTGTAATTCTGTGTAGATGCCCCATACAAAAATTAAAAGGCCCATAAAATATTTTAGTTTTTACAAAGACTACACTGAAATGGCCCATTGAATGTTGTGATCATTTCCTCTTTCCTGATCACTGCCGATTGGTCAATATATTTAGCTGTCTTGCATATGATCATAAGATGATCAAAGATGAATAAAAGGTTACCTGACATGACCCCAAACAGAATGTTGTTTGTTGGAAGTGTATGCCAAAGACAAATAATTAAAAAAAGATATAAACAAAGTAACAAACATGTAATATTAATAGGGTTAGGGTTATGGTGTAATAAAATTGTCTGCCTGTAGAGTGGAATGGATCAAATATATCAAGATATACCTACAAGTACAGGTCTTCAAAATTAGAGTGAATTAATGTAATGTTTACTTGTTAAGTATTGTTTAACATGTTTCAATTGACCGACATTTAATACAATCATTATAAAAATTCAAACTTTAACCACAGAGCCGATATTGTTGTACAAGTAAGGTTATGTGCATAATTAAATCTTTAATGGGATGGGATATATCAGGTACATAGCAATAAATTTAAATACATGTTGTCATCTATTAACCATTAAAGTAACTTGTGTCATGGAGATGTATTGATTAATAATATTAGGGGTTGCAGGTGTTTAACACCATTTTCAACAATATTTCAGATATTTTTATTGTGGTGGAAAGTTTTAGTGAGAAAATCAGAGTGACCAGAAAAAACATACTGATAGCAGAAAATTTTATAGTGAGAAAAACAGAGTCTGCAGAAAAAACAAAAAAAATAGATTTCATGAGGTTGAACCAAGTGCACCTAGCCAGACAGTAAGCAAACACTCAAATTAATCTGTGACAAGTACAGACTGACTTCATGTAGGTATGTAGGTAGATATAAATCCAATTACCATACGATCTCGACCATAATGGTCTCTTACTGATTACTACATGTACATGTATTATAAAGTCAATGAGAAATTATCATAGTGACATATTTGCATGGAGAATGTTAAATTTAACTGGGGACCATCGTGGTTGTGATCGTATGGTAGTTGGATTTACAACTACCAGTGCAATCATTGCATATCACCACTAAAGTTGTGAGTTCGAATCCTGCTCATCATGAGCAGGATTCGAACTCACATGACATGGCGAGGTGTTTTGATACAATGTAATGTAATAAAGTTTGTCAATGACTTGTGACAGGTCAGTGGTTTTCTCCTGGTACTCCAATTTCCTCCACCAATAAAACTGACCGTCACAATATAACTGAAATATTGTTGAAAGTGGCTTTAAAGAACATAACCCTAACCCCCTAAATGTTAAATTTAACTGGAAGTGAAAATATTGTCCTTTAGACTACATGTATTAACATAGTGTGTCAGTGATATTTCCTAAAAATGTAATGATAGTCGCACTGTTTCCTGATTTTTAATAAAATTATTTATCTTTATTTGCTTAATGACACAAATAACCACTAAAGATATGATAATGACGTAAGGTAGTTGTACTTACAAATATACGTCAATTAATTTACATAATCAGTGCATACATGTATTACCACTAAGGTTTTAAAGTTCAATACTGGTACCTGCCTGTGGCAAGGTGTACTTGATACAACATTATGTGATAAAGTTTGTCAGTTACCCACGGCAGACCTGAGGCATTCTTCAGATTCCTCTACCAACTGATTATCACTGTTATGATATAACAGATAAAAATGTTGTTGAAAGTGGTTTTAAAATAAATAATCTATAATCCCCTTTTATTTTTTTGGTAATAAACCTCTAATTGACTTGTTAGTTATGAATGCTTTATAATCTCACTTTATTTATATTGTTGTAAAGTTTTATTGGTGTGAGGAAAGCAGTGCCCTGATCAAGAAAACAATTGCCCTGGAGCAAGTGGGAATCAATATGAAAACTTGTGTTAATAGATATTAATATAAGTTATAACCCAAGTTCCTTATGAATAACAAAAATAACTATACCAGATGTACATTTTTGTATTTAACTTTTGCAGCATCTTCTCTAGCCAATGGCTACAATCCACCCCTTCCTCGTCACACTTGGCAGCATTAGCCATAATTTCCCAATTCCCGCACACTACCCTCTGCTGGATTTTGTCAGGTTTGGTTTATGGTGTTTAGTGCCACTTTCAACAATATTTTGAAGTTATATCGTGGCGGTCAGTTTTATTGGTAGAGGAAATCAGAGAATCAGAGAAAAACCACCAACCTGTCGCAACCAGTGAACCACTGACAAACTGTATTACATAATGTGGTACACCTCGCCATGAACGGGGTTTGGATTTTGTCAGTTATGTCCTGTATAATGAAATCATATTTAGCCTATCAGCGAAAAGCTATCATTTCATCTCACGTCAAAGTATACAGTTGACTAAAAACACTAAATGTATCCTTCAAAATTGTTCTTTGCCGGTCCCTCAAAGTGTACATGTGCCAATTTCATGTTGATATTATTTTCTACAAAACATGTGTTTTTGTAACATATACGAGCAAGTGACCACAAAAATCTTGCTAACATTGCCAAGGGTGAAGAGGAGAGTCAGATAGTAACCATTGGTTAGTGAAAAATGTTTCTTCAGTGATATATGACTAAAATTTGAATACCAAATATTAGAGAACGAAAAATAAATAATTCAAACGTTATCACTCCAGCTACCCCCTGTAAGTCCATTGATCCCAGAAGTCCAATGGTAGTCACACCCCTACCTCAGCTAAGGACTATGATACATGAATGAAATGAACCTTAGTTTTAAAATAATTTTGTAATATTAATTATGGTAATGTCTTTAATTTATTAAATTCATGTCAGTGTCAAGATGTCACTACTGGGCTAGTGAAAGTTATTCCTCAACACTGAAGATAAAATTGTTAAAATTTACGTTACATGAAAACATTTCTATTTGTTTATCTTATTTTAAAACAAGTAAATTTTATTCTATGTCAAGTGTGGATTAAATAAATTAAATGGGTCGCCAAGCACAGATTTATGTAACTGGATTTAAAACTTGAAAAGAGTGGAAAAGGGTTACTTAACAATAAAAAAAATATAACGTAGAAAATTCTGTTTACTCAACGACCAATTGCTATACCCACATTCAAAGTGGGATTATCCATTAGGCGCATTAGGCACTGTGACAAGGGTCTAAGAAAATGAAGAATTACATGAAAAGAAGCATTTTGTCTGGTGCACTTTATTTTTAATGTACTGTGAGAGTACATTTATTTGTTGGCTCCAATATTCGTGATTTCTACAAAATGCATCGATCCATGGATTCTTGAATTCGTGGTTTCAAACATTACAGGTAACAGTCAATGTGAAAATTGTATTTCGTTGGATTTTAATTTTCATCGTTTAAGAGAACGACGAGATCCATGAAAATTAGAAGTTAAGAACCCCACGATTAATAATGATTTCACAGTCTGTGAAACAAAAAAAATTACAAATTAGTACCTAGGGCCTATGAAGGTCCTAATCTAGCCTTGCCTGCATTCAAAGAATGCCTTAATTACTATTAGCTAATTAGCTTCAGAATTCAGAAATTGGAAATTTAGATTAAAATATACAATTGATATAATTGAAAGAAGACCTAAACCTATTGAAACTACTTCAGTAAATCAATGAAAATTTTTTCCAAAAAAAAAACATAAAAAAACAAGGTTTCAGGTTAATTTAGTCAAGGTAAATCCAGTGCACAAAGGTAAAATAAAAGTTAAATGTTCTAAAGCAGCTTTCTTGGTGGTCAAGCTTATTTGGCCTCCAGCAACAGATATATTATACATGTAGGCGTACTATAGGACAAATGTACTTTTATTATTGCTGATCACAGAAAGTTGTCGTCGAAAAAATAATAATAAATCTACATTTCCCAGGGATATTTTAAATCTATGAAAGGTTTAGTTCGAATTATTCTTTGTTAAATTACAGTAAACAGATTAAAATAAATTAATCAGAAAAGATTAGTTGGATCTGTTGTAGCTATTTTTAGCACACGAAAGATCATGACCCCCATGTCTCTCATGCTTTAAAACCTCTTACATTGTATGTATGATTAAGCACATGTTTTAAAGAATGGCTGTAAATGTTTATATAGTACATGTATATTGTAATAGGCTAAGTAAAGAAGGCTTAAATGTTTTCTTCTTGTAAGATAATAAACAGGAATAAATAGTTTTAATTTAATATGCAAAATAAATAGCAGGCCTCAAAGTGGGATTTTAATCTTGGTGGCCATCTGGCCATCAACTCCAAAAATCTGGTGGCCAAGCTAAAATTTTGGTAGCCAAAGATAAGGTAAAAGTGCAAATATCACTAAAATCGAATCAATGGATGGAAAATTATCCAGAATTTCTAGTCATCAACCTCAATTACGCTGGTGGTCAGGCTGGCCACCAGATTTAAATTTTGGTCGCCAAAAACGAAATTTGGTCCCAGGCGACCATAGATCTTACATACATGCATATTAGCAAGAACGAATACTGATATAAATAAACATGAGACTATCCAATTTTACACTTGCGCACAAATTTAGTGAGTGATTGTTGTTGAATGTCAACTGAGCAATTTTTCAGCCATATCATGGTGAGAAAAAAATAATTTTCAATGAGATGATGAGAAATAAAGAAATAAATGTTTTCTTTTTCCTTTCATCTGAAGATTTCCTTCACACTGACAACTGATTTTGATCAAAGCACTGCCAAATTAATATATTGGTCTTTAAATCTGATAATGAGATCTCATCATCTCTTAATAGATAAGACACACATGGTCCAGGCTGAGGTTTGTCACCTGCCTGGGATGATGTTTGTTTCTGGAGACAACATAAAGATGATTTAAACACATCTGCTACGAAAATAATGAAACAAGACAGCAATGCTACATCATACATGTATATAGGAGATAACTCTAAATACATACAGATTTTTCAAATTTGTTAGTCCTGTCACACATGACCTGCAAAATTTGGGCCGACACAAACTTGGTATTTTGTAATAGAAAATTAATGAGGACTGACATTTTTTTCACTATGGCCACCAAACCCATATGCTATTTTGTGAACACTGTACATGAAGCAATATGGTTAACATATAAACCTGACTTGTATTTACTAAATAAGAACCATCATACCATATATCAATGATGTAAGTTGAACGTAGCTCAAGTTAGCACCATTTTTTTACACTATTTGTTTCTGGCAGGAAGTTATACCAACTGGTACATGTACATGTAGCTACATGTAATTCAGGGATACTTGTAGCTATTTATTTTGATGAGTCCAGAAGACATTTCTGAAAATTTTGGTGAGTCCCACCATTACAAAAATCTAAAGTTTGAAAATTTTGGTGAGTCCCACCATTGCAAAAAATCAAAAATTTGAAAACTTTGATGAGTCCCAACTGGAAAAGGTTGAGTCCAGGACCCATATAGGATTTATGATGCATACCGATGTAAAATACTGTACATATGCTGTACTTACATCTGCTAGAGAGTTCTGTGCTGTTACAAACTCAGTACTGCTATCACTCTCTAAAGTCTTACTAAACGTCTTGTCTTCATCTGGAGTCAGGATACGATGGGGGATGTTCATCTTGCCGCTATCTCTCCTAAAAATAGAAATGATGTCACTGTAGAGTAAATATCTTAAATATTTACTGTACCAACATATTTCTTGTAATCTTGTAATTGTCAGAATATTGACCATTCTTATATGATTATAATCTATAACCTGTGACTTTTTTTTCTCTTTCTAACAAACATGGCTATCAATTTCTGTATCTGAAATGCCAAGCATGATATAGCAGGAATACTGCTAAAGTCAGTGTTAAACACCAATCAATCAAACTGTATCTGAATTCTTAATTATTCAAGAACAACAATTTCACACCATTATACGACATCATTTATCAAGTCAGTGACAGTGTATTGTACTGGTTGTCGTTGTTATTACGAGCTATGAGGAAATAATTGACATGGACAGGGGTACCAGTACATATATAACTAACTTTGTGTCCAAAACATATTAGTTTTTCTTCGTCTATAATGTTTATTTGTTCTCTGTTGTATTTTTAGCCAGAATAACAAAGAAATTTGTAAATGATGAAATGCAACCCAGAACTTTTCAAGTTAAACACGGAACAAACAAACAAAAATTTCCTATTGTCCCCAATCATTGTTTATTTTTCCTATTTAAATTTATTTCATTGTGAGTTAAAACTAAAAATAATCTTTTTGTATATGAAATTTTGTTTTGTTACTTTTAGTTATTTATAGATGTAACACAATAAGTTGTACCTTATGATAGGTAAATAAGTCATTAACTTTAATGTACAACTGGAGGTAACAACATAAGTTAGAACTTATGATAGGTCAAGTCATTTACATAAATGTACAACTAGGGTAGTAACCTTCATCTAATAAGGTCAAGCAAATGTATGTACAAATGTACAAAACCTAGACAGATAAAACAAAACAAAAAGGTCAAATTAGGTCAAGATGACACACCCTCCCCTTTCAACTGTTGTGGACATCATATACTATTAAATCTTGGTGTTAAATCTCTAATCCTGATCTGTAATTATATATAAGCCTTCACAAAATCTTTGTCACCTAAGATTATCAGATCAAGATCAAGTGATTTTGTTTTAAAACTGGCCAAGAGCACACTGTAATTTGACACTTAGGATAAACCTACTAGAAAAGTGATATTTATATACATGTAAATCACTTAAACACACAGTATGTAGTGTCAGAATTTTATTTAACCTCAAATAAGAGACGTGATATAACTTAAAATTAGAATAAGTGATGATTGCCTATCTAACATGATGAGCACCGATCCTCTGGTCCTTGTCTGGTCCAAACAATCCGCTGGCCCAAGACCCGTAAAACTTTGTTCGGACCAGTCAATTTTCAGTTTTTATTTAGATATATATAAAATAAATTCAAGAATTTGATTCGGACCAGTAAAGTCACATTTTCATTTCGATGACAGCTATTAATTGAAAAAGGAAGATTTTTAACCATTCCTTGAGAAAACAAACGCTGCTTCTCCTGTAATCTACAATCTCCACCATATGGAGGTGTTAAAATCTTGATGTAGGGCAGCTCACTCACACAGCTTCTGTTTTAATGCTATACTACCATGTTTAAGTTGGGGGTCAAATACTTGTGGGGTCGGAAAAGTAAAATGGTAAAGAATTATCAGTACATGTATTAGTGGTGTACCGATCATCGGAAACATCGACTAATCAGTCGGACGTCATCATACGATCCGATGATCGATTCTTAAACCTTGTGGTCGATTCTGATTCTATAGTGTCTAAAATATATATGCTTAACTTTGTTCTTTGGTTGTTTTTTTTTTTCTGTCTCCATACTGACAAAAATATTGCAGTTTTATCCCAGCTGATTTTTTTTTGCCCTCAATACTGATAAACATCTGGCAATTTTGTCCAAGTCAACTTTTGACACTCAGTCAATACACATATTTGGACTAGTCTATTATTTATCTACTTCCCGGAATAGTCCATTTTATATCAGGTGTTGCACATATGGAAAACGATCTTTTGTTTTATTCTAAGTTAATGTTTACAAATGGAAATATTGTAGTTTGTAAATATATTATTTGATTTTATTCAAATCTTTACTTTTGTCAAACACATATTTGGACTAGTCTATTATTTATCTATCTATATCAGGTGTTACACATATGGAAAACAATCTTTTGTTTTGTTCTATTTTAAAGTTAATGTTTACTAATGGAAAAATTATAGTTTATAAATTTGTGATACAATTTTATTCATATCTTTACTTTTGTCAATCATACTCTTGAAATAAAGGCTATTTGATTAATTATAGTCAGTAAATACATTTAGCAGGCAATTGTCACCGATGATCGATCATCGGTCGATGTTGATATAACGATCATCGATCTTGAAAATGTTACCGATTCCCATCACTAACATGTATGCATTGTATATACAGGTATGTAGTTAGATGATGAATGTCAAAATCAATCAATTTACAAAAGTGCATACACATTTATTACTTTGTCATAAACTGTATATTTAGTTTCAAGACAATAAATATTTGACAATTGTATACTGAAAATAATATGATGTATTTCTTCAATATATCAAGGTACAATTCATCAAAATCTCCTGAGAATGTCTGAGAAGTCATTGGTCTATAGGTGTATAATTTATAAGGTTATTACACCTGTTTAATATTAAACTGAACCAATATTTAACTGATTAATTGAATGTATATACACCTGCATAATATTATATACACTGAGCATACTCTTCTGTTTTGGAGGTAAAAATTATATATTGGCAGGCTTATAGTCAGTTGACTTTGTTCTCTTAAAGGGATATTAAAGCTTGTTTTAACATATATTTTTTCAACTCGTGACGAAGGTTGTTTCTTTTCAATTTAATTGTAAAAACAATCCAAAAATACTTTGCACGCCAATATAATCCCTATTATCGTTAAAATATCACTTCAAAGGGTCGAAATGAATTTTTGTCCAGAAAGCAAAAATTCAATTATTGGAAAAACCCCAAGAAAACCGCAATATATGACAGAATTATTAACGAATTATGTCACTTTTACAAAGTTTCATTGATAAAAACCAGGTTAATGTTTCATAAATATCATTTATTGAACCAATTGCAAATTTTCATGAGATATAAAAAAATTACCAAAATGAGCTTTAATATCTCTTTAACTAAAAATAAACTTAAACTTATTAACTTAAATCAAATAAAATAATTGTTTGCTACCTATAATGTTTGAAGACGGTAGTTAGAATAGATAGACAAATTATTATTTTTTTGCCCTTCTTCAACTAGTCTTTAGAATAAGACTTGTGTTAATGCAAAAAAATCCAAAGGGGTAGGAACATGTTTTGGTTGGTCCAGTCAGGTAAAAAGAAACCCTCCCTCCAAAAAATAATAATTGTGAGTACAATCTTGCAATACCAGTAAACTCTCCAATCTAATCGGAGGAGACCCAGTGGCAGTTGCATATTTCATACTGGGTTCAAACAGAAACCATTTTTGATATTTTTTAGCCTAAACATTTTTGTTTGAAATGTTTCAGAATCCAACCTGTGGTCAGACATCAAAACTAAAACATTTCGAAAAACGTTTTGTGTCAAGATGACAGTGTAAAAGTAAGGGGTTTGAAATACGTTTCAGATGTTGAATAGTTTCAAAAACGAATAGGTAATGTGTTTTCAATAAAACATTTCAGTTGATACTATTTGGGAAGGCAACAGAAATTGTCTACATGTGAAAAGCACAATGAGTTTTAAAACTACAATGTATTTTGATATGTTTTCGAAACGTTTTAAATGTACATGTATGTCTTAAACTCAGCATAAGATAGAACACTTAAAACTGACAATAAATGACATACATGTAAACTTTCCTGATATATGCAGACTCTAGATTTATTAGGAGAAAATGCTAATCTTTTGTTTGATATTGAATATTGATCATGACAAACAATGTTCCCAAGTTGAAATTCTACTTAAACAAATTACAAATAACATATCATACTGGATCTGAAAAAGAAACAACTCTGAGGGCACCTATTACTATCACTTTTTGTTCCTGTATAGGGTGTAAGTTGAATTGTGTCCTTTGTGTTATAATAACAAACTTATGTTTTCTTCTTTTATGGTACATGTACATATTGTAACATAAATACATATTTTTCCTTTGATGTTTTTATGCAATAATCAACTTAAAAATAGTTAAATTTTACAAACCATGGTCTAACATGAAGATCTTGATGTTATTCCATGATTTTGACGTCATAGATCTGTTATTCTATGATTTTGACGTCATAGATCTGTTATTCCATGATTTTGACTATTAGATCTGTTATTCCATGATTTTGACGTCATAAATCTGTCAATCATGTAATTTCTGTTACAAAACATATATACCATGGATCTTACTCATGAACTTATTCAAACCAACTCATCCTTCGGATTCGTTGGTTTAAATAAGTTAATAATTCATAAGATCCATGGTATATATAATACTTGTACATTGTATAATAATTTTTAAAAAAGTTATTTTTCTTGTATTTTTGACATAAAATACTTTTCACTATATAATTTTTAATCCTTTTTATATAATCTCAACAAAATTTCTTTTCAAATATTTCATAATTTATTGAACTTTTTAATAAAGAAAATATTCCAAAAATATATATAAAGAGAGAAGTACAACATTTGTACAATCCTAATTCTATTTTTCTTTGATATATGATTGACAGAAAATCCATTAGGTCAACAAGAAATACTCTTGAGGGAGATATAACTGATAGAGAAAATAATAGCCTACATGTAATACAAACTGATTGTAATGTTAACAATTTACCTGTAGGGGACAGGTGTGACAACAAGGTAATTAATTAGGTCACCAACAGGTCAATTATAATAACTGGTCACTTCTCCAACCATTATTTATCTAGTTAATGATGACTGGTCATTTTTAAAGCTATTAAACTAGATGACATGTGTTGGTCAATTACACATTAGTAATTTTGTGAAAATTTCAATGGACAACACCAGGAAGTGGATAATGAATGCTACATGTATCTACAAAAACATGTGGTTCTTTGTCTAATAACACACAGAATAAACTGCCTTAAAAAAGGGAAATTTGATATATGGTGAGGGTTATGGTATGTAATGTCACTTTCAAAAATATTTCAGTTATATTATGGAGGTCAGTTTTATTGGTGCAGGAAACCGGAGTACCCAGAGAAAACCACTGACCTGTCGCAAGTCACTGACAAACTTTATCACATAATGCTGTATTGAGTACACCTCGCCATGAGCAGGATTCGAACTCACAAATTTAGTGGTGATACATACTGGTTGCATGAGTAGTTATAAATCCAACTACCATACGTTCACGACCACCCCGAAATTTGATATAAATGAAATCTTAAGAGTAACCTGTTGGCTTACATTTCTTAATATTTATAATCACCACTGTGGTTAAATCTCTGCATGAGAATTTCCGTCAGTTTCCTTTCCGATTGTCATTAACGGCAGAGGTGAACAATATCAAACTATTTTTGATGGTGTGGTCATAAGATAAACAGATTCTCCTGCTATCAGTGGATTACCATATTTTTCCACTCTCGATAGTTAAATTTTCAAATTTTAACTATCTTAAGTGGAATAACTTCGTATTCCACTGGTAGTTCAAGGAGAATCTATATATATCTCATGAAATTTATATATAGAGAAAAACACATTCAAAACAAGCGATGAACCATACTTTATGTAGGATTATTTTAAAATGATCAGCTTAATAATAAATATTTTGCTAAAAGTTTTAGAGTGTAAAGTACCGACTGATACATGTTTGTATATCCAATGCCTGTTTATAATTGTACTTTTCCCTGTAAAAAAAATATACTCAAGCTTGAAATTTTGGAAAATTATTCATTCATATAAAAATATTTAAAATTTTCTTCATCAATGTAACATTTTGCATTCTGCCTTAGAATCAAAAATTTATCATTAGGCAAAAAATATTTGCTTTAACTTTTCCCAAGGACCTAACTCTAGAATTGAAAATGGTATTCAAGCCAAAATCAAACTCAAAGTTGCTTGTGAAAAATGACAATAACAACTTTAGGGTAGGTACTAAAAATTAGTGTCTACGGTTAGCAGAATCTTATGTGTATCTTTTTTGTTGTTGCTTTGTTTGGAGTATCAGAGGGTTGGGGTTTATGGTGTTTAATGCCACTTTCAACAATATTTCAGTTATGTCATGGCAGTGGAGTATTAAGAGTTTTGAGACATTGTAATTATTATACTAGTCAGTTCAGAATTGTTTTTCTTCATCAAGGAGTATCCAAGTTGAATTTCCTGTCAATTAATAGTTGTAACCCTGTCACTGTAGTTGAAGTATATATGTATACCGGGATGTATAGTACTCAATGTTGATGTTGATGTTAACAAGATCGTCTCTCAGATACAATATTAGCTTCTCATAATTATTAACCTTATATTTTTCAGTCTGCCTTATCATATGATATAATTAATTAATTAATATACTGACTGTATAAATTTGCATTATTTGCTAACACAAAGAAAGGATTGACCATTCTGTGTTTTATCACCCTAATATACTGCATCAAAAATATTCCCTTTTCTGGAGCTACATAACGTTATGTAATTGACCATTCAATGATTAGCATACAATTTGTGATGATAAGAAAATGTAAGGTGAAGTCAAGCAAGATCCTCATGATGTTACATAGACTGTAATGTTAATTAATTATTTATTATCTAGAATCAAGAGAACTGGAGTATTGTAATAAAATTCACATCTGTTCCTTTGTTGACACTAAATCACAACTCTAATTTGATTTTCTCAAAATTATATATGACAGGTTTATTTTAAATCATAAATGAACTCACAAGTTTAGTGGTGATAGGCACTGATTGCACATGTAGTTGTAAATCCAACTACCATACGATCAGGATGGCCCCTATTACAATAACAATAAGCAATCTTCTTACCTTGAAGAATAGAAGGAGTCAGATAATCGTCTTATGAACCTGTCATGCTTGATCTGAAGACGACTCACGCTATCTGTAAATGATGCATTTCTCTTCACACTCTGAAAAAAAATGGATCATATTTATAGTAATTATTACAAAAGAATAATGAATAAATACATTCTCGCCTGATAATAATAAAAAAAAAAATACCAGGTAATTTCACTTTTTGAAACACGAAACTATAATATATCAAAGGAATCAATAAGATCCCCTTCTCCTCTGACATGAAAATTAAAACAGAATATATCTGCACAAATTTTGTTTATGTCTATATTGCATTTATATTTAATTATAGATTAGAAAACAAAATCTATATGGTTGTCACATCTACATTATACCGCTGACGAAAAACACAACTCACTGCACCACCAAAATCTACTGTTAGAACAAAAACTTTTTATGAACACTAAAATATGCTTAAAATAGGATTTTTTTTTCACTTTATACAGAAATATTTTACCTTAATAAACATCATATGGTCTTCAGAATCTTAAATAATTGTCAAAATTATTTTCCTTTTTACAATTTTTTTAAATAGATTTTTCCAACATGTATAAATATAGATTCATGTAGATGAATGGTCAGTTAATCTTCCTATTGATAATTCACAAGCACATCCTTTTAACTTGCGTTGGTTATTATAATATTCTAGTTAGTGTACATGTATTATGTATTAAACCACAAACATAATCAGTAAAAAGCCATACATGTACATGTGAAGATTATAGTTAATTCTTGTGTAAACAAAATGGCTTCCTTTTTAAGATTTAGGCAGATTATCCAAGCTCAAAAAATTAAATTAATCTTTGATGCAAGTTAATACAAAAGAACAAATAGATATGAATTTATCTCCTAATTATGATATGTTTTTTTGTTTTTTTTAAATATAACAATTGCACATTCTATGTGATATTATATTGTTAATAAGTACAACCCCCCCCCCCCCCCCCCCCAAAACCCCAAAACAATAACAAAACAATATTGTTATTCATTTATTTGAAAACATGGAGAAATGGAAAAAAAATCTGACAGATATTCATATTGAACTTTATAAAATTGATATTTTTCTTTTCAATAAAAATAAGTTTTGCTTTAATCATTTTAATATGGATAATAAAAAATGCACTGAATTTTGACATCCAAAACAGCATGAACACATAATTCCAATTTCAATATATTCAATATCATCTCAAATCCTTTCAATTTATTAATATTAAATATTTTTACATTTCCAATAAAAAGCTATATAAAGGAAATAAACAATTCACTATGGTAATCTTTGGAATAAATTGACAACCCCCAGAGTGATATTTACAGAAAATATATCATAACAACACTACACAAATATTAATGGTCTGTGCTGAAATATACATTGAATGTTCATTTCTAGAAACCAACACAATCTATCACATCATAAAACAAAAATTGTACAAGAAATGCATATTGGGAATTAAGGTTATGGTGTTTAACTCCACTTTCAACACTATTTCAGGTATATCGTGGCAGTCAGTTTTACATCAACTACCATACGACCACGACGGCCCTTCAATACATATAGAATAACAGACGTCTTGAAGGTTGAGAAAAACAATATCACTACCATAGTTAATAAGTATATTAAAAAAAAAACTAATGCTGTTATTATTATTTTTGGAAATTAGGGCAATGAAGCCAAGTCATGGTAATGAGAAACAAACATTGGGTGGATGGAATTGAGATCATTCTACATTGTATAGTGTCATAGAATACATTTTTTTTCATGTTTATTCAAGAAAAGTACAAGCAACATTCTAACAATGATAAATTAGGACAGAGCTGGAACTAGAGCTGATCGAAAGAAATGTCAAAACAAATTAACAATCATAGTACATTTGTACATTGTATGTAACTTGTAACAGAATTTAGGCAGATCTCAAAACAATGGTTGATAATATAAAACAAAACACAACATGAACCACTACTCTGGCAAACCTCCAACTCAAAAGTACAAAAAATGTCAGGACAAAACAAAAGCTGATAACTACACATGTTGGTCTTGGCATAGGACAAAAATACAGTGGGATTAAACCAAATTAATATAATCTTATTACACTGTATTGTCTTCTTAATAACTGAATCTATAGCATCTGCTTACACATAGATCCAATGTATATATAAACAAAGTAAAAAAACCAATATGGCAAAGATTCTCTTAAAATCAAAAAGATTTTACTTCTACAGAAAGGATGACAATGCAAACATGAATAGAAGAATAGAAAACAGGCTCAGTGCACATAAATGATGGTAGTTAATGTACATGTACAATCTGGAATCTGACAGTCTAATCTAGATATATAGTCATGCATGTGTGGACAATGTATATCTATATAAAAGCATAACACCTTTCTTCATCTAATACTGTTGTTTAGCCTAGATTTCTTCTCACGACATACAAAATGTACCGTATATACATGTACATGAAAGTATGTCCCAGTCTCCCAGACCATCGTAGGCAAAAACACAACCTATTGGCAATTGCAATCTGTTCTTCCTCTTATCACCAGTAGGTCGACAGTGAAATCCTCTTTAGACTTTAATCTTAGCCATGAGTCATTTTATAACATTTTGATTAGTTCCAACACAATTTTTTTATAACCAATCAAATCACAGCTTTTAAAAAGAAAAAAAAATTCATTGCAAATGATAAGAGGAAGAAAGGATCATAACAACCGCTGGGTCATCAATGATGAATGCTATATCAACAAGTCAGACTGTATCTTTTACAATCTGTTCAATCCAGCAGGCTGCCAATATGAAAATTTAAGTGATGTTATGTTGTAATGAACTGAAACTACTATAGATCAGTTACAGAACAAACTTGAAACAACCATTTTCTTATGAATTGACTCACGGATGATGAAAAAGGAATGAGTACAATCAACCATGGGTTATACAGAAGATGATCCGAGACTTTGTTTTTTGTCCAGTATGCCATTAGTTTCAGATTTGAAGTATTGACCTTTGGGACTCATTTTAGGAATACCTTGATCTCATAGATCTCGCTTTATTTCATTATTGAGGGTTCTCCTATTTGAGGAGGGATTTATATATCTATATATTATAAGCATGCCAAACCATACTGCTTGTATACACAATGATAATAGTATTCCAGGCTTTCAATATTTTTCAAGTATACCAGTACATGTACTTCACTATTTACAGGGAGTACTTTTTTTTTTATTAAAATTTGAACAATTTTCATGAATATCTTATACAGCACTCTTTTAAATCAGGAGGAACCAAGGAACATTTTAGGTGGGTAAAAAGTGCCTGGTACAGCACCACACTGAAAGGCCTGTGTATATATGAACCCCTTTCTCCTCCTTTTTACATCTGAGAAACTTGAGAAATTTTGTTTATATATCTATTGGTACAAGAACACATACTTGTACATGTATATTGTACATGTATATTATTGTACATGTATATTGTACATGTATATTATTGTACATGTATATTATTGTACATGTATATTCCCTTTGCACCCAAACATTAATATGCATCCTCTCTTGTTTCAAACATAAATACAAACTGTGCCAAAAACATAATACTAGATCTAAACCTCTTCAAAATCATTACCCATCTGCCTCCTCTATGAACATTTACCTATCTCGGTTAAATATCAATAAAAATCTTTTTGGCAAATAGAAATTAAAAAAAAAACTTTATCGATAAAACTGTAAAAGATCTTACCTCTGATAAACAAACTGGTATCTTAACATGTTCTGATTGTACAATAAAAATCCAAGAAGGAAATAAGGAGAGAGAATGATATTAACAAACTCAAGTAGGTACTTGTATTCAGAGCAATTATCTTTCAATAGAGAGGAGGTTATATCTCTGTTATAAGAACAATATAAAACCACTTCATTTCTACAATGTTCAATAACAAAACAATTAGCATTTTAAAAAATATCAGTACTTTTACACAACCTAAAAGTCAAAATATGATAAAAAGTTTTTGCAGTTCATAAAAATAAAAAAAACAAGATATGACAGTAACAGGATGCTGTTACGGAAAGTCTCCCAAACGTCGCCTTTTTTCCCCCCGTGTTTTTTTTTAATAAATTTGCAGCAAGAAAACTCAATCGACATTTCACAAGAAAATATCCTTAAGAATTAGCAAGAAAACTGCATCTTCCAAAAAGATACCACAATATATGAATATAGCACATACCTGTACGTGTATATATAGTCTGATCTTACGGTACAGCAGGTTCTATGGTACCGTGTATTCATGTGCCATTTCAATTAATTTCCGTCGCCATATATCTAATTTAATTACCACAGTACCACAGGACCCCACTATACATACAAACAAATCAATAATGCAAATCCCTTATAATACCATTTGTATCCATGAATTATCAAAGAATTTTGTGTTTATATTTTTTAGACAAAGATACACTCTATATATGTACAAAGAAGTGTTTAAAGAATGAAAATTGAAGATACCAAAGCGGCAATCAGAATCTGTAAATCAAAGGACAGATAACACAATTGTCAAAAGACAAAAGACAAAATCCACAAAACACCACACAGAAAACTAAAGATCGAATCACACGAACCCCACTAAAAACTACAGGTGAACACAGGTACCCCAGAAGGGTAAGCAGTTCCTGCTTCACTAGTGGCTCCTGTAGTGTTACCCTAGCTACAAACCAGGTAATAAAGGTTTACATTTAGACAGATGACTTTCTCTTATATAAAGGTACAATGTACATAGTGGCAGTAACAATAAGTTCTCTGACAATGGACTTCTGTCTGGCATCAAATACAACTAAAAAAATATTTTTTTATAAGTTTTTCCTGATGTATAAATATGGATGTTTATATGTATATTAGCATTTTATTATGTTGGATAGGGAATGAAATCGATTTTAAAATTCTGTCAACTATACATGGAAGTCACCATTTTGATAGCGTCTCAATACAAAGTATCACGTGACGTCTAAATACCACCACGCCCCAAAACAAGCATGACAAACCAGGGTCCTCATTCAGTGTCGATATGGCTTGTCAGGCGTACAGTTGTTTAACTTGATGGTAATTCTTTTTATTTTTCTTATTATTCTAAATTAATATGAATTTATTACACAATAAATTTTTGCAGATTTACGTTTTGCTTCTATAGATTATGGCAAAACAAATGAATTGGGGGGAAAGGTTCGTCTTTAATGAGACACATTTACAAAAGTTTTTTTCCAAAATTGAAGAACTACGAAAGTAAGCTAAAAAAAAGAACGGACATCCGAACAATGCCCTGAATTCGTTAAAAAAAATAATTCAAAAAGGCCTATACTACGGGGCAAAATTGTTTTAATGACATTATTCAGTAAGGTCACACTTTGTAATCGATCGTGCATGCAATAATGTCATTAAAACAATTTTTTTGGTGAAAATAGCCCATGGATCATTGCTGCATTAGGTGTGGATCCAGCAGTTTTGAAAACGGGGTGCCAGGCTCTTGTTTGCCAATTTATACACGAATTTTACTAAATTGTCGAACACCCCCTTGAACCAGCAGTGTGCATTAATATGCACCCATTCCTAATGTGATCAGGGTCGTGTATTTTGATCACCTATTAGAACCTTTAAAATGTGTATTGCATCTGCTATTCTAGTCACGATAGCGTAATTTGTTTTCATTTTATTTTCTGTTCTTATTATGTTTTTGTCTATTTGACTTGTGTACGTTGTTTGTATATATTCCTTGAACATGCCTTCAACCCTTAGGGGTACAATTTTAGTTAGTTAACGGGTCGCAAAATGTGCATTGCGCTTCTGATTATTGCCAAATATTGTGACACATGTATTCAGGTATTCGGTCAGAGGCCCGTCGACCGGATGTAAAATGACACTTGTATATTCTGCCTGGCGATTTCCTGTGTGGACCTAAACTCATTATGCAATATTAGGTACCCTGCTGAGTGAACCGGTGTGAATGACCTGTCGTTTTCAGAATGAAGATAAAAATAAGTAAATCCAGCATTTCACTTCTTACTTCAGGAATTATTTGCCTTAATTTATTGAAGAATAAAATATTTAAAATTAAAATATGGTCTCTCGCTTCTGAAAATACATGAAAAATATAAGAAATATATTTTTCGCATAATGTTTTACGTTTCGCTCATCAAAAATGACAAGCAAAAAAGGAAAAGAAATTAACATTTTTAAATCACTTGCTCGCTCTGGACAACGTTTTTAGCACAAAATCCGAAGAACAAGAAGTAAATCTGGTGTGGCCTAATCTCTTTATATAATTTTTGACTGCCCTTTATCTGTTTATACCGCTCATGATCATGATCTCTTCCGAACTTTGTCTAAATGAATATCAGTGGATATCAAATTTGTGTCGTTCTGACGTGGGTTGTTCTCGATTTCCCGATGTTGGGCACTCGCTGCCTCTTCCATTTGTCTGAGTTCTTCTTCCGTATATTCTGGTTCAAGTTGGTAACCAAACACCCCATAGTCGTCGAAATCTACATCACTTGAGGCGCTAGTCACTTTCCGTACCTGAGCTCGACATATTTAAGCTATAACCAAAACGTTAATTTTGGGGCTTTATATAGAAATGTTCCCAAACAAACAACACGCGTTGAACAAAAGAAAAGTAAAGAAATATTGATTGAGTAAAATCATAATCATTTGATTAAATTAAATTAATTAAAACATCTTTTTTTGAACACCGACTGTTAAAATAATGATTGAGTAAAATCATAATCATTTTCTTTTATTGTTAAAAAGAAAAATTCATTTCTAAACGGTTAGGCCTAAATCATTTTATTTAATATTAAAATTAAAACATCTTTTATGAACATCGATCGTTAAATTATTATGATGAGACAGCTATATATAGTTAGGCCAATTTGGCGCCTCTCATAATGAACACTTATAATTTCAAGGATGGTGTATACTTTTTTTATCATCTAAAACATAATTTGTTCCTGTTATTTCAACATTATATTTATTCTAATGTTTTAAGAATATTTTATCTTTAATAGATAATAAACGATCTACCAACTCGTCTTGGAAAGCAAATAGTGTGTATTCAAATTCCCATTTTATTAATCCGGTCACCTTGAATTTTACACCTGCATAATTTTACCCTCCGGCTAGAAAACACACAAGCGGACATCTACATGCGGAGATCAAAATAACAGTAAACAGCATGCCGAATAATGATTATAAAAAAGGGATTAAAACAGAATCTAGCAATCAATACACAAGTTACGCGTTGTCAAAATTATCCATTATATTTTTCAGCACATTAGCAGTAAAACAAAATGAACATAATTGTAAAAGGGATCCGATATATAGCGAATATAGGTGACTGTTATAAAACACTCTTTCCGTTGTAAATATAAAGGAAATGAAACATTTTGTTCATTTAAAATAGTTGTTTGTCAAAAAAGTACGTAGCTGTTCACTTCAGTATTTAATTTTCCAACGGTTATTAGATTTAAATTACAGTCCTCTGAGCGCTTTAAATGAAGCGAATTTAACATCAGCGACCCAGACTTTAAATTTCAATCCCACAATGCATTTTTGGCTTAAAACGTCACAAGCTAGTTGAAAAATTAGAAATTAAAATTACAAATTTGCTTCGTTATTTGTGGAAATATGTCAATAAAACTTTGTGAATATGTATTTTATATCACCAGGAACATATTTAGCTAACATGTAAAAAATCGCGAAGTTTCCCTTTAAACAGCTTTTGAATGATGGACATTGGAAAGCCTGTAACTTCATTTTGATCTATAAAGTATCACTTTGTATGCTTCCTAGGCTCATGAGATGTTTCAGTGAGTGAATGATTGTTGTTTAGCACCATGTGAGCAATTTTTGGCTTTTTCATAGCAAGAATAAGTTATATTTTGATGAGATTATGTCAGCTTTGTATTAGAAAAACACACTTAAGTTTGATTTTTATAGTGCTAGATCTATGAAACAACAGTCTGCGGGTAGACATGTCGCTCCACTCAGACATATCCCGTTCTAACCAGTCTTTGCTCTTGCTCTTTAATAGTGCATGCTTAGCAGAGGAGCAACAAATACAGAATCAAATTTTTTGTTTTTCGTTTGCAGTCCTCACAATGAGCACCGGCCCAAGACCAGGAAAACTTTGTTCGAACCAGTAAATTCAAATTTTCATTTTGAGAGACTGTGTTTAAGGTGTTACAATATACATGTAGGTTTAGGCCAAAAAAAAAAATATGTGTGTTTACGGTCACCCGACCTACCCTAATTTTTGCTAGCGACCCTATGCATTTTTACACAGAATTCGGATAACCATTTGTGTTGTTTAACCAGCAGCAATGTTTTATTTATTCAACTGCTAGCTTTTTGTCGAAATTGAGAGCAAAGAAGGTAGAAAAACTGCATAATTCGACATTTTACCGTAATTTTAGAAAATTAAATACCGGAATCGGATTCCGGAACTGGGAACGACTATTTCCGGTTTTGTCGATAATAAAAAAAAAATTAAAAAAAAAAATTAAACCAGACCGACCGACCCTAGATTTTTTTGACATGTGACAGTAAACACACATATATTTTTTTTTGGCCTTAGGACTGTGTTTAAGGTGTTACAATATACATGTAGGTTTAGGACTGTGTTTAAGGTGTTACAATATACATGTAGGTTTAAAGCATATAAATCTGATTTAGTAGTCAATATTTTCACAATATGCAATTGTACAGCTATATATACCTTTGTACCTCAGCGAGTACCAGTGCATAAATGGTTTTTGAACATTGGACATGGAAAGGAAGTGACTTAGATTAAATCTATAAAGTATCCCTTCCTATTACAATATCACAACATTAATATGATTGTATATCTACATTAACACAATTCCTAGACTCTTGGGGTGTTTTCTTTAATAAATATGATTCTGCAGTCAATATTTTTCCAATATTCAAATGAATAGCTACTAGTACATCTATGTAACTCAGTGAATGCCAGTGGCAGGCAAATCCTGACCTGACCACAGGATTCGCTTAGTGTGAATTGTGGGGGCATACTATCAATGGGAGGTCATTTTGTGTTGGGAAAATGACCTCTCATTGATAGTATATCCCCAGAAATCACACTAAGAGAACCCCTGTGACCTGACTTAAGGGTTTAGCTAAACAAATTTAAACAATCTTAAGATATTGAATTTATAACACTCAAAATGGAATGAAGCCAAAAGTTTTTTGTCAATTAAGTTTAAATGACTTATCCCCCCTTTTTTTCCCTGAAATCTGTAACTAATTACATATTATACTGTATTTATCAAGTATCAAGGCTGGAACTAAAAATAGCTTTCATAAACAACAGCATGACCATCAAAAATATTGCTCACCTGAGAACGTGACCTCCTGAGGGAGGGAGGCATATCGATAATCTTAAAAATAGCTACTGTTTAATTTCCCTTGTCAGTAGTGCTGCAGAAACAATAAACATCTTGTCAATAAAAAATATATTACAGTACTGATCAGTAAAACTAACATACATGTACATGTATGAATTGTCTCTATTTTAATTTATCCTATCCATGAATAGCTGGTAACATGTTAAATGTCTGCATAAAAATAAAGCACACTTAAAAGTAAAAACAATTAAATCGACATTGGCATTTTCCCACTGAACTTATGAAGTATACATTGTACATCCAAAAGGTAAAATTTTAAATTTTGTTCTCATGAGCACATCTTGAATTTACATTCCAGAAAAATACGTAGGCTACGCTCCATTCATATGAAATATAATAATATTGTGGCCAACGGCAAAAATGAAAAATATCTATTATCCCAAACTGACAAAATGGAATAGTTATTATGGCCCACGGCAATGAAAAATATCTGATATTCAGTTGACCGTGAAAGTATTGTTAATACAATGTATTTACTATTTCTAGATCTGAAGTGGTCAATCCATTCAATCCATTAACAATCATGCAGGCTTTGATATTTAATTTTTTCTAACAATTAGGAAATTAAAACGGAACTCAAATCAATTTCAAGTGTTGTTTTTTATTCATCAACATATTAAATATAAATATGCTTTGAAATATATTGTTGTCTGTTTCGAATTAAATTACACATTTTGTAGATCCGAAATGGGATTACATTCAGTGCACAAATGTGGAATCAAGTAACATGTGAATTTGATGAAACAGAATCGCTTAAAAACAAAAATAATTAATATACAATGTACCAGTAATTAATCATCACTTTTAATTAATATATTTTTTAAATCCAATCACAATCGTTACCGTTATTTAAATCAATAATCAATCATTCAAATAATCCATACTAATGAACTCGGAAGTGAACTACGGCATCGAGCAGTGTAATCACAATAAATACATATTTTTCGTATTCCCGTTCATAAAATCACAACCAGTGATAAAAATCCATGTTTATTTAACAGAACAACATACATGCCTTCTATAAATAACTTGAACTCTATTTCTGATGATGATAATAAAATCAACGCCTTTTTCTTAAAAACTGTTACAGTACATCTCAAATACAATTCCCATCTGTTTACATGGTATATACTACTGGTTATTTTAACCAGATACAATGAACATCCATTTATAATTAATGTGAAGAAAATTCTAATAATGAAGTATGATATCCTACATTGTATACTATAGACTATATAGTACAGGTATAATTACGGTATTAGACAGAGATACTACCTACATATTGTGTTTGATAACATGTCCCATGCTATACTATATATGTATCCCATAAATATGGAAATATTTTATTAGGAACAATTTCTGCCTGTAGGGCATTTAACTTGAATTAACATTAAATCAATCTGTCTGTTGGAGAATTCTACATCACAGCTAATTTTTACAATTCATTCTCAGAACCAGTCATGCGATTTAATGAAATACGTTTTATTTTTTATTATTACGATTAAAGTGTGGATATAATGAGAAGAGCCAGGACAGAGAAATAATAGTAACAATATTCTATCGATTTTCTTCGTTTTTAACTTCAATTAAGTTATTACGATTATTGGACCGAAACCAGCCAGTGTCATAAATCGTAATTGGTTGCTTTTTATCAGAGGAATATCAAAGCTGATTTGATGGCTTTTGTAACTATTTTTGATTATTTTCTTGAGTATTAACTGTTTTATTTAATTTACAAGTTAATCTCTTAATGTTGGTGATGAAATACATATTTAATCAGGAAATTGTGGTACATGTACCATTTCAACTTGTAATCAGAATAAAAACATCATTTTTGGTACAGGATCAGAGGCAGGGGTTAGGGTTTGGCTTATGGTGTTTAACGATATTTCAGTGATATCGTTGCAGTATGTTTTATTGGTGGAGGAAACCACCGACCTGCCGCAAGTCACTGACAAACTTTTATCACTTAATGTTGTATCATGTAAACTTCGCCTGAGTGGGATTCGAACTCATATCATTAGTCCCTAAGTGGTGATAGGCACTGATTGCATAAGTAACTATAAATCCAACTACCATACGAACACGACCAAGACGGCCCCAATCAGAGGCAAGGTATATTTGTATGACATTTTGTACTAACCTCCTGTACTCAAGTTGTACATGTACAGAAGGAGAAACGTACACTGTACAATTTCATAAGTGATTTTTGAATTCTTTTTATCTGAATTGCAATACAGTTATTAGTTTCAAAGCACAAATGTACAAATCATATTTAATCAACTCTTCTACCAAAAAGATCTTTGAAAAATAAGATAAGAATCTTGTAAAGCCCTGCTGATAACAGATTTAGTTGATGATCAAAATAAACACTACAATATCAATAGATAGATGCCCCTGTAGTACTGACAGAGTTACAGATAAACATAGAACAGATTTAAAATACTGGGGATCTCAGAGTCGGAAGCACAAACTTACAGACTAACAGATAAAAATAGAACAGATTTAAAATACTGGGGATCTCAGAGTCGGAAGCACAAACTTACAGAGTAACAGATAAAAATAGAACAGAATTAAAATACTGGGGATCTCAGAGTCGGAAGCACAAACTTACAGAGTAACAGATAAAAATAGAACAGATTTAAAATACTGGGGATCTCAGAGTCGGAAGCACAAACTTGCAGAGTAACAGATAAAAATAGAACAGATTTAAAATACTGGGGATCTCAGAGTCGGAAGCACAAACTTACAGAGTAACAGATAAAAATAGAACAGAATTAAAATACTGGGGATCTCAGAGTCGGAAGCACAAACTTAGAGTAACAGATAAAAATAGAACAGATTTAAAATACTGGGGATCTCAGAGTAACAGATAAAAATACATGTAGTACTAATAAGTACAGATTTAAAATACTAGGGATTTCAGAATTACAAAGACACCATGGCTGTACTAGCCTGCAGTACTGACAGAGTTATAGATAAAAATAGAACAGGTTTAAAATACTGGGGATCTCAGAGTCGGAAGCACAAACTTACAGAATAACAGATAAAAATAGTACAGATTGAAAATACTAGGGATCTGAGAATCACAAAGATACCCTGGCTGTACTAGCCTGTAGTACTGACAGAGTTATAGATAAAAATAGAACAGATTTAAAATACTGGGGATCTCAGAGTCGGAAGCACAAACTTACAGAGTAACAGATAAAAATAGAACAGGTTTAAAATACTGGGGATCTCAGAGTCGGAAGCACAAACTTACAGATTAACAGTTAAAAATAGTACAGATTCAAAATACTAGGTATCTGAGAATCACAAAGATACCCTGGCTGTACTAGCCTGTAGTACTGACAGAGTTATAGATAAAAATAGAACAGGTTTAAAATACTGGGGATCTCAGAGTCAGAAGCACAAACTTACAGAGTAACAGATAAAAATAGAACAGACTTAAATACTGGGGATCTCAGAGTCGGAAGCACAAACTTACAGAGTAACAGATAAAAATAGAACAGATTTAAAATACTGGGGATCTCAGAGTCGGAAGCACAAACTTACAGAGTAACAGATAAAAATAGTACAGATTTAAAATACTAGGGATCTCAGAATCACAAAGATACCCTGGCTGTACTAGCCTGTAGTACTGACAGAGCTATAGATAAAAATAGAACAGGTTTAAAATACTGGGGATCTTAAAGTACACAATGTATAACTGTAACATGATAACCTACAAAGAACAAAGTACAATCTATCCTGTACTTGTTCTATTTAAGCAGGCAAATTGTATTGACTGGATAAATATTTGTTATATACTGTCACTGACAGAAATATAATAGCTTTTTCTGGTACCCCTGTCACATGTTACCTGTTGAGCCTTGGGAACCTAGTTGTAAATCCAGTTCATTTCCTGCAGACAGAAAATATCAAAAGGGGCAACCAAGGGTTACTTATATAATTGTATTATTTAATTCAAAATATAAATGTCCATGGTTTAATGTGACAACACAATAATGCAGTGTCTTAAATTATAAAGTTTATGTGTATTCCGTGCAAAACTGGGGAAAGGCTCAGTGAACCTCACCTTTATCCCAGTTTTTAACCCTCATATATAAACTTTATTTCAAGACACTGCACTATTATTGTCAATTTATCAATATACTGATGTTTGATAGGATTGATTGATTGTGTTTAATGCCACTTTCAGCAATATTTCAGCTACATCATGGCGACCAGTTTTAGTGGTAGAAGAAGCCGGAGTACCCAGAAAAACACCGACCATGAACAAGCAATTGGTAAGCTTTATCACTTGTGGCTGCGAGTTGAGTGCACCCTTTTTTGTTGTTTACAAAGCCGGGCTCGAACCCATGCCGTATTGGTGATAGGCTTGTATGGGTTCTTAGGAAATCCAACTACCTAATTCATTGAGTCACCTTGATGCTTGATAGGCTACCGTTAGCTAAGTAGGATATATTTTGCATGTAAAATACGTATTTCAAAATTTTAAAAACGTAAATCAACACAATCACAGGTTGGAAATTGATTGAGAAGAAAAGAATTGATTAAACAAATTAAATATCGCTATATAATGACATTACTATAGCTAATTAGTTTGATGAACACTCCTAATTCCATAGAAAATTTTACTGATGTTAGTCATATTTCGTTAGGGTTAGGTTGTTTAACGGCACTTTCAACAATATTTCAGTTATATTATGACGGCCAGTTTTATTGGTGGATGAAACCAGAGTACCCGGAGAAAACCATCGACCTGTCGCACGTCACTGACAAACTTTATGATCAACTAAAGTTGTATCGAGTAGTGTTTCGATTAACATTACATATTTTGTTGTTTTTATGCAAAGTTGTAATGTATATGCAGTGGACAACTGTGCAATAAGCAGTGTACTTTTACAGCTGAAAAGAACCTGTTCAATCCAACACAGACATGGACAAATTCATTTGCACAAGTATCATTTAATGAATGTACCAAGAAGTTATTTTATTGATTGATTGGTGTTTAATGCCAACTTTAGCAGTATTTCAGCTTATTGTGGCATGAACAAATTTTATATTAACTTAGACAACACAAGTTTTTTTTTTAAAGAAGCTACACATGTATATGAACGATAAGCAACTGCAAGGATGTAAAAAAATATATATTGGCATGAAATCAACTTGTAAAGTTGTGAATCTATCATTGAATCAGGGACATCTTGTGACCGATAAATTGATCTTGGAATCTCTAATGATTAGCATACCACTAGTGGGTACATTTCCCCCTTTTTTTTGTTACCTTGGGGTTTAGACACAGATATGACTAGAGTAGAATCCCCCTAAATTAATCCCTGTGACTAGCTATAGGATCATTGTATTAAAATTACAGTAGGATCAGTCAACTAGAACAAAAGTTATTTGCACAGAAACCAAAAAAAGACAGACAACAGACCTATACGATAGTACATGAAGGTTGGCAATAGTGTGAGCTGACGTATGTGGTCATTGCTGAGAGTTAGCTACTAATAGTCATATATTACTAACCAACACAAATATGGCAAAGTGTATAATTTATAACCCAAGCGTTATGTGTGGTCGATCTGTAGTGTACAACTTACTCCAATCATTGCCAACATAGAATTTAAACATTTGAAGAATTTAAGCATAGGGTATATCCCTAGTGATAACAACTATAAACCATCGTTATTATTATTATTTACTTGTCCCAGGAAAAGCTAGCCAAGAAAATCTACTTGTCCGATATGCTCTATATATGTATAAATCTGATGTGTCGGGCATGGTAATTTCACATGTATGCAGTCTTGACACTTAACTTTTTACCTTACAGACCCACTAAGTTCAAATATTTACAGGCCCACCATCAATTCTACAGGCCCGAATTTGAAACTACACTAATTACCATTAATTCAAACCACCAAAACTCAAAACATGATGATGTACCAAATATTATGTGGACATGTCAATTATGCATTAGCTGTGTTAGCGGTAGACATTTTTTTTTATTAGCCACTGTGGCTAATGGGTAATAATTTCTTTTAGCCACACTCAATTTCAGTTAGCCACACTAAATATAAACAAAGAGCATAAAACAGTTGAAAGTTCAAAACTTTATTATTTAATTAACTAACAATAATAATTCATATATTATCATGATAAACAACAAACTTTGAACATTAGATAAACAGAACATTCAATATTCGTATGATTTTGTTGTTTTATGCTGTGTGGGGGTGTTGCCAAAAAAGGATAAAATAGATCCTTGGTGCTTGGCCATGCTTGGTATCGGGTCCGTTCGCCCTAAAAGTGGGTCCGTTTGCCCTGATAACTAAAAAGTATCTTAATGAACATAATAAATATTGTAATTGAAATTAAAGAAGTAATGATATAGAAAAGATTTAATTAAAAATATAAGCTGTTGTTAAAGAAATTAAGCAGCTATTAGATAGTTTGAAATGAATGATTGTTGATTTCATCATTACAATTAATTGATGTAAAGCTTGGTTTGAGTAAAACAAATTTAAGCATAAAAGAATTATTTACTTTACAGCTTGTGTTCTTTGATCTCGTGTGTGTTTTGATCAACTTTTTTATTATCAAAAATACACTTTTTAGTTTTTAGCATGTCAACACCATATTTAAAATTTCTATATTTTTAAACCATCAAATATCATTAATACTTCATTTATTTTCAATAACTTTCATATATATAATTATCAGGGCGAATGGACCCAGGGCGAACGCGTATTAATTAGGGCGAACGTGAATTAGTCATGCTTGACCTTCTCGTTGTCAAATAATTTACTGGTTTTAGATTCAAGCATAGACAGAAGGACAGACAGAATAAAGCGTAATTTAGGAAACCAGTCAGTCGGTGACTAAATTCGAAACTATTTCCGGAATGGGACCCGGATAATGTTATTTCAACTGAAAAAACTACCGGAAATAATCAATTTGACCCGCTTTTTAAAATCATTTTGGATATTATACATCGATCAAATCATTGTCTATAACACGTTTTATTCGACGTTGACTTTCTACATAATAAAAGATCGTTGTCAGATGCACGCTCTAAAAGTTTTTCGTTCGCCAGTAGTGTGGCTACTGCTACACAAATTATCCTCGCCACACTACCGTTATATTCGCAAAATGCGACGTGGCGATCGTCTACCGCTAACACAGATTAGGGAAGACCAGAATGCAAGTAAAAATACAAAAAGACTTTATTTTGGATCCATGTCTATATTAATCTCTTGAAAATTCTCAAATCATATTGTCAATAGCATCCTCAGTATATTCCATATCATCATCACTGTTCACCTCCTCCTCCTCATCATCACAACCAATATTGTTATAAGACTCTTATAACAAAAACTTATGGTGTCATCATTGTGAGTGACATATAATTTGGTGATGATTTTTAATATGTACCCACCCATTTTCTTTTTAAATATCACTATGCTTTGAATTAATACCATACAAAATGTAAAAAGTCATATTTGTAAAGCCTTCAGCAGAAGAAATATGTCTATGCCAATTTGCTCAACGGTCCAACTATATATACTATAGATAGCTAGGGAATGCAAATATAGCACAAACATATATTGACACTGACAGTCATAAACTGAAGCAAGTAAAGGCTGTAATTATTTATTTGTCAGACCTCAAATCAGAGTGCAACAATGGAACAAAACTACTTATGTAGTTCAGTCTATTTTGATGGTGAGATTGATAGTGAATCAGAGTGAAGATGCAGCTTTTAGAAATATTAACAAATTTGTAGAAATAGAATACAAAATGGAGTATAATTAAAACATAATACAACTAATGTGTTTACTTAATTAATTCTGATTTTCAAAATTTTATTTTTAAAAGTTATTTCGGACTGACAAATTCTGAAGGGTATATATCACTTATCAGACCAAATGACTGACACAAAATTTGTTTTTTAAGAACTCTGAAATAAATGGGCGATGTTCACCAATTTATAAATTATCATACCTGTTAACCCTCCCCCTTTTCGCGGGAGTCTCCCGCGTAAGAGCCTTATCTCCCGCATGGACTGGGTCTCATGCGCGGGAGACATTAATCTCCCGCACACACCTTTTCCTCCCCCCAACAAAAAAATCAAGTACAATAAAATCTTGACCTACATTTTGCGATCAATATTTCTGGAAATTCCCCATTTGGAACTCGCGCGCTGATGAAAAACACCAAGAGATACGAATGGTAAAGGTGTTTAAATGATATCCGGTTATTGATCTGTTTGACACCTTTACAAGTAAATTGGGTCATGGAGATTAATTAAGGTGTTGATGATTATACAACAATTATCCACTGATTGACAATTATTTGGGGATAAGGAAGTGGGTTTGTGGCACACGCTTAGATGATTAGAAGTGTGATAGCGGCAATTAAAAATAGTTATAAACCGTTGTGCAAACAGGAGTCGGACAACCTTTGATGCCGAGGAAAACTTCTTATTTCGATCAAACGTGCAGTGCAATGAATTCATCTCGGATTGAGTTGTTATGGCTTGTTTGGGACCAAAGCCGATCAAAGTATTATCTAAGGACTAAGTTCCAGGATGAAATTGATAAACCACAAAAATGCCAAAATGTATGCTATCACCCAACGCACCAGCAGCAAAGTGACTTTTTAACTTTAGTGCTCTATGACTTTATTGTTCAGAGCATGCTGTCTTCATTGTTATTGCTTTGTTATAACCTTATGATTATGAATAAATTATAAATACAGTTTTTATCCTTCATTCATCATATGAAACACTACTAATAAGACAGAAATGTAAACAATATATATTGAAATGGGATGCAGTTGGTTCAATACTGAAACAAACAAAAAGAAAACATCAATTAACAATAAAAACATGCATCAAATACATCGATAAAAAATCTCAGTTATGAGACCAAAAATTTACAAATCTCCAGTTGTAGCATAGCAACTCTTATCACATGTATGCAACTACAAGGTACAATTTTGTGCGTATAAAGGCGACGCACAAAATCTCCCCCTTAGAAGAGTTGGTAGGGGGAGATCTCCCCCCCCTAGCAGTTCCCAGAGGTTAACAGGTATGAATTATGGGAATTGAGATTAAAAAAATGTCACTTGACAATCACCTGTTCAAATCATGACTCATTTCTACTGTAGTGTAATAAGGGAGAGAACTCTTACTATGTTGGTGGTGACACATGATACCTTTTTTACCATAAACATTTAATCGTCTACGAAATAAAACCACTATCTTACTTTACAGTGCACACTATTTAAGGGGTTTATTAAGGTATGAGAAGAAATTATCTGTATAATACAACACTGACCAGCACCCACATGCAATACGGCTACGACTGAACGAGGAGAAAGGTGCAGCGTGCAGCATCAGTTGCAGCAAGACAACGGAACAGAAAACTAATGCAATAATGAAATGCATACTGCAGTGCAATGGTTGAAATTTTCAAATCCATCCTTACCTAATCTAAATGAACATAATATCGATGTGCACCAGTCACTGAGGAATAAATTTATGAACAGACTTTAAAGGAAACCTGTCTCGTCTCAAGTGATGTGTTCGAAAATGGCGTATGTGTCAACAAAGCGTGACGTCATCGAAAATTGAGTAAATTTGAAAGACCTCGATTTCGATTTCCTACTTTCGGTTTCACTTTGTTTCTTTGTGATTTTCGATAACACATTAGATTTGATTGAATTTGATAAGAAGTACATTGATGTCAGTTTAGATAACCAGATTGTTTATGCAGATATATATGTTTTCTATAACTTACTACTCTTCACTGTTAGTACATTAGACCGAAAGTGGGTCGTCTCTGTAGCAAAAAGGTTCCGAATCTAATAGAATCTTCCTGATACTACTATTATAGTATGAATTGCAGTGGACCTGCAGCCACAGAATAAACCGTTTATACTATGGCCACGAACATACAGTTATCGAAGGCTCTTGTTAAGCTATTGAGACATAAACAGAGAGAAGTATCACTTACAGAAGGTCAGTATTAAGTATTATATTTTTTTGGTGATATTAAAATGAAATTAGTTTAGAGCACGGAAATGCAAAATACAAAAGTAAATGTATCACCACAATGACACGACCATTTTGGGTTTCAGTGAAACCAGAGATTTGGAATCTTGTGTCAAATGAAAATTTAAAAAATCACGTCCAATACGAGACCACATACATATAATATATTGAAAATGAATTATTAACATACATGTATGTATATACTTTATTGTGATATACAAAAGGTAAAGATATATGTTAGGTGGTATTGCCACCCAAATGTCTTCCCACCATTTAGTTAATGAATATTTTTAGATATGTCGACATGTATTTTACTTCCGTGTCATTAATTTCTCATCCTATTTCATCGTCTTTGACCCCATACAAATACTGGTTGGCAGCATATCATTTATATAAGTATTCTTGTTTGAAGACTTATCATTTATTTAACATTAAGTTTAAGTTTGTGATGATCAACAATTCCGCCAATATCAACAACAACAAAATCAACTGCATGTACATATCTCACCACAAATCATTGAACACAAGAAAGACATAAACAGATGGAAATTAATGGTTTGACTTGTGACAGGAACTCATATGTGGTGGGGTCAAATCGGTTAATCAGGAGTCCCAACCTGCCGCCATCTTGACAATTGGATCTCTAATGGAAATACACATAAACAAGCCATAAAAACATGAACAGATTCGCTTCCACCCAAGAGACAACATGTTATCGCAAAATGAATGACAATATAAATCTGGTCATTACAATAGCGGGGTCCGTGACATGAAGATAGTAGTTTGCAGTTGGGTTTCAATAATGCCAGCCCACCGAAACAACATATTTTTAGTTTTAATGTGTATGTTTTGTAGATCGTTGTTTGTCCTTTTGTCCTTTTTCTTTTGGCCAATGTGTTCTGTTTCGATTTACGGATTCTGACTACCCCTTTCGTATCTTCAAACTCTTCTTTTGAAATGTTGGAGTTTTTCTTCTGGTATTTATATTTCCTCTACCAATAACTCAAATGTTGTTAAAACCATAAATATAACCCCAGATTCATATTAATTCATCTGAAAGTAAATAAATTAAGCACAATTCTTCAGCTATAGAGACAACAAATTATGTTGTACAAATTAAATATATGAGGTTAAGTCAAATTTATTGACATCTAAATTGTGTCTTAAATAGTGGACATTTTTTTTTACAAAAAAATAGTTTTACCAGTACTAGTTACTGGAAGGATATGGCATTAATATTTACACAACCAGAAATTTAAACCCAGATTCATGTTAATTCAACTGAAACTCGTCATCTCGCGCTTGAATAAGACGTGTTGTAGTACATATGTACCTGGATATTTCGAAGTAAAAATGTGTTCAATTCGTAAGAATTTTCAGCTTAATTGAATTGATAGCAGATAACTCGACTACTCTTATATTTCGAAGTAAAATCATTGCGAATTCATCCTATCAACAGCAACAAACATTTTATTTATGTGATAAATGTCAGATACAAGCCATTTCTGTCGAACCTTGTGTCAGAATCCGTTCATTTCGACACAAGATTCGATAGAATTGCTTTTACCTGTCCGTTCGACTTCAACACAAGGTTCGACAGAAGTTGCTTTTGCCTGATATTCATCACACAAATAAATTGGTTATTGCTGCAGATCAGAATAAATTCCCAAGAACTATATTTTCACGTTGTTTTTTTTTCGCAAATGCAGTGTGTCGCGAAATCATAGTTCTCGTGAATATATGGTGATTTTTGAACTGTAAACTATTTAGTACCCTTTAATTGTTTCAGAGGGTTATGCAAATGTTGAGGATATACTAGAGCTGTCGTTTTTTGACTGTTATGACGAGGATGATATAAAGAGTTTGGTGGACCGTGACAGCAAGGGCAGATTTGCCAAACGAATATCCCGCGGAAAATTACAGGTCAAAGCTACACAAGGCCATAGTATTACGGTAATCTACTGTTTACAGTTATAACATGTTTTATTTCCTTTTCTGTGTCATAATCTTTGTATTGAGTGGATATTTTACCTATTTAACATTTAGAATATAACCTACTTTTTCGACCAATCGGATTTCCAGAAGTGACCTATTAAGTGCCACACTTAATCATTAAGTTTTTCAAAGTGACGCAGCTGAAATAGACTCAGGTGACTGCTTTGATTGACAACTACTGCTAAAAAAATAAACATTATGTACTTTCGAGACAACTTTAATATTACAAATATCTGGTGGTCAAAACAATATTCAATGAGCTTTACCAAGCATTAAACCTGAAAAAAATAATGAAAAAAAATCCATTAAGAAAATAGAAATTTCCATGTCCATTTTTTATATCACCTATATAATAGTAGATTCTATACTAAATCGTAAAAAATAGCTCGATAGCAAAATGGCACAAATTGGTAAATAAATCAATATAGAGAGAAAGAAATAGTAGATTTTTGATTATTTGATACCAAAATTATGTTGAGAAGTGTATGAAAAAAAATTGCCAAAAAAAGGGGGGGGGGGGGGGGTAATGTAGGGCATGACCCCATGTACCTGTGCTTTTACGATCACAATTTTCCTTACGTTGTCAGGCACTTCAATTTCAAAGATTCCTTCGGCTTTGCGCACACGCGTTCCATTTTTAACGCAGCTGTTGTGTGGGGAGGTCAAGTAGTTGAGACAAAGATATATTTTCGCTTTCGTCATTCAACACGTCATGTCGTGGTAAAATCCGTGCCGCGCACTTTCCAGCAAACGTCTAGGGTGTGACCTAAGAAATGTCTGGAACATTGAACAAATGAAAAAGTAGGTTACATTCTAAGTCAGTTAGAGTATATTAAGTGAAATTTTATTGGTTAAGAAGGGGGTCGCATCGCTTCGCTCGCTCCGCCCCTTCTTAACCATTAAAATTTCACTTAAGGTATGCCAAAAAACATTATACTCTAACTATAACTTAGACCATGAGAATAGCAAAATGCTTAAAATTGACATACATGTATTTGTAGTACGTTTATTTAGTACATTTCAAGGCACAAATTAATGAATTTGTGTGGGTTATACATGGCTATTTAATTTTACAATACCCCAATGAAAGAGTTGTTTCCCTTTCTCTCATTAAATCGTGAAAACCGCGAGTCAAATTTAGGTATAAAAAAAGAATTCGTTATCACGATATATTACGGTCATTAAGGTCCGAAACATTAAAACAAATAAGAGCAAAACTAACAAATTGAAAAACGTAAGCACTATACCATAGGGACGGTGTCTTCAACCTATGCCAACATTTTGAAATATCATATTCAAGGTATGCCAACAAACATTATATTACAGGTGTTTATATAGCAATTAATGACATTTACAGGTAAGTAAATTTGGAAATGCAGGTCTCAAAAGTGAAATTTATTATTTGAAAAAAAGCGAAGCAAAACAAAAAACAATCTAAAAATATAAGAATAAGTCTGGTAAAATTTAATAACTTGAAAAAAAAATAATTAAACTTTTGTAAAAATCTGTAAATAAAAAAGATGAAAAAAATGGAATTTTTTTTTAATAATTTAAATAAACAATTATTAAAAAAACAAAAACAAAAAACAATCTAAAGATATAAGAATAAGTCTGTTAAAATTTAATAACTTGAAAAAAAATTTAAACTTTTGTAAAAAATTATATATAAAATAAAAATCTGGTAAATAAGGGTAATAACAAAATTACCAAACTCCGAAAAATTACACAAAAATCTGTAAATAAAAAAGATGAAAATATAAAATTTTAGAATAATTTAAATAAACAATCTTTCTAAAAGGTATGAATTTAAAATATTATATGATACTCATGCAATTAAGCAATTTTCTTAAAATCTAAATTCAAAAGTTTTTAATAATATTTATTTATAAATTTAGAATTATCATAATTTCTATGATTTCGAAATCGAAAATTCTTATCCAAAATCCAAGACAATTGTATTTTTAGCAATTTGTAATGTGATTGTGTATACTGATTGTTTTTGGTTATTTTGATAAAGTATGATAAAAAAAATATCTGTGCCTATAATATCTTTAATTTATTTTCATGAAGTATGATAAAAAAAATTATCTGTGCTTGTAATATCCTAATTTATTTTCATGATGTATGATATAAAAATATATATGTTTATAATATCCTATTTTATTTTCATAATGATTGATGTTAAAATATGTGTGCTTATAATAATATCTTAATTTTTTTTTATAAAGTTTGATATTAAATATATGTGCTGATATACTGATTTTTTTTGTTTGTTATTTCCATAAAATATTATTTTAAATACTTACTTTCTACTTACTATTCACTAAAAAATAATTGTGGACTTGGACTACATTGACATCTCCCCCGATTTTACACTAATTAAACATGACTAGACATGTTTATATAACAATTAACCTATTTAACCTATGCCAACAATCTTTCTTACCTTTTTATATATATTTTCTAAAATGTTGGCATAGGTTGAATGAACCATAGGGACATAGGAACGTCACTATCCAATATCAAAAAGGAAAATTGACGATGGGAAAAATGTCTCTTTTTGTGGTAAACGCGTGTGTTAAAGTTACCTTTAGAAATGGATATGTTTATAGATATCTGAAACTTGACATGAGTTGTTCGTAAAGTTTGCCATATTCAAAGTTAGTTTCGTGGGATATTTTTGTTTTACACACATAAGAAAATTGGGATTATATATTAGTTAATACATTATTAAGATATCTGTATAATTTATTAAGCTGTATGTGTCTAGAATGTGTCTCTTATTAGAAAAAATAGAAAAAGATACAAAAACAAGCATCAAAAGGAATTTTCCTCAATGAAACAAAACAGCTACAGTAAAACCGCAAAATCTCGAATAAAAATGCCACTTGGTCAACCTTGTATGATTTCACTGCTCTCTGATTGGTTGAGTACGAATCATCCGAGGATTTTCCAGTGGTACAAAGTACTGCATGATCTTGTGTAATACGAATTTTTATTTTCCTATAATTACATTATGTATTCCACACCCTACAAGCAGCTATCTGGACAACAGATGCTATCGGGAACTCAGATCATATCTACGTCACACGGAATGACAGGTAGGAATTTCTTCCATTTTATCTACTTTTTGGATTTTAAATTTATGTCTGATTTGTTGCACTACAAATGAGAAATTTGCATACCAAATATGACAGTATATGTTTTAATATTTAGTAAGTTTTCAATCAATGAAGATAGAATTTGACATTTTCAACAGAGAATTCTTCAGAACATTAACGTTTTCTCTAAAATTTCAAAAGAAAGCACAAATTTCTATCAATCATATACATGAAAAATATAGTGTTTCTTCTACCTTCATGTACAACGGGAACTCGAAGTGTTATGTAGTAAGAATATTATACGCAATTTCATTCCAGTGGTCAAAATGTTTTGGCTATCGGGGACAGCAGATCGGGCTATCACGTACATCAGATCAGTGGAGTTAAATGGCAATCGGGAACATGAAAAAAATTAAAAGAAATTCCATTGTTAATTAACTTTGTTTCTCTCATTATTGTGCATTATTCATACCGCTCCTCCCTGGCTGCTCCTGACACTTGTAGAAAAATCATTTGTTTCCCGATTTGACACTAAAAAGTCTCGTGAAATTTTTCATGTTCCCGATTGCCATTTAACTCCACTGATCTGATGAAATTGATCAAAAATGAAATAGTACAAAACTTCTAAATATCCTAATTCAATCAAATCTTTTTAAAAGAAGTAATTTTCAAGTTATTTCTCAGTTTATCCACGTCAAAGGCAATTCCAAAGTCAATGAATTCAAGCAAAAGCTAATACTATGGTATTGGACAAAAAACTATTTTTTAATGGGTTTCACAGCTTCGAAAATATATTTTTACTTCGGAACAATATCAATGTTTTGAAATTTAAAGGCAACCATTAGCCATGAATTTCAATATTTGAATTATTCTAAACACGAATGGCTCAACTTATTACAGAATAAACCAGAAATAAGAATTCATGTCACTGTTGTTCCCGATTGCCAACATCTGCTGTCAGAGATAGTCAGTTTCAAAATAATCTGCTGTCGCCGATACCCAAAACATTTTGACCATTGGAATGAAATTGCGTATACTATTCTTACTACATAACACTTCGAGTTCCCGTTGTACAGGAAGGTAGAAGAAACACTATATTTTTCATGTATATGATAGAAACTTGTGCTTTCTTTTGAAATTTTAGAGAAAACGTTAATGTTCTGAAGAATTCTCTGTTGAAAATGTCAAATTCTATCCTCATTGATTGAAAACTTACCAAATATTAAAACCTATACTGTCATATTTGGTATGCAAATTTCTCATTTGTAGTGCAACAAATCAGACATAAATTTAAAATCCAAAAAGTAGATAAAATGGAAGAAAAACGTCAAAGAAATTCCTACCTGTCATTCCGTGTGACGTAGATATGATCTGAGTTCCCGATAGCATCTGTTGTCCAGATAGCTGGTTGTAGGGTGTGTATTCATATCATTTAAAAAGCCCCATGTGCTTGATTTGTATATCTTTATTTCTCATAACCAATTTACAGAGGTACAGAGATGACATGTACAATTAACACAATATACATAAGAAATAAATACAGGTAATACATAATTAAACAAATATTGAATTGTGAAAAGAAGTGGATCAATCTAGAGGACATATCCTCTTGTTTACTATTCTGATAAATCTACAGAGTTTACTTAAGGTAGATATAGACTTAGAAGACATCAGGTTATTATATTTAATGATATTATGTCTATTTATATAAACAAAATCAAAATAAAGTTTTCTTTCATTAATAAATTCAGTACATTCAAAAATATAGTGATACTCGTCTCCCAATTCTCTTCTTGAACATAAATGACAGAACCTGTTTTCTCTAATAATTTTTTTCCATCTCCCCACTTCTACCGGTAGTCTGTGGTTTGTAGTTCTAAATCTACACAATGTAAATTTGTCCTTATCTTCTAAAATGTCTAAATAATTCTCGAATTTTAATTCCCCTTTAAACAATTTATAATTACCCCCCTTTGAAGATGTTTCGATGGATGAGTTCCATATTTGCTTAAACTGACCAATTAAATTGTTTTTAATTACTAATTTTAACCATTTTTCATATATACAATTTTGTAAAGTCCATATATACGACATTCCACTGTCATTTAAGATTTTATGGATGTGATTTATCCAAGCAGAAATTTTACAATTTTAATTTTTTTTAACATATAATAGTTTGTATGCTATTGTAGATAATTTTGACTGTTTCCCTTGTATAAGTTTACACCAATATGAAATCATTCTTACTTTAATATCAATTTCTAGTGGATATCTACCCAATTCTCCATATACCATAAAATTAGGTGTGGATACTTTTAGACGTAATAAAAGTTTACAAAATTTTAAATGGACCCTCTCGATAAATAAGGGTAATAACAAAATTACCGAACTCCGAACAATCTTACAAAGGATAATATCGTTTTTACCAAACCCCCAAATTTCACACCCATACAATAAAATAGGTTTTACAATTTTGTCAAGCAAATCTAACTGGCATTTAATGGATAAATTATGTATTCTGCCTTTCCTTAATACCTCATACATGGCCTTAATACCTTTATTTACGAGTTCTTTTTTTGCTATATTAAATGATCCCGTTTTTGAAAATACTATCCCAAGATAAGAAAAATGTGCAACAATTTTCAACTCTTTGTCGTTATAGTTAAATTTAATGTTATTTGGTAGGCGACCATTCGAAAAAAACAGAACTTTAGACTTTTCTATGTTCACTTTTAATCTCCATTTCTTACAGAAATCATAGAAATAATTTATTTGGTTTTGCATATCGTCACTGCTTTCAGCTAAAATTACTGTGTCGTCAGCATATAGTAAAATAAAAAGCTTCAAGTAAGTGTCTAGTTCTTGTTCTAGATCTTCTGTTAATGAAATTAAGCCGATTGCATTGTTTTCATCCAAAAATTGTTCTAAATCATTCAAATATAACGAGAAGAGAAAGGGGGTAAACTTTTCTCCTTGACGAACACCATTATTACAATCGAAATAATTCGATACTTTACCATTATAGACAATTCTAGATTTAATGTTCTGATACATATTATAAATTAGATTGTACATTTTATCATTTATATTATTAATTAATAACTTAGACCATAGGGCATCACGCCATACCGTATCAAAAGCTTTTTCAAAATCAACAAATGCAGCAAAAAGCTTTTTCTTTTTTAATTTTATAAGTTCGAAGAAAGAATGTAAAACAAAAATATTGTCTACCGTGGAATATCCTTTTCTGAGACCACACTGACTTTCGTTTAAAACGGAAAATTGCTCAGAGTAATGATTTAATCTCTTTAGAAGAATTGATGTAAAAAGTTTGCCAAAACAACTCAAAATTGTAATAGGGCGAAAGTTTTTTGGATTCAAAGGATCGTCTTTGTTTTTATAAATAGGTTTAATGTTTCCTAGTAACCAACTATCAGGGACAATTCCTGAAGAAAATATACAATTAAACATATTTATATAGACCGGTAAAATAATGTCAATAGAAGATTTAATATATTCATTTACTATAGAATCATCACCACTTGCTTTATCATTTTTCAAATTTTTGATGCAAGAAACAATTTCTTCACTTGTAATTTCACCATTTATTTCATTATTTAGATTATTTATCAGATTACTATCAATATCTGGCAGGTTAATTTCATCTTCATTATTTGTCTCTGGAGCTTTATTAATATTTCCAAAAAAGACTCAAAAAGTGAATCAATCGATATATTTGGTTGTTTTTTATTAGTACCTTGTCGTAAAATATTCCAATATTCTTTTCTATTATTTGATCTTAGATTTTGTATTTCCTTGACATCTCTTTTCTATGCATTTTTATGTTAGCGTCCATTTTTTTCTTGTATTCTTTTTCGGCTCTCTTCATATCTTCCTTGGTTTCTATCGACGGGTCTATTTTGCAACGTCTTTTCAATTTTCTATATTGTTTACGTGCAATTTTACAGTCGGTACTAAACCAAGGCTTAGAAGAAATACACACGTTTTCCTTCTTTTTTCTTACAACCGTGTATCTTGTACCAAAAGTGGACAAAAAAATGTTTCCTAATTTATTAACACAGCTATCAATTTCCGGTTGTGTTATATTTTCCTTGTCTAAATTATCTAATTGTGTTTCCAGATCGTGTATAGTCTTTATATTTAAATTATTTAAAAAATCTAGTTTAAGTGAATCGTTCCACTTTCGTGGTTTCTCAGAACTGTATTTTCATCTTCATGTACACCGGGTTCACATGGTTCAGCTAGTGGTTTGAATTTTATCGAAAGAGATATCGGGGAGTGTACATCTGAATAAAGTTTACTGAATTCTAATACATCCATATCAACAATACATTTTAAAAAATCAACTGAAGAAATTACATAATCAACAATACTACTATTTTTACAAGTGAGTTTACCAAAATTTTTGTCTCCTCCGATTCGACCATTAACAATAAATAAGTCATTACATTTACATAGTTCTAATAATCTGTGTCCATACTGATTTTTAACAATATCAAAAGATTGACTAGTGTCTTCGGAATGGAAACTTTATCGGTTAATGAAGCCCATAGCCATCAGTCATCCACAGCCACGCCCGGGGAAAATGTTCGAAGGTCATGAAAACTAATAACAACTGTTGAATATGCGAAATAATAAAACAGATAATAATATTCAATATATTAAATTGTATTTAATGTTAAAATGTAATTAGAAGTATTGAATGCAATTTTAAAGTTTATAGTGTTGTAAAAAGCGTTGGCGGAAGTACATTTTTTTCATATGAAGCTCTCCCATACAAAGTGTACTTCTGGTAAAAAACGTTTTAACTCGCCAATAAAACTTCACAAGATTACATTCAATTCTTAATTGAACATGCAATTTAATGAACAGATTATCATTGGCCATATTTTTTTTCCAAAACATTTTCCGTTCCGTTAATTTGTTTTATTGTTATTGTCAGCTTTCTAACCCAGACCTTGAAATGATAAACCACCACACCGAGGCTAGAGTTGTATTACACGGAACTAGAAGAATGCACATGGACAGTATTAGACTTACGGTAACTATTGATAATATAATTAAAAACTTTATATTAATATTTCGTTAGATGTCATCATCAGATATTCAAATATTTTGTTTCATTGTTTTATATTGTATGTGTCATCAGATTGCAGGGTTATGGTTATGGTGTTTAACGCCACTGTCAACAATATTTCAGTTATATCGTGACTGTCAGTTTTATTGGTGGAGGAAACCCGGAGAAATCCACCGACCTGCCGCATCACTTAAATGTTGTATCGAGTACACCTCGCCTGAACGGGATACAAACTCACAACGTTAGTGGTGATAGACACTGGTTTCCTCCACCAATAAAACTGACCTGGACGATATAACTGACATAGTGTTGAAAGTAGTGTTAATCATCATAACCCTAACCCTGTCATGGCTATATGAAATAATTCAGATTGATGCTAGAAGCATATCTATATCCTTTTTTTTTTTAACATTGTATTATGATGGGAAAATTATGTCCTTGATCAGTTTACCGCATTCAGATAAATGTATGTTATAGTATGGATTCGACGTATTGCAAGATACCCTGATATGTTACCTTAAATATATAGGGGGTTGTGGTGTTTAACGCCACTTTCAACTATATTTCAGTTATATCGGCATTCGCGGCTGTTAGTTTTATTGGTGGAGGAAACTGGAGAAAACACCGACCTGTCGCAAGTTATCTTACGTAAAATTGAAAAGCATGCTATGCTAGGAAACAAAACAGCAAAATCGTCATCATACTGAAATACAGCAATTGACAGAGAAACGCATTGTATTTTTAAAAAAGATAAACAATGGCAAAATACAAACATTTATACCCCCCCCCCCCCCCCCCCCATTGTTTTACATCGCTAGTAAGTAATGGTGAACATACAAACATTTATATCACCCCCCTTTTTTTATATCGCTAGTAAGTAATGGTGAACATACAAACATTTATATCACCCCCCCTTTTTTTTTATATCGCTAGTAAGTAATGGTGAACATACAAACATTTATATCACCCCCTTTTTTTATATCGCTAGTAAGTAATGGTGAACATACATACATTTATATCACCCCCCCCTTTTTTATATCGCTAGTAAGTAATGGTGAACATACAAACATTTATATCACCCCCCTTTTTTGATATCGCTAGTAAGTAATGGTGAACATACAAACATTTATATCACCCCCCTTTTTTGATATCGCTGGTAAGTAATGGTGAACATACAAACATTTATATCACCCCCTCCCCCTTTTTTTTTATATCGCTAGTAAGTAATGGTGAACATACAAACATTTATATCACCCCCTCCCCCTTTTTTTTATATCGCTAGTAAGTAATGGTGAACATACAAACATTTATATCACCCCCCTTTTTTGATATCGCTAGTAAGTAATGGTGAGCATACAAACATTTATATCACCCCATTTTTTTTTACATCACTAAAGTAATGGTGAACACGCCTATTTGGTGGAAATCAATAAACCCTGATACAGTTAGTTGTATAATGCTTATTAATACTTACTATTAATTGCACTGGTCCACTCACCGACAACAAACAGTCGTACGAACTACTTTTTTGCCTTTTCATGAAAATCGACTTCATTATTTTCATATTTTTTTAAAAGACAAAAATTAAAGTTTCCGTTGGTGATTTTATGTGTCTACATCTTGTTTATAAATAAACACGGGAAGTGACTCTCCATGTCAAGTGTTGTATATTTATGAGTATCTGCCAAATAATTAATCTATTCCCAATCAGTAACACAGAGAAAGCATGACCAGCGTGTTTTCTAATATAGTTCTTCATACTTTTTGTGTGTGTGGCAAGTCATTATTATTTTTATCCCATAACACTTAGCGTACCTCTATATTTCATTCGTTAAGGTTATAGCTATAGCATAAGCTGTACTGCTGTAGTCTAGGAAACGGAGGGGTTAGGGTTATGGTGTATAAGCCACTTTCAACAATATTTCAGTTGTATCGTGGCGTCAGTTTTATTGCTGGGTGAAACCGGAGTGTCCGGAGAAAACCACCTACCTGTCGCAAGTCACTGACAAACTTTATCACACAATGTTGTATCGAGTACACCTCGCCTGAGCGGGATTCGAACTCACAATGTGGTGATAGGCACCGATTGCATAGGTAGTTATAAACCCAACTACCATACTATCACGACGACCCCTTGTATGAAACTTACTGTGTGTGTGGTATCTCAAGACCGTTCTCTGAAGATAACACACGACCTTTTTTTAACCTTTAATACGTTGTTCCAAATAGCTGTTTGTTGTCTTGAAACACGGGGTCATTTCCTATAAAGGTGTATATTCAGACCTGTAACTGGAAAGGGTCGCCTTTTTCAGTTTTCAAATTTATGATTGGATCGTAAATTTTTTCACTTCAATGTATCAAAGATGGGAATTTTTAAATGAACGTCAGAGAAAACCGAAGGGGCAATCAAGAATAAACAATCTAGAGACACTAGCAACATTGGGCACACAAGACACAGGACGAAGAAAAAACTCACAACACAAGACAGAAAGTTAAAAAGATGAGCAACACGGACCCCATCAAAACCGGGGGTGAACCCATGTGCACATGCTCACAGTTCCTGCTTCTTATAAGACACATGTCATGTTACTCATATAGTCAAGACGTACACCACTATACACAAACAAACACAAACATCAATAGGTCATATTTCCACTAACACATGTAGATTCTTTATTGCCAAGACAAATTCTCATATAAATATGTGATAATTTAACATGATAAGCTGCAGAATTGATCTATCTGTTTACTTTGGATTTTAGTCTAATATATAAATGAGTCGCCAAAATGAATGGGCATAGTTTTCGTACTTCGAATATATGACTTTAGTTGTGCGGATATATGAATTGGGTGTTTTTCAAACTCCAGCGGCACCACCGTACCCATTTTTAGCTCACCTTGCCAAAGGCAAAGTGAGCTTTTGCCATCACTTGGCGTCCGTCGTCCGTCGTCCGTTAACTTTTCACATTTTAATCTTCTCCGCTGAAACCCCTCAGCCAAATGAACGGAAACTTGGTAGGAAGCATCTATGGATGGTCCTTTATAAAGATTGATCATTTTGTCCCGATCCATTAACAAACATGTCCGCCACAGGCAATTATTGTTTCTGATTGGCCGATTTAAAAAAAAAATTCTCCTCTGCAACCGCTAGGCCAAATGAACCGAAACTTGGTAGGAAGCATCTATGGAAGGTCCTCTATAAATATTGTTCATTTCGTCTCGATCCGTTTACAAACATGGCCGCCACAGGCCATTCTTTTTTCTGATTGGTTGATTTCTAAAACATCTTCTCCTCTGAAACCGCCTGGCCAAATGAATCAAAACTTGGTAGGAAGCATCCTTGGAAGGTCCTCTATAAAGATTGCTCATTTAGTTTCGATCCGTTAACAAACATGGCCGCCACAGGCCATTCTTGTTTTTGATTGGTTGATTTCTAAAAAATCTTCTCTTCTGAAACCACTTTCCAAATGAACTGAAATTTGGTAGCAAGCATCTATGGAAGGTCCTCTCTAAAGATTGATCATTTTGTCCCGATCCGTTAACAAACATTGCCGCTACAGACCATTCTTGTTTCTGATTGGTTGATTTCTAAAAAAATCTTCTCCTCTGAAACCACTTGGCCAAATGAATCAAAACTTGGTAGGAAGCATCATTGGAAGGTCCTCTATAAAGATTGCTCATTTAGTTTCGATCCGTTGACAAACATGGCCACCACAGGCCATTCTTGTTTTTGATTGGTTGATTTCTAAAAAATCTTCTCTTCTGAAACCACTTTCCAAATGAACTGAAATTTGGTAGCAAGCATCTATGGAAGGTTCTCTCTAAAGATTGATCATTTTGTCCCGATCCGTTAACAAACATTGCCGCTACAGACCATTCTTGTTTCTGATTGGTTGATTTCTAAAAAAATCTTCCCCTCTGAAACCACTTGGCCAAATGAATCAAAACTTGGTAGGAAGCATCCTTGGAAGGTCCTCTATAGAAATTGCTCATTTTGTTCCGATCCGTTAACAAACATGGCTGCCACAGGCCATTCTTTTTTCTGATTGGTTGATTTCTAAAAAAATCTTATCCTCTGAAACCGCTTTCCCAAATGAACTGAAATTTGGTAGAAAGCATGTATGGAAGGTCCTCTATAAGGAATTCTTATTTCGTCCCGATTCGTTAACAAACATGGCCGACACAGGCAATTCTTGTTTCTGATTGGTGAATTTCTAAAAATCTTCTCCTCTGAAACTACTTTACCAAATGAACCGAAACTTGATAGGAAGCATCTATGGAAGGTCCTCTATAAAGATTGCTCATTTCGTCTCGATTCGTTAGCAAACATGGCTGCCACAGGCAATTCTTGTTTCAGATTGGTCGATTTCTAAAAATCTTCTTACCTGAAACTGCTTAGCCAATAGCCGATTTGCCAGTTTCCGACTTGATTCTAAAATTATACGTTTTTTCCACCAATCGTAACTACTCGGCCATTCTCGCTACCCTGCAAATAACCTCGTATGCATTAGGCGTATAAATCGCACTACTTTTCACATGTCAGTTACATGAAAGTTCGATAAAGTTATATTTTAAACAATTTTCTATATTTCAATTAAAGTTTTAATTAGTTTTGCATGATTAGATTTTACTTAGTATGTCTTCCATATTGGATTTTGGTGGACTATATTTTTGTGCGGCTTAACTTGACTTAACGCAAACAATTTAAGAAGAATTTCTACTAAGTATGTACGAGGTTATTTGCAGGGTAGCGAGAATGGCCGAGTAGTTACGATTGTTTTTCCACATGTTTGTAGTAGTTGCTTTCCTTTGAGGCGGACAAAAGTGTCAATTTCATGCAATATTCAACCAAAATGACATATATTTTGCTCATACTCTGTATAAAATTTAAATGTTGTAACAAGTTGTGAATTTTTTATTTGCTATAAAGTTAACTTCTATAATTTTACAAGGTTCAATTATCTATAAATTTTAAGAAAATTATACTCTTATTGATTCTTAATCCTTTCTGTTGCTCTTGTATTGAACGGGACCCAGTTTGTCCTCTGTAAGGGAAATAACTAAAATAATAAAATGTTAAAAGTGTATAATTTTAGAATCAAGTCGGGAATTGGCGGTCTATTGAACCGAAACTTGGTAGTAAGCATCTATGGACGGTTCTCTATAAAGATTGCTAATTTCATCCCGATCTGTTAACAAACATGGCTGCCATAGGCAATTCTTGTTTCTGGTTGGTTGATTTCTAAAAATCTTCTTCTCTGAAACTGCTTGGCCAAATGAACCGAAACTTGGTGGGAAGCACATATGGAAGGCTCTGTATTAAGTTTCCTCAAAGCAGAATGAATGGTGAGCGACACAGGCTCAGCCCACTGAGCCTCTAGTTACGTTGAGTAGCCCCTCTCAGTGTCTTGAGAGTGTGGTCAAATGAAAACAACGAAGTTTTCACATTTAAATTGCACCGTCCGTAGACGCCGGTAACAATCATTGCACGATATGACACAAACTTCTGCGATAACTGTTACCGCTCCATGTGACAGCGTCTTAGAGAGCAACCCTTATACAGTATTATAATAAAGAAAGTATAAACAGTTACGTGAACAATTCCACCAATATGTATCGTTACTTGACATGTCATGTAATCGTAACTGAGAATGCTATCATTGCCCCCTGATTTTATTTGATTTCGCCAAACATTCATTTTTGTCAAAAAGGAGAGTGGTTATATCATGCAATTCTAACATGACGTCCTTCTTTCGCTTTGTAGACAAGCGAGCGATTTATCGATGGTATAATCTCATTCGCACATGCGCCTGTGAATGTGACTGACTTTTCCATTGGCAGCATAAATTGTGTGCGACATTTTCCGCAAACGTAAATATAAATTACCGTCTTCCAATCAAAGTATACTACCGTATTTGTACTCTTAGACATATCAGAATCGAAATAAATCATGGAAGCCAGAATGTGTTTTGAGTTTTAACATGGGTTGGCGGATATAAGTAAAGTTTATCCCTCGTCTCTTGGTCGGGATAAAATACTAGTATCCGCCAACCCATGCTAAAACTCCCAACACATTCTGGCTTCCATGATTTATTTCTTTATTTTATACAGGTAGATATGTGTAGAATTTGTCAATTTCTAAAAACCTCTCCTCCGAAACCGCTTGGCCAAATGAACCGAAATTTGGTAGAATGCATCTATGGACGGTTTTCTATAAAGATTGTTTATTTCGTCCCAATCCGTTAATAAACATGACCGCCATAGGTAATTCTTGTTTCTGGTTGGTCAATTTATAAAAATCTTCTCTTCTGAAACCACTTGGCCAAATGAACCGAAACTTGGTAGAAAGCATCTATGGAAGGTCCTCTAGAAAGATTGCTCATTTCGCCCCGATCTGTTAACAAACATGGTCATCATTGGCAATTCTTGGTTGGTCCGATATGTGAGCGACACGGGCTCAGCCCACTGATCATCTAGTTTTGTTTCCGTTCTCTAAATTTGTCCTGGACAATTGTTATGAGATTTTTACGATTACTCCCCCTTTTTTAAATTAGAAATAAAAGTATAATTGTCATTTCAATATGATTTTAGGTAGATTTTGTATGATATTTGGTTAGGGTTATGGTGTTTAACGCCACTTTCAACAATGTTTCAGTTATATCATGGCGGTCAGTATTATTGGTGCAGAAAACCGGTGAACCCGGAGAAAATCACAGACCTGTAGTAAGTCACTGACAAACTTTATCACATAATATTGTATCGAGTACACCTCGCCAGCCATGAGCGGGCTAGAACTCACAACGTTGGTGGTGATAGGCACTGATTTGATAGGTAGTTATAAATCCAACTACCATACAATCACGACCCCTATGATATTTGGTTGATTTTTTTTGTTTCACGTTCAGTAGCTAATCATTTCATGCCGGCATATTCAGGGCGATATTTAAATCTTCCAAACAACGTTTGGAGACTTATTGTTTTTGCTCCTTTCTTATTATTATTATTATTATTATTATTATTATTATTATTATTCTCCTCCTTTCTTTCTTTCCGTGGCACATGAACTTGTCCACGGCAGATCTCAGGAACTACTGGACAGAATTTCATTAAACTTGGTGGAGTTATAGATATATGTTTCTAGTTGGTCCTAAAGTTTTCAGCTTTGTGGTAAAGGGGGTCAAAGTCATATTTTGAGGGGTTCAAAGGGTGTGGGGGTTACTATAGAATCCTATGGGAAAGTTGAAATTTCGTACATTAATGTTGATAACTTCTAAATGGATAATGATAGAGACATAAAATTTGACATAGTGATAGGTCACCACTAGAGAAGCAATTCTGCGTTTTCAAAATTTTCGAGATGTCTGCCATTTTCAAAATGGCTGCCAAAACACGGCATACAAATTGGGCGGTAAAAATTCAGCATTGTCCGATATCATCAAAAATTGATATATGGGTTGATAATGATATCCCGAATTGATTCACGACATTGAAAAATTTCTAACGATCGCCATTTTCTAAGTGGCCGTCACAATACCGCAAAAATTCAACATTGTCCGATATCATCTAAATTTGTTATGTGGGTAGATTATGAAGTCCCGAATTTATTCCCGACATTGAAAAATTTCTAGCGGTCGCCATTTTCTAAATGGCCGCCACAATACCGCACAAATTCAACATTGTCCGATTTCAACGACATTTCATATGTGGGTAGATTATGATGTCCCGAATTTATTCCTGACATTGAAAAATTTCTACCGTGCCATTTTGAAAATGGCCGCCAAAATACCGCACAAATTCAACATTGTCCGATTTCAACGACATTTCATATGTGGGTAGATTATGATGTCCCGAATTTATTCCCGACATTGAAAAATTTCTAGCGGTCGCCATTTTCAAAATGGCCGCAAAAATTCAACATTTGTCCGATATCATCAAAATTTGATATGTGGGTAGATAATGATGTCCCGAATTGATTCCCGACATTGAAAAATTTCTACCGGTCGCCATTTTCAAAATGGCCGCCACAATACCGCACAAATTCAACAATGTCCGATTTCAACGAAATTTCATATGTAGGTAGAGTATGATGTCCCGAATTGATTCCTGACATCGAAAAATTTCTAGCGGTCGCCATTTCCAAAATGGCCGCCACAATACCGCACAAATTCAACATTGTTCGATTTCAAAGGTAGCTTTTGATTTATTTTTTTAACCTGTTGTCAGTGGCCGGTTTGGGAGACTTGAGACTTCATAATCGTTAGATTATAATCATATCTTGTTCAGAGTGCTTTAAACAAATTTGATAATTACTCATTTTCATACGTGTTCTAGTGACCGAATTGTCAGTCTATTATTTTAAAATGAGAGATATATTGTCGTTCGGGTATCTCTTGTTAATATATTGTCATGGCAATACATAACTGTTTAAGAAAACATACGTCTTCCAATGAGATTAATATGTCATTGCGATGCCAACAGTCTGTAGAATGTGTACTTTTATATAATAACGCAATTCTAACCTGGTCACATACATCATAATATCAATATAGTACTTTCTGAGAGCAACTACTAACAATGTAACTGGTATAGGGATTACATTTAAAGTACATATTAAAAGACATTATAGAATCATGTTATGGAGGAGGAGGGGCTGGGATTTTTTGTTTGGACATATTTTATTTTCGTCTCTGATAAATGGTGATGTTGAAACTTTTGGTTTTTTTGCAAAACGGGAGACAAAATAGATCAAATTAAGAAAAACTCATTGAACTGTGAAATAGCAATTTGAGGCACATCGAACTACTAGGATAGAACTACTTTCAATTGGTATTCAAGATGAACATGATTTGGAAAATAAGAGATCCCATGCCTTCTAAAATATTCCAAAGACTAGTTAGATAACTGACAGTCCCCTATCCTTAGTTTTTAAGACTGTTAAATGAAGGAGAAGGTTTATTGTGTTTAACAGACTCACTATTTTTTCAAGATTAGATTAATCTCTAAATTCAGAGATTTCGTTTGTTGTATCTTTGAAAATAATGTTTCATACAGTGTCACTATTTTTACAAGATAGTAGAAAATGATCTTTATATATTTTAATATATTTTTCAAACGTCCGTGGAACAAATCGTGGATTTAACATGTTGTATTTATTATTTTACAGGGATTAAGTCGAATGAGGAGAGATCATATTCATTTTACTACAGCAGAAAGGGGCGCCAAAAGTGGTATGACATATTATTTGTACCAACAAATATGATATCTAATTCTACAAATAGCAATACATATATAAACAAACGACAAAAAAATCTGCACAATTTTACTTCCAAAGTTGTGTTATTAAACAACTACATGTTTTACCATAATCATAATTCGTTGTCTTTGTTGCAACCCGTTAATGACTGCATGTTTTTGTTGTTGTTGGGTTTTTTTTTGGGGGGGGGGGGGGGGATGCAGGACTGTTTGCACACTCAGACAACCTCTGATGATTCCGCTGCTTTATCATCATCACATCGATGTGATACCTGTATGAATATGTATCAAACCTTAACATTTCAATTTTCCGGAAGACAGTTTGCTCATTTAATTATAAATGTGCATATTATCCAATATCAGCTTTCTCGTGGATTTACAAAGTAAAGCTTTTGATTTGAAGCCAAAAGAGTTAGAGACTTTTGAATCTTTATACGATAGACATGATACGTTGAATGCATTACCAACTTTTATTCTAAGTCTCACGTGTTTTTAAGATAAGCCTATAACTATGGCCGCTGTTGTATCAGATCCGATGTTAGAGTTAAATACTGAAACATCAGAATGTTTGCATTTAAAACACAACTTACAAAATCTACCAATAAGCAATATTTTCTTAGGAATGATCGTTGGTGGTTCATTTCACAAGGAGCGAACATCTCATATGGAAGAAATCTACAAAGCAACTTAGAAACTAGGTCCTATTTCCATATAAGAAATTTGCGATCTGTTGAAAACGTAACGGTAATTGAATATTTCTGGTGGTAATTCAAATAATTATGTTCACCGATATATCTCTGTAATTCCACTATGGAAGAAATATAATTGAAATTATCGTAATTACGAGATTAACAAATTGAAGAAAGTAATAATGTCTATAATTTGAATAGAAAGCCGAAGGGGACCTCCAAAGATTATTATATCACTATTTATGATAGAAATATATTGGAAATAATAAATTTCTGCATTTTTCACTTTCCGGAGATTATAATTATTTTATAAATAAATAAAGTCTTCTGAAGCTTATCTTACCTCTGTATCTTCACATCCTTCTAAGGATAACCATGCCATTTGGCATGTAGAACATCCCATCTCCAATAAAAACCATGTGTAGTATTTACAAGTGCAGCATAATAAATATTAACAATAAAAGTCCATGATATATATACACGGTGCATACGCATAAAATGTAATAAATCCAGGATAAAAAGTCTCTGCTAAAACATTAGGGTTTAAGATAGTTGACGTTCCTTGTGTAAAATATATATGATTTTAAAATATAAGCAATAACTTCCCACGATTGATATTCTAGTATAGAAAGTTAAAATGTTATGTTTTCAAAATATCCGAGATAATTTATTTATTTATAGGTATGCCCCAAAGTTGTGACATGGTCATAGAAATTGATATGAAAAAGGTATTGGAAGGTATGGTGGATATACTTAAAATCTAGTATATGTTAAGTGCACAGAGTTCATTCATATTTACAATTTAGCTGCTCTATATTTATATACATGTATTATAGCAGTGATGAAAGAGACTTCACCTGTGTATTTGTCTTATCTCCTCTTCTATTGTATTTGATTTTCAGCGTCCTCAAAGTAAGATTTTCCTCATCGTTTTCAATCATCACTGGATTGTTAACAAGAATATCAACACACATGCCACTAGTGAAACAGGAACGACCCTTTTTCTGGAGCACATTTCGATGGTTCTGATTTTGGAGCACCATTAAGAGTTTAACATGAAATAATATACAGTTATTAAATAACCTGATGGAGGTTATTCCAGAAACGTGCCATGTGTACTAAATTGGACATCTCCGTTTTTGTAACAGACATATTGACTTTGCTTTGGGTGTTCTACATAATTTATTTGGTGCCGATTTTAAGTTTCATATAATTACATTACTTCCGTTTTTAATTGAAATGTTACAATATGATTGGTTATGAAGTGGTCACATGATTATAAAAGAGATGTTTTACATCCCAATAAAACCCAAACCCGAACTTGCACGTGCCTCCATGACGACGTCAGATGTAAACAATCAATGGCGTAGTAATTTCCAACAGCAAATAATCTAACGCAAATAAAATGCACAACGAAAAATTCAACTATATTAAATTTTGGTGTGATTTAAATGTAATTATAAGAATTGAATGCATTTTTTGTAGTTTTATAGGCGTGTAAAAGCGTGGACCGAGGCACATTTTTAGCTCATCTTCCCAAGGGCAATTTGAGCTTTTGCCATCACTTAGTGTCCGTCGTCCGTTAACTTTTCACATTTTAATCTTCTCCTCTGAAACCCCTCAGCCAAATGAACTGAAACTTGGTAGGAAGCATCTATGGGAGGTCCTTTATAAAGTTTGCTAATTTTGTCCCGATCCATTAACAAACATGGCCGCCACAGGCAATTCTTGTTTCTGATTGGCCGATTTTTAAAAATCTTCTCCTCTGAAACTGCTTGGCCAATTGAACCGAAACTTGGTAGGAAGCATCTATGGAAGGTCCTCTATAAAGAATGCTCATTTCGTCCCGATCCGTTAACAAACATGGCCACCACAGGCCATTCTTGTTTCTGATTGGTTGATTTCTAAAAAAATCTTCTCCTCATGAAACTGCCTGGCCAAATAAATCAAAACTTGGTAGGAAGCACCCTTGGAAGGTCTTCTATAAACATTGCTCATTTAGTTCCGATCCGTTAACAAACATGGCCGACACAGGCCATTCTTGTTTCTGATTGGTTGATTTCTAAAAAATCTTCTCCTCTGAAACCGCTTTCCCAAATGAACTGAAATTTGGTAGGAAGCATCTATGGAAGGTCCTCTGTAAAGAGTGCTAATTTCGTCCCGATCCGTTACAGACATGGCTGCCATAGATTCTTGATTCTGATTGGCTGATTTTTTAGATTCTTCTCTGAAACCGTTTGGCCAATTGAACCGAAACTTGGTAGGAAGCATTTATGGAAAGTCCTCTGTTACGATTGCTCATTTCGTCCCGATCCATTAACAAACATGGCCGCCACAGACCATTCTTGTTTCTGATTGGTTGATTTCTAAAAAATCTTCTCCTCTGAAACCGCATGTCCAAATGAACCGAAACTTGGTAGGAAGCATATATGGAAGGTTCTCTATAAAGATTGCTCATTTAGTCCCGATCCATTAACAAACATGGCCGCCACAGGCAATTCTTGTTTATGATTGGTGGTGGATTTCTAAAAATCTTCTACTCTGAAACAGCTTGGCTAAATGGACCGAAACGTGGTAGGAAGCATCTATGGAAGGTCCTCTATGGGAATTGCTCATTCCGTTTTGATCCGTTAATAAACATGGCCATCATTGGCAATTCTTGTTTCTTATTGGTCGATTTATAAAACAGCTTTTCCTCTGAAACCGCTTGGCCAAATGATATGAAACTTGGTAGGAAGCATCTATGGAAGGTCTTCTATAGAGATTGTTCATTTCGTTTTGACCCATTACCAAACATGGCTGCCACAGGCAATTCTTGTTTTAGATTGGTCGATTTCTAAAAATCTTTTTCGTTGAAACTGTTTGGCCAAAATGAGCTGAAATATGGTGGGAAGCACCTATGGAAGGTTCTGTATTAAGTTTCCTCAAAGCAGAATGAAAGGTGAGCGACCCAGGTTCAGCTCAGTGCTGAACCTCTGGTTTGTATGAAGCGCTAGAAAAATGTGCTTCGGTTCACGCTTTTACACGCCATTAAAACTACAACAAAATGCATTCAATTCTTAAATGACCATCAGAGGTTGTTCAAATACATAGCATATGTTAAGATTATATGAAACAGAAAACAGGGCCATTGTGGTCCTAATCGTATGGTAGTAGGATTTACAACTACCTATGCAATCAGTTCCTATCACCACTGATGTTGTGAGTTCGAATCCCACTCAGGGCGAGATGTACAACATTATGTGATAAAGTTTGTCAGTGACTTCGGGCAGTCCGTGGTTTTCTCCGGGTCCTCCGGTTTCCTCCACCAATAAATTGAAAGCTGGCAGTCCGTGGTTTTCTCCGGGTTCTCTGGTTTCCTCCACCAATAAACTGACAGCCACGATATAACTGAAATATTGTTGAAAGTGGCGTTAAACACCAAAAAAACATAAATCATAAAAACCATGAAACAGAAAGCATATGTATTCACTAGTGTAGCATAAAAAACCTAATGTAAGTACATGTAATTAAAATACTCACAACACGAAACGAAGGCATATCAACAAAGCATATTATGAACATTATTGAAGACTCTAGACTGGGAATTGTAGAGAAGCAATATAGCAGCATCGGTGATGTAACGGTTATTGTGCTCGCCTCCAGTGCGATAGACCGTGAGTTTGAGATCCGGTCGTGTCCAACCAAAGACTATAAAATTGATATTTGCTGCTTCTCCGCTAAGCACACGTCATTAACGAGTAAGAGCAGACTGGTTTGCTCGGAATCAGGATAATGTGTCCGAGTGGAGTAGATTTTATTTTCTAAAACATATATACAGTCCATCCATTTAGTGGGACCACTTCAAACTAAATTTTCTAGTTTTCATACTATTTACTTAATGAGAGTAATGTGAGTGTTTGTTTTCTTTGTCTCTGTTTGTTACTTCGTAATGTGAGTGTTTGTTTTCTTTGTCTCTGTTTGTTACTTCGTAATGTGAGTGTTTGTTTTCTTTGTCTCTGTTTGTTACTTCGTAATGTGAGTGTTTGTTTTCTTTGTCTCTGTTTGTTACTTCGTAATGTGAGTGTTTGTTTTCTTTGTCTCTGTTTGTTACTTCGTAATGTGAGTGTTTGTTTTCTTTGTCTCTGTTTGTTACTTCGTAATGTGAGTGTTTGTTTTCTTTGTCTCTGTTTGTTACTTCGTAATGTGAGTGTTTGTTTTCTTTGTCTCTGTTTGTTACTTCGTAATGTGATGTTGGGCACGATAATGACGATATTTGTAGATTACTTCACCCGATGTTTTGCTCTTCTTTATAACCCCACATCTAGGCATTGAAATTCTGTACGACAAATGGCATCAAGGGGCCAGATATACCCAGATGTAGCGTTTATTGACAGAAGTAAAAAGTGCTTCTCATATGCAGACCAGGGACCTTTCCACGTTCATTTTAGTGTACGAGTTATACTCATTATTGCAGACCTTACTGTTACTGTTAAATATATGAAAAGCAAAAACTACCGGATGTCGGAACATTTCAACAATTCCAAAATCCAACCTTATAAATAGAGATGGAGGGAAATCTATACCACTAACAAAATATGCACGAGTCCCCACTTTCCTGGCTTTTACATTGCACTTCAATAAATAGTGATGGGGGGTAAGCTAGTTATACGAGCCCAAACATTCTGATAAAAGTACTGTTCCTATATTTTAATCTTGTTAGATACACTCAATGTAAGCAAACAAAGAAACCTTAGAGAAATCCGAAGCGGCAATCAAGAATGGACAATCCAGAGACAATCCCAACTGAGCTCACAAGGCACATGACAAAGATAAACGAAACACAACGCAGAAAACTAAAAAGATGAGCAACACGGACCCCACCAAAATCCGGGGGTGAACTCATGTGCTGGGGAAGGGAAAGCAGTTCCTGCCTCTTATAAGACACCTGCCATGTTACTCGTATATTCAAGATGTGCTTAAAAACATAATAGGCAAACGTAGACAAAAATCATAAATAAGACATCAGACCTTCCACAAACAACTGGGGGTAAAGACGAACCGAACATGACAACACGGAACTAAGAACGTAAAGACATATACAAATGTAATAGGACAAACAGTCATAAAAGAACAATGGGTTAGAGTAGTTTACTTCAGATCACAAGAAAAATCGTTTGTAAAACAATGAATTCATTAGTCTCTGCTTTATCTTCGTTTTAAATGTTTTACTTGCAGGTGGAATAAAGTTTTATAGATCTGAGAATGGTGTAATTTTAAGCCCCGGGGACATTACTGGCTACATTCCAACCAAATATTTTAAAAGAGCATATGATCGTCAAACACGTAAGTTCAATAGCATGAATAGTATGTTATATGGAAACGATGTATAGAGAAAATTACACACATGCACTACTATAGCATTGAAATAGTATCCAAGACAACCTTCATCAAGGAAAATAAATAGGGAGAATTCGTCTGTCTCTCTTGGTGGGAAAAGGGGGAGGAAGGGGAATTTGGTGTATACTTATGGTATTCTTGTTAACAATTCTGTTACTATGGACAGGTTTATTTTTTTTAAAAGAATTTGAAGATACCAAAGAGGTAATCAGAATCCATAAATCGAAGTACAGACAACACAATGGCCAAAAGAAAAAGGACAAAAAACGATCTAGAAAACAATGCACAAAAAACTAAAGATCAAGCAACTCTAACCCCACTAACCATCGGGGTTGAACTCAGGTGCTCTGGAAGGATAATCAGTTCCTGTTCCATTAGTGACAAGTGTTACTCTGGTTACAAAGCCGGTGATAAGTGTATCCTTGCATGAATTTTTAGCTGACCCCTAAAACATGTAAACAATTCCATTATTTTACCCTGATAGAACACCCGGATATGGACATATGACATAATTACATTTTGTGGGGTACAACCCTTCAGAAAGAAGAATCTACTGGTAGTACAGGAAGAATGAAATACATATTTACTGAGTTCTCCTTGTATGGAGGATGCCATTATCCTAGAAAATATCAAAACCAACATGATGCACCTCAGTCTCAGGTGGTTTGTTGTAATGTAAAAAATGAAAAAAAACATATGGATGTGTAAACTCGGCCGTATCACTCACCAATTAAATAAAATCTGAATGGCATTATGTAAAGTTTGCTAGCTCACCTTCACTTACCGAACACAAAAAGGAACCACGACATATGACGTTGGAAATATATGACCTCGAACAAGCACAGACATGTGGCAGGGCTAAACCAGTTAATGGAACTCCCACCCCCATCTTGATAACGGGATAAGTGTTTATTTGCAATCAATATTATTTATGCTTTACTTTTTAATTATTTCTTTTTATTTCAGATTCTCCTATTGACTTCAGATGACTTAAAATAATGTGATAATTTTTTTTTAAGCACAGGCGCTCGTGGCACGGACCACCCCCCTTTTTCTAACTTTCTGTTTACAAATTTATTTTCAATAAAATTTCTTTATTTCTTTATTATTTCATCTCTTTTTTCTTATTTTAACTTGTTGGTGTCAATATTCATACAATCTCATGTTAACATCAAATAGCATGTGTCGACCCTATATAGATACTAATAATGCAATTTGATGTTAACATAAGATTGTATGACTATTGACACGAACAAGTTAAAATAAGGAAAAAGAGATGAAATAATAAAGAAATTATTAGTATCTATATATGGTCCATTTTTTGGTCCACACATGCAATTTGATGTTAACATAAGATTGTATGAATATTGACACGAACAAGTTAAAATAAGGAAAAAGAAATGAAATAATAAAGAAATAAAGAAATTTTATTGAAAATAAATTTGTAAACAGAAAGTTAGAAAAAAGGGGGGTGGTCCGTGCCACGAGCGCCTGTGTTTTTAAGTAGTACATAGATTTACATTTTAATTACCAGTGATTGGTTTGTGTTAATTCTCATGCAGTCATGTAAAACGTGTGGTGTATATATTTTGTATTTATAAAAATTGTGGTTTTTCACAAATAAAGATAGAAAACAATTAGACAAACAAGAAAGAAAAAGAAAATTGTGATTTATCAACCCATTCTTGCAACACAATGACAGAGAATAGCTGTTTCGAAAATGGACAAAATTTAATAAATATGGTTCTCATCATTACGGTGTGTGATTGTATATAGTATACGGTTGTGGTAAAAATCTCACCCCTTTCAATAAGAGGTTGTTTTAGATTTCTTTATACATTGTATGTGTACTTTTCTATTTGTATATAATATTTTTGATTTCTTATGAATACCTATTTTCTAATAATAAATTATTGATCATTAGCTTAAATATCAAGCATCAAATCCAACTTCCGCTATGTAGATGATGTTCTGTCACTGAACAATTCTCGATTTGGTGATTATCTGCATTTCAACTATATCTCAAAAGTCTAAGTCTGCTTCTTACCTTGACCTTCACTTTGAAATCGACAACAGAGGGAGATTAAAGACAGACCCCAGTGACCGACGTGACGACTTAATTTTTTCAATAATCAACTTCCCTCTTGTCAGTAACAATATTTCATCAACCCCATCGTATGGAGTATTTTTCACAACTCGTATGTTTTTCTAGGGATCGTGCCTAGTACAGTGATTTTCTGGACAGAACTCAGCTTCTGACACAAAAGCTACTTAAACAAGGGCTGTTTCGGTATTTCAAAATATGTAATTAGCAAGAGGTTTACAATTAATTTATATTTTATTTATTTGACCCAAGTCCTATACGTGTGATCTATTTACAATTTAGCTGCTCTATATTTATATACATGTATTATAGCAGTGATGAAAGAGACTTCACATGTGTATTTGTCTTATCTCCTCTTCTATTGTATTTGATTTTCAGCGTCCTCAAAGTAAGATTTTCCTCATCGTTTTCAATCATCACTGGACTGTTAACAAGAATATCAACACACATGCCACTAGTGAAACAGGAACGACCCTTTTTCTGGAGCACATTTCGATGGTTCTGATTTTGGAGCACCATTAAGAGTTTAACATGAAATAATATACAGTTATTAAATAACCTGATGGAGGTTATTCCAGAAACGTGCCGTGTGTACTAAATTGGACATCTCCGTTTTTGTAACAGACATATTGACTTTGCTTTGGGTGTTCTACATAATTTATTTGGTGCCGATTTTAAGTTTCATATAATTACATTACTTCCGTTTTTAATTGAAATGTTACAATATGATTGGTTATGAAGTGGTCACATGATTCTAAAAGAGATGTTTTACATCACAATAAAACCCAAACCCGAACTTGCACGTGCCTCCATGACGACGTCAGATGTAAACAATCAATGGCGTAGTAATTTCCAACAGCAAATAATCTAACGCAAATAAAATGCACAACGAAAAATTCAACTATATTAAATTTTGGTGTGATTTAAATGTAATTATAAGAATTGAATGCATTTTTTGTAGTTTTATAGGCGTGTAAAAGCGTGGACCGAGGCACATTTTTAGCTCACCTTCCCAAGGGCAATTTGAGCTTTTGCCATCACTTGGTGTCCGTCGTCCGTTAACTTTTCACATTTTAATCTTCTCCTCTGAAACCCTTCAGCCAAATGAACTGAAACTAGGTAGGAAGCATCTATGGAAGGTCCTTTATAAAGATTGCTAATTTTGTCCCGATCCATTAACAAACATGGCCGCCACAGGCAATTCTTGTTTCTGATTGGCCGATTTTTAAAAATCTTCTCCTATGAAACTGCTTGGCCAAATGAACCGAAACTTGGTAGGAAGCATCTATGGAAGGTCCTCTATAAAGAACGCTCATTTCGTCCCGATCCGTTAACAAACATGGCCACCACAGGCCATTCTTGTTTCTGATTGGTTGATTTCTAAAAAAATCTTCTCCTCTGAAACTGCCTGGCCAAATAAATCAAAACTTGGTAGGAAGCATCCTTGGAAGGTCTTCTATAAACATTGCTCATTTAGTTCCGATCCGTTAACAAACATGGCCGCCACAGGCCATTCTTGTTTCTGATTGGTTGATTTCTAAAAAATCTTCTCCTCTGAAACCGCTTTCCCAAATGAACTGAAATTTGGTAGGAAGCATCTATGGAAGGTCCTCTGTAAAGAGTGCTAATTTCGTCCCGATCCGTTACAGACATGGCCGCCATAGATTCTTGTTTCTGATTGGCTGATTTTTTAGATTCTTCTCTGAAACCGTTTGGCCAATTGAACCGAAACTTGGTAGGAAGCATTTATGGAAAGTCCTCTGTTACGATTGCTCATTTCGTCCCGATCCATTAACAAACATGGCCGCCACAGACCATTCTTGTTTCTGATTGGTTGATTTCTAAAAAATCTTCTCCTCTGAAATCGCTTGTCCAAATGAACCGAAACTTGGTAGGAAGCATCTATGGAAGGTTCTCTATAATGATTGCTCATTTAGTCCCGATCCATTAACAAACATGGCCGCCACAGGCAATTCTTGTTTATGATTGGTGGTGGATTTCTAAAAATCTTCTACTCTGAAACAACTTGGCTAAATGGACCGAAACGTGGTAGGAAGCATCTATGGAAGGTGGAAGGTCCTCTATGGGAATTGCTCATTCCGTTTTGATCCGTTAACAAACATGGCCATCATTGGCAATTCTTGTTTCTTATTGGTCGATTTATAAAACAGCTTTTCCTCTGAAACCGCTTGGCCAAATGATATGAAACTTGGTAGGAAGCATCTATGGAAAGTCTTCTATAGAGATTGCTCATTTCGTTTTGATCCATTACCAAACATGGCTGCCACAAGCAATTCTTGTTTTAGATTGGTCGATTTCTAAAAAAACTGCTTGGCCAAAATGAGCTGAAATATGGTGGGAAGCACCTATGGAAGGTTCTGTATTAAGTTTCCTCAAAGCAGAATGAAAGGTGAGCGACCCAGGTTCAGCTCAGTGCTGAACCTCTGGTTTGTATGAAGCGCTAGCAAAATGTGCTTCGGTTCACGCTTTTACACGCCATTAAAACTACAACAAAATGAATTCAATTCTTAAATGACCATCAGAGGTTGTTCAAATACATAGCATATGCTAAGATTATATGAAACAGAAAACAGGGCCATTGTGGTCCTAATCGTATGGTAGTAGGATTTACAACTACCTATACAATCAGTTCCTATCACCACTGATGTTGTGAGTTCGAATCCCACTCAGGGCGAGATGTACAACATTATGTGATAAAGTTTGTCAGTGACTTCGGGCAGTCCGTGGTTTTCTCCGGGTCCTCCGGTTTCCTCCACCAATAAATTGAAAGCTGGCAGTCCGTGGTTTTCTCCGGGTTCTCTGGTTTCCTCCACCAATAAACTGACAGCCACGATATAACTTAAATATTGTTGAAAGTGGCGTTAAACACCAAAAAACCATAAATCATAAAAACCATGAAACAGAAAGCATATGTATTCACTAGTGTAGCATAAAAAACCTAATGTAAGTACATGTAATTAAAATACTCACAACACGAAACGAAGGCATATCAACAAAGCATATTATGAACATTATTGAAGACTCTAGACTGGGAATTGTAGAGCAGCAATATAGCAGCATCGGTGATGTAACGGTTATTGTGCTCGCCTCCAGTGCGATAGACCGTGAGTTTGAGATCCGGTCGTGTCCAACCAAAGACTATAAAATTGATATTTGCTGCTGCTCCGCTAAGCACACGTCATTAACGAGTAAGAGCAGACTGGTTTGCTCGGAATCAGGATAATGTGTCCGAGTGGAGTAGATTTTATTTTCTAAAACATATATACAGTCCATCCATTTAGTGGGACCACTTCAAACTAAATTTTCTAGTTTTCATACTATTTACTTAATGAGAGTAATGTGAGTGTTTGTTTTCTTTGTCTCTGTTTGTTACTTCATAATGTGAGTGTTTGTTTTCTTTGTCTCTGTTTGTTACTTCGTAATGTGAGTGTTTGTTTTCTTTGTCTCTGTTTGTTACTTCGTAATGTGAGTGTTTGTTTTCTTTGTCTCTGTTTGTTACTTCGTAATGTGAGTGTTTGTTTTCTTTGTCTCTGTTACTTCGTAATGTGAGTGTTTGTTTTCTTTGTCTCTGTTTGTTACTTCGTAATGTGATGTCGGGCACGATAATGACGATATTTGTAGATTACTTCACCCGATGTTTTGCTCTTCTTTATAACCCCACATCTAGGCATTGAAATTCTGTACGACAAATGGCATCAAGGGGCCAGATATACCCAGATGTAGCGTTTATTGACAGAAGTAAAAAGTGCTTCTCAGATGCAGACCAGGGACCTTTTCACGTTCATTTTAGTGTATGAGTTATACTCATTATTGCAGACCTTACTGTTACTGTTAAATATATGAAAAGCAAAAACTACCGGATGTCGGAACATTTCAACAATTCCAAAATCCAACCTTATAAATAGAGATGGAGGGAAAATCTATACCACTAACAAAATATGCACGAGTCCCCACTTTCCTGGCTTTTACATTGCACTTCAATAAATAGTGATGGGGGGTAAGCTAGTTATACGAGCCCAAACATTCTGATAAAAGTACTGTTCCTATATTTTAATCTTGTTAGATACACTCAATGTAAGCAAACAAAGAAACCTTAGAGAAATCCGAAGCGGCAATCAAGAATGGACAATCCAGAGACAATCCCAACTGAGCTCACAAGGCACATGACAAAGATAAACGAAACACAACGCAGAAAACTAAAAAAGATGAGCAACACGGACCCCACCAAAATCCGGGGGTGAACTCATGTGCTGGGGAAGGGAAAGCAGTTCCTGCCTCTTATAAGACACCTGCCATGTTACTCGTATATTCAAGATGTGCTTAAAAACATAATACGCAAACGTAGACAAATATCATAAATAAGACATCAGACCTTCCACAAACAACTGGGGGTAAAGACGAACCGAACATGACAACACGGAACTAAGAACGTAAAGACATATACAAATGTAATAGGACAAACAGTCATAAAAGAACAATGGGTTAGAGTAGTTTACTTCAGATCACAAGAAAAATCGTTTGTAAAACAATGAATTCATTAGTCTCTGCTTTATCTTCGTTTTAAATGTTTTACTTGCAGATAGAATAAAGTTTTATAGATCTGAGAATGGTGTAATTTTAAGCCCCGGGGACATTAATGGCTACATTCCAACCAAATATTTTAAAAGAGCATATGATCGTCAAACACTTAAGTTCAATAGCATGAATAGTATGTTATATGGAAACGATGTATAGAGAAAATTACACACATGCACTACTATAGCATTGAAATAGTAACCAAGACAACCTTCATCAAGGAAAATAAATAGGGAGAATTCGTCTGTCTCTCTTGGTGGGAAAAGGGGGAGGAAGGGGAATTTGGTGTATACTTATGGTATTCTTGTTAACAATTCTGTTACTATGGACAGGTTTATTTTTTTTAAAAGAATTTGAAGATACCAAAGGGGTAATCAGAATCCATAAATCGAAGTACAGACAACACAATGGCCAAAAGAAAAAGGACAAAAAACGATCTAGAAAACAATGCACAAAAAACTAAAGATCAAGCAACTCTAACCCCACTAACCATCGGGGTTGAACTCAGGTGCTCTGGAAGGATAATCAGTTCCTGTTCCATTAGTGACAAGTGTTACTCTGGTTACAAAGCCGGTGATAAGTGTATCCTTGCATGAATTTTTAGCTGACCCCTAAAACATGTAAACAATTCCATTATTTTACCCTGATAGAACATCGGATATGGACATATGACATAATTACATTTTGTGGGGTACAACCCTTCAGAAAGAAGAATCTACTGGTAGTACAGGAAGAATGAAATACATATTTACTGAGTTCTCCTTGTATGGAGGATGCCATTATCCTAAAAAATATCAAAACCAACATGATGCACCTCAGTCTCAGGTGGTTTGTTGTAATGTAAAAAATGAAAAAAAACATATGGATGTGTAAACTCGGCCGTATCACTCACCAATTAAATAAAATCTGAATGGCATTATGTAAAGTTTGCTAGCTCACCTTCACTTACCGAACATAAAAGTAACCACGACATATGACGTTGGAAATCTATGACCTGGAACAAGCACAGACATGTGGCAGGGCTAAACCAGTTAATGGAACTCCCACCCCCATCTTGATAACGGGATAAGTGTTTATTTGCAATCAATATTATTTATGCTTTACTTTTTAATTATTTCTTTTTATTTCAGATTCTCCTATTGACTTCAGATGACTTAACATAATGTGATAATTTTTTTTAAGCACAGGCGCTCGTGGCACGACCACCCCCCTTTTTCTAACTTTCTGTTTACAAATTTATTTTCAATAAAATTTCTTTATTTCTTTATTATTTCATCTCTTTTTTCTTATTTTAACTTGTTGGTGTCAATATTCATACAATCTCATGTTAACATCAAATAGCATGTGTCGACCCTATATAGATACTAATAATTGCATGTGTCGACCCTATATAGATACTAATAATTTATTATTAGTATCTATATAGGGTCGACACATGCAATTTGATGTTAACATAAGATTGTATGAATATTGACACGAACAAGTTAAAATAAGGAAAAAGAGATGAAATAATAAAGAAATTATTAGTATCTATATATGGTCCATTTTTTGGTCCACACATGCAATTTGATGTTAACATAAGATTGTATGAATATTGACACGAACAAGTTAAAATAAGGAAAAAGAAATGAAATAATAAAGAAATAAAGAAATTTTATTGAAAATAAATTTGTAAACAGAAAGTTAGAAAAAAGGGGGGTGGTCCGTGCCACGAGCGCCTGTGTTTTTAAGTAGTACATAGATTTACATTTTAATTACCAGTGATTGGTTTGTGTTAATTCTCATGCAGTCATGTAAAACATGTGGTGTATATATTTTGTATTTATAAAAATTGTGGTTTTTCACAAATAAAGAAAGAAAACAATTAGACAAACAAGAAAGAAAAAGAAAATTGTGATTTATCAACCCATTCTTGCAATACAATGACAGAATAGCTGTTTCGAAAATGGACAAAATTTAATAAATATGGTTCTCATCATTACAGTGTGTGATTGTATATAGTATACGGTTGTGGTAAAAATCTCACCCCTTTCAATAAGAGGTTGTTTTAGATTTCTTTATACATTGTATGTGTACTTTTCTATTTTGTATATAATATTTTTGATTTCTTATGAATACCTATTTTCTAATAATAAATTATTGATCATTAGCTTAAATATCAAGCATCAAGTCCAACTTCCGTTATATAGATGATGTTCTGTCACTGAACAATTCTCGATTTGGTGATTATCTGCATTTCATCTATATCTCAAAAGTCTAAGTCTGCTTCTTACCTTGACCTTCACATTGAAATCGACAACAGAGGGAGATTAAAGACAGACCCCAGTGACCGACGTGACGACTTAATTTTTCCAATAATCAACTTCCCGGAAGCACAAACTTACAGAGTAACAGATAAAAATAGAACAGATTTAAAATACTGGGGATCTCAGAGTCGGAAGCACAAACTTACAGAGTAACAGATAAAAATAGTACAGATTTAAAATACTAGGGATCTCAGAATCACAAAGATACCCTGGCTGCACTAGCCTGTAGTACTGACAGAGCTATAGATAAAAATAGAACAGGTATAAAATACTGGGGATCTTAAAGTACACAATGTATAACTGTAACATGATAACCTACAAAGAACACAGTACAATCTATCCTGTACTTGTTCTATTTAAGCAGGAAAATTGTATTGACTGGATAAATATTTGTTATATACTGTCACTGACAGAAATATAATAGCTTTTTCTGGTACCCCTGTCACATGTTACCTGTTGAGCCTTGGGAACCTAGTTGTAAATCCAGTTCATTTCCTGCAGACAGAAAATATCAAAAGGGGCAACCAAGAGTTACTTATATAATTGTATTATTTAATTCAAAATATAAATGTCCATGGTTTAATGTGACAACACAATAATGCAGTGTCTTAAATTATAAAGTTTATGTGTATTCCGTGCAAAACTGGGGAAAGACTCAGTGAACCTCACCTTTATCCCAGTTTTTAACCCTCATATATAAACTTTATTTCAAGACACTGCACTATTATTGTCAATTTATCAATATACTGATGTTTGATAGGATTGATTGATTGTGTTTAATGCCACTTTCAGCAATATTTCAGCTACATCATGGTGACCAGTTTTAGTGGTAGAAGAAGCCGGAGTACCCAGAAAAACACCGACCATGAACAAGCAATTGGTAAGCTTTATCACTTGTGGCTGCGAGTTGAGTGCATCATTTTTTGTTGTTTACAAAGCCGGGCTCGAACCCATGCCGTATTGGTGATAGGCTTGTATGGGTTCTTAGGAAATCCAACTACCTAATTCACTGAGTCACCTTGATGCTTGATAGGCTACCGTTAGCTAAGTAGGATATATTTTGCATGTAAAATATGTATTTCAAAATATTAAAAACGTAAATCAACACAATTACAGGTTGGAAATTGATTGAGAAGAAAAAAATTGATTAAACAAATTAAATACCGCTATATAATGACATTACTATAGCTAATTAGTTTGATGAACACTCCTAATTCCATAGAACATTTTACTGATGTTAGTCATATTTCGTTAGGGTTAGGTTGTTTAACGGCACTTTCAACAATATTTCAGTTATATTATGACGGCCAGTTTTATTGGTGGATGAAACCAGAGTACCCGGAGAAAACCATCGACCTGTCGCACGTCACTGACAAACTTTATGATCAACTAAAGTTGTATCGAGTAGTGTTTCGATTAACACTACATATTTTGTTTTTATGCAAAGTTGTAATGTATATGCAGTGGACAACTGTGCAATAAGCAGTGTACTTTTACAGCTGAAAAGAACCTGTTCAATCCAACACAGACATGGACAAATTCATTTGCACAAGTATCATTTAATGAATGTACCAAGAAGTTATTTTATTGATTGATTGGTGTTTAATGCCAACTTTAGCAGTATATCAGCTTATTGTGGCATGAACAAATTTTATATTAACTTAGACAACACAAGTTTTTTTTTAAAGAAGCTACACATGTATATGAACGATAAGCAACTGCAAGGATGTAAAAAAATATATATTGGCATGAAATCAACTTGTAAAGTTGTGAATCTATCATTGAATCAGGGACATCTTGTGACCGATAAATTGATCTTGGAATCTCTAATGATTAGCATACCACTAGTGGGTACATTTCCCCTTTTTTTTTGTTACCTTGGGGATTAGACACAGATACGACTAGAGTAGAATCCCCCCAAATTAATCCCTGTGACTAGGATCATTGTATTAAAATTACAGTAGGATCAGTCAACTAGAACAAAAGTTATTTGCACAGAAACCAAAAAAAGACAGATAACAGAACCATACGATAGTAAATGAAGGTTGGCAAATAGTGTGAGCTGACATATGTGGTCATTGCTGAGAGTTAGCTACTAATAGTCATATATTACTAACCAACACAAATATGACAAAGTGTATAATTTATAACCCAAGCGTTATGTGTGGTCGATCTGTAGTGTACAACTTATCTCCAATCATTGCCAACATAGAATTTAAACATTTGAAGAATTTAAGCATAGGGTATATCCCTAGTGATAACAACTATAGACCGTTATTATTATTATTATTTACTTGTCCCAGGAAAAGCTAGCCAAGAAAATCTACTTGTCCGATATGCTCTATATATGAATCTGATGGTAATTTCACATGTATGCAGTCTTGACGCTTAACTTTTTACCTTACAGGCCCACCATCAATTCTACAGGCCCGAATTTGAAAACTACATTAATTACCATTAATTCAAACCACCAAAACTCAAAACATGATGATGTACCAAATATTATGTGGACATGTCAATTATGCATTAGGGAAGACCAGAATGCAAGTAATAAAAAAAATAAGACTTTATTTTGGATCCATGTCTATATTAATCTCTTGAAAATTCTCAAATCATATTGTCAATAGCATCCTCAGTATATTCCATATCATCATCACTGTTCACCTCCTCCTCCTCATCATCATCACAACCAATATTGTTATAAGACTCTTATAACAAAAACTTATGGTGTCATCATTGTGAGTGACATATAATTTGGTGATGATTTTTAATATGTACCCACTCATTTCCTTTTTAAATATCACTATGCTTTGAATTAATACCATACAAAATGTAAAAAGTCATATTTGTGAAGCCTTCAGCAGAAGAAATATGTCTATGCCAATTTGCTCAACGGTCCAACTATATATAGATAGCTAGGGAATGCAAATATAGCACAAACATATATTGACACTGACAGTCATAAACTGAAGCAAGTAAAGGCTGTAATTATTTATGTCAGACCTCAAATCAGAGTGCAACAATGGAACAAAACTACTTATGTAGTTCAGTCTATTTTGGTGGTGAGATTGATAGTGATACTAAGTGAATCAGAGTGAAGATGCAACTATTAGAAATGTTAAAAAATTTGTAGAAATAGAATACAAAATGGTGTATAATTAAAACATAATACAACTAATGTGTTTACTGATTTAATTCTGATTTTCAAATTTTATTTTTAAAAGTTATTTCGGACTGACAAAATTTTTAAGAACTCTGAAATAAATGGGCGATGTTCACCAATTTATAAATTATGGGAATTTAGAATAAAAAAATGTCACTTGACAATCACCTGTTCAAATCATATGACTCATTTCTACTGTAGTGTAATAAGGGAGAGAACTCTTACTATGTTGGCGGTGACACATGATACCTTTTTTTACCATAAAAATTTAATCGTCTACGAAATAAAACCACTATCTTACTTTACAGTGCACAATATTTAAGGGGTTTATTAAGGTATGAGAAGAAATTATCTGTATAAAACAACACTGACCAGCACCCACATGCAATACGGCTACGACTGAACGAGGAGGAAGGTGCAGCGTGCAGCATCAGTTGCAGCAAGACAACGGAACAGAAAACTAATGCAATAATGAAATGCATACTGCAGTGCAATGGTTGAAATTTTCAAATCCATCCTTACCTAATCTAAATGAACATAATATCGATGTGCACCAGTCACTGAGGAATAAATTTATGAACAGACTTTAAAGGAAGCCTGTCTCGTCTCAAGTGATGTGTTCGAAAATGGCGTATGTGTCAACAAAGCGTGACGTCATCGAAAATTGAGTAAATTTGAAAGACCTCGATTTCGATTTCCTACTTTCGGTTTCACTTTGTTTCTTTGTGATTTTCGATAACACATTAGATTTGATTGAATTTGATAAGAAGTACATTATCAGTTTAGATAACCAGATTGTTACATTCATGTCAGTTTGTTTATGCAGATATATATGTTTTCTATAACTTACTACTCTTCACTGTTAGTACATTAGACCGAAAGTGGGTCGTCTCTGCAGCAAAAAGGTTCCGAATCTAATAGAATCTTCCTGGTAATACTATTATAGTATGAATTGCAGTGGACCTGCAGCCACAGAATAAACCGTTTATACTATGGCCACGAACATACAGTTATCGAAGGCTCTTGTTAAGCTATTGAGACATGATCAGAGAGGAGTATCACTTACAGAAGGTCAGTATTAAGTATTATATTTTTTTGGTGATATTAAAATGAAATTAGTTTAGAGCACGGAAATTCAAAATACAAAAGTAAATGTATCACCACAATGACACGACCATTTTGGGTTTCAGTGAAACCAGAGATTTGGAATCTTGTGTCAAATGAAAATTTAAAAAATCACGTCCAATACGAGACCACATACATATAATATATTGAAAATGAATTATTAACATACATGTATATACTTTATTGTGATATACAAAAGGTAAAGATATATGTTAGGTGGTATTGCCACCCCAATGTCTTCCCACCATTTAGTTAATGAATATTTTTAGATATGTCGACATGTATTTTACTTCCTTGTCATCATTGTTAATTTCTCATCCTATTTCATCGTCTTTGACCCCATAAAAATACTGGTTGGCAGCATATCATTTATATAAGTATTCTTGTTTGAAGACTTATCATTTATTTAACATTAAGTTTAAGTTAGTGATGATCAACAATTCCGTCAATATCAACAACAACTTGACAAAATCAACTGCATGTACATATCTCACCTCAAATCATTGAACACAAGAAAGACATAAACAGATGGAAATCAATGGTTTGACTTGTGACAGGAACTCATATGTGGTGGGGTCAAATCGGTTAATTAGGAGTCCCAACCTGCCGCCATCTTGACAATTGGATCTTTAATGGAAATACACATAAACAAGCCATAAAAACACGAACAGATTCGCTTTCACTCAAGAGACAACATGTTATCGCAAAATGAATGACAATATAAATCTGGTCATTACAATAGCGGGGTCCGTGACATGATGATAGTAGTTTACAATGTTTGCAGTTGGGTTTCAATATAGTCCGAGATTCCTCTGTCGTTTAACGGCATTTATAAAGTTGCTGTAGCCGTTCAACGTCAGAGGGTGATATATACGGAACACAGCGGATTTGCCTCACCAGCTCTAGGATCGGCACATTTCCACGTTTCGTGGCTATCGGATTTTATTTTCTATCAGAAACCCTTATATAAATCGCTTCACCAATCATTTTTCTATTCATTCAAAACCATCTTACCCTCAGAAAGTGGTGTTACACTCCATTACAGCACGATTTTGCCTTAGATCCTATTATTCCGCCATTTGACTTCCATTTTCGAATCTACAAACGTGATCTCGCGATACTAACTGAATGATAACAGTAACGCATTGCATGATGGGAGCTACTTAATTCAGCGCACCAAATTATTTGAGCATTATTTGCATACGTAAACAACATTCAAATCACATGGAAGACGATACATTTAAGCGTATTCTACAGGACAAACAGTCCATCTATAGATCAAAGCAGAGCAGAAGGAAATAATACAGAATGTGTTGGAAAGAAAAGATTCAATGGCAGAGTGTTGCCAATGGGCTTCGGAAAGAGCATGTGTTACGTCCCCCTTTTTTGGACAAGGTACTACATCATTTTTTTCTTCTTATGGTTATCTGTAATTCACTATTGCTGTTAAAATCATTACCAATCAATATAATCAACTGTATTAAATTTTATGTTAATTGTTCTGCCTTAACAGGCGTGTATGATTGGCAATACAAATATTTGTTTGTTTGTTTATATGCAAATCATCTCCCATGATACATTGCGGTAATCGTGGTTTTCTCGTAGTCACGTGACAAATGTTTGAAAAATGGAAGACAAATGGCGGAATCATAGGATCTAAGGCAAAATCGTGCTGTAATGGAGTGTAGCACCACTTTCTGAGGGTAAGATGGTTATGAATGAATAGAAAAATGATTGGTGAAGCGATTTATATAAGGGTTTCTGATAGAAAATAAAATCCGATAGCCACGAAACGTGGAAATGTGCTGACCCAGAGTTGGAGAAGCAAATCCGCTGTTTTCCGTATGTATCACCCTCTGACGTTGAACGGCTACAGCAACTTTATAAATGCCGTTAAACGACAGAGGAATCTCGGACTAGGTTTCAATAATGCCAGCCCACCGAAACAACATATTTTTAGTTTTAATGTGTATGTTTTGTAGATCGTTGTTTGTCCTTTTATCCTTTTTCTTTTGGCCAATGTGTTGTCTGTCCTGTTTCGATTCTGACTACCCCTTTCGTATCTTCAAACTCTTCTTTTGAAATGTTGGAGTTTTTCTTCTGGTATTTATATTTCCTCTACCAATAACTCAAATGTTGTTAAAACCATAAATATAACCCCAGATTCATATTAATTCATCTGAAAGTAAGTACATTAAGCACAATTCTTCAGCTATAGAGACAATAAATTGTGTCTTAAATAGTGGAAATTTTTTTTTTACCAAAAAAGTATTAGTTACTGGAAGGATATGACATTAATATTTACACAACCAGAAATTTAAACCCAGATTCATGTTAATTCAACTGAAACTCGTCATCTCGCGCTTGAATAAGACGTTTTGTAGTACATATGTACCTGGATATTTCGAAGTAAAAATGTGGTCAATTCGTAAGAACTTTCAGCTTAATTGAATTGATAGCAGATAACTCGACTACTCTTATATTTCGAAGTAAAATCATTGCGAATTCATCTTATCAACAGCAACAAGCATTTTATTTATGTGATAAATGTCAGATACAAGCCATTTCTGTCGAACCTTGTGTCAGAATCCGTTCATTTCGACACAAGATTCGATAGAAACTGCTTTTACCTGTCCGTTCGACTTCTTCACAAGGTTCGACAGAAGTTGCTTTTGCCTGATATTCATCACACAAATAAATTGGTTATTGCTGCAGATCAGAATAAATTCCCAAGAACTATATTTTCACGTTTTTTTTTTTCGCAAATGCAGTGTGTCGCGAAATTATAGTTCTCGTAAATATATGGTGATTTTTTAACTCTAAGATATATAGTACCCTTTAATTGTTTCAGAGGGTTATGCAGATGTTGATGATATACTAGAGCTGTCGTTTTTTAAACATTTTAACCAGGATGAGATAGAGGAGTTGGTGGAAAGTGACAGCAAGGGCAGATTTGCCAAACGAAGATACCACGGAAAATTACAGGTCAAAGCTACACAAGGCCATAGTATTAAGGTAATCTACTGTTTGCTGTTATAGCATGTTATTTCCTTTTCTGTGTCATAATCTTTGTTTTGAGTGGATATTTTACCTATTTAACATTTAGACCTTGATAATAGTAAAATGTTTAAAATTGACATACATGTATTTGTAGTACGTTTAATTAGTACATTTCAAGGCACAAATTAATGATTTTTGTGGGTTATACATGGCTATTTAATTTTACAATACCCCAATGAAAGAGTTGTTTCCCTTTCACTCATTAAATCGTGAAAACCGCGAGTCAAATTTAGGTATAAAAAAGAATTCGTTATCACGATATATTACGGTCATTAAGGTCCGAAACATTAAAACAAATAAGAGCAAAACTAACAAATTGAAAAACGTAAGCACTATACGATAGGGACATAGGAACGTCACTATCCAATATCAAAAAGGAAAATTGACGATAGGAAAAATGTCTCTTTTTGTGGTAAACGCGTGTGTTAAAGTTACCTTTAGAAATGGATATGTTTATAGATATCTGAAACTTGACATGAGTTGTTCGTAAAGTTGGCCATATTCAAAGTTAGTTTCGTGGGATATTTTTGTTTTCCAAACATAACAAAATTGGGATTATATAAGTTAATACATTATTAAGATATCTGTATAATTTATTAAGCTGTATGTGCTTAGAATGTGTCTCTTATTAGAAAAATTAGAAAAAGATACAAAAACAAGCATCAAAAGGAATTTTCGTCAATAAAACAAAACAGCTACAGTAAAACCGTGGTTAACTCAAAATCTCGAATAAAAATGCCACGTGGCCAACCTTGGATGATTTCACTGCTCTCTGATTGGTTGAGTACGAATCATCCGAGGATTTTCGAGTGGTACAATGTACTGCATGATCTTGTGTAATACGAATTTTTATTTTCCTATGATTACATTTTGTATTCATATCATTTAAAAAGCCACTTATGCTTGGTCAAAAGATTGACTAGTGTCTTCGGAATGGAAACTTTATCGGTTAATGAAGCCCATAGCCATCAGTCATCCACAGCCACGCCCGGGGAAAATGTTCGAAGGTCATGAAAACTAATAACAACTGTTGAATATGCGAAATAATAAAACAGAAAATGATATTCAATATATTCAATTGTATTTAACGTTAAAATGTAATTAGAAGTACTGGTATTGAATGCTATTTTCAAAGTTTATAGTGTTGTAAAAAGCGTTGGCGGAAGTACATTTTTTTCATATGAAGCTCTCCCATACAAAGTGTACTTCTGGTAAAAAACGTTTTTACTCGCCAATAAAACTTCACAAGATTACATTCAATTCTTAATTGAACATGCAATTTAATGAACAGATTATCATTGGCCATATTTTTTTCCAAAACATTTTCCGTTCCGTTAATTTGTTTGATTGTTATTGTCAGCTTTCTAAACCTGACCTTGAAATAATAACCCACCACACCGAGGCTAGAGTTGTATTACACGGAACTAGAAGAATGCACATGGACAGTATTAGACTTACGGTAACTATTGATAATATAATTAAAAACTTTATATTAATATTTCGTTAGATGTCATCATCAGATATTCAAATATTTTGTTCCATTGTTTTGTATGTGTCATCAGATTGCAGGGTTATGGTTATGGTGTTTAACGCCACTGTCAACAATATTTCAGTTATATCGTGACTGTCAGTTTTATTGGTGGAGGAAATCCGGAGAAAACCACCAACCTGCCGCATCACTTAAATGTTGTATCGAGTACACCTCGTCTGAACGGGATACAAACTCACAACGTTAGTGGTGATAGACACTGGTTTCCTCCACCAATAAAACTGAGCGGGACGATATAACTGACATAGTGTTGAAAGTAGTGTTAATCATCATAACCATAACCCTGTCATGGCTATATGAAATAATTCAGATTGATGCTAGAAGCATTTCTATATCCTTTTTATTATTAACATTGTATTATGATGGGAAACTTATGTCCTTGATCAGTTTACCGCATTCAGATAAATGTATGTTATAGTATGGATTCGACGTATTGCAAGATACCCTGATCACCCATTCTCAATATAACGGTTCAATTAAGGTCACCCATTCAAAAGCTACTATATATGAAATAAATATAGCTGCCTTATATAATCTATGAATTGGTCTTATAGTTGTGCATTAAATATGAGAAAATTATTGGTCTGCTGGAATAAATGACAATTTGTCGGTCTCCAAAAACATCTGAAATGAAATGTTCGTTACTGTCGCAGCGTAAGTCTCGCACTAGAAAATGATCTATCACGACTTAAACTTGACATTTTATTTACTTTTTAAAACTTTTGTCGGAAGACCTTGACCATAACTTACTTATTCTTACTTATCTGCATTCTTTTTTCATGGATATTTTTTGAATTGTTATGCCTGATATCACTGTCGCAGAATCTCATTTGCTAAAACTGAGAGAGCGTTTTCCAAACTCTATCTCGTATGCAATGCTATATATATCTATTTGCGTGTTAAATATTGTGTAATTTGCGTCAGTATGGTTTAATGAAACCAAAGCAAAATAACTGGTTATTTTCTTTTCTAAGTTCCATAAAAATTACAAAGAATTATTCGGACTCCCAAAAGTATGGATAAGAATGAAATGTACGATATGGCTATTTTCTCCGAAATGCGTGTCTGTATTAGGAAAAGAAAAATGTGCAGAAAAGCCAAAGTATATATGAACTAAATGTTTATTAATGTTTTGCTTCAATTCAAAGTTTTCATCTTTTGGTGGAAATATGAATAACTTAAAAAATGTACGTTACTGAAATGTACGATATTGCAAAATCCGGAATCAATAACCACGTCTCCGTATTCGGATATTACTTTCGAACAAAGTTTACAGGAGGGAACGTATGAAGATTGGACGCAACAAAAACGAAAAAAAGAGGAATACAATTGAATATAAGCAGATTCCTGTAGCAGGATAGGTATGTAACTATGGTATATTCTTTTCATAAATATTATTTGAAATAAAACACATCTTATGAACAATAACCATAATTATCTGAATACAGTAGAAGTCAAAGCATATAATGTATATGTGTAATTACGTGTGCACAATACATAGTGTATAAATTCCCGCCACATATCTAATGAAATGTACGTTATTTTATGTAACGTACATTTTAGAACTTCCACGCATTAAATTGTTGAATTCATAAAACATCAGAGACAAAAAAGTACAACGTTTGCCTAATAGGATATCTGTCCGGTAATTTAAAATATTAGAAGTGTAACAAAATGCAAAAAGCACTCAAAATAAACGTGTTTGAAAACATCAAAGACACTACAACAACACAACTGTTATTAAATCTGTTTACACCAGTCAGTTGTAAGATTGTTCGGAGTTCGGTAATTTTGTTATTACCTTTATTTACTATGTTGTTTGTGTTGAATAGCAACTTGTATCCTGATTTTATTTATTGCAAATATCTAACGACAAATACATTTAATAACAATTCATCTAGGCTTCTTACAAAGCGCTTATAATGAATGGTAACGTACATTTCAATTGGCTTCAAAATAAAGTGTCTTAGCTGAAATGTGTGGAAATATAGAAGTAAACATTTGTTTTATATTTTCAGGTCATGGGGAAGAGTAGAGCTGAAATCCAAAAGGCATACCGGGAGAAGAAAAAGCAGAAGGAAGGTGAATCTTACCTAGCTAAAGAGAGACAAAGGAGAATGACTTATTACACTCCAAGTAGCGAATTGTCACGAACTGAAAGGTTCAAGCGAAATGAAAAGAATAGTGAATATCTACGCACATGGCGCCAAAAGAAAAAAGACGACCAAAATCGCCAAGATCTGGAAAACGAATCGCTAGAAAATGAGGCTCTTCCAACAAGTGGTTATGAAAGTGTATCATCGAGTTTGAACAACTCTCTCCAAGTTCGTTTTAACTTTCACCCTCGGAAGAAGAACGCATCTCGTGTCAGAATAAGTAGGGCTCTCTCGACGGCTCACAGGAATATAAGTAAACTTAAGAAGGACAATCATCAACTTACCAAAAGAACTAAGACACTCCAAAAACGATTGGAGAGGATGAGAAAAAGAGTGCAGTCAGATTCTCCTAGAAGTAAAACCACTAAGCTGATGAAAGAAGCAAAGCTAACAAGAGAACAGAGTCAACAAGTACGAAGGCATTTAATTCTAGGTAGTGCAGTCATTGAAGAGATTAAAACTGCTCATCAAGAAATAAAAGGGAAAAGAAAAGGAGAAGTATTTACGTTGAGTAGCATAGTGTCAGGGAAAATCGTCAAGAAATATCGAGGCATAAAATGGTTGAGTAGCCAAACCGGTATACCAAGGAAAAACCTAGGATCCTTAAGAAGAAGCAAATTTGAGTCGGTGAGAGTTCATACTAGAAAAAGAGCACAAAACGTATACTCAAAGGAGGTAAATAACTTTCTAGAACGTGATGACAACAGTAGGTGCAATCCGGGAAAATCAGATGTGAAAATGTCAGACAACACGAAAAAGCAAACACGGGTACTGACAGACTATATGGCAAATTTGTACATGAAATTTGTCGCAGAAAACCCGACAGTTAAACTGTCCCGTGCAACTTTCTGTCGTATGCGCCCAACTCATATCCTGACGACCAACTTTATCAGTAGAAGTACGTGCTTATGTACTAAGCACCAAAACATAGCGCTAACTTTGAAGTCCTTAAGAAAAGAAGGAATAGATGTATCTGTCAATCCTGAATCATTTGCAAAAGAGGAAGCCTTGGATTCAAAAGATCTGAAGAACAAATTGCCAGCGCTTGTTAAATTTTCTCAATGGAAGAAGATCGAAGTTATAGAGAAGGAAAAGAAAAAATATGTCACACGAATTGTTGAGATTGAGAAGGACAGACAAGATTTCATTGATTTTCTGGCAGATCAAACAGCTGAGTTCAAGGGTCACGTAAACAGAGTCTACAAACAATACGAGGAAATCAAAAGATTGAAAGAGAATTTGCCTACTAATCATCTTCTAGTACAAATGGATTTTGCCGAAAATTACTCATGTAAGAGTGTAGAAGAAATACAAACGGCATATTGGAACCAAACCGGAGTAACTCTTCACCCGGTTGTAGTGTATTATAAGAAAAATGGAGAAACTCAGCACAAGAGTTATGTCGTTGTGTCAGATGAAATGTCTCACTCTCCAAGTACAGTGCATGCATTTATTGATAAGCTGATTCCCGAGTTGAAGTTATTGTCACCGGAACTCTCATTTATTCACTATTGGACAGATGGACCAACCAGCCAATATCGCAATCGCCAATGTTTCTTTACAGTAGCAAACCACAGGGAGTTGTATGGTGTTGGGGCTCGTTGGAATTATTTTGAAGTTGGCCACGGGAAAGGGCCATGCGATGGCCTCGGTGGTACAACAAAAAGAATGGCCGACGAAGCTGTACGATGTCAGAAGAATGTCATTCAAGACGCCCATGACTTTTTTAAATGGGCAACTTCTTCAAATATGAAAGCGGTGACATTCATCTTCGTTTCTACAGAAGAATGTAAAAGTATGGATAACATTCTAAAAGTGAGAGATGTGAAGCCAGTGAAAGGAACTTTCAAACTACATGTAGTTTCAGGCATAGGGAAATCAGAGGTTTTTGTTAGGGAAACAAGCTGCTACTGTAACGTCTGCTTAGAAGGCGGCATCTGTGATGGATGGAGAAAAGAAGGGCTAGGAAAGGTGGCCGGAGTCAATCCAGGCAATGACCCAGGTGTAACAGAGGACCCCAGTGTTATAGAGGACCGAGGTGTAATAGAGAACAACGATGTACAAATTAGAGTAGAAAAGGATCAGTATGTCATAGCAACATACTTACAAAGGTGTTACGTCGGCAAAGTCTTGAACGTCGATCCAGATGATGGAGAAATAGAAATTTCTTTTATGGAAAACAAAAAGAACAAATTTCAGTGGCCAATGCATGGAGATGTCTTGTGGATCCCGTCAAAAGACGTTTTGAGCATTGTCGCCGAACCATTCCTAAGTGGGAGAAGTGGGAGAATGCTTCAACTCCGGACGGAGGACAAAGACATATTTGACAAATTTCTCAGTTGAACAATATGAAATGAACGTTACCGAAATTATACTGATGTGACACCATTCCCTCTAAATAACCATTGTCTTGTGGTTATTCTGTTTTTGTTGACGTTTTTATTGTAGTTTTAATACATTAATATAAGCATTCTCTATTATTCCTCTGGAATTATCGTTTTTGGAATGATTTGATATGTACGTTACTGAATATTGAAATCCTCATATTTTAATTTCTTGTTACTTTGAGTCATGAAAATAATTAGTAAAACTGATCACATTTTCACATAAGAAATATTCTAAAATAAGTCAATGAAGAAAATATGATTTTTTGGCTCTTCATAGAAATTGCTCAATTTTTGTATTGTACGTTACATGTTAGCATGTTACTTGGAAAGGACAAACATATTTAGGTAAATTATAATTTAATGAGATAAAGTATTCAGAAAAGAAAGTATATATTATTCTTGATGAAATTTAACGTATTCATGCTATAGAAATTAAAAGTAATGCTCTATGCGAAAAAGAAGAAGATCGGAATTAACGGAATAACTAATAATTGAAAAAATCATTCAATGGAAAATGAAGAAAAAAATAAAGAGAAAATATTTATTTTCAATTTTCTGGCTTGTAACAGATGCAGTTTATATACAAATATAAGAAAAGGGTACTTAAACATTTTTAATCAGAAGCTTTTTTATGCATAATGGACTCCGATCGGTGTGATATAAACAATAACGTACATTTTTGTGTTCTATTTTTAATAAAATTACAACGAATCTTCATATGTTGAATCATTTTATTCCTTAAGATATGATATAAAAACTTTTCTTGTCTTAATATTTCAGTATTCTGCTTTTCAGAAAAGGAGAAAAAACACCAATATCATGCACTTCATTTTTTGTCTTTTAGGAAATGCCTTTGAATCCTTGTATTGAGAATCAGTGTGATATGTTACCTTAAATATATAGGGGGTTGTGGTGTTTAACGCCACTTTCAACTATATTTCAGTTAAATCGCGGCTGTTAGTTTTATTGGTGGAAGAAACCGGAGAAAACACCGACCTGTCGCAAGTTACCTTACGTAAAATTGAAAAGCATGCTATGCTAGGAAACAAAACAGCAAAATCGTCATCATACTGAAATACAGCAATTGACAGAGAAACGCATTGTATTTTTAAAAAAGATAAACAATAACAAAATACAAACATTTATACCCCCCTCCATTTTTTTACATCGCTAGTAAGTAATGGTGAACATACAAACATTTATATCACCCCCCTTTTTTGATATCGCTAGTAAGTAATGGTGAACATACAAACATTTATATCAACCCATTTTTTTTACATCATTAGTAAGTAATGGTGAACACGCCTATTTGGTGGAAATCAATAAACCCTGATACAGTTAGTTGTATAATGCTTATTAATACTTACTATTAATTGCACTGGTCCACTCACCGACAACAAACAGTCGTACGAACTACTTTTTTGCCTTTTCATGAAAATCGACTTCATTATTTTCATATTTTTTTAAAAGACAAAAATTAAAGTTTCCGTTGGTGATTTTATGTGTCTACATCTTGTTTATAAATAAACACGGGAAGTGACTCTCCATGTCAAGTGTTGTATATTTATGAGTATCTGCCAAATAATTAATCTATTCCCAATCAGTAACACAGAGAAAGCATGACCAGCGTGTTTTCTAATATAGTTCTTCATACTTTTTGTGTGTGTGGCAAGTCATTATTATTTTTAGCCCATAACACTTAGCGTATCTCTATATTTCATTCGTTAAGGTTATAGCTATAGCATAAGCTGTACTGCTGTAGTGTATGAAACAGAGGGGTTAGGGTTATGGTGTATAACGCCACTTTCAACAATATTTCAGTTGTATCGTGGCGTCAGTTTTATTGCTGAGGGAAACCGGAGTGTCCGGAGAAAACCACCTACCTGTCGCAAGTCACTGACAAACTTTATCACACAATGTTGTATCGAGTACACCTCGCCTGAGCGGGATTCGAACTCACAATGTGGTGATAGGCACCGATTGCATAGGTAGTTATAAACCCAACTACCATACTATCACGACGACCCCTTGTATGAAACTTACTGTGTGTGTGGTATCTCAAGACCGTTCTCTGAAGATAACACACGACCTTTTTTTAACCTTTAATACGTTGTTCCAAATAGCTGTTTGTTGTCTTGAAAAACGGGGTCATTTCCTATAAAGGTGTATATTCAGACCTGTAACTGGAAAGGGTCGCCTTTTTCAGTTTTCAAATTTATGATTGGATCGTAAATTTTTCCACTTCAATGTATCAAAGATGGGAATGTTTAAATGAACGTCAGAGAAAACCGAAGGGGCAATCAAGAATAAACAATCTAGAGACACTAGCAACATTGGGCACACAAGACACAGGACGAAGAAAAAACTCATAACACAAGACAGAAAGTTAAAAAGATGAGCAACACGGACCCCATCAAAACCGGGGGTGAACCCATGTGCACATGCTCACAGTTCCTGCTTCTTATAAGACACATGTCATGTTACTCATATAGTCAAGACGTACACCACTATACACAAACAAACACAAACATCAATAGGTCATATTTCCACTAACACATGTAGATTCTTTATTGCCAAGACAAATTCTCATATAAATATGTGATAATTTAACATGATAAGCTGCAGAATTGATCTATCTGTTTACTTTGGATTTTAGTCTAATATATAAATGAGTCGCCAAAATGAATGGGCATAGTTTTCGTACTTCGAATATATGACTTTAGTTGTGCGGATATATGAATTGGGTGTTTTCAAACTCCAGCGGCACCACCGTACCCATTTTTAGCTCACCTTGCCAAAGGAAAAGTGAGCTTTTGCCATCACTTGGCGTCCGTCGTCCGTCGTCCGTTAACTTTTCACATTTTAATCTTCTCCGCTGAAACCCCTCAGCCAAATGAACGGAAACTTGGTAGGAAGCATCTATGGATGGTTCTTTATAAAGATTGATCATTTTGTCCCGATCCATTAACAAACATGTCCGCCACAGGCAATTATTGTTTCTGATTGGCCGATTAAAAAAAAAAATTCTCCTCTGCAACCGCTAGGCCAAATGAACCGAAACTTGGTAGGAAGCATCTATGGAAGGTCCTCTATAAATATTGTTCATTTCGTCTCGATCCGTTTACAAACATGGCCGCCACAGGCCATTATTTTTTTCTGATTGGTTGATTTCTAAAACATCTTCTCCTCTGAAACCGCCTGGCCAAATGAATCAAAACTTGGTAGGAAGCATCCTTGGAAGGTCCTCTATAAAGATTGCTCATTTAGTTTCGATCCGTTAACAAACATGGCCGCCACAGGCCATTCTTGTTTTTAATTGGTTGATTTCTAAAAAATCTTCTCTTCTGAAACCACTTTCCAAATGAACTGAAATTTGGTAGCAAGCATCTATGGAAGATCCTCTCTAAAGATTGATCATTTTGTCCCGATCCGTTAACAAACATTGCCGCTACAGACCATTTTTGTTTCTGATTGGTTGATTTCTAAAAAAATCTTCTCCTCTGAAACCACTTTGCCAAATGAATCAAAACTTGGTAGGAAGCATCCTTGGAAGGTCCTCTATAAAGATTGCTCATTTAGTTTCGATCTATTAACAAACATGGCCGCCACAGGCCATTCTTGTTTTTGATTGGTTGATTTCTAAAAAATCTTCTCTTCTGAAACCACTTTCCAAATGAACTGAAATTTGGTAGCAAGCATCTATGGAAGGTCCTCTCTAAAGATTGATCATTTTGTCCCGATCCGTTAACAAACATTGCCTCTACAGACCATTCTTGTTTCTGATTGGTTGATTTCTAAAACAATCTTCCCCTCTGAAACCACTTGGCCAAATGAATCAAAACTTGGTAGGAAGTATCCTTGGAAGGTCCTCTATAGAAATTGCTCATTTGTTCCGATCCGTTAACAAACATGGCCGCCACAGGCAATTCTTTTTTCTGATTGGTTGATTTCTAAAAAAAATCTTATCCTCTGAAACCGCTTTCCCAAATGAACTGAAATTTGGTAGAAAGCATGTATGGAAGGTCCTCTATAAGGAATTCTTATTTCGTCCCGATTCGTTAACAAACATGGCCGCCACAGGCAATTCTTGTTTCTGATTGGTGAATTTCTAAAAATCTTCTCCTCTGAAACTACTTTATCAAATGAACCGAAACTTGATAGGAAGCATCTATGGAAGGTCCTCTATAAAGATTGCTCATTTCGTCTCGATTCGTTAGCAAACATGGCTGCCACAGGCAATTCTTGTTTCAGATTGGTCGATTTCTAAAAATCTTCTTCCCTGAAACTGCTTAGCCAATAGCCGATTTGCCAGTTTCCGACTTGATTCTAAAATTATACGTTTTTTCCACCAATCGTAACTACTCGGCCATTCTCGCTACCCTGCAAATAACCTCGTATGCATTAGGCGTATAAATCGCACTACTTTTCACATGTCAGTTACATGAAAGTTCGATAAAGTTATATTTTAAACAATTTTCTATATTTCAATTAAAGTTTTAATTAGTTTGCATGATTAGATTTTACTTAGTATGTCTTCCATATTGGATTTTGGTGGACTATATTTTTGTGCGGCTTAACTTGACTTAACGCAAACAATTTAAGAAGAATTTCTACTAAGTATGTACGAGGTTATTTGCAGGGTAGCGAGAATGGCCGAGTAGTTACGATTGTTTTTCCACATGTTTGTAGTAGTTGCTTTCCTTTGAGGCGGACAAAAGTGTCAATTTCATGCAATATTCAACCAAAATGACATATATTTTGCTCATACTCTGTATAAAATTTAAATGTTGTAACAAGTTGTGAATTTTTTATTTGCTATAAAGTTAACTTCTATAATTTTACAAGGTTCAATTATCTATAAATTTTAAGAAAATTATACTCTTATTGATTTTTAATCCTTTCTGTTGCTCTTGCATTGAACGGGACCCAGTTTGTCCTCTGTAAGGGAAATAACTAAAATAATAAAATGTTAAAAGTGTATAATTTTAGAATCAAGTCGGGAATTGGCGGTCTATTGAACCGAAACTTGGTAGTAAGCATCTATGGAAGGTTCTCTATAAAGATTGCTAATTTCATCCCGATCTGTTAACAAACATGGCTGCCATAGGCAATTCTTGTTTCTGGTTGGTTGATTTCTAAAAATCTTCTTCTCTGAAACTGCATGGCCAAATGAACCGAAACTTGGTGGGAAGCACATATGGAAAGCTCTGTATTAAGTTTCCTCAAAGCAGAATGAATGGTGAGCGACACAGGCTCAGCCCACTGAGCCTCTAGTTACGTTGAGTAGCCCCTCTCAGTGTCTTGAGAGTGTGGTCAAATGAAAACAACGAAGTTTTCACATTTAAATTGCACCGTCCGTAGACGCCGGTAACAATCATTGCACGATATGACACAAACTTCTGCGATAACTGTTACCGCTCCATGTGACAGCGTCTTAGAGAGCAACCCTTATACAGTATTATAATAAAGAAAGTATAAAAGTTACGGTGAACAATTCCACCAATATGTATCGTTACTTGACATGTCATGTAATCGTAACTGAGAATGCTATCATTGCCCCCTGATTTTATTTAATTTCGCCAAACATTCATTTTTGTCAAAAAGGAGAGTGGTTATATCATGCAATTCTAACATGACGTCCTTCTTTCGCTTTGTAGACAAGCGAGCGATTTATCGATGGTATAATCTCATTCGCACATGCGCCTGTGAATGTGACTGACTTTTCCATTGGCAGCATAAATTGTGTGCGACATTTTCCGCAAACGTAAATATAAATTACCGTCTTCCAATCAAAGTATACTACCGTATTTGTACTCTTAGACATATCAGAATCGAAATAAATCATGGAAGCCAGAATGTGTTTTGAGTTTTAACATGGGTTGGCGGATATAAGTAAAGTTTATCCCTCGTCTCTTGGTCGGGATAAAATACTAGTATCCGCCAACCCATGCTAAAACTCCCAACACATTCTGGCTTCCATGATTTATTTCTTTATTTTATACAGGTAGATATGTGTAGAATTTGTCAATTTCTAAAAACCTCTCCTCCGAAACCGCTTGGCCAAATGAACCGAAATTTGGTAGAATGCATCTATGGATGGTTTTCTATAAAGATTGTTTATTTCGTCCCAATCCGTTAATAAACATGACCGCCATAGGTAATTCTTGTTTCTGGTTGGTCAATTTATAAAAATCTTCTCTTCTGAAACCACTTGGCCAAATGAACCGAAACTTGGTAGAAAGCATCTATGGAAGGTCCTCTAGAAAGATTGCTCATTTCGCCCCGATCTGTTAACAAACATGGTCATCATTGGCAATTCTTGGTTGGTCCGATATGTGAGCGACACGGGCTCAGCCCACTGATCATCTAGTTTTGTTTCCGTTCTCTAAATTTGTCCTGGACAATTGTTATGAGATTTTTACGATTACTCCCCCTTTTTTAAATTAGAAATAAAAGTATAATTGTCATTTCAATATGATTTTAGGTAGATTTTGTATGATATTTGGTTAGGGTTATGGTGTTTAACGCCACTTTCAACAATGTTTCAGTTATATCATGGCGGTCAGTATTATTGGTGCAGAAAACCGGTGAACCCGGAGAAAATCACAGACCTGTAGTAAGTCACTGACAAACTTTATCACATAATATTGTATCGAGTACACCTCGCCAGCCATGAGCGGGCTAGAACTCACAACGTTGGTGGTGATAGGCACTGATTTGATAGGTAGTTATAAATCCAACTACCATACAATCACGACCCCTATGATATTTGGTTGATTTTTTTTTGTTTCACGTTCAGTAGCTAATCATTTCATGCCGGCATATTCAGGGCGATATTTAAGTCTTCCAAACAACGTTTGGAGACTTATTGTTTTTGCTCCTTTCTTATTATTATTATTATTATTATTATTATTATTATTATTCTCTTCCTTTCTTTCTTTCCATGGCACATGAACTTGTCCACGGCAGATCTCAGGAACTACTGGACAGAATTTCATTAAACTTGGTGGAGTTATAGATATATGTTTCTAGTTGGTCCTAAAGTTTTCAGCTTTGTGGTAAAGGGGGTCAAAGTCATATTTTGAGGGGTTCAAAGGGGGTGGGGGTTACTATAGAATCCTATGGGAAAGTTGAAATTTCGTACATTAATGTTGATAACTTCTAAATGGATAATGATAGAGACATAAAATTTGACATAGTGATAGGTCACCACTAGAGAAGCAATTCTGCGTTTTCAAAATTTTCGAGATGTCTGCCATTTTCAAAATGGCTGCCAAAACACGGCATACAAATTGGGCGGTAAAAATTCAGCATTGTCCGATATCATCAAAAATTGATATATGGGTTGATAATGATATCCCGAATTGATTCACGACATTGAAAAATTTCTAACGATCGCCATTTTCTAAGTGGCCGTCACAATACCGCAAAAATTCAACATTGTCCGATATCATCTAAATTTGTTATGTGGGTAGATTATGAAGTCCCGAATTTATTCCCGACATTGAAAAATTTCTAGCGGTCGCCATTTTCTAAATGGCCGCCACAATACCGCACAAATGCAACATTGTCCGATTTCAACGACATTTCATATGTGGGTAGATTATGATGTCCCTAATTTATTCCTGACATTGAAAAATTTCTAGCGGTCGCCATTTTGAAAATGGCCGCCAAAATACCGCACAAATTCAACATTGTCCGATTTCAACGACATTTCATATGTGGGTAGATTATGATGTCCCGAATTTATTCCCGACATTGAAAAATTTCTAGCGGTCGCCATTTTCAAAATGGCCGCAAAAATTTTCAACATTGTCCGATATCATCAAAATTTGATATGTGGGTAGATAATGATGTCCCGAATTGATTCCCGACATTGAAAAATTTCTACCGGTCGCCATTTTCAAAATGGCCGCCACAATACGCACAAATTCAACATTGTCCGATATCATCAAAATTTGATATGTGGGTAGATAATGATGTCCCGAATTGATTCCCGACATTGAAAAATTTCTACCGGTCGCCATTTTCAAAATGGCCGCCACAATACGCACAAATTCAACAATGTCCGATTTCAACGAAATTTCATATGTAGGTAGAGTATGATGTCCCGAATTGATTCCTCACATCGAAAAATTTCTAGCGGTCGCCATTTTCAAAATGTCCGCCACAATACCGCACAAGTTCAACATTGTTCGATTTCAAAGGTAGCTTTTGATTTATTTTTTTAACCTGTTGTCAGTGGCCGGTTTGGGAGACTTGAGACTTCATAATCGTTAGATTATAATCATATCTTGTTCAGAGTGCTTTAAACAAATTTGATAATTACTCATTTTCATACGTGTTCTAGTGACCGAATTGTCAGTCTATTATTTTAAAATGAGGGATATATTGTCGTTCGGGTATCTCTTGTTAATATATTGTCATGGCAATACATAACTGTTTAAGAAAACATACGTCTTCCAATGAGATTAATATGTCATTGCGATGCCAACAGTCTGTAGAATGTGTACTTTTATATAATAACGCAATTCTAACCTGGTCACATACATCATAATATCAATATAGTACTTTCTGAGAGCAACTACTAACAATGTAACTGGAATAGGGATTACATTTAAAGTACATATTAAAAGACATTATAGAATCATGTTATGGAGGAGGAGGGGCTGGGATTTTTTGTTTGGACATATTTTATTTTCGTCTCTGATAAATGGTGATATTGAAACTTTTGTTTTTTTGCAAAACGGGAGACAAAATAGATCAAATTAAGAAAAACTCATTGAACTGTGAAATAGCAATTTGAGGCACATCGAACTACTAGGATAGAACTACTTTCAATTGGTATTCAAGATGAACATGATTTGGAAAATAAGAGATCCCATGCCTTCTAAAATATTCCAAAGACTAGTTAGATAACTGACAGTCCCCTATCCTTAGTTTGTAAGACTGTTAAATGAAGGAGAAGGTTTATTGTGTTTAACAGACTCACTATTTTTTCAAGATTAGATTAATCTCTAAATTCAGAGATTTCGTTTGTTGTATCTTTGAAAATAATGTTTCATACAGTGTCACTATTTTTACAAGATAGTAGAAAATGATCTTTATATATTTTAATATATTTTTCAAACGTCCGTGGAACAAATCGTGGATTTAACATGTTGTGTTTATTATTTTACAGGGATTAAGTCGAATGAGGAGAGTTCATATTCATTTTACTACAGCAGAAAGGGGCGCCAAAAGTGGTATGACATATTATTTGTACCAACAAATATGATATCTATTTCTACAAATAGCAATACATATATAAACAAACGACAAAAAAATCTGCACAATTTTACTTCCAAAGTTGTGTTATTAAACAACTACATGTTTTACCATAATCATAATTCGTTGTCTTTGTTGCAACCCGTTAATGACTGCATGTTTTTGTTGTTGTTGGGTTTTGGGGGGGGGGGGGTTTGGGGGGGGGGGTGCAGGACTGTTTGCACACTCAGACAACCTCTGATGATTCCGCTGCTTTATCATCATCACCTCGCTGTGATACCTGTATGAATATGTGTCAAACCTTAACATTTCAATTTTCCGGAAGACAGTTTGCTCATTTAATTATAAATGTGCATATTATCCAATATCAGCTTTCTCGTGGATTTACAAAGTAAAACTTTTGATTTGAAGCCAAAAGAGTTAGAGACTTTTGAATCTTTATACGATAGACATGATACGTTGAATGCATTACCAACTTTTATTCTAAGTCTCACGTGTTTTTAAGATAAGTCTATAACTATGGCCGCTGTTGTATCAGATCCGATGTTAGAGTTAAATACTGAAACATCAGAGACTGAAACATCAGAGATGTTTGCATTTAAAACACAACTTACAAAATCTACCAATAAGCAATATTTTCTTAGGAATGATTGTTGGTGGTTCATTTCACAAGGAGCGAACATCTCATATGGAAGAAATCTACAAAGCAACTTAGAAACTAGGTCCTATTTCCATATAAGAAATTTGCGATCTGTTGAAAACGTAACGGTAATTGAATATTTCTGGTGGTAATTCAAATAATTATGTTCACCGATATATCTCTGTAATTCCACTATGGAAGAAATATAATTGAAATTATCGTAATTACGAGATTAACAAATTGAAGAAAGTAATAATGCCTATAATTTGAATAGAAAGCCGAAGGGGGCCTCCAAAGATTATTATATCACTATTTATGATAGAAATATATTGGAAATAATAAATTTCTGCATTTTTCACTTTCCGGAGATTATAATTATTTTATAAACGAATAAAGTCTTCTGAAGCAATAACTTCCCACGATTGATATTCTAGTATAGAAAGTTAAAATGTTATGTTTTCAAAATATTCGAGATAATTTTATTTATTTATAGATATGCCCCCAGGTTGTGACATGGTCATAGAAATTGATATGGAAAAGGCACTTGGAGGTATGGTGGATATACTTAAAATCTAGTATATGTTAAGTGCACAGAGTTCATTCATATTTACAATTTAGCTGCTCTATATTTATATACATGTATTATAGCAGTGATGAAAGAGACTTCACCTGTGTATTTGTCTTATCTCCTCTTGTATTGTATTTGATTTTCAGCGTCCTCAAAGTAAGATTTTCCTCATCGTTTTCAATCATCACTGGATTGTTAACAAGAATATCAACACACATGCCACTAGTGAAACAGGAACGACCCTTTTTCTGGAGCACATTTCGATGGTTCTGATTTTGGAGCACCATTAAGAGTTTAACATGAAATAATATACAGTTATTAAATAACCTGATGGAGGTTATTCCAGAAACGTGCCGTGTGTACTAAATTGGACATCTCCGTTTTTGTAACAGACATATTGACTTTGCTTTGGGTGTTCTACATAATTTATTTGGTGCCGATTTTAAGTTTCATATAATTACATTACTTCCGTTTTTAATTGAAATGTTACAATATGATTGGTTATGAAGTGGTCACGTGATTATAAAAGAGATGTTTTACATCCCAATAAAACTCAAACCCGAACTTGCACGTGCCTCCATGACGACGTCAGATGTAAACAATCAATGGCGTAGTAATTTCCAACAGCAAATAATCTAACGCAAATAAAATGCACAACGAAAAATTCAACTATATTAAATTTTGGTGTGATTTAAATGTAATTATAAGAATTGAATGCATTTTTTGTAGTTTTATAGGCGTGTAAAAGCGTGGACCGAGGCACATTTTTAGCTCACCTTCCCAAGGGTAATTTGAGCTTTTGCCATCACTTGGTGTCCGTCGTCCGTTAACTTTTCACATTTTAATCTTCTCCTCTGAAACCCCTCAGCCAAATGAACTGAAACTTGGTAGGAAGCATCTATGGAATGTCCTTTATACAGATTGCTAAATTTGTCCCGATCCATTAACAAACATGGCCGCCACAGGCCATTCTTGTTTCTGATTGGCCGATTTTTAAAAATCTTCTCCTCTGAAACTGCTTGGCCAAATGAACCGAAACTTGGTAGGAAGCATCTATGGAAGGTCCTCTATAAAGAATGCTCATTTCGTCCCGATCCGTTAACAAACATGGCCACCACAGACCATTCTTGTTTCTGATTGGTTGATTTCTAAAAAATCTTCTCCTCTGAAACCGCTTGTCCAAATGAACCGAAACTTAGTAGGAAGCATCTATGGATGGTTCTCTATAACGATTGCTCATTTAGTCCCGATCCATTAACAAACATGGCCGCCACAGGCAATTCTTGTTTATGATTGGTGGATTTCTAAAAATCTTCTACTCTGAAACAGCTTGACTAAATGGACCGAAACGTGGTAGGAAGCATCTATGGAAGGTCCTCTATGGGAATTGCTCATTCCGTTTTGATCCGTTAACAAACATGGCCATCATTGGCAATTCTTGTTTCTTATTGGTCGATTTATAAAACAGCTTTTCCTCTGAAACCGCTTGGCCAAATGATATGAAACTTGGTAGGAAGCATCTATGGAAGGTCCTCTATGGGAAATGCTCATTCCGTTTTGATCCGTTAACAAACATGGCCATCATTGGCAATTCTTGTTTCTTATTGGTCGATTTATAAAACAGCTTTTCCTCTGAAACCGCTTGGCCAAATTATATGAAACTTGGTAGGAAGCATCTATGGAGGGTCCTCTATAGAGATTGCTCATTTCGTTTTGATCCATTACCAAACATGGCTGCCACAGGCAATTCTTGTTTTAGATTGGTCGATTTCTAAAAATCTTTTTCGTTGAAACTGCTTGGCCAAAATGAGCTGAAATTTGGTGGGAAGCACCTATTGAAGGTTCTGTATTAAGTTTCCTCAAAGCAGAATGAAAGGTGAGCGACCCAGGTTCAGGTCAGTGCTGAACTTCTGGTTTGTATGAAGCGCTAGCAAAATGTGCTTCGGTTCACGCTTTTACACGCCATTAAAACTACAACAAAATGCATTCAATTCTTAAATGACCATCAGAGGTTGTTCAAATACATAGCATATGTTAAGATTATATGAAACAGAAAACAGGGCCATTGTGGTCCTAATCGTATGGTAGTAGGATTTACAACTACCTATACAATCAGTTCCTATCACCACTGATGTTGTGAGTTCGAATCCCACTCAGGGCGAGATGTATAACATTATGTGATAAAGTTTGTCAGTGACTTTCGACAGTCTGTGGTTTTCTCCGGGTCCTCCGGTTTCCTCCACCAATAAATTGAAAGCTGGCAGTCCGTGGTTTTCTCCGGGTTCTCTGGTTTCCTCCACCAATAAACTGACAGCCACGATATAACTGAAATATTGTTGAAAGTGGCGTTAAACACCAAAAAACCATAAATCATAAAAACCATGAAACAGAAAGCATATGTATTCACTAGTGTAGCATAAAAAACCTAATGTAAGTACATGTAATTAAAATACTCACAACACGAAACGAAGGCATATCAACAAAGCATATTATGAACTTTATTGAAGACTCTAGACTGGGAATTGTAGAGCAGCAATATAGCAGCATCGGTGATGTAACGGTTATTGTGCTCGCCTCCAGTGCGATAGACGTGAGTTTGAGATCCGGTCGTGTCCAACCAAAAACTATAAAATTGATATTTGCTGCTTCTCCGCTAAGCACACGTCATTAACGAGTAAGAGCAGACTGGTTTGCTCGGAATCAGGATAATGTGTCCGAGTGGAGTGGATTTTATTTTCTAAAACATATATACAGTCCATCCATTTAGTGGGACCACTTCAAACAAAATTTTCTAGTTTTCATACTATTTACTTAATGAGAATAATGTGAGTGTTTGTTTTCTTTGTCTCTGTTTGTTACTTCGTAATGTGAGTGTTTGTTTTCTTTGTCTCTGTTTGTTACTTCGTAATGTGAGTGTTTGTTTTCTTTGTCTCTGTTTGTTACTTCGTAATGTGAGTGTTTGTTTTCTTTGTCTCTGTTTGTTACTTCGTAATGTGAGTGTTTGTTTTCTTTGTCTCTGTTTGTTACTTCGTAATGTGATGTCGGGCACGATAATGACGATATTTGTAGATTACTTCACCCGATGTTTTGCTCTTCTTTATAACCCCACATTTAGGCATTGAAATTCTGTACGACAAATGGCATCAAGGGGCCAGATATACCCAGATGTAGCGTTTATTGACAGAAGTAAAAAGTGCTTCTCAGATACAGACCAGGGACCTTTTCACGTTCATTTTAGTGTATGAGTTATACTCATTATTGCAGACCTTACTGTTACTGTTAAATATATGAAAAGCAAAAACTACCGGATGTCGGAACATTTCAACAATTCCAATATCCAACCTTATAAATAGAGATGGAGGGAAAACTATACCACTAACAAAATATGCACGAGTCCCCACTTTCCTGGCTTTTTACATTGCACTTCAATAAATAGTGATGGGGGGGGGGGGGGGGTAAGCTAGCTATACGGGTCCAAACATTCTGATAAAAGTACTGTTCCTATTTTAATCTTGTTAGATACACTCAATGTAAGCAAACAAAGAAACCTTAGAGAAATCCGAAGCGGCAATCAAGAATGGACAATCCAGAGACAATCGCAACTGAGCTCACAAGGCACATGACAAAGATAAACGAAACACAACGCAGAAAACTAAAAAGATGAGCAACACGGACCCCACCAAAATCCGGGGGTGAACTCATGTGCTGGGGAAGGGAAAGCAGTTCCTGTCTGTTATAAGACACCCGCCATGTTACTCGTATATTCAAGATGTGTTTAAAAACATAATACGCAAACGTAGACAAATAACATAAATAAGACATCAGACCTTCCACAAACAACTGGGGGTAAAGACGAACCGAACATCACAACACGGAACTAAGAACGTACAAATGTAAGGCACTTTTTGGCAGTTAGTAAAAGTGGTAACCAGGGCCCGGGTCCGGTTCCAAAAACCCGGGCCCAAATTCGTATTTTCTTTATTACATCTTTGTTAAGGCATTAATTTTAATAAAATTTGAACATAATGCATAAAATTATGTATTTTATCACATTTTTTAAACAAATATAAAAAAAAATAGTCTTTATACGAAATATCGGCAATATAAGTTTTTCAAGTTAGTAAAAGTTGTAACCCGGGCCAAGACGAAATTTTCAGTTAATCAATGATTGCACCTTTATTACTTCTTTAAAATTCTTGAAATTTTGTGAAAACATACTTCAATACAACAACAACAAACATATTTGATCAATTTAAAAAAAAGTTTTCTTTTTTCTCCACGATGCAATATTAATATATTAAGATTTGTAAACAAAGACTGGTCACGTGGGTGTACAGGTAAATATTGATACTAATACACAATATTTTTTTATATTTTTTTATTTTGTTGTAAAGTATATACTGATATCTCAAGCTGACCAAAATTTGAATCGATTATATTGAGTATTGAAAAAGATATAGACGATCATATCTTTTCAGGTCAATTTTCAAGTACCCTCAAAACAATGCATCACTTTCGGCCCGGGTTACAACTTTTATCAGAATCTAAAATGCTCCCATAATGACAAAAGAGAACATTACCATTGAATTTAAAATATTTTTTACATATCTTAAATACTGAAAAATGTTCATTCTGAATATTGTGAAGTTTTAACGAGAAATAAAGGTGTAATCATCGATTAATTGAAAATGTTGCCTTGGCCCGGGTTACAACTTTTACTAACTTCGAAAACTTGTATTGCCGATATTTCGTATAAAAACTATTTCTTTTTATATTTGTTTAAAAAATGTGATAAAATACATAATTTTATGCATTATGTTCAAATTTTATTAAAATTAATGCCTTAATAAAGATGTAATAAAGAAAATACGAATTTGGAACCGGACCCGGGCCCGGGTTACCACTTTTACTAACCACCCAAATGTAATAGGACAAAAAGTCATAAAAGAACAATGGGTTAGAGTAGTTTACTTCAGATCACAAGAAAAATCGTTTGTAAAACAATGAATTCATTAGTCTCTGCTTTATCTTCGTTTTAAATGTTTTACTTGCAGATAGAATAAAGTTTTATAGATCTGAGAATGGTGTAATTTTAAGCCCCGGGGACATTAATGGCTACATTCCAACCAAATATTTTAAAAGAGCATATGATCGTCAAACACGTAAGTTCAATAGCATGAATAGTATGTTATATGGAAACGATGTATAGAGAAAATTACACACATGCACTACTATAGCATTGAAATGGTAATCAAGACAACCTTCATCAAGGAAAATAAATAGGGAGAATTCGTCTGTCTCTCTTGGTGGGAAAAGGGGGAGGAAGGGGAATTTGGTGTATACTTATGGTATTCTTGTTAACAATTCTGTTACTATGGACAGGTTTATTATTTTTAAAGAATTTGAAGATACCAAAGGGGTAATCAGAATCCATAAATCGAAGTACAGACAACACAATGGCCAAAAGAAAAAGGACAAAAAACGATCTAGAAAACAATGCACAAAAAACTAAAGATCAAGCAACTCTAACCCCACTAACCACCGGGGTTGAACTCAGGTGCTCTGGAAGGATAATCAGTTCCTGTTCCATTAGTGACAAGTGTTACTCTGGTTACAAAGCCGGTGATAAGTGTATCCTTGCATGAATTTTTAGCTGACCCCTAAAACATGTAAACAATTCCATTATTTTACCCTGATAGAACACCCGGATATGGACATATGACATAATTACATTTTGTGGGGTACAACCCTTCAGAAAGAAGAATCTACTGGTAGTACAGGAAGAATGAAATACATATTTACTGAGTTCTCCTTGTGTGGAGGATGCCATTATCCTAAAAAATATCAAAACCAACATGATGCACCTCAGTCTCAGGTGGTTTGTTGTAATGTAAAAAATGAAAAAAAGCATATGGATGTGTAAACTCGGCGTATCACTCACCAATTAAATAAAATCTGAATGGCATTATGTAAAGTTTGCTAGCTCACCTTCACTTACCGAACATAAAAAGGAACCACGACATATGACGTTGGAAATCTATCACCTGGAACAGGCACAGACATGTCGCAGGGCTAAACCAGTTAATGGAACTCCCACCCCATCTTGATAACGGGATAAGTGTTTATTTGCAATCAATATTATTTATGCTTTACTTTTTAATTATTTCTTTTTATTTCAGATTCTCCTATTGACTTCAGATGACTTAACATAATGTGATAATTTTTTTTAAGCACAGGCGCTCGTGGCACGGACCACCCCCCTTTTTCTAACTTTCTGTTTACAAATTTATTTTCAATAAAATTTCTTTATTTCTTTATTATTTCATCTCTTTTTTCTTATTTTAACTTGTTGGTGTCAATATTCATACAATCTTATGTTAACATCAAATTGCATGTGTCGACCCTATATAGATACTAATAATTGCATGTGTCGACCCTATATAGATACTAATAATTTATTATTAGTATCTATATAGGGTTGACACATGCAATTTGATGTTAACATAAGATTGTATGAATATTGACACGAACAAGTTAAAATAAGGAAAAAGAAATGAAATAATAAAGAAATAAAGAAATTTTATTGAAAATAAATTTGTAAACAGAAAGTTAGAAAAAAGGGGGGTGGTCCGTGCCACGAGCGCCTGTGTTTTTAAGTAGTACATAGATTTACATTTTAATTACCAGTGATTGGTTTGTGTTAATTCTCATGCAGTCATGTAAAACATGTGGTGTATATATTTTGTATTTATAAAAATTGTGGTTTTTCACAAATAAAGATAGAAAACAATTAGACAAACAAGAAAGAAAAAGAAAATTGTGATTTATCAACCCATTCTTGCAATACCATGACAGAGAATAGCTGTTTCGAAAATGGACAAAATTTAATAAATATGATTCTCATAATTACAGTGTGTGATTGTATATAGTATACGGTTGTGGTAAAAATCTCACCCCTTTCAATAAGAGGTTGTTTTAGATTTCTTTATACATTGTATGTGTACTTTTCTATTTTGTATATAATATTTTTGATTTCTTATGAATACCTATTTTCTAATAATAAATTATTGATCATTAGCTTAAATATCAAGCATCAAATCCAACTTCCGCTATATAGATGATGTTCTGTCACTGAACAATTCTCGATTTGGTGATTATCTGCATTTCATCTATATCTCAAAAGTCTAAGTCTGCTTCTTACCTTGACCTTCACATTGAAATCGACAACAGAGGGAGATTAAAGACAGACCCCAGTGACCGACGTGACAACTTAATTTTTCCAATAATCAACTTCCCTCTTGTCAGTAACAATATTTCATTAACCCCATCGTATGGAGTATTTTTCACAACTCGTATGTTTTTCTAGGGATCGTGCTTAGTACAGTGATTTTCTGGACAGAACTCAGCTTCTGACACAAAAGCTACTTAAACAAGGGCTGTTTCGGTATTTCAAAATATGTAATTAGCAAGAGGTTTACAATTAATTTATATTTTATTTATTTGACCCAAGTCCTATACGTGTGATCTATTTACAATTTAGCTGCTCTATATTTATATACATGTATTATAGCAGTGATGAAAGAGACTTCACATGTGTATTTGTTTTATCTCCTCTTGTATTTTATTTGATTTTCAGCGTCCTCAAAGTAAGATTTTCCTCATCGTTTTCAATCATCACTGGATTGTTAACAAGAATATCAACACACATGCCACTAGTGAAACAGGAACGACCCTTTTTCTGGAGCACATTTCGATGGTTCTGATTTTGGAGCACCATTAAGAGTTTAACATGAAATAATATACAGTTTAACCTGATGGAGGTTATTCCAGAAACGTGCCGTGTGTACTAAATTGGACATCTCCGTTTTTGTAACAGACATATTGACTTTGCTTTGGGTGTTCTACATAATTTATTTGGTGCCGATTTTAAGTTTCATATAATTACATTACTTCCGTTTTTAATTGAAATGTTACAATATGATTGGTTATGAAGTGGTCACATGATTATAAAAGAGATGTTTTACATCCCAATAAAACCCAAACCCGAACTTGCACGTGCCTCCATGACGACGTCAGATGTAAACAATCAATGGCGTAGTAATTTCCAACAGCAAATAATCTAACGCAAATAAAATGCACAACGAAAAATTCAACTATATTAAATTTTGGTGTGATTTGAATGTAATTATAAGAATTGAATGCATTTTTTGTAGTTTTATAGGCGTGTAAAAGCGTGGACCGAGGCACATTTTTAGCTCACCTTCCCAAGGGCAATTTGAGCTTTTGCCATCACTTGGTGTCCGTCTTCCGTTAACTTTTCACATTTTAATCTTCTCCTCTGAAACCCCTCAGCCAAATGAATTGAAACTTGGTAGAGAGCACTTATGGAAGGTCCTTTATAAAGATTGCTAATTTTGTCCCGATCCATTAACAAACATGGCCGCCACAGGCAATTCTTGTTTCTGATTGGCCGATTTTTAAAAATATTCTCCTCTGAAACTGCTTGGCCAAATGAACCGAAACTTGGTAGGAAGCATCTATGGAAGGTCCTCTATAAAGAATGCTCATTTCGTCCCGATCCGTTAACAAACATGGCCACCACAGGCCATTCTTGTTTCTGATTGGTTGATTTCTAAAAAAATCTTCTCCTCTGAAACTGCCTGGCCAAATAAATCAAAACTTGGTAGGAAGCATCCTTGGAAGGTCTTCTATAAACATTGCTCATTTAGTTCCGATCCGTTAACAAACATGGCCGCCACAGGCCATTCTTGTTTCTGATTGGTTGATTTCTAAAAAAATCTTCTCCTCTGAAACCGCTTTCCCAAATAAACTGAAATTTGGTAGGAAGCATCTATGGAAGGTCCTCTGTAAAGAGTGCTAATTTCGTCCCGATCCGTTACAGACATGGCCGCCATAGATTCTTGTTTCTGATTGGCTGATTTTTTAGATTCTTCTCTGAAACCGTTTGGCCAATTGAACCGAAACCTGGTAGGAAGCATTTATGGAAAGTCCTCTGTTACGATTGCTCATTTCGTCCCGATCCATTAACAAACATGGCCGCCACAGACCATTCGTGTTTCTGATTGGTTGATTTCTAAAAAATCTTCTCCTCTGAAACTGCTTGTCCAAATGAACCGAAACTTGGTAGGAAGCATCTATGGAAGGTTCTCTATAAAGATTGCTCATTTAGTCCCGATCCATTAACAAACATGGCCGCCACAGGCAATTCTTGTTTATGATTGGTGGTGGATTTCTAAAAATCTTCTACTCTGAAACAACTTGGCTAAATGGACCGAAACGTGGTAGGAAGCATCTATGGAAGGTGGAAGGTCCTCTATGGGAATTGCTCATTCCGCTTTGATCCGTCAACAAACATGGCCATCATTGGCAATTCTTGTTTCTTATTGGTCGATTTATAAAACAGCTTTTCCTCTGAAACCGCTTGGCCAAATGATATGAAACATGGTGGGAAGCACCTATGGAAGGTTCTGTATTAAGTTTCCTCAAAGCAGAATGAAAGGTGAGCGACCCAGGTTCAGCTCAGTGCTGAACCTCTGGTTTGTATGAAGCGCTAGCAAAATGTGCTTCGGTTCACGCTTTTACACGCCATTAAAACTACAACAAAATGCATTCAATTCTTAAATGACCATCAGAGGTTGTTCAAATACATAGCATATGCTAAGATTATATGAAACAGAAAACAGGGCCATTGTGGTCCTAATCGTATGGTAGTAGGATTTACAACTACCTATACAATCAGTTCCTATCACCACTGATGTTGTGAGTTCGAATCCCACTCGGGGCGAAATGTACAACATTATGTGATAAAGTTTGTCAGTGACTTTCGGCAGTCTGTGGTTTTCTCCGGGTCCTCCGGTTTCCTCCACCAATAAATTGAAAGCTGGCAGTCCGTGGTTTTCTCCGGGTCCTCCGGTTTCCTCCACCAATAAATTGAAAGCTGGCAGTCCTTGGTTTTCTCCGGGTTCTCTGGTTTCCTCCACCAATAAACTGACAGCCACGATATAACTGAAATATTGTTGAAAGTGGCGTTAAACACCAAAAAACCATAAATCATAAAAACCATGAAACAGAAAGCATATGTATTCACTAGTGTAGCATAAAAAACCTAATGTAAGTACATGTAATTAAAATACTCACAACACGAAACGAAAGCATATCAACAAAGCATATTATGAACATTATTGAAGACTCTAGACTGGGAATTGTAGAGCAGCAATATAGCAGCATCGGTGATGTAACGGTTATTGTGCTCGCCTCCAGTGCGATAGACCGTGAGTTTGAGATCCGGTCGTGTCCAACCAAAGACTATAAAATTGATATTTGCTGCTTCTCCGCTAAGCACACGTCATTAACGAGTAAGAGCAGACTGGTTTGCTCGGAATCAGGATAATGTGTCCGAGTGGAGTGGATTTTATTTTCTAAAACATATATACAGTCCATCCATTTAGTGGGACCACTTCAAACTAAATTTTCTAGTTTTCATACTATTTACTTAATGAGAATAATGTGAGTGTTTGTTTTCTTTGTCTGTTTGTTACTTCGTAATGTGAGTGTTTGTTTTCTTTGTCTCTGTTTGTTACTTCGTAATGTGAGTGTTTGTTTTCTTTGTCTCTGTTTGTTACTTCGTAATGTGAGTGTTTGTTTTCTTTGTCTCTGTTTGTTACTTCGTAATGTGATGTCGGGCACGAAAATGACGATATTTGTAGATTACTTTACCCGATGTTTTGCTCTTCTTTATAACCCCACATCTAGGCATTGAAATTCTGTACGACAAGGGGCCAGATATACCCAGATGTAGCGTTTATTGACAGAAGTAAAAAGTGCTTCTCAGATGCAGACCAGGGACCTTTTCACGTTCATTTTAGTGTATGAGTTATACTCATTATTGCAGACCTTACTGTTACTGTTAAATATATGAAAAGCAAAAACTACCGGATGTCGGAACATTTCAACAATTCCAAAATCCAACCTTATAAATAGAGATGGAGGGAAAATCTATACCACTAACAAAATATGCACGAGTCCCCACTTTCCTGGCTTTTTACATTGCACTTCAATAAATAGTGATGGGGGGGGGGGGGGGGGGGTAAGCTAGTTATACGGGCCCAAACATTCTGATAAAAGTACTGTTCCTATATTTTAATCTTGTTAGATACACTCAATGTAAGCAAACAAAGAAACCTTAGAGAAATCCGAAGTGGCAATCAAGAATGGACAATCCAGAGACAATCGCAACTGAGCTCACAAGGCACATGACAAAGATAAACGAAACACAACGCAGAAAACTAAAATGATGAGCAACACGGACCCCACCAAAATCCGGGGGTGAACTCATGTGCTGGGGAAGGGAAAGCAGTTCCTGCCTGTTATAATGACACCCGCCATGTTACTCGTATATTCAAGATGTGTTTAAAAACATAATACGCAAACGTAGACAAATAACATAAATAAGACATCAGACCTTCCACAAACAACTGGGGGTAAAGACGAACCGAACATCAAAACACGGAACTAAGAACGTACAAATGTAAGGCACTTTTTGGCAGTTAGTAAAAGTGGTAACCAGGGCCCGGGTCCGGTTCCAAAAACCCGGGCCCAAATTCGTATTTTCTTTATTACATCTTTGTTAAGGCATTAATTTTAATAAAATTTGAACATAATGCATAAAATTATGTATTTTATCACATTTTTTAAACAAATATAAAAAAAAATAGTCTTTATACGAAATATCGGCAATATAAGTTTTTCAAGTTAGTAAAAGTTGTAACCCGGGCCAAGACGAAATTTTCAGTTAATCAATGATTGCACCTTTATTACTTCTTTAAAATTCTTGAAATTTTGTGAAAACATACTTCAATACAACAACAACAAACATATTTGATCAATTTAAAAAAAGTTTTCTTTTTTCTCCACGATGCAATATTAATATATTAAGATTTGTAAACAAAGACTGGTCACGTGGGTGTACAGGTAAATATTGATACTAATACACAATATTTTTTTATATTTTTTTATTTTGTTGTAAAGTATATACTGATATCTCAAGCTGACCAAAATTTGAATCGATTATATTGAGTATTGAAAAAGATATAGACGATCATATCTTTTCAGGTCAATTTTCAAGTACCCTCAAAACAATGCATCACTTTCGGCCCGGGTTACAACTTTTATCAGAATCTAAAATGCTCCCATAATGACAAAAGAGAACATTACCATTGAATTTAAAATATTTTTTACATTTCTTTAATACTGAAAAATGTTCATTCTGAATATTGTGAAGTTTTAACGAGAAATAAAGGTGTAATCATCGATTAATTGAAAATTTTGCCTTGGCCCGGGTTACAACTTTTACTAACTTCGAAAACTTGTATTGCCGATATTTCGTATAAAAACTATTTTTTTTTATATTTGTTTAAAAAATGTGATAAAATACATAATTTTATGCATTATGTTCAAATTTTATTAAAATTAATGCCTTAATAAAGATGTAATAAAGAAAATACGAATTTGGAACCGGACCCGGGCCCGGGTTACCACTTTTACTAACCACCCAAATGTAATAGGACAAAAAGTCATAAAAGAACAATGGGTTAGAGTAGTTTACTTCAGATCACAAGAAAAATCGTTTGTAAAACAATGAATTCATTAGTCTCTGCTTTATCTTCGTTTTAAATGTTTTACTTGCAGATAGAATAAAGTTTTATAGATCTGAGAATGGTGTAATTTTAAGCCCCGGGGACATTAATGGCTACATTCCAACCAAATATTTTAAAAGAGCATATGATCGTCAAACACGTAAGTTCAATAGCATGAATAGTATGTTATATGGAAACGATGTATAGAGAAAATTACACACATGCACTACTATTGCATTGAAATAGTATCCAAGACAACCTTCATCAAGGAAAATAAATAGGGAGAATTCGTCTGTCTCTCTTGGTGGGAAAAGGGGGAGGAAGGGGAATTTGGTGTATACTTATGGTATTCTTGTTAACAATTCTGTTACTATGGACAGGTTTATTTTTTTTAAAAGAATTTGAAGATACCAAAGGGGTAATCAGAATCCATAAATCGAAGTACAGACAACACAATGGCCAAAAGAAAAAGGACAAAAAACGATCTAGAAAACAATGCACAAAAAACTAAAGATCAAGCAACTCTAACCCCACTAACCATCGGGGTTGAACTCAGGTGCTCTGGAAGGAAAATCAGTTCCTGTTCCATTAGTGACAAGTGTTACTCTGGTTACAAAGCCGGTGATAAGTGTATCCTTGCATGAATTTTTAGCTGACCCCTAAAACATGTAAACAATTCCATTATTTTACCCTGATAGAACACCCGGATATGGACATATGACATAATTACATTTTGTGGGGTACAACCCTTCAGAAAGAAGAATCTACTGGTAGTACAGGAAGAATGAAATACATATTTACTGAGTTCTCCTTGTATGGAGGATGCCATTATCCTAGAAAATATCAAAACCAACATGATGCACCTCAGTCTCAGGTGGTTTGTTGTAATGTAAAAAATGAAAAAAAGCATATGGATGTGTAAACTCGGCCGTATCACTCACCAATTAAATAAAATCTGAATGGCATTATGTAAAGTTTGCTAGCTCACCTTCACTTACCGAACACAAAAAGGAACCACGACATATGACGTTGGAAATCTATGACCTGGGTTGGAATAAGCACAGACATGTGGGTGCTAAACCAGTTAATGGAACTCCATCCCCCATCCCCCATCTTGATAACGGGATAAGTGTTTATTTGCAATCAATATTATTTATGCTTTACTTTTTAATTATTTCTTTTTATTTCAGATTCTCCTATTGACTTCAGATGACTTTAAATAATGTGATAAAAATTTTTTAAGCACAGGCGCTCGTGGTACGGACCACCCCCCTTTTTCTAACTTTCTGTTTACAAATTTATTTTCAATAAAATTTCTTTATTTCTTTATTATTTCATCTCTTTTTTCTTATTTTAACTTGTTGGTGTCAATATTCATACAATCTTATGTTAACATCAAATTGCATGTGTCGACCCTATATAGATACTAATAATTGCATGTGTCGACCCTATATAGATACTAATAATTTATTATTAGTATCTATATAGGGTTGACACATGCAATTTGATGTTAACATAAGATTGTATGAATATTGACACGAACAAGTTAAAATAAGGAAAAAGAAATGAAATAATAAAGAAATAAAGAAATTTTATTGAAAATAAATTTGTAAACAGAAAGTTAGAAAAAAGGGGGGTGGTCCGTGCCACGAGCGCCTGTGTTTTTAAGTAGTACATAGATTTACATTTTAATTACCAGTGATTGGTTTGTGTTAATTCTCATGCGGTCATGTAAAACATGTGGTGTATATATTTTGTATTTATAAAAATTGTGGTTTTTCACAAATAAAGATAGAAAACAATTAGACAAACAAGAAAGAAAAAGAAAATTGTGATTTATCAACCCATTCTTGCAATACCATGACAGAGAATAGCTGTTTCGAAAATGGACAAAATTTAATAAATATGATTCTCATAATTACAGTGTGTGATTGTATATAGTATACGGTTGTGGTAAAAATCTCACCCCTTTCAATAAGAGGTTGTTTTAGATTTCTTTATACATTGTATGTGTACTTTTCTATTTTGTATATAATATTTTTGATTTCTTATGAATACCTATTTTCTAATAATAAATTATTGATCATTAGCTTAAATATCAAGCATCAAATCCAACTTCCGCTATATAGATGATGTTCTGTCACTGAACAATTCTCGATTTGGTGATTATCTGCATTTCATCTATATCTCAAAAGTCTAAGTCTGCTTCTTACCTTGACCTTCACATTGAAATCGACAACAGAGGGAGATTAAAGACAGACCCCAGTGACCGACGTGACGACTTAATTTTTCCAATAATCAACTTCCCTCTTGTCAGTAACAATATTTCATCAACCCCATCGTATGGAGTATTTTTCACAACTCGTATGTTTTTCTAGGGATCGTGCTTAGTACAGTGATTTTCTGGACAGAACTCAGCTTCTGACACAAAAGCTACTTAAACAAGCGCTGTTTCGGTATTTCAAAATATGTAATTAGCAAGAGGTTTACAATTAATTTATATTTTATTTATTTGACCCAAGTCCTATACGTGTGATCTATTTACAATTTAGCTGCTCTATATTTATATACATGTATTATAGCAGTGATGAAAGAGACTTCACATGTGTATTTGTCTTATCTCCTCTTGTATTGTATTTGATTTTCAGCGTCCTCAAAGTAAGATTTTCCTCATCGTTTTCAATCATCACTGGACTGTTAACAAGAATATCAACACACATGCCACTAGTGAAACAGGAACGACCCTTTTTCTGGAGCACATTTCGATGGTTCTGATTTTGGAGCACCATTAAGAGTTTAACATGAAATAATATACAGTTTAACCTGATGGAGGTTATTCCAGAAACGTGCCGTGTGTACTAAATTGGACATCTCCGTTTTTGTAACAGACATATTGACTTTGCTTTGGGTGTTCTACATAATTTATTTGGTGCCGATTTAAAGTTTCATATAATTACATTACTTCCGTTTTTAATTGAAATGTTACAATATGATTGGTTATGAAGTGGTCACATGATTATAAAAGAGATGTTTTACATCCCAATAAAACCCAAACCCGAACTTGCACGTGCCTCCATGACGACGTCAGATGTAAACAATCAATGGCGTAGTAATTTCCAACAGCAAATAATCTAACGCAAATAAAATGCACAACGAAAAATTCAACTATATTAAATTTTGGTGTGATTTGAATGTAATTATAAGAATTGAATGCATTTTTTGTAGTTTTATAGGCGTGTAAAAGCGTGGACCGAGGCACATTTTTAGCTCACCTTCCCAAGGGCAATTTGAGCTTTTGCCATCACTTGGTGTCCGTCTTCCGTTAACTTTTCACATTTTAATCTTCTCCTCTGAAACCCCTCAGCCAAATGAATTGAAACTTGGTAGAGAGCACTTATGGAAGGTCCTTTATAAAGATTGCTAATTTTGTCCCGATCCATTAACAAACATGGCCGCCACAGGCAATTCTTGTTTCTGATTGGCCGATTTTTAAAAATATTCTCCTCTGAAACTGCTTGGCCAAATGAACCGAAACTTGGTAGGAAGCATCTATGGAAGGTCCTCTATAAAGAATGCTCATTTCGTCCCGATCCGTTAACAAACATGGCCACCACAGGCCATTCTTGTTTCTGATTGGTTGATTTCTAAAAAAATCTTCTCCTCTGAAACTGCCTGGCCAAATAAATCAAAACTTGGTAGGAAGCATCCTTGGAAGGTCTTCTATAAACATTGCTCATTTAGTTCCGATCCGTTAACAAACATGGCCGCCACAGGCCATTCTTGTTTCTGATTGGTTGATTTCTAAAAAAATCTTCTCCTCTGAAACCGCTTTCCCAAATAAACTGAAATTTGGTAGGAAGCATCTATGGAAGGTCCTCTGTAAAGAGTGCTAATTTCGTCCCGATCCGTTACAGACATGGCCGCCATAGATTCTTGTTTCTGATTGGCTGATTTTTTAGATTCTTCTCTGAAACCGTTTGGCCAATTGAACCGAAACCTGGTAGGAAGCATTTATGGAAAGTCCTCTGTTACGATTGCTCATTTCGTCCCGATCCATTAACAAACATGGCCGCCACAGACCATTCGTGTTTCTGATTGGTTGATTTCTAAAAAATCTTCTCCTCTGAAACTGCTTGTCCAAATGAACCGAAACTTGGTAGGAAGCATCTATGGAAGGTTCTCTATAAAGATTGCTCATTTAGTCCCGATCCATTAACAAACATGGCCGCCACAGGCAATTCTTGTTTATGATTGGTGGTGGATTTCTAAAAATCTTCTACTCTGAAACAACTTGGCTAAATGGACCGAAACGTGGTAGGAAGCATCTATGGAAGGTGGAAGGTCCTCTATGGGAATTGCTCATTCCGCTTTGATCCGTCAACAAACATGGCCATCATTGGCAATTCTTGTTTCTTATTGGTCGATTTATAAAACAGCTTTTCCTCTGAAACCGCTTGGCCAAATGATATGAAACATGGTGGGAAGCACCTATGGAAGGTTCTGTATTAAGTTTCCTCAAAGCAGAATGAAAGGTGAGCGACCCAGGTTCAGCTCAGTGCTGAACCTCTGGTTTGTATGAAGCGCTAGCAAAATGTGCTTCGGTTCACGCTTTTACACGCCATTAAAACTACAACAAAATGCATTCAATTCTTAAATGACCATCAGAGGTTGTTCAAATACATAGCATATGTTAAGATTATATGAAACAGAAAACAGGGCCATTGTGGTCCTAATCGTATGGTAGTAGGATTTACAACTACCTATACAATCAGTTCCTATCACCACTGATGTTGTGAGTTCGAATCCCACTCGGGGCGAAATGTACAACATTATGTGATAAAGTTTGTCAGTGACTTTCGGCAGTCTGTGGTTTTCTCCGGGTCCTCCGGTTTCCTCCACCAATAAATTGAAAGCTGGCAGTCCGTGGTTTTCTCCGGGTCCTCCGGTTTCCTCCACCAATAAATTGAAAGCTGGCAGTCCTTGGTTTTCTCCGGGTTCTCTGGTTTCCTCCACCAATAAACTGACAGCCACGATATAACTGAAATATTGTTGAAAGTGGCGTTAAACACCAAAAAACCATAAATCATAAAAACCATGAAACAGAAAGCATATGTATTCACTAGTGTAGCATAAAAAACCTAATGTAAGTACATGTAATTAAAATACTCACAACACGAAACGAAAGCATATCAACAAAGCATATTATGAACATTATTGAAGACTCTAGACTGGGAATTGTAGAGCAGCAATATAGCAGCATCGGTGATGTAACGGTTATTGTGCTCGCCTCCAGTGCGATAGACCGTGAGTTTGAGATCCGGTCGTGTCCAAACAAAGACTATAAAATTGATATTTGCTGCTTCTCCGCTAAGCACACGTCATTAACGAGTAAGAGCAGACTGGTTTGCTCGGAATCAGGATAATGTGTCCGAGTGGAGTGGATTTTATTTTCTAAAACATATATACAGTCCATCCATTTAGTGGGACCACTTCAAACTAAATTTTCTAGTTTTCATACTATTTACTTAATGAGAATAATGTGAGTGTTTGTTTTCTTTTTCTCTGTTTGTTACTTCTTAATGTGAGTGTTTGTTTTCTTTGTCTCTGTTTGTTACTTCGTAATGTGAGTGTTTGTTTTCTTTGTCTCTGTTTGTTACTTCGTAATGTGAGTGTTTGTTTTCTTTGTCTCTGTTTGTTACTTCGTAATGTGATGTCGGGCACGAAAATGACGATATTTGTAGATTACTTTACCCGATGTTTTGCTCTTCTTTATAACCCCACATCTAGGCATTGAAATTCTGTACGACAAGGGGCCAGATATACCCAGATGTAGCGTTTATTGACAGAAGTAAAAAGTGCTTCTCAGATACAGACCAGGGACCTTTTCACGTTCATTTTAGTGTATGAGTTATACTCATTATTGCAGACCTTACTGTTACTGTTAAATATATGAAAAGCAAAAACTACCGGATGTCGGAACATTTCAACAATTCCAAAATCCAACCTTATAAATAGAGATGGAGGGAAAATCTATACCACTAACAAAATATGCACGAGTCCCCACTTTCCTGGCTTTTTACATTGCACTTCAATAAATAGTAATGGGGGGGGGGGGGGGGGGGGGTAAGCTAGTTATACGGGCCCAAACATTCTGATAAAAGTACTGTTCCTATATTTTAATCTTGTTAGATACACTCAATGTAAGCAAACAAAGAAACCTTAGAGAAATCCGAAGTGGCAATCAAGAATGGACAATCCAGAGACAATCGCAACTGAGCTCACAAGGCACATGACAAAGATAAACGAAACACAACGCAGAAAACTAAAATGATGAGCAACACGGACCCCACCAAAATCCGGGGGTGAACTCATGTGCTGGGGAAGGGAAAGCAGTTCCTGCCTGTTATAATGACACCCGCCATGTTACTCGTATATTCAAGATGTGTTTAAAAACATAATACGCAAACGTAGACAAATAACATAAATAAGACATCAGACCTTCCACAAACAACTGGGGGTAAAGACGAACCGAACATCAAAACACGGAACTAAGAACGTACAAATGTAAGGCACTTTTTGGCAGTTAGTAAAAGTGGTAACCAGGGCCCGGGTCCGGTTCCAAAAACCCGGGCCCAAATTCGTATTTTCTTTATTACATCTTTGTTAAGGCATTAATTTTAATAAAATTTGAACATAATGCATAAAATTATGTATTTTATCACATTTTTTAAACAAATATAAAAAAAAATAGTCTTTATACGAAATATCGGCAATATAAGTTTTTCAAGTTAGTAAAAGTTGTAACCCGGGCCAAGACGAAATTTTCAGTTAATCAATGATTGCACCTTTATTACTTCTTTAAAATTCTTGAAATTTTGTAAAAACATACTTCAATACAACAACAACAAACATATTTGATCAATTTAAAAAAAAGTTTTCTTTTTTCTCCACGATGCAATATTAATATATTAAGATTTGTAAACAAAGACTGGTCACGTGGGTGTACAGGTAAATATTGATACTAATACACAATATTTTTTTATATTTTTTTATTTTGTTGTAAAGTATATACTGATATCTCAAGCTGACCAAAATTTGAATCGATTATATTGAGTATTGAAAAAGATATAGACGATCATATCTTTTCAGGTCAATTTTCAAGTACCCTCAAAACAATGCATCACTTTCGGCCCGGGTTACAACTTTTATCAGAATCTAAAATGCTCCCATAATGACAAAAGAGAACATTACCATTGAATTTAAAATATTTTTTACATTTCTTTAATACTGAAAAATGTTCATTCTGAATATTGTGAAGTTTTAACGAGAAATAAAGGTGTAATCATCGATTAATTGAAAATTTTGCCTTGGCCCGGGTTACAACTTTTACTAACTTCGAAAACTTGTATTGCCGATATTTCGTATAAAAACTATTTTTTTTTATATTTGTTTAAAAAATGTGATAAAATACATAATTTTATGCATTATGTTCAAATTTTATTAAAATTAATGCCTTAATAAAGATGTAATAAAGAAAATACGAATTTGGAACCGGACCCGGGCCCGGGTTACCACTTTTACTAACCACCCAAATGTAATAGGACAAAAAGTCATAAAAGAACAATGGGTTAGAGTAGTTTACTTCAGATCACAAGAAAAATCGTTTGTAAAACAATGAATTCATTAGTCTCTGCTTTATCTTCGTTTTAAATGTTTTACTTGCAGATAGAATAAAGTTTTATAGATCTGAGAATGGTGTAATTTTAAGCCCCGGGGACATTAATGGCTACATTCCAACCAAATATTTTAAAAGAGCATATGATCGTCAAACACGTAAGTTCAATAGCATGAATAGTATGTTATATGGAAACGATGTATAGAGAAAATTACACACATGCACTACTATTGCATTGAAATAGTATCCAAGACAACCTTCATCAAGGAAAATAAATAGGGAGAATTCGTCTGTCTCTCTTGGTGGGAAAAGGGGGAGGAAGGGGAATTTGGTGTATACTTATGGTATTCTTGTTAACAATTCTGTTACTATGGACAGGTTTATTTTTTTTAAAAGAATTTGAAGATACCAAAGGGGTAATCAGAATCCATAAATCGAAGTACAGACAACACAATGGCCAAAAGAAAAAGGACAAAAAACGATCTAGAAAACAATGCACAAAAAACTAAAGATCAAGCAACTCTAACCCCACTAACCATCGGGGTTGAACTCAGGTGCTCTGGAAGGATAATCAGTTCCTGTTCCATTAGTGACAAGTGTTACTCTGGTTACAAAGCCGGTGATAAGTGTATCCTTGCATGAATTTTTAGCTGACCCCAAAACATGTAAACAATTCCATTATTTTACCCTGATAGAACACCCGGATATGGACATATGACATAATTACATTTTGTGGGGTACAACCCTTCAGAAAGAAGAATCTACTGGTAGTACAGGAAGAATGAAATACATATTTACTGAGTTCTCCTTGTATGGAGGATGCCATTATCCTAGAAAATATCAAAACCAACATGATGCACCTCAGTCTCAGGTGGTTTGTTGTAATGTAAAAAATGAAAAAAAGCATATGGATGTGTAAACTCGGCCGTATCACTCACCAATTAAATAAAATCTGAATGGCATTATGTAAAGTTTGCTAGCTCACCTTCACTTACCGAACACAAAAAGGAACCACGACATATGACGTTGGAAATCTATGACCTGGGTTGGAATAAGCACAGACATGTGGGTGCTAAACCAGTTAATGGAACTCCATCCCCCATCCCCCATCTTGATAACGGGATAAGTGTTTATTTGCAATCAATATTATTTATGCTTTACTTTTTAATTATTTCTTTTTATTTCAGATTCTCCTATTGACTTCAGATGACTTTAAATAATGTGATAAATTTTTTTTAAGCACAGGCGCTCGTGGTACGGACCACCCCCCTTTTTCTAACTTTCTGTTTACAAATTTATTTTCAATAAAATTTCTTTATTTCTTTATTATTTCATCTCTTTTTTCTTATTTTAACTTGTTGGTGTCAATATTCATACAATCTTATGTTAACATCAAATTGCATGTGTCGACCCTATATAGATACTAATAATTGCATGTGTCGACCCTATATAGATACTAATAATTTATTATTAGTATCTATATAGGGTTGACACATGCAATTTGATGTTAACATAAGATTGTATGAATATTGACACGAACAAGTTAAAATAAGGAAAAAGAAATGAAATAATAAAGAAATAAAGAAATTTTATTGAAAATAAATTTGTAAACAGAAAGTTAGAAAAAAGGGGGGTGGTCCGTGCCACGAGCGCCTGTGTTTTTAAGTAGTACATAGATTTACATTTTAATTACCGGTGATTGGTTTGTGTTAATTCTCATGCAGTCATGTAAAACATGTGGTGTATATATTTTGTATTTATAAAAATTGTGGTTTTTCACAAATAAAGATAGAAAACAATTAGACAAACAAGAAAGAAAAAGAAAATTGTGATTTATCAACCCATTCTTGCAATACCATGACAGAGAATAGCTGTTTCGAAAATGGACAAAATTTAATAAATATGATTCTCATAATTACAGTGTGTGATTGTATATAGTATACGGTTGTGGTAAAAATCTCACCCCTTTCAATAAGAGGTTGTTTTAGATTTCTTTATACATTGTATGTGTACTTTTCTATTTTGTATATAATATTTTTGATTTCTTATGAATACCTATTTTCTAATAATAAATTATTGATCATTAGCTTAAATATCAAGCATCAAATCCAACTTCCGCTATATAGATGATGTTCTGTCACTGAACAATTCTCGATTTGGTGATTATCTGCATTTCATCTATATCTCAAAAGTCTAAGTCTGCTTCTTACCTTGACCTTCACATTGAAATCGACAACAGAGGGAGATTAAAGACAGACCCCAGTGACCGACGTGACGACTTAATTTTTCCAATAATCAACTTCCCTCTTGTCAGTAACAATATTTCATCAACCCCATCGTATGGAGTATTTTTCACAACTCGTATGTTTTTCTAGGGATCGTGCTTAGTACAGTGATTTTCTGGACAGAACTCAGCTTCTGACACAAAAGCTACTTAAACAAGCGCTGTTTCGGTATTTCAAAATATGTAATTAGCAAGAGGTTTACAATTAATTTATATTTTATTTATTTGACCCAAGTCCTATACGTGTGATCTATTTACAATTTAGCTGCTCTATATTTATATACATGTATTATAGCAGTGATGAAAGAGACTTCACATGTGTATTTGTCTTATCTCCTCTTGTATTGTATTTGATTTTCAGCGTCCTCAAAGTAAGATTTTCCTCATCGTTTTCAATCATCACTGGATTGTTAACAAGAATATCAACACACATGCCACTAGTGAAACAGGAACGACCCTTTTTCTGGAGCACATTTCGATGGTTCTGATTTTGGAGCACCATTAAGAGTTTAACATGAAATAATATACAGTTTAACCTGATGGAGGTTATTCCAGAAACGTGCCGTGTGTACTAAATTGGACATCTCCGTTTTTGTAACAGACATATTGACTTTGCTTTGGGTGTTCTACATAATTTATTTGGTGCCGATTTTAAGTTTCATATAATTACATTACTTCCGTTTTTAATTGAAATGTTACAATATGATTGGTTATGAAGTGGTCACATGATTATAAAAGAGATGTTTTACATCCCAATAAAACCCAAACCCGAACTTGCACGTGCCTCCATGACGACGTCAGATGTAAACAATCAATGGCGTAGTAATTTCCAACAGCAAATAATCTAACGCAAATAAAATGCACAACGAAAAATTCAACTATATTAAATTTTGGTGTGATTTAAATGTAATTATAAGAATTGAATGCATTTTTTGTAGTTTTATAGGCGTATAAAAGCGTGGACCGAGGCATATTTTTAGCTCACCTTCCCAAGGGCAATCTGAGCTTTTGCCATCACTTGGTGTCCGTCGTCCGTTAACTTTTCACATTTTAATCTTCTCCTCTGAAACCCCTCAGCCAAATGAACTGAAACTTGGTAGGAAGCATCTATGGAATGTCCTTTATAAAGATTGCTAATTTTGTCCCGATCCATTAACAAACATGGCCGCCACAGGCAATTCTTGTTTCTGATTGGCCGATTTTTAAAAATCTTCTCCTCTGAAACTGCTTGGCCAAATGAACCGAAACTTGGTAGGAAGCATCTATGTAAGGTCCTCTATAAAGAACGCTCATTTCGTCCCGATCCGTTAACAAACATGGCCACCACAGGCCATTCTTGTTTCTGATTGGTTGATTTCTAAAAAAATCTTCTCCTCTGAAACTGCCTGGCCAAATAAATCAAAACTTGGTAGGAAGCATCCTTGGAAGGTCTTCTATAAACATTGCTCATTTAGTTCCGATCCGTTAACAAACATGGCCGCCACAGGCCATTCTTGTTTCTGATTGGTTGATTTCTAAAAAAATCTTCTCCTCTGAAACCGCTTTCCCAAATGAACTGAAATATGGTAGGAAGCATCTATGGAAGATCCTCTGTAAAGAGTGCTAATTTCGTTCCGATCCGTTACAGACATAGCCGCCATAGATTCTTGTTTCTGATTGGCTGATTTTTTAGATTCTTCTCTGAAACCGTTTGGCCAATTGAACCGAAACCTGGTAGGAAGCATTTATGGAAAGTCCTCTGTTACGATTGCTCATTTCGTCCCGATCCATTAACAAACATGGCCGCCACAGACCATTCTTGTTTCTGATTGGTTGATTTCTAAAAAATCTTCTCCTCTGAAACCGCTTGTCCAAATGAACCGAAACTTGGTAGGAAGCATCTATGGAAGGTTCTCTATAAAGATTGCTCATTTAGTCCCGATCCATTAACAAACATTGCCGCCACAGGCAATTCTTGTTTATGATTGGTAAAAATCTTCTATTCTGAAACAGCTTGCCTAAATGGACCGAAACGTGGTAGGAAGCATCTATGGAAGGTCCTCTATGGGAATTGCTCATTCCGTTTTGATCCGTTAACAAACATGGCCATCATTGGCAATTCTTGTTTCTTATTGGTCGATTTATAAAACAGCTTTTCCTCTGAAACCGCTTGGCCAAATGATATGAAACTTGGTAGGAAGCATCTATGGAAGGTCTTCTATAGAGATTGCTCATTTCGTTTTGATCCATTACCAAACATGGCTGCCACAGGCAATTCTTGTTTTAGATTGGTCGATTTCTAAAAATCTTTTTCGTTGAAACTGCTTGGCCAAAATGAGCTGAAATATGGTGGGAAGCACCTATGCAAGGTTCTGTATTAAGTTTCCTCAAAGCAGAATGAAAGGTGAGCGACCCAGGTTCAGCTCAGTGCTGAACCTCTGGTTTGTATGAAGCGCTAGCAAAATGTGCTTCGGTTCACGCTTTTACACGCCATTAAAACTACAACAAAATGCATTCAATTCTTAAATGACCATCAGAGGTTGTTCAAATACATAGCATATGTTAAGATTATATGAAACAGAAAACAGGGCCGTTGTGGTCCTAATCGTATGGTAGTAGGATTTACAACTACCTATACAATCAGTTCCTATCACCACTGATGTTGTGAGTTCGAATCCCACTCAGGGCGAGATGTACAACATTATGTGATAAAGTTTGTCAGTGACTTTCGGCAGTCCGTGGTTTTCTCCGGGTCCTCCGGTTTCCTCCACCAATAAATTGAAAGCTGGCAGTCCGTGGTTTTCTCCGGGTTCTCTGGTTTCCTCCACCAATAAACTGACAGCCACGATATAACTGAAATATTGTTGAAAGTGGCGTTAAACACCAAAAAACCATAAATCATAAAAACCATGAAACAGAAAGCATATGTATTCACTAGTGTAGCATAAAAAACGTAATATAAGTACATGTAATTAAAATACTCACAACACGAAACGAAGGCATATCAACAAAGCATATTATGAACATTATTGAAGACTCTAGACTGGGAATTGTAGAGCAGCAATATAGCAGCATCGGTGATGTAACGGTTATTGTGCTCGCCTCCAGTGCGATAGACCGTGAGTTTGAGATCCGGTCGTGTCCAACCAAAGACTATAAAATTGATATTTGCTGCTTCTCCGCTAAGCACACGTCATTAACGAGTAAGAGCAGACTGGTTTGCTCGGAATCAGGATAATGTGTCCGAGTGGAGTGGATATTATTTTCTAAAACATATATACTGTCCATCCATTTAGTGGGACCACTTCAAACTAAATTTTCTAGTTTTCATACTATTTACTTAATGAGAGTAATGTGAGTGTTTGTTTTCTTTGTCTCTGTTTGTTACTTCGTAATGTGAGTGTTTGTTTTCTTTGTCTCTGTTTGTTACTTCGTAATGTGAGTGTTTGTTTTCTTTGTCTCTGTTTGTTACTTCGTAATGTGAGTGTTTGTTTTCTTTGTCTCTGTTTGTTACTTCGTAATGTGAGTGTTTGTTTTCTTTGTCTCTGTTTGTTACTTCGTAATGTGAGTTTTTGTTTTCTTTGTCTCTGTTTGTTACTTCTTAATGTGAGTGTTTGTTTTCTTTGTCTCTGTTTGTTACTTCGTAATGTGAGTGTTTGTTTTCTTTGTCTCTGTTTGTTACTTCGTAATGTGATGTCGGGCACGATAATGACGATACTTGTAGATTACTTCACCCGATGTTTTGCTCTTCTTTATAACCCCACATCTAGGCATTGAAATTCTGTACGACAATTGGCATCAAGGGCCAGATATACCCAGATGTAGCGTTTATTGACAGAAGTAAAAAGTGCTTCTCAGATGCAGACCAGGGACCTTTTCACGTTCATTTTAGTGTATGAGTTATACTCATTATTGCAGACCTTACTGTTACTGTTAAATATATGAAAAGCAAAAACTACCGGATGTCGGAACATTTCAACAATTCCAAAATCCAACCTTATAAATAGAGATGGGGGGGAAATCTTTACCACTAACAAAATATGCACGAGTCCCCACTTTCCTGGCTTTTTACATTGCACTTCAATAAATAGTGATGGGGGGGTAAGCTAGTTATACGGGCCCAAACATTCTGATAAAAGTACTGTTCCTATATTTTTTTAATCTTGTTAGATACACTCAATGTAAGCAAACAAAGAAACCTTAGAGAAATCCGAAGCGGCAATCAAGAATGGACAATCCAGAGACAATTGCAACTGAGCTCACAAGGCACATGACAAAGATAAACGAAACACAACGCAGAAAACTAAAATGATGAGCAACACGGACCCCACCAAAATCCGGGGGTGAACTCATGTGCTGGGGAAGGGAAAGCAGTTCCTGCCTGTTATAAGACACCCGCCATGTTACTCGTATATTCAAGATGTGTTTAAAAACATAATACGCAAACGTAGACAAATAACATAAATAAGACATCAGACCTTCCACAAACAACTGGGGGTAAAGACGAACCGAACATCACAACACGGAACTAAGAACGTACAAATGTAAGGCACTTTTTGGCAGTTAGTAAAAGTGGTAACCAGGGCCCGGGTCCGGTTCCAAAAACCCGGGCCCAAATTCGTATTTTCTTTATTACATCTTTGTTAAGGCATTAATTTTAATAAAATTTGAACATAATGCATACAATTATGTATTTTATCACATTTTTTAAACAAATATAAAAAAAAATAGTCTTTATACGAAATATCGGCAATATAAGGTTTTCAAGTTAGTAAAAGTTGTAACCCGGGCCAAGACGAAATTTTCAGTTAATCAATGATTGCACCTTTATTACTTCTTTAAAATTCTTGAAATTTTGTAAAAACATACTTCAATACAACAACAACAAACATATTTGATCAATTTAAAAAAAAGTTTTCTTTTTTCTCCACGATGCAATATTAATATATTAAGATTTGTAAACAAAGACTGGTCACGTGGGTGTACAGGTAAATATTGATACTAATACACAATATTTTTTTATATTTTTTTATTTTGTTGTAAAGTATATACTGATATCTCAAGCTGACCAAAATTTGAATCGATTATATTGAGTATTGAAAAAGATATAGACGATCATATCTTTTCAGGTCAATTTTCAAGTACCCTCAAAACAATGCATCACTTTCGGCCCGGGTTACAACTTTTATCAGAATCTAAAATGATCCCATAATGACAAAAGAGAACATTACCATTGAATTTAAAATATTTTTTACATTTCTTTAATACTGAAAAATGTTCATTCTGAATATTGTGAAGTTTTAACGAGAAATAAAGGTGTAATCATCGATTAATTGAAAATTTTGCCTTGGCCCGGGTTACAACTTTTACTAACTTCGAAAACTTGTATTGCCAATATTTCGTATAAAAACTATTTTTTTTTATATTTGTTTAAAAAATGTGATAAAATACATAATTTTATGCATTATGTTCAAATTTTATTAAAATTAATGCCTTAATAAAGATGTAATAAAGAAAATACGAATTTGGAACCGGACCCGGGCCCGGGTTACCACTTTTACTAACCACCCAAATGTAATAGGACAAAAAGTCATAAAAGAACAATGGGTTAGAGTAGTTTACTTCAGATCACAAGAAAAATCGTTTGTAAAACAATGAATTCATTAGTCTCTGCTTTATCTTCGTTTTAAATGTTTTACTTGCAGATAGAATAAAGTTTTATAGATCTGAGAATGGTGTAATTTTAAGCCCCGGGGACATTAATGGCTACATTCCAACCAAATATTTTAAAAGAGCATATGATCGTCAAACACGTAAGTTCAATAGCATGAATAGTATGTTATATGGAAACGATGTATAGAGAAAATTACACACATGCACTTCTATAGCATTGAAATAGTATCCAAGACAACCTTCATCAAGGAAAATAAATAGGGAGAATTCGTCTGTCTCTCTTGGTGGGAAAAGGGGGAGGAAGGGGAATTTGGTGTATACTTATGGTATTCTTGTTAACAATTCTGTTACTATGGACAGGTTTATTTTTTTTTAAAGAATTTGAAGATACCAAAGGGGTAATCAGAATCCATAAATCGAAATACAAACAACACAATGGCCAAACGAAAAAGGACAAAAAACGATCTAGAAAACAATGCACAAAAAACTAAAGATCAAGCAACTCTAACCCCACTAACCATCGGGGTTGAACTCAGGTGCTCTGGAAGGATAATCAGTTCCTGTTCCATTAGTGACAAGTGTTACTCTGGTTACAAAGCCGGTGATAAGTGTATCCTTGCATAAATTTTTAGCTGACCCCAAAACATGTAAACAATTCCATTATTTTACCCTGATAGAACACCCGGATATGGACATATGACATAATTACATTTTGTGGCGTACAACCCTTCAGAAAGAAGAATCTACTGGTAGTGCAGGAAGAATGAAATACATATTTACTGAGTTCTCCTTGTATGGAGGATGCCATTATCCTAAAAAATATCAAAACCAACATGATGCACCTCAGTCTCAGGTGGTTTGTTTTAATGTAAAAAATGAAAAAAGCATATGGATGTGTAAACTCGGATGTATCACTCACCAATTAAATAAAATCTGAATGGCATTATGTAAAGTTTGCTAGCTCACCTTCACTTACCGAACACAAAAAGGAACCACGACATATGACGTTGGAAATCTATGACCTGGAACAAGCACAGACATGTGGCAGGGCTAAACCAGTTAATGGAACTCCCACCCCCCATCCCCCATCTTGATAACGGGATAAGTGTTTATTTGCAATCAATATTATTTATGCTTTACTTTTTAATTATTTCTTTTTATTTCAGATTCTCCTATTGACTTCAGATGACTTAAAATAATGTGATAATTTTTTTTTAAGCACAGGCGCTCGTGGCACGGACCACCCCCCTTTTTCTAAATTTCTGTTTACAAATTTATTTTCAATAAAATTTCTTTATTTCTTTATTATTTCATCTCTTTTTTCTTATTTTAACTTGTTGGTGTCAATATTCATACAATCTCATGTTAACATCAAATTGCATGTGTCGACCCTATATAGATACTAATAATGCAATTTGATGTTAACATAAGATTGTATGAATATTGACACGAACAAGTTAAAATAAGGAAAAAGAGATGAAATAATAAAGAAATTATTAGTATCTACATATGGTCCATTTTTTGGTCCACACATGCAATTTGATGTTAACATAAGATTGTATGAATATTGACACGAACAAGTTAAAATAAGGAAAAAGAAATGAAATAATAAAGAAATAAAGAAATTTTATTGAAAATAAATTTGTAAACAGAAAGTTAGAAAAAAGGGGGGTTGTCCGTGCCACGAGCGCCTGTGTTTTTAAGTAGTACATAGATTTACATTTTAATTACCGGTGATTGGTTTGTGTTAATTCTCATGCAGTCATGTAAAACATGTGGTGTATATATTTTGTATTTATAAAAATTGTGGTTTTTCACAAATAAAGATAGAAAACAATTAGACAAACAAGAAAGAAAAAGAAAATTGTGATTTATCAACCCATTCTTGCAATACAATGACAGAGAATAGCTGTTTCGAAAATGGACAAAATTTAATAAATATGGTTCTCATCATTACGGTGTGTGATTGTATATAGTATACGGTTGTGGTAAAAATCTCACCCCTTTCAATAAGAGGTTGTTTTAGATTTCTTTATACATTGTATGTGTACTTTTCTATTTTGTATATAATATTTTTGATTTCTTATGAATACCTATTTTCTAATAATAAATTATTGATCATTAGCTTAAATATCAAGCATCAAATCCAACTTCCGCTATATAGATGATGTTCTGTTACTGAACAATTCTCGATTTGGTGATTATCTGCATTTCATCTATATCTCAAAAGTCTAAGTCTGCTTCTTACCTTGACCTTCACATTGAAATCGACAACAGAGGGAGATTAAAGACAGACCCCAGTGACCGACGTGACGATTTAATTTTTCCAATAATCAACTTCCCTCTTGTCAGTAACAATATTTCATCAACCCCATCGTATGGAGTATTTTTCACAACTCGTATGTTTTGCTAGGGATCGTGCCTAGTACAGTGATTTTCTGGACAGAACTCAGCTTCTGACACAAAAGCTACTTAAACAAGGGTTGTTTCGGTATTTCAAAATATGTAATTAGCAAGAGGTTTAAAATTAATTTATATTTTATTTATTTGGCCCAAGTCCTATACGTGTGATCTGTTCAGTTACCGGTTTTTCCAGTAAGGTAGATAAATCTACTCACTACCTTATTCTCATTGGTTTGATTCTTACTATTGTTCTTTACATTTTAAAAGCCAGTGTTTTATGCACTGTGATCATTATTTTGATTTAATTTGATGCGTGTAAAGTAGAACACGTTTGTTAAAAAAATACCCACCCACCGGCGGTACCTAAAAAATTTAGTAAATTTATTAAAACCACAAGCAATATATAGTATATGTATATATTATTAAATTTTTAATCGTATAAAACGAACTGTTTATTGCATTACATGTATATGATTAGTGGAATTTATGGACAGCGATTGTGTGATCAATATTCATGGACAATGATAATATAATAGTGACCAGCAGTTAACATTGAATTTTATGGACAGTGATAATGGTGGGCAGTTAATAGCCAAACATTTGATTTATTTTTGTATTTTTATTTATTGTGATATAAAAATAATATATATATATTTAAATGGCAATACACATACTCTCTTTTGCTTGTTTTCTTGTAGCCATAATTGCTAATTGCTACTATGTTGAAGTCAACGCAAATGGCAATGTATATTTTCCCTTTTAGGTAGAATGAATTTGTCTTTCCTTTTATTATCGATAAGACTTTTACCGGACTTTACGATATGAGCAAGATGGCGGATGTCCTATAAGATACAGGTATTGTTTACTCTTCACAAGTACCTTGTTTCACCCGAGTTTGTTTTGGTGGGATCTGTTGCTAATCTTTTTAGCTTTCTGTCTGGTGTGTTTTGTTTTGTTTGTCGTCATCATGTGTCTTGTGCCCAGTGTTGCCTGTGTCTCCAGATTGTTCATTTATGATTGCCCCCTTGCCTGTGTCTCCAGATTGTTCATTTATGATTGCCCCCTTGCCTGTGTCTCCAGATTGTTCATTTATGATTGCCCCCTTGCCTGTGTCTCCAGATTGTTCATTCATGCCCCCTTGCCTGTGTCTCCAGATTGTTCATTCATGATTGCCCCTTGCCTGTGTCTCCAGATTGTTCATTCATGATTGCCCCCTTGCCTGTGTCTCCAGATTGTTCATTCATGATTGCCCCCTTGCCTGTGTCTCCAGATTGTTCATTCATGATTGCCCCCTTCGCTTTTTCAAACGTTTATTGATATCTTTCGCAAATGTTTGCCACAATAGGACCTGTACATTTGTAAACTCGATATGCAAACACTGACCAATATACAATTGTACGGTATCAGTCTATTTTAGTCAGACATGGGACAGATTGACCTGTTAAACGATGAGGCGGAAGCCGAATTGTTTAACATATTTAGCTGTTCGCCAAGAGTGCCATATCTGACTAAACTAGACCGATAGCATTTGTATTTGAACGTTCTTTTAAATATTACAAGCAGAAATATACACATGACAAGATAATGTAAAGGCTGTAATGTAAAAGGATGTTGATTTATTTTCTTTACCGATATACATGTATATACAGATAACGTCTTCCAGTGTTATTGTCTGCTATATTTAAGTTTTTTAATAGGTGAAAAAGGGAAAAGTCTGGGGTTTTTTTGTTTCAAGAATCAGGCGATCATTATGGATTTTGCAAGCGAATGTTCGGATATACACGAGGTGCATCCATTGATTGTTGAAAGAAAAGTTTGAAGATAGCAAATGGACAACCAGAAGTTGCAAATCGAAGAACAGACAATAAAATGTCCAGAAGGAAAAGCATTAATCTAAAAAAACACTACACAGAAAATCAGATTGAGCAACACGAACCCCACTAAAAACCGGGGTGAATTCAGGTGCTCCGGAAATCTAAACAGTTCCTGCTCCACTGATGGCATCCGCCGTATTACTGGTACTCTTGTTAGAAACCCGGTGATATTTCATGAATAAATATAATAAATTCGTGGATCCCCACAAAGATGGCTGGTACGATTTTTAAGGTGAAATGTAAATTACTGCCTACCCTTCCGGAGCACCTGAGTTCACTCCCGGTTTTTAGTGGGGTTCGTGTTACTCGATTTTTTGTTCTATGTGTATGCTTTGTCGATCGTTGTTTGTCCTTTTGGTCGTTGTGTTGTCTCTTCTTCGATTTACGGATTCTGATTACACCATTTGTAAATATATATGGTGACAAATATTTGTTGAAGTTTTAATTTCGTACCTTGATACGAGCATGAAATCCTTGAAAATTGGTACACCACGAATACTAATGACTCCATAGTATATTTATTTGCTATAATTCTATAAATCCTGATACAAAATGAAGCCAGAAAAGTTGACAAATCATCTAGACCACAATTACTACTCCCTTTATGTCGAACCCAAACCTGATCTCCATTGGTTAAATGAACAATAGCAAATGATGTCTCACTATCCTCCTGGCCACTTGGTGCTTCCATATAATTATTGGCAATTGGATGTCCATTCTTCACACTTCGACCCAGCAGTGTTTACCCGGAAGTGCACGTGTGTCTAATGCAAAAGCGAAGAAACCAGCAACCGGTGCTGTGAATATACCTGTAGCCGGGTTGTAGTCCCCGTGTATATCGGTTATTTTCTTGTCAAATTTTACCGTAGTGTATGCAGCCAAATAGTTCAGATCACCAGTATTTATATAGGTAAATCCTACTTTGTCTTGTACTGAAAAAAACCCAGGTACATTAATAACTACAATATGTCATAGAATATCAAGTGCATGAGTGAGTGATTGTTGTTTAACGCCAACTCTAATTTTTCAGCTATATCATGTCGAGAACAAGTTAATTTTCAATGTGGTGAGGATGAGGTCCGCTTTATACAATACCAACACACGTAGTTGGATTTGTATAGTGCTAGCTCTCTGAAACACCAGACCGTGGATTGACATGTCCCCCTACTCAGACACATTATCCTAATTCCGAGCCAACCAGTCTTTGATCTTTTTCTTTAATGCTGCGTGCTTAGCAGAGAAGCAATACATTCCAATTTAATAGTCTTTGGTTTGACCCGATCGGGGATCGAACCCACAATCTACCGCCCTCGATGCGGTTCATGGAAAATCAATTTTCGGACATGTTGTAGAATGAACTGAAAAACAGAGAATACCATACTGTCAGAACATTTCCTAAATATGATTTCTTTAAAAAGGCATCATGGAAACAGAGTCAAATTCAATACACACAACTGACACACATGTACATGACCACTCACTTTCATGGTACTGAAACTTCTATAGAAATTGATGAGTTAAATTTGTTTTGTCTATCCTGTTTATAACCTTTGGTTTTCTTGCTCCTAAGCTCCTTTAAATTATTTGGCTTTCCAAACTATCAACTTTGAGTATACCTAATGAAGGTTATTCCAGAGACGCCAGACGCGTAGTGAGCACTGAATTAGATATCTACTTTTTTATTGCAAATTCATTATTAGAACAGTATCAGAGTGGGATACAAAATCTCATGTCTTATTTACGCTATTTCTGTTTAATTTGCGTGCAGTGGTGTCCAACATATATTGTATTGTGTTTTTCATCGTCTTGTAACCTATGTTGCCAGTTTCTCTGGACGGTCCATTTTTGATTGCCCCTTCGGTATTCTCTTACGTTTATTTTTAACACAGTGATGAATGTTATGCTATGTCATTTGAGCATGAAATCTTCCCATGATTATCTATTTTTCACCAACACATACATTTTACCAAATTGAAATAAATAATTACAATATGACTTACCTTGTCGCTTCTGTCTACTCGACACATTTCCACTATGCTTTTCTAGATATACTGAATCAACCTGTTTGCGCTGAATATCCTCCTGTTGGTGATTTATTTCGATCTGCTGTTGGGCAATTGTTCTTCAGTTCGGAAATTACTGTTTCTGTCTGTAGAAACTTTCTCTCTATTGAGCAAAAAAAAAAAACATTTTGGTTTCTTGTTAATAGATAAAATGGCAACTTTCCTACATGTAACATCAGTACATTATGTGCTAAATGGGGACCATGTGATCTTTTGTCACTTTGCTGCCTTCGTCGTCGGAGAGGGTAAATATAACTAACATTGGATGTTTAACGCCACATTCAGCAACATGTCAGTTAAATCGTGACAATTGTTTTTTTTTGTGTAGGAATTTTGAGTAGTCTGAGAAAACCTCCAATCTGCAACAAATAACTGTCAACTTTTATCACACAATGTTGTATCGAGTACACCACGACACGTTGCGAAATAGAATTCACAACTTTAGTAATGATAAGCACAGATTATAGATGCTAATTCAACTGACATGTGATAGCGGCAACGATACCCACATGTCATCGAAACTACTGCGCCGAATGAAAGTAAAAGTTTGCAGAAAATTCTGAAGTGATCTTCACAAAAACATTTTTAAACAGACTTAGAGTAAATGACTATAGTTAAACATAAAACTATGCACCAGAGGGTTTTGAATTGCCTCTTTAAAACACAGAAAATATTTTAAGCAAATTTTTCACAAATGTTCCTCGAATAGACCTCTGCAGAGTCTGGCAGAATAAGATGGTTACTAACACAGAATACAGGACCTTTTGATAAATGCACATATTTCTGACTGAAACTGAAAAATCGGTTCCAAATTGTAGATATATGATCTCACGACGGTGCTTTCCAACTTTTGAATGTTTTTCACTGGTTGTTGACTTCAGAATGCAACAGGGTCGCCACTGTAAGACACAATTCAATGTAGGTCCATTCGAGAAGAAACATGTCACCAGTTGTCTTCTCTGAAACCACTTGAAGCCAAATTTGGCATTAATTCTTCTAAGTTGGCTCTTGTCTTTTTGATTCGAATATCAAGACGGGTACCATCGTATGAAGTAGTGTAATATAGGAATCTGCGGGAAATGTTCAAAATTACAGAATTTATTGAACCCAAACTGAGTAGTGCATCGTTATGTAAAAGAAACGTTTGAAGATGCAAAAGGGGTAATTTCGAGTGCCGCAACATCTGAGGAGTTCTGATGTTTTGCATAGGGAAAGAAAAATAAACTATTCTATCAAACATCGAGATAAATCTCTAATTAAAAAAATGACGTGACATGCTGCTGATGTTTGTGCTATTTAGGCACTTCCATAATCAACTACTTACATTTGCTTTGCTTAAGAAGAGTTTGAAGATACCAAAGAGGTAATCAGAAGCCGTAAATCGAAGAAGAACAGACAACACAATGGCCAAAAGAAAAAGTACAAAAGGACAAACAACGATCTACAAAACATACATATAAAACTAAAGATCGAGTAACACGAACCCCACTAAAAACCGGGGGTGAACTCAGGTGCTCCGGAAGGATAAGCAGTTCCTGTTCCACTAGTGGCACCCGTCGCGTTAATCTAGTTACAAATCCGGTAATAAGTCGTGAATGAGGAAAGAATTGGGAAGTGTACGACAAGTGGAACATATCCGTGGTCATTTGTGACACAGATATTCCATAACGGTCAACCAAGTCATGGTGGCGACCATAACATTTTTGGAGTGATGACTTCAACTTTACCAAAAGGAACCCTTGGTTCAGTAGCTTCCTTGTTAACAGCAATCCTCTATCAAAGAAATCCTGATAGGAACCACAAGCTCTGGAATATCCTATCATCTGAGAGAGAGATATACTCCATATGCAGGTGCTGCTGGAATGTTGCTACATAAAAATGGAAAGTTCACAATGGGAAAATTGAAATCATCTCTTTTGTCGTAAAGTTTCGTTCTTAACCGAACCTCACTGTCGATTTCAATGCGTAGGTCAAGGTATGAAGCAGATCTATCTGTACCTTAATAAACGTTAGAGAATACTGAAGGGGCAATCAAAATTGGATAATCCAGAGAAACTGACAACATAGGGTACACAAGAGAAAGACAAACAAAGCAAAAACACAACACAATATGTGTTGGATACCACTATACGCAAGCAAATACAAATAACGTAAATAAGACATGAGCCCTCCTGCAAACAACTGGAGGTACACACGAACCAAACATCGTTTAATGCGGTTTTAGTCAGTAAGTAACCAGCATATGGAAAATAAAACAATAACCGATTGTGTTCACTTGCATTACCAATGCATGCACGAATATTCTTCCAATTTGTTGACAATATCACACGCCAAAATTAACTAAGCATGTTGTGTTTCACATATGCATTATCCACTCCTCAAAATAGATACAAATATGAGCATACACGCAGCAATACATTTATTTACAACAAGTACACATCAAAATATTCAAAATGTCAAACTTACCATTTTCCACTTTCAAAGAATTAATTTCTGACTTCAGTTTTGTGTAAATATCGTCACAGCTATCGATTTGCTTGCTAATTGTGAAACAGCTCAAAACAGAAATGACCAAAACGATTTCTTTACCAAAGTGTAATAAGACCATTGTCATTTTCATATCTATGACCCACTTCCTTGTTTGTGATGATAGCGTCTGTCTTATCTGTTGACAGTTTTGAATTTTAAGGATCCAAAATGAATTACGTCACAAGAAAATAACAGACTGTACACTGAGAGCAATTTACGAATAATTAATTAATAATACCGGTATTCTTGTGTACACTGTAAAGAAAATGACTATATATGGTAATAACTATTGTGTTACTGTCTCTTCATGCATCCTGGAAAATTGAAATAATGTATACATCTGCTGTAAATGGTGTTGATTTTGAAAATAAATGATATCGTCCGCCCAGTGTTCCTGAGTGCATCCCCGGATTTTAGTGGGGTTCATGTTATTCTATCTTTGTTTGTCCTTTTGTCTTTTTTCTTTTGGCCATTGTGCTTCTTCAATTTACGGAATATGGTTACCTTTTTGGTATCTTCATACTCTTCATTGATTCTGGCACTGATATAGTTTATGAGATATATTTAGTATTGACATTTTACAGTTCTTAGATGATGTCATTATTATTAATACTCTTCAGTGATGCTGGCACTGATATAGTTTATGAGATATATTTAGTATTGACATTTTACAATTCTTAGATGATGTCATTATTATTAATACTCTTCAGTGATGCTGGCACTGATATAGTTTATGAGATATATTTAGTATTGACATTTTACAATTCTTATATGATGTCATTATTATTAATACTAAGGTTAATCTCCCTCAGACATAATTAAGTAACCGATTGTGACTATCCTGTTTAGGCCCTTTAGCTTTCTTACTCCAAAAGACATTTGAATAATTTGGCTTTCAAATCATTTGGCTTTGAACGTACCCGATTAAAACTATTTCAGAAATACGTCGTGAGCATGAAAACATAAAGTGACTGATTGCTGTTAAGTGAGCATTTTGTATATCATGGTAATAACATGTTACATTTCGGTGATGATGATGATCACTTTGTATTGGATCAATACGCTGGGTTCCATTTTTATATCGTTGGCTCTCTATTAAGTCAACAGTCCACGTGTGTGTAGATATTTCTCTCCACCCTGAAACCTTATCCTGATTCCGAGCTAACTAGTCGTGGCTCTTAAACTTATATGCGGCCTAACGGAAAAATCCCCGAAATAACCAAACACATTTCTATATTAAAGAGTGATACGACCATTGTCATTGGCATGTCTATGACTCACTTCCTTGTTTGAGATAATAGCATTTGTCTTATCTACACGAATGGTGTCACAAGAAAATAATATAGAGTATAAGGAGAACAGTAAAAATAATAAATAAATAATATTCTTGCGTTCATGAAACTTGTAATAAAAATGTCTATATATGTGCCTGATGTGGTATTTTAAGATTCCCATATGTTCGCTCTTGATATAATTTAGAATAGGCATTTAATAAACGTTAGAGAATACAGAAGGGGCAATCACAAATGGACCATCCAGAGAAACTGTTTACATAGGGTACACAAGACACAAGACGAAGGCAAACAAATCAAAATCACAACACAATTTGTGTTGGACACCACTATACGCAAGCACACATAAATAAAGTAAATAAGACATGAACCACCCCCCCCCCCCCCTCCCCCTAGCAACAACTGGAGGTAAATACGAACCGATCATCGTTTTTATGCAGAAATCGTAATGGTCATCACAACGCGGAATTCAGAACGTAAAGACACATAATAGGACAACACAACAAACTATTAAATTTTAAATACCCCAATATTTCCTATCTGTTGAATTCTTCCACTACCGAAGAATATGTTTCGTGTATAATCTTCGAAAATCACCGAATAATAGACACTTTGCTCATTTTCATACTGATTGTGCTTTTTCATCATAAAGATTCCATGGAAACTAATGACTTTTGATATATATATATATGTACCTTATCCGTTATTTCAAATTGACACAAGAGAAAGGGTAGCTACCAAAGATTCCAAAGAGATATTATGTTTTTGAAATTTACAGTCCCTAAACAATGTAATTGTTATTAACGCGAAGGTTCTCCTCCCTCAGGATGACTTCAGCAGATTGTGGCTATCCTTTCCCCTCCCTCAGCATGACTTCAGCAGATTGTGGATATCCTGTTCCCCTCCCTCAGGATGACTTCAGCAGATTGTGGCTATCATGTTCCCCTCCCTCAGGATGACTTCAGCAGATTGTGGCTATCCTGTTCCCCTCCCTCAGGATGACTTCAGCAGATTGTGGCTATCCTGTTCCCCTCCCTCAGGATGACTTCAGCAGATTGTGGCTATCCTGGTCAGGAATGGATGACTTCAGCAGATTGTGGCTATCCTGTTCAGGCCCTTTGGATGTCTTGCTCACAAAGCTTTTAAACTATTTGACTTTCCAATCTTGTGACTTGATGAAAAAAGTTTGAAGATACCAAAAGGGTAACCAGAAGCCGTAAATCGAAAAAGGACAGAAAATACAATGACTAAAAGAAAAAGGTGATTCCAGAAACACTTCGTGCACACTAAATTAGATATATGTTTATATCGCTGAGTCCAAGCCTATTAAATATGGAAAAGGGTCTGAAAGTAAAAATATGAATAATCTGGAAAAAAGTACATGTGATCTTGAGTTCAGATAGATTTTTAGTGGGGTTCGTGCGGCGCAATTTTTATTCTCATGTGTAGTGTTTTGTGGAATATTGTATTTCCCCCTTTTTCTTTTGTCCATGTATTGTCTGTCCTTGTTTGATTGATGGATTCTGACTAGTCATTTTTTAACGAAGGGAATCAACACTATGACTATCGGTTTTCGGTGGAAAATAATTATGTTGTTCTGTTGGGGTGGTTTTACTTTCCTTCCAAATACTGTGTTTTAGATCATCATAGTTCTTCCTCATATTTGATTTGGATAAGGTTTATGCGTGTTTAGCGCCGTTTTGAACAACATTTCACTTAATAATTATGGCGATCGGGTTTATTTATGGGGGAAACTGGTGTATAAAGGAGAATTCCAATCACATAATGTTCTATTGGGTGCACCTCGGAATTAAGGAACTCAAGATCAAATCCGAGTCTTCAGTGTGATACGAACTGATGGCAAAGGTACATGTAAATCCAACTACCATGTACAACGACCCAATCCTCAACTTCGCTCTTTCACACATTACTAAAAAATGAATAAATACTATCATCATAATCAAAGACTTCCCGTTATTGGTGAGCTATTAATAAAACAGTCCTATTCATAAATATTTAATATATGTTATCATGTATGACGTTTCAGATTATTGCGAGGGGCGGAAGTAGATTTTTGGATTACTCCATTAGGTTTTCTGAGAGTAAAATATAAAACAAAGATTTCAAGATTTTTTAATAGAAAAAAAACCAGACATATATACATAATTCTTTGATCTCAAATCGTTAACAGAAAACGTCTATTTATTTTGTATATGATCGCTTAATAGCGCCATCTCTTGTCCACAGAAGAGCCTGATAATGTGTAAACAATTCTAGATTTCTCCACGTGTAACTATTTTTGTCAACATAATTATCTCCCTTATACCAGCGCCACTTCTTCCGGCTACTTGATAAAGTTTCTCTGCGCATCCTATTGACAATATTCGGTAGTCGTGAAAATGAGATTTTCTCAGGGAGAGGAATTTGATGATATCCTATAGTTCCTGTGTTTGGTCTTTGAAGAGGGAGAATTTGCACCCTTCCTGTAGAATCTGGTGGATTTACTTTGGTGCCTGTTGACGGTGACCTTGGAAGATGTGGCACGGATGCCTTGGCAATAGCTACAGCCATCAGTGGATCTTTGCTATTCCTGCAACGACAAGTGATATATATATTTCACAAATGCATACATATCTATACATCATATTATATCTTGTGAATACACGCACATTGTTCCCCAAAATGACCGCTTAAAACAGAGTAAAATGGGTTTTCGTGCAGATTAAGAAAACCGTTAAATTTAATTAAAGATGCTCTAAAAATATCGCAGGAGTCTTCTGAAAATGACCGTCTTAGAAAAGTATTAAATGAAAGTGGCCGATAAGGAAGACAGTTGTTTATCTTTTGTCTTTTTTCGTTTGATTATTTTGACAAAGCAATAATTCGATCTATTTTTCTGCAAATTATATACGATTGATATAAATATGGATGTCATGGGGTTCTCTATTAGGTAATAAAAGCAAACATAAGTTGATACATGTATATAATGTCCATAAACCCCTACGCCCCCGAAGCTTAAAAGGCCTTCGCCTTCTAATAGGTCATATACTTGATTCTATATTCTATATCAGTTATATCTCCGATGTAGTGTTCACTGAATGAGTTGGACCACTAGTGGAGCAGGAACTGTTTACCCTTCCTGAGCACATGAGTTCATCCCAGGTATTTTTGTTTTGCTTGGTTCGTGTTGCTCAATCTTTAGCTTTCTGTGTAGTGTTTTGTAGATCATTGTTTGTCTTTTTGCTTTTTTTTTTATTTTGAACATTTGATTTTCTGGCCTTCGATTTTCGGATTCTGACATCCCCATTGGTATCTTAAATTTTTTTTTAGTTAGATTTTTTTTTAGTTAGATGCACATTTAAAATACAAGAATCGTATTTCAAATTCGAAAACAACCGGACAAGAACAAGCTACATGTCCAAATGGAGCTATATCTATCTGTGGACTGTTGTTTCAATGAGACGCTAACTAAGCACGTTGTTCTAATACAATGTGAACATCATCCTCATACCATCGGAGATTAACTTGTTCTCGTAATTATGTAGCTTACAAATTACTCACATGGCGTTAAACAATCAATCAATCAATCAATCAATCAATCAATCAATCAATCAATCAATCAATCAATCACACTTATCAGGGCAATGTTAGTCTATAGTAAGCTACTTGAACCGAGTTACGAGAGCTAAATATTACGTCATCGTTCGGATTGGTTGTTCCATTCGGATTTCCTCTGTCTAAAATGATTGCAGACGTGTTTTCAATACATGTAAATATTTTGGAGCGGATTGATTGATTATTGATTGGCTATTACTTAACGTCCAGTGAGCAGTATTTTAGCTATATTCAGGAAGAGGACAAGTTCAACAATATATAAAAACTATAAAGAAATGAATGAAGCGATGGGTCAACCGGGATAACGGCTTTTGACAGTCACTGAAAAAGTATGGAGAATTGGATAGCGGGAAAATTGTAGTCTTTTGTAGCGGCTACAATGTACTCATTTCTGAAATCTACAAACGAGAGGCTTAGCGTGCAGGGAGCCTGTTAATTTCCAAGCACGTTACCCAGGATTTCCGTATTATAACCCGACAACTCTCTGTCGAGAGTGCTCCCCCTATTCGCCACCAGGAGGCCCGCTGAGAAGCTTTGGTGGTTGAGCACAGGGAACCGTCACAAGTACCTTCTTTTGGAACGGAACCCATATTCTAAATTCTGTACAGGAAGTGGGAATCACGTGTCCAGCTAAGAACCAAAACCAAAACAAGTCAATATAGGTCATAGAAAATGCCAAAGAGGTGATCAGAAACCTTAATTGCCAGAAGGACAGACAATACATAGTTCAAACCAAAAAGGACAAAAAGACAAATATTGATCCGTAAAACACTACACAGAAAACTATTGATTGAGCAACATGAAACTCTACAAATATAAATAAATAATATATAACTACATAGATTGATAGTCGGTTTCATGCTATCATATATATGATGTAGCTTAAATTCTAATTTCATTTTACAAAAATATTATGTTCTATATGGGATTCGGTTGTTCGTTCTTCTTCTGAATACCCAGTTTTGGTATCTTCAATCTTTTCTGTACCAAATTCAGAGTAAAAATCAATCACAGACCTTCAGTAATATATCAGTGTATATTATACTCTACTATGTCCCACTAACAAAGATGGTACATAAGAACAACGTCCAAGTAGAGACACTCTTAGTTTTTCTTCTTCCAAATGTGAGGCTTGATAATGTGTTGGAGAAATTGACCTATGCAAAGAGTATAAGCTGTCTCACCTGGTTTACTCTAAATGTACTTGTAAGATTATTGTTTTGCATTGGAAAATTTCCAAGTAAAGGGACGACTCGGATGCAAAACAATAACCTTACATTCGTCGCATGGACTGCACCGGAGACGATTAAAAAACATGTATATTCTTATGTCGGTCAATCGGTAATTCTTTTGTTCTTTCCTTTCGTCGTTAAACAGTTGATCAGATATTGTCGACAGTATTAGTAATAACTCAATACAGCAACACGAACCACTCCTCTGGCAAAACTCCAACTATTACTACAAATATGACAACGGCAGAAGATGACGGATATCTAGGTCTTGACCTGGGATAGGCGCCAATATGAGGAAGGGCTAAACCGGTTAATGAAACCCCAATCCTCCTCTCTTGTAACCCAGATCGCCAAGTATATGTATACCCTAACATATCATATATCCCCCATGTTTGGTGTTCAACAGTCTTTGGAGGGGGGTATTTTTGTTAGGGTATTAAATATATGGTTATAGATTCTAATATCATTTTCTGGATCGACGTGCTTAAGTAACGTATAGTAAAATATACTCCATTACTAGTCTCCTTCTGGTACACATATGACTAAAACACTTCACAAGATATGCCTTGTCGTCAAGTGAAAACTTTTATCTAATAATAAACTTTTAAATCTTATGTAGCTCAAAAAATTAAGAAATTATTATGTAAAATAATGCTATAAATTTATTAAGGGGGATGGTGGGAAAGTGAAAAGTAATAATGGTAGCGATTACTAAAAGATATAGTTGTCAAGATTGACAAGACCAAAAACATTCATTTTTCAAGCATATCTTGAATTTTGAATGAAACCTTAATTATAACAAAAGCATTAAACTTACCGTTATTTGAAATCGTACACCTCGCTAAGTAATGTTATATTTTCGGAATGAAGAATGAAGAACTATACAAATCTGATCATACGGAGATTACCATTCTAATACCATAAGATTAAACCAACATTCAAATAGGATTATCACTAAATTGTATTTTACTTACAAGTTCAACCTGTTAGTTTAAAAACACAACATTTAATTAAGTCCAACTTTGTGTGTAATTAACAACAGAAATTGATTACCTGTCATATAACTAAAACAAGGTTTGAAAAGGGTTCTTTTAAGAATAATTTATGTCTGACATGTAATTGTATCTTTATTCAATCACGTTTTAAAGTGTAACATATCTGTCTTCTATATATGAGTAATTATTTCTATATCAAGCGACTTATAATTCAGAAATGTCCACGTTATTTACTCCTTTCTATTAACAATACCTTCTAAAATGTTAATTACTAATTGCAGGTTGATTGTTATTTTGTCAATTTCATTACGGGTGTAAATTGCAAGGTATGTCACGTGACAAGGTGATTATCTTTCATCTTTCTTTTTCAATCAGGTAATATACCACTTAATGATTAACGATCATCGATTGATATATTTCATGTATTGATGACTGGTGATTTAAATGTTAAACATACATATTGTATTACAGAAAATAGGTCAGTTAATTAAAACACCTTCAAGGTGATAAATGTAATGACTTTAATTAAATACATAATGTGAAACAGTCGAAAATCATCAAATTAAAAAAATAAGCGCGAAATGTTTATTTGAAGACATCAAAGGCGTAATCAGATGATGTAGGTCGAAGAAAGACAGATTATAAAATAACCAAAATGACAAGGACTTCTTATTAGCCTTTGTATCTTCAAATTTGTTTTCATCAAGTACGATCACAGGCGCTCGTGGCACGGACCACCCCCCTTTTTCTAACTTTCTGTTTACAAATTTATTTTCAATAAAATTTCTTTATTTCTTTATCATTTCATGAGATGAAATAATAAAGAAATAATGAAATTTGATTGAAAATAAATTTGTAAACAGAAAGTTAGAAAAAAAGGGGGGGGGGGGTCCTAGATACGATAACGTATCCCTCAGTCCGCTTTCGCTCCCAGCACAAGCGGAATGAGGATTACGTTATCGTATCTAGGGAGTCCGTGCCACGAGCGCCTGTGAGTACGATCAGAGTCAATATATTGGAAAGCCAAATTATTTAGATAATATAATATTATATATACATGTAAAACAAAAATCGAAATTAACTACATATTAAAACATGCACAGTCAATAGCATAGACCTTGGCATCATATAATAGGAATGATTATATAATGGAAAATTCTAATCCACATGTACTGCAATTCCATCCACCAACAAAACTGATCGCCACAATGTACATGAAATTTTGTTGAGGCTTTTTAACACAGGCGCTCGTGACACGGACCACCCCCCTTTTTTCTAACTTTCAGTTTACAAATTTATTTTCAATAAAATTTCTTTATTTCTTTATTATTTCATCTCTTTTTCCTTATTTTAACTTGTTCGTGTCAATATTCATACAATCGTATGTTAACATCAAATTGCATGTGTCGACCCTATATACATATAGATATAGATACTTTTCGTTTTTAATTGTTTCATGTTCTGTGTGTCTGTTGATTGTATTGTTGCTGATGACAATCCTTTGTTGAATTTCATATCAATAAAGAATTTGAATTTGAATTTAGTATCTATATAGGGTCGACACATGCAATTTGATGTTAACATAAGATTGTATGTATATTGACACGAACAAGTTAAAATAAGAAAAAAAGAGATGAAATAATAAAGAAATAAAGAAATTTGATTGAAAATAAATTTGTAAACAGAAAGTTAGAAAAAAGGGGGGTGGTCCGTGCCACGAGCGCCTGTGTTTTTTATAACCTACCTTTTATTAACAGTAAACTGACACTCGTCAAATGAATAATCAATTGATTCATTTCTGTTTAAGGTCAATGGAAAAATAAGTGACCTTTATACATGAGAACACATTAAAAAAATTTTTTTCAAAACACTGTGTAAAAGGTGACCACAAGAATCAGTGGGTCGAAACCTCCACTGGTGAACTATTAGTCCCCGAGTTTATCATCCAACCAATAGTTTGCGTTTCGCCGCTGACCTGCTTTATTATATATACATGTATATATATATATATTTCATTGAAATATACAGTTATTAAATAATGTAATTATTATTAAGACCAGAGTTTCCTCCCTTAAATCATAGGTGGCATTAGCCCATTTTGGCGATCGTATATGACCATTAATTTACTTGCTCCCACCGACTTTGGCATTGTTTTGTTTTTGAAATCTTTTGACTTTGATCGTATCTGATGAATAATTTAAACATATTTTATTGTCTAAATAATGACAAAAGGATCAGACACAAGTTTTTCAACTTAGTATCGTCTTCTCCATATACATACAATATGATAAGATTGTATCAGAGACACGTCGAAGATCACTGGGCAGCTATAAAAAAAAACCCAGCGATCTTCGAGGTGCCCCTCTATGCCTTATTATTGATAGAACTTCCGACTCCTGTGGTCACAGTCATAGAGTAAACACCGAAAGTCGCCTGCCGATTTGTTCAGATGATGAATGTTATTCCAGAAACGTGTCGTGGATAAATTAGAAGTATACGTTTGTATTACTGTTACCTGTGATGAACCTCTAGTGGAGCAGAAACGGCCTACCCTTCCGCAACACACGAGTTCACCCCCGGTTTTTAGTGGGGTTCGTGTTACTCGATCTTTAGTTTTATATGTACATGTATGTTTTGTAGATAGTTGTTTGTCCTTTTGTCCGTTTTCTTTTGGCCATTGCACGTTGTCTGTCCTTCTTCGATAAACGGATTCTGATTACCTCCCTTTGGTATCTTCAAGTACTTCTTATACCCCTTGTTCTCTCTTGAGATATCGTAAAATTCCATACTTTCAAAAAACAAAAGCATAATTAAAGATTATAATTGTTTTACCTTTTCTATGAATATTGTGACAAAATTTCCAAATAAGCCATATTCCTACTAGACTAAATATAATCAACTAAAACCCTCTATTGCAGTCGAATGCACAGTTGGACAGGGCAACAATTTACTGTTTTATGTAAACAAACATGTATTTAACAATACATTTTCTTTAATCCTTGGCATATCTTATCAAACGTCTCATAATACTGTAACATAGAGTGCATTTAAACAACTTCAAACTTATCAATAAAACTATAAAAATATTTGTATTTGATTAAATACAATGCATGTGTATTTCGTTTTTGATAGAGTACCTACTGCAGTTAAGACAGGGAAAATAATAATGTACTAATGTCACTATGTCGCATGCAACAAGTACAGTACACACGTCTATACAATGGTTATGAAAACTTTTAAGATTAATTTTATTGTTATAGAGTGCTTCGTAGTTACTTTTATTATGTTTATTTGTTTATATGTTTTTAACTATTAAAGTTTTATAATCTTTTAATTATCGTTTCATTTTTTACGAGGACGTTATGGTCGTGATCGTATGGTAACTGGATTTACAACTACATGTGCAATCGGTGCCTATCACCACGAAAGTTGTGAATTCGAATCCCGCTCATGGCGAGGTATACTTGATACAACATTATGTGATAAAGTTTGACAGTGACTTGCGGCAGGTCGGTGGTTTTCTCCGGGTACTCCGATTTCCTCCAACAATAAAACTGACCGCCACAATATAGCTGAAATATTTTTGAAAGTGGCGTTAAACACCATACACCACCACCCGCTTCAGCTTAAAATAAATGTTTATCCAGGTAATGTAAATTATTTGGTATGTCTCTTTTATTATACGATGTCAGATTTTAAATTTGTGATAAAGACGTAGAAGTCTAATATAGTGCACACGATGCATTTCTGGAGTAACCTTGATCTATATGTGAGGTTTTGCATTTTACTCACATGTGGAAAAACTTGCAAGACCGCATCATTTCACCCCGAGGAGAGGTTTGGGTCGATAAAACAAGCTTAAATAAGCGTAATAACAAAATTACCGAACTCCGAACAATCTTACAAAGGGAACGTCAAAACTCATAAGTATATAAACAGACAAAATCAGTCAACAACCGGAAAACTGTGAAAACCGTAATGACCCTGACTTGGTACAGGCATTTCTAAAGAAATGGTAGGTTGAATCAGATTTTAAAGCACCAAACCTTCCGCTTTCATTACGGCTCAAAGGTTCCGGCTGTCACTATAACAGTATTTATAACAATACTGGAACAAAATAGGTAAAATAGTTGTCAAAGCAGTACCAAGCCCAGTGAAGCAAATGTCAAAAACAATTTTACGTCACACATTGATAAAAAAAAATATGCACGTCAATTATGCACGATAACCTCAGATTTAATACACCGGTAAATAATGCAGACAGAAATCCCATTTGTATCTTCAAACTCTTCTTCCTACATGTATGGCAACACGGTGAAGACAAAAGTCGCCAAAATTGAGAGTTCGATTCCCGTTGTTGGCGAGGTGTATGTGATAAAGGTTTAAACTGTTTTTAAAAAGTTGGTGATTGTTTCGCATTGTACTCTGGCTTAATCCATCAATAATCTGACCATGACGATAAACTAAGCTATTGTGGAATGTGGCTTTAAATACCAAGAAGAAATAAAAATATATTCTCTTGACTATGAAATAGTATAAACTGAGTTCACCCCAGAATTTTCTGAGGGGAAAGTTTTGTTCAATATTAATTTTTTTGTGCAATGTTTTGTAGATCATTGTTTGTATATTGGCCATTGTATTGTCTGTTCTTCTTTGACTTACGACTTCTAATTACCCTTTTGATATCTTCAAACTTTTCTCAGCATAACAACGCTTTTATAATCATTATTACAACATCTTCAACTTGTTGTATGCGGTCAGTATTTGGTAGAAGTAATGAGTCGTCTGTGGTTCTGTATGATACTGACTCTCCAAAATAATCAGTTGTCAATCAATACTTATAATGGCTATACATTTGTAAAATCTATCGATTTCTGAAGTAGTGTCATCCCTTATAAGAAGAATCTTCTGACCATTGCATTGTCTGATTTTCTTCGATATACGGAATCTGATTAACTCTTTGATATCTTCAAACTCTTCTTACAGAATAACGTTGATACTGATATACTACGAACGTTAATACCGAAGAAAGGTTTGAAGATACCAAAGTGGTAATCAGAAGCCGTAATTAAAAGAACAGACAATACAATGACCAAAAGACAACAGTAATCTACACAGAAAAAAAGATTGAGGAAAACGACCCCCCCCAACCGGAAGTGTTCTGAAACTGTTAGAATCCATTGTCCCCCAATGCGCTAATATGAAATGACAACAAAGACAGCTCAAAATATTTGAAACTATTAAAAAGTGTAACAAAAACAGCTAAAAACAAGTGGATTAGTGGTTGTATTGCTTACAATAAATAATTGTATGATAATTTAACTTACATTCTGGCCATCTTACATACTATATAATATAACAAACGGAAGGAATATATTAATATAACAATACAACCAGTACAGGGGGTAAATCACTCATGATCATGAACTATTATATGTACATACATGTCATATTAGTAACGGGACTCGATTAATGGGGTGTTGTGATAGATCAAGGGTGTAAACATACATTGTTTTGTTAAATGAATAAACAAATAGTGTATACTACTTTTGTCTTTTTTCATATTAGGTGTTTTCATTAAATGTAATTATTTATACGAAGGTGTCATGGTCGTTATCGTATGGTAGTTGGATATCTATCTACCTAAACAATCAGTGTCTTACACTGCTCAAGTTGTAAGTTCGATTTCTGTACGGGGCATTTCCGATACAATTTCTATGCGGTATTAAGGTTGACTTACTACAGGTGCGTGGTTTCCTTAACCAAATAAATCTGACCGCCACGATATAACAAAGAAAATTTGAATATGTTAGGTAATGTGATGTGATGACAATAAAAAAAATATAGTTATACAGACAAGGTCAGAAGAAACGTTACCACACGTACCCGGTCGGACCATATGGTAAACATTTCTTATGTTGAGCAAAATGCAATATTGGATGCATGCTTCCAAGTCCTTTTTTATTTTTTTTATTTCCGCAGTGATTTGGTGGCCCGTTGGAAGGCAAGATTACCCGACCAAATATCTCCGTTTTTTCCCCAAGGTAGTCAAATCAACAGTGAATAAGCCCCTTCCATTGCAATCTTTTACCTACATGAATTATTGTCTCCATAATTGTTCTCGTCGTTAATTAAGCTGAAAGCTGCTCATTTGACAATTAATTGACAACCAATTATTTATAAAAACGTAGATATCAAATTTGGTGCGCACAACGCGTTTCTGGAATAACCTTTTTTCAGGTACACTTAAAACTATATTACTAGTATTTGAAAGCCAAATAATTTAAGTCAACATTTCCCTATGAAATTGATCAAAAATAAAACCAGTCTCCCTTATGCATAGGCGAATTTGGCTATCAATTTAGGACTTTTGTTTTACTTGCTCCCAAAGACTTTTAAATAATTTGGTTTTCCAATCTTTTGACTCTGAGCGTCCTTGATGAAGGTTATTTCAATACGTCCTTGATTTTAGTTAGTATATTAAATTAGATATCTACGTTTTTAATTCATAAATGGTTTATTCAAAGAAGTGTAATGTTTCTCGTCTTACAGTGTGTCACTTCATGAAAAATAATAGCTTAACCTATTAAATATATTCAGAAATTTAACTAAATATATCAAACAAATACCTCTTTAAATAAAATAATTGCATAATTATTCAAAAATATTACATAAGTCATGTGACCTTAATACACAATCCAATTAACTTTAAAGTCATAATCCTATTATTAAGGTTAATTATGGTAAATATACGAACGATAAATAACAAAAATTAAATTACTAAAACGTAAATATGTATTTCCTCTGGTTGAAAATTTAAATAGTAGATATACCTTAGAGAAAACCGAAAGGGCAATCAAGTATGGTCAATGCAGAGTCAACCCTAACATTGGGCACACATGACACAGGATGACGAAAAAACAAAAAAACAAAACAAAAAAGATGAGCAACACCGACACTACCAAAAAACCGGGGGTAAACCCAGGTGTTCCCGAAGGGCAAGTTTTACCAGTCAGTAAATTTTTACATTAAAAGTATTAACATAGGAAAAAAACCACTCACGTTGGTCAAACATAAAACAGAATAAGTAGGAGATGAAGTGCCACCACAGACATGATTGTAATAAAACAGAATAAGTAGGAGATGAAGTGCCACCACAGACATGATTGTAATAAAACAGAATAAGTAGGAGATGAAGTGCCACCACAGACATGATTGTAATAAAACAGAATAAGTAGGAGATGAAGTGCCACCACAGACATGATTGTAATAAAACAGAATAAGTAGGAGATGAAGTGTCACCACAGACATGATTGTAATAAAACAGAATAAGTAGGAGATGAAGTGCCACCACAGACATGATTGTAATAAAACAGAATAAGTAGGAGATGAAGTGCCACCACAGACATGATTGTAATAAAACAGAATAAGTAGGAGATGAAGTGCCACCAGACATGATTGTAATAAAACAGAATAAGTAGGAGATGAAGTGCCACCACAGACATGATTGTAATTAAACAGAATAAGTAGGAGATGAAGTGCCACCACAGACATGATTGTAATAAAACAGAATAAGTAGATGAAGTGCCACCACAGACATGATTGTAATAAAACAGAATAAGTAGGAGATGAAGTGCCACCACAGACATGATTGTAGTGATAGAACAGGCGATAATGTCATGTAATGTACATATATTAATACCGACATGTGACTTAATAATTTAATTTGATGTGAATACTACAATCTGATTGGCTGATCTGCCTGGAGCAACATTGGTAATACTTGATAACCTGGGTTGGAATTGTGAAGTTGCCAACAACAAATTCAAATAGTCCCATGACATAATCCTAATTAAAATCAAGGAATCATTAAATCGTGTTGTAAATGTTAAATTACAAGGAATATGTTCAATTTTTTAACAGGTTATAACCTGGTTTGGAACAGATTACGCTTTTCATAAACTGCCCAAAACCAGGTTATATTGTATAACCCGTTAAAAAATTGAACATACTCCTTAAATGATTCTAGTAGTACAACAACCAGTATACTTCTTTTGTTTATCAGTTTAAACAGGACATTATACACATGTTTTAGACAATGACAGCCATCTGCCTTGCACAATTAAAACAAAATTAGAAATCATTGAAGAGAACCTCACTTACATCATTTGTAGAGAAGTGTTCTTTAAGTTATGACCAAAATCAACATTCAAATACAAAAAAATGTATTTTGAAATTCAATTAATCCATATTACAGCCATTGACCTTCTAGTTCAATAAATGTATGGTTGCTTTGCTCTTTTCCCCCCAAAAAAGATAGGTCTGAGAGTCTTCCAGGATATTTCCCAAAGATTGAATTCAAATACTATGAATATCCCAAACACCATTTGTGGGCCGTCGTGGCCGTGATCGTATGGTAGTTGGATTTACAACTACCTAAGCAATCAGTGCCTATCACCACTGATGTTGTGAGTTTGAATCTCGGTCAGGGCGAGGTGACCTGCAACAGCTCGGTGGTTTTCTCTGGGCCCTTCTGTTTCCTCCACCAATAAAACTAACCGCCACGATGTAACTGAAATATTGTTGAAAGTGGCATTAAACACCATCAAACAAACACCATTTGTAAAGTTACAAATCATTTCAACTTGTAGTTTTAGTGGAGAAGACTTAGCAAAAAAATCAGAGGAAGAATTGTTCATGGTGGCCATATTTTTTGCCAGATTAAGACAAAATGAAGAATTTTTGTTGAGGACATACCTTCCAACCATCATTCCTGTAAAGTTTGTTCTACCGGTACAGTACATGTAGTTTCATAGATTTGTTTTGCATATATATTGGCCAATCAGAAACAAGAATTGCCTGTGGTGGCCATGTTTTTTGCTTGATAATAATAAAATGATGCATTTTTGCAAAGAACTTTTGAAACATCATGGCTTCAAAATTTTGACCCCATAATATCTGAAAAATGGTAGGAACCATACACAATCTGTTGGCATATTACATAATGCAAATATTAAAAGGAACATTAAGAAAACAATTCATCAAATTTGGTTGAAAAATAAATGGTCCTCATACAAAAAACAAAATACAATTTTTTTCTGCAGATCTTTTGTTTTCGTGATATTTGTCCATCTGATTTGAATTCATGAAATTGGTAAGAAATCTGCTCCGCTTAAAACATCTAAACATATTGCCTGGTGTCGCAAATTGTCAAAAAATATTTTTATGTTCACAGTTTTCTGTACTTCAACTTCACTGTCAACACTTCATTATTTAAAATAAATGAGGTTTGGCTAGGTTAGAGTTTATGGTGTTTAACGCCACTTTCAACAATATTTCAGCTATATCGTGGTGGTCAGTTTTATTGGTGGAGGACACCGGAGTACCCAGCGAAAACCACAGACCTGTCGCAAGTCATTGACAATCTATTTAAATGAGGCACAAATAAATAAGAACTTTGCCTATTATGAATTCTAGTACATGAACTTGTTTATATTTTTATTTTTTGACAGTTTCTACAAAAACTTTACACAACAGTTACCACTACAGAACACTGTCAATTAATTTAACTTATAACTGGTGAAATAATCTTAAATAGACAACATTTCTGATATCTTTGTTGTAATTACAGCAATGAATGGATTGTCAATACGTTGGTTTAGCGTAACAGTCTGTTATATTCTACCAAAACTTGTTACGAACCCATCACCTATGTATTCTAAATTACTATCTATGCAAAGAGCCTTCCTGCACCTAATTTAAATTTTCTTGGATTAGACCTTAAACAGACATTCACAACATGGTGATATCATTGTTGTAAAGTGAGCAAGTATTTGTTAATACATCAGTTCAGTGTAACAGTCTGTTATATTTGGCCATTAGTTTTTCCTTTGTACTGCATCCCATATGCTCTGTCTGTCAACATCTTAAATAGACAACATGTCTAATATTTGTGTTGTAAAATAATCAATTAATTGTAAATACATCGGTTCAGTGTAACAGTCGATTATATTCAGCCATTAGTTGTGACTTTTTTACGGCATCCCATGTTCTTGCAGCATAATGAAACCTGAAATTAACAAAAGTAAAAAAATAATATTATGTATTAGTGATAAAGATATCATTTTTATTCTATACCAGAAAGAAAGGAAAAAAAAAAAAATGATATGGAATTATTGATACATTTTTTTTGGTATATAATTTCAAATTTTTTTTAATACTGTGCTTTTATCAATTTTTTTTACATGAATTTTCATTAATGACAAGTAAAATAATGGTTGGATGAGAAGTGGCATGTTGTCAATTGATAACTGTTTTATATCCCAGAGATGTTTTGATAGACTTACCCATGTACATAATTATGACATAATAATAATTATGATTTCAGTAATAAAAGTTGTTTGTTACCTGGTTATTAGTGAAAAACATTTCATACAATAAATTCACTTATTCGAGGTAATTTATATATTTGATATTTGTTGTCCCACGAACTTAACGAAAATAAAGAAGGTCACTTGGTTTACCGTATATAAAACCTACCAGTTTTTCTCAGACAGGATGGCATGTGTTAACTGTTCTCGTGGCATATAATAGATCTGTTGTCGTAGTGAGTTGATTAAGTTTTCATAACTAGGATATCCTCTATAGTCAGGTAACAAGGTTGACACAACATCTGTGAAGAGTCGTAAGATTTAGACAAGTTATTCCACTGATATAAACAAATGGTAGACAATAGATCTAATAAAATGTAAAGAGAGTTATGACGATACTAAAGAGGTAATCAAATACAGTAAATCAAAGAAGGACGGACAAAGGAAAAATAGACTAGAAAAATAGTCATTGTCAGTTTGAGCCGTAATGAAAGCAGGAGGTTTGGCACATTAAAATCTGATTCAACCCACCATTTCTTTAGAAATGCCTGTACCAAGTCAGGGTCATTACGGTTTTCACAGTTTTCCGGTTGTTGACTGATTTTGTCATTTATATACTTATGAGTTTTGACTTTCCCTTTGTAAGATTGTTCAGAGTTTGGTAATTTTGTTATTACCCTTTGATCAAATGAAAAATATCTCGAGCAAATTAAGTTTTCCAAAAAATTGTAAGAGTTTGTGTGAATGATGAATGAAAGTGTTTATAATTACCGGTATTCTATATAATATGTCTGAAATCAATATTAGCTTATCAAAATGTAAAACCCATGTAGTCACAAAATTTGTTATCTTGAAAACCCTTTTACCACCCTAGTCAAGTGGTGTTGAATGGGAACTGTAAAATCCTGACTACAAAAAAAAATTAAATTAAAAACTCTGAGAAAGAAAACATTATTTACCTTCTGTTTTAATATCATCCATATTTGGTAACAAGAACAGGTTAACATCTAAATTCACTGTTTTCTCATTCAATCCAGGAAGTAGTTTACCATCAGCCATTGTTACTCCTTCTATTTAAAAAATAATAAGGAAAAATATCAATCAAAATTCTTGAAGTATATTTTATCAAAAATCTGCTCACTTTCAGAAATATAAGATTTATGTAATTAAAAGGAGAAAATGTAAAAATCAGAGGTTATTTCAAGAACATTAATAACAAAGTACATGGAATACATGTAAATATCAAAGTGATTGTTGCTTAACACTAAAGTAAGCAATTTTTTCAGCTGCATCCTGGCTAAAACAATTTAATCTTTGATGAAATGATGAAGATCGACACGTTGAGTTGGATTCTTATAGTGCTAGCTAATTGATACAAGAGTCCACATGTTGCTCTACATAAACACTTAATGCTGAATCAGAGTCAACCAGTCTTTGCTCATACTCCTAAATTCTGAGTGCTTAGCAGAGAAGTAGAAAATACCATTGTTATAGTCTTTGGTTGAAAAATTCAGAGTAACTTGAAATAAAATTTTGGTCCGTTTGTAGTAGCTTGCAGCTTAAATCATTCTGGATACCTCAAAAAATCAAAGTTTCAAAGTAAAATCTTTGATGCCTTAAGCTTTGACTTTGACACAACAGGAAATGATTGTATTGATAAACATGCTAAAATCAATAAGATCTATTCACAGTCCTTGAAATAAAAATTTGAATTTACTGGCCCAAATCAAATTCTTGAATTTATTTTTATATACATGTAGTTCTAAATAAAAACTGAAAAATTAACTGGTCTGAACAAAATTTTACTGGTCTTGGACCCGAGGACCATATTCATACTATTAAAGGTATAATACCCGATATATTTAATTTTGATGTATCAAACGCCTTCTTTAATGTATACTGCATGCTCTTATAACTCGCAATACTAAAATCATCTCTGTAAGCCTTGTTAAGAATGAACACTACAAAAAAAAAAAAAAAACATAATTTGTACATATCAAAATTAGTTTCAGTGTATAGTAGTCCCCCTTTAATAAGGCCCCTCTCAACAAAGGCAATCTCTCTTATCAGGCCAGATTTCAGATGCACTGAGATAGTAAAATACTACTATTAGAAGAGTTTGAAGATAATCAGAATCCGTATATCGAAGAACAGACAACACAATGGCCAAAAGAAAAAATACAAAAGGACAAACAACGATCCACAAAACATACACATAAAACTAAAAATTAAGTAACACGAACCCCACTAAAAACTGGGGGTGAACTCAGGTGCTCCCCATTATGAGAATCCACCACTCCTACAAGGCCACTTATTCATTACAGAAGGGGTGATGCTATAAGAGGAGGACTATTGTACCTCTATTAATAGACCAATGGAAGGGGTGTGTGCTATACATGTACATCAATGCATACTAGTGAGTGAGTTAGTGAGTGTTGTTAAACATCAAGTGAACAATTTTTAGCTCTATCATGACAATAACAAGTTGTATTTTACAGATATAATGATGATGTCCACTTTGTACTAGATCAACATGCCTACAGTACAGTCAAAGACATACCATGATAAATCACTGTGATAGACGTATCACTCTTCTTAGTGATACTGATATATTTTTTGCTCTGTTTAATTCATTTCCTTACTTTCTTGTGCCTTTTGGGTGATAGCAACTAACACCCTCAATAGAAAAGAAATTTTGAAGATATATTAAACAGAACAAAAGATATATCAGTATCACTAAGATGAGTGATACGTCTATCACAGTGATTTGTCATGGTATGTCTCTGACTGTACTGTAGTGGACACTTATATAGCGCTATCTCACTGAAATAACAGTCTGTGGGAGAAATGTTGTTTCACCCAGACACGATTATTCTGATTCTGAGCCAACTAGTCTTTGTTCTTATTCCTTAATGCTAATAGTCTCTGGTTTGACCCGACCAGGTGACAAACCCATGGTCTACCACACTAGAGGTAAGCATGTTAACCATACCATTACACCACAGATGCGGTTTGGAAAGAGTTTGTGCTACACATGTATAAAACAATGCATACTATACACAGTCTTCTAGTTTATTCGATGTTTAGTTTACGCAGGTTTCACTCTACCATGGTTTTATTATACAAGTACTGTAATATTTGCCTACCAACATTAGGGAAATAATCAGCATTTTCTTCTTGACCTTGAGAGCTATCATGACTAGTAGATGGGGTTGAAGGCTTCAACATTTCTGATGTCTGTAAAAATCTAAAACAACAAATTGTAAAAGCAACAGAGATGCAGAAACATTCTATCATTAAAATCATTTTTGAAAATTTCCAGTTTATAAAACAATTTGACCAAGCAAGTCATTCTTGATATTTAGTTTGTGCACAAATTTGATTTGAATCTTCTAAAACTTGATACATAAAAGGGGGCCGTTGTGGTAGTGATGGAATGGTAATTGGATTTACAACTACCTGTGCAATCAGTGTCTATCACCACTAAAGTTGTGAGTTCGAACCCCATTCATGGCGAGGTGTACTCGATACAACATTATGTGATAAAGTTTGTCAGTGACTTGCGACAATGTCGGTGGTTTTCTCTGGGTACTCCGGTTTATTCCACCAATAAAACTGACCACTATGATATAACTGAAATATTGTTGAAAGTGGCATTAAACACCATAAACCAAACCTAAACCGATACATAAAACTTTAGTGATTGATTGAAAGATTGTTAGTTGCAAAACGTCCAATGGCTAGATTTGATGTTATTTTGTTTTAATGCATTGATATGTCTATCAGTTAATAAGAAAGGAAATGAATGTAAATGAACATGAGAGTCTATACAACATTACATGTAGGCATGAAGTAAAGTAAAGAAACAGCCATTTTATTGCTGTTCTACATTTCAGTCAAAGGTCTATTTTTTTTTACATAATTTATCAAATTTACCTCAATAAACTGGTATCTGTAAACCAGTCTTGTACAACAATGATAATATGACATACTGTCATCAGAAAAGCTGTCTGCTGTAGTGCCTAAAACAGAAAAATATTTTTTACTTTGTATGATATCTCCCATAGAAATTCTTGAGTAACATTTTATCTGAAAGATATGGCCATTCATAATACATTTAGCTTTATTGTACTATTGTAGAAGGTGTGTTTGGTTAATTCAAAGAGCATTTTTGGTCTAATCTGTCAGTGTTTGTTGTTTGGTACTATGTTCATTTGCATCCATATCCTTTCTTCCTAAATGACTTTTACCAGTAATCGAGTTGAACCTTGTTATCTCAAAGTGAGTCAAAACTCGGAATGAGTGAGTGAGTTATCATTGATAAAAGCTAAGCAATCAATTTTTCAGCTATATCATGGCAATAATTTCTGAGATGATGATGTTTGCTTTGTACTAGACTAACACACTTAGTACAGATTTTGTATAGAGTAAGCTCACTGAAACAATAGTAAGAGGATAGATATATCACTCCACTTGGGACACATTATTATGTTTCCAATCCAACCAAGTTTTTGCATACTCCATACTGCTCTGACGAGAAGAAACAATTTATCTAATTGGAGCTTAACCCACAATCTTCTACACATATTACTTTGACAAAATGAAGTCTTACTGTAATTTGTTATTAGATATTATTTTAGATACTTGACTTACCTGAACTTCCATGTAATTTTCTACTGTTGTAAATTCTGTTGAAACCTTCTTGTCATTTTTTATAAACTGTTCTAGTACAGATGCACTCAAAATTGGCTGAAAAATATTACAGAATCATTCATTGTTTAACCATATTATATTATCTGTCAAGTCGTATTTAAGTCAGTTGTGAGTTGAAAAGTCAGAAAAATAGCTAGTAAAAATTGGACATACAGTAGTCCCCCTCACATAAAGCCACTCCTGCAATGAAAATGTGGCCTTATAAGAGGGGTGTCCTCTCTTGAGGGGCAACAATTTAGTAATATTTCATTATCTGAGTGCATCAGAAATCTGGCCTGATTAGAGTCATATGGTGTCCTTATAAGATAGGTCTACTGTAAAGAGTAATGCTTTCACACTTCACAAAAAGGAAGGTCTCACAGCATGTTATGTTATCTAAACTTTTGTTATTACTATGAAGAGGAAGTTTGAATAGTGATGGTCAATAAATAATTCTGCTAATATCAACAAAACGAACAATTACCTCACAATTAAAATCACTGAATGTAAAAATAGACCATGACATATGTTGATGGAAATCTAGGTCCTGACTTGGGACAGACACAAACATGTGGTGCAAGTTAAATTGGTTAATAAGAATTCCAACCCATCCTGTCTTGTTAAATGCTTTGTTTTATCTATTTGTTTGTTATCTTGTGCTTATTTAAGGAATATTTTCAATTTTTGTACAGGTTATACAATATAACCTGGTTTGGTGAAGTTTATGAAAAGTGCAAACTTTTCCAAACTTGGTTATTTAAGGATTGATCACAATTTTTGTTCGGTTCATGAAGAAATAACCTCAATCAGGTCGTACACATAATTTCGATCAATCCTTATAAATTAATTCAAACTTTTTTTGTTGTTATGATATTGAAAAATATATTTATTTTTTCAAAATAAGGCAAATAATCGGAGATAAATTTAAATAACCACAAAAGTGCCTCATTTAAAAAAAAATCACCTGATGACAACGGCACGCGATGCCTTGAGAACGACGTCTATTTTTAGATTCCATTCATTGACAAATAACCTCAACTTTTTAAACCCATCAAAACACGTATAAAATGACATGTGACTCTAAAATTAATTTATACAAGTATAACCTGTTCAAAAATTGAAAATATTCCTTATATTTATAATTTAATTTTTACACCAAAATTTAACAACTCCTCGATTTTAATTTCGATTATTTCATGGGACTATTTGAATTTTTCTGTAGTGAATGAATATGTTGGTGACGTCACAATACCAACCCAGGTTACCAAGTATAACCAATGTTGCTCCAGATAGATCAGCCAATCAGATTGCAGCATTCACATCAAATTAAATTATATTCTGATAGTTCAAATTATCCATGACTAACATGTTTGGAGAATGCCATGCTCCAGGCACATTAAAGATTTGTAGATTTTGAAAAACAGTAGCTGCATTGTAATAATAGTAGTTGTATTATAATAAGGTTGAGTCAATCTTTTGTGTCAGTGCCTGAAATGGACGGTCGCCCAGTCGCCAAATGCGACTAATATCTTATTCGGGCGACCAAAAGCTGCTCCAAATTAGGTAGTCACTGGCCCAACAAAAAACGTCTGGGCGATTGCCTAAAAGACCGTTAAAAATTGTTGTTTTACCAAAACCAGACATAAACTAACTTCAACGGTAGATAACTCTTCTGTTCTAGTCGAAAACGGTTTGTTATGAGCACAGCGATTGGTCCAAATACATTTTTGTAGCCAATGAATACACAGCTAATGTAATTTACTGTTCTCCCCAATTATTTATTTTTATCGAGCCAATTAATACACGTTTCCTACACGTTTTCATGTAATACACAAGTATTCACTAAATATTAGAAAAGAAACATGTTTTTTTGTTTCTTTATGATTTAATTATTAAAATTGTTAACTTTCACACGGACGAAGTGGAAAGTTGTGAACAATAAAGAGAATTCTGTCAACTTATAATGTTTGCGATCTGGTATCTTCCACGGTTCGGAAATTTATTCATTCAATCTGCTGCAAAATGTACATGTACGAATTTCATTTTACAGAAATCGGAAACCTTTCTGTGTCAATCCTTAGGTAATCATTGAAAAACTTTTCCCCAACAACGGAGAGAAAATCGTTGACAGTAATGTCAAACTACGGAAACGATCTGGCCTGTCATTTCTTTTAAACTTTTCATAGTTCATCTCTATACGTACACGGCTACATTTTAATGACAATTGGGAGTGTTTTCTTTTTTGGAACCAGAACTTTTGTTTACAAATTAAAAAATAACAGGAAAAGTTAACAGTTGTTTATATAACAGAAAATGACAGCAATGTTTGTTATTTCAACAAAGTGAGATACTTGTTTGGAACGAATAACCAACTGACATTACCCCGAACTGAGAGGTTATTTTACTTTAAAATCACTTCTTCATGGTGGATTGAAACAAGTGATGTCACTCTTCACTTTGGGGAGTACAAGAGCAGTCCTTGTAGTGGCATTAGCCTACTCTTTTCCGGATGTCTTTAATGTGATCATGGCATTGATCTCCCCTTACACAAACCAGCCTTTTATTGTCCCCATCCGACGGACTAGCATCGCTTCTTGAGAGCACCCTAGCCAATGGCGTCAAGGTTGTCGAAAAGGTTATAACAAGTAAATTCAGGTTTCATTTGATAGCAATATATGCATTGGGGTGTTTTCGCAATTTCAGCTGCACACCCGTTACTGTACAAAATTACCTTGAAGAGCCCCAACCCCTGTGAGACTAGTGAAAGAATGAATTTTAATGTTATTGATAAAAAAAACAATTAACCTGAAAACTGTTTATATATTGATATCTGATGTCTTTTTTTCATAAAAAAAATGTGACAAAATTTATGGGCCACCATTATGCCATTTGGGCCAGTGACTCTAATATGTTACTGGCCCAAACAAATTTTTTCGGACCAACGCCTTTGGCTGGCCATCATTTCAGGCACTGTGTGTACATATAATATTTTTGTAATTTATATGTCTTCACAAACAACCATTTTATATTTAAAAACCTGTAGTTTTGATTGCAGCTTATTTTTAGAATTCAACGCCAGGAGTAACAGACAGTATGATTTTATTAAAGATCTTGTTGTAGTGGTGCAAAACAAGATTGTCTATTATCATAAGTATCAATACCTGTGTGTCGAGAAATATGATCCTTTGTCCTGTAACATACATATCAATACCATCAGTTAAATGAACACAAGATTCCTGACATTCTCTATTCTGTGGGGTAAAAATATAACTCCTGAAACATACATATCAATACCATCAGTTAAATGAACACAAGATTCCTGACATTCTCTATTCTGTGGGGTAAAAATATAACTCCTGAAACATTAAATATGACAATACATATATTTTACCAAAACAAATTGATCTATTCAAAAATACATAAGTAAATTTCTGAAATTTTGTATATTGCCAAACATGCATAATCATTATAACCCATATCTAAAAGAAAATTTTAATTGCTGTCATATTAGATAATGAAATATTACCTGTTAGAATCTTCAGGTGAGTTTCCCGCCAGTAAGGATAAAATTGTGGACTTGCCTACCCCTTGTCCACCTATCACACCAACCACTAGAAAATCTGTCTGATCTACTAACATCTGTAAATCAACAAATCAAATTAATGAATTAACAAAACAATAAAATAAAAATACAGTGAAATTTATCTAAACCGAATCCTGAATAAACCAGAACCCTATATAAACCAAACTTTAAATAAATTCTGAATGTAGGAAATCTTTGTTAATTTAACCTGTATATATCAAACATCTGTCTATTCCTAACACAAAAGTTGGTCCCAAGAAGGTTTGGTTTAGACTGGTTTCACTGTATCATTACTTTATAATTTTGAAATCTGTTAGTATCAAAGAGGCTTATATTTGTGCATTTTTTTTTTTATTTGTAAGGGATCATATTGTTATATGATTTCAGACTCTTTTTTAACTTAAAAATAATAAATACTACCTGGTAACTTTCTAGACATCAATGGTAAATGAAATATATTTAGCTGTGCTGATAACGTTTGCCATAATAAGTTGAATTTTACGTGTAGACAGGCACGAGAATCAGATAAATATAGGATAATGGCAGTTATGAAGGTTGCTGATAATACATTGCTGCTAGTCGGAAAGGAGGAGCTGCAATACTAGTGATCATGTATGTCAAGGTAAGCTTTTGAATTGCTTAGACATTACTGGAATTTACCCAATAAATGAAATCTTACTTCAAAATGGCTAAGCTAGATAATCCTGTTTTTCTAATTATTAACAAAATCTAAATTATACTAGTACAATATCTACCTCCATTCCACTTTCAATCCAATTCTGATTATCATCTACCAATTTAACTGGGCGGATCATCTCCAAAGGAAGGGCCAATCTGCTCTGATAGGAGCCTTAAATAATAAAAAATAAAATATATAAGTGTGTAATCTAAGATTGTCTTCTTATCTCCTACTTGCATGTTTAGTGGTTTTTGCTAATTCAATCAAACTATGAAATTTAGTGCTCGATGAAAGGCATTTGCAAGAATATCAACTTCTTCACCTTGGTTTCAATGAAATCGCTCAATTTCTGTCAAAAAGCGAAGTTTTAGTCGCCCTGTCAGTCTTTTCAAGTCCGTATTTTTTTCACCAATAATCATACTTTTCCCTCAATATTCACATAAAAGGAGCTCCCATGTTCCTGAAATTTGACCCATACAGAATTTGATGTTCAATATTGTATTCCAAACTCATTAATTGCATCCTTTTTAAGATCATTGTGCAGCACGTTCATTTTGTGAAAGGTAGGGGAACATGCAGTTAGTGGGGAAAGAAACGTTAAAATTTGGATCGATTTTCGGAAGTCTCCCAGCTTTTCCCTCACTTCGCCCTAAAGTCAAGAGAGAGCGAAGTCAAATCGCCCTGTTTTTACTAAAGTGTGGTGAGCCCTGCAACTAACATCTCATTTTCTGTCAAATCCACAAAATTTTACAACAAAATTAAATGAAACTACAGTAAACATGGTAAACAATTATCTCCACATGTGTGCTCTGCTTCACAGGTGACACACAAAAACTAGAGGCTCCCAGGAGCCTGTATAGCTCACCTGGGTATAATAACAACATCAGTCAATAAAACTTGATAACTTCGGTAAAAAAAATTAACAATTGTAGCCTTCGTCATTTTTATAAATTTGATGAAAAAAGGGCAAGAACTCCAAGATGGGTAATCAGATTTACTTCAAAATTGCAGGTAAAAAAAAAAATTGATCGAAGGGTCGAATCGCCAAACACATTTTTGGAAGAGAACCATCCAATGACTATTTCATCAAAATTTTGTTCTTATTGAGCAAATGGTTTCAGACAAAAAGATTTTTATGGGAATTTCCCATAGGGTCCTATGTTAAATTAAGTTTGGCTGTGGCGGCCATCTTGGTCGGTGTTCTGAAATGCTGGACACAATTTTGGAAGAGGACCACCCAAGAATCATTTCAGCAAAGTTTGGTTGAGATTGGCTCTGTAGTTTCAGAGAAGAAGATTTTTTTAATTTCATCCCCCCTTTTTTTCTAATTTGCATAATCGGTCAAACTCGGTAAAAGTTCAAAGTTCATAAAAAATCCCGTAATATATGTTAAAAAGCTCATCATTATGCTTATACAGTTCAAATTTGGGCACTTTCTGGCTTAAAATAGAGCAGTTTTGGCCATTTGAGGAAATTTCTATTTTTAGTAATGGTGGCCATCTTGGATACAGTACGGCGCTGACGGACACAATTTTGAAAGGGGACCACCTAAGGATCATTTCAGCAAAGTTTGGTTGAGATTGGCTCAATAGTTTCAGAGAAGATTTTTTTTATAATTTCATCCCCCCTTTTTTCTAATTTGCATAATCGGTTAAAATCAGTAAAAGTTCAAAGTTCTTTAAAAATCCCGTAATATATGTTAAAAAGCTCATCATTATGCTTATACAGTTCAAATTTGGGCACTTTCTGGCTTAAAATAGAGCAGTTTTGGCCATTTGAAGAAATTTCTATTTTTAGTAATGGTGGCCATCTTGGATACAGGACGACGCTGACGGACACAATTTTGAAAGGGGACTACCTAAGGATCATTTCAGCAAAGTTTGGTTGAGATTGGCTCTGTAGTTTCAGAGGAGAAGATTTTTTTTTTAATTTCATCCCCCCTTTTTTCTAATTTGCATAATCGGTCAAAATCGGCAAAATTTCAAAGTTCATAAAAAATCCCGTAATATATGTTAAAAAGCTCATCATTATGCTTATACAGTTCATATTTTGGCACTTTCTGGCTTAAAATAGAGCAGTTTTGGCCATTTGAAGAAATTTCTATTTTTAGTAATGGCGGCCATCTTGGATACAGGACGGCGCTGACGGACACAATTTTGAAAGGGGACCACCTAAGGATCATTTCAGCAAAGTTTGGTTGAGATTGGCTCAGTAGTTTCAGAGGAGAAGAATTTTTTTTTAATTTCATCCCCCCTTTTTTCTAATTTGCATAATCGGTCAAAATCGGCAAAATTTCAAAGTTCATAAAAAATCCCGTAATATATGTTAAAAAGCTCATCATTATGCTTATACAGTTCAAATTTGAGCACTTTCTGGCTTAAAATAGAGCAGTTTTGGCCATTTGAAGAAATTTCTATTTTTAGTAATGGCGGCCATCTTGGATACAGGACGGCGCTGACGGACACAATTTTGAAAGGGGACCACCTAAGGATCATTTCAGCAAAGTTTGGTTGAAATTGGCTCAGTAGTTTCAGAGGAGAAGTTTTTTTTTAATTTCATCCCCCCTTTTTTTTAATTTCATAATCGGTCAAAATCGGTAAAAGTTCAAAGTTCATAAAAAATCCCGTAATATATGTTAAAAAGCTCATCATTATGCTTATACAGTTCAAATTTGGGCACTTTCTGGCTTAAAATAGAGCAGTTTTGGCCATTTGAAGAAATTTCTATTTTTAGTAATGGCGGCCATCTTGGATACTGGACGGCGCTGACGGACACAATTTTGAAAGGGGACCACCTAAGGATCATTTCAGCAAAGTTTGGTTGAGATTGGCTCAGTAGTTTCAGAGGAGAAGAATTTTTTTTTAATTTCATCCCCCCTTTTTTCTAATTTGCATAATCGGTCAAAATCGGCAAAATTTCAAAGTTCATAAAAAATCCCGTAATATATGTTAAAAAGCTCATCATTGTGCTTATACAGTTCAAATTTTGGCACTTTCTGGCTTAAAATAGAGCAGTTTTGGCCATTTGAAGAAATTTCTATTTTTAGTAATGGTGGCCATCTTGGATACAGTACGGCGCTGACGGACACAATTTTGAAAGGGGACCACCTAAGGATCATTTCAGCAAAGTTTGGTTGAGATTGGCTCAATAGTTTCAGAGAAGATTTTTTTTATAATTTCATCCCCCCTTTTTTCTAATTTGCATAATCGGTTAAAATCAGTAAAAGTTCAAAGTTCTTTAAAAATCCCGTAATATATGTTAAAAAGCTCATCATTATGCTTATACAGTTCAAATTTGGGCACTTTCTGGCTTAAAATAGAGCAGTTTTGGCCATTTGAAGAAATTTCTATTTTTAGTAATGGTGGCCATCTTGGATACAGGACGACGCTGACGGACACAATTTTGAAAGGGGACTACCTAAGGATCATTTCAGCAAAGTTTGGTTGAGATTGGCTCTGTAGTTTCAGAGGAGAAGATTTTTTTTTTAATTTCATCCCCCCTTTTTTCTAATTTGCATAATCGGTCAAAATCGGCAAAATTTCAAAGTTCATAAAAAATCCCGTAATATATGTTAAAAAGCTCATCATTGTGCTTATACAGTTCAAATTTTGGCACTTTCTGGCTTAAAATAGAGCAGTTTTGGCCATTTGAAGAAATTTCTATTTTTAGTAATGGCAGCCATCTTGGATACAGGACGGCGCTGACGGACACAATTTTAAAAGGGGACCACCTAAGGATCATTTCAGCAAAGTTTGGTTGAAATTGGCTCTGTAGTTTCAGAGGAGAAGATTTTTTTTTTAAATTCATCCCCCCTTTTTTTCAATTTCATAATCGGTCAAAATCGGTAAAAGTTCAAAGTTCATAAAAAATCCCGTAATATATGTTAAAAAGCTCATCATTATGCTTATACAGTTCAAATTTGGGCACTTTCTGGCTTAAAATAGAGCAGTTTTGACCATTTGAAGAAATTTCTATTTTTAGTAATGGCGGCCATCTTGGATAAAGGACGGCGCTGACGGACACAATTTTGAAAGGGGACCACCTAAGGATCATTTCAGCAAAGTTTGGTTGAGATTGGTTCATTAGTTTCAGAGGAGAAGATTTTTTTTTAATTTCATCCCCCCTTTTTTCTAATTTGCATAATCGGTCAAAATGGGTAATGGGATTTACTTCAAAATTGCAGGGTAGGTAGATCTTGATATGCTGCACATTTTTGCAATAAACTTAACATCTATCTCTAAATAGTTTTTGAAATATAAGACGAAAAGTATTAAAATGAAAAAAAAAAATTGATGAAAAAAGGGCAATAACTCCAAGATGGGTAATCAAATTTACTTCAAAATTGCAGGGTAGGTAGATCTTGACATGCTGAGCATGTTTGCAGTTTCAACTTACCATCTGTCTGTTATAGTTTTTGAAATAAAGGACGAAAAGTATTAAAATTTTGAAAATTTGATGAAAAAAGGGAAATAACTCCAAAATGAGTATTGGGATTTACTTCAAAATTGCAGGGTATGTAGATCTTGATATGCCGCACAGTTTTGCAATTTAAAGTTAACCTTTATCTCTTATAGTTTTTGAAATATAAGACGAAAAGCATTAAAATTTTACAAATTTGATGAAAAAAGGGCAATAACTCCAAGATGGGTAATCAGATTTACTTCAAAATTGCAGGGTAGGTAGATCTTGATGTGCTGATCATTTTTACCCCATGTCAGATTTTTGATATTACTAACGGTTTTTGAGTTATTACCAAAAACCTGCAATTTTACCATATGTTCTATTTTTAGTAACAGCGGCCATGTTGGTTGGTGCACGGCATCACCAGACACAATTTTGAAACTAGATACCCTAGTAATAATTCAAACCAAGTTTGGTTTCCATTGGTCTAGTACTTTCAGAGGAGAAGATTTTTGAAAAAGTTTACGACGTACGACGGACGACGGACGACGGACGGACGACGACGACGGACGCCAAGTGATGAGAATAGCTCACATGACCCTTTGGGTCAGGTGAGCTAAAAATTGATCGAAGGGTCGAACCGCCAGACACATTTTTGGAAGAGAACCATTCAATGACTATTTCATCAAAATTTTGTTCTTATTGAGCAAATGGTTTCAGACAAAAAGATTTTTATGGGAATTTCCCATAGGGTCCTATGTTAAATTAAGTTCGGCTGTGGTGGCCATCTTGGTCGGTGTTCTGAAATGCTGGACACAATTTTGGAAGAGGACCACCCAAGAATCATTTCAGCAAAGTTTGGTTGAGATTGGCTCTGTAGTTTCAGAGAAGAAGATTTTTTTAATTTCATCCCCCCTTTTTTCTAATTTGCATAATCGGTCAAACTCGGTAAAAGTTCAAAGTTCATAAAAAATCCCGTAATATATGTTAAAAAGCTCATCATTATGCTTATACAGTTCAAATTTGGGCACTTTCTGGCTTAAAATAGAGCAGTTTTGGCCATTTGAAGAAATTTCTATTTTTAGTAATGGTGGCCATCTTGGATACAGGACGGCGCTGACGGACACAATTTTGAAAGGGGACCACCTAAGGATCATTTCAGCAAAGTTTGGTTGAGATTGACTCAGTAGTTTCAGAGGAGAAGATTTTTTTTTAATTCCATCCCCCCTTTTTCTAATTTGCATAATCGGTCAAAATCAGTAAAAGTTCAAAGTTCATAAAAAATCCGTAATATATGTTAAAAAGATCATCATTATGCTTATACAGTTCAAATTTGAGCACTTTCTGGCTTAAAATAGAGCAGTTTTGGCCATTTGAAGAAATTTCTATTTTTAATAATGGTGGCCATCTTGGATATAGGACGGCGCTGACGGACACAATTTTAAAAGGGGACCACCTAAGGATCATCTCAGCAAAGTTTGGTTGAAATTGGCTCAGTAGTTTCAGAGGAGAAGATTTTTTTTTAATTTCATCCCCCCTTTTTTTAAATTTCATAATCGGTCAAAATCGGTAAAAGTTCAAAGTTCATAAAAAAATCCGTAATATATGTTAAAAAGCTCATCATTATGCTTATACAGTTCAAATTTGGGCACTTTCTGGCTTAAAATAGAACAGTTTTGGCCATTTGAAGAAATTTCTATTTTTAGTAATGGTGGCCATCTTGGATACAGGACGGCGCTGACGGACACAATTTTGAAAGGGGACCACCTAAGGATCATCTCAGCAAAGTTTGGTTGAGATTGGCTCAGTAGTTTCAGAGGAGAAGATTTTTTTTTTAATTTCATCCCCCCTTTTTTTAAATTTCATAATCGGTCAAAATCGGTAAAAGTTCAAAGTTCATAAAAAAATCCCGTAATATATGTTAAAAAGTTCATCATTATGCTTATACAGTTCAAATTTGGGCACTTTCTGGCTTAAAATAGAGCAGTTTTGACCATTTGAAGAAATTTCTATTTTTAGTAATGGCGGCCATCTTGGATACAGGACGGGGCTAATGGACACAATTTTGAAAGGGGACCACCTAAGGATCATTTCAGCAAAGTTTGGTTGAGATTGGTTCAGTAGTTTCAGAGGAGAAGATTTTTTTTTAATTTCATCCCCCCTTTTTTCTAATTTGCATAATCGGTCAAAATGGGTAATGGGATTTACTTCAAAATTGCAGGGTAGGTAGATCTTGATATGCTGCACATTTTTGCAATAAACTTAACATCTATCTCTAAATAGTTTTTGAAATATAAGACGAAAAGTATTAAAAGGAAAAAAAAAAATTGATGAAAAAGGGGCAATAACTCCAAGATGGGTAATCAAATTTACTTCAAAATTGCAGGGTAGGTAGATCTTGACATGCTGAGCATGTTTGCAGTTTCAACTTACCATCTGTCTGTTATAGTTTTTGAAATAAAGGACGAAAAGTATTAAAATTTTGAAAATTTGATGAAAAAAGGGAAATAACTCCAAAATGAGTAATGGGATTTACTTCAAAATTGCAGGGTAGGTAGATCTTAATATGCCGCACATTTTTGCAATTTAAAGTTAACCTTTATCTCTTATAGTTTTTGAAATATAAGACGAAAAGCATTAAAATTTTACAAATTTGATGAAAAAAGGGCAATAACTCCAAGATGGGTAATCAGATTTACTTCAAAATTGCAGGGTAGGTAGATCTTGATGTGCTGATCATTTTTACCCCATGTCAGATTTTTGATATTACTAACGGTTTTTGAGATATTACCAAAAACCTGCAATTTTACCATATGTTCTATTTTTAGTAACAGCGGCCATGTTGGTTGGTGCACGGCATCACCGGACACAATTTTGAAACTAGATACCCTAGTAATGATTCAGACCAAGTTTGGTTTCCATTGGTCTAGTACTTTCAGAGGAGAAGATTTTTGAAAAAGTTTACGACGTACGACGGACGACGGACGACGGACGGACGACGGACGACGGACGACGACGACGGACGCCAAGTGATGAGAATAGCTCACATGACCCTTTGGGTCAGGTGAGCTAAAAACCCAGTATGGCTCTAGTTATCTGACTGTCCATAATTTTTCAACCAGCCACTAATTACAGGGATGGTCCTGGTTAGAATATAAAGTAACTAAAATCAATGAAAAATAACTGAAATCTTCTACACCCCTTTTCAAAATTGTCATTTTTGACCTTTCTGACCATGTCTAGCAAACTTCAGAAAACAATTTTCAGAGGCAAATAGCTGAAATCAGTTAAATAACCCCTGTAAATATTTTTAAAATATTTAAATTTTCCAAAACAATTCTACAAAAAATAAAACGATTATCAGTATATAACAAGAAACAAACATATTTTTTGTTTGGCTTTAAAATATCTAAAGACATAATGCTGATTTACTGTCTGAACTTTGTGCTGATTGTGATATATGTCTGTGTATCTGTGGGGGTGTCTCTCCTGCTCCTTGAACTTGTGAGTCGTCTCCCTTTCTAACCATGACAACTGTCTTATCCTGTGGTTTTGTTGTTGATGCTGAGGAGATCTGACTAACATTCTGCAAAATTTATCTTTGTTTAAAATATATATGATTGTTTTAAATTTCCAATGACATCTCTTTTGATATACATAAGTCAGTAATATACAGATATATCATGTTTGGGAGGGGTATTTGCGAAAAATACCAGTCTTGAGACTAAATTTCCCTCGCTGACTGGTATTTTTTGCAAATACCCCTCCCAAACATGATATATCTGCTTAATTACACCGAATATTATTTAGAACACTGGCTATATAAATAATACCTTTTGTTTGTCGTTTTCAGGACCTAACATGATGTATCTGTTTAATTCTACCGAATGATGTTACATAAAATGCACAACTGACAACATTTTATCAATTTTGTTACAAGCGTCTCGATGAAGGGTAAAAACGGCAAATACGATTTTGTAAATACCATGAAAAAAAGTTAAATCTTGTGCAAATACACCTACATGAAGTAAAAATTCTGCAAATTCACAATGCAAGGCCTGAATTTGCAAAAAGATATCACGGCTATTAACCAATCAGAATCCAGCATTCTTATATAAGGTGTAATTATAGTAAATATTTTTATTTATATTTCATATTTCTGATATAAATTAATGTTTTTCTAATATAATAACAAAAAAAATCTTTTATTACTAGGAGTCAGCACAAGTTAATCTAAATTAAAATTAGATATGTCTCGTGCATTAAAATCAAATGTTCAGGGGATATGGTGTTTAACCCCACTTTCAACAATATTTCAGCTATATTGTGGCGTTCAGTTTTATTGGTGGGGGAAATCGGAGTAACCGGAAAAAACCACTGACATACCGCAAGTCACTAACAAACTTTATCACACCTCTCCATGAGTTGGATTCAAACCCACAATGTTAGTTGTGATAGGCACTGATTGCATTGGTAGTTGTAATTCCAACTACCATATGATCATGACCATGACAGCCCCTTATTTGGTTCAATCCCATCATGCATTTCTGCATACATGTACCTTAATATAGTCTAGTATATGGTATGAGGAATGTTCTAAACTAGCAAATAGATCAACTGTCACTTGTCTCAATCAATGTATCTTTACTATCTACACTAATATACAGACTAAAATAAGCTACCGGTAGATGTGAGGGCCTTTTAATTGTCTGGAAATCAATTGGAGTTCTCGTTGTGACTGTTACTCAAGACAACAAAAAGAAAAAGTTAATGTGACTTTGACGGAGACAATCAAAGTATTATATATTAAAATTGTACCTGCTCTTGTGAAGGCTTAGCCAGAATTATGGGAGGTTTAACTACTTCTGTGGTCTCATATTCTCTTTCCTGCAAAAAGAAAGCATAATCTTTTTAAAATAAATGCACCAAGGAATATATAAAAATGTATATTACATTGTGTATCTTAATGTGAAACCTAATTCATGCGAGTGTGGTCTAGACAAGTAGTATATGAAATAAATCCTTATGCAGAATACATGTACTGTCAAAGCTAAATCTTCTTGTGTAAACAAGATTAAGGTGATTTCACTTTGAATTAGAACTATTTGAGTTATCCATTGTAATTTAAGTCAATACAGCTACATCTTTGCTTTAAGTTACATGTGTCTGTGATAAAGATGTTCAACCATACCTGCATACTCACATCATGGTGAAGTGTGCTCCACTTGTACTTAATTATTAATATATGGGTAATTGGATTCCAACATCACAGATGCACATGTTATTTTCATGATTCCAACTTTTTCTTGACCAGATTTGGGAAAGACGCCCCAAAACAATTATAATCTGTATCATGACAAAACATTATAATTATGCAAGAATAGTAGGTATATGTATTTGGAAATGCTTTGCATATGAATTATGATTGGACAGTCAAATAAGAATGAAAGGGTACTCTAAACGTGATGGTGTTAGATGTTAGTGTATTATTAAAAAAAAGCTAAAAGAAGATACAACAGACATGTAATTTTATTAATTAGATTGAGAGGATGACATGATCACATCATATCACAGGCACTATATCAATAAAAATTCCACACCGTAAGAAATTAGTGTCTTGTGTAATGCAAAAAAGAGATGGATTCCAATGCAAAAATCTTCAACAATGTAAACAAATCAGTTTATTTTCTGTGAACGTTTATTTACTTTTAAACTACATGGTATTTTTTAACGTGGGACTACCTAAAGTTTTCCCCACCACATGATTTATTGGATTACAGACAACTACATGCCAACACAATCCATTTTTGTCATGTTGCTGATGAAGCTGCATCTCCATCATTAATCAGCCATGTTTGTGCTGTCTACACTGTCCAAAAATACTAATATAATTTATAGTGCCAACATATATGATATCTAAACCACTTTTGTGCACAAGAGGCTGTCCAAATGGATATTTGAATCGATAATTAGATGTGTATTAAGGTGCTTAAAGCCTAGTAAAGGATAAAACAGGTACATGTAGCAGATCAAATCGGCCCCAGATCAAATCATTGTATTATTATGTTTTTTTTTTAATTTGATAATATGTATTGTTAATTGTGTTGTTTATTTAATACCTAATCAAATCATTGTTTTATTATGTTGTTTATTTAATTTGATAATATGTCCGTAATTACTGGTGCATAATGTGCTGGATTTTACATAAATTCTTTATTTTGCAGGAGGGGTGCGCATTATAAACAAGAACATTGTGTTTTCACTCTTTTTTCAGACTGGGAAATCACATGTCCGCCATTTTTGTTGTTTACTATTGTAAACATGCAAAGTTAAATATTTCTTAAATTGTTTGGACACTATTCAACAAAATAATTAAATACATCCAATACGTTTTAATTATTGAAGAATTAAAACTGTCTAGTACAGTTGTGTTTTGTACCAGTAAATGTTTACCATTGATACGAAAATAAAAGAATCTGCTCATCAATAAAATTTAAATTTTACATCTTTTAACCAAAAATATTAATTTATATTAATACATAATTTTTATTCATTTATTCTTTTTTTATTTTTTTGGGGGGGCAGATTTGACTTTCATTTTGTGACCGATTTGACTTGGGGCCGATTTGACTAGGGCCGATTTGACTGGAAAACATTAAACACGGCCACGATATAACTGAAATATTGTTCAAATTGGTGTTAAACACCATAAATCACCACCAAAGGATAAATTGTGTGACAAATGATTGCTAAGGGATTATTTAAAAGTTCTGTGCCAGTGATAAGGTAGGAAATGAAGAGATATACAAATAGTTCAAGTGAAGCGAGGCAGGGTTAGTATTGGAGTCCTCCCTTGTGATTTTTCAATGGGTAATACATTGATAGTAAACAATATTCAGCGGTGAAAATTGAGTGGCCGGGACAGCAGGAGCAAGTCCCTGTGTCCTTCTCTTCTTCTTTATGCTTACAGTAAACCATCAGCACTGAATTCTTGATGATTAGCATAATTATGGTTGTGTTAATTTAAGAGTAAGTCTAAAGTTTCAGATGATGTCAAATGATGATATGATGATCCTGTTTTTTTATCTGCATTTATTGAGTATTTAGATAATAACTTTTTATCAAGAAAAGAAGATTATTTAGAGTAAAGAAGACTATAATTATTTTTAATGACTTTTTAATATAATAAATATATTCATAAATAGTATCCTCTTTGTGGCTGACTGACTCTTTCCTCCGTATTATTATTTCTCTTTGATTTCTTTGTGTTGTCTCCAAATAATGATTAAAATTAGTGTAAATGATTGTAAATGTTGATGTATGAATGATCTTCATGTTGTTGATTGATATGCCCATTTTGGGCCCTATGCTATGCCCTACCCTATCAAAGGTGAAGTTCTTCATGAACCAAAAAAGCTCAGGTATTATAGAAGTTACAAGACTTTTGATATTGAAAATTTCAATGATGAAATAGAACAAATTAAGATCAATCAAACATGTCATGAAGTAGATTCTGTTTATAATGAATATGAAAAAGATTTTATCAATGTGTTAAACAAACATGCTTCAATTAAATCTAGATATCAAAGAAAAAAACCATTACCATGTATGAATCAGGAGCTCAGAAGAGCTGTATACAGAAAACAAATGCTATATTCTCAATTTACAAAATGTCAGAGCAACAAAAATTGGGAAAAATTCAGAAAGCAAAGAAATTTTGTAACCAAATTGAAAAGAAAATCAATGAAAACATACTTTTTAGAACGTTGCTCTGGGGGAACAAAATCGGGTGACTTTTGGAAAACTATTAAGCCATTCTTTTCGAAAAAGGGGTCCAGTGGAGAACAAAAAATTGTGCTTAATGAATCTGACAAGATTGTAAATGATCAAAAAGAAGTAGCCAATCACTTTAATAATTTTTTCTCCACTGTAGCTGAGAATATAGGAAAAGATACTGTTTACGACCCTTCTGATCATCCAAGTTTAATAGAAATAAAGAAACAAAATGATTGCACAAACAAATTTGTTTTTGAAAAGGTAACAACAGATAAAGTTGAAAAGATTATAAATAATATCAACATCAAAAAAGCAACAGGTGCTGATGGTATACCTGCCAAAATAATAAAATGTAGTAAATCTATTATTGCACCTCAGATTACAAGTATTTTAAATATGTCAATAGATCAGAGTGTTTTTCCGGATAAATTAAAGAAAGCACAAGTAACACCTTTATTTTAAAAGAATGATCCACTTTTGAAGACTAACTACAGACCCGTAAGTGTACTATGTATTTTTTCCAAGATTTTTGAGAAAATTTTAGAACAGCAATTGTCTGATTTTCTTGAAAATATTTTTAATCCTTATTTATGTGCTTTTAGAAGAGGTCATGGATGTCAGACAACCCTGCTCAGGTTATTAGAGGACTGGCGGAATGCCCTTGAAAAAAATCAGTATGTTGCCGCAGTCCTAATGGATCTTTCCAAGGCATTTGATTGCCTACCCCATGATATTTTATTGGATAAACTTTCGGCCTATGGTATGTCCACTGATTCTGTATCCCTTCTTGAGTCCTACTTATCAAATAGGAAACAGCAAATTAAAATTAATGGTATCCTGAGCAGTTGGTCTGACATCCAAAAAGGGGTACCCCAAGGGTCAATCTTGGAGCCTTTACTTTTTAATGTCTTTATTAATGATATTTTTTATTTTGTAAAAAAGGGTACTTTATATAATTATGCAGATGACAATACTTTGTCTTATGGTCATCCTGATTTTAATGTACTTACCTCAGTTTTAGAATCAGAGTCAAATGTTCTTATTAATTGGTTTAAAGTTAACAAAATGCAGGCTAATCCAGATAAATTTCAGGTACTTGCGGTTGGGAAGAAAACTTTTGACAAAAACATGAAGATTTGTATACAGAATTCTACACTTTCATGTGAAGAGACAGTAAAACTTTTAGGAATTGAAATAGATTATCAATTAAATTTTGACATTCATATCAGGTCAATCTGTAGGAAGGCATCACAGCAACTGAATATACTTAAACGTTTGGGCCGATATTTAGACAGATTAAGCAAATTAACTATATTCCACACTTTCATTCTCAGTAACTTTAACTTCTGCCCTTTGGCTTGGCATTTTTGTACCGATAAAAATTCAAAAAAATTAGAGAAAGTGCAGGAAAGAGCACTTCGCTTTGTATACGATGACTACACCAGTTCATATATCAACCTTCTTGAAAAAGCTCTAGTGCCCTCCTTACAGATCAGACGTATTAGGACAATGGCCTTGGAGACATATAAAATCGTTAACAAATTAGCTCCTGTATGCCTTCATGATTTGGTTAATGTGAAGAATTCTAAATATGCTTTCAGGTATTTGAACATATTAGATGTACCTCAAGTTAGAACTACAAGGTATGGCAAAAAATCATTCATGTTTGCAGCTGCAACACTGTGGAACGACCTTCCGAACCATTTCAGAACTGAAAACAGTTTCAACCACTTTAAAAGTTTGATTCAGTCCTGGAATGGCTCAGTATGTCGTTGTTCTGCATGCAGATAACATATTCAGCTTTCTGTTTTATTTCTAGTGCTTTTTCCAAGTTTTAATGCTGCTTAGTTATTTTATGTTTGCTTGATATTGCTTCAGCATGTTTTAGTATGTCTTTTATTTTTGTGCTTTTTATGTTGCATTTGCTAACTGTATGTGCTTTAGCATCGTGTTATCGGTTTTCGTGCTATTATCGATTTTCAGATATAGCGATTAACAGTGTTAACCCTTCATTCATATGACGATTGGAATTTTCAAAGAATGGCTAGATAAATAGTTCTTTGTACATAAGATTGTTTTTAAAGCCATTCTTGTATTTTAATATAATCTCGATTATCTGGCAACTTTTGGTGTCATAATATGGCATCATCTGTTTTCGTGTGAAGTAAAAACAAGGCCAATATACAGGATGGAAACGAATATATAATCCGGAAATGGCTGGTTTTAAAATTTCATGGTTCTGGCCATCTACCAAATCATACTACATCTAAATAAAATAACAGAATGTTTGAAAATTACCACTTTCAAAATTGTGTTTACTTTTGATGTTTTTTTTAGTGCTGAAACCACAATGCACTGCAAAGTGACATGTATTTTATATAAGAAACAGGCACATTTCAGTCAGCTCTTTTGTTTACAAGTACGATCAGTGACCTCATGACAAGTTACATGACAGGAAGAGACGGTGTCTGAGAGGCAGATGACATAGTTAAATTTTATATAGCCCGTCTGGATTTTTTTCCAGCTACTTTATAAATGAAGTAAATTTTTAGCATTACAAAAAGTATGGTTCAGTAGGTAGGTTCACTGTTCACTGTTCACTTACGTCTTTAAAAGCAAACTTTAACATCTTTTACAGATGTTACGCTGTAGTTTTGTTTATGTTCCATAAATAGAAACCGGAAGACACGTCAAAAATAATGCGTACGCTGTGGAAATCAAAATAAAATGGATAAAATGAAAACAGATGACGCACGAAAACACATACCGTGACGATATATGTGTGTACATGTGATTATGTTAATATTTGTATGTATCTTGTGCTACTATGTATATTCGGTAAAAAGCTCCTGAGAGCTTGTTTTTTATTGTTATACAAAAACCGAATTCAAATAAAGTTTTCTTATCTTATCTTATGCCATAGGCTATGGCTATGGCTATGATTAGGAAAATAAAAATCTTATATCTATATACCACTTTCCTGCCTCTGCCAATCAAGCCGTCTCCCCTTCTAGATCTTGGACGTCGTCGTCCTCCTCTGTCACGATCTCTATCTGAGCGATGGTCCCTGTGATCTGAACTTTCTGACATGCTTTCCTAACGCATAGACTTTCCAGAAAACAAAATGAAAGCGAAAACACTATTATCAAAGTAAATGTCCATACAAATTTGGAACACCTGTGAAGTAGATTCCGGATTTGTTGTGGGTTACACTAATGTCCTGAAAATTGACCTGAAATGTCTTGAAAATGTCCTGAAAAGTACATAAAGGCCTATATCTTTTTTTTATTATCCAATGGATTGAGTTCAAATTTGAAAATGTTAAATACATTAGCATATATTTAACGAATATTTAAAAAAAAAGTTAAAATATTATTAGGTGGAAATAATTTGACCTGAAAATTGTCATGAAATGTCCTGAAAATGTCATGAAAAGTACATACAGGACTATATCTTTTTTTTTTTTTTTTTTTTTTTTTATTAATGATTGAGTTCAAATTTGAAAATGTTAAATACATTGGATAATAAAAAAGATATAGGCCTGTATGTACTTTTCAGGTCATTTTCAGGACATTTCATGACAATTTTCAGGTCAAATTAGTTCCACCTAAAAATAATTTTTTTAATTTTTTTTATGAACTCAATCCATTTCAAAATAAAAAAGATATAAGCCTTTATGTACTTTTCAGGTGTATTACCACTAAACATGGGTACCAGTCGAAAAGAACGTATGGGAAAGTAGTACGTAAACAGAAAATGAATTCCTACATTGTTGGATGAAAAAAAAACCTATTAAATACTGCGAAATACAGTAGAAACCTACATATTTTAGGATAATTTTAAGCCCATATTTGATGTCCTTGTGGTTTTAAATAAAAAAAATGATTTCATTGGAAAGAAACCACTGAATTTATGTTAAATCGAAAGTGAAAGTATGATTTTTGACGGTAGACATCTTCAGACCATAATCCCCTGTTCAGACTCTGTTTTTTCTTATATGCCATTAAATGTATGTTGATTTTCGGAGGTAAGCTTCCTATTAGGTACCCTTTCCATGAGATATGAGTGTCACTTAGATTAAACTTAAGATGAATCCTGTATGAAAGCTCAATTTTTTTCTATTTAACATAGAAGGCTATGGAGAATTCTTTAGTGGTATTACACCTTCAGGACATTTCAGGTAAATTTTCAGGACATTAGACCATAAACCATTGTGTTAACTGAAGGAATTGGAAATGAACAGTTTATATTGTCAGTGAAAGGCTAATCAAGTGCTTTGTCCAAGGAACTGCAGAATACTGCTTATGCAGCTTACATAGAGACATTGTATATAAATTACAAACCGTGAATATGCGAAATTATATCTGCGGTGGCGGAATACATGTATAGATCATATTAACGGTGGTGGTTACCGATAGAAACTAATGGTGGAGGTTATTGGTCTTTTAATTTCCTGAATTATACTGAAATTGGTGAAGAATTTTCCTGAACTAATTAATACATGTTAGCAGCACACTTGCAGAAGTGGTTCTCCGAGTAGCGGAGGGATATACACATAAAGAAGAAGAAGATGTAACCCAATTGTTGTTGATTGTCGTAAATCACGTGTTTCGAAAAATGTATTTTTAGGAAATGTGCTTTAAAAAATTGTATGATGAAATCCTTACAAAATATTGTTTGAAATGCCTAGAGTTGCACGAAGGATATTGTTACCAAGATATGTGACGGAATTATTTTATAATTTTACAGCAAACAAACTTTTTAGAATGGCGGCAGTTGCAGATGGGAATCAAGCTGTAAAAATGAATGCAATGGAACGCATCCCACGACCATTCGTTATCGGAGTTGCTGGAGGAACAGCATCTGGGAAGGTGCAAACATAATTAGGAAATAATTTTTGCAAAACTAACTGTCAATCAGTGTGTCATTTTCTGACTGCAGATGTCAAACTTTGTTAACTGACTACAGTACAGCCTGGCACAGCCACAGGGGCTTGTTTAGATACGATAACGTAACCCTCATTCCGCTTGTGCTCCAGTTAGGGTTACGAATCGGTCCCATTCAACGTATGGGAGCAAATTAAAATTTTCGTTAACTGAATATTTCAACTTTCTTTTTGCATGTAATGGCGATACGAAATAAGTGTTACAATACCTGTTTCTACCATCACGATCGATTTAGTATTCGAAAATTATTTCTTGTCCGCCATGGCACCTTATGTATGCTCTCGTGATGGGCGGAGCCTATCCATATATGGATCTGAATGCCAAATATGAAAAACTTTACTATTAATTTTTACTACGATTGATCCAAATAAAGATACCTCCAAAACGAGGAAAGTGCACGTGCACGTGAAACAAAATGTCGGACAGAAAGATGATTTCATGCATTCAAATTTTCAGATGGATATAAGTCTACCATGGATTGATGCAGCGTTTACTTAACACCTCAAGGTTTATCTAAATATATTTATCTTTCACCCCTGTTAATGTTTCCAACCACTTACAACGGAATTAGGACAAAAAACCGCCCGGTGTGAATCACTCCGGGCGCTGCTCCCATACGTTGAATGGGACCAACTCGTAACCCTCGCTGGGAGCAAAAGCGGACTGAGGGTTACGTTAACGTATCTAGGGCTTGTTGCGATTTTTTTTATCCCTCGACTACTCTAAAAAACCACAAGGGAGGAATCTCAAATGTCAAATTTTCATACAACACTTTTTCTAAGACTAAGACTAGTTTATTGGAAAATCAATAAAATAACATTGATGTCTTCCATACAATGAAAAGATATTAAATCCAACAACATACACATAAAATTAGATATCAGGACAACTCGGTACCTAGACATCCCGGTACTGTGCATATGCGACATTTCGGTACTGGACATTTCGGTACTCGCCTACTCGGTACTAGACATATCGGTACTTCCAAGGAAATAATAATTTGATTAAATTTAAAAACTTATTTTGTATTTTTTTTACATTTAGACGTTGTTTATGCAAATTTTTATGTGTTTTTTTTAATCATCTTTGATTAAATTGACATCAAAGAGACAATTCATTAATATTTGTAAATAACTTTTGTTTTGATAACTAAATCCCTTTATCAATAAATCATAGATAAACTTAACGACATGATTATTTTCATTTCTGTTTTGATTACATAACTACTAACTCCAGAGTCAGCAGCAGGGGTCCAGTACCGTTTTATCTACTAGTAACGGAGCTGTTCAAGGAAGCGAGTGACCTGCCAATGACCCTAAGGTTGGTAACAGAGGGCAAACTGCAACGGTACCAGAGAAAGAAGACAAGGCAAACTCAAGGTAGACTGTTTAATTTATGGAAGAGGTATTGTGACCGTAAGATCTCTGCCAGCCATCTTCTTTCCACTTGTGGTGCCATTTACGAACCACAAGTAGAGTAAACATTATGAACTTCAATGACTAGTGCTTTAAGTTATTTATAAGTTATGTATGTATGTGCTCAGTTATTTATAATTTATGTATGTATGTGCTCAGTTATTTATAAGTTATGTACAGGTATGTATGTGCTCAGTTATTTATAAGTTATGTATGTATGTGTTCAGTTATTTATAAGTTAGGTATGTGTGTGTTCAGTTATTTATAAGTTATGTATGTATGTGCTCAGTTATTTATAAGTTATGTACAGGTATGTATGTGCTCAGTTATTTATAAGTTAGGTATGTATGTGTTCAGTTATTTATAAGTTATGTATGTATGTGCTCAGTTATTTATAATTTATGTATGTATGTGCTCAGTTATTTATAATTTATGTATGTGTGTGCTCAGTTATTTATAATTTATGTATGTATGTGCTCAGTTATTTATAATTTATGTATGTGTGTGGTCAGTCTTTTAAATTGAAATGTTGCTATATTGTTATTTATTGAATATGATGCCAACAAAATAAAGACAATAAAATGCCATTTATGCCATGTATGTGCTCAGTTATTTATAAGTTATGTATGTATGTGATCAGTTATTTATAAGTTATGTATGTATGTGTTCAGTTATTTATAAGTTATGTATGTATGTTATTTATTGAATGTGATGCAAACGAAATAAAGAATTATAATGTACCTGTTATTTTTAATTCCCAGGCCTAACTTTTCATTCTTACACAGTGCATTCTTTCTATGGTCTTAATATTGAGTGAATATTATTTAACGTCGACTCTGCAATTTTTCAGCTATATCATGGCGAGAACATGTTAATGACATGATATGACACCTTTTTCTGACTCCTAGTACTGATTAAATAATCTAATCATGTCACTAACTGGGTTAACTTCCTTATAAAGTTAATTAGATTAGCGTCTATGACAATAAACAATTATTGTGTTATGTTAATTAGGTTTAAAAAATTGCATTTGGTTAATATGGACACATATTAGTGAATACACAAAAGTAAAACAGTAACAGTAAATACCATTTTAACACAAACAGAAATAAAAATCAATTTATCATGAGAAACTCACGAGACACTGGTACATTTTGTATCTGAAGCAAAGGTCAATATAATGCAAAAAAAAACGATCTCCGGGATCAATCTACACTGGTACTATCAAAAACACATATATCCATCCACTTTTGGGTCATATATTAAAGAACTACTACTACTAGTTCAAAAATATTGACAATTAATAAGTACCAAACAATTGTGGTCAGTACCGAATTGTCTCATCCAAGTCCGGAACTGTCCAGTACCGAGATGTCCAAGTCAGTACCGAAATGTCCAGGTACCGAGTTGTCCAAGTTAACCGAGATGTCTAGGTTTCATAAAATTAAGCCTGGTCATAGAATACCTTTATTGAGTTATCAAGTAACCATATGATATGTAGAAAAAGCTAACTGAATATGATTACACACATCTTTCGTGTCTGTTTTGTTATCAGGATTCATTAATTTTGTATAAATGGATGAGGTCATTTCACTATTTGCTGTTAAAGTGTACATGTTGCATCAATATTTAATTTAGAAAATAATTTTTTTCTGATCGAATCATGTTTTTTACAAAATAAAATAAAATGTTCTTCATCTTCTACTTGTGTACATACTGTGCACTGTCTTAAATCTCTAGGAAGTTTAGGTCTACGATACCTTCCTTTCTCAATTAGCAGAGTGTGAGCACTTATTCTCAATTTTGTTAAATTTTTTACCAAATATTTTGGAAGGTTAAAATCCAAATATTTTTGTAAACTAAATTCTTTGTAACATTTAGCAAAGGTGTTCAATTTCGAATCAACATAGATGTTTGAAAAAATTTCTCACTGGTCTTCCACCGATTTCTTGTAAAGATCTGCAATCATTTTTGGGATTTCATTAATTGAAAAATTTGGAAGATTTATCTTGTCCTTTTTCAAAATAGTTTTGTATTGGTGTCTTGACCTGATTCGCCATAATATTGGTACCCATTTGAAGCTTAATAAATATATTTTTGATATTTCGATTCCTTTTTGTCATCATCTTTACATATCTGCAACTGACTGCAGTATTGCACCACAACTTGGCACAAGTTCACAGTCAGTCAGGGTCTTTTCTACGTATGTTACTATCCATGTGGTATTTGTTTATGTAGTAACATACGTGTAAAGTTGACAAGATCCTCTAATTACACAGTGATCTGAAATAAGCAGACTCCTGCGTAGACCTAGAATATATAGGTTAGATATATAATCTCGTTGAGATTAGGATTCCTAAGAAATTTTCAGTCATTTTCTACATCCTAGGATGTAGAAACTGACCGAACATTTCTTCGGAATAGGATGTAGAAAATGACCGAAAATTTATTCGGAATCCTAATCTCAACGAGATTACTCTATATAATGCATTCGCAATCATCACACAATATGAATTATGATCAAAACCAAATTCCTATATCTACTATTATAAACAGGGACTTGTTTTGATCAATCTGGAAAGATCGACTATCTATGTACAGTACGCACAGAGGTTTTTAGCACGAAATCACCTTGGTCAGTGTTTTTTCGCAGTGAAATGTCGGTGATGTGTCATAAAATCTCTGTAAAATGTCGGTGAAATCACGGTGAAACTTTCATCGTGAAAATATACAAATTAGGGCCTAAATTTCGGTGAAATATTTTAATTATCGCGGCGAAAATCAAATCTCGGCATTGAAGGATTTTCTGTCTTTTGTTGGCGTTTTGATAACTGAGTCTAAGAGTATTTATGCATCATGCTAAATAGTCTATGAAAAAAAATCCACATTAATTTTCTGAAGGGTCTTTGCTTTTAAAGATGACCCGGCAAAAAGGTACAATTTCAATTTTTATTGCAGAAATTGAATAAGATGGCCTATATAAATGCGAGGTTTAATTATTGTGACGTGCCAAGATAAAGAAAAAAAAATCTATGTAAATTTTTATCTAAACGTGTGTTTTCGTTTTCGTATTTGTATGTCATTAATCCCCTTGCAAGCCACGTGTCATGTTTACCTTTAATTAAAGTGAATACACATTTCCCTTTGTACACACATTTTTCACGTGAATGAGAATCTAGAAAGGTTTCCACATGTTGGTAATATATGTGGTTTTGGGGATCTAGAAACTTTTGTAACAGGTGAACTTTAGTCACGTGCCGAGTCGACAGTAATTGAACAATCGAAGGCTTGGGGCTCGGCTTGGGTGATATAAAGGTTAATGAAATTTCAAAGAAAGATCAATTGAAGTGTATAAAATAAGGAACCAACCATTTAACTTTTGTATGTCAAGCCATATTTTTTTTTCATGAAAAACAAATTAGATTTCTTTTCTGAACATGAAAGTGGGTATTTTTATAATATTTTTTCTTCAAATTTTACCAAAATCAATCGCATTGAAAATTACAACATCAAGGTCATATTATCAGTTATTTGCATCAGTTAGGTAAAATTTCTCTAAAATTTGATGATAAAAACATGCCCCACCCTTTCCTAACATTTGAAGCGATAACAGAATGACTCAAATCAGATCAACTCAACTACACCAGTTCAGAAGCCACAAATTAACTCGGGATACCAAGCTTGCATTCAAAAGATCAAGTTTATTTTAATTAAAAAATAATACAATACAAACTTATAAATGGTAATGATCACATAATTCTAAACGTTTGTACATTGTTTTCTGAACATAATAGATTAAAACAAAATTGCACACCTGAAAAAGAAAATAATTATTTGTTATGAATCATTCATATTATAAAAAATGACAGTTTTATATACATATCTCAAGAACATGCAAATGTACATATAAAGGTTAATATCCCATTTCTTTATTTCGCGGCGTCTAGTCGTCGATGTCATTGTTTTGGCGGCGTTTTATAGTAAATCACCGACAACACAGTGTTCGATTTTTCTTGGGCATTTCGCGGTGTCAACACGACTTTTTAAAAAATTTTGCCAATATTTTCTTGATTTCACCGACGTTGGATCAGAGTGATTTCTTGCTAAAACGTGCTGTGTGTACTATAATATAAGAGAAGGTGGCTAACTATTTCAACGACCTCTTCACTTCAAATGCATTCTTTGCATAACGATATTGTCTCGAAATATGCTGTTATGCAAATAAAATTCTCATTTGATCTGCCTAAATGAAATCTTATTTACTAGAGCATATGTATACTCTGAACATGCACAACCCTTCTCTCACTATACATGATGTATCTAGTTCCAGTTTTTTTTTAATACAGACGAATATCACAGAGTAGTCAATAACAGTGATAGACATATCACTCATCTTTGTGATATGGATATATCTTTTTTTCTGTGTGATACATGTACCGGTATTTCTTCAAAATTTCTTTGTATAGTAGAGTATTTCTTTCGTCAATAACCCACGACTGATCACGCTCCGATATTCAAATATAACGAAATAAGAAAAAACAACAATCGTTCAGTCTTTACAATCTTCTTTATGTGATAAGATTATTACCGGTATGTCACATTTGGAACAGAATGATGTAAGTGGAGAAAAATTTAGCATCGTTTCATCTTTTGAGTTTTCTGCATGTAAAATTATGTTGCAGTATACTAAGTATTTACTTTTCATTGATTCATTGATTGATTGGTGTTTAACACGCTTTTCTTTTCAGTCTTCTGTATGTGATAAGATTATGTCACAGTTAGGACAAGATGACGTAGACAGAAAACAAAGAAGAGTAGTTATAATCAATCAGGATTCCTTTTATAAGACATTAAATGAAGAAGAAAAGAAGAAAGCATTAAAAGGAGAATTTAATTTTGATCATCCAGGTAATTTAAGGGAACGACCCATTTAACTTCCAGGGGGGTGGGGGGTTATGGTTTTTTTCTAAGAAAATATTCTGATTCCCAATGTTGCTGAAAAAAATATTCTGATTTTGGTGGAGGAAAAAAATAATATTCTGATTCAGAGTTTTTGTTATATAACCGAATGTTAAATTCTGGAAAAAAAAATTGCACTTCATGCGACAAAAAAAATAAATATTCTAACTCTTGTGTTGTCCGAAAAAAAAATTCTGAACAAAACAAAAAACCATAACCCCCTTCAAGTTAAATGGTCGGTCCCTAAGGAATAAACAAAATACCGAAGTCGGAATATATTTCCTTCCATGTAAAGCAAAAATCCAGGTACAAAAAAAATGTAAGCACAAGGATAAAAGAAAACAAAACAATACAAACTCTCACAAAAACCCTGAGTGAGGACTGGGTTGTCACAAACCCTGAGTGAGGACTGGGTTGTCACAAACCCTGAGTGAGGACTGGGTTGTCACAAACCCTGAGTGAGGACTGGGTTGTCACAAACCCTGAGTGAGGACTGGGTTGTCACAAACCCTGAGTGAGGACTGGGTTGTCACAAACCCTGAGTGAGGACTGGGTTGTCACAAACCCTGAGTGAGGACTGGGTTGCACAAACGTCAATTAAACCTTAAGTGTAATTCAATTTCATGTTCATTTCAATTTAAATTTAATTGAGGTTTGTGCCACCCAGTGCAGGTCTTTTTGTCACACAAAAAACAGCAAAGCAGAATGCTGTGTTCAATAAATTCAGTGTTCTGATTGGAGGATTCTGGAGAACAAGTACAAAAATGGTACTCAATAGTTTATGACCATAAGATCAGATGCTCCGCAGCAATTAAGTTATCCTGCTCCACTAAGTAGTAATGGCAGGAATCTACATTAACACATGTCTGACTTGTTTAAATTGGATTCGGACAAGTAAAAATAAAACTGCTTGTACAAGCTAGCGAGCATAAAAAGTTACAAATAAAATGATGGTTTTATATGACCAGACAATTATTCAGTCTTGTAAAAAATCATAGAACTTGTCTGATTGATAAGTTGACAAAAAGTATTTTAAAGTTCTGAATGGCACCCATCGTGTACTAACTGTAGGGAAGACAAACTTGAACATTGAGTATTACACCAAAATTGTGAACATCACCCAATGAAAATAAACACTGAACATAAAATAAGACCCACTCCATAAACATAGATTAAAATAACGCAGAACGAATCGAATATGATTTTTATCATGAAATATTACTGATATGTATATGACCAATAGAAAATGATGTACCATATATAGCTGTTTTGAATGATCCTTACATAATGTGTTATGTTTTGAATGGGGGCCGTCATGGTCGTGATTGTATGGGAGTTGGATTTACAACTATCACCACTAAAGTTGTGAGTTCGAACCCCGTTCATTGTGAGGTGTACTTGATACAACATTATGTGATAAAGTTTGTCAGTGACTATTGGTAGGTCTGTGGTTTTCTCCAGGTACTCCGGTTTCCTCCACCAATAAAACTGACCGCCACGATATAACTCAAATATTGTTGAAAGTGGTGTTAAACACCATAAACCAAACAACCCAATCATATTTTGACCAATCACCTGAGGAACTGAACATATAAATTAATTATTGATGCATACACCATCAATGGGTGATGTGACAAGCTCATTTTGGAAGCAATTAAAAATATTAAAAAGGTTGAGAAAAATCTAACTTGAGCATTGTAAAAACCTTGAGGTTTTAATCTTTGAGACAAAAACATACATTGTACCAGTCATTAACTTGTAGTTGTTAAATTGTAGATGCCTTTGACTGGGAGAGGATGAAGAACACCATTAATGATGTCATTAAGTGCAAAAAGGTCATGATACCACATTATAATTACGTTGAAAATAAAAGGTAAAGAGATTGACAGTCATATTATGGTACAAGGTTTATGGTTTATGGTGTTTAACGCCACTTTCAACAATATTTCAGTTATATGGTGTCGGTCAGCTTTATTGGTGGAGGAAACCAGAGTACCCGGAGAAAACCACCAACCTGTCGCTAGTCACTGACAATCTTTATCACCTAATGTTGTATCAAGTACACCTCGCCATGGTACAAGGCTTCAATTTGAATAAAAGCAAAATTAGAAATTATTGATGTCATGGAGGGCAAAAAGGTCATGACATGATTGAAAATAAAAGGTAGGAACAGTCATTCATGTCATCAAAGCAAAACAAGTTAATGATGCGGTAGAAAATAAAAGGTAGGAATAGTCAGGATGTTGTGAAAGCAAAACAGTCATGACAATGGAGAAAATAAGTCATTGATGTTGTGGAGGGAAAAAATATCATTATTACATTTATACTGTAGTAGATAAAAGGAACAATCATTCCTGTTCTGAAGTGCAGAAATTTTAGATCATGACACGGTAGAAAATGAATGATAGGAGCAGTGATTGATTGTATAAAGGGCAGAAACGTCATGATACTAGTTACTGGTATAAAAAAGTAGAAGAAAGTCAAGATAATTGTCATTGATATCAAAAATGGTAAAAACGGCATACTATTAAAAATACAAGTAGAATATAAAGATGCAGTCATTGATGTTATGAAGGGCAGACAGGTTATGGTACTGAGATGTAATTAATTAGAAATTGAAATTGACAAGATCATGACACTGGAATGTAAATGAACAGACTATCATTGACGTACTGAGAAGAGTGGAATGGTCGTGATAGTGGGCTATTAGTTAGGATTGGAATAAAAGCACTCTCCGCAATATTTCATTACTTTTTAGACCATCTGTTTTAGTGGTGATGTAAGCATAACCTTGCACATTGGCTTGAAAGCAGACAACAAAAAATAACAAAGATTTGACATAGAACCATATGAAACCCAAACTTTAATAGCTATGAATGATTAGAATGAGTTTTCTTTTTTTCTTTTGTAGTGATGAAAATTGTCACCCAGTATATCCAGCAGACGTAGTCTTGTTTGAAGGAATTCTTGTCTTCTCTGATAAAGAAGTGAGAGATAAATTTCATATGAAGCTTTTTGTTGACACAGATCCAGATACAAGACTGTCAAGAAGGGGTATATTAATTTACAATCCTAATTCGACATTGTGTCAAAGTTGAAGAAGTCTGTTGAAGGGACCTATTATTTACGTTCAGATATTCTAGCTAACAATTACTATGAGCGAACTGTATGCTTACTTTGAATTATCTAATTTGGAATAACAAGGTTGGACAGTATATATATATATATATATATATATATATACAATTTATATTGTCAGAAAATAAAAGATATATTAGTTCAAATTTTGGAAACAGTAAGAAAAGCGAGGTAAATAGCTCGAAAAATGGGGTTTGACAAATAAGGACAAAAATTCCAGGACCATAGGAAGCTAATGGTAGTGAAAAAAGGATATATTTTGCTTGACGATAATGGTATTCCCATTCACCTATAGATGTTGAATTAAACATGGACATGTGGCAAACTTTCTGTCCAACACATATTGTGTTGTGTTTTTGTTTGTTTGACTTCGTCTTGTGTACCAGTTGTGTTGCCAGTTTCACTGGATTGTCCTTTTTTCATTGCCCCTTTCGGTATTCTCTAGTGTTTATTTCTAATGCATGGCTTAGAGATTTGAATTAATTAAATACAAATTTGAAAATTTAAGTTTTACATGCTCTTGATTCATCATGACTGGTATGTGATAATCATCTTGTTATTAATTTTTTTTCTAGTATTGAGAGATACAAGAGAAAGAGGAAGAGATATAGAACAAATTTTACACCAATATACAACACTAGTAAAACCAGCATTTGAAGAATTCTGTCTTCCGGTAAGTATTGTCCATGGCCTTCTGATGTATTTTTTAATTTCGCACGACAGTTTGAAGATACCAAAGGGGTAATCAGAAGAATTAATTATAAGAAGTGCAAACAATGCAATGGCCAAAATAAAAAGTACAAAAAGACAAACAATAGTCGACAAAATACTATGTATACACAGAAAACTAAAGATTGAGCAACGCGAAACCCACTTAAAAAGGGTAGTAAACTCAGTTGCTTCGGAAGGGAAGTTACTTCCTACTCCACTAGTAGCACCTGTAGTGTTACTGTTAAATGACACGAACATCATCTGATATGGAAATTGTGTTGGACACCAGTATATGTAAATAAATACAAATAACATAAATCCATTTATAATTGAAATATTTGTTCCACTCCGTAACCGACATGCAACATTCTCTGATGTAAATTTATTCATCTCAACATTTATATAATGTACAAGTATATCAATTTCTATTGTTCATGTTTTTTCGAGGTAGTTCTCTCATTAATATTATCAAATATTAAGATTATATGATGCAATTTAATTTCGTAGAACAGTGTTCTACACTAACGTTAGTCCGATGTTAAATGGAGAGAGCTGTATTTAATATATGATTTTGCTAAAAATGCAGTATTTTATTTAATTTTACAGTCATTTAGTGCACATATCTTATACATTGTTATTAAGTAATATACATTTAAATTTTTTTAAATTTCTTAAGGGCCCGGGTAGCTCAATGAGTTAGGTAGTTGGATTACCTAACAACTCATACAAGCCTATCACCAATATGGCGTGGGTTTGTGCCCGGCTTTGTAAATTACAAAAGAGGGTGCACTCGACTCGCAGCAGCAAGTGATAAAGTTTACCAGTTGCTTGCCCATGGTCGGTGGTTCTCTCCGGCTTCTTCCACCACTAAAACTTGTCGCCATGATATAGCTGAAATATTGCTGAAAGTGGCGTTGAAAAATCAATCATATATTTCTTTATTCTTTAGACCAAGAAATATGCTGATGTAATCATTCCAAGAGGGGCAGATAACACAGGTAAAGTAATATACGAGTGATTGTTGTTTAGCGCCAAGTGAGAATTTGTTTAGCTATATAATGGTGAGATCAAGTTAGATTTTGTAGAGGTGTTGATGATGTTTGTTTAGTACTAGACCAATACGCTTAGTTGGATTATTAGTTATAGCTCATTGATACAACAGTCTGTGGGTAGCCATGTTACTGCAATCAGACGGCATGCACAACAGTCTGTGGGTAGCAATGTTACTGCAATCAGACGGCACGCACAACAGTCTGTGGGTAGCAATGTTACTGCAATCAGACGGCATGCACAACAGTCTGTGGGTAGCCATGTTACTGCAATCAGACGGCACGCACAACAGTCTGTGGGTAGCCATGTTACTGCAATCGGACGGCACACACAACAGTCTGTGGGTAGCAATGTTACTGCAATCGGACGGCACACACAACAGTCTGTGGGTAGCCATGTTACTGCAATCAGACGGCACGCACAACAGTCTGTGGGTAGCCATGTTACTGCAATCGGACGGCACACACAACAGTCTGTGGGTAGCAATGTTACTGCAATCGGACGGCACACACAACAGTCTGTGGGTAGCAATGTTACTCCAATCGGATGACACACACAACAGTCTGTGGGTAGCAATGTTACTGCAATCGGACGGCACGCACAACAGTCTGTGGGTAGCAATGTTACTGCAATCAGACGGCACACACAAGTCTGTGGGTAGCAACGTTACTGCAATCGGACGGCATGCACAACAGTCTGTGGGTAGCAATGTTACTGCAATCGGACGGCACACACAACAGTCTGTGGGTAGCAATGTTACTGCAATCGGACGGCACGCACAACAGTCTGTGGGTAGCAATGTTACTGTAATCGGACGGCATGTACACAAGTCTGTGGGTAGCAATGTTACTGCAATTGGACGGCACGCACAAGTCTGTGGGTAGCAATGTTACTGCAATCAGACGGTACGCACAACAGTCTGTGGGTAGCAATGTTACTGCAATCGGACGGCATGCACAAGTCTGTGGGTAGCCATGTTACTGCAATCAGACGGCACGCACAACAGTCTGTGGGTAGCCATGTTACTGCAATCGGACAGCACGCAAAACAGTCTGTGGGTAGCCATGTTACTGCAATCGGACGGCATGCACAACAGTCTGTGGGTAGCCATGTTACTGCAATCAGACGGCACACACAACAGTCTGTGGGTAGCCATGTTACTGCAATCGGACGGCACGTTCAACAGTCTGTGGGTAGCCTTGTTACTGCAATCGGACGGCACGCACAACAGTCTGTGGGTAGCCATGTTACTGCAATCAGACGGCACGCACACCAGTCTGTGGGTAGCCATGTTACTGCAATCGGACGGCACACACAACAGTCTGTGGGTAGCCATGTTACTGCAATCGGACGGCATGCACAACAGTCTGTGGGTAGCCATGTTACTGCAATCAGACGGCACACAACAGTCTGTGGGTAGCCATGTTACTGCAATCAGACGGCACGCAAAACAGTCTGTGGGTAGCCATGTTACTGCAATCAGACGGCACGCACAACAGTCTGTGAGTAGCCACGTTACTGCAATCGGAAGGCACGCACAACAGTCTGTGGGTAGCCATGTTACTGCAATCGGACGGCATGCACAACAGTCTGTGGGTAGCCATGTTACTGCAATCGGACAGCACACACAACAGTCTGTGGGTAGCCATGTTACTGCAATCGGACGGCACGCACAACAGTCTGTGGGTAGCCATGTTACTGCAATCAGACGGCACGCACAACAGTCTGTGGGTAGCCATGTTACTGCAATCGGACGGCACACACAACAGTCTGTGGGTAGCCATGTTACTGCAATCGGACGGCATGCACAACAGTCTGTGGGTAGCCATGTTACTGCAATCAGACGGCACACAACAGTCTGTGGGTAGCCATGTTACTGCAATCGGAAGGCACGCACAACAGTCTGTGGGTAGCCATGTTACTGCAATCGGACGGCATGCACAACAGTCTGTGGGTAGCCATGTTACTGCAATCGGACAGCACACACAACAGTCTGTGGGTAGCCATGTTACTGCAATCGGACGGCACGCACAACAGTCTGTGGGTAGCCATGTTACTGCAATCAGACGGCACGCACAACAGTCTGTGGGTAGCCATGTTACTGCAATCGGACGGCACACACAACAGTCTGTGGGTAGCCATGTTACTGCAATCGGACGGCATGCACAACAGTCTGTGGGTAGCCATGTTACTGCAATCAGACGGCACACAACAGTCTGTGGGTAGACATGTTACTGCAATCAGACGGCACACACAACAGTCTGTGGGTAGCAATGTTACTGCAATCGGACGGCACACACAACAGTCTGTGGGTAGCAATGTTACTGCAATCGGACGGCACGCACAACAGTCTGTGGGTAGCAATGTTACTGCAATCGGACGGCATGCACACAAGTCTGTGGGTAGCAATGTTACTGCAATTGGACGGCATGCACAAGTCTGTGGGTAGCAATGTTACTGCAATCGGACGGCACCAACAACAGTCTGTGGGTAGCAATGTTACTGCAATCGGACGGCACGCACAACAGTCTGTGGGTAGCAATGTTACTGCAATCGGACGGCATGCACAAGTCTGTGGGTAGCAATGTTACTGCAATCGGATGGCACACACAACAATCTGGGTAGCCATGTTACTGCAATCGGACGGCACACACAACAGTCTGCAGGTAGCCATGTCACTGTACTTGGACGGCACACACAATAGTCTGCGGGTAGCCATGTCGCTACTCGAACGACATGTACAACATTCTGCGGGTAGCCATGTCACTGCATCCAGACAGAATGCACAACAGTCTGCATGTAGCCATGTCATTGCATGCGGACCGCATGCACAACAGTCTGCGTGTAGCGGCACTCGAACAGCAAGCACAACAGTCTGTGGGTAGCCATGTCACTGCACTCTGACACATTGATTTGATTCAAATCCAACCAGTCTTTGCTCTTATTCCTTAATGTAGTATACTTAGCAGAGATGCAGGAAATACCGATCTTGTTGTCTTTTAGTTTGACATTAAGGGTATGATTAACAAATTATTGTTTGTACTTAGATGTCTTATGTCCAAGTGTTGTGCAGGGGCATGCCTCAATATTGAGTTAATTTTGTTCAACTAATTAAGATTATGTATATGGCTATAGGTGGGACTTTATCAGAATTTCACAAAATTTCAAATTGTTTATATATTACAGAAAACATTGTAAGGGATTATCCAATGATTATTACAGTCAAGTTTGCTAAAAAGCAATTAAGATATTCATTTTCTCATTAGGTCTCCAATGGTAGCCACATGCATCATGAGTTTCCAACGAACGCAAAAAATTAAAACTTTGTGAGGGACCATTGCATGATTTTTCATGTATAATTTGAATATCTTATATCTGATGTAGTACCGCTCGGTGTAAAATATCAACAAATATAATGCCTCCCCATATTAAAATGAGCATAAAACATGACATGGAAGAATTATTTTTTATGTAATACATGTTAAAACAACTACAATTTATACAAATATATTTTACTATATAAATCGATTATTTTTATTTCAGTGGCAATTGACCTGATTGTACAACATATTCAAGAACTTTTACGACCAACAAAAAGCTCCGTGAAAAGATTTCGACATAATTCAGATTCATTTGTAGGTCGTCCTCACTGACCTACATAGAAAATACAGATAATATCGTGCAATTTTTGAAATTGTATAGAGATCAAGATTGTATGTAATATTTTTGTGACCCGTGTTTACCAGAGATAAAAGGGGTTATTGATAAAATAAAATAAAATAGGAAACCCCATATACAGTGCCCCATACACCTTCATTTTCTGGCTGTTTGGACCAAGTTTACTGTATTATTTCAATATATTAAATTTAAGAAATAGGAATTCTACTGATCAGTGGAAAACTTACTTCTCTGGTTTACATTTACATGCAATGTAAGTCCTCAATCTCATAAGTTTTTAAGAGAAAACTGGTGAGTTCTGTCCCCTTAATCTGGTGAATTGAGAGAAATATAGAGACACACATCATTAGAGATTACTTCCCAAATGAAAATGTATCTTTGAGTTCTGTCCCCTGAATCTTGTATAAAGACTAGTCACACATCGTTGGAGATTACTTCCCAAATGAAAATGTATCTTTGAGTTCTGTCCCCTGAATCTTGTATAAAGACTAGTCACACATCATTGGAGATTACTACCCAATGAAAATGTATCTTTTATTAGTCAATCAAAGTTTACATTATTACTGTTTTATCTTGCTTCTGTCTAGTATATTGTGTTAATTGTTAAATAGTTTAAATGTATGTTAGTGATATAACTGACATGTATAACAAGACAAGATAGCCACTGACTGCATGGGTAGATGTAAATCTAACTACCATACAATCTTGCAATGTAATAGATGTATCAAATCAAGGTTAATAATAAATGGATGTAATTTGGATTCATTTTTATTGTAGTGTACATGTGATTTTGTTAAACATTTAGATTTTTAGTAACAATTTATTAGATGAAATACATGTAATTCATAATTTATTAGGTAAATTTATGGAGAGGTTTCCTGTCACACATCTGTTTGTAAACTGATATTGTTTTGAATTATTTTTATCACAATGTACATGTGTTTTTGTAATATCTTTTGATTTTAGTATCAATTCAACCAAGTGAAATTTTTCATAATATATTAGATAAATTTGTTATGGAAAAAAAGAGGGGTGTTTCTGTCACACATGTGTTTGTAAACTGATATTGTTTTGAAATAGTTTTATTGCAGTGCAATGTGTTTTTGTAGAGAAAAGTGGTTAATGTGATTTACCAGACAAACTATTTTGTATTTTTTTCTGTTATTGATGTTTCTGTAACACGACTATTTGTGCAAATATTATACATCCTTTCATATACATATATATAAACCCCCAATTTAGAGGGCTTCCCCTATTCTCCATCCAGGGATGCACCGAGCAGCTCTGTGGATTTAAGCTCTTGGAACCTTCACCAGTACACAGTATATATATGGGAACAGGACAAAAGCCCCCTGACAAAAAGCCCCCCAATAATGATGAAAAGTAAAATGTTTTTTTTTTATATTGATGGTGATATTGGATATATTAATGTATAAAGGAAAAAAATTAATTAAAAAATTTTTAATACTTGTAGAAAAAAATTGTAAAATTTTCTGTGTTCTTCAAGATTTTTTGTACCTCTGTATTTTAATTCCTTGTGTCTGTATACAAAAAATCTTGAATCATGTTAGAAAACACATAGAAAATTTTACAAATCCAAACAGTTGAACAATGACACAGAAAAAAATGAATTGTATTGACTTTAATTATGAATAATTCAAAAAATAACTTTAATTTATAAACAAATTATCAGTTTTTCTTTTGTAATTTACACTTTATAAATATAGATGTTAATTATAATAACAAAATGTGAAGAAAATTTTGTCTATAAGTATTACATTTTTTTAATTAATTTAAAAAAGGAATAACAAAAAACCATTAACTTTGACTTTTCATCGTTATTGGGGGATTATTTGTCAGAGGGCTTTTGTCCTAGACCCTATATATATCTAAAAAAATATAAAACAAAAGAAATAGTGTATGTGTATACAAGAAAAAATCCCGGTTATCCCTTTTCAGGGAGTTTTTAGCAGCACACATGACACCTAAAGTGTGATGTAAGCTATTGCTATCACTTGGCGTCCATCTGTAAACTTTCAAACTTTTAACATCTCCTCTAAAATTTTGCCATTTTTTCGGAAAATATGCAAATTAAGCCAGATTTAATCGAAATTCACGTGAAAATCTTTCTCGAAACCACTTTACCAAATTAAACATTAAACTAAGCTTAGCAGGAATGGCCTTTTAAAATTGTGCTTTCCTTCAAACATGGAACTGTTGGATTTCAAAATATTAACATAGACCTCAATGGAGAAAATATCAGGAATGGCATGAATCATTGTGATATGTAGATTCAAGTCTCCAGAAATCATGGTCTATGGTTTTAAGGACCTTGTGGTCCAAAGTTAAAAGTAGGCTGTAATGGGAAGAGTTTAAAAAAAAGTTTTCTGAAAAACCAGAGATGGAAGTACAAGTTTATTTTGCGCCAAAGATAATTGTGATGTGAAGATTAGATTTTGTACCAATGACTTTCCCGATCTGGTATATTGAATTTAAGTCCTGGAAATCAAAATTTAAAATATGTTGGGAACGTGTGCCTCTTGTGGAGCAGGATCTGCTTGTGCTTCCAGAACACTTAAGTACATCCCAGTTTTTAGTGTGGGTTAATTTTGCTTGATCTTTAGTTTTCTGTTGAGTGTTTAGAACATCATTGTATGTCCTTTTTCTTTTGGTCATTGTATTGTCTGTCCTTCTTTGATTTACGGCTTCAGATTACATCTTGGTATCTTCAAACTTTTCTTAGGACAGGCAATGGTGTTCTTTACAAGGTGAGAGATACAGGCTCATATGAATCTCTAGTTTTTTGTAAGCATGTATTGAGAACTTTAATATTCCCAATATGTTTGTTTTTTTCTTAAAGGGATGATTAATTTGTAGGACCTTTTTTCTCATAGTAAATTTTTTTTATAATATTTTCAATAATCTCACTCTATTCAAAGCTATACAAAATTGTTATTAGCACCTGTATGTAGATACAGATGCATTTTCAAATCGGAATATAAAATGATTGGTGTAAATTTTCTAATTTAGTCAACTTGTGTTTTTGCCAGGTTTACTTACAAGTTTTTAGCTTCTAGTTGAATAATGTTGCCTACAAAATACTTCTCATCCATGTAATGTAGTACTTAATTTTAATTGATCTGATTAATATCACATTTCTCAATTGCTCCCCTTTACTGATATGTCGTGGCGTGGGAGATCTGAAAAAACCTCATTATGGGTCAGATGTGAGTGACCCTATGTCATGAATATTTAAGAATATGATAAATATGTGTTATGACCCTTATCAGCCAATTGCTCCTGGCAAACAAAGCAGTTTAGTATTATAGTATTAATGAATGGGTGTTTTCATATTGGCCCTGTTATATGTTCAAGGTCTGTAATAATGGCCCGAGGATGGCTGTAATGGCCCAAGGCAACGCCGAGGGCCATTATTACAGACCGAGAACATATAACAGGGCCAATATGAAAACACCCATTTATTAAAACTTTTATTAACCAATTAGAATAAGAATTCATGGTAGAATTTTAAAATGTTTTGAACTTTTCAAAAACTTACCTGTATTTTTTTTTTAAACCTTAATAGCAATAATGAAAGTAAAAACATTTTGCTAACATTGAATTTTATTACAATTATAACAATAACTCCAAAAACATCAATTAATATTGATCAGAAAGGTTTGTTTTATACCAAAACAAAATAAATTTTATTCCTGAGAACTGTCCAACATGTCCAACTTTCTTTTTCCTGAAAAGATATTGAGGTTAATAACTCCTCCAGATATTGTCGCCCCACATAGAATACTAAAAGGATTTGTATCTTTTCTACTTGCAATCAAATTTGAATTTGTATTGGAATTCAAATTGTTTATAACAGACTGAGAATTTGTAGGATTCTGAATGTCCACTGCAACGTTTTCAATGGCAGGGGTATTATTTTTATGTTCTGTTTGATCATTGACTACATCATCAATGTTTGATGTTTCAGGAAGCATTATTTCTGATAATATAGTTGATGCTTTGTTCTGTTGCTTTAGTGATGGAACATTATAATTAGTCAATGTTGCAACACTTTTCCACCCACCCAGCTGGGCGACCTCAGTGATTTGCCTGTCGGCATGTAATAGTGTTGAGGCAAACGTTTTTCTCGTTGAGTGATTAACTTTTCTTCCTGTAATTTCAGCAATTGTTGCCATTGACTTCATCATTATGCCTAACTTATTTTTTCCTAGTGGTTGGTGACTGTACCACACGTCATCCTTAGGATTGTCCAAAGGACGTAAATAAAATCTGGAATTCATGTCACGCAAATCCTCAGGTCGCTTTTGTATGTATAATTTGTACATGGCAATAGGACAATATGGGTTTTCTGGTTGTGCAAACATCTTTGGTGGCACAGCTCTTTGATCACTACTTTTTGCACCAGTACGAGTTTTAGTAGTTCTCTCTGAAATGTAAGAAAAATAATAAATATTTTATTATGGAAAAATATTGTTCCTTAAATGAAATACATTGTATGTGGTCTATTTCTTGGAAGATAAATTATATATTTAACATATAAAAGATATGTACACCTGGCAGAAGTTTGATGACTATTCTAACTGTTTATTATCTATTTTTGAAGTTTATAACAGAAATTAGTTTGGCATTTCAAATTTTCAATCTGAGAAAATAATGTATTTTATACAGTACATGTACTTGTTTGATGGGGAAGTGAGATTTTCTTCCTCTTAATTTTTCATGACTGCATGCACTAGAATTGATTAAAACAACTTTAATGTTTACATATATAAATACCATTAAACTCAAGGTATTCCTTCCCACTTGAACCTGTCTTTAGTTCCAAATCCCCAAGCATCAGACTTGAATGTTCTTGTCTCCCCCGGAAGCCGAAGAATACACCATTGTTCAGCCAAACAGTGTTTAATAATGATTTTGGGTTTGCTGAAATAGAAATAAAGAAAACTACACTATTGAAACAACTACTTGGAAAAATTATACATTGAATAAGTTGACGTTTTATTAGGTGTTGTATTTATATGGTGATAGCTCATTTATATTTACTTGCAGACATAAATTTGTGGTTTTCCATCCACAAATATGCTCTTACCTATCTTCTCTGTAATACTGATGGTTTATTTCAGAAACTGTTCAAATACGAATCAAATATCCCCTACTTATTGTTTGTTATGTTTGTTTGTTTGATGGGGTTTAACGTCACTTTATAATATACCATATGGGTAATTTCATGACGGTCAGTTTTATTTGCGAAGGAAACAGGAGTATCCTGAGTAAAATGCTGGCATATGGTAAGCAACTGACAAATTTTATCTTATTGTATGTTAATTTTCTTTTGTTTTGAAATGTAAAATATCTACAAACCTGCACCAAGTAACTGTTTCTCATACAATGCTTTGGTCTCATCAGCATCAAGAGACTCTGCACGGTTCTTTTTATTGCCCTTTCCCTGACTTTTGAGTTGTTTCCTCTTTGCTTCTAAAACTTTCCTTGAGTGGGTAAATTGTTCATCTTTCTTTATGTCAACTTTAGATTTCAAGTTTTTTAAATGGTGATCAATACTGTTCTGTATTCCAGTAAGTGCATCAGGCTCATACTCTGTACCATCTCGTTTACGGACACCTGCAGTACAATATATATTGATGTTAAACATGTTAAATTTAGGAATTAGTTTCTTTTAAAAAGTTTAAAAATAAAAATCTCAAAAGACATACATTGATTGTACCACAAAATCCGAAAAACCCAGACGTCTGACAGTGAACAATGACCAAGATATTCATTTAATAGCAAAATAAAAAATTTCCTCTACCACATGAAGAAATACATGTATATAAGGCCCCAAAAAAATATATGTCTGTTTAGGGTTACACTATGATAAAAAAAAATAGGAGAAACATTCTGACTTGAAAGGTCCTTGTCCAAAAAATGGAATAAAATGGAATAGGGTAGACATTTTTTGGCTAAAAAATAGGGTAGGTCGGGTAACCTTAAACAGACATATTTTTGCTTGGCCTAAATACAAAATTTCAGTGAAATTGAGGGCAAACATTCCCCTCTGCCTTTTGTTTGCTTGATGGGGTTTAATGTCAATTTCTACATCATATTTCATTTAATTTCATGACGGTCAGTTTTAGTAGTAGAGGAAACCGACCTTCGGCAGGCAACTGATAAACCTTATCACATAGGCATGAAAATCGAAACTTTATTTTGCGACTGACACATAGAGGTGATATGCTAGCTGTCACGGGTAAAGTACTTGGGCCACAGTGGACCCCTCCCCCTTTTACAACTGTTTACATTTTCACAGGATGTGATCTAACTATTGTATGTTTCCTTACCTAAATAAAATCTTGCAAGTAACATGTCCAACTCTGGGTGTGGTATTTCCTCAACTTTTCTCATTTCATCGTTTTCCTGTGCCCAATCGTAGAACAATTTCATGTCAGATTTTGTCTTGTAAATAGTGTTCTTATTTGCATTGTCCTGTAAACTTATATCTACGTATCTTTTGTTTCTTTCTTTCTCTTCTGATTGAGCTCCAGGGTCCTCTGATTCAAACTGGTCATCAACAGCCTGTAGTTCGGGTAACGGTTGCAGTTGTACTTCCTGCAGTTCAAACTCATAGTCCTCACTTTCATTTCCCTGTAGGACAGATGTAGGTAGGTCGGGTGATTTTTTTTGCTTCAGTAAACCAGAGCAAATTGTATATCATTGGATAGGGCTTTAAAAAAGAAGTACTATGCACTTTATTTCAGGTCAATATCTTAAAGATTGACAGAGTTATGACATTTTTAGATATCAAGGGGTTTGTTCCGGCTGATGCCAAAATTTCAAACTAGCAGGCAAGCAAAAAAATAAGCTACAAATGCTATTTATGATAGCAAAAATAAGACATTACACCTACATATTAGACATGAATGCCATGTACTAGAGTGTGATATATCAATATCTCTCTTTTTAGCAAAACTATTAGTATATTAATATACATACATGTACATGCATACGTTGATTTATTCGGAAAAGTATTATTAGTAGTCATTTCCTTCATCTCTTCAACAGAATACTAAGTTGCTACATGTTAATTTATTTCAACACTTTTTAGTGCTTATTCATTAATAATTGCAAAGAACATCAAATATCTAAATGAAAATGTTTTATACCTTAAACAATAACTTCTAAATCTTTATTTTTCCAGTCGTCCAGCAATTTATATGTGTAAACTGTCTCTGCGTCGCTTTCATAAAAGATGTTGTACCATTGTGCAAATCCTGGTACCTGAAATAATTGAATACATTAAATTACATACAATATAATTCTAATTATAATTTGATTTTAAGTGACTTTATATTAAACATTGTGCATAATTTGTCAAAAACAGCTTGAAAGTTATTCAGTAAAATTAACGGAAAAAAATACATTCCATATTAAACTGAGTTTCATAGTATAAGTATTACCATATAAAAGATTATAGAAAGCAGTGCTCTAAGATATCATGCCAGATTTTCAGACTATTAGACATTCAATTCATTCATTCATTCATTCATTCATTGACTGTGTGGTAATTTTTCCTCGAGTGCAGCCCGGATCATTTATATACATGTCAGCCAGCTAGGATTTGTATCATGCTAGGATTATTTACATACATGTTAAAATTATTGTCCTGCAAGAAATATACATATGTCAGATATCTATATCATATGGAGTCATTGTTGCTAAACATGTGTACCAAGTTTCATGACAGTTGGTGGGGCATAATTATTGATTTCTTACAAACGAAAAGACTACTGTACTGGTTTAGATACTGGATCTCCTTAAATTTACCTGTGATATAACTCGTCCAGTGTACCATTCAGTTGTTCCTTCTGACGTGAATTTATGCTTTACACTTTTGCCAACTAATATGGGGTCCACTTCTTTATCTAGTGTTAGTTTTGGTAGTGTAAACGAGTGTTGCACCAAAACTTTCAGATTTTCTGTCAGCTCTTCAACTGAAAGTTGCTTGTTTTTATTGTCCACAGACTTTGAAAACAAAAATACCTTGGGGTTGTCTGGCTTCTGTTTTAAGACATGCTGTCTGAAATTCAACTGGCATTTCAAAGCTTTTTTCTTTTCAGTAATCAAAGGTATGTCTGACAGTTTTAGATCCACTTGGTCTACAGATTGCCACAGCTGATAATAAACAATATCGGATGTGTAATTTTCCAACTTCTGAATCCGGTTTTCTTCCTGTTTTTTCGTCTTCGCAAATGCATCTGCTAAAGCCTGTTTTCTCTTCCTTGCAATTTCAGCTTTACGCTTCTGAAATGTGCATTTAAAATTCGCCATGTCCTTTTGTGCAGCTGCTATCATCTCTTTCCTTTCAATTTCAGTTTTAGATTTCAGCCATTCACCTGTTTTGTTTGCAGTAAACATAATATAAGCTTCGGAAGCTAAGGACGAAATATTAGGACTTCTCCTTAAAAGCATGTCAAGGTAACCAAATACTGACTCTGCAAACTTATTATGCTTATGCATGCCAATCGTTTTATCCATCATTGGCTGGGTAACATTACTCCAATTTCCACCAGGCAACTGGTCTTTGAAGATATGTTTAGCAAGCTTTGTTAATGCAGGCAATATAACTGCTAAATGAATTTGAACCAAATCATCATGCTTCCAATCTTCAATGAGTTTTTTATAAATTGCATCCTTTTTCACTGGTGCTGATTCATTAAAAGAATGTGCCTTTCCTTTCATAAAATCTGACAGATTTTCAGTTGAATATTCAAGGAAATCTAGTAGTTTGGAATAAATCAAGTTCATTTCCAATATATGAATCTGTTTATCCTCTATCAAGCACCACAGTGGGACAGTGATTAGTCTGCTTACCAGGCCAAGGGCCTTAGTACCCGCAACAAACAAAGGCACCTTTAAATCAAATAACACTGATTTTAAGAGCGTATTGGTATGCAAACCAGTCAAAAATTCAGTCATATGCTCACTGAGGAAAAATACTGAAGCTGCGTTTTCAAATAATATATTAAAACGATTGCCGCGGAAGGGCTGAAGAGGCAGCGAGTAGAAACCATGCTCTTTCAAAAATTCGGACAAATACAATTTAAATTCCATGTACTTTCCACATTTTTCGTCTGCACCACGGGCTAAAGCTTTTGATGCAGTTCGTACTAAGCGCAATGTTCCAGACTCAGAAGACTTCAAGAAACTTTTGTCTAATATTGGTGCTTTCTGATCAAAAGATGCATTTTCTGTCTGTATCAGAGCCTTGGATGCAGCTTCAGCAAAATGCACTAGACTATGTAGTCCACAAAAAAAGTTCATCAATTGGCTAACAGCAGTTTGATCCTCATTTGACATGGATGACCAATTTTCGATCAAATCAGGCAAAATTTGTCTTCTAAAATCTTGCACTAATTCATTAAATTTTATTTCCGTGCTGGCTCTATCAGACATAGTAGCTACAATGTTTACTAAAATTTTTTTGCTTACAGTGCTATCATCTACCTTGTATCGATCTTCAATGTCTTTAAGAATTTCTTGGAATGTAGCCAAGGTGTCACTTGCAGACTTTGTCTCCAATTCACGTAGACCCAAAACATACATTCGGCCTTCTTGATCACTTAGATGGTACCCTGTATATTTTGTGCCAAATTTAGTCGTCTCATCAGTGTACAATGTAGTGTTTTTCTTTCCTGAAGCATCTTGAGATAATTGTGTTTGGGAGATTAACAGCCTTTCAATGTTCATATCTAAAATTGTACTTCTTGCAGGTAGCTTATTTGGAACTTTCTTTACCATACTTAAAACTGTTTCGATCACAGGTGAAACATTTCGTGAAGAAACACTAAGACTCAATAACTGATAAATGCATTCCCTTACTTCACAAGTGTATTTTTTCTCAACTTCATCATAGCACTGAATTGTTTCTCTGTCATTTTCAACAATTTCCCTGAGCCACTCATTTTCTGCCATGGAATCATTTAGTAACTGAGCATTTGTGTTTTTCATCTGAGACAAATTTTCAATTTCACAATTTTGGTTCTCTATTATTGACTCCAATCTTCGGACTTCATGAGTTAAACGTTCTATAGTAACATTTTTTTTACACAATTGTTTATTTAGTCTATTGTTTCTTTGCTGAATTGCTTTAATTGATTTTGTTTTGCGTTCTAATTTCGATCGTAATGTTTTACAATAATGTGTAGTTGACTTGTTTTCCTTACTAATCTTCAAAACAGTACTTTTACTGATTCTACTTTTCTTTAAATTTTGCAATTCTTGTGAGGTTTCTTTTAGTTGTAGAGCGACATTTTCTGTGACCTCCTTCTGTATTGAACACTCTGATGCTAGTTTAACTGCAACATTGCCTGCAGGGCATGAACAAGTGGACCCTGCATTATTTTTCGGTTTTCGCAGATTTGAGTTGGCTTTGGGGAGACAAACTAACTGGTCAAGGAATAAGCTTACATCATTTCCTTTCTTTTTCAGAAGATTTTTCCTTTTACTTATCAGATTGTTAACTATGTGTGTACATGCTCTTAATGAGGCTGTCATAGATGAGCTTTGTGATGATAATGATAAAATATATTCAGCTGCAGCATGTTTGCCTTCACTGTTAATTGTTTCTAATAAGTCTCTGTTAGTTAAATTAGTAGTAATAGCAGATGTCATAGCCATAATCAAAACACAGGTGATGGTGGTGGTATATTCTGTGAAAAAGTAAGAAGGAAGCCCATGTGGAATAGTATAAAAAAAATAACATTATGAAGCCAGGTATTAAGGATAGCAGATTGTTATTAATTTTTAAGGTATCCGGACCATAACTGACCATGTGATTATTCAAAGCATCACAGATGTCCTTTGTTTTTGAATGGAGCAAACTTTCGGCAAGCATAGGAAATTTGACGTAATTTCACTGTGCAAATATTTCATTTAAATGGATTGCTATGGAAAGGTATATAAATTTTATTAGTTTGCATTATGGTTCGGATACCTTAAATGTTAAAATGTTGTTAATTTTATGTCTAAAATCCTGTTCTGGAAGTGGAAGGTTATGCATGCCTTAACACAAAGGTGCCACTAGTGGAGCAGGAACTGCTTACCCTTCCGGAGCACCTGAGTTCAACCCCAGTTTTTAGTGGGTTCGTGTTACTTGATCTTTAGTTTTATATGTATATTTTGCCAAGCGTTGTTTGTCCTTTTGTGCTTTTTCTTATGGCCATTGCATTGTCTGTTCCTCTTCGATATATAGGGTTTCTGATTGCCCCTTTCGTATCTTCAAACTCTTCTTAAAACATGGCTTAACCAACAAGCTGAATTGTTCATAATGCTGATTTTCACTGGATGATTTATAAATTTATCAAAAATTTAAAACAGTCCTTAAATAATTATGCAGTACAGATGCACATTTAAGATACACCAAGCATTTTTATAGTTACATGCAATTCTTTTACCACAATACAGAATATTACTGACAGGAATTAAAAATAATGTGAGCAAGCTCACTTAAGGATACCCTCCGCTCCACCCTGATTTCGTTTGTCCCAGATGTACATTCGGCAATAATCATCTTCCTTCATGTACATCTCCATATGATGCCCAACCTTCATATAAAGTTTAGTCAAAATACATTGAAGGGTTTAGGAGGAGTTGCGCTTACAAGATATATGGACAGACGGATGGACAGACAGGGCGATTCCTATATAGCCCCCCCCCCCATACTATAATGATTAGATATATACAATACATCTACATGCATATTAGAGATTTGATTATATTGCTATCTAGACACCACACTAAAAGCAGAGAAGCTACTACACACAGGATAGAAAAGTTGATATGTAAATTCTTACCAAAGTTACTCATCTAAAAAAAAACAGTACTTCATTAATTGATTTAAAAATAAATATATTTTGTAACATAAATACACTATGATTTTACCATGGCTTAAGCCCAATCTACTTGCATTAACTTTAAAATGGTACAGTGTGACATGACGTCAGATCATGGAACAAGCTAAATTGTGGTTAATAATTATTGATTTATTAGTTAACTAAAGAACGACTGAGACAAATCTCAAAATATATTAATGATTCTCAATTACTCTGACTATATTTACAAAAAATAATTTACCTCTGCTTCAAGTGTTGATTCTAGTTGTCTTATTCTAATTTTCAGCTTCTGTGTAACCCTTTTAAGCCTTTTCACTTCCGCCTCCTTTTCTTTACATTCAGTACACTCTGTGACTGTCTTAGGTAAAATAACAGTATCCTGCAAAACAATTACTAAAGATAGAACAAGGTTTTGGAGAGACTGTACATTACAGTTTATTGTCACCTATCAAGAAGAAATCAGAAACACTGGACTGAGTTGGGCCAAGTACGGACAATAAATATATGCTTGTAAATGCTTGCAGCACTATTATTTAGGACTCCGTAATGGTAATAGATTCCTTTGCCAAGGAAAACTGAATGAAGCAGAATGTTGGCGACACTAAGAAATAACTAAGTCTGATTGGATAAAAGCAAATCAGCACAACTTGAACTAATCGTTGTGTGTTGACAGAAGGGCGGAGCTGAAACTATAGTCTGAAGTCCCCTTCAGTGAAGCCGTTAAGGGGTTATTTAAACCTTAAATTTCATTCTGAATTGCTTCCACTCTTTTCTAATGAATTATTTTTTAAAGTTGTTTGTTCATATAATTATAATAATTTTTAAGGAAATAACAGACAGTGTCTTAGCATCAACTACATACATGTATGTAATTTCACATATTTATAAGCTTACACTTGAAGAACTATCACTTTCAGCCTTATGCGTATCGCTGTATTCCTCTATTTCCGCTACCAATGATGGAGGCAGTCTCTCAATTCCCCAGCTGCTTGATATAGAAGAACTATCACTTTCAGCCTTATACGTATCGCTGTATTTTTCTATTTCCTCAACCAAAGATGGAGGCAGTCGCTCTATCCCCCAGCTGCTTGATGAGTCCCCGAAATCACCACACTGCGAGGTGAGAGCCCAACTGTGGTTAAAGCGGCTTCCACAATCACAAAGTTCAACTGAACTGTCTGATGGATCATATACTGGTGATGAACTGAAAAAGGACAATTTTACATGTACATGTTGGAATGTTTGTGTATTCACTACTGTGCATAAATTTTAGAAATTGTACCCAAATTGCAACAAAATTTGTATATTCTTATCTCTAAAACGTCTCTAAAAATGAAACAAATATCAGCAAATGTCTACATGAAAGTTTCATAAACAGGTTGCTAGTTTCCATACAAAATAGCAGATTAATATGTTTCTTTCTAATTATATAAAAACAGGTTTGAGATTTTAAACTGCATACCAACTTTGAAAACAATCCCATCACTCAGATAAAACAGAGATATTGGTGACACAAATTTTGTTTCCAACGGACAGAATGACAGGGCTATTTCTGTATACCTATCACCCACTCGTCGAGTACAATTGGTTAAATAATGGGATATAATATTTTTCTTAATAATTTACATCTCTTCATTACCTCAGATTTATGGGAAAACGATCAGACAAATGTAATTTACATCATTTGCAAAATTGACCGAGTCTCCCCCCTTTGTTTGTTGTCCCAAAAAAAATTGCAGATGCAATGCAACATTTTACAAGTTTGGGCAGATCTATTAGACTATTTTGTTTCGTTATTAAGCACTCTTGGTAGTAATAAACAACACTAAGAACTACTACTTCGTTTATTTGTTGAAACTCTCCAGCACAAGAAAAAAAATTACAACCGGAAGTCACAAAGGGGAGGTAATTGAAAATAAATCAATGGAATTATGTGATACCACCTCCATAACGTGCGACCGCGCTTTTTAGCGCCAAACAATGCTTGGACCATTCGGACATTAAAAGGTAGAAAAATGTGTCTTCTATCAAAAAAACATATGCCATTCTATGCCAATGCTAAAGAAATATATAAAACATTGGTCTGAATATGTCCCTATTTGACTATGAAAATATTCAACCAAAATTTTCAAAATATAGACCGCAACCTGTTTGCTTCTGCTGCTGCATCCATTTTCTATCATATTGTGCCATGCGCATGTTCATGACTCTTCAATGTAGAGGTAAAAGAGAAAAAAAATAACGTGACCGTTCAGCTGTTCAAAATGGCGACCTCCATATTTCTTTAAAAATAACTTCAGTGTTCAAAGTTGAACGCCAATTTCGAACCTAGAGCTACGCTACCAGGAATTTCCCGAGAAGGTATTTACTTGCAAGATATTATTTGATTGTTTTAATTTGTTGTCGTACGGAAATAGATGAACATAACTCAGAAATCGAATTACAAAAATACCGATATTTACATTGCCGACTCATAGCTAAGCTTACTGGAAACGAGGCTCTGACCTGTCTAACAGATGCCAAGGCTTTATATTCATCCTGTTCACTGAGCATTTCGTACCGCATAATGTCATGTGCGAGTACATCCATCATATCCTCGCCACTCTTAACCCTTGCATGCGATTTTCTCGGCGGTATCGTACTGCAACTTTCCGACATCTCTGGCTCTGCTCTCGTTGTCGTCTGCTAATTGAAAATGGCGCGTCGTCAGATGTAAACAAAACCTATAGTCTGTTCTATAATGTTGTCTGTCTAAATTTTTCTATAGTCTGTTTCTGAAAAAGACTGCAATTTCGCTTGAAGCGTACTTAACCGCCGCCATCTTTGAAACGTAATTTACGTCTCGTACCCGGATGTCATAATAGCCCTGTTAATCCATAATGGACCGGCTAAAAGCCGTAATGGACCGGCAAAGCCATAATGGACCGGCTATAATTACCTTATTGTATTGATATAAACCAGTCTGTTTTGTACATATAAATACCTATTGGTTAATAATAATTTATAACACTTGCATAGTCCTGCAAGTGCAATTTTCATTGGACAACAAAGTCATGACACGGGGTCACTCGCATATGACACGTAATGAGGTTCTTCAGATATTCTACGGCACAACATCAGTGAAGGGAGAGATTGAATTTTCATCTAATTTAAAATTCGTCAATTTTCTTTACCGTATTTAGGGTTGTATAATGAGCATTGTTGCATAATGCACACCCCCTCTTGGCCTTGAAAATCTCCAGAAAAAAACTAGTTCGTATCTATAATGCGCATGGACTTTTGAAAAAAATTGTCGTCGGAAATGTAAGAATTAAATATCAATCGTATATATTTTTCAGTCCTTTGAGCATGTTTCATTTGCTGGGAGAATTTAAGAACCATTTATCTCTTTTCATCTTCAATAAGTTGCAAAATATTAAATGTGTTGGGTTTTATTGGCGTTTTCATATGATGTTTTTATTATCCGGATGTTGTGTAATGGATTCGAAATCTAGTACAGCATCGGTAAATATAAGTTTAAATTCCGGATCTGAACGTAAATTAACGCAGTTGATAGTTGAAGATGACAGAAAATAATGATATAGAACAAAGAACGGCAAACAATTGTCACTTATTATGACATTGTTGAACATTGCTAAGCTTGTGAGGAGTTGTTGAAAATACGGTTGTTACATACATCAAAGAGTGCCGACAATCCGTTATTTTATTGTATTTTTAAAATTGACCAATAATTAATGATCATGAATGAACTACAAACAATGCCTTATTATTTAGTGAGGAAATATCATCCAAGCCATGCAATCATATTGTTGTAATTTTGTGTTAATCGGATTTAACTTCACCTGGGAGCAATCAAGCTAAGACTCGACATAAAAATTGACAAATACATTTTATTGTTTCTTTTCTTTTTATTTCAATCACTATAATCTTGTGTAAACACAGTCTGACAGTCTAATTATACACTAAGTAATTATGACACATTTACACTTGCACACATTGACTTATCGGCAGGATTATTGATTATTTTACACATGGCTAGATATAGTCAGAGTTTATATTTAGTTTATTTTCGTATCTATCAAAGGTAAATATTTACAAGTACAAAACAAAACTGCACTAGACAGTTTTAATTCTTCAATAATTAAAACATAGTAGATGCAATTAATTATTTTGTGGAATAGTGTCCAAACAATTTAAGAAATATTTAACTTTGCATGTTGACAATAGTAAACAAAAAAACATGGCAGACATGTGATTTCCCAGTCTGGGAAAGAGTGAAACACATTGTTCCTGTTTATAATGCACACCCCTCCTACGAAATAAAGAATCTGGGAAAAATCCTGCAACCCTAAATACGGTATTATCTAAGGTAACTATTGTATTTATCATAATTATCCATTAGTTTTGTTTTTAATTATTAGTTATATATAGGGTGGTCAAGCCAAAAATTGAAATGCTAATAAATCATCCAATTATAGTTTAATATGACAGTACATACAAAATGGGAAATTTTGGTACAAAAATTATTAAAATCGGTTGAGCTGTTCAAAAGTTATGGCCTTTTCGGTGAGCCAAAAGTGGTCGATTTTCTGTTTTTTGGAAAAATGTTAAAAAAAATGACATTTTAGGACCAAAATATATTATTTTCACTACCTAATAGGTTATCATGCTTTCTTCTATAGTAATGTATCCTCCTTGTGCTTCAAAAAGAGGTATTATACACACCTGTAGGTGTTATATGAAAAAAATGTCACAGAATTTAAAACATTGAAAATAGCCTTTGGACTTAGTTTTTTTAATTTATGTGTCAGCTGTCTGCTTGTTCAAACTACCAGGTTTGTGGTCAAATATCTTCAAAAACCTTTAACTTGCAAGGCTGAAACATGCAGCACTGTCCACAAAGTGCCCAGTCTCTAGGTAAAAATATCAAGAATATCATTTATTCAATTAATATATATATTTTTTTAATATTATTTCCTTTGCGCAGGCCTCCATAATTTTAACGTCAAATTTTATTCGAAAAATCAAGTTTTTGGTCATAAAAAATCTGAAAAAAGTACTAGAATTTTTCTGAATACTGATTTTGGTAGGGAAAAGAACCCTCTAACAGGGAACACCTATATTTATCAGCAAAAAAAATTCTCAAAGTCTGTAGTGCCAGAATTATATACGCCGCAGCTTAATATTTTGAGCTCCGTAAAGTGTAAAAATAAGCTATTTTAGGGAATTAATTATATTTTGTATGCTCAAATTGATATTTTTATGGTAAACAACCTCAATATCCATACATCAATGAAGTTATTATTACAGTTTGTGTAAAAACTGCCATTTTTTCCATTGAAAAGGTCAATTTTCTTTGTTCAATCAAAATTTCAGATAATTCCCGAAATTGATACAATTTCAATAATTGTTGAATATTATAATATTAAATGTTCAAGTGTTCGGTATTATTTTGATCCTATAACTGTATACTACAAGGTGAAAACTATCAGCAACCCCAATTCTGACACTGATATGAACTATGTCCTGGTTCATTAGCCCTCTACCTGGAAATTTAGTATAAATAATATTTCAATTATGGCCCCGTATTCCATGAAAAGTCTTATTTGGATTATCAGATATGTTCTCTGTACAATTTATAAGCCAGCCTTGAAGTTATTTTATCTTTTAAACATTTAATTAGCACATTTTATACATTATTTTCATTTTTTTGTCTGAGAAAAACCTCAAATTTGACAATTTTAGCTGATTTAAGCTAACAGTTCATGCGATTAGAAAGTCCCAAATTTTCAAAGTTATCATTTTTATTGTCACAAATCAATAAACTGTTATCTTCTACTATTATCTTAATTCATAACAGTCTTCAATGTCACTCTCTTTTCCTTTATATACTATAATTTTACATTTGACGACTACAAATAGTGCTGTGTTCCAGTTCATGACCAACTTATTCCAAATGAAATCTTTGTGATTTCTTTAAATTGTGTGTTTTGTGATCCTATGCATATCCAATGCATATTTGATTAACTGAATCATAATCAACAGCATCAACTTTCAGAAGTGTCATTTTAATGATTTAAAACTCTTAATGATCTACTGAGATGCCACGATCACACCTGTAAAATAAAAATAAACATTTAAAATATGTTATACAGAATAAAAATAAAGAATTAAAAATAATTTATCTTTTCCAGAAATAGTTTATCATACATGTACAAATGAAAAAAAGCTTTAATACAATGCACTCTTCCGACTATAAATTATCTTTATGCATATATGCTTGGTGGCAAATAGATTCTATATGAAAAATAGCATTATTCCAGAAATGTTTGCTGCATGCATCATAAATGTTCTGTCATACCAAACAAGTTTGCATACAGTAATGGTGTAATGAAAAAAATGTAATTAATTAAACTTAGCATATCACATGCACTGCCACTGATTACATTGTATATAGCCAGAATGTTAATACATTCACATACTGTAATGTATGCATTAAGCATATATTTCATAAAGCTTCCCTAATAGCACTGAAACATAATAATTATGTTTTATAACAATTTAAATAAATTGTTCAAAAATGTTGCATGGAAATTCATGTTACTATTTTAGTATTTAAAAACAATTGTCCTATGTATTGCTACAATATACACTAGGAACTTAATGAGAAATGCCTAAAAAGTTTTCATGTAGACAAATTTCATTTAAAACCATAAAATATAAAAAATCTTGAACATTTCACAAAAGATCCCCCCTTTTCTAAAAATATCAAAGAATACCGGAACAACTCCTTTTATATATAGATGTATTAATAAATCCCGATAATTTCCGAACAGCCATGATTACGTCACCAAAGCTCTGCTTGGATAAAGTTATTTATAGATTGGGAGAATTTGACAACTTTATATTGATGCTTGCCGTTTTCGCCATTTTTCGAGTAAAATAATAAAATCGTGAATTAAATCCCATCTCTTTTTCACTTATCGAAGCAAAGATATATATTTATTCAGTACGTGTAAAGTTTCTGTGCGATTTTTGTGCATCTTTTGTTTTCAAAATTAACCCCCATTTGATCCGGTTGAAAACGATATTTCTTTTGAGAATAAAACTATATTTTAGAAGAAGTTTTGTTACTTACCGTGCATGATTGACCTCCGTGGTCTGAATACATCAATGCTAGATAATTATTGTATCAATTGGTAGGACAATACGTCGGTAAATTCCATTTTTCTTTGGTACAACTCTGAAATTGTCCTGGCCAAGATGGCGGAAGACATACATTTCGGTCATGCGCCACACAACGTCCGATAACTCTTCCCGCTCAACTCTGATTGCAAAGTCGGAAAATATGGACCAAACATCCAATGATTTCCGGGAGCTATTACTGCTTATCCATTGAAACCTTGGCGGCATATCTTTAGAGGAAGGTTCAGATTATTGATATCTGACTGTTAACTTTTTGCGGAAAAGCGGTAAACGAGTTTAAAACAATGTTTGTAAACTTTTATATTTTACGTTACGATTTTGACTTTTAAAAAATTCTTAACAATCGGATTGGTAAAATTGAAGACTTTCTGCAAATTTTAAGCCATGCATGAAGAATATTGGTCCAGGGATAGCTCCCGGAATTATTTTTGAAAATGGGCTGTTCGTTGACACATAAATCAAGATGGCGTCCGCTTTTCTCGAAACGACTTCACTTTGGACGTTCAGTAGTAGTACCCAATCATATTTTTAATGCTTATAACTACCAAATTAATAAAGATCTAGTTTTCAAGTTTTATCTGATATATTTTTTATCACGAAATAATAAATTTTAGGTGTTTTTCTAATGAAATGAAAAAGGTGAAAATTCGGGTTTTTCTACTCCGACAGAAAATAATAACGCTATCGACGACTACGTTTGTCCTCCCTATTATATATCTGTAAAGGTCGAAGGTAAAATTTATTTAGAATAATATCAACTATTTATATATAATACCATAAACATGTGTGTTCAGTAATAAGTAAAGTATAAATATGACACTAACATGATTCACATGTACATTAGTCCCCCTTTTAAAAAGCCACTCCCTCCTGTAATGAAAAAGTAGCCTTATAAGAGGGTTGGTCTTTCTTGAGGATGACAATTTAGTAATATTTTTCTATCTCAGTGTATCTGAAATCTGGCCTGATAAGAGGTGTGGCTTTTGATGGGAGTGGCCTTAGAAGAGGGGGACTACTGTATCGGTATATCCCTTAAAAGCCCTGACTTATTTTCAAATGGAGGTGGAGTTGAGGTCACTGTAGTCTATTTATATGTAAACAAATTGTAAAATATAATGTTCAATAATTAATATTAGAATTCATCCACACTGATGTTGATTAAATCAGTTTTTACTCTTGTTTTTTTTAATTCATCAATCTTGCACAATTTTACCCCAAAAGGGATTAAAGACATACAACACTACATAATACAATACTCATATCACAATTGTAAATCGTTTTTATTGGGCCTGATGAAACTATTCCAATCTTTAATTGCATTGAAGAGAAATTTAGTACTTTCTAGCGAGCGAGTGATTGTTGTTTAATGCCAAATGAACAATTTTCAGTTATATCATGGTGAAAAGGTACATTTGATGAGATCATGTCCACTTTGTTTTAGACTAACAGGATTTTTATAGTAAACAACAGTCCTAGAGTAGAAATGTTGCTCTATTGCGACACATTATCCTGATTCCGAGCCAGTCCGTCTTTGTTCTTACTCCTTATTGCTGCATTATTAGTGGAGAAGTAACAAATGCCAATTTTATAGGCTTTGGTTTGACTCGAGTGAACCTCGTACCCACGATCTACCACGCTTCAGGTGAGCATGCCAACCATTAGTAGGGTGCATGTTTAGTTTTGTGGCCATTGTTTGTATTTTGAGTCTCATTTTAACCGTTGTATTGTCTATCCTTATCACATTTACAGCTTCTGATTACCATTTTGTTCCAATTTCTAAAAATGGCTGGTGGAGTAATTATACTTTCTCTGCTTATGACATTTTAAAACGTGTCGGAAACCATGTACATTTTTGTACATGATAGAAATGTTGCATGGTGATGTGTTCCTTACATGATCCTGTATAAAGTTTGTTTTATTTGTTGATCAGAAATCCAAGATGATTTCAACTGTATGATAAATATTTAACATAGAACCTCATGAGTAAATGAATAAATGATTTTTCTCATAAACTAAAGACTTGATTGATTCCACACTGTATATTGGACTATTTTTTTTTACCAAATATCAGAAGACCTGGTTTTTTGTTTTTTTCACTTTAAAACAGAATTCCACTAGTGGAGAAGGATGAACTGATTGTTCAGAAACACCCTAGTTCACCTCTGTTTTTAGAAGGGTTCATGTTGCTCAATCTTTAATTTTGTGGACAATTGTTAGTATCTGTGACCCTCTTTGACCCTTGTATTGTCTGTCCTTATCAAATTTATGGCTTCTGAAATCCAAGATGATTTCCACTGCAGGACAAAGATTTAACGTAGATCCCTATGAGAAAATGGAAGAATGATCTTTCTCAGAAACTACAAACTTGTACATGGTTAATCATTGGACAATCCTTATACCAAATTAATTTTTTTTCTTCTGTGGATCTAAAATCCAAGATGGCTGCCACCACAGAACAAAAGTTTTAAAATAGGGGAGATGAATATATTTTTTTCTTCTTAGAAACTACAATCTTGATTTAACAGAAACTATATATGAATAATTATTGGATGGTCGTTTCATTTTTTAGTATGGATTGGATATTCAAGATGGCCATCACTGCATGGCAGTTTTAACATATGACCATATTAAAATATGTATTTAATAATTGCTTGAATTCTCAATTGTTGTAATATATATATATGTTCTCAGAAACTACACATTTGATTAATGATCCATTGCAAAACCACATCAGGATAATTTAACATGAAATCCTATGTGAATTATGAGTAAAATGCTTTTTCTCAGAACAAAAGTTTTTAAACAGTGGAGATGAATAAATATGTTTTTCTTAGAAACTACAATCTTGATATAAGCAAAACTGTACATAAATAATTATTAGATGGTCCTTCAAATTTTTGTTGTTGTATGGACTGGATATCCAAGATGGTTGTCACTGCAGGGCAGTTTTAGCATATGACCATATTGAAATATATATTAAATAATTGCTTGAATTCTCCATTGCTGTAATATATAAACATGTGCTCTCAGAAACTACACATTTGATTAATTGTCCATTGCAAAATCACATCAGGATAATTTAATATGAAATCCAATGTGAATATGAGTAAAATGCTTTTTCTCAGAAACTACAAAACTGTTTGAACTCAAACAATGCAGGAATAGCCATCTGAGCAATACAAGCACAGGTAGCCATCTGAGCAATACAGGCACAGGTGGCCATCTGAGCAATACAGGCACAGGTAGCCATCTGAGCATTACAGGCATAGGTGGCCATCTGAGCATTACAGGCATAGGTGGCCATCTGAGCAATACAGGCACAGGTAGCCATCTGAGCATTACAGGCATAGGTGGCCATCTGAGCAATACAGGCACAGGTAGCCATCTGAGCAATACAGGCACAGGTGAGCTTATAATGTTTATAACACAGTAATATGAGTTTCTTGTAGAGAAAGACGTTGGTTTAATCCAAATAATGTATTAATGTAATGTAAAAAATATTTCAATGTTATTTCTTCTTTGAATACATCTGTTGTAGTAACGTGGATGAAGGGGGTCGTAAGTACTTTTTATGCCACAGATAACCTGTAATTGTTGATATCCCAAACCTGAAAAACACCAGAAGAACAAAATTAAATAACGGTAATAAAACCAGAGACGTCACTTTCAACAATTTTTCAGGTATATTGGTGGAGGAAACTAGAGTACCCTGAGAAAACTACCGACCTGTCGCAAATCACTGACAAACTTTATCACATAGAGTTGCATCGAGTACACCTCGCCTGAGTGTGCTTGAAACACACAACGTTAGCGGTAAAAGATACTGATTGCATAGATAATTGTAAATCCAACTACTTTACGATTACGATCACAACGGCCCAATAACTTTATGACACAATGTTGTATCAAGTACACCTCACCGTTTTAATCTACAGGTTGCTTAGTACATGTCTGATCTAAATTCAGGTTTTATGATGACAAGTGACTGTACTGTTGGTGATCGTCGGAGATCTTAAAATATGACGACACATGAAGTCTCCTTCCTTTCTATCTAACAACTACCATATCTATCTAACATGTTTTAGAATGTGCTTATACGGTCAAATTTGTGCTTGATACAAGTGCACAAGTAAAGGTTGACGTGCAATTGAAAAAATATTTGACTATAAATGAACCTTAACTGGCACGAGGAACAACTAAAAAAGTGCTGTTCCTTTACTGAATATTTATTACCTAGATGAGAAAAGTATGGTGAATATTTCCTCCTCTTTATATCTATCTTCCTACTTCTAAAATTCTTAAAGCCTACTGGTAAGTATTTAATTCATTTACAGAGGTACAACAGCTTACCAAGTGATAATGTATTGTCCATGTTCATTCCTCAGTGTGACCAATGTCTGACCTCCAATGGGTCCCCCGTCAACCGTACTGGCTGAAAATAAATACAAAGTAATGTTAAATTATGAATTGTATGTTTAAACTGAATTAGATTGATACTATTTATAGCATAATAAAAATATTGAAACAACAGAGAACAAATTTAATGATAATGAGGCAATTCATTTCGTTTATCCCATTAACTGGTTTAAAACTACCACCTTTTTGAGCCTGTCTAAAGCCATGACACGATGATAAGGTCCGCTTTGTACTACACCAACAAGCTTAGGTGGATTTTTAAAGTGCTAACTCACTGAAACAACAGTCTGCAGATAGGTGTGTCGCCCCTCTTGGCACGTTATCCTGATTCCGAGTAAATCGGTCTTTGCTCTTTCCCCTTAATGCTGTGTGCTTAGCGGAGAAGCAACAAATAGCAATTTTATAGTCTTTGGTTTGTCCCGATTGGTGGATTACCAATGTTACCAAAGTTGGTAATTCAAAACAAAACCTTTAAATAAAAGGGGCTGCAAAAAAAAATCCCTTCCTTTAACAAGAGGAATGTTACAGTGAAATAAACTATTACCATAATCAGCATCAATAAATATTGGAGCTACATTAGCTACTTGTGCCATTGTCTCTACGTCTCTGTACACCCAAGAATTTGCCTCAGGTTTATTCTTAGCCATAAATTGTTTTCTCTGAAAAATAAATATTAGTTTTTTTTTACTGCATCTTAATCAACAGCCATACATGTACAAATCATTGAAATGATCCGGTGAGCGAATGTTGTTTGTTGTTTAATGCGAACTCAGCAATTTTTCAGCTATATCATGGCGAGAACAAGTTAATTTTTTTTAATGAGATGATGATGAGGTCCGCTTTGTACTAGCCCAATACGCTTAGTTGGATTTTTATCGTGCTAGCTCACTGAAACAACAGTCCGCGGAAAGACATGTTGCCCCAATCTGACACATTATCCTGATTTCGAGCCAATCAGTATTTGCTCTTTCTCCTTAATGCTGCATGTTTAGCAGAGAAGCAGCAAATACTAATTTTATAGTCTTTGGTTTGACCCGGAATCCACTATCTACCGCACTCGAGGTGAGCATGCTAACCATTACAATATCAATGCTGTTAAATCTAAAGTAAACTTTCTTTAAAATATCTTGTCCTTTTTAATATAATTAATTACTTGTAACTTTTGGTCTAATGACAACAAAACAATAGACCTTTTGTACATTCCTGATTTGATTCTAAAATTATATAACTTTTAATAGGAGTTATTTCCCTTACAAGTGGCAAACTGGTACCTGCAATGGAAAGGACAAACAATTTGAGTATAATTTTCACATAATTTGTAGATATTTGAACCTTGTGAAAAATCAGAGAATAATTTCATTGCAACTAGAAAATTCATAAGTAGTTACAACATTAAAATTTTGTACAAATTATGGAATAACTTCACTGAACTTTACATGAAATGGGGTCTTTTCACCCGCATTAAACTTGTATAAAAGCCTGTAAAAACATAATTTTAGAATCGGGTTGGAAAAATTCTAATGGTCTGTTTAATTAAGCCTCATGCATGTTTCATTGGATGAAGCTTTTATTACGCCATACTAGTATGTAAGGTTGGCAATCTGATAAAAATCTGAGTGCAGATACTTGTGTTAGAACTCTGAGCTTATATACTTTGTTTTTAGCTCACCTGGCCAAAGGCCATGTGAGCTTTTGCCATCACTTGGCGTCCGAAGTCCGGAGTCGTCCGTCCGTCGTAAACTTTCACATTTAAATCTTCTCCTCTGAAACCCCTGAACCAAATTAAACCAAACCTGGCAGGGATGGTCCCTGGGTGGGTCCCTTTCAAAATTGTGTCTGACAGCCCCGCCCTCCATTCAAGATGGCTGCTGTTACTAAAAATAGATTGTCCATTGCTGCTTTAGTATAAGTCAAAATGAGCTCAAATTATAACTGCAGCTACATGGCAAGGAGTAGTTTAAAATATATTCCGGGTTTTTCTGTGAAATTTTTCTTTCAGCCGATTTATACCGATTATGCAAATTAGGCATATTTTGATATAAGATCACATTTAAATCTTCTCCTCTGAAACCCCTGAACCAAATTAAACCAAACCTGGCAGGGATGGTCCCTGAGTGGGTCCCTTTCAAAATTGTGTCTGACAGCCCCGCCCTCCATTCAAGATGGCTGCTGTTACTAAAAATAGATTGTCCATTGCTGCTTTAGTATAAGTCAAAATGAGCTCAAATTATAACTGCAGCTACATGGCAAGGAGTAGTTTAAAATATATTCCTTGTTTTTCTGTGAAATTTTTCTTTCAGCCGATTTATACCGATTATGCAAATTAGGCATATTTTGATATAAGATCACATTTAAATCTTTTCCTCTGAAACCGCTGAACCAAACCTGGCAGGCTCCCTTTCACAATTATGTCCGACAGTCCTGCCCTCCATTCAAGATGGCTGATGTTACTAAAAATAGAAATTTCTTCAATTGTCCATTGCTGCTTTAGTATAAACCAAAATGAGCTCAAATTTTAACTGCAGCTACATGGCAATTAGTAGTTTAACATATATTCCGGGTTTTTCTGTGAATTTTTTTCTTTCAGCCGATTTATACCGATTATATAAATTAGACATAATTTGATAAAAGATCACATTTAAATCTTCTCCTCTGAAACCGCTGAGCCAAATTTGCTTTAATTTCATTGTCAACATGCAAAGTTAAATATTTCAACAAAATAATTAAATACATCCAATACGTTTTGATTATTGAAGAATTAAAAATATCTAATACAGTTGTGTTTTGTACCAGTAAATGTTAAAATACCATTGATACAAAAATAAAAGAATCCGCTCATCAATAAAATTTATATTTTACATCTTTTAACCAAAAATATTATTAGGTTTACAATCAGTTGGCACATTATCGTTTCCAATTTCGTTACTGCTTTCCGTAGGTCGATCTCGCTGTTAGTCATGTTTGGACTGCTTATAAAGGTCTTCATAGAACGACAGTTCTGCTTTACTTTTGCTACAAAATGTAGGTCAATGTGGTTTTTGGTTCCAACATGACGACGGACATCACTTTTGCCTCCGTGGCGTGAGCACATGCAATGTCAACGGCACAGACAGTGCAGTAAATGAACGTTTCCCCTTTCTTTGATGCACAAATAAAGTTCCATGTGTCTTGATAGCTGTCCTTAAACCGTTGGCACGATTTTTTTGGCATAGGACCTACATCATCATTGTTGTTCAAATCCCGCTTGGCCATTTTGTTTACCTTCAGATCACGGTCGCAAACACGCTTTACATTGCTTGTTGGATACGTTATTTAAAGCGCTTAATGATGCAGATTACCGGGTTAATTCAATATTACGGATTTTGTGGTACAAACGAATTTTGAAAAAACGATGTTTGTTCAAGCGTAGAATAGTCAGGTTCAAACGTAGGGCGTAATTTACTGTAAAAAAGCGTAGTAAATACGGCGAAAATGTAGGAGTAAACAGGTCTGCATTCAAGATGGCTGCTGTTACTAAAAATAGAAATTTCTTTAGTTGTCAATTTCTGCTTTATTACAAATCAAAATGAACTCAAATTTTAACTGCAGCTACATGGCAATGAGTAGTTTAACATATATTCTGGGTTTTTCTGTGAGATTTTTTCAGCCAGTTTATTCCGTTTAGGAATATTATGAGATAAAAATCACATCAAAATCTTTTGCTCAGAAATTTGAGTTGAAATAATCTTTGGGTGGCCCACTTTCAAAATTATGTTTAACACCCCCATTTTCTATCAACTTTAGATGTCAAATTGAAAACCAGCTGAGCGATTACAGGCTCCTAGTTTTAGTTTTAGTATTTGCACACTACCAACTTTCCCTCAATATTTCATATAAAATTACATTTTTTCAAAAATTTATCCTGAAGTCAATTCATGTTTGAAATATTTTTTTTTATCTTAACCAATGAGAACAATCTATTACCTGTTCTGTTAATCTTACTACACCAACAAGTTCAACTTCTTCTGATTTCTGAAATATATATAACAAAAGTCAGGTGTGGGTTATGGTGTTTAATGCCACTTTCAACAATATTTCAGTTATATCGTGGCGGTCACTTTTATTGGTGGAGGAAACCGAAGTACCCGGAGAAAATCAGATAATGTTGTATCAAGCAGTCAAGGAAATTGGCACCGGACCGTGTCCGATAAATTTACCGGCGTTCCGGTAGTTTTCATTAACTCACCAGACTGACTGTCCGGTAAATTGTTTTGTCAGCTGCTGCCTTTAAGAATAGATAAATCGAGGTTCTCGGTAAATTCAACTTAAAAAATATTTCAAATTCTCTTTTATTTGATATTTTTAGATCAAGAAAAACCTAAAATAATCACAAATTTTGGCAAGGACACTAACTATTTACGACAGTTATTGTCGTAATATTTTGATGTCGTAAAATATTTCGTGTGACTACTGTGATCGTGGTATTTTGGAAAAATATTATTCTCTAGAGTTTTCTTCATTAACAATCGTCGTTAATTCGGAACATTTTATCACTTCAAAACACGGTGGTGATGGCTTTCTTGCAGTATAAGACAGAAGCCATACCAGAAAAGCCATTAAAGAGAAAAGTAACCCAAGAGAACGGAAGAAACAGTATGAAAAAGACCGAGAACATAAATTTATTTATTCTTGGAAGCAGGACCGACCCTGGCTTCATCACAACATTGAACAAAATGTTATGGTCTGCAACTGATGCATCGAAGCCAATGGACCAAAAGAGCAATACATGTATATATATTCTTTTGTAAATCTAAATTCTGGTTTCTAATTATACTTTTTCTGGTAGCATAGAGCTATTATTATTTTTTTTTTTTTTTTTTTTTTTTTACATATAAGGATTCATTTGTTTAGATAGAATGAATATTTCATTTAGTAATTTTTAATGTCACAAATAGTTTTGTAATTTTAGAGTGGAAATATACTTTAATGAATATGATCATGCTGTAAGCAATAATATATTTATGGACATAGTGTCAAATTGTCATTCCACTTGGACACATTATACTGATTCAGAGCCAACCAGTCTTTGCTCTTTCTCCTTAATGCTGCGTACTTAACAGAGAAGCAAAAAATACCAATTTTATAGTCTTTGGTCTGACCTGACCAGAGCACGAACCCATGAGCACTCGCACTCTAACCTTTACGCCGCTGTCTAATTGTAGATATTGCTGTTTGTGATTTTAAGTTTAATGCAATCAATATGTGACACTTAAATAAAATAAATTCATTATTTAAAAAAAAATCATTATTTTATTGTCGGTTCTGTAAAATCTAGTTCGGTTCTGTAATTCCTCACAGTTCACAGGACCGAATGTCCTGTGGATTCAAATTCCTAATTTCCTTGACTGATCAAGTACACCTCAACATGAGCGGGATTCGAACTCACAAATTTAGTGTTGATAGGCACTGATTGCATAAGTAATTCTAAATCCAATTACCATACGATCATGACCATAACAGGGGTAAGTTTAATTTCCAAAATTGAAATAAATGGTAGTGTGACAAGATTTGGTGGAGGTTACAAACCAAAAGATTACTCAGAGAGCCAAATCTCAACGAAATTATCCTTATGGTTACTATTGCTATCAATATGTGGGTATTGGTAACACAGCCCCTATGCAGTAGTTACTGTACCTATTAAAAAGTAGTAATGGCTAATACAGCCTCTATAAATATATAGCTACCGAGATGTGGTGAACACTGACCTTATCTTGTATGTTAGGAATATTGGTTATTCTTCTTTCCCTTGGTATCCATCCTCTGTTTACGAGGATGGTTAAACTACAATCAAATTAAAGTTAAATGGCAGACTTGACAGAAAATTCATGAATATCAACAACATAAAGTGACTTAACCTGTAACAAATATAGTACAGTAATCAATCTCCTTCCTATAAGACCACAATAAAAAAAAGTCACCTCTTTTTTAATACCCCTCCCACCAAAGGCCAACCTTATTTTCTTATTCTTCGCATGTTTAACCAGTTGGATAACTTTTTGTAACATTTTCATTCACAGTAAAGGATTTAATTTCTGCATGAGAATTACCACCAATTTCCTTTTGATGATCAATATCGACATTAAACAACTTTAAAATATTTTTGACGAAGATTCTCCTTCTGCTATCAGTGGATTACAAAATTTTTCCACTCACGATAATTTAATTTCAAATTTTAAGGTTATCGCTAAAAGCTCAAAGGTTAAAACTTGAGTGGAGAAATATCGCAATCCAACGTTAAATTTTAAAAGTTATCTATCTCGAGTGAAGAAATATCGTAATCCACTGGTTGCAGAATAAGAATCTATATATAACTCACTCTCTGTCTGCCAACTTGAATGGTGTAACGACGTGATATCCTGTATTGCTACTACTTGATATAATTCCCCCACCTTGCTTATTATTCGTATCCAGAAGACATAAATTTCTCCTCGGACCAATTCTTAACTCTCTTGTGTGATCAAAGGTACCTCGTACTCTTACATTGTGATATTCTAATGCTTCAATTTCTTCTAAGCTGAAAAGAAAAATTAACTAGTGAAATTTTATAACAAATAATTTTGATTTCTATATTCGTGATCGTGAAACCAATATAATTTTTTTATTTAGGATTTTAATTATGTCAATTTTGAATTAATCACCAAATTTTAAACCCAAGATAGTGAACCAAGTACAGTGAAACATGCTTAAACTGAACCTCCTTGGGACAAACTTATAAGATTTCCTCCTTGGGACAAACTTATAAGATTTCCTCCTTGGGACAAACTTATAAGGTTTCCTCCTTGGGACAAACTTATAAGGTTTCCTCCTTGGGACAAACTTATAAGGTTTCCTCCTTGGGACATTGGGACAAACTTATAAGATTTCCTCCTTGGGACAAACTTATAAGATTTCCTCCTTGGGACAAACTTATAAGATTTCCTCCTTGGGACAAACTTATAAGATTTCCTCCTTGGGACAAACTTATAAGATTTCCTCCTTGGGACAAACTTATAAGATTTCCTCCTTGGGACAAACTTATAAGGTTTCCTCCTTGGGACAAACTTATAAGATTTCCTCCTTGGGACAAACTTATAAGGTTTCCTCCTTGGGACAAACTTATAAGATTTCCTCCTTGGGACAAACTTATAAGGTTTCCTCCTTGGGACAAACTTATAAGATTTCCTCCTTGGGACAAACTTATAAGATTTCCTCCTTGGGACAAACTTATAAGATTTCCTCCTTGGGACAAACTTATAAGGTTTCCTCCTTGGGACAAACTTATAAGATTTCCTCCTTGGGACAAACTTATAAGATTTCCTCCTTGGGACAAACTTATAAGATTTCCTCCTTGGGACAAACTTATAAGATTTCCTCCTTGGGACAAACTTATAAGATTTCCTCCTTGGGACAAACTTATAAGATTTCCTCCTTGGGACAAACTTATAAGATTTCCTCCTTGGGACAAACTTATAAGATTTCCTCCTTGGGACAAACTTATAAGATTTCCTCCTTGGGACAAACTTATAAGGTTTCCTCCTTGGGACAAACTTATAAGATTTCCTCCTTGGGACAAAGTTATAAGATTTCCTCCTTGGGACAAACTTATAAGGTTTCCTCCTTGGGACAAACTTATAAGGTTTCTGATTAAATGAAAATTAATTTTTTAACATGATGATCACTTTTTTGGCCATGATCAACCAATTTTCAATTTAAATTGATCAACGGAACAACACTATTTGATGGGTTCATTGGAATCGTTATGTCAAATACGATTGTCTTCCCATTACTGATGAGTAACCGGGCAACGAATGTGCATTAGTAAATTATTATCTTTGTTGGCTTTGGATTTATATTTTACAATACTGTTTATGACATAGATTTTACAAATTTTTTTGTGATCATAAGACATTTAAAAAAAGAACTTGTCTTCCACTATCAGACACTTAATGATAATTTTGATTGTGAAGACAATGGTATTGTGATGTCAATGAAATAAACGTTTAATTTCACTGAGTGAAATAACTGTATTTCTTTCACTTGGAAATCTAGGTATTTCACAGGCATCTATGTGTAGAAAGAAGATTTTTAAAACAGTCCCCACTGAAGCCTATTTTGGGGTACACATTTTTATGCTCAAGAGTTGGTATTGACACACGAAAGTTAGTCAAAAAATTGTGGTGTGTATTAGTGTCATAGTGACTAATGCCACTTTCAACAATATTTCAATTATATCGTGACGGTCAGTTTTATTAGTGGAGGAAAGCGGAGTACCTGTAGAAAGCCACCGACCTGACGTAGGTCACTGACAAACTTTATCACATTATATTGTATCGAGTACACCTTCCCCGAGCGGAATTCAAACTCACAATGTTAGTGGTGATAGGCACTGATTGCATAGAACAGAATTGAAATGTGATGAAATGACTGTATTACTGATATACTGAACCTGTCAGGTAATGGCACAGGCATAGATTTAGTTTTTTCTTCTAATTGTTTAATCATCATTAGCTTCCATTCTCTTCTCCGTATTTGCCACACACCAAGTCCAAATGTAGTTATTGGGATAGACTAAAAAATAATAGTGAAATCTGTATAATTCTGTACTTGCCACACACCAAGTCCAAATGTAGTTATTGGGATAGCCTAAAAAAATAATACAGTGAAATCTGTATAATCCTAAAACTGAGTATTCTGACTACAGTTGTCCTCTTCTTATCTAGTCTTCCTTCAGCAATGAATATGTCGCCTTACAAGAGGGATGGCCTCTCTTGAAGGGGACAATTTAATAGTATTTTAATATCCAAGTGCGTCTCAAATCTGACCTCACAAGAGATGGGTGGCCTTTTAGTGAGTGAGTGATTATTGCTCAAAGCCAAATTAACAATATTTCAGTTATATCACGACGAGAACAAGTTACATTTTGATGAGATGATGATGATGATGTCCGTTTTGTTCTAGATCAACATGCTGAGTTGGATTTTTATAGTGGTAGCTCACTGAAGCAATAGTCTGTGGTTAGACATGTTGCTCCACAACTGTTCTTTGCTCTTATTCCTTAGTGCTGCGTGCTTAGCGGAGAAGCAACAGATAAGGCACCAGAAGCGAACACGCTAACCATTAAACCACCAATGCGGTTAGGGCCTATAGGGGAGACTAATGTACATGTACTTTTGGTCCCTACAATAGCCCTATAGTTCACATTCTTACATTTTAGAAAATATAAAACAAGAAATACATAATGTTATTTTACTTTTTTTTCGATGTTGTTAGTCAATTTTCAAGCATAAAATAACAATTCCTTGTTTCATTTGCATGCATGGGATATCATTATCAGATTTAACCCTGCAACATTTTTTATGACAGTCCCAAGCCAGGATCTGGATTTCCAATGCCATATGTCATGGATTTTTTGGGCGTTAGAGGCCCACCTGAGTCTGTATCATTCACCTTGTAATAATACATAAATAAATATATATATTACTGTTTGGTCCCATCAGGCATGTTGAATTTCCGAATGAAACGAAAATCATACAAAATGTTGAGAACCATCCAAGTAACAATACCAAGTTTGGTTGCAATTGAGCCAATGATTGAGAAATAGATTGAAATGTTAAGAGCTAAAGGACACAGACGTCAATGACAGATATAAAGTGATGACAATAGTTCACTTACCCTTTGGTCGTGGTGAGCAAAAATAAGTTTTTGAAATATTTGTTGGATTTATATTAACCTAAGGATCACTGATTCTGAATTTGAAACTGATAACGACTTGGACATAGTCATAGCTGGTCTTGTTTTTTTGTGTGTGTAAATTTTCAATTTTAGATACTATTATTTGTATAAGGTTGACGATGAGCCAACAGTGAATGCATGCAAAGTTGATGTCTATGATAGAGTTAAGGTTATGGTGCATAACGCCATTTTCAACAATATTTCAGTTATATTGTGGAGGTCAATTTTATGGGTGGAGGAAGACGGAGTACCTGGAGAAAACCACAAACACTGACAAAGTTTATCACATAATGTTGTATTGTGTACAGTCACCTTGCCATGAGCGACATTCAAACTCACAACTTTAGTGGTGATATCCACTGATCGCACAGGTAGTTGTAAATCCAACTACAATACGATCATGACCACAACAACCCCTGTTTATTATTGAGACCAATTGAAGTCCATATATCAAAAGGGGGACACTTTTACAAACTGCTTTCCATCTTCAGAAATGCAGTCAAAATGCTTAAGATATAGTTATTTTTAGATTTTTTGCATTACCAGTAACAGGATTCCACCATCTCTTAAAACAGATTGAAAATTAACGGACGATTTAGTTCTTGGTATCTGTCTATTGGATGCCGTGGACTGTCTTCTTAACATACATAGACATGTTGATGAAGTAAACAATTTTACCTGCAAATGAAATATATTTATCATTAAATTTAATGTGCATATTTTTTTGTGTGAAGAAATAACCTTTTGATAAAATATTCAAAATCAACTTTCTTATATATACTCATTTTGATGATGTCATCAAAACTCCTAGAAAGGTATTCATCAATTACTCATCAATTAACTATCATTGAATTAAAGAAGTTTACTATTTCTTCATTTAAAAGAATGAAGATTCTGTCATACAAGTACAAATTCGAACAAATATTCAAGAAAATTTGTCAAGTTAAGCTTTAGATTTTTCTATAAATGTATTCCCGTGAATTTTTACTTTGTTGCTGTTCTTACTTGAACGGTGAAAGTGAAAAACAAACACATCTCTGTCGAACTATCGGGCTGTCTGACTAACGCGTTGTCAGATTATATCGTCACGGTACATGTATGTGTTTTCGTATATCATCTGTTTTCGTTTTATCCATTTTATTTTGATTTCCACAGTGCATGTCACTTTGCAGTGCATTGTGGTTTCAGCACTAAAAAAAACATCAAAAGTAAACACAATTTTGAAAGTGGTCATTTTCAAACATTCTGTTATTTTATTTAGATGTAGTATGATTTGGTAGATGGCCAGAACCATGAAATTTTAAAACCAGCCATTTCCGGATTTTATATTCGTTTCCATCCCGTATATCGGCCCTGTTTTTACTTCAAACAAAAACAGATGACGCTATTTTACTGACAGCAAAAGTTGCCAGATAATCGAGAGTATATTAAAATACAAGAATGGCTTTAAAAACAATCTTATGAATATTTAACTAGCCATTCTTTGAAAATTCCAATCGTCATATGAATGAAGGGTTAACACTGTTAATCGCTATATCTGAAAAACGATAATAGCACGAAAACCGATAACACGATGCTACATTTGGTAGCTACGCTCCCGTTCAGTTTGTCAGATAATACACAATTTATTTGAAGGACTAGAAGCTTCAGAAACATGTAGAAAACAACAAAATAGGAAAAACTTCCTGTGGTGAGCTTTTCTGGTCTATTTTGCAGGGAATACAAATTAATTGAGCATATCGAGTGCACCCTTCAGGGGCGGATCTAGGATTTCAAGTTGGGGGGGGGGGGGGGGGGCGCACTTAAAATAATTGCGCCAAGTGGAGGGAGGCGGAAATTTGTTGGGGGTATTTCGTGTGAAAAATCCTGATTTTACACCAAAAATTCCCCCCCCCCCCCCCCCCCTGGATCCGCCCCTGCCCTTGACCTTAATTTTTACAGACATTTCTTTTGAAAAATAAATATAGAAATTGCTGTGTTTTCTTGTCTCGATTTTTGCAAGAAATATATAATACTTCAAAAATACAGAAAAACAGCTTAAATTTTTATAATTGAAAAAGATAATTGCTGATAATTTCATCATTTTAGATTTTTTTACAGACCATCGACTTCATTGCTAGACTGGACCTTTATCTTTTATGCATATTGTAATTTACAACGATAAAAAGTTGGAGAACCAGTCTGCTCCAAATCACAAACCATTATACTCTAAGAAACGATTGATCTGATTGGTTAAGAGCTTGAAAATTAACGAATCAAAACACATGTTACAAATAATAGCACATTGTTTCAAGATGGCAGACATTCAGAAGAAGTTGCAGGGAGATATTGACAAATATGAAGCTTTACAAAAAGGTTGAGACATATGTTTGTCTTATTATTAAGATAATCAAGTAAGATGAATAAGGGGACACTACAATGCGTACAAGGGAAGTAAAAAACCCTTAAATTATGACTTTTTTTGGACCAGTAACTTGAGTAAGATCGTCGATCTACTCACAGTCACAGGGGCTTGTTACGATTTTTTTCCCCCGTAGTACTCTTAAAAACCACAAGGGAGGAATCTAAAATGTCAAATTTTCATACAACACTTTTTCAAAATAGTTTTGTATTGGTGTCTCGGGGGTTTCAAAGTTTTTTATAATAGGAGGTACTTCTTAAATTTTAGGAGGTACCTAAAAAATTAGGCTGAGGCCGTGAGGGCCGTAAGGGGTCCAGGGGGCGAAAGCTCCTGAAATCTAGCATTTTGTGGACCAAAAAATGTACTTCAGAGACTGCAAAACATTAAGTGTTTTTGAAAGAAAAATCCCATTAACTTTAAGAGTTCAGATTTCACCAAGAGTGAAGACCATGCATAATGCCTGGATCTCCCCCCCCCCCCCCAATTTCTTTATTGAATATTTCAGTTTACAGACTTCAGCCAAGATTATTCATAGATAGTCTGCCATATCTTAAAAAAAGAAACCAAAAGGACCATAAAGAGCTATGGTTCTGCAGCTAGGCTTGAGCCATTGCTATCAAAGCTTAAACTTCTCAAAATTCTTTTGTTGGCTTTGTCCTTTTCTTTTTCACAATACCTTGGCTTGTGTGTTTTTTTTTACTTTATTACCAGTAATTAAACTCATCAAAGACCATTGGCAGGATCAAGACATTTAAATGTCATAATTAATGAAACCAAGGACGTACATGTATATAGAATACTCCTTGATGAAACATATAAATTTAATTTGCAATCATCAATCTTTAATAAAAATTTATTATTTTTTAATAGATCAATACAAATATAATTAAACAAGAACAATATATATTGTTACTTTCACGACTTGTGAGCAAAAAAAATGTTCGAACAAAAACGATTCGCAGGAAGACATTAAATTATTTTGGAAAAAAGGGGGGCGGCGTTTTGACATTACAATGTAATTCGTATTTGAGCCATGTCCGGTCCTTTTTCAAGATTTCTAGTAATTTTCTATCCCTTATCTCCTCGTACCCCCTTTTAAAAATGTTTTTTCAGCACACTTTCATTTCTGTGAACAACCGCGGTAGGGCCCCGTCAAAATGTGAGCCATAGGTTTTTATTTTTTATACCGGAAGTTAAACAATATGGACGGAGTTAAGCAACAAGACAGTACGCCCCAGAATGATTCGACCCTAGGTTTTAAATGGATAAAAAAAAAATCGCACAAAATATTGTGTAGTCATATATTCATAATACATAATGATCATACTTATATTACTGGAGATTACACTAAATTGTGTTTGAACATAATTTGTAATCGGTCATTTTTTTATTTTGAAATGATGTCAGCTTTGTTCCGGTCCGAGTTTTACACAAGGATGAAAAGATATTGGGGCGAAAACATAACTATTTACCGTATGCTCAAACTGCTATTTACGATTCTAAGGTAAAGTTATTTTTAAAACAGGGAATATCCCATCAACTTGGTCGTGACGCAGTTGTTCGATTTGAATGCGAGAATTCAGCAATTGACGTGATCATTAATTTTTTATGAAAAATATTCCACAAGCCTATCGACCATCGTACTTGTGGTTTTGACCACCGCTAATTTTGGGGGGTTCAGTAATTTCTGCCGGTACTATACACGATCTCAGGCGGGTAAAAGTACCGGGTACCGGCCCACTTTGAAAACACTGGTGTCTTGACCTCATTCGCCATAATATTGGTACTAAATTGAAGCTTAATAAATATATTTTTGATATTTCGATTCCTTTTTGTCATCATCTTTACCTATCTGCAACTTTAAAGCAATACTTCACAGAATTTGCAGTGACCTAATCCATTCTCAATCATGTTTACATGTCAATACGGGCTGAATTCATACGTGCGATTTGATTGGTCGGTTATTTTTAGGTAAGGATTACAAAGAATGTGTTGATTGGTCAGTAATTTAAAACGGGATTTAAGGTGGTAGACCTGGGTTACCCTAAAATTTTCCCATCATTCAATTTTTTTTAAAATTTGCATCATGGAATAGTTATGTCTAAATACATTATCTGTCAAAGTTTCAAAAAATTTCACTGTGCGGTTTTCTCCATAGCACATCCTAAATATAGCAATTTTGGGGGTATTCTTGACGCCAGATGGTAATACTAGTTTCGGAAGATTCTAATAGATATGCACATTTAATTCTGATTGAAAGGGAATATTTTGGCTTTAATACACTTGAGAGTGTTGTTGTTAAATAAATATGAAATATCTAGCATATCTGAATATCCTGTTTGGAGATAATCACGTGCAAAACAGTGGAAACTGCAAAAAAGGGGGGGTGCCCTGAGGACCACTTTGGTATTAAAAATCGGATTAAAAAAATTCCTGTCAATTAATTTCCACCAAAAAATGTCACACTGAAGAATAGACATATAGACATCATTGCACCAAATTTTACAAACTTTTACCGTCAGATTTTTAAAATATTTAAATTTATGTTTTTCATGGAAGGTACCCAGAAAAAAATGAAATTGTCGAGTAAAGTTATCACACACCCATCCTTTGCTAGTTTCTTTGTTTGTGAGATAAAAAATAACTAGTTACCAATAACAAAAAGCTTTTCAATTCTTATAATTGACAAAGTGGATGTCCAAATTACCAAATGACTGCATTTGTCTTTTTTATTTTCCAGTTGGCTGGGGAGGGGGAGGGGTGGTTTGAGGGTGACTCTACTTGATTAATTCATTACAAAAAAAACCACACAGACAGCCACCCAGCTGAATTGTTAAATTCCTTAGAATTCTGTGCTCCAGTTGTATTCGTTTGATTCTGGTAATTCTTTAGTTGTCTTAAAAGAAGGGGGGGGGGGGGGGGGGGGGGGGCAGTGGTATAAGAGAGGATCAGATATTACAATTTTTTTCCCAAACATAGCTTTCTATCTTTGTTAATATGCTCCCGAAGTTCGGGAGCGTTAATAGTAGAAGTATGAATATGTACTACTATGGCACTTCAAAATCTTCAACAATATGGCTGCCAAACAGGAAATAAATTAAAAGAAAAATCACGTGAACTAAACCCGAACTCGTAGTCGAAATAAAAATGAAACAATGTTCGGTAGCGGATACGAAAACTGTCCGGAGTTTGGAGTTTTAGGTGGTGTTATTTTTAAACTTGATATTTTGTAAACAGGAAGAAAAATTACTGTTCTTCGGGAGCGTTTCGGGTTGCACCTGCCTCATATTATCTTGTTTATATCTTTCATATTTAACATTAAATTCATGTTTTATATTTGTTTTATTATTATTATTGATCTTATATTTATTGATTTTAGATTTATTCATTTTTGACTTGAAATCTGTCAATGACATCTTATATCTTATAAATGTTCGTTTCCTTCCCCCGATATCCTACGTCCCCATGATCGTCATGTTTAAAACTTACACATGTTGATTGTTTAGCTTTTAAAAAGCTACAAATAACTCAAGTTTTGTGAAAATAATTAGAATATAACACAATGCAACGGCCAATTTGGTAAAGGAAGCGTCTGTTTGTATATTTTAAGATTTGGGATTTAATATTCACCTGGAATTTCGTTAGTACAAATTTGCAGAAGTTTGCCGTGATACTTTTGTTTTGCAGAAATTTGTCGTGATACTTTTGTATCAACAAATTAAACCTTCTTTATTGCTTGAATAAAACCTTTTCCTCTTATTCTTATGTATCTTCCCATTGATTACAATTGTTTTGACAATCAGCTTTACCATAAAACGAAGATTATTTGCAAGAAAAGAGTGACTTGCAAAAAGAAACAAGGCGACTTTAATTTCGCTTTATAGTCGAGGGAGAGCGACTTCAGCCGATATAGGGCGAGAATTTCGCCCACTTCCCCTGGTTTGTTGAGCCCTGCAAGGAGCATGTGCAGCTATGGACAGGTAAAAGGAAAAGGAGTCATTTTTTTAACTGGCCATATCCAATGTAAACAATCTTTGTCACCAAGAAGCTTGGAATTGAGGGGGAATTTTCAAATGCACAGATGATCATATATTTGATAAGACACTGAAAATAGAGTTATCTCCCATACCTACCACCTTAAAACGATATATATTGTATTTTAATTTATTACTTTCATCAGATCAAAATCTATCTAAAATAAACAATCATTTATACATGTATTAACTATATGAGAGGAAAAAATGAGAATTTCAGACTTTCAACCCATGTGCGACTCTTACCTTTAACTCTTGATAGTAAACTGGGGTTAACAAATTACCTAAAAATAACCGACCAATCAAATCGCACGTATGAATTCAGCCCGTATTGACATGTAAACATGATTGAGAATGGATTAGGTCACTGCAAATTCTGTGAAGTATTGCTTTAAAGTTGCAGATAGGTAAAGATGATGACAAAAAGGAATCGAAATATCAAAAATATATTTATTAAGCTTCAATTTAGTACCAATATTATGGCGAATGAGGTCAAGACACCAATACAAAACTATTTTAAAAAGTGTTGTATGAAAATTTGACATTTTAGATTCCTCCCTTGTGGTTTTTAGAGTACTCGGAAAAAGAAAAAAAAATCGTAATAAGTCCCTGTGATCTACTCGCTCACAAAACTTCCACTGATCTTTTTTTTTATTATCAGTGTGTAAACCACTGAAGATCACAAGGGAGCACGGTATTGCCCACCCTTCCACGCTTAAACTTGTACTATTATTTTTTGTCTTCAACTATTCCAATTTCTTCCTGATCGCTTGAACACAGTGTCGTGACATCTGCTCGGCCATGCACAGCCACAGGGCCTTGTCACTATCCACGTAAATATACTATCAATGCATAAACATGTAAAAGGACGGACACCTTTTTTTACCCACGCTCGCTTCAAGTCGAGTTTGTTTTTTAAATTCCTTTTATTAAAAGGGTTCCAGCTAGGAATTGAAAATGGAGGGACGCGTCTAGAAAAAGGGCAGTTCAGCACATCAAAAACTATGAAAAAGGGCAATATAGTTATTTTCAGTTACTTAATATTAAGAATGTCTTTCAGCACTACATTTTCAGCTCTTGCATCAATGCATCTACATGACTCATTGTTTATATATATTTTATTACATTGACATATGTACAGAAATGCACGTTAAAATCTGAAGATCAATAAAAAAACATGTGCAAAAAAGAATATTAGCGTTATGAATGTTCCAGATACAATTTTAACTAAAGTAAAAGTCACACTATTTACAAGTCTTCTGTTTTTGTGTTTAAAAAAGGCATGTACACTTGTCTCATACATGTACAAATCACAGTTGTACTTAATGTTAAAAATTTGGGAAATTGTCTCAGTTTTAATGTTAGCTCTGGCTGGTTTTGATTAAGGCAACTTGAGAGATGCAGTGCTCAAAGGCTGTATGACAGCAATGCTGTACAGTTTGGAGACAAGTGGATACATTGAAGAAAGATTCTTGTCTTTGTGATTTACTGACTGAAATAGTTCATTCAAGTGAGTTAAGGATCTGTTGTCGGAGGACAAAATCTGTATAAATTCCTGCCACTGAATGAGCAGAGACTCAGAGTCCATGTCAAAATATGTAGCTAAGGCCTCCATTTCAGTATAACCATACATACACTCAATCAAATCAGTTCCTGTGAGATCAAGTATTGCTAACTGATCAATAATATCAGCATCCTCAAACCAAAAGGAATTTACTCATCAAATTGGCAAAAAATATTTTATTTTGATTTGCATTAGTATTTTTCCATAACTTTATTAATTATAAATTATTCTCAAGTGACTGAAGTGTTTTTAGTAGGTCACTAGGTACTTCCACAGAACGTGGATATACATACCTGTTAACCCTCCCCCTTTGCATGGGAGTCTCCCGCGTAAGAGCCTTATCTCCCGCATGGACTGGGTCTCCTGCTCGGGAGACATTAATTTTCTGCACACACCTTTTCATCCTGCACGATCTCCCCCCCCCACACAAAAAAAATTTCTCCCGATTTTGAGGGTCCCTTCCGACCCTCCCGTCAACTTTCAAAACCTTCCACCCGTGAAAAAAGTCAAGTACAATAAAATCTTGACTTACATTTTGCAATCAATATTTCTGGAAATTCTCCATTTAGAACTCCTGTGCTGACGAAAAACGCCGAGAGATACAAATGGTAAAGGTGAATGTCATATTTAATGATATCCGGTTATTGATCTGTTTGACACCTTTACAGGTAAATTGGGTCATCGTGATTAATTAAGGTGTTGATGATTATACAACAATTATCCACTGATTGACAGTTAACTGGGGATAAGGAAGTGGGTTTGTGGCACACGCTTAGATGATTAGAAGTGTGATAGCGGCAATTAAAAATAGTTATAAACCGTTGTGCAAACAGGAGTCGGACAACCTTTGATGCCGAGGAAAACTTCTTATTTCGATCAAACGTGCAATGAATTAATCTCGGATTGAGTTGTTATGGCTTATTTGGGACCAAAGCCGATCAAAGTATTATTTAAGGACTAAGTTCCAGGATGGAATTGATAAACCACAAAAATGCCGAAACGTATGCTATCACCCAAGCACCAGCAGCAAAGTGACTTTTTAATTTTAGTGCTCTATGACTTTATTGTTCAAAACATTCTGTCTTCATTGTTATTGCTTTGTTATAACCTTATGATTATGAATGTTTATGAATAAATTATAGATACAGTTTTTATCCTTCATTCATCATATGAAACACTACTAATAAGACAGAAATGTAAACAATATATATTGAAATGGGATGCAGTTGGTTCAATACTGAAACAAACAAAAGGAAAACATCAATAAACAATAAAAACATGCATCAAATACGTCGATAAAAAATCTCCAGTTATGAGACCAAATCTCCAGTTGTAGCATAGCAACTCTATCACATGTACATATGTATGCAACTACAAGGTACAATTTTGTGCGTTTAAAGGTGACGCACAAAATCTCCCCCTTAGAAGAGTTGGTAGGGGGGAGATCTTTCCCCTAGCAGTTCCCAGAGGTTAACAGGTATGGATATATTTAAAGGTATGTGCGAGATTTTAATAATTTTTAATAAACGTTTTAATGTTGCATCACTTGAACTTAGCCTACGAGTATTGTACCAGTATTGTAATTATTGTGTTGGATCTAATTAGTATTGCAAGCATACATTGTATATCAATAAAGACTGGTACAAATGGAGAACATAAAGTTTAATAAAAAAGTCTGTATATGATTATTTGAATGTTTAAATGATATGCAAAAGTGATTTTATTCATTGGTTTTTTTGAATTGAAAGCAATTAGACAAATTAAAACTATATTACTGAAATACGGAGATATGGCAGGGGAGATAATAATTTTATTGACTTAATTTTTTTTACCAATCCTCTTTTTACAATGACCTAAGGACATATTTCACTGATCAGGATTACCGAAGTCATAAGCTGATCACTTGGTGAGGGCAGGAAATTACTAATTAGCAGACAACAGGTGATTGTTGTTAAAAGCATTACACCTGCCACGCTTTAACTGTAAATTAACACCTGTACACATTTAATTAGAAATTAATTGGACAAGTTTTGAGACAATGTCACGAGTGGACAACATAAGCGTACACGTTTGGGATTCATGTACGGCATGAAAAGGGCAGAGGGGCGCAAGGGAAGGGCAGATGGGGCATACAATTTCGGGGGGTGGGGTGCAACGCCCCTCTATTTTGGTCTAGCTGGAACACTGCTTTTAATATATTCAAAACCCTGTGGTTCAACTCCCAGGATCTTATTCTTTTAAAAAAATATCATGACCTCCCCTCGACTACCTCTTGTGAAGGTTTTTGTCAGGAATACGCCCGAGTAGAGAACTCCATGGACCCAAAGTGAAAGTAACAGCACCACCTATTAAAAAAGGAAGTTCGGAACTCTCTGGGTTTTAGCTTTGAGGTAAGGAAAATAGGTGTGGTCGTTAAGATTCAAACAGCATTAAACGGTATTTTCCTTACCTCAAAGCTAAAACCCCAAGATGTCTGAACTTCCGTTTTTTTTAATAGGTGGCGCTGTTACTTTCACTGTGGGTCCATGGAGTTCTCTACTTGGGCGAATTCCTGACAAAAACGACCGCTGCGTGTTCACAAGAGGTAGTCGAGGGGAAGGTCATGATATTTTTTGAAAAGAATAAGGTCTTGGGAGTTGAATCAAGCAGGGTTTTGAATATATTAGAAGGAATTTAAAAATCAAACACGACTTGAAGCGAGCAGGGGTAAAAAAGGTGTCGGCCCTTGTACATGTTTATGCATTGATAGTATATTTACGTGGATAGTGACAAGGATCTGTGGGCCATGCAATAAAGTCATTCATTTTGATTTACAATTCTCGTGCTGCACGAGACCGATGATGTCATTCTGTATATATTCATAGCATACATAAACACAGAGGAAATTCTTTTAAAATTAAAAATTTCAAGATGAGATTAAAACAGATAAGATTGAATTGAATAAATTCCATGCAAGTAAAAAAGATCCTTTTTACTAATGTCTTTTTTTCCTGATCATTATGCTTGTTAAATATGTTTTAAGCGATGGTATTTCCCAAGCATTTTTACCTTTCCGGTTTGTTGATGTAATCGTCATCACAGATCATGACCTTTTCTGGAATGTAGGCCAAGCAAATTGTATTTTAAAATACTTTGAAAATATGATAATTGATCATTCAGATTCCACCATTTTCTAGAAAATGGCTGATTTTACCGGGAAAATACATACAAGTGCTCTCCATTAGTCACAAAATGGCAGATTATTTTGCATTTCCACTGCTGCTTTAATATCAAATATATCCCCTACTTCTTGGTGTAATGAAATAATATCCACAGAGAAGATAGAAAAAGAATTAATTTAAAAGAAATAATCAAAATTTATAGCATAAATTGAACAGATAATCAAATTAAACCAGACAGATAAATGAGTATGGGGGGGGGGGGGGGGGGGGAACTGTCATTATTACAAATAGCATCAACAAAACTGTATTGTTACCATTCTGTGATAATAGATGTGATTGAAATAACTGAAATCAGTCATTAATTGACAAAAACAAAAACACCAAATTCACTGGATTAAATATCTTGTTATATGGGAATGCAAGTTCAATGTTTGCATCAAATAATTAATTTTTAATACTTCAATTTCAAACTATTTAAAAAAAATCATCTTTTGAAATTCTCCAGACAAAACACAGAAAGAGCTAATATATTACTTTCTTAATCTGGTTTACTTTTTAAGTTTGGTTGGCCTATGATAATTATTTTTTTTAAATCGTGTGATTTATTTACCACTGACCGGCCTTATGTCACGTTATACGACGCCATTTACAAAAAGGGTAGTAAACAAATATGGGTCAGCAGGGCTTTCATTTGAAGCCGGTTGCCGCCAAAATTCGACGTCTACACTTTACTCTGCCGCCGGCTACTTTTTATGTATCGAGGATAAAAAATGCGTAATCCCATAATAATCTGGGTTTGTTATATAAAAGAGCCCTTTTGATCTCCAATTTGTCCATAATTTATTTTAATTAAAACTAAAGTGAAACGCCAGATCAAAACTCTTTTATTGACACACTTGACAATGACAGGGAGACTTGACTTCTTTCTCTGGGAACAACAGGGAGAAGTGAGAGCACCTTAGGGAGACTTGAGAGAGACTTCTATAAGAAACAAGGAGACTTTTCGCGACAATTTTTTCGCATTGAATCGTGTTAAACAAAGGTTTTTTGTGTTTATGCATGTACTCTCTGTTTTTATATGTTTCTATTATTTTATTGTTTCAGATGATTGAATGTTTGACTAAAACAGATTTTATATATAATATGTACATGTAGTTATAATAAATGAAAATAAAAAGAAAAGTATTTCAATATTTTATTTATTGAGTTGAATCTGTCATGATATCATTATAGTAATCATCATACCTAACAAACAACATCTAACAAGTAGCATCTATTATATAAAAGTTCTAAGTATTAAATAAACTGATTGATAAAAGTAGTTCAATATTGTATTTGGTAGAATCTGTCATACTATGTCTATTAATCATACATAACATATATACATCTAACTTACTAACAAGTAGCATCTATTATATTAAATTATATTAAAGCACTCATTGAAAACTTTTTTTTTCCAGATTTACAGAAGCATATATCACAAAGACAACAACTTGAAGGACAGTTAACTGAGAATACAATGGTTAAAGAGGTATTGTTTTCTTCTCTGTTTTTTAGAGAGGAGGGGTATCAATGAATATATTGTATATTTATTGGTATAATTACTTTGTTCAACTTGCAAGACCACTCTTGTTGTATACACAAAGAAAAAGGTTAAGCACCCCCTGATATATTAAAACATAATAAGTTACACTAAGTTTAGATTCTAATATTTATATTGATTATAGCAAGAACAATGTTCCATTACACAGGTGTGACCATTATGTCTAATATCGACTAGTCATGCACGTGAACCATGCCTCTCGCGCATTACTCAAAATTCAGTATGTTCACGCTTCGAATTTGGGTATTTAAGTCCGGTGATTAATTTTTTTTTATTCATTCTCAGTAATATCATGAGCACAAAGATGGCAAATAATTGGCATGCATACAACAGGGATGTCCTTCAAAGCTATTGGACGTCAGATGGGCTACCACTATACTGTAGTCAAGCCGACTGGTGAGAAAACGCACACAAACTAACAATGTGAAAGACTTGCCACGATCCGGAAGACCACGGGTAACATCTGATCGTGACGACAGGGCATTGCAGCGTTTGGTTAGACGGATGCCATTCGCAACCAGTCCCGTACTCAAACAACACTGGCTGCCCAATAGACCTCTGTCAACAGGAACAGTTAGAAACCGTATGAAATCAGCGGGACTCTACTAAGTAAAGGAGAGTCATTAAGCATCCACTGTTGGCAGACCGACATTGACGAACATGTTTGGCATGGTGTTTAGCACGACATGGTTGGAATTTAAGAACATGGCGCAAGATCCATTGGTCAGACGAGAGCCGATTTCTGCTTCATGTAACTGACGGCCAGATGAGGGTTTGGAGACACAAAAATACAGCCTATACCCCAAGGAACATCCAGCCAACTGCCCCTTACGGTGGAGGCTCAGTAATGGTTTGGGGTGTATCTCTCATGACTGCAAGCTGGATTTAGTCACCATACAAGGCAACCTAACTGGTGATCAAGTACATCAGAGACGTCTTGCAACCAGTTGTCTCCCATTTCGACAACCACCCATTAGCTACAAGGCCTGTGTACATGGATGACAACGCCAGGCCTCATCGTTCAAGAACAGTAACCGCCTACCTCCAAAACGAAGCCGTGACTTCTGTTCCTTGGCCAGCCATGAGCCCAGATTTGAATCCCATAAAGCATATTTGGGACATGTTAGGCTGTCGTATACAGGCTCGGGAACCTCCTGTGCAAAACATTCGTCAGTTGGAAGCAACATTGCATCAGGAATGGCAGCAGCTATCACAACAGGACATCCGACGTCTAACTGGAGGGATGAGATGCAGGGTTGAGGCCGTCATCCAAGCACGTGGGGGTTACACCCAGTACTGAACTTTGAACAATAAATTTCGTCAAGTCATTCATAAGTGACGTTTTGAAAGTGAAATGACAATCTTATCGTGCTTTTTGAACTGTGAAGGTCAATACTTAAAATGGACATGTTTTACTGCAAAAACTGGCCTTGTGATATTGTGATTGAATATTCATTAAATTAACATTTTTCTTGATTTTTTTTTTGTGGTTTCTTGCAGCCAATGTAATGTCCTAACAGGTCATCATTGCGTTCTTGAGATTATCTGGTCAATAATCTTGTGATACTTGTCGTATCATTTGTCATTTCAAAAAAACATGGGGGTGCTTAATTTTTTTCTTTGTGTATATATTAAGTAGTCAATACACTACAGTGGAGCAGGACATAATGCCCAGATTATCATAATTAAGTCTCCCAAGCAAAGTTTGGGAGACTTATTGTTTTTGCTCCGTTTCTTATTATTATTATTATTTATTATTATTCTTATTCTTCTCTTTCTTTTCTTTATTCTCCTTTTTTTCTTTGGCACATGAACTTGTCCACGGCAGATCTCAGGAACTACTGGACAGAATTTCATGAAACTTGGTGGAGTTATAGATATATGTTTCTAGTTGGTCCTAAAGTTTTCAGCTTTGTGGTAAAGGCAGTCAAAGTCATATTTTGAGGGGTTCAAAGGGGGTGGGGGTTACTATAGAATCCTATGGGAAAGTTGAAATTTCGTACATTAATGTTCTAAATGCTTAATGATAGAGACATAAAATTTGACATAGTGATAGATCACCATTAGAGGAGCAATTCTGCGTTTTTAAAATTTTTCGAGATGTCTGCCATTTTTAAAATGGCTGCCAAAACACGACATAAAGTATGGACGGTAAAAATTCAACATTGTCCGATATCATCAAAATTTGATATGTGGGTAGATAATGATATCCCGACATTGAAAAATTTCTACCGGTCACCATTTTCAAAATGGCCACCACAATACAGCACAAATTCAACATTGTCCAATTTCAACGCCATTTCATATGTGGGTAGATTATGATGTCCCGAATTGATTCCTGACATTGAACAATTTCTACCGGTCGCCATTTTCAAAATGGCTGCCACAACACCACACAAATTCAACATTGTTCGATTTCAACATCATGAATTGATTCCGGACATCGAAAAATTTCTACCAGTCTCCATTTTCAAAATGGCCACCACAATACTGCAAAAATTCAACATTGTTCGATTTCAAAGGTAGCTTTTAATTTATTTTTTAAACCTGTTGTCAGTGGCCGGTTTGGGAGACTTCATAATCGTTAGATTATAATCATATCTTGTTATACATTAACCAAGAACAGTTTTATTTCCACTGATCACAGAATCTAATGTCATATTTTTGTTCCTTAGTCAATCCCTCAGTTGATTTTCCGTCTTTAAAGATTTCATTATTCCTCTGTCTGGAAGATTTAATACCAAAATTGAGAACACTCATTTGCCTCTGTCAGACTTTTTTCCTATGTGCTGTAGATTGTTAATATTTACTTCACAACTGTGTGTGTCTTTGTCAAGGAAACATGGCACTATCGAAACCTTCTCAGAGAGTCAACATTTTCTGACCGATCCATTGTTCCTCCCTTTTCATGTATCAATCCATAGTCTCAACCTACTGCCACCTTTTTGCTATCCATTTAACTTTTAGGGGGAAGGGGCTATGGTTTTTTTACTGTGAGCCAGAACATTTTTTTTTCACATGAAACAAAAATCAGATTATCTTTTTTATATGAAAAATCAGTAATTTTGTTTTAAAATTTTACCAAAAGGTTTTCTCGGATTAAACAAATTTCCATCATTCAGGACAAGTTATTAACCACAGACCTGCCGCTAGTCACTGACACACTTTATCACATAATGTTGTATCCAGCACACCTCGTCTTGAACAGGGTTTGAACTCACAACATTAGTGGTGATAGGCACTGATTGCACAGGTAGTTGTAAATCGGATTTTAATCCAACTACCATACGATGCTATCAATCAATATATGTATTTATTCTTTTAAATTTCAGGAACTTGATAGATTAGATAAAGATGGAACTGTTTATAAAATGATTGGTCCTGTGTTAGTAAAACAGAACTTAGATGAATCAAAACAAAATGTACAGAAAAGAATAGACTATATTGCTGATTTAGTGTAAGTTTATAAATTTATATTATATTAAGGAACTGATGATGATACTCATGACTATGTATGGCATGTGACAGGCACAAAAATGTGGCAGGGTTAAACTGGTTAAAGGGATTTTAACCTCTTTATAGATGGTCAGTTTTATTGGGTGAGGAAACGAAAGTACACAGAGGAAATAACTGCTGTGTGGAATTCACTGACAAAATTTTATCACAAAGTTTTACCGAGTACACAGGGGCCGTCGTGGTCATAATTGTATGGTAGTTGGATTTACAACTATCTGTGCCTATCACCACTAAAGTTGTGAGTTCGAATCCACCAATAAAAGTGACCACCACGATATAACTGAAATATTGTTGAAAGTTGTGTTAAACAGCATTACCCTAAACCCCCTGTACAGAGTACACCTTGTCATGGGTAGGAATTAATCAGGCTCACAGTCTTAGAAGTGAATAACATTGATAGCATACATAGATATAGATATATCCAGCTACCATACAAAATATCAAACAATCATTCAATTTTTAATGAGATTGCTTAAGCACATAGTATCTACAATAAGTTTATCTTTTACTTAAATTTTGTAACTAGGAATAAATTCAAAACAATAAAGCAAGGGAAATAACTCAATAGTTACTACAGAAAAATATTAAATCAATCATATTTTGTTGCATTTTAAAATAATTTCACAAAGTAAATCCTAATACGAGAATATTTGAAGATATATTTATATATGGTAACTTTCTAATTATGGTGTACTAGGAAATTTAAGCAACCTTAAAACAATGGATTGAACATATGATTGTATTAAACATTTACTCAATTTATTTATGTCATCATTGTATGTTTCTTCATCCATTCTATGTTATAATAATCTATTCTACAGAATGTTGTTTCCATTATTATTACTTAAACAATTTGATTTCTAAATTCATGAAATTATTTGTTTTTGTAGAAAGAGGCACGAGGAATCAATTAAAGATATAGAAAAGAAACAAGATTCCTGTAAAGAAAGTTTAACTAAATTACAACAACAATATCAACAAGCACAAGTCAAGGCTGCAGCCAAAGCATAATAAATTATTAACAATGTCATCTTTCTCTTAATTTTGTTACGTGTCTGTTGGTTTGTTTCTATGTTGTCTTGTCGGTGAGACATAAAGAGACGAGACAGGTCTATCGTTAGATAGAATACAGTAAATTTACAAATTAATGCAGTGTTCTTATTAATACGGAAAATATGACAGGATCAAGATCACATTTACCAATGACTATAAAATTAGTATTTGCTGTTTCTCCACTAAGCTTGAGCATTAAGAAGAACACAGTCTGGCTGGCTCGGAATCAGGATAATGTGTCCAAGTGAAGTAACATGTCTACCTGCAGATTGTTGTTTCATTGAGCTATCACTATCAAAATATTAAAAAACCTTGTTGGTCTAATACAAAGTGGACATCATCATCATCTCATTGAAATTTAGCCTTTTCTTGTCATGATATAACTCAAAAACTGCTCACTCTGTATTAAACAACAGTCATTCATTCACCCTCAAAACTTCAAATCTTGCCATTTATAGGATTCACCATGATTATAATTTCACTATTTTCTGTAACTAGTGAGAGCATTTTGTTAGATTTTATAGTGAATTCCTATAAGGTGAAGGACATAATTGGTCATGCCTATTAACATACTGGTATTTTTAGCCGAGTTGCAACGAAGTTGCAGTCGGCTTATGTTTGGGCGGGCGGGCGTATGTTAGCCTATCTTCGTTAACGCGATAGCGCTCTTAGTTTTTGGCCGATCAACATAATTTTTGGTAGGAAGCATTATTACACTGTAAAATCATGTTTTTTTGATAGAAAAAGTACATATTTTGAGAATTATCTTCGTTAACGCAATAGCGCTCTTAGTTTTTGGCTGATCAACATAATTTATGGTAGCGGGGACAGAAATTAACGGTCGCCCACTCGCCATGGCGACTGAAACTTCAGCTGGGTGACTAAATAATACCTCAAAGGAGCCCAGCTGGCGACTAATAATTTTATATTTCCTTGTCGCAAGTTTGACGTTTGAAGTGAGTTGTTTACAATATGACCACGTGAAATATCATAAACATTTCACTGGTTCTGGTTCTTTCTACTTCTTGTCTACTGTAATTTGCGTAATAATTCCCGGGAACCAGTATGGAAAATAGTAAAGTGATGATTTCATTTCTTAAATTTCTTGACCAATTTTTCCGAGTTTCATTGAAAGAATGACTTTAATTTTGGGTGTTTTACAAAATAGGTACTTTTCCTCAATCCTCAATCAACGGCCTATGGCACAAATTTGTCTCTTGCTGCTGTTAAACTATCTCATGTGTGGAATATTGTCACTACGTACTATATGTACTTGAATGCGTTACGTACTTTGATCGAGGTTGAGGTTATTCAAAGCGGCCCATTGCATCTATGAAATTCGCAACTGCGGCTAGCTTTTCTCTAGTCTCTTCTGGATTTTCCTCCTCTAAACAAACATTGTCTAATTTATATAAATAAGACACAAGCACTGAAAAAAGCGTAAGGTAAGTATAAATTAAATGTACCATATACAGGATTTTCCCATACCTTCTCCGTTAACGGACAATTAATAAAATTTATGAATTTCCGGAAAGTTTCATCAAAACAAATATATACCACTATAATCCCCTGATCAAAATGTGGAATTTTATAAAAGGTGTAATTGCTAAATAATAAATTGTTTCACTTCACTTTGAGACTGTTTATAAAACAAGAATACAATTTTTAAATGAAGAATTATATTTTTAAAATGTGTGACAATCTTTGGGTACAGTTGTTCTGGTCAGTGTATAGTTCATGTCTTTTAAATGAGATTTTTTCAATGTGTATTTGACTTAATGAATTACTGATTGAAAGGTCAAACTTTGTCAAAAGGATTAGATGTAGGTCATATTCAGATTCAAACCACTTTTTATAAAATAAGAGTAAAAAAATGCTCTCTTTTTTTAGCTAGTTCTACCTTCTTCAAATATGCTCAGAATGAAGGATTTGCCTTTAAAAAATTCAAAATTTTCATGGGGGGGAGGGGGCATGCCCCCAACCCCCCCTAGCATGTTCGAACCGCTTCGCAGTCCTCACCGGTGATACCTGGGCTACCATATTTTTAAATCTACTGCCTATAAAAGTTAATTTCTGTCCTTGGGTAGGAAGCATTATTACACTATTATTTAGAGCGAATTCGAAATTCAGATTAATCTATTGGTTTTTTTTTTTGTCGGAGGTCTATTTTGGATTCTCTTGGACTCTAACGTGTCTTTAGAAGAACAAATCTGGCTTACCGAATGCATTTATTTGGCGGACTATTTCAAACTTAGAAAAAAAAAGAAAAAACAGAATGAAATGTCTTTTTTAATCACATGGTAGGTATAAAAACAACATGTGAACAAATATCAATCCTTTGCCACAATGGAACCATATTTGACAAACCCCGGGAAAAAACTGGACTGGCCATCTGTATCTGTATCTGTATCCAATGAAATTCTGCCAGTTAAGGCACACCTCCTTGATTGGAGTAATAAAACACAATGTTACTATATCCCAATTGTCAATTCAATCCAGCACCAAAGTATTTACACGTCACATGTTATTTACATAGTTCATATTAAGTAAAGTCGCTTAAAAGGTAAAATACATGTATTTTAAAACAATATATGTCTAGGTGATCTGTATACACACAAGAGTTATTGACTACGCAGAAATGTTTATCTTTCTCTTACATCTCAACAGGTCGTTCTTCGCAAGCAGTTCATATCTTTTACAGTGCAATTTGTATATTAATTGCCTACACAGTGGCTCAATGCTGGTGCAAGTATTTGCTTTTAAGCTATTATTCACAGCGTAGTGAAATGGATTAATAATCAATTGTATAATATCTAGTTGCGGGTTAGTACAGTGTGAAGCAAACAGTTTACTACTTTCCTCAATAATGTTATTTATCGTTGGTGCTCGGAGATATTCCAAGGTTTTGCAGCATATTAAGAAGTGTGAGACAGTTTCTTCTGCCTGGTTACACAGTTTGCAGGTTGGATCAATAGGGTTTTGATTATAAGCTGCTCTCATAGTTTGTAGCATGTAATTCCCAGTTGCAAGTTTAAGTCTGGTTGGAATTCTGTTGATATCTTTCTGGTTGACAGTATTTGTTTTGGCTAGTGGATGGATTTTTCCAATTTCATATGTTGGTGAGAGGTATTTCAGAGTAGAATAATATTTTATTTCCTCATTAATTCTGTCACTCCAATAATTATATATTGCTGATGTAATCAGACTCTTCCATTTTGTTTTAGATAAATGGTTTTGCATATAATGTATTGGATCCTCTAGGTCGTATTTTATACATAGGTTTTTTATTTCCATGAACCAGCTGTTACTGTCAAGACTTTTGATATGTAATTGTCTTTCTGCTAACTTCCATTCAGTGGAGTTTTTATGCGCTCTTGTAATATTGCCGAACATTGTAAAAACCTTGGTATGTATCTCTGCTTCCAGAGGTAATAGTCCTGATATCATGTATACAGCAGGATCTGCTACATTTATTGTCAGGGACAACAATTGCTTTAAAAGCTTCTTGTAATATTTTTGTATGTCATCTAATATTTTTCCTTTTGGTATTACGATTTCTAGTCCATAGGTTAATATTGGTAAGATATAAGTTTTCAGCAGTGATATTGATGTTTCAGGATCTAGGCCATTTTCGCCATGCAATCCAGTACCCATGAGGCTGTATGTGGCTCTTCTGGCTTTTCTAATGTTTTCATCTACGGTAGTTCGTGCTGAGTTGGTGTCAGATCTGGTAATTCCAATATGGGTGGCTTTATCTACTACTGGCATTATTCTATTATCTATTTTCCAGAAGCCTTCATTTGTTACAATTGTCTTAATTTTGGATTTGACTGGAAGAATAACACTTTTGGCAGGTTGTAGTTGGTATCCTTCACGTTTGCTGAAATCTACTGCAATGTCCACCATCGTTTGTATATCCAATGGGTTGTAAGCAATCAATGCAACATCATCTGCGCAGGTCGGAGCACAGACATTAATATTTCCAATTTTCCCACCTAATCCAGAGTCATCAAGGAAATTCAGGAGAGGGTTGATATACAGTTTATACAGGTCGGCACTTAAGACTCCGCCTTGTCGAACACCCTGTTCAATTTTAAAGTTTTGTTCGGACATTAGGTTTTTCCATTTTATATGGGATACTGCATTTTCATAAAGACTATTTATTAATATGATAGACTGATCCGAAAATTCATACTGATGTAGTCTTCTAATTAGGTTTGCATGCACTACAACATCGAACGCTGACTTTGCATCCAACATAGCAATGTATGTAGGTCTTTTGAGATCTTTGTTTTCTCGTTCAAATTCTTCTACAATTAATTCACAAAGAAGTGGTGATGAGTTTTCTGTGAATCCTTTTTGTAGTGGATTCTGATTCAATAGGATTTTGCCATTTTCTCTTATTTTTAGTATTTTCTCTATTATTTTAGAAAGTGTAGGTGTTACTGTAATTCCTCTGTAGTTCTTAGCATTTTTGCAGTCACCTTTATTTTTGAATACAGGGAATAAGATTCCAATTTTCAGAATATCCGGAATGTGATGTAGTTGGAAGGTTTTATTGAGTACCTCTTGTATATATTTTACAAGATTATCCCCTCCATAGACAATATTTTCAGCAGTGATGCCATAAAAGTCTGCTGCTTTGTTACGATTTAAACTGTTGATAGCTTTTTTTACTTCTTGTTTGGTCACTGGAACATGTACGGCTCTTTCTTTACATGATTGGATGATGGTTTGATATTCAGCTTCGGCTAGGTGTAAGTAATCCTTATCATAATTCTCACATAATTCTCACACGTTGTGCTAGTTGTTCAAAGTGTGATTTCCATCCTTCTAGTATCTGGTCTTCTGTATTGTGTGTTTGATTTCCAACATAAAGTTCGTCAATAAATCTTGTTAGTTTTCCGCGTTGCTGTCTTATGATTCTATAAAATAGAGTTTTATCAGCTTCTGTTATTGTTTGTCTCTCTTGTATACGTTTTTGTGCCATTTCTTTTCTGCAGTTTTTCCTCAGTTCATATGTTGTAATTTTCTTTTCCATCAAGAAGGGGTCATGGATGTCCTTTATTCGCCCATTTGTTTTCCAGTTATAAAATGCAGTCTTTTTATTTTTTATAGCCTCGAGTATTTCCTCTGACATTACTTGTAATTTAGGTTTGTTCTTCCTTATTTTTGGCTTTGGAGTAATAGCACTAACTACATTATTTATGAGACTGTTTAGATTAAGAAAGGCTTTCTCAACATCTTTAGCTGTTTCCAAAGTTAGATCTGAAGATTGTATTCCTTCATTGACTAATTCTATATATTTGTCTTTGTCTGCCGTATCCCATTTAATTTTTGTCTTTTGAGTATGTGCATGTTTTTGATTCTTATCTATTGGTTTTTTATACTTCAAAGTTAGTAGTATGGGATAATGATCAGAGACATTTGCTATGACGTCAATTTTCTTGATGCTGCTTATCTGATCTCTGTAACTCTCTTGGAACAGTATATAATCAATTGATGTACAATCTTTTCCCTTAGCATTGATAAAAGTAGGTCCCATTTCTTTCGTGTACATCTGGTGTTCAGCCATAAATTCTACTACATATTGCTGTCTAGTTGTGGTATTGATATTAGTAATTTCTTCATTAAAGTCCCCTCCAATGATTACTTGATGTGTTTGCTCATAAGTTGACATTATTTCATGTAACTGGTCTATACATTCTTGGAATTCATTTTGACTGTTGGGAGAACCTTTACAAGGAAGATAGACAGAGATGATTAATATATTTGGGTCTCCTGTGATCTCTATGGATTGTATACGATTGTTGCCTATTGTCAGTGGAGTTACTATTGTATCAATATCTTTTCTCCAAAGTATAGCTGTTCCACCATATCCTCTTGGCATGCGCAACGGTGTAATTGGGTCATTGGAGTCCACTGCTTTGCCTACTCCTGTATACTGCTGGTGAATTTCGTTTAATAAGTTCAGTTGGCAATCAAATAACCAGTGTTCTTGCAATAGGTAGATATCAATGGAGTTATTAAGTTCCTGAAAAAATGGTCCACATGTTAAAATGTTCTTACAGTTAAAATCTAAGATCTTTAGTACATATTTACACGTATTTGACTGTATTCTTTTTAATACATCTGGTTGTTTGTGTATTTTAGTCGCGATCGGCTGAGGCTGTTCTGGTATAAAAAATATTCATTTCTGTCACTTGTGCTGTAATACAGTGGTTGTCCCTCCAGAGACATGTAGAACCAGTTTTCATCCATATTCTTTGGTCCTTGTTGTGTACCATCTGTTTTCTTTTCCGCAGATGTTCTATTTGTATTCAATGTGTAGTGGTTTGAGCTGTCATCGGGTATATTTATATACTTTAGACTATCATCATGTTCTCCGCTCGGTGTTAGTTCTATTAGATTGTCTCTACATATATTTGTATCATCATTAATGTATCTTTGGTTGTGGTCTATTTCCTGTTTGCTTTGATGGCTATTATACTGGTTATATTCGTTTGTCCAGTCTTGACAGTAAGAGCTTGGCCACTGATTATATGTTGGTATACATGTTTGATGCTGGTTGTAATATTCTTGTCTTTGTTCATTTAAGTTGGTTTTTGGTGTTTCTTCATAATCATGATTTTGCAGTTTGTTCAGCTCATTTTCTACTTTCCCAAGAATGAATTTGGTGACTTTTTCACGTATTCCTAATATGAGATCGTCATTTTCTCGAGTAGGACAGCTATTTTCATCTTTCTTAGGGATACTGTGGACATTCCCACCGTCTCCCTGAAGAGTCTTTCTGCTCTCTAACATCTCTATTCTGTTTTGAAAGTTCTTCACTGTATGTTCCATTTCTAGGTTTCTAGCTTCCGCTTTATACATTCGATCTAGGATTCTGGTTTTTTTCAGTCATAGTATCATTAATAGCTACTTCTTTTAATTTTAGAATGTTAGATTTCTGCAATTTCTTGATAGTTGTTTACTACTTTCTGAATTGTATCATTTGTTTGATCTTTGATTGAAATGAATCTCGTTTGTTTATCGTAGGCTGTTAGATCACACGTACCAAACCAAACGTAAAGTGCGATATTATCAAGATGTCCAATTTTATATTTAAGATTTTCTTTTAACCATTCAAGTCCTTCAGTGGAGTTACGGCCTGGTTTCGCCCACCATTTAATACTATTTTCAAGGGGATATTGACAGTATCGTTCCAGATATTTTCCTTTACTGTCTGTAAGGACAACTGGAGTTAAACGTTTGTTATCTACTGGTAGTTCAAATGTTTTGGAGAGGTATTTCAGCAGCTTGTGTTCCGTCATAAGTATGTCTTGTATTCAATATATATGTATTATAGCTTGGTACAACACGTCACCATAAAATAATGATAATAAGTTAAAAGTAAGAGTCTATATATATATCATCTTCGCTAGGCCAAGGGTTACGATTCGGGTCCCCCTTCTCTCCACCCTTGGCGGATCTAGAATACATTTTGAAATTCACGCGCAATGCCACCTGGTGGTTTATCGAAGTTGCGCCCCTTAGATAGTCGTCATCGCCAGCCAATCAGAATCGTTTTGTTATACGTATGTTGGAGAGTTGAAAATGGCAGCGCCCAGTGAATAAAAACTTATTTGTGATAAATTTAATTTGGAAGCACTTACTGTCAACCAAGTGAAAGTTTCAAAGCTTTGGCAGACGGGAAAGATGTTTTCATTGGAACCAAAACGGGAAGTGGCAAATCGTTGTCATATGAGAGCATTCCGGTGCCATTTTTGTTTACATTTCGTGGATAACATGTGCTCCGTGTAAAACGTCTTCTGATTGGATACGTGTACTGGTAGCCGTAACCAATGAAATATTAAAGCGTGAATCCTCAAAATGTATTCTAGATCTGCCAAGGGTGGAGAGAAGGCGGACCCGAATCGTAACCCTTGGCTAGCGAAGATGTATATATATATATGCAAGTTAGTGTATTGGTTGCTCTATACTATATGAAAATGCTTTGTGTCCAATATATGTATTATATCACGATATTAGAAGCCACTATAAAATAATAATACTAAGTATAAAAAAAAAAAAAAAAAAAAAATTAAAAGTACATGGTCGCACTATATTAGTTGATATCACAAGCATGGCACAGCAATTATATGCAGAAAAAAAAATATGTTAAAAACAGGAAAGGTGCTAAAACACTCGGATTGGGTAAGACAGTCTATGATAATACAATTTTGGTTGTTCTTCAATAAAACTATATATCACAATTTAAAAGTCATGTAATATGATCGTATGTTGAGTCGAGTCACTTTCCTTGAAGATCGTTCATTCTATGGCCACATCTCAGATTTGTTTTAAGTATTGGCTGTTGTAATGACACATAGAAGGTTGAAACTCTAGTGGATGTGAATGTTGATATGGGTTTTTATAGATTTATATCTATGAGACACTCTTGTTGTGTGTATACAGATCGTCGATTTTTTTTTAAATGGCCGCCATTTTCCCGCGCACGATTTTCATGTAAAAGGAATGCCGAAGCTTAAAAATGCTTAGTCTTAATGTGGACATCAAAAGACACGTTGGAGTCCGAGAGAATCCAAAATAGACCTTCGACTTAGTTGACAATCGGGGGTATATATGCAAAATAGTACGAATACAACAGTAAACCAGGGGCACAACAGCTGATGGGGGTCCACAAGGTTAGTGCATTCCATCCGTTTATTTTCAGAAATCAGGGAAATCGACAATAATAAGAAATTTAGCAGTACCCCGCCATTTTGTTGCTTACCTTGTGTTTATTTCTAGTATTCGTGTGGACCCAGGACCCACAAATAGACCATTGGAATGCAATTGGGTATAATATTCTTACTACATAACACTTCGAGTTCCCGTTGTACAGTAAGGTAGAAGAAACACTATATTTTTCATGTATATGATAGAAACTTGTGCTTTCTTTTGAAATTTTAGAGAAAACGTTAATGTTCTGAAGAATTCTTAGTTGAAAATGTCAAATTCTATCTTCATTGATTGAAAACTTACTAAATATTAAAACCTATACTGTCATATTTGGTATGCAAATTTCTCATTTGTAGTGCAACAAATCAGACATAAATTTAAAATTCAAAAAGTATATAAAATGGAAGAAAAACGTCAAAGAAATTCCTACCTGTCATTCCGTGTGACGTAGATATGATCTGAGTTCCCGATAGCATTTGTTGTCCAGGTAGCCGGTTGTAGGGTGTGTACTATATGGTTCACTTTTATTTAATATATTTATATAAACTAGTAAAATGTGACGAATATATCAGATGTTTTTTTCAGTTTTTATATCTAAACTTTAGACGTAGAATATTGAAGGGGGCCGTCGTGATCGTATGGTATTTGGATTTACAACTACCTATGCAATCATTGCATATCACCACTAAAGTTGGGTGATCGAATCCTGCCCATGGCGAGGTATACTCGAGACAACATTATGTGATAAAGTTTGGCAGGTCGGGGGGGAGGGGGGGGTTCTCCTGGTACTCCGGTTTCCTCCACCAATAAAACTACCCGCCACGATATATAGCTGAAATATTGTTGAGGGTGACGTTAAACACCGTCACCCTGAGCCTTCAATTTTCATATTGGACATTACATTCTTAACACCATCAAACCATAGTAATATTGAGGGTGTTATTTTCCTGAAGTCCGTCAAATTAAATGGTTAGACTAAAATAATATTGTCTCTTACGGACCGGAGTAATAACCGAATATTTGAAAGGTTTGTTGTTTGCTTGTTGGTGCTTAACATCACTTTCAACAATTTTTCAGTTGCATCGTGGCGGTCAGTTTTATTGGTGGAGGAAACCGGAGGACCCGGAGAAAACCACCGACCTGTCGCAAGTCACTGACAAACGTTATCACATAATGTTGTACACCTCGCCCTGGTCGAGATTCGAACTTACAACATCAGTGGTGATAGGCACTGATTGCATAATATATATATAGGTAGTTGTAAATCCAAATACCATATACGACAACGGCCACGACGGCCCCTTGAGCAAAAGGATATTAAATCATAATAGATACATTTTGAATAAAATTTATAATCAAATAATAATTTAGACGTGGTAAAGACCAAGAAGCTGTTAAGTGTCTTTCCTCTCTTCATGACAAATATGTTATCGTTCCTGCGGACAAGGCTTCCAACAATATCGTGTTTGTATGTAAATCATATTACTTCGAATGCCTAATCAAGGAATTAGGCATAAATAGCAACACCTCTAGTAATACCACATACAAACCAACTTCGTTCGACAAAGATGAAATCCTAGCTAACCACAGATCATTCATGACCTCTTTAAACATTCCCTCTGGTAAAGAGTCTGAGGATTTACCCTATTTATATTGGATACCTAAACTCCATAAGACACCATACAAAGAAAGGTACATAGCGGGATCATCAACTTGTTCGACAAAAGAATTGTCTATTCACCTGACAAAGATTCTGTCTGCAGTAAAAGAGGGACAACAGAAATATTGTCAAACTGTTTACTCACGTAGTGGCATAAATCACATGTGGATTTTGAAAAACTCTAAAGATCTTTTGGATAACCTGAAATCAAGATCTTTCTCTCAGGTATCCTCAATCAAAACCTTTGATTTTTCAACTCTATATACCACCCTACCGCATGACAAATTAAAAACCCGCTTAAAAGAAACAATTCATAAAGCTTTCAGTCATAGAAACTATGGCTCAAAATGTGTTGTGTTAGGCTACAATTCCACATATTTTTCAAACAAAATTCAAAAAGGTAAAACATGCTACTCCGAGGAACAAGTGATCAGTATGCTGGAGTTCCTCATCGATAACATATTTGTCTCCTTTGGAGGGACACTGTTTCAGCAGGTCGTCGGCATACCAATGGGTACGAATTGTGCCCCTCTTCTAGCCGATTTAATTTTATACTCATATGAGTCGGAGTTTCTTCAAAAGCTTGTAAAAGATAAGAAGATTCATGAGGCTAGAGCCTTTAATTTCACATACAGGTATATTGATGACGTTTTATCTATCAATAATTCTAGATTTGCAGAATTTCTTCCATTGATATATCCTCCAGAGCTGGAAGTTAAAGAGACCACATATACAGCTTCGTCCGCATCATTGTTGGACTTATACCTCGAATTTGACGACAGTGATCAACTCAGTACTAAAATTTATGATAAACGGGACGACTTCAATTTTAAAATCATAAATTTTCCAAACATGTGCAGCAATATACCAGCTTCTCCTGCATATGGTGTTTACATCTCGCAATTGATTCGCTATGCATGGGCCAGTAGCAATTATTCTGATTTCCTGAAACGTCATTTTCATCTGAGAAACAGGCTACTGGACCAGGGCTATACAAAGATTCTCCTTATTCGATCTCTTAAAAAGTTTATATTCCGATACCAAGATCTTGTCGAAATATATTCCGTCTCTGCAGAAACGATTATAAGCGATACACTTTCATATAGTGAAAATGTATAAAGATAAAGAAGTCAAGAAAGATGTCAAAAATATTTTTTTATCAATGTGTGACGTAAAAGTGTTTTTGACATTTACTTCATTGAATATGATACTGCTTTGACAACTATTTTACCTATTTTGTTCCTGTATTTAAATACTGTTATAGTGACAGCCGGAACCTTTGAACCGTAATGAGTGCGGGAGGTTTGGCGCTTTAAAATCTGATTCAACACACCATTTCTTTAGATATGCCTGTACCAAGTCAGGGTCATTACGGTTTTCACAGTTTTCCGGTTGTTGACTGATTTTGTCTGTTTATATAATTATGAGTTTTGACTTTCCCTTTGTAAGATTGTTCGAAGTTCGGTAATTTTGTTATTACCCTTATTGATGGTAAAGTTCAAACAAATCTGTTTATTTTCAATATATATGATTATATATTATATGCAAGCAAATTAATAGTACGTCACAGGCAAACAGCTTCATCACACTTTACTGCCATTCTCATTTGTGCTGCATACTTTTATCATTGCATCTTCTTTGTCTTTGTCTTTGTACAGGTAAAATTCCTCCGAAATTCGGAGCACTCCAATTATGGATAAAGTTATAAAACCTAACTTAACGGGCACATACCTAAAAAGATACGTATTTACAGTTATGATAAAATATTATACGTAGTAGTTAAAAGTTCATAATTTCCGTGTTGTGTAAGTTCGGTTAGTGGCATAAAAACGTATTTACATCCAATATGCTTCTGCTAAGTACTGCTGTGTTTTAAATTGCTTTCATATTTTAATTTGGTTTGAAGTTTCATAGAAAATTTTAATATGACAATGTTTTTTTGTGGTTTTTTTTTACAAATATTGTGTGCATGTTTTTGTTTTATTGTTTGTATATGCATATTCTTATGTCGGATTTAAAAGCTCATTAAAAAAACAAGTGTTGTAATGTTTGATGTTTTCCGACTTTAAATAAAGCTTATTGTATTGTATACTAAATAGTGCGACGTCAACTAATCAACTAAAGACGTATCACTAAAATATATTAAAAAAAGAAATATTTATTATTCATTTGAATATATTAATAAATAATTAAGTGTACAATTTAGCTTGAAATTTAGAACATCGATAATGTTTTTGGTTTTACATTGGATCAATGAAGAGGAGTTCCGAAGTTAGAATTTTATGGGGTAAAACTGTACATTTCTTTCCCCGCTTCACCGCAACACAAACCAGTTTCGTGGTTACAGGATGGCAGAAGAATCAACAGTTACTCCTCCGGTCATCCCTAAAGTTGGTTCTATAGTTGTACACACAGGGAATATTGTCTGCTGGAATAGACTGAAAAAGAAAGCAAATGAAACACCAACTGCAGAGGTTTGAACACATTCTATGAGTCTAATAATGATATGTAGAAATTCGGATTATGTTCTGAATCTGAGTTGTCATCATGAATCGGCAAATTATTTAAACATATTGATAAATACTGTTGTCCTAATTTATGTCAGCTATGTTACATGGAAAGGCTTTGAACTTGTTATTAGTTATAATATATGGTTTTTAGAATACTTAAAAAGAGCATGTTCTTTGGTGTCATGAAATAGAACTTTTTTCAGTGACATAGATAAAAGATTCCAAACCCACGATCTATCACTCTTCAGGTGAGCATATTAACCATGATGCCACCAATGTAGTTATCTTCTTACCAAAATGGTGACTGTTCATCTGCATACGACAATAGAATACTTAAAAAGAGCATGTTTTTTGTTGTCATGTAATAGAACGTTTTTCAGTGACACATACCATCTTCTCATAAGTGTGCCTGTTCATCTGCATACGACAATAGTTTCCGTCCATCTTCTCATAAGTGTGCCTGTTCATCTGCATACGACAATAGTTTCCGTCCATCTTCTTACAATAGGAGTGCATTTATCTGCAAACAATAATAGCATCTGTCTTTCCTCTTATAATAAGAGCGTCCACTTGTCTGCATATGATAATAGTGTACATCCATCTTCCGCATGCGATAAGAACATTCATTCATCTGAATTCGATATGACTCATATGGCCATTCGTTTGTCTGCATACAATAAGAGTGTCAGTTCATCTGCATATGATATGGGCATTTGGTTGTTTAAGATGTATATATATATATATATATACGTCTGAAAATTAAACCAAACAGTGTTAGAATTAGATTTTAGAGCTGTCAAATTTTTGTTCTTCCCTCGACGGGATTTGAACCCACACCATTGTTACACTGCAGCACCATTCGCTTAGCCTTACGTCCAGCGCCCTAGACCACTCGACTACATCCACTCCCTAAAAAAAGGAGCTTCAATAGTCGTAGTGTTACCTTGTCTCGTAAGGAAAATCTAGGGATAGACGCAAGACATGTGTATAAGCGTGTGTAGATGGTACATATATACTTAATATTATAATTTGACAGCAATCTAACTCAGCAATTTTTAATATATTGGATAGGATAATGAAGAATTCATTATACAGTCACAGGAAATAAAGTATATATACATCTACACACGCTTATACACATGTCTTACGCCTATCCCTAGATTTGCCTTACGAGACAAGGTAACACTACGACTATTGAAGCTCCTTTTTTAGGGAGTGGATGTAGTCGAGTGGTCTAGGGCGCTGGACGTAAGGCTAAGCGAATGGTGCTGCAGTGTAACAATGGTGTGGGTTCAAATCCCGTCGAGGGAAGAACAAAAATTTGACAGCTCTAAAATCTAATTCTAACACTGTTTGGTTTAATTTTCAGACGTATATAATATTTAGTATTAACCTAGTATCCTTTAAAGTAACTTTGAGATCTAGTGGGACAGATATATTGTATGGTTGTCACTTGCTTCTAGACGTTTGTATAATATACTTTATTTCCTGTGACTGTATAATGAATAATTCTTCATTATCCTATCCAATATATTAAAAATTGCTGAGTTAGATTGCTGTCAAATTATAATATTAAGTATATATGTACCATCTACACACGCTTATACACATGTCTTACGCCTATCCCTAGATTTGCCTTACGAGACAAGGTAACACTACGACTATTGAAGCTCCTTTTTTAGGGAGTGGATGTAGTCGAGTGGTCTAGGGCGCTGGACGTAAGGCTAAGCGAATGGTGCTGCAGTGTAACAATGGTGTGGGTTCAAATCCCGTCGAGGGAAGAACAAAAATTTGACAGCTCTAAAATCTAATTCTAACACTGTTTGGTTTAATTTTCAGACGTATATATATATATATATATATATAACTAAGTTTGTTGGTATAAAGACCATAATTATTCAAAATAACTATATTTTAACACATGGAAAATGCAAAAAAAAATATGTTATGAAAATCACAAGGTATTATATAAAAATTAGGTACACTTTGATTTTGATTTGAAATGAAAAGGGAAGATGGTCAGATTTTTTAAATCAAAGAAGTAAATATACATTAGCATAATCAATATGAAAGGATATGAGTGGTTGCTTCTGTATGAACCAGTTGAATGAACAAATGTATACCGATATCTCTATATAACAATACCTGTAATACATGTAGTTATCAATGCATCAATTTATTATTGTTTTAGATAACAGAGAGTGTTGGTGCAACCTTCAGAGCTATCATAGATGCTACAGACAAAAATGAATTACAGGTGAGTAAATACCCCCCCCCTCATGCTACAGACAAAAATGAGTTACAGGTGAGTAACTGCACCCCCATGCTACAGACAAAAATGAGTTACAGGTGAGTAACTGCACCCCCATGTTTCAGGAAAGTTAATGTGTAAAAAATATGTATATACTGACAACATTATTGAAGAAATAAATCATGGAAGCCAGAATGTGTTGGGAGTTTTAACATGGATTGGCAGATATTAGTATTTTATCTAGAGCCAGAAGCGAGGGATAAAATTTACTAATATCTGCCAATCCATGTTAAAACTCAAAACACATTCTGGCTTCCATGATTTATTTCGATTCTGATATGTCTAAGAGTACAAATACGGTAGTAAACTTTGATTGGAAGACGGTAATTTATATTTACGCTTGTGGAAAATGTCGCACACAATTTATATAACTTGAATAATAATTTATCCCCGGCTTGATAAAAATGTCGGCTTTTGATTGGTCGATGACCCGTTGGTACAAAACCCATGCTACCGGCTGGTAGTTACGTAACGTCACTGAGAGTCTTTACGTTGCTATGTATATATGATGTAAAGATGGTGTAAAACGTAAACAACCTCAAAGCCTTTGCATTCAACATGGAGAACGGAGGACGCATTTCTTGAGAGAAAAAATCAGGGGTCTCAATAAATGCAGAAAAAACAAACAATGCACCAAATTCTGTTGAGAGATTTAAAGTTCCTACGGTATTGATGGTCATGTTTAACAGTGTAACATTTTGTTAATTCGCACTACATGAAACTTTGATTTTGTTGTCATTTTGTGTCTTTATAGAAATGGTCAATTGTTTGAATACAATCATTTTAAAATCATTTCTCATTATTGTTTTTACATCAAGTCTTCATTTGTTTCATGGTACTATATATACCACCCAAAATATCTTCACACGACACATATTTTTTATTACTAGTGACGTCATGAATACTGTAACGCTATCCACGTGACAATACGCGCCACATACAAGAAATTAAATTACAACAAAACAAGACTGAAAAACGTTAAAAATTAGTTAACTGTAGGGTGATACCACCAAAGGTATCTCCCTACATTTTGTCAAAATGCACCCAAATTTTCACCTGAGCTATGGCATTTTAGTCCGCAAGTACAAAAACGTTACGATTACGTTGCAAAAAGAACGAGAAAATCCTTTAAAAATCAGTTTTTGTTTTCAAACTGGGGATAAAATCGTTATCTACGTGTCTACCTGTGGGCATTGAGATTGTACCACCCTTCAGCACCACTGTACAACCTTCGCCTCAGGCTATACAGAAGTGCTTCAGGGTGGTACAATCTCAATGCTCACGGGTAGACACGTAGATAACTTATATTATCCCCAGCTTGATAAAAATGTCGGCTTTTGATTGGTCGATGACCCGTTGGTACAAAACCCATGCTACCGGCTGGTAGTTACGTAACGTCACTGGGGGGTCTTTACATTGCTATACATGATGTAAAGATGGTGTAAAATATAAACAATCTCAGAGCGCTTTGTATTCAACATGGAGAATGGACGATGTATTTCTTCAAAAAAAATCAAGCGTCTCAATAAATGCAGAAAAAAACCAAACAATATACCAAATTATGTTGAGAGATTTAAAGTTCCTACGGTATTGATGGTCATGTTTAACATGTAGTGTAAACATTTTGTTGATTCGCGCTACACTGTGAAATGTTGATTTTGTTGTAATGTTGTGTCTTAATAGAAATGGTCAATTGTTTGAATACAATCATTTTAAAATCATTTGTCATTATTGTTTTCACATCAATTCTTCATTTGTTTTATCGTACTAATACCACCCAAAATATGTACCACGCATATTTTTTTATCAATAGAATTCTCGATCCTATTACTAGTGACGTCATGTATAATAATGCTATCCACGTGACAATACGCGCCAAATACAAAAAATTAAATTACAACAAAATAAGACCTAAAAAACGTTAAAAATGATTAGCTGTAGGGTGATACCAAAGGTATCTCCGGTATCTCCCTACACTTTATCGAAATTCACCCAAATTTTCACATGAGCTATGACATTTTACTCCGCAAGTACAAAAACGTCATGATTACGTTATAAAAAGAACAAGAAAATCCATTAAAAATCAGTTTTTGTTTTCAAACTGGGGATAAAATCGTTATCTACGTGTCTATCCGTGGGCATTGAGATTGTACCACCCTTCAGCACCACTGTACAACCTTCGGCTTCGCCTCAGGCTATACAGAAGTGCTTCAGGGTGGTACAATCTCAATGCCCACTGGTAGACACGTAGATAACTTATAGTGTCCTCTATTGGCTAGATGAGTTAATGTAGCGGGAGCGTAATATAACAACTGGATTATTCGGGTTACAATTTATGCTGCCAATGGAAAAGTCAGTCACATTCACTGGCGCATGTGCTAATGAGATTATACCGAATGGATAACTCGCTCGTTTGTTAACAAAGGGAAAGAAGAAGGTCATGTTAGAATTATGTATATTTTGTATGCATCTGTAAGGAGTGAGTGATTGTTGTTTAATACCAAGTTAGCACTTTTTCAGCTGTATGATGCATTAAATGAAATGATGATGATGATGATGTTCTAGACCAATACGCTTAATTGAACATTTATAGTGCTAGCTCACTGAAGCAGCAGTCTACAGACAAACATGTTGCTCCACTCGGACACATTTTCCTGCTTCTGAGCCAACCAGTCTTTGCTCTTACTCCTGAAAGCTGCATATTTAGTGGAAAAGAAACATATGTCAATTTTATAGTCTTTTATTTGACCTGATCGGGGCTCGAATATACGATCTACCGCACTTCAGGCGAGCTCGTTAACCATTACACCACCAATGTAGGTGCATGTATCTGTTCAAAACTTTTATTAAGCTCAAAATTAGTGAATACACATGTTATATAGCATGTTATTTTGGCAGGTGTACAATTTCATGACAAATATTTTTTATTTTTTTATTCGTTTTTAACGTGACAACTTTTCATTAAAAGTTTTTCTTGGGGATTTTAATTATGGCAATTTTGAATCTATCACCAAATTTTTAAACCCAAGTACAGTGAAACCTGTTTAAACCGAACCTCCTTTGGACCAGATTTTGTGCTTGGAATAAACAGGTGGTCGATTTACACAGGTTAAATTAACAAAGATTTCCTTTTTTAAGTTTGATTAATACAAGATTCAGATTTATTCAGGGTTCAGCTTAGACAGGTTTCATGGTATATGAGGTAGGGTTATGGTGTTTAATGTGGCTTAGACAGGTTTTGTGGTATATGAGGTAGGGTTATGGTGTTTAATGTGGCTTAGACAGGTTTCATGGTATATGAGGCAGGGTTATGGTGTTTAATGTGGCTTAGACAGGTTTCATGGTATATGAGGTAGGGTTATGGTGTTTAATGTGGATTAGACAGGTTTCACGGTATATGAGGTAGGGTTATGGTGTTTAATGTGGTTTAGACAGGTTTCACGGTTTATGAGGTAGGGTTATGGTGTTTATTGTGGTTTAGACAGGTTTCACAGTATATGAGGTAGAGTTATGGTGTTTAATGTGGCTTAGACAGGTTTCACAGTATATGAGGTAGAGTTATGGTGTTTAATGTGGCTTAGACAGGTTTCATGGTATATGAGGTAGAGTTATGGTGTTTAATGTGGTTTAGACAGGTTTCACAGTATATGAGGTAGGGTTATGGTGTTTAATGCAGCTTAGACAGGTTTAACAGTATATGAGGTAGAGTTATGGTGTTTAATGCAGCTTAGACAGGTTTCACAGTATATGAGGTAGAGTTATGGTGTTTAATGCAGCTTAGACAGGTTTCACAGTATATGAGGTAGGGTTATGGTGTTTAATGCAGCTTAGACAGGTTTCACAGTATATGAGGTAGAGTTATGGTGTTTAATGTGGCTTAGACAGGTTTCACGGTATATGAGGTAGAGTTATGGTGTTTAATGCAGCTTAGACAGGTTTCACAGTATATGAGGTAGGGTTATGGTGTTTAATGTGGTTTAGACAGGTTTCACAGTATATGAGGTAGGGTTATGGTGTTTAATGTGGCTTAGACAGGTTTCACGGTATATGAGGTAGAGTTATGGTGTTTAATGTGGTTTAGACAGGTTTCACAGTATATGAGGTAGGGTTATGGTGTTTAATGCAGCTTAGACAGGTTTAACAGTACAATGTATATGGTATTACCTATTGTTTATACTACTGTGTAACTTATACACTGATTTTATTTTGTTTTACAGTATCAAACAGAACTGATATGTAACAATTCTAAGTTTATAGAAACTTTACCTGAAGATGAAAGGGGTGATCTCAAACTGACAGGTAATTTATATATTATTAGATAATGTTAAAATTTACAAAATTTAGAGTGAATTATTATTTTGTTGATTGTTTGATGGTGTTAAACGCTACTTTCAACAATATTTCAGTTATATCGTGGTGGTCAATTTAATTGGTGGAGGAAACCGGAAGACCCGGAGAAAACCACTGACCTGTCACAAGTCACTGACAAACTTTATCACATAATGTTGTACACCTCGCCCTGATCCAGATTCAAACTCACAACATCAGTGGTGATAGGCACTGATTGCATAGGTACTTGTAAATCCAACTACCATATGATCACGACCACGACGACCCCTTTATTTTGTTGAAGTCAGATCTGTATGAAGCATTCATCAATAACAACCTTGATAAAGTGGCAGTTATTTTATTTTTTCACAGGAAAGTGATTTCAAATCTTTGTTAGAACCTCTGGATTTAGGTCGCCAGAATGAATAGAAAGAACAATATGAAAATGAAATTCAGTGTATTGGGTCTAGTACAATTAATTTTCCTTTGAAATTTGTGATTGTTGTATAACACCAAGTCAACCGTTTATTTTAACCACATTGTATATCATGGTAAGAACAAGTTATAGTGGAACCTGTCTAATCCAACACACCAAGGAACAATGGAAATGTGTCGGATTGTACAGGATGTCAGAACCTGTCTAATTCGACACACCAAGGAACAATGGAAATGTGTCGGATTGTACAGGTTGTCAGAACCTGTCTAATCCGACACACCAAGGAACAATGGAAATGTGTCGGATTGTACAGGTTGTCAGAACCTGTCTAATCCGACACACCAAGGGACAATGGAAATGTGTCAGATTGAACAGGATGTCAGAACCTGTCTAATCCGACACACCAAGGAACAATGGAAATGTGTCGGATTGTACAGGATGTCAGAACCTGTCTAATCTGACACACCAAGGGACCAGGGAAATGTGTCAGATTGTACAGGATGTCAGAACCTGTCTAATCTGACACACCAAGGGACCAGGGAAATGTGTCAGATTGTACATGATGTCAGAACCTGTCTAATCTGACACACCAAGGGACCAGGGAAATGTGTCAGATTGTACATGATGTCAGAACCTGTCTAATCTGACACACCAAGGGACAATGGAAATGTGTCGGATTGTACAGGATGTCAGAACCTGTCTAATCCGACACACCAAGGGACAATTGAAATGTGTCGGATCGTACAGGATGTCAGAACCTGTCTAATCCGACACACCAAGGGACAATGGAAATGTGTCGGATTGTACAGGATGTCAGCACCTGTCTAATCCGACACACCAAGGGACAATGGAAATGTGTCGGATTGTACAGGATGTCAGAACCTGTCTAATCCGACACACCAAGGGACAATGGAAATGTGTCGGATTGTACAGGATGTCAGAACCTGTCTAATCCGACACACCAAGGAACAATGGAAATGTGTCGGATTGTACAGGATGTCAGAACCTGTCTAATCCGACACACCAAGGGACAATGGAAATGTGTCGGATTGTACAGGATATCGGAATACTCAGGTTGTATTTTAATTAACAGAAATACTTCATAAATCATAAATTTTTGTCAGATGTCACAGGATGTCTGAAAACTCAGGTGTCGTTTTGCACAATTTGCACTGTATACCAGTATTTAAATGAGATAACTATGATATTCACTTTGTTCTAGACCAACCATGCCAACAGGCTCTTGTATTTATTAATTGTTTAGTATGTTAACAAGGAAAAAAGAATATGATGTTAAGGCTAATTATTAATTTTTACTTGTAGTTAAGATATTAAGGCTAATTATTTATTTTTAATTGTAGTTAAGATATTAAGGCTAATTATTTATTTTTACTTGTAGTTAAGATATTTTTATGCAGTCTACTGCCAGCAGAATCCTTGGAAGAAGCAACAAACAAAGGTATATAAACATTACATCAGGTAGACAGTTATCTTAAATATGTATCAGTTCTAAAATATTTATCCTCTTTTAGGTTATGGTTATTTTACAGTTTTATTGGTGGAGGAAACCGGAGTACCAAGAGAAAACCACCGATCTGTTGCAAGTCACTGACAAACTTTATCACTTAATGTTGTATCAAATACACCTGAGCTGGATTCGAACTGACAACTTTAGTGGTGATAGACACTGATTACACAGGTAGTTATAAATCCAACTATCATAGGATCATGGCCACAATGGCCTCAGCTCTATTTAGGAGATATTGCTGAAAGTGTGTGTTCTGAATTAAAAAGATCTGTCAAAATCATAAATTAAAAAGAAATTCTGTGGAAAAAATGGGCATGTAGTGTTATTGATAAGAACCTGTTTCTGATTAAATGAAATAAAAAATTTAAGCAAAAAGTGATATCAAAGTTTTGTCCATTTCTTCTCAAATTTCGTCCAAATGTGTTCTTTTTTTTAAATAGAATTGTTTTTTCTCTTCTGTAGAAATCTAGGCCTCATGGTCTATGGATTCAAAGACCTTGTGGTTGAAAATAAATTTTGGAATTTAAGTTGGATTCTTTGTTTTGAGATTTAAAGTTAGACTAACCCTGGTACATAAAGGAAAATATTTTCTGGAGTTACCTCCTCTTGACCAGTAATTGGTTTTTTTCTTCAACTACTGTATATATTGGAACACTTGAGTTATGCTCATTCAATTTAACCATAAACAACATTATCTGTCTAACCTGAAAACTCATGGGGGGCAATCATTTTGTTTGGAATAAACAGGGGTTTAGATTGGCCAGGTTAAATATACAAAGATATGAGACATGTTAGACCAAATTAGATGTTCTGTTTACACAGATTTCCAGTTTATTCAAGTGTTGGTTTAGACATGTTTCATTGTAGCTAGTTATGGTTAGCAACACAGGACAATTGTATTCTTTAAAAACCATTATAGACACTTTGATACAAAGAATGAAAATACAGAACATTATACACATGACAACATTGGAAAATTATTACATTTAATTTATTTAACACAATTGTATAACAAACAAAGGGCTAACATGGTAAAATTCTTCTAACCAGCACTAAAGGTTCTTATTCCACCATTTTCTGTTTTATTTCTATATTTAGAATTTTGAGGTTTGAGAGAGGAGTGGTTCTAATTGTTGCTGTTTGGCCTTTTTGTTTTTTATTGTCAACCATTACTGTTCAACTTTTTGTTTTCAATTTTTGTTATTTTTTTTTTTAATAAATTTTTTGAATGACCCCACCATCGATCATGTAAAACAGCAAATAAGCACCCTAGACTTCTTAATAGTATTGTAAAAATGACACTTTTTTTGCAGCCCGTAAAGAACTGAATGTGACTTTCATAGAGACAGTATTGTTAGCTTTCCCAGAATTTGATGAAGAGGATGAACTGACCTTAGATTTGATCAAACCGTATTGGACTTGTCTGGAGCAACTAGTCGATAGTGAAATCGTTCTGTCTGTTGGAATAGCCGACCTTAACAAAACTTTACTGGAAGAATTGTTTAACTGGGCAAGGGTAAGACAAGGGCTGTTTTTGTAGGGGTATTCTATGAAATATTTGTAATTGTTGGTCCAATTATGGACTCAATACCAGTTGAGGATTCAGACGAGGGTGTATCTGACTCGCACCAGTTGAGGATTCAGACGAAGGTGTATCTGACTCACACCAGTTGAGGATTCAGACGAAGGTGTATCTGACTCACACTAGTTGAGGATTCAGACGAAGGTGTATCTGACTCACACTAGTTTAGGATTCAGACGAGGGTGTATCTGACTCACACCAGTTGAGGATTCAGACGAAGGTGTATCTGACTCACACCAGTTGAGGATTCAGACGAGGGTGTATCTGACTCACACTAGTTGAGGATTCAGACGAGGGTGTATCTGACTCACACCAGTTGAGGATTCAGACGAGGGTGTATCTGACTCACAATAGTTGAGGATTCAGACGAAGGTGTATCTGACTCACACTAGTTGAGGATTCAGACGAAGGTGTATCTGACTCACACTAGTTGAGGATTCAGACGAGGGTGTATCTGACTCACACCAGTTGAGGATTCAGACGAGGGTGTATCTGACTCACACTAGTTTAGGATTCAGACGAGGGTGTATCTGACTCACACCAGTTGAGGATTCAGACGAAGGTGTATCTGACTCACACTAGTTGAGGATTCAGACGAGGGTGTATCTGACTCACACTAGTTGAGGATTCAGACGAAGGTGTATCTGACTCACACCAGTTGAGGATTCAGACGAAGGTGTATCTGACTCACACTAGTTGAGGATTCAGACGAGGGTGTATCTGTCTCACACTAATTGAGGATTCAGACGAGGGTGTATCTGACTCACACTAGTTGAGGATTCAGACGAAGGTGTATCTGACTCACACCAGTTGAGGATTCAGACGAAGGTGTATCTGACTCACACTAATTGAGGATTCAGACGAGGGTGTATCTGACTCGCACCAGTTGAGGATTCAGACGAAGGTGTATCTGACTCACACTAGTTGAGGATTCAGACGAGGGTGTATCTGACTCACACTAGTTGAGGATTCAGACGAGGGTGTATCTGACTCACACCAGTTGAGGATTCAGACGAGGGTGTATCTGACTCACACTAGTTGAGGATTCAGACGAAGGTGTATCTGACTCACACCAGTTGAGGATTCAGACGAGGGTGTATCTGACTCACACTAGTTTAGGATTCAGACGAAGGTGTATCTGACTCACACTAGTTTAGGATTCAGACGAGGGTGTATCTGACTCACACCAGTTGAGGATTCAGACGAAGGTGTATCTGACTCACACTAGTTGAGGATTCAGACGAGGGTGTATCTGACTCACACCAGTTGAGGATTCAGACGAGGGTGTATCTGACTCACACTAGTTGAGGATTCAGACGAAGGTGTATCTGACTCACACCAGTTGAGGATTCAGACGAGGGTGTATCTGACTCACACTAGTTTAGGATTCAGACGAAGGTGTATCTGACTCACACTAGTTTAGGATTCAGACGAGGGTGTATCTGACTCACACTAGTTGAGGATTCAGACGAGGGTGTATCTGACTCACACTAATTGAGGATTCAGACGAGGGTGTATCTGACTCGCACCAGTTGAGGATTCAGACGAAGGTGTATCTGACTCACACTAATTGAGGATTCAGACGAGGGTGTATCTGACTCGCACCAGTTGAGGATTCAGACGAAGGTGTATCTGACTCACACTAGTTGAGGATTCAGACGAGGGTGTATCTGACTCACACCAGTTGAGGATTCAGACGAAGGTGTATCTGACTCACACCCCCAGAAAAATAGTGTTTTTTATGTGTCAAACAATAAGCATGAAAAAATTATAATAAGAATTAGAAGTTGGTCTTTCAGAACGATATGGACCCTGAAATTTTTATTGCGAGTCATAAAACCTGTTTTCCAATCTACTTGTTAGCGTAAAATTTAAAGTAAATTTTATCGTTACCGTTATTTTTTGAAAAAAATTACAGTTATTTGGTAAGATTATGTTACACACAATTGTTTCACGTGAGAGTACAGTTAGGAGATAACTGTATTGTATTTGAAAATTTCACGGCATCAATTGGAGATTTGATGGTCGCAAATAAATTTGAGTTTACTGGCGACGCGATAGCGAAGTCAATAAGCGGATATTTGTGACCATGAAATCGACAATTGATGCCGTCAAATTTTCAAATACGATACAGTTATCTCCATTCTAATGCAATCATGTGTATAGAGTTGTATTGCCACATTATTGACAAGATGACGTAAGCGATAATCAGCTAAAATTCTAAAAATATCTCATGCTATGTAAACTGTGGAATTGATACCTCGAAAATTACACCATTAAATCGACAATTAATGACGTGAAATTTTCAAATACAATACAGTTATCTCCATTCTAATGTAATCATGTGCATTGCCACATTCTTGACAAGATGACGTAAGCGGTAATCGGCAAAAATTATAAAAATATCTCATGATATTTCAACCGTGGAATTGATACCTTGAAAATTACAGCATTGTTCAATCACAAACCAGGAATATTAAATAACTACAATAGTTTATAGTCTGATTATGTTATACAAATAATTGTTTCTTGTGATTTTAGCGTGTTTGTGGTACAATTTCGTATTTACAGGTAAAACCTTGTATAAATCAAGTGAATTTAGAATCATGCTGTGTGATGCCTAAAGACTTAACGGAGTATGCTAAAGAAAATGACATACAACTGTTAACACACAATGACCCAAGAGGTTAGTTTGATTATGACCCAAGAGGTTAGTTTGATTATGACCCAAGAGGTTAATTTGATTATGATCCAAGAGGTTAGTTTGATTATGACCCAAGAGGTTAGTTTGATTATGACCCAAGAGGTTAGTTTGATTATGACCCAAGAGGTTAGTTTGATTATGACCCAAGAGGTTAGTTTGATTATGACCCAAGAGGTTAGTTTGATTATGACCCAAGAGGTTAGTTTGATTATGAAAAGAAAGTTTAAACAGTGATGGTTACCAATTCCACAAATATCAATAAAACGAACAACCACCTTTAACCTCAAACCATTTAGCAAAAAAAAAAAGGAAAAAAAAGACCACACCATCTTGCTTTGGAAATCCAGGACCTGGTTTGGGACAAGCACAAAAATGTGGTAATGTTAAACCGGTAAATTGAGACCAACCATCCCCTTTTGATAATTGGATCTCCTCAATGACAATACACATACATGTATAAACAAACACTAAAACATCGCTCCACTCAATGTCTGGGGTCAATCACCATAGGCAGTAGAACATCGCTCCACTCAATGTCTGGGGTCAATCACCATAGGCAGTAGAACATCGCTCCACTCAATGTCTGGGGTCAATCACCATAGGCAGTAGAACATCACTCCACTCAATGTCTGGGGTCAATCACCATAGGCAGTAGAACATCGCTCCACTCAATGTCTGGGGTCAATCACCATAGGCAGTAGAACATCGCTCCACTCAATGTCTGGGGTCAATCACCATAGGCAGTAGAAGATCGCTCCACTCAATGTCTGGGGTCAATCACCATAGGCAGTAGAACATCGCTCCACTCAATGTCTGGGGTCAATCACCATAGGCAGTAGAACATTGCTCCACTCAATGTCTGGGGTCAATCACCATAGGTCATGAGTAAATAGATAACATATAATCACTGCAGTGGTGTAAAGCTTCCTCACTTTGAGGGTGGTAAATCTTTGATTATTTTAGATCTCCTGATTGGTCAATCCAAAGACTACAAATGTTGTATGTGTTGCTTCTTCACAAAGGTTTGGTTTGGTTTATGGGGTGCAACGCCACTTTCAATTATATTTTCAGTTATATCGTGGCAGTCAGTTTTATAGGTGGAGGAAACCGGAGTACCCGGAGAAAACCACCGACCTGCTGTATGTCACTGACAAACTTTATCACATAATCTTATATCGAGTACACCTCGCCTGAGCAGTTTTTGAACTCACAACATCAGTGGTGATAGGCACTGATTGCATTGGTAGTTGTTAGTTGTAAATCCAACTACCATACGATCACGGCCACGAAGGCTCCTTCTTCACAAAGAAGTAGAAAGAACGCCAACTGGTTAGCACTGAGTCAGGATATTGTATCTACCTGTGAGGTTTTTGAATTGCACATATTTAGCTCTACAAGACAAAATACAAGATGCTGTAGAACATCATTCATCATTATGAACTCAGATCGGACGTTTTCTTATATAACTTGATGTAAACAGAACCACAACGAGTGTGGTAGACCTTGGGTTCTATCATCAGACATGTCAAACCAAATTAAGGAGTACGAGAAAAGATTGGTTTGCTCTGAATCAGGATAATGTGTACAAGTGGAGCGATATATCTACTCGTGAAATTTTGTTTCTGTGAGCTATCACTATAAAGATCCAAGAAAGCATTATGGTCTAGTACAAAACAGATATCATTGAGATGTATCTTGTTCCTGCCATGATATAGCTGAAAAATGGCTCATTTGGCATTAAACTACAATCGCTCACTTGAAGTAAAGATTTGATCTGATCATAGTAATGTTTAGTTTAATTATGCCCCCGCTCCCCGAAGGGGGAGGGGGGTATACTGTTTTACCTCTGTCCGTCTGTCCATCAGTCCTTCCGTCCGTCCTTCCATCCGTCCAAGATATTTTTCGTCGCATTTTTCTCAGTAACTGTTGATGGCAGAAATCTGATATTTGGTCACAAGCATCATATAGGTATACCATATTGTGGGTAACGTTTTTGGACCCGTCAGATGCCTACTTCCTGTTTGCCGACTTAGTTGGTTTTTATACACATTGAACATATATGCACATTTTTCGTCACATTTTTCTCAGCAACTATTGATGACAGAGATCTGATATTTGGTCACAAGCGTCATATATGTACCCCATATAGTGGCAAGCGTTTTTGGACCCATCAGATTCCTACTTCCTGTTTGCCGACTTAGTTGGTTTTTATACACATTGAACATATATGCACATTTTTCGTCACATTTTTCTCAGCAACTATTGATGGCAGAAATCTGATATTTGGTCACAAGCTTCATATAGGTACCTCATATCGTGGGAAGCGTTTTTGAACCCATTGGATTCCTACTTCCTGTTTGTCGATTTTGTTGATTTTTATACACATTTAACATACATTTGTATATTCACATTTTTCGTTGCATTTTTCTCAGCAACAATTGATGGCAGAGATCTGATATTTGGTCACAAGCTTCATATAGGTACTCCATATTGTGGGAAGCGTTTTTGGACCCATCAGATTCCTACTTCCTGTTTGCCGACTTTGTTGATTTTTCTACACATTGAACATATATGCTCATTTTTTGTCGCATTTTTCTCAGCAACTATTGATGACAGAAATCTGATATTTGGTCACAAGCTTATAGGTACCCCATATCGTGGGAAGCGTTTTTTGACCCGTCAGATTCCTACTTCCTGTTTGCCAAAGAGCGGGGGTATCATAGGTGAGCATTAGCTCACATGCTCACAGTTCATCTTGTTTATACTAGAACATTTGAGTGTTAATATGTTCCCTTTGACTTCAGCACAATGTGATTCAATGGTATATTATATGTACTGTATACCGTATATTAATATCTTCTTTGATTAATAGATATCTTATCAACAAAATAAATATAAGAACTGGTATCTTTTTTTGCAGATACTTTACTAACAAAACCATTACAAGAATTGATATTTTTTACTTTTTCAATTCTTTTTCCAAATGATACAAATGTTTAACATTATCTCTCCCATCAGGCTTTATCAATGATAAGTCAATATAGAAGTCACATTCTGATGTCTATACAATTAAAAATGCCCAAGATTCATAAAATGTTCAGTGTTTTTGTGCACAAAATTCTATGATGTCATCATTTTCAATACATCACCACTTCAGTTATTCCATATACATGCCCAGATGTAGCTTTTATCGACGGAAGTGAAGAGTACTGCGCAACTACAGGATAGGGGCCGTTTCAAACTCATTTTATGGTATGAGTTATTCTCATTGTTGACTACTGTGACTGAAATATAGAACAGCAGTAAAAATGTTGTTTTTTTTCTTTACTTTAATTTGTGTCTTAAGTGTAACGTTAGATAATCTCTCATGTTCATTTACATCCATATCCTTTCTTTCTACAAGCTGTTCATTTACTTTAATTTGTGTTTAAGTGTCATTTACTTTAATTTGTGTTTAAGTGTAATGTTGGATAGTCTCTCCTGTTCATTTACATCCATATCCTTTCTTTCTACAAGCTGTTCCTTCACTTTAATTATATCCCCGCTCCACCGGAGTGGGGGGTATACTGTTTTACCTCTGTCCGTCCGTCCCAGATATTTTTCGTCGTTCTTTTCTCAGCAACTATTGATGGCAGAAATCTGATATTTGGTCACAAACTTCATATAGGTATGCCATATTGTGGGAAGTGTTTTTGGACCCGTCAGATTCCTACTTCCTGTTGGCGACTTAGTTGGTTTTTATTCACATTGAACATATATGCGGGGGTATCATAAGTGAGCATTAGCTCACAGTTCATCTTGTTTGTGTCTAAGTGTAATGTTGGATAGTCTCTCATGATCATTTACATCCATATTCTTTCTTTCTACAAACTGTCCCTTTACTTTAATTTGAGTCTTAAGTGTAATGTTGGATAGTCTCTAGTCAGTGACTTGTGGCAGGTCGGTGATTTACTCCGGTTTCCTCCACCAATAAAACTGATCGCCTCGATGTAACTGAAATATTGTTGAAAGTGGCATTATATATCACAATCCTTGGATAGTCTCCCATGTCCTTCCTTACAAGCTGTTCCTTTACTTAAATTTGTGTCTACGTTTAATGTTGGATAGTCTCTCCTCTTCATTTACGCCCATATCCTTTCTGTCTACAAGTTGTTCTTTTACTTTAATTTGTGGGGGCCGTCGTGATCATGATCGTATAGTAGTTGGATTTATAACTACCAATGCATTCAGTGCCTATCACCACTAACATGAGTTCGAACCTTGCTCATGCGAGGCATACTCGATACAACATTATGTGATAAAATTTGTCAGTGACTTGTGGCAGGTCGGTGGTTTGTCTCAGGGTACTCCGGTTTCCTCCATCAATAAAACTGACCGCCACGATATAACTGAAATATTGTTGAAAGTGGCGTTAAACACCATAACCACCACCACTTTAATTTGTGTCTAAGTGTAATTTTAGATAGTCTCACATTTATATTCATATCCTTTCTCACTAATCTATAATATTTTGTTTGTTTTACAGATATCCTACCAACAAAATCATTCCAAGAATTAATATCTTCCAATACAACAGAAAAGGATGGCGAAGGATGGGATCCTTTATGGGTCCTCAGATATTCTGTCCTTGTTAAATGTAGGGGAATCATCAAGACAAAGGGCTATATTCTAAAAGGTTACAGAGATACGAAAAAAAGGAAATAAAATGATCAGTCAATACAGATAAAGATTGGCCACGTCTGAAATCTGAAAATTGTTGTACATTTTTTTAATAATTAAGTAGAAAGTAAATGTGAAACACAAATTATATTTGATATCTGTGATTTTTGTATCAAAATATTCATATTATTAGAATGAGTCACATTTAGAGAATGATTCACATTTCTTATGCTTTTGAATTCTCCTTGGTAAATTTTTTTTTCCATATTGATGGAACTTTATTCATAACTTGGGGTATTACACAGTATTCACATAACTTGAACTTTCTTCATCATTTGGTGTCTGACAAAGTGTTCACCATGGCTTGAGCTTTATTCATCATTTGGCATCTGACATCAGTTCATAACCTTTTCCACATTTCAATATGATTCTCAGAAACCACAGAGCCATTTCAACCAAAATTTGGTTGGTTTGAAATTCTTCAAAAGAAAGGACTGAAAAATATATACGATTGACATTTTAATTCTTGCATTTCTGACGACAATTTTTTTCAAAAGTCTATGCTCATTATAGACACCAACTAGCCTTTTTTTTAGATATTCAAGGCCAAGAGGGGGGTACACATTATGCAACCCTTATGACAGTATTTGGTTCTAATTGATCCAAAAGATTTTGAATATTATGGCATTTTGATTTCATAGACAAATAACATATAGAAACAAATGCAATTCTTTTTACTTCTGTCAAATACTGACTGCCTTTAACATTACAAGTTGAAGATTGTGTACATATATTGTTTATTTATTTAATATATGTTCTATTATGCTACGACAGTCTTAAATTTGGACGTAAGAAGTGTTCTTAGCATATTCCAATTTGCAGAAATGTACGTAGCTTTTATAGTCTTAATTTTTTTTTGCAACCATAAGGCTACAGATCTTGCCGGTTTAAAATCTTGCAATATATAGAGACCTAACCTTGAGTCACAAGTTTGGTTAACACTTGCAATGTGTAAGATAAGAAAAGATAAGCTTTATTTAAAGTTGGCTTGTCAATACAACAAATACAGCACATACTCTACTGAGCTTTTGACCAACATGTGTAGCGATTGGCTTGAGTTGTATAAAAGATATAGATCGTTTCATGAAATATTTTTCTACAATATACAACAGTTAGTTCCCTTTGAATATGTATATTAAAATCCTTATATGGGATAAATGTCTCAGTCTATTGTTCTTATCTTTTTTTTTTTGGTGACCATAGAGTTATGGATCTTGCCTTTTGAAAAACTTGTGATAAAGTGGACTAAACTATGTTCAGCTAATTGTACCCCTACGTACTTAATATATTTATTTTACTTATTTTGTGATAGTGTAGTCAGTCATGTATTATACTTAGTTTTTTACTCAGAAAATCATGTGACCAACCTAGGCGAGTATTATCTACAAGTAATGAGTAAGGTGATACATTTTTACCGATGGTTTGTACATTTTCTCTTTGATCTTTATATGAGGTAATATAATCTGATTGCAAGCGACAGATGGAAACATAATATCGTAGATTTCTAACATTGACGTTATATTGATGTCATTTTGATAAATCCCTGATATACATGCTATCGTTGATTTTATTTTGGCATCAAAATGGACTTCTCATGGTATTGTACATCAATGTGATATTGAGTCAAGAAATCTATTCTCACACAACAAATATCAACTATGGTATATATTAATACATGTACTGCTATCAGTTTTTGAAAGAGCCGTGAGATGGCGGGGGGTGCATATTGTACATCAATGCATATAATACACAATCTGTTATTTCCTTGTCATATATTTATTCTTCTTATTTCCACTGGTGCTATGCTTGTAGATTTTTTTTGTAATGTAATGATTTTCTTAAATTTATATAATATACCTTATACGTATTGTGGGATTTATTTTGTAGAGTAATAATAAATAAGATTATGTAAATAAAACAAATTTGATTAGTAATGTTATAGAATAAGAATGCCTGTGCCTTTTATAAAAAAAAAAAAAGCAAAAAATACGACTCGTCCAAATTCAAATAAAAAAAAAATTGTACCTGTAGAAACAGAGGTGACATTGAAACCCCTAACACATATATACATGACTGTTCACTTTTTTAGTTTTGTACAGGAACATCAGTAAAATTTGGATAGGGTTAAACTAGTTTTATGGGCCCAAACCTCCCCCATTTCTGTAAAATTTGGATAGGGTTAAACTAGTTTTATTGGCCCAAAGCTTCCAATTATAATTAATGAAATGATGTGGTCATACAAGTGTTAAAATGCCAACCCTCACATATAGCAGCACTGTTGTAAAGAATGTCAAGTCCTAATCTTTATAACATAATATATTTTTCTTCGTGACACAGAAGTTGTCATATGTATAATATTAGTTCTGTAAAAGACAGCAGATTTTATTTTAATTTTAATTTTGCAAGTTTTTGTTTAGATATATGTGAAATTGTCTATTTTTGTGAATTTGTGAATATATATATGTCATAAAAAATTGTACTTGTACAGTGTATTACAAAATCCTATTTTTTATTATTAATATGTGTTTGTTTTAGTTTAAACATATTTTTATTTGCTAAATATAACAAATAGGGATTGGACACAAGTTTTTCCAACTTATGAAGTCTTCTCCCGAATACAATAATTTACAATATGGATTAGCATGCGCAATGAAATGATATAATATGTATATAATAGCATAGAGTTAAATATACAAAGAATGACTATATACAAAAACATAAGTTTAGACAATATACGGAAAGAAAAAAGAAAAGAGAATAAATACGTGTTTGTAATAAAATAATGACAAAAATATAGATATCCACTGACTTTAAGTCGAATGATAAACCTAAAGGAAAAACAAAAAAACATATTAGATTTCCTAAAATGAATTTTTTTATTAATACAATGCAATGTGTATAGCATTATCGGTAACCCACAATTCATCATTCTTCGATACTCTCCACTCATCACCTGTGGGTCATGACTTATTCATGAGTCACTTTAACACATTTTGATTAGTTCCAACACAATGTTTTACAGCCAATCACAATTTTTAGAAAGAACATCATTTCATTGCAAATTTATATGATATGAGGGGAGGAAGAGTACTCATGTTTTGGCCAGTCTAGGCGAGTATTATATATAAGAAATCAATTCAATTATATTACAATTAATTATTGAAAGGGTGTACACACTACCAATTATGGTAAATACATTTTTTATGTATTGAAACAGATTCGTATTCTGAATAAAAAATCTATATGTTATTGCAGAACAATCATGTAAAGCAGTTTGTTTATTAATGAAATTAACAACAATCATTAGTGTTGAAATTTAATGGATTTGATATGTTATATCACCATGGCAACACTTCTGTACACTTTTTCCCCAAACAGAAATTTTGTTATACCGGTAATACACATAATTTTATATTTATGTGATTTTTTTCATTATGGCTTCATTTTATATATTGATACCAAAGTTTTATCACCCGGTCTGTATTTATCAAAACGACTTGAACTTTGCAAAAAGAATAAAGTTTTTTTTATACACAATAATGAACTTAGATATCCCTTTAAAGGCGAAATTTTGGAATATTTTTAAAAAAAAATAATTACGCATACTAGCTGTAATTCTGCTTTAAAATGAGCAAAATTCATAAAACATTAGTTTAGAAATTATTTGCAAGTGGCAATGTTTTCTATGGGATACACTATGTGTTGAAAAATCTTATCTCAAGAGATAGAAATAGAAAAACCCAAAATCCCACTTTGCATATAATTAGTATTGCTGCCTGACAAGGCTCAATGAATTAGTTAATTTTACAATATTTATAGTATTTACGTTTCTTTGTGATGTATTTAAGTTTTATTTACACTTGTTCTTTGTTTATAATACACAAGTAAATAAATAAATAAAGAAATGTCTATTTTAAGCTTGACTATTGTATTACATGTACAAAGGGAGACTACTGGGATACGAGTATTAGTGACTACAACACCCTATAGTTGACAATGTAATTCATTACGTGGTAATAAACAAGTAATGGTAATTGTAATTGTAGTTTTACAATGTAATGGTAATGTAATGCATTACTTTACAATGTAATGGTAATTGTAACTGTAGTTTTACAATGTAATGGTAATGTAATGCATTACTTTACAATGTAATGGTAATTGTAACTGTAGTTTTACAATGTAATGGTAATGTAATGCATTACTTTACAATGTAATGGTAATTGTAATGGTAATGTAATGCATTACTTTACAATGTAATGGTAATTGTAATTGTAGTTTTACAATGTAATGGTAATGTAATGCATTACTTTACATTGTAATGGTAATGTAATGCATTACTTTACATTGTAATGGTAATTGTAATTGTAGTTTTACAATGTAATGGTAATGTAATGCATTACTTTACAATGTAATGGTAATTGTAATTGTAGTTTTACAATGTAATGGTAATGTAATGCATTACTTTACATTGTAATGGTAATTGTAATTGTAGTTTTACAATGTAATGGTAATGTAATGCATTACTTTACAATGTAATCGATCCCAGGCCTGATAGTTGTAACAACAAAATTGATAGTTTATGTATTCTATCAATCACTACCTGTAGATCGGTGAATTTGATGGTCACTAATTTTCAATTCCTCTTCTCGGCATAGGTGAAGCCATGGTCATCGTCATTATACTTCTCCTATACTCCATGATGTATCACTTAATGACCTTCTAGCATTTATGCAGAAATTGTTGGGTATGCATCACATTCGCTCGAAACTATTTGCACGCCGTGTTTGAAAAACCCTGTTTCAAATCTGAATTCAAATCAATACCAGCTTTCAGCAATCGTCATGGAAATCGCCAATCACAGACTTTTCAACATGTTGTCATTACAAAAAAGGTATTAGATAAATAAACATTCCTTTCTTAAACCAATCATCACAAATCAGTTAAATGTAAAAATCCTCCCTATTTTAAAGATTGGTCTGTTCCTATAATATTGTATACATATACCACTTCTATTAATATATTGCAAAACAAGATCTTAAATCTACAAGAACGTTTTGCAGGATCTCAACATTGACAATCATATTCAAATATTGTTTGGTTGATCCATGATTCCTACTAGTTATTGTTGCTTTAATGTTGATTGGTATACCAAGATGGCCATCACTGCCAGACTAACTTTAAACATAGAACATGATGGGGAAAATAAATTAAAAAAAATCTTAGAAACTAGAAACATCATTGATTCCAAACTGTCCTCAGATGGTCATTGGGTGGTTCCTGTACAAAATTTGGTATTTTTATATGGATGCGATATATCCAAGATAGCCACCACTACAATACTTGGTAAAAGATGAGACCTATGGAAAAATGAATTGAGCTCTTTCTTGGAAACTACAGACATGATTGAACCCATTTATACTTGAGTGGTCATTGGATGATCCCTTACAAAACTGCTATTTTTGTGTTGATCGGTATACCAAGATGACCGCCACCGCCAGACTAACTTTAAACATAGAACATTATGAGAAAATGAATAAAAAAAATTCTTAAAAACTACAAACATGATTGAACCCATACTTTGCTCAGATGGTCTTTGTGTGGTTCTGTACAAAGTTGGTATTTTTATATGGATGCAATATATCCAAGATAGCTGCTACCACAATACTTGGTAAAAGAGGAGACCTATGGAAAAATTAATTGAGCTCTTTCACAGAAACTACTGACATTATTGACCCCATTTAGACATAAGTGGTCATTGGATGATCCCTTACAAAACTGCAATTTTTATGTTTATCGGAAATCCAAGATGACGGCAAACCACAGTACCCAGATATTAAACATAGGCCTATATGGACAAATGAATAAAAATTTGTACTTAGAAATAACAGACTAGATCAAACTCAATACTATACATGACTGTTCATTGGATAGTCCTTTACAAAGTTAGCATTTTTATTTCCACATCTCATGATGTTCGTGTCAATTAATTGGAACATGATATGTTGCCATTAGTGGAGCAGGAACTGCTTATCCCTTCGGAGCACTTGAGTTCTCTCTGGCTTTTATTGCTCAATCTGTAGTTTTCTGTGTTGTGTTTTGTCAATCAATGTTTGTCTTTTTCTTTTGCTCATTGTATTGTCTGTCCAAATTTGATTTTCGGCTTCTGAACACCTCTTTGATATCATCAAACTTTTCTGTTATCGATCCAATATCCAGGATGGCCACCACGACAGGACAAGTTTTTTTTTACATAGAACCATCTAGTAAATGAATAAAAGATTTTTCTTTGAAACTACTAATAAGTGAACCCAATTTGTTCAGAAATGTTAATTTGTTATTAACCATGTGTACAAAGTTGGCATTGCAGGACTAAACCTAACGGGATCATATGGGGAAAATATTGAATAAACATTATTCTTATATGAAGCTTCTGAATCATATTTGGTGGCAAACTTCGATGGAATGTTCTTTGGAATGCTTTATGAAGTAATATTTTTGTTCCGACAAAAGCAAATTAAAGAAGAGCCTTAGAGATGTAATACAACTGTAGACATCAAATTTAATACGTACAACGTTAACGAGTTTCTGGAATAACCTTCATCAGGTTAAAAGTCAAAATGATTAATATTCTCACAAGAGCGTGGGATCGATCCCGATCGAGTCGCAACAAAGACTGATATTGGTGTTGATGCTTCTTCACTAGGTACACAACATTATTGTTTGGTTTGCTTTTAGTTTAGGGTTATGGTTATGGTATCTTAACGTAACGTTCAACAATATTGTAGTTATATCATAGCTGTCATCTAACGTAACGTTCAACAATATTGTAGTTATATCATAGCTGTCATCTAACGTAACGTTCAACAATATTGTAGTTATATCATAGCTGTCATCTAACGTAACGTTCAACAATATTGTAGTTATATCATAGCTGTCATCTAACGTAACGTTCAACAATATTGTAGTTATATCATAGCTGTCATCTAACGTAACGTTCAACAATATTGTAGTTATATCATAGCTGTCAGTTTTATTAGTGGAGGAGACCGGAGTCTCTGGAAAAAACCACCAATTGCAACCTGTCGTAAGTCACCGACAAAAGTTATATAATGTTTCGAGTAAACCTTGCCATGAAAGGCGTTCAAAACTTTAGTGGTGATATAGACACTGATTGGATAGGTAGTTATAAATCCAACTATCACACGACCACGATGGCCCCGAAGCATTAAGGGAGCTTAAGTCATGGAACCGCATCCGTGGCGTAATGGTTAGTGTGTTGGCATCGAGTGTGGTAGATCGTGTGTTCGAGCCCCGATCGTGTCTAACCAACAACTATAAAATTGGTGTCTGTTGCTTCTCCTCTTACCATGCATCATTGAAGAGAAAGAACAAGGACTGGTTGGCTCGGAATCAGGATAATGTTTTCGAGTGGGGCGACATGTCTATCCGCGGACTGTTGTTCAGTGAGCTAGCACTAAGAATCCAACTAGGCGTGTTGGTTTATTACAAAGCGAACCTCATCATCATCTCATTGAAAATTAACTTGTTCTCGCCATGATATAGCTGAAATTTTTCTGAGTTGGCGTTAAACAACAATCACTCCCTCACTTACGTTATAACATTCAGATCTGCATGCATCATTGTTGTTGTGTTTTTTATTTGTATTTGGATTCAACAAAGTTTTACCTGAATGGCTGATTAACTGATTCTGATACTATATTTTACCTGAATGGCTGATTAACTGATTCTGATACTATATTTTACCTGAATGGCTGATTAACTGATTCTGATACTATATTTTACCTGAATGGCTGATTAACTGATTCTGATACTATATTTTACCTGAATGGCTGATTAACTGATTCTGATACTATATTTTACCTGAATGGCTGATTAACTGATTCTGATGCTATATATATTCCAGAGGGGCCGTCGTGGTCGTGATCGTAAGGTAGTTGGATTTATAACTAGCTATGCAATCAGTGCCTATCATCACTAACGTTGTGAGTTCGAACCCCGCTCAGGCAAGGTGAACAAAATACAACAGTATGTGATAACGTTTGTCAGTGACTTGCGACAGATCGGTGGTTTTCTCCGGGCCCTCCGCTTTCCTCCACCAGTAAAACTGACCGCCAGGATATAACTGACATATTGTTGAAAGTGGCGTTAAGCACCATAAACCATAAAGTATCTATTCCAGAAAATATACCTAGTATTGATGAAACAACTTTGTTTAAGCTGCATAATTCACGAAAACATCATTTATGTTACAATTTACACATGATCAGTGCCGGTGTTCTATAGCCATTTCCCCCCTGGCCATCTTTCCTCCCGAAAAAATGGCTATATAGCCATCTTTCCCCCTTCCTTATCAGGGGGAATAAATGGCTATATAGTAGAATTTCCTCCGAAAAAATGGCTATATAGCCCCCCCCCCCCCCCCCCCTTTACAAGTAGGGGGATGGCTATATAGTGGGTTTCCCCCCTAAATGTTATTTCTAATCTATTGTAAATAAGTTATGATTTATTTGCATTAAGCAAACATTTTATTTGAAGAAAAAAAAAACGAAAAGCTATTATTCATTATTATTATTATTATTATTATTATTATTATTATTATTATTATTATTATTATCACTATTATTATTATTATTTATATACTTAAGAGTAAAATACATATATTTTTATTATGCATGATGCATGACTTTGCAAGACATGTATCACCTATCCTATATCGCATCCCTACTCGGGTGCTATTTGAAGAGTTATACTTGATCAAACTTATACTTCATGCTATGTCAAGCCTCGACCAATATCACCCCTAATATAAGATGATAATAATAATAATAATAATAATAATAATAATAATAATAATAATAATAATAATAATAATAATAACTAGATGACATGGAGATGGAAACTATCTCTAAGGACCCCGCCGTTGCAAAATAAAGTCAATATCTAAAGAATCTGTTGGGGTACCAAAATTATCGTCCCATGAAAAACCCTAAGTTTGAGACCTTGACCTTTGAAGGACAAAAATGAATTAAGTAAGACCTTCTCACAGTGGTTAACAATCATGCAAAATATCATCTCTCTACAATAATTGGAGCGGACACGATTTTCTGTAGTTCACAAAATAGGGGTCCCATGAAAAGTTTGAGACAAACAAGAATATGATATGCGACACACCTTCTAATAGTAGTTAACAATCATGCAAAGTTTCATCCCTCTACTATAGAATAGAGAAATGACTGGTTATAAAGTTATGAAGCGGACACGAATGTGTTTCGGAATGACGGACAGAGCGATCACTATAGGGCGTTCGCCACTATGTGGCGGGGCCCTGATAATCTATTACATGTTTTTTTAACATTAATGTACCCTTTGGAAGTGATTACTTCGTTTTGATATCCCAACGTAATTTATCTGTGTTTTCTTTTCGAGGACTTAAGAATTAGAAATGTATATACCTGAATTAATTCTACGGAAACCAAAAGATAGGTCTTACGTACTCACGCTGTGCAGCACTTACAGTTAAGTGTGGAATTCAAATATTTCTATGTATTATTCTAAAAAAAAAAACTCAGAATTCTAGAAACAAAATTTATAATTTTATCTGTATTGGCTTCACCCGTAATAACCTACTAAAATGGTTTCAGGTTGGATTTTTCAGTGTGAATTCGTGTTCTTAAATATATCCTTTATCTAGTTAGATAAAATATATTGATAAAAAATGTAGACAAATCGCCAGTCGATGCTTACCATCATCATTGTTATTATTTGAAAAATATATTTTTTTTCACTGTTTGGTTGAGTTGTTGTCTCTTTGACACAGTCCCCGTTTTCATTTTTTTTTAGATAAAATGTTTATACATTAAAATTAAATTATAGCTTATTTATAATAAATGAAATATATATTTGGGTGGAAAAACTACTATATAGCCATTTTCCCCCTATTTGCCAAGGGGGGGGAGGGGGATATATAGCCATTTTTTCCGGGAGGAATCTTCTATATAGCCATTTTCCCGCCTATCCAGGTAAGGGGGGAAATGGCTATGGGGAAAAATGGCTCTATAACACCAGATTTACCATTGTGCTTAAGCATAGGGCCTCATTGGCCAGGAGGGCCTCATCTTCCTGCCAGAATAATTTTTTCGATGGATTTTTGCTTATGTGGTGCAATTTTAAATTTGAAGGCGTTCCGTTTCGGAGCGAATTCCAGACCGTGATAGAGTTGATAGCATATTGGAGTGTGCCACAAAGCAGGCAGTCATGACAGTGGCTCAGTGGCATAAAAGCGAAATTATTAGGGGCCTCTGGTTATTGGCAATAAAAAATGTTGAAGATGTATTCATGCTTACGTGGTGCAATTTTAAATTTGACGGCGTTCTATTCAATTTGGACACTTGTAGAAGAATGTAGTAGCATAAAATAGCTATTGATAGAAATTTACTTTAAGAACTTTATTCTTCAAGTCCTTGCATATGTAGAGAAGCTTCAATCTAATGAGAAGAAAAACTGACGTTACTTTTGCAGCAAATCCCGAAATTTATTATCAAGATTTTTTTCCAACTTGAAACAAAATAACAAAAAAAGTAAAGGGGTAGTTATTCCTTTTTTAATACAAATGTGAAACCTAAATAAGTAATTTGGTCGTTATCTGATGTATGCAACCCCCACCCCTCTCTGGATCCGCCCCTGCATGCTGTTAGTAAAAAGAAAAATTGGTGTTTCAGAATTATGACAAAATTTAGAGAATGCAATTTAGAACTATATACTGATTTAGAGAATATTTTGCATAAAAATGTTATAAACACAGTTAGAAGATTTTTTATTTGATAAATATAAAATAAATTGGCAAAATAGAATGTTTTCACAAAAAGTTGGAAATAAATTACGAGCTTATAAATTGTTTAAAGAGGTTTTTGAAACAGAGATGTTTTTAAGTAAGAACATTTCAAGTCGATACAAGTTTGCTAAATTTAGGTGTGGTGTGGCTCCTCTGCGAATAGAAACAGGTTGTTATGAAAACAAAAATGTAAATGAATGAGTATGCTTTATATTCCATGATCAGATAGAAGATGAGAAACATGTTTTATTAGATTGCCCTTTATATGCAGATTTACCTGAAAGTTTATTTAATGAAGTTGAAAGGAGTAATGTACATTTTATTATTTTATCTGATGATGATAAGTTTATATATCTATTTAAGAGTACTGAGTGTTATGATACGGTTGCCAAGACCTGCTTTAATATTTTAAGTAGAAGAAATAGTTTTTTATATTCTTGATTGATAGTTAAGTTTTTACTGAGCTGAAATGTTTTAGACATGATTTAAAGTTTTAATTTATTGAAATTTATAGTCTCTCATAATTCTTTATAAAACGGCACTTGTATTTTATCTATAAAACTTCTGTTTTATACAATGTATATATTGTGATGTGTGTGTATTATATGTATTACAAGTGGTGAAACTTTAATAATAATAATAACCTTATTGTCATTAAACATATATAAACATGTCTGTGACTAATACAAACAAAAAAGGACAAACATAATGAGTTATTTATGTCTCAATAAGACTTCTGTCCTCAGTTCTAATGACTGTTTCAAATAGAAGCCAATAACTCTAACATGTCGTACGGAAGCAGGATTTAGTAAATATACTAACTTTTGTTCATCAGAAAAGTTTAAGAAAAAAAAATCATTATCTAATTCAATATTATTAAACAAAGATTCTCTCAGATTCTGATTTACTTTACATTTTAAAATAAAATGAGCTTCATCTTCAGTGACTCCACAATGTTTGCATAGTCTTTCTTCACATGGAGTTTTATTATAGCGACCCTTCTCTATTTCAAGCATGCTGCTCTCATCAATTTTGTCTATTTTACTTTTATATAAATATTTATACTTTTCGGTTATTTCATTTTTAATATCTAATTTTAAATGTTTAACATCCTTTAGATTCTTGCAACTGGCAACTTTATTTATTTGAACGCTGTCTGGATCAATGTTTTTTTTACATATGTGTACCAAGAATAAACACCTTGTGAATCACAGGCACTTGTTTCATTCAAAAAATATATGCCCCCTCCTCTTCCTTACTGTATGGAAGAGGAGGGGGCATATATTTTTTGAATGAAACAAGTGCCTGTGTTGTGAATCCAGAGATTTTGAAAGTTCAAAAGCCTCTTTCAATAATGGATTTAAATTGTCAGTATGTAGTCTGGCAAGATATAAAATTGCTTGCGAATTAATAAAATTTTCAACAGGAAATCTACCAAGTTCTGCTCTCACTCCTATATTTGAGGAAGTCTTCTTTGTTTACAAAAAAATCAAGTGAACTTTTTCGAAGGGGGTTCTATCAATAAAGGTGAAATGGTTCATGTTTCCATTTCTTAGTATAGCTCTTTGCTTTGTCCTATGGTAAACAAGAAAATAATCCATAAAAGATATTTCAGAATTGTAGGTCAAAATAGGTCTAACCAATTTGTCAAAGAGATTAATCGAAACCGAAATAGATAATATACCAAGAGATGAAGTCTTTTCTCGCAAGGAAAATAAAACTTTCCTGGCTTTTTTTGCCAGCTCTTCTAGGCTATGTCTGAGGTTACCATTTCTCTTAAATAAACAACCTAAAAATTTATATTCCGTTACATTCTGTATCACATCTCCTTTAAAATCTATGAAATGGCTAACTTGACTAGTATTCTGCTGGACAACCATAGTTTTTGTCTTTTTAACATTTCAAGTCAGTTGCCAGTTATCACAAAACATAAAAATAGTTTATTAATACTATTTTGGAGTCTCTCTTTATTTTCAGATATAATAAGGAGGTCATCTGCAAATGCAAGAGAACTAACTCTAGAATTTAAAAGTTCTGAAGGTTTACACTCTTCAGTGTTAAAGCTTGCGCTGAGGTCATTTATGAAGATATTAAAGAGAGTGGGGGTAATAGAGTCTCTTGTTTCACACCTCTAAAAATTTCAAAATATTCAGAATGTTTTTGATCAATTTTTAAAGCTATTTCAGTTTTGGAAAGCATATTCTTAACAGTACTGTAAAAATATTTTCCTATCCCTATATTAGCTAATTTGTAGAGTAAACCATCTCTCCACACGGAGTCGAAGGCTTTCTGAAAATCCACAAAGCACAAATATAGTTTCGTTTTATTTTTATAAAGATATTTATTTATAAGGGTTTTGAGTATGAATAGGCTATCAGATGTTCTGTAATTTTCACGGAACCCAAATTGAGAATTGGAGTATTTATCTTTCATAAGCAATTTCAACCTATTGTTAAGGATAGCACTAAACAATTTTGCCACGCAATTAATGAAAGAAATCCCTCTGTAATTTGAGGGGTCACACTTTTTACCAGATTTATGGAGTAAGATAAGATAGGGTTTATTCCATTGCTCTGGGTATTGTCCTGTTTTTAAAATCAAATTAGATAATTTTGCTAATGTTTTTATTGTAGCGTCAATAAGTATACTTAAATATTTCATTAATGAAGCCATCTGGACCACTCGATTTTTCATTCTTTAACATTTTTAGAACACTTTTAATTTCACTAATAGTTATTGGTTTGTCTGTTTCAGGATTAAGGCATATATTCTTTTCAATATTTAAGGTTTCTTGCTTAATTTTATTTTCAAAATCTATATTTGGACTACTACATTGTCCTTGGTCCTGAACATGTTTTACAATATTTTCAAAATCAGCAATTAATTCCTTAACTTCACTATTTCCTCCTCCTTCTTTTCTTTCAACTGACTTCAAAGTTTTCCATAGTTCTGAAGGGTTATTCATTAATGAATCTGAAAGTTTATCATAAATTGACTGCTTAAAAGCCTGTTTTTTTTTGCTTTATAGCTTTTTTAAAAGACTTTAATTGTAAAAAATATTTTTGTCTAAGTTCATTATTATTAGGATTTTTTCCGATCAGACCACTTAAAAAAATTAAAGATTTCTTTTTTTCATATATTGATATATCGGACCACTTTTGTCTAAACAGTTTTATTTTTTTCTTTCTTTTTTCTCACCTTTTTGCATGATTTATCTGCAATCTTAATACCAAGTACTAAATTAAGCTCTTCAGTAGCTAAGTTTCTTCTGAAAAAGTTTTTGTTTCAAAATTAATTATTTCATTCAAAATAGTTTCATTACAGAGAGCATCTACTATTTCCTCTTTTGATCCTTCTGTCCATCTATAATTAAACAGTATCTGACCAACTTGAAAAAATGGATTCTGATGTAGCATTCTTTTGCAATTTACATTTTAAAGGTAATTTGATCTGCACATGATCTGACAGGTAATTAATTTCTTGTGTAGAAAAATATAGAACTGAGGACAGAAGGCTTTCACTAGCAATAGCATAATCAACACTACTTAAACCATTCACAGTAAGACATGTGAAATACCCTAACGAGTCGCCAACATATCTGCCATTAAGTATCCTAAGCTGCGACGATATACACAAGTCTAATAAGTTTAAACCTTGAGCACTACATATATATTGTCTTGGTTGTTTCTTCATTTCGGAATTTCATCTATAGAATAATTCTGCGGTAACTTTTTTTTTTTTTTTTTTTTTTTTTTAAATAAAATTTTGAATCTGAATCTGGGTTCGATCCCCGATCGGGTCAAACCAAAGACTATGAAATTGGTATTTATTGCTTCTCCGCTAAGCACGCAGCATTAATGAAAAACAGTGAAGACTGGTTGGCTCGAAATCAGGATAATGTGTCTCAGTGGGGCGACATGTCTATCCGCGGACTGTTGTTTCAGCGAGCTAGCACTATAAGAGTAGGTGTAGTACAGAGCGGACCTCATCATTATCTCATTGAAAATTAACTTGTTCTGGCCATGGTATAACAGAAAAATTGCTGAGTTGGCGTTAAACAACAATCACTCACTCCAAATAAATTGTGGGTTTTCTTTGTCTATAGCGTTTTATTTTTCATTGATTTATCATGCAAATCATTTATTATATGTGATATGTCAACTTCTGGTGTTGGACATTAAAGTAGAAAATGAATTGCATCCCCTATTTCTAATTTGCAGAGTCTACAGGTCATGCTACTTATTGTCCCTGCAGCCCCTTTATCGTCCATTTTCAATTTCTAAGCTATGGCCTATGGGCACTAATTTTGTAATAAAGTTTTGTGTGTGTGTGTGAATAGTTCCCCCATAGAAGACAATAAAAACTCATCAGCGAGACGATAATGTTTCTCCAGCGGGGGAGGCTTTGCTTTTTATGAAAATTGTGTCGCCAAATTCTAAAACAAATAATTAATCTGAACCTTTTAATGTTCAACAGGAAATTTTGGTAAAATTTGAAAACAAAATTACAGGCTTTTCCTGTTAAAAAAAAGAAATAATCTAATTTTTTTCCATAGACCCCCCTCCTAAAATTAAATCGATGGTCCCTAACGCAACGATGCGAATACAGTCACAATATGTAATCGTGACGAACATAATACAGGTAACTTTGCCCAGGAATACAGGAAGTTTTGTATTCTTTAAAGTCAATTTTGATTAGTTATTTAAACTTCCTGATCCATTTTTAAAATAATTTGACTAATTTAGGTTTTTTTTGTACGCTTTGTTGATATTCTTTCATATGCATTTCTGAAATATTTTAACATTTTATTTGAGTTAATATGAAAAGGATATATAACACAGATGTAAGACGGGATTTAAAACAAAATATATGTATGTTAAAATGTATTTACCCTGTAGTTTTTCAAAGAGCAATTTTTGTAAACTTTTAAGAAAAAGAAATAATTTGTTACGCGTGAAAGGGGGGGAGGGGGGGTCTGAAAAACATGCTCTATCGCCAAATTAAATAGAATCAAATACATTTGCCTCTGGTTCTTCAGAAAAAGTACTGATTTTTCATGTCCAACAAATATATAATCGTAACTGTGTTTCGTGTGAATTGAAATGTCAGGCAGGGAAAAGAAACATCACTCTCCCCTAAATGTTCAATGGTCTGTTCCTTGATTGTCTGTCTCTGGTTCTCTTGTTGTTGCCAAAATAAATAAATGAATAAATAAATAAATAAATAAATAAATAAATAAATAAATAAATAAATAAATAAATGGAAATTTCCTTTTCTTTCCTTTCTCGGTTTTCATCATAACAGAAAGTACTTGATCGAATTATTTTTAACTAATAAACAGGATAATAATATACTCAAAATGATTAGTTTTTATTAAACAAATAAGGATATTATATATATTTCCTTCCAAGAAGATACATTTTACATAAAATCCACATAAAGGATGTTTTGTTTGAACTTCCATCCATCCAATGTCCAATGAGAAATTATCCTTCTTCGTCAATTTAGAATTATGAATCTATTTATAGAAGAGGAAGCGTGTACTCAAACATTTAATAAACCTATTTTAAAATTGTAGTGTTATCTCTATTTCGACAGGACAAAGCCAGGTAGGTGTGTGTAGTATTTTCTGTTAGATTTTAGAAATGACACTATGGTATTTTTCTGTTAGATTTTAGAAATGTCACTATGGTATTTTTCTGTTAGATTTTAGAAATGACACTATGGTATTTTTCTGTTAGATTTTAGAAATGACACTATGGTATTTTTTTGTTTATTATTTTATATTTAGAAGAGTATCTAGTTGGGGAATAAATTGACACATGTCTTAACGTTAATTATTCTGATTCGGGGAGGGGTAGTTGTCAGCTTTTCCCCCAAATAATGTATGTTTTTGTTTGTTTTTGTTTTCGTTTTTTTATCCAAATACATGTTTAAATGGAAGATAACATTGTATGCCATGTATTTTATTTTCAGCTATTTTATTTAATTGTGTATTGAAATGAACGTCACTTTTATTTATTTTTCTTTCACCGAAATCAATAGACTTACAAAAAACTGCTTTCTTAATTTATCATCAGAAAAGTCACTGGCTAACTTTATCACATAATGTTGTATCGAGTACACCTCGCCATGAACGTGGTTCGAACTCACAACTTTAGTGGTGATAGGCACTGATTGCTTAGGAAGTTGTAAATCCAAAGTCCTACAATTCGATCACGATCACGATGGCTCTAGAACAGTGTGTCTAGAACGTCTACGAGCTTCAAATCTCCAATAATTTGTTTCTCCTGAATGTACGTAATTAACCAGAATAATTTGTTATGAGCAATTTGCTGTTTTTCGTTGTTCTTGGCGTATTTTTTGGGAGAGGCGACACAAAACAATGTTTCATTAATTCATATGAGCCCTATTGTGATATCAAGCATCGCCCTGAAATCGACAGGAAATTTTGGAACAGGTGGGTTCCGAAAAGAAGCCCATCGAGCTCACAGACGCTCGTGGCACGGATTTACCACCCTCTTTTTTTTCTAACTTCCTGTTTACAAATTTATTTTCAATAAAATTTCTTTATTTCTTTATTATTTCATCTCTTTTTCCTTAAAAAGTTTAAAAAGAGATGAAATAATAAAGAAATAAAGAAATTTTATTGAAAATAAATTTGTAAACAGAAAGTTAGAAAAAAAGGGGGGTGGTAAGTCCGTGCCACGAGCGCCTGTGATCGAGCTGTGTACTATAGAACATTTTTTATCGCTTATACAGATACATGTCGAGTAGAACATTGTTCTGTTACACTTTTGCCTTAAATATGCGAACGGTACCAGTAGAACAGCGACAATTGCCAACATTGGATAATCTCCCTTATATATGTACGACATTTGATCGAATTTGTTTAATCTGTCGACTGTTGTTCTAGATTTTTTGGGGGCAAAGTTATTCTAAAAATAGATGTTCCACTCGATCCTTGTGTTGTCGCACGAAGAGATCCAATATGGTGTTCAAAATGACATAATTCCTAGAAATATATCATAAATATATGCAAGGATTTAAATAGTTTTACTATATAAATGCTTGATTTATGTGAATGAAAATTTGGATATTATTAGTTCAGTGTTGGTCGCCAGCAGAGACAAACGCGAACAACTAATCCGTATTACGTTGTTTTTTTAATGGATGTCATTTCCCCCTGTATTTCTCAGGTTTTCTCGTGGTACTCCGGTTTCCTCCAACAATAAAACTGACCGCCACGATATAACTGAAATATTGTTGAAAGTGGCGTTAAATACCATCAAACAAATAAACCTCTGTATGTCTAATCAGGTACTCATGACCCCTCGGAGTTTTTTTGGTCTAACAACAACAAAATCAGAGGGGTCAGTCACTAGTATCAAACTACTGTATTTCCAACCCATATTATTCAGACAAGAGTGAAACTGAAAAATAAAACAATCTTGTTCAAATCAATATATCATTATTTTTTTCCGTTTCGACTGAGGTTCTACAGGTAAACAAAACAAAAATACCTGTCTACAGGTAAACAAAACAAAAATACCTGACATCACCTAAAAATCAGTTGTTAGAAAATTTTATTTTGTGCGTTTCAATCAAGATAGTAAATTTACCACTTTGTACTGTATATATGTACAAACAATAAACAAGTCAGATAATTTTAATAAATAATTCTGACCCAAATAATTATATATACGTAATTAATATAATGGCAGATTACTGAGAGACTACAACACGTAAAGTACACGTTGTAATTTAAGAAGAGGTTGAAGATGCAAAAGAGGTAATCAGAATCCGTAAATCGAAGTAGAACAGACAACACAATGGCCGAAAGAAAAAGTACAAAAGGACAAACAAGGATCTACAAAACATACACATAAAACCAAAGATCGAGTAACACGAACCCCAGAAAAAACTGGGGGGTGAACTCAGGTGCTCCGGAAGGGTAAGCAGTTCCTGTTCCACTAGTGGCACCCGTTGCCTATAATAAGTGGGCCGTCGTGATCGTTTGGTAGTTGGATTTACAGTTACTTGTACAATCAGTGCCTATCATCACAAGAGTTGTGAGTTAGATTCCCGCTCATGACAAGGTGTTTTCGATACAACTTTATGTGATAATGTTTGTCAGTGACTTGCGACATGTCGATGGTTTTCTCCGGTTTTCCCCAGCAATAAAATGTATCATCACAATATAACTGAAATAAACTAGCGTTAAACACCAAACACCAATCATACAATAAGTACAGGCGCTTGTGACACGCAATTACCCCCACCCCCTTTTAAATTTTCTGTTTATATATTTATTCGCGAAGGGTAAGCAGTCCCTGATTCTCATAAGACATCTGTATTAAACTCAACTTTGGTTAAAGGGTTAGCATGGGCAGAGTACAGAAGATCAGTGGTTTGACCCTGTTCTGATCAAACAAAATACTATAAGACTCGTACTTTCTATTTCTCTGTAAAAGGAACAAGAGTTACAATATGATGACCCACGTGGCCATGATAATATGTCAGAGTGATACTAGTATATGATCTAAGATTTGTTTTTTATTTGAGAAATTGTATATTTTCACAGATAACTCAAGATGGTAAATTATTACATGCATGTGCATCTGTTTAGTTTAACCTACTTGTATTATGTTTCCATTTTTGTGATTTTCTTTTTCTTTTCATTTTTATTTGTATGTTTTATTTTGATTTGCTTTTATTGTTTTGTTTTGTTTGTTTGTTGTTTGTTGTTTTGTTTGCTTGTTGTTGTTTCTTTTTGCGTTTGTATTTGTTTTTTGTTTTTGTTTTGTTTTTGTTTTTGTTTTTGTTTTTGTTTTTGTTTTGTTTTGTTTTGTTTTTGTTTTTGTTTTTGTTTTGTTTTGTTTTGTTTTTGTTTTTGTTTTTGTTTTGTTTTGTTTTGTTTTTGTTTTTGTTGTTGTTTTCATTGCGTATGACATACACCCCTTGATCTTATTCTTTATAACTATATAAATATATCAGATAGACAGGAATGAAACTGAAACAGAAAGTAGAAATTACTAGACATGTATTGATATACATTTTTTTTGTATTTCTATTTTCAGAAAATTAAGATGTTGTCAAGCATAGAAACAAACATATCGACGGGAAATGGTAATGATTGTTGTATGTCATGCTGTTGTATGGGATGCACAGGCCTGGGTTATTTGTTTTGTGTTAAGAAAATGCGCCGATCGATGAGGGTTAAATTATTTTTGCTTTACTTAAGTATGCTTTGTGTAACGTTTGGAGTGCTCACTGGAACAGTGTTTTATGGACCATATGAAACGAATTTTACAGCAACAGACATGCGCCTGATAAAAGATCGACTTTCTTTTATATTTTGTGATGGAGTAAGTGTGAACATTAATGATCCCAGTAATACATTTTCTGCTTATTTGTTGGATTCGCCACCAATTATTGAAAAAGATATCAACCAAACATACAAAACTGAAACTACATCTTTTATAGACGATGGCAGTTATATAAATCATCAATTTTATTTGTTAAACGGATCTGTAATTGGTATAAATATATGTGTCGACAGTAATGTCCAAATGTACGTAATAAAAGGCAAGCGTAATTTTAATTATTTTATAAACAACGGACTTTGGTGTGAGGATTGCTTTGAAAAAACAGGATTTTTTTTCAAAATTACGTCATGTGTAACAGCGTTAGACTTCAAATTTATTAGTTACAGTGTCCTTGACACTGACGAATATTATATAGTGTACCTAAGTACAGATGACGATACATGGTTGACAGCAAAATACAGTATTGGAAGAACATTATATAACGTATCGAATGCACTTGCTGCATATTCATCAGTTTTTCATTGTGAATTTTCATTCGATTATGAGGAACCATTTCTCGTCATACACACGGGGGATAGCTACATTTTGGAACCATTTACCGTAGTGACGTCATGTACGTCTCGGACATGGATCTACATGGTAACGTTTTTGGTAATTCCATATTCCATCGGAATAATTATTTGTGTACTTATTTATAGATATTGCAAAGATCCTGCTCAAACAGTTTTGAATATAGAATCACCAGCTTCACGTCTGCTCCGTTCGCGGTGTATAAACTCTAACTTTGTTAATTACCAGTCGACTGCTATCATTGGACCTCCAAAATACGAAGAGATTTATAGAACGGATGGGCCACCTACGTACGAAGAAGCAATTGGTGTTGTTCATAATAATTAGCTGATATAAAAATCAACTAGGTTTTTAAATCGAACTTTAATAGGTGTATTTTTTTGTCATTTTAAAAGGTAATGTTCACTATTAACACGCTAAATGTCCTATATATAATATTCCAAATACAAAACAGTGTAATTAATGTGATGACGGCCGTATTATTTTTCTAGCGATGACTTCAACCTTGGAGCAACGTATTGAAAAATCCATGGCAACCATATAGTTTGTATAACGTTTTAACATGGGTAACATTATTTTTGTTGCACTTTATCCCTCGCTATCTACACATCTATTCCCCACTCAAAGCTAAAAGACAGATAAACGATTTAGTCCAACTGTATCTCATAGAAAAGAATGACCAACATAGATACAAATACATTGTCTTAGGGACCGACCATTTAACTTGAAAAGGGGGGGGGGGGGGTTATGGTTTTTTGTTTCGTTCAGAAATTTGTTTTAGGTTATATGACAAAAACTCTGAATCAGATTATTATTTTTTTCCTCCACCAAATTCAGAATATTTTTTTCAGCAACATTGGGAATCAGAATATTTTTTTAGAAAAAAAAACATACCCGCCCTTCAAGTTAAATGGTCGTTCCCTTAGGAAGGGGCAAATCTTATTTGGTAAACACATTGTGATCCTACCAAACATTTCTCTGAAACCGATATCATCAAAATGCTCGAGCTTTTGATTGACACCATATTTGTTATGTTTGGTTGACGGTGTTTTTCATCAGACAGTCGGCATTTCTGTTGTACCAACTGTGCTCCTCTTCTCGTCGACTTGTTCTTCCTATATTCATACGAGGCATACCTCAAGGATTTTTCCCAAGAAAAACAAAATAAGCTAGTCCGATCCTTTAATTTCATGTTCCGTTATATAAATAGATGATTTCCTGTCACTGAATAATTCTTAAGTTTTGCTGTTTTGTTGCTCGCATGCATCCCATTGAGCATGAAATAAAAGATGCCTTAGATACAGCTATGTATGTTTCACACCATGACCTACACTTTGGAAATGACAGTGAAGGCCGGTTAAGAACGAAACTTTACGACAAAAGAGCTTATTTCAATTTTCCCATTGCGAAGTTTCCATATACTAGCAGCACCTGCATATGACTGTATACATATCTCTCAGTTGATCTGATATCCCAGAGATTGTGGTTCCTATCATGAGTTCATTGACAGGGAGTTGTTACTAACAAGGGAGCTAATGAACCAAGGGTTCCTAGCGGTTAAGTTAAAGTCATCACTTCGAAAGTTTTACGGTCGCCACCATGATCTGGTTAACCGTGTCACATGTTATGTTTGCTGTTATCACAATCTGGTTCCTTCCTCATTCATTAACTATCACAAGGTTTGTAAGAAGATTATAGCGACGGTGCCACATATGGAACAGGAACTGCTTACCCTTCCACCGCACATGAGTTCACCCTCTGTTTTTTGTGGGATTAGTGTTACTCGATCTCTCTTTTCTGTGTAGTGTTTTGTAGATCATTGTTTGTTCGTTTGTCCTTTTTCTTTTAGCCATTGTATTGTCTGCCCTTCTATTTACGGCTTCTGATTACCTCTTTGGTATCTTCTATTTACAGCTTCTGATTACCTTTTTGGTATCTTCTATTTACAGCTTCTGGTTACCTCTTTGGTATCTTCTATTTACAGCTTCTGGTTACCTCTTTGGTATCTTCTATTTACAGCTTCTGATTACCTCTTTGGTATCTTCTATTTACAGCTTCTGGTTACCTCTTTGGTATCTTCTATTTACAGCTTCTGATTACCTCTTTGGTATCTTCTATTTACAGCTTCTGGTTACCTCTTTGGTATCTTCTATTTACAGCTTCTGGTTACCTCTTTGGTATCTTCTATTTACAGCTTCTGATTACCTTTTTGGTATCTTCTATTTACAGCTTCTGATTACCTTTTTGGTATCTTCTATTTACAGCTTCTGGTTACCTCATTGGTATCTTCTATTTACAGCTTCTGGTTACCTCTTTGGTATCTTCTATTTACAGCTTCTGATTACCTCTTTGGTATCTTCTATTTACAGCTTCTGATTACCTCTTTGGTATCTTCTATTTACAGCTTCTGATTACCTTTTTGGTATCTTCTATTTACAGCTTCTGATTACCTTTTTGGTATCTTCTATTTACAACTTCTGGTTACCTCTTTGGTATCTTCTATTTACAGCTTCTGGTTACCTCTTTGGTATCTTCAAACTTTTCTTGGATAAATTATGTTATTTTATCATGACTGTTAATTCATAAAAGCAGACGTAAAATGTCTTTATGTTCTGAGTTCGGTGTTGTGATGTCCGTTACGATTTCCGCATAAAAACAAAGTTCGGTTCGTCTTTATCTCCAGTTGTTTGTGGGAGGGCTCATGTCTTATTTAAGTTGTTTGCTTGCGCATAGTTGTGTCCAACACATATTGTGTTTTATTGTGTCCAACACATATTGTGTTGTGTTTTGTTGTGTCCAACACATATTGTGTTGTGTTTTGTTGTGTCCAACACATATTGTGTTTTATTGTGTCCAACACATATTGTGTTGTGTTTTGTTGTGTCCAACACATATTGTGTTTTATTGTGTCCAACACATATTGTGTTGTGTTTTGTTGTGTCCAACACATATTGTGTTGTGTTTTGTTGTGTCCAACACATATTGTGTTTTATTGTGTCCAACACATATTGTGTTGTGTTTTGTTGTGTCCAACACATATTGTGTTGTGTTTTGTTGTGTCTAACACATATTGTTTTGTGTTTTGTTGTGTCCAACACATATTGCGTTGTGTTTTGTTTGGTTTTCTTCGTCTTGTGTACCCTGTGTTGCCAGTGTCTCTGGATTGTCCATTGTTGCTTGCCCCTTTGGTATTCTCTAACGTTTATTCATTGATAGACGTTTGTTGCTAACAAGGAAGCTACTGAACCAAGGCTTCTTAGCGGTTAAGTTAAAGTTGTTGGATATAACAAAATATGATTGGTTGAATGTACTGATTTGATTAACTTGAGGAAACCGACTCTATGATGTAATGCTTTGTATGCTCGTCTCGAGTGTGGCAGATCGTTGGTTCCATTTTCAGTCGGGTAAGACCAAATATATTAATTATTATTTGTTCCTTCTCTGTGATAAACACGAAGCATTACGGGGCTAGGGTTATGGTGTGTATTGCCACTTTCACCAATATTTCAGTTATATCGTGGTGGTCAGTTTTATTGGTGGAGAAAACCACCGACCTGTCGCAAGTCACTGACAAACTTTATCACATACTTTTGTATCGAGTACACCTCGCTTGAGCGGGATTCGAACTCAAAACGTTAGTGGTGATAGCCACTGATTCCATAGGTAGTTGTAAATCCAACTACCATGCGATCACGACGGCCCCTCTACGGGTTAGGATGTATTCTCTTACTTAACACATTTTCATCTACAAAATAGATTTTATTTTTATTTTTTTTACACCTGTAACGTGTTGAAAGCCAAGTTTGGTTGCACTGCCACAGTGTAACGTATGAGGGCAGTATTTAGGATTCACACGAAATAAATCATAATGATTGACCAGCTTATATTAAGCATGTTATCTGATACATATATTATGCACATGCTCAACAATAATCAAAATTACATAAAGTACATAAACACAATAATCAAAATTACATAAAGTACATAGACACAATAATGTAAATTACATAAAGAACGATAATGTAAATTACAGAAAGTACATAAACACAATAATCAAAATTACATAAAGTACATAGACACAATAATGTAAATTACATAAAGAACGATAATGTAAATTACAGAAAGTACATAAAAACAATAATGTAAATTACATAAAACACAATAATGTAAATTACATAAAGTACATAAACACAATAATTTAAATTACAGAAAGTACATAAAACACAATAATCAAAGTTACATAAAGGACATAGACACAATAATGTAAATTACAGAAAGTACATAAAAACAATAATGTAAATTGCATAAATTACATAAAACACAATAATTTAAATTACAGAAAGTACATAAAACACAACAATGTTCTGTAAATAAATATATACTATAATATTAATTTATAAATTAGTAAGAAAGGATATAGGTGTATATGAACATGAGAGACTATCCAACATTACACTTAGACACAAAATAAAGTAATGGAACAGCTTGTAGTAAGAAAAGATATAGATGTAAATGAACATGAGAGACCATCCAATATTACACTTAAACACAAATTAATGTAAAGGAATAGCTTGTAGTAAGAAATGATATGGATGCAAATAAAACATGAGAAACCATCCAACATTAAACGTAGACACATATTAAAGTAAAAGAACAGCTTGTAGAAAGAAATGATATCTATATACATGAATATGAGAGACAATCCAACAACATCTTGCAGTAAGAAAGGGTATGGATGTAAATGAACATGAGAGACTATCCAACAATACATTTAGACATAAATTAAAGTAAAGGAACGTTTTTTTTTATCGTGCTGTTTTAATTCTATACGGGGGAGCAGTCGAGGATACCTAAGGTGGAATTGCTTGAGATGCTGCCGATGGAGTTTGAGAAACACCCCCGTTCATAAATTCCCTCAGCATGAAAACCATACTCATTCAGATATGCGAAGTACGAAAACTATATTCATTTTTTTTTTCATATATTATACAGGTTTAGGTTTATGGTGCTTAACTCCACTTTCATCAATATTTCAGCTATATCGTGGCGGTCAGTTTTATTGGTGGAGTAAACCGGAGTACCCAGAAAAAAACCACCGACCTGCGGCAAGTCACTGACAAACATTATCACATCATAATGTTGTATCGAATACACCTCGCCTGTGCGGGATTCGAACTCTCAACGTTAGTGGTGATATACACTGATTGGATAGGTAGTTGTAAATCCAACTACCATACGATGACGACCACGGCGGCCCCTAAATGCAACTGTGTGGTAAGGTAAAATATCTCTGCTATATAATTTCAAAGCAATGTGTCGATCAGCATAGACAAACAGAAAAAAGAAACTAAGAATAGTTCAGATACCAAAATGTGCAACATGCTACTCGTTCGATTATGGTACTTTGTCTTCTAATGTTACTGCAAATTACATCAAGTCATGTGCAAATATCGCATAACCATCGTGTACAGGTCGTAAGGGACATTTAGCACACGATTGTTTATAGGTCGTAAGGGACATTTAGCACACGATTGTTTATAGGTCGTAAGGGACATTTAACACACGATTGTTTATAGGTCGTAAGGGACATTTAGCACACAATTGTATACAGATCATAAGGGACATTTAGCACACAATTATTTGTACAGATCGTAAGGGACATTTAGCACATAATTGTTTGTACAGATCGTAAGGGACATTTATCACACAATTGTTTGTACAGATCGTAAGGGACATTTAGCACACAATTGTTTGTACAGATCGTGAGGGACATTTAGCACACAATTGTTTGTTCACAGATCGTAAGGGACATTTAGCACACAATTGTTTGTTCACAGATCGTAAGGGACATTTAGTACACAATTGTTTATTCACAGATCGCAAGGAACATTCATTACACAATTGTTTATTCACAGATCGTAAGGAGCATTTATCACACAATTGTTTGTTCACAGATCGTAAGGAACATTTAGCACACAATTGTTTGTTCACAGATCGTAAGGAACATTTAGCACACAACTGTTTGTACAGATCGTAAGGGACATTTAGCACACAATTGTTTGTACACAGATCGTAAGGGACATTTAGCACACGATTGTTTATAGGTCGTAAGGGACATTTAGCACATAATTGTTTATAGGTTGTAAGGGACATTTAGCACACAATTGTTTATAGGTCAGCGTAAGGGACATTTAGCACACAATCGTTTACAGGTAAAAACAAATGGGAAAGAAAACAAAAGACAAAAAATATTGACAGTTCCACAGCTATATGTACTAAACACGTGCCTCCATTGCCATCCATTGTTGGCGGACAGTCGACTAAATGTGAAATCGGTTTAAGACCTTTAACTGCAAAGAAAGTGGCCTTGGTCGACTACAGCATCTATGCCAACAATGGATATTCGTCGATCTGTTGGTGTTAATATCTTACGAATGTGTTAATTCTATAGCAGATATAGAAATATGCTCGATTTAAACACGGTCGGCATACACAGGGAGGGGCACATTGAGAGACACAGGCAACAGTGAGCACAAGAGAGAGAACGAAGACAAACAAGACAAAACCACAATACAGAAAACTACAAAGAGAAGCTCCAACGGAAATTATAAAAACATTGGAGTGAACCCAGGTGCTCACGAAAGTTTTTTTGTTGTAATTTATCGATTGCTAAAGAAAAGCAGAGGCAGATACACATACAAAAACATATGACATGCATATACAATTTTACATAGACAAAGGACATTTAATTTATCAAAACAAAACATTTTGCAACACTGCACTGAAAATTCAATCACCAAGGACAGTTTCAAATGTCAACCACTTTTTACATATATATTCTTTTTGTGTAGAGGATAGGAAATTTATGGTTGTCTTTTCTATTTTTATACAATATTTCAGGTATTTTAGACCATCATTTATACTAGGTTTATCACCCAAACATCCACATTTATATAAGTAATACTTTAAAATCAATATGACTTGATTATTAGTGTTATTTGGATCTAAAGGATTCATTTTACCCAATATAATATTAGGTGCATTTATATACAGCATGTTAAGACCATAATATTCAAAAAACATTTACTAATGGAAACCAAAATCTTTTATTCTAGGTGCATTCCCAAAACGGATGGAATACACTCTTTTGTTTCTGTACAGAAGGTGCACAGTTCTGTTTCTTTTAAGCCACACTTGAAAAGGAAAAGTTTGTGGCAGTTATTCTATGGGAAAGTTTGAACTGAAAGTTTTGAAGTTTAGTGTTTCTTGTAGCCATAAAAGGGGAAGAATAAATATACCCCCAATCATATATTTGTACTCCTAATTCCCGAGTCCATTTGTTTTGTGACATAACAGGACTTTCTTTTATATTTACTAAATACAATTTATAAAAATATTTGCATGTTGTTTTTTTTTTTTTTATCATTTTTTAATCTGTCAACAATGTCATTTTTAATATCATGCCGCCTCCTATACTCTGAAATAAATTTTCCCCCATCTCTCCGGGACTGCACCCACAATACCATAATATTATAGAAAATTTGTAGGTATCATATATTTGCTTTGAAATTGCTGATATGACAAAAACTGTTGATCTTCAGAGACAATATCATTAATAAAAAAAGACACCATTATAACAATATTTGTCAATAATAATAAAAAAAAATTACCATTTCTTTTAATATTAAAATTAAGTCATATGGGTTGACTCAAGATGATAACAATATTGTTTTCCTCTTCTGACATCTTTTGGTTGCAACAGTTCTGACAAATTAAGAAGTATAACTCTCCAAAATGGATTTAACTTGTCCGATATACTTTCCGAACCCTCCTTTTTTAAGCATAATATCTTATTTCCCCCATATTTTTCTATATAACTTAGAAGTAAAATTTTCCATGAGGACACGAAAGTTAAGCAGTTTATGTTTCACACCCGTCGTAAGTTGTCTTTTACGTGCAAGGAGTAGGGATATTCTCTACACACTATTATGATCAGTCCCAAGCGTAAGTCGTCGCAAGTTGTCTTTTACGTGCAAGGAGTAGGGATATTCTCTACACACTATTATGATCAGTCCCAAGCGTAACCCGTCGTAAGTTGTCTTTTACGTGCAAGGAGTAGGGATATTCTCTACACACTATTATGATCAGTCCCAAGCGTAAATCGGAAATTTAATTATTCGCGCACAACTAGTAAACACTCCTTTTGTAGGTTCCTTGCAATGATTTGGAACATTTTTAATTGAACTGTACATTTTCATTTCTGTTTTTTGTATTGGCCTTAACATAACTCCCACAACTTATAAAATTATTTGTCTTTCCAATATTTCGACATTGAGCGTATCTGGAGATGGTTATTCCACAAACGTGTCGTGAGCACTAAATTTGATATCTACGTTTTAACTGAAGTAGTTGTTTTCCAGAAACGTGTCGTGAGCACTAAATTTGATATCTACGTTTTAACTGAAGTAGTTGTTTTCCACAAGCGTGTCGTGAGCACTAAATTTGATATCTACGTTTTACCTGAAGTAGTTGTTTTCCAGAAACGCGTCGTGAGCACTAAATTTGATATCTACGTTTTACGTGAAGTAGTTGTTTTCCATAAACGCGTCATGAGCACTAAATTTGATATCTACGTTTTACCTGAAGTAGTTGTTTTCCAGAAACGCGTCGTGAGCACTAAATTTGATATCTACGTTTTACCTGAAGTAGTTGTTTTCCAGAAACGCGTCATGAGCATTAAATTTGATATCTACGTTTTACCTGAAGTAGTTGTTTTCCAGAAACGCGTCATGAGCACTAAATTTGATATCTACGTTTTACCTGAAGTAGTTGTTTTCCAGAAAGGCGTCGTGAGCACTAAATTTGATATCTACGTTTTACCTGAAGTAGTTGTTTTCCATAAACGCGTCATGAGCACTAAATTTGATATCTACGTTTTACCTGAAGTAGTTGTTTTCCAGAAACGCGTCGTGAGCACTAAATTTGATATCTACGTTTTACCTGAAGTAGTTGTTTTCCATAAACGCGTCGTGAGCACTAAATTTGATATCTACGTTTTAACTGAAGTTGTTGTTTTCCATAAACGCGTCGTGAGCACTAAATTTGATATCTACGTTTTATAATAAGTATTATTTCCTTATCTATTAGATGTTCAGTCTAAAAATTGCTAAAGATCAGTCAAAACGCAAAACACGTTTTGATTTGATCTTTGGTGTTTAACGCCACTTTCAGCAATATTTCAGCTATATCATGACGACCAGTTTTAGTGGTGGAAGAAGCCGGAGTATCCGGAGAGAACCACCGACCATGGGCAAGCAACTGGTAAACTTTATCACTTGCGGGTGCACCCTTCTTTGTAATTTACAAAGCCTGGCGCGAACCTACGCCGTATTGGTGATAGACTTATACGAGTTGTGAGGTAATCCAACTACCTAACTCATTTAGCCACCCGGGTCCTGTTTTGAAATTTTCTTCTGTTCTATATATTGGTCAATGCTCTTCGCGACATAAAATCAATCAATGGCTCGGGCCATTGATTTAAAATGAAATCTCCACAAACCAGGGAAATAATAAGAACAAACAACCCCATCTAATATGATCTATTGGGCAAACCGTCAAATCACAATGGTGTTATGTCAGGTCAAATGTCGGTTGCTTGACTGAAGTATAATGCAATGCTAGCATTATTTCAGCAATTTCATATTTAATTACCCATAATCCCTTTCGAGGTTCCAGTATTGTTACATGCAAATAGAATCAATTATTGTGACTCCATGGTATATGAATTTCTTAAACAGAAGCAAAGAATTGTTAGGTCTTATGATATATCCATTGTTACATACCATAATATTCAATGTTTTGCTTTTCAAATGAACACGAAGCCTACTTAGTCATCAGTGAAGTTTTCGATTTAAATGATATCATAAAAGATCTAAAATATGTCTGGTATTTTTGCAGAACTCTCCTATTTGCAATAAACGCTAGGAACATATAGATACCTTCGAAGGAGTTCATGAAAGAAACTATGATAGAAAAATAGCTGAGAGGGAAAAATGAATCCACTGCCTGTAACCCCCAGGAAAAACCCGTTAATGTAAACAATTTGACATATACTACAATATCAAGATTGGTTGGCCCATTAATGTCGCCCTGGTTAGGTTTTGGTGTACAGGCTATATTGATGGCCACCAGAACATAAAATATAATGTTCAAAATGCTTGAAAGTACAACTGGTCCTACAAATACTGCCATAAACATAACCTTGTTGTCAATGAAACATCGGTGTTTGCCGTAGATGTACGACAGGTCATTCGTCATCACGTAAGACACAACCGCGGTAGAGCTTACAACTATGAACGGTAAACCAAAGGAGTATACGAAATACCGGAACACTGTTCTACCTTCATCGTTGATAGACACTTTGCTTTGACTGGTGAAAACCCGAAACGCATGGAATGAGCAAACATTTAAAGAACAAAACAAACATACACAAAAGTAGTGTGTCGCAAAGGCAATGGCGCAACAAACATATTCATATTTTGTTTGTTTGATGCCGAACTGAAGAAGCAGTAGCGTTCCAAATAAAGAAATGCAGAGTCCCATGTTTGTTTTTCCGGGTATTGTACGAAGTTCTTGAAGCAAACAATACGTTAAGAATGTAAACAAGAGGGCAGAGAGGGAAACTGAGGTACAAATAACCATTATGGTATCCCAGAAGCCACCATTCCCCATATCTTGCGATCTGACTAACCTTTCAAAAGTATCAACGCATATCCTAAGGCCGTGATTACTGGTGAGAAAGTAATGATTATGTGAAATTTCCCCTAAGTCCTTTATTGTGACAAATAAGGTTTTCTCGTTGAAGACAAATTCGTGGGATTTGAGTTCTATCTGTGGACATGTTAACAGTTCATTAATATAAACTGGAGAATAAAATGAATTCGCTATATAGTTTTCGAAATATCGGTATGTACATTTATCTCTGAGGCCAGTTATTTGGACCAGGGATGGCATGAAAATTGAATTTTCATCGTTAACAACTGTAGCAATGAAATCAAATTCGAGAGCCGATTCACTTAAATAGTAAGTATAATCGTTGGATTCTGCTCTATACTGTTGTTCAATTGAAAACGAACTTCCGACAATGGTAGATAACATATTTTCAACCAACAGTCTGTTCGCAACGGCAGGCAGTCTGAATCGCATATACACAGATACCATCAGCGTGGAAGGCGGCCATCTTTCTCCAGGTAAACATGATTTCTTGGTATACAATATAAATTCTTCTACAACAATTGGATTATCTAGAATAGTTTGAAAATAGGATGTTATGATAGTATTCGACATTATAGCAAATAAATATTTTAGGTCTTCAATGTAAACGTTATGAGTAATTTTCAATCCAAAAGCCATAGTGTACACAAGATTTGATGTAAAACTCAAAAAGGGGACGCAACTGCTGTTAACGCTTATCCTTCCTGGGAAACACAAGATCTCGCGGCAAACATTCTGAAAAAAAGAAAACACACAATAAAAGATAAGGTTCAAACGAAGGCAATTCTTTGCTTACAAATAAGCCAAATTTGTATTCTAATGACAAACCTGTTTGTTCATATATCATTGCCAGATGGTACTATTCAAGTTAAGCACACAAAACCTACGAATGTATAAGACAAGTAGAAGTGCACTATGGGAGTTCAACTAAAATTGTAAAAAATAGTAGGAAAAGCTATACATTTTCGCGTTTCTCTTTGATATGGGGGATATACATGCATGTACAAATATTATCAGGAGTTTCAACAGGGAAACTGTTGTCATGGAAGCAACTCGAGCAACTGAAGCTAGAAAAGACTATATATCATCTTGTTTCGCCCACGGGCGCTCGTTGCACGGATTTACCACCACCCCCTTTAACTTTCTGTTTGCATATTTATTTTCAATAAAATTTCATTATTATTTCATCTCTTTTTTCCTTATTTTAACTTGTTCGTGTCCATATTCAATCAATCTTATGTTAACAGCAACTTGCATATGTCGATGGAACTCGACCCTATACCGTGGATAATTAGAGTTATATAGGGTCGAGTTCCGTCGACACATGTAAGTTGCTGTTAACATAAGATTGTATGGATATGGACACGAACAAGTTAAAATAAGGAAAAAGAGATGAATTAATAATGACATTTTATTGAAAATAAATATGCAAACAGAAAGTTAAAGGGAAGGGGTGGGGTGAGGGTGTGGTAATTCGGTGCAACGAGCGCCCGTGATTTCGACATGCTGCCCAACATAATCACATTGACAATTAAATATTAAACTTATGTTCTTTCTTCATGTTTTTGTTTGTTTGAGTTCGTGTTATATTTTCTTTCGGTTTAGTGTTTTTTTTTATATCTGGATTGCAATTTATCTCATGTAGTTTTCAGATGATAGAAACTAACTCTCAAAAATTTATTTGATACTGCGGGGATCGTGATTTCAATTTTTTTTTTAAATCTAACATGTGCAGAAAAAAAATCGATTGTCCGCGAAAACATATTTTCTATCAAAAACAAGAAAGTTCCTTTCCTCCTTGTCCAATATAAAATAACCAATAATTTTGATGACACATATGTGTCCTGAAAATATATTTTGGACGTTCACGGTTTGTTTTATATGTTTGCTATAAAGGATTACCTAGGTTAAAGAATACATAACCCATTTAAAATAAAAATGGGTTCTTCCTAAATTGAATAAATAATCAATCGCCCCTCCTACTTACATGTACTTCTAAGATATAAATGTATAAATAAAGGACTATAAATAAAAAGTAAAATAAAATGAATAAATACTCAATCAAATTTGCCGGCTTACATCTATGCTGTCATATACTGTGCCAGTATCACAAGCCGCGAGCAGACGATCATCTTCACGTGGAAACTCAGATGGCAACAGGAACAGGCTTCTGTACGATATCTCTGCATTTTCAGGGAACGTCACATTACATATTACACTTTCATAGGTAAGGTTATCTTTGATAACACCTGCATATCCGTTACAGACTTTACAGAATACGTTTTTGTATGGATGATGGTACCCTCTTGCGTCAAAATGCAAACAATTGGCAACGGTTGTTTCGTCACGATCAGTCCAGTTCCCAGTTTCGTTACACGTGGAAATTTCAGTAATGTCAATTCTACGAGGCTGATTGCATACTTCACAGAATGCATTTTTGTACATATCCACTGAAATACTATTTAACTGATTATAAAACCTGTGTTGCACCTGTGATGTATAAAAATTGTTACATGCCCACGATACATCTTTATCATTGCCATTCACATCTTTTGGTAGACATGTCATTTGGCTGTGTATGCTACATTTTGCATAAAAAGAGCATAGCAGGTAGTCCAAAGACACTGATCTGAAATATGGCTGGTATGCAATTCGACAACCAGCTTTTCGAGCCGCTAAAAGCCAACTTCGAAATGTCGGTTCATACGACAGTGACAGATAAGAATCACACGTGATTTGAATATCATATGGGTCTAAATCGTTAAAATCTATAATGGAAGGTATGTCAGAAAATAGAGGATAAAACCAGCGGTTTTTCCTGAATAACCGGCATAAGAAACAGTAAGCATTTCTGTAGCTTACTTGCATATAAATGTCAAACACAGGTAAAGATGAAAATAAATCTCCATCAAACACGTGTATGCATTTCTCTCTTAAATATTCGTATCCGGGTTCTAACTCTTCACATCCATCGTACAGAAGAAAACTCTCTGGCTCAGGATCTGTGCAAGTAGTTGAAAATCGAAATGCAGCGTCGACACAACATGGTCTGTCTTTGTTTCCATTATATCCATGAAAGTGACAATATTCGTCGCAAGAACAGCTGCCACTGACAGAACCTATATGTGGGTATTTCGAACAGAAATGTGAGTTACCAGTAACGGCGTAATACAAATCGGTTATATATGTCATATTGAGTGTAGCGTAAAGTGTTGACACATTGTTCTGATTTGTCGACTCTTCCGGGAAGTTCTCAAAGAAAGCGTTCTTCACGAGGTGTTCTATATCTACAGTGTATTGAAACATACTTCCATTCAATATTGCTGTGTTAATAAAGCCAGCATCAATATCGGGAAATCTGTATTTTTGGTATTTTTCTGTAGCTTTATTACAGAAATAGCAAAAGAAATTTTTGTAAGGATAAGTGGCGGATGTCGAATTTAAATTAACGCATGCTCGTTGAATGACGTCGTCATAAATATCCCACAGTCCTGTTACATTACAGGTTGAAATGATTTCTTTTGTGTGCTTTGAAGGGTTACAAATTAAACAAAATATATTTTTGAATATATCATGTTGATAATCATAGTTATGGCATCCCCATTCTATATCCGGGTCATAGGTTATCCATGTTCCGGTTACGTTACAGGTTTTTATAACAAAAGACCCATATGCCTTACTACAACCCTTTACTAAACCATCGCTCGAGGCGAAGAGCTTACATTTTTTAATTTTTGCGTTTTGAAACATGCTATCATACGAAGAAATAAAATTGAAATCTACAAAATCTCGACAATCCCAGTTCAGGGACCAAGTCCGATACTTGTCCGTTTCGTTGTTGCACAAAGCGCAGTATTTATTCTTGTAACTGACATAAAAGTTTACAGTCAAAGGTAGGTTCATGAGAGTGTCATTTTCTGTTCGGATCTTCTCGCAGTTTTCCTTCAAATCTAAAGACGTTCCATCGGGACAAGTATTTTTCATGATAAAATGGTCTTCTGTGGTAGAATTAGAATCATCTCCGTAATTATTTCTGATTGTTGTATTTACACATTCAACACCTTCTGAAATAAATTTGTCGAGACAGCAATCACCGGTGATGACACAGTCATGCGAACACGAACAGAGTGTGCACGCGTCGTTTATGAGGAGGGGTAATTCCATATTTAAAGATTCCGTTTCACAAAGTTGGAGTCCACATGTAAGTACAAGCTGCTCGTAGAGTTTATGATGATTTACAGCTTGATTTAGTTCAAAATTCATCCATGCAATGAACACGTGATGTAAAATGGCGGACAAAATCATCTATATGCAAATAAAAAAGAAAAAAAATCATTAAAATGGTAAAATATAGCATAACCGCGTTAGGTTATAAATAGTATAACGTTTGTTTTGAAGGTCGAGGCAAACATTATCGGTAGTATTGCAGGGAGACCGATAAGACAAGCTGTGATAATGCACATCCAGACGCTCAAAACTGATGATATTGTTTTATTGGTAAATTCATAATGCGTTTGATTCACACTGACAGATAGATAAATTTCAGTAACAGAACCAATTCGTTTATACCAGCAATATCACGGGAAAATATCTAAATGTCTCATAAATGCAGCTAAACCGAGTAACCTCGAATTCAGATAAATCGCTCCATTGGAAGTAAACATATAGTTCTTTCATAGTTGTTTTTACATGTTATTGTTTACTCTAGAGGAGCCATCGTGATCGTAGTTGGATTTACAACTAACTGTGCAATCAGTGCCCATCACCACTAAAGTTGTGAGCTCCATTATGTGATAAAGTTTGTCAGTGACTTGCGACAAGTCGGTGGTTTTCTCCAGGTACTCCGGTTACCTCCACCAATAAAACTGACCACCACGATGTAACTGACAATGGCGTTAAATCCTTACCCTGACCATTGTTACTCTAGATATCTCGAATAAAAAGCACTAACAACTTCAACGTTGATACAACGAGGTTGGAAGAAGTGAGTGATTGTTGTTTAACTCCTATTGAGGAAGTTATCAGCTATATCATGGCGAGAACAAATTACGTTTGATGATATGATGATGTACTTTGTACTAGACCAACACACTGCGTTGGATTTTTGTAGTACTAGCTCACTGAAACAACAGTCCTTGGATAGACATGTCGCTTCATTCGGACACATTATTCTGATTCCGAGCCAACCAAGTCTTTGTTCTTGGTCCTTAGCACTGTGCGCTTAGCGGAGAAGAAACAAATACCAATTTTACAGTTTTTTGGTTTGATCCGACTGGGGCTCGAACACACGATCCATACCACTCAAGATGAGCACGCTAACCATTACATCACCGATACGATTCAATGAGGTTCCATTTTATTTATTTAATCGTTAAAAAATACTCATCAATATCAGTTTTACATATAAAATAATGTAATTTATTAAAACTAATGTACAAGTCCCCCAGGCATAGGTAAGAAGACTTTGAAGATACCAAAGCGGTAAACAGAATCCGTAAATCGAAGGACAGACAACACAATGGCCAAACGAAAACGAACAAACAGCAACCTTCAAAACATACACATAAAACTATAGATCGAGTAACATGAACCCCACCAAAAACCGGGGGGTGAACTCAGGTGCTCCGTGCCGATTTTGTCTATTCTGTTAAAGTCCTTTCGTTTACCTGCTCAAAAGACTTTAAAATTATTTGACGTAACATTTATTTTCAGCTGTGAGCGTATCTGATAAAGGTTATTCCAGAAACGCACCGTGTATATTACATTAGATGTCTACTTTTTCTTAGTACAACGTTCGTCTCGCCAAAGAAAGAGACAGTATTGTTTTTAATCGGGGATGGAACTTAGGACGTGATTTTTTTGTTGCTGGTTTGTCTCAAACTAAAAAAACCAAACAATACTGGCGGTCTGTAGTATTCAAAGACTGTGTACAGGATTGACAGTTTCAAAGTGGTTTCCCATCCTTCATGTAGCATTATGAAACCCCAAAACCATCTACACCAGGGGTGAATGTACGTCATAATTGAAAGCCATTTTGTGCCGCTTGAAAGTAAGTTTTTACTTATAGCATTAGTTATTGTAAGGATAACATTAAATGTGATAGTGCTACAACTAATGCTATAAGTAAAAACTTACTTTCAAGCGGCACAAAACGGCTTCCAATTATGACGTACATTCACCCCTGGTGTAGATGGCTTTTGGGTTTCATAATACTACGTGGGGGATATGACACCACTTAAGAAAATGTCAATCTATGATGACGTAATCCCGTCCTTTCCTGAGTCGGATTGCTAACACGACAGGAATCAATAGTGGAGCAGGAACTATTTCCCTTCCGGACCACCTGATTTCACTTTATTGAGTTCATGCTACTCGAAGTTTTGTATTCTTTGTAGTATTTTGTAGATTATTTTTTGTCCTTTTGTCTCTTTTCTTATAGGCGATTGTGTTGTCTGTCCTTTGATTTACGACTTCTGATTACCCCCTTTGGTATCTTCAAATTTTTCTTCACCCCTGGTTTTTAGCGGGCTTCATGTTGTTTAATATTTAGTTTTCTGTAGTGTTTTCTCGACCATTTTGTTTCTCCTTTTCAAATTACGGCTTCTGGTTACGCATTTGGTATCTTCATGCTATTCATCTCCCTTTAGATATACAATGTACCACATCTGATGCATCGTACAATGTCTCCTACCCCCCTGCATCGTTTAGATAGGTACAATAATGATATTTTATGAATAGACCGTAGGTTATAAATTACACGTAGGACCTCACTGCTAACTAATTGCACTTTATTTACACTGCTTGTTTGTTTGATGGTGTTTAACGTCACTTTCAATAATATTTCAGTTATATCGTGGCGGTCAGTTTTATTGGTGGGGGAAACGGGAGTACCCGGAGAAAACCACCGACCTGTCGCAAGTCACCGACAAACTTTATCACATAATGCATCTCGCCCTGGTCGAGATTCGAATCCACATCAGTGGTGATAGGTACTGATTGCATAGATAGTTGTAAATCCAAACACCAAACGATCACGGCCACGACGGTCACCTACACTGTGTTGCAGTCATCACTACAAATATTCTACGATCGTCATCACAATCAGGTTGACCGTTACGAAATATCCATATCTCAAATGACAATAGATCTTTTACCCTTTACGTAGATGTTTTCTTTCCTCTGTCACTACCAAGACTTTTACTCTTTACGTAGATGTTTTCTTTCCTCTGTCACTACCAAGACTTTTACTCTTTACGTAGATGTTTTCTTTCCTCTGTCACTCCAAAGACCTGAACTGGACTTGACTGTATCTATGAGTTACACGGCGATCGAGTGTCTTATAAGAAGCAGGAACTGCTAACTCTTCGTGAGCACCTGAGTTCACCCTATTTTATGGTGGGGTCCGTGTTGTTCATCTTTTTATTTTTTTGTTTTGCATCTTTCCTTTATTAACATTAAAAGTGTTGTTTTATTATATTAAGTCATATCTTGGATATATTCCAATGATATACATCACATGACATGTGTATCACTGCTTTATAAATTCATAAATAAGAGGTTGAGGTCTCACTACAAAGCAAATTAATAGTGTTACTCGGTAACATGTTTAAATGTGAACACAAATGTTAAAAACAATTTTTTTTTTTTTTTTTTTTCTAATTAAGATGACTGCTAATGATAATGTTAGATGATTAAAACATTGGGCCCCTCGCTGGAGTTATCTACTCTTGGCTGTTCAAGTATATACAACAACATACTGCAGGATTTACAGAGAACAATTGAGACCCGCACCTCCTAAGACCGGACTTGATGTTGTCAGTAATTTTTAACTCTTTACTTGTATATCCTGTCTACTGAAATAATGGAAAAAATCCGCATGTACTCTACCAATAAAACTGAACGCCACGATACAACTGATTTGATTTGATTTATTGTGTTTAACGCCACTTTCAACAATATTTCAGCTATATCATGGCGACCAGTTTTAGTGGTGGAAGAAGCCGGAGTACCCAGAGAGAACCACCGATCATGGGCAATCAACTGGTAAACTTTGCGACTGGGAGTCGAGTGCACCCTTTTTGTAATTTACAAAGCGATACAACTGAAATAGTATTGAAAGTGGAGTTGAACACCGCGCTTAGCATACCCACTCCGGAATAGTGTCTTCAAATTTATCTTTGTGCTAAAGAAAACACCCATCTACTTTGCAACCAGAAATATATTGTAAAATTGGGTACGGTTGTACCGCTCACGGTAGTTTAAAACACCACGTTCCATAAGAATAATAACACAAAAACTAAGTACGAACACTATGCCCTTTCATATATTATTTATTGGTGGTTCATTCATATATTTGTTTAAATTCCAAAATAAACAAACCTGGGAGTAATATATTACCACTAAAAACAAACATATATCAATTTTGCACCTTATCATATTAAATTATAACATAGAACTTTATTATGAAATAATCTAGTTTGTATACTTAGCAATAAGGACGTTGAAGGGCTTGTAAAAATATAACCTAGTGATATATCATAGCTTGAAAATCACAAGCCATTGAGATATTTAACAGTGGAAGATTTACAACCCAATCATATACAATGTACAGTCAAACTTGCCTTAAAGGGGACCTCTATATAACAAATCACTGTCTATTATAAGGGCAGTCAAATTTACCCCATTAATGAATAGTGCATATAATTTTAACCTGTATATAACGGGCAACTGTTCATTAAGTTTATTTTAACATTTATTATGATAGGCGAAAGAGACAAATATATACTTCTGATTTGTAAAACATTTGAAATCTTCACGGGAGAGGGTCACCTTCAATATAAAGAAGGGTCGTTTATTAGCTTTCAAATACAAATGTGTACATGCAAACCTGTTTATATTGGAGGTGACCCCCCATGAAGATTTCAAATGTTTTACAAATCAGAAGTATATATTTGTCTCTTTCGCCTATCATAATAAATGTTAAAATAAACACATTAAGAACATTATTTGTATATTCAATACAACGAACAATTCTAATAAATTAAAGGGATATTGTCTACCAGCTGCGTAATTTTTTCATACCCAAAATTATTGTCGATTTCCGTACTGACCTTCATAAAATGAAGATTAACACCGAGTTATGTTGCAAAAGATACGAAAAAGACCCAAAACTATCGTTATCAGAATTATTGTCCGGATGACAATATTCAAATCTGTTCATATGGCCTTCTATGCGAACATGTCTTGAGCATGCGCACTGTTTAGAAACAATAAACAACATGTGGTTCTTGGGCAAAATAAAAACTGTCAACGCGTGGAAGAAAGCGGACTTTGACGGATTCAGAGATAAAGAGGAATAGAAGTGAAGTATCTTCCAAATGGAACAAATGCAGGATATATGTAGGGGATCAGTTGGACCGTTGCCGTTGGATGGAGCGAACTCAAGGAAGTGCTTGATTATTGTTGATAGGTAAGCCGAGCATGTTGCCTTCTTTTCTCAATCGTTTTTCATATTTTATGAATTTATGATGATGCCTATGATCATTTTCGGTAGATATTAATCAATATATGTAATTTTGCACCTGGCAACAGCAAATTATTGTCAATGAGTAGCATAAAACGGCCGTATTTGCGAGGTAAATAAACACAAATTTTAAGAGGCCAGCAAAGGGGAAATGGGAGTGCAAAAATGATATCAATGACAATGCAGTTTATTATTATCAATTTAAAAAAAAAAATCGAATCAATTCATTTTTAATGCAAGAATTAAAACTGTACATGGCTTAATGAAAACCCTATAAAGTTCTTTTTATTCAAGCAAATTTATTTCTTTGATATAATTAGGCTTTTAATTTTATCAAATTTCAACAACTTGGACATGAAACTTAGTTTTGGGAACCAAAAGTATAGACCTTACTTTCTGCGAATTATCACTATAATGGAAAATCAGTATGTATTTTTCAAATAAAAGCTTTCTATTTAAAGAAGCTTCATTTCAATTGCACTTTTAGTTTGGATCCTGTAAGTATAATATATAATTATAAACAAGGTTTTGAAGAAATGATATGAATATCCATTGAAATTTTCAAGTTTCAGAACTTTTTTTTATATATGACTACAAAATTTTACTGAAAATTTCAGAAATGTCCTAAAATGCATATTTTAGACCATGGCTAAATGAAAATCATTTTCAATTCCTTTATGCAAACAAGTTTATATCTTGGGTACTGGAAATACATTACATAAATAAGGTTAAAAGTACTTTTCAATAAGTTTGAACATAACACTTTGTTATGGGAGCCAAAATTATATCTTCCTGTCTGTGAATTATCACCATAGTGGAAAATCAGTATGTATCTTTTATATAAAAAGCTTTCCATTTAAATAAGTGTCATTTCAGTAGCATTTTTAGTTTGGATCCTGTAAGTATGATACATAAACAAGGTTTTTAAAAAATAATATGAAGATCCATAGAAATTTGCAAGTTTCAGAAACTTTTCTATATATGTGACTATAAAATTTTACTGAAATGTCCTGAACTGCATATTTTAGACTATGACTAAATGAAAATCGTTTTCAATTTCCTTATGCAAACCAAGTTTATTTCTTGACTATTCTAAAAACATTACATTAACTAGTTTTTCACTACATTTCAACAATTTTGGACCTAATTTTTAGTTCAGGGAGCCAAAATTATACTTTACTATCTTAGAATTATCAACATAGACATGATAGAGGGAAATCAATATGTTTTTTTCATATAAAGGCTTTCTATTTAAAGAATTGTCATTTGAACTGCTTTTTATCCCCTCGCCAACGAAGTTGCCAAGGGATATAGTAACGCTACCGTCCGTCCGTCACATCCTTGTGAACACTCTAGAATCAACATCCTTCAATGGATTTTGACCAAACTTGGTACATACTTAGTCCTTAAGAGAATCTGGAACCCTATTGATTTTCAAGGTCGTATGTCAAAGATCAAGGTCACAGCCTAAAATGTTTACCGCATAACATCCTTGTGAACACTAGAATCAACATCCTTCAATGGATTTTTGACAAAACTTGGTACATACTTAGTCCTTAAGATACCGAAACCTTATTGATTTTCAAGGTCATAGCCTTATAGGTCAAAGGTCAAGATAACCGGGTCAAAATTTTACCACGTAACATCCTTGTGAACACTCTAGAATCAACATCCTTCAATAGATTTTGACCAAACTTGGTACATACTTAGTCCTTAAGAGAATCTGGAACCCTATTGATTTTCAAAGTCAAAGGTCAAGGTTACCGGGTCAAATTTTTAGGCAAGGGGATACGCCACGCTTTGCCCCTGTTTAGTTTGGATCTTGTAAGTATGATTTATAAACAAGATTTTTAAGAAATAATGTGAAGATCCATAGCAATTTGCATGTTTCACAGTGTGTGAATTTAACAGTAGACCGATGGCCCATGTCTGTGTTAAAATCATGCAGGTTTTTGTAAAATTATCTAAATTTTTTAGGCAAATTACTACAAAAACTGGTAATTTCAGACAAATGTGATTTTGTAGTGATTGATATTTGTACTTTTGATTTAGATATTCTGACCAAGGTAATTCTAGAGTAGAAGAAATGAGCAGCCATCACATTTCAACGAAACGGATGAAACTGGAGAAATCGAGTTCATTTGTGAACCCATTTGAGTATGTTCATTTTGTTAAAGATTAGACATATTCTACATTATGTTTATAGGTAACATTGTCAATATTGTTCAACACAGTCACTCGTATAACAGTTTCCTATTAATTATTGTGGCTTGCATAGTGATACTACTAGTAGCTATATTATATAGGGATCATGTTGGCTTCTGCGTCATCGTTACATTTTCATCAATCCACAAGCTGAAATGGCCAGTCCTCTTTAGCTACTTACGGGAATGAAACCAAACTGGGACAGAATTGACGCACATCTGGCGCACCAAATTTTTTTCTGGAACTTTGATGTAATTTTGTTTCTTTATATTGGGTTGTGTAGATGTGTTCTGGATACATGTATATAGATTTAATATTATTTTGAAAAGCTTTTTCGTGATACAGCTGCACATCAGAACCATATAGCAAAATTTGTTTCGATATTATACGCATACACTGTAATAAACAATTATTTTTTATTCTTACAGTCTCTCAATAGATATTACTGAAGAGGGCAGTGATGTTGGTGATGATTCTGACGATGGAGATTTTGAACCTAGCTTCAACTTCACTCTAAGGTTTGTCATGTTAATTTCATATGTTTCAGTTGTAACTTACATACTTGAAATTTTGTCCTAATAACAGAACCATACATGATCATATGTCATAGGAGCTTTATTATACCCCCGCTCTACTGGAAGGGGGAGGTGGTATACTGTTTTACCTCTGTCCATCCGTTCGTCCCAAGATGTTCATAACATTTTTCTCAGTAATTATTTATGGCAGCAATCTGATATTTGATCATAGGCTTCAGAAGGGTCAATCGAAAGTCGCAAACCCGCTGTGTTGTCCATGGTCAAGTCCGGTAGAAGTACCATCCGATGAAGGGAAAGACATCAACAACAAATGAAGATCAGGTCTGATTTGGGTAACAGACACCCTGTAACCATTGACCAGCTCATGATGCCTGCCGTAGAACTTCTTGAGGGATGACCACAACCTAAAATCTGTCTACAAATCACTCAAATCCTTCATAAAGTGGACTTGTAATGATATGTTTAGTTTGTCATTCACTATACATTCGAGATATTCATCTTGAATTGAAAGTTAGGGCTCCATAGATCATAATCTCAATTCTATTGTTTTATTCTTGTGAATTACATTGTATGTATTTTTCTACTTCAGGTGGCAGAGAAGTTACAACAAAAAGACAGCTAGATGGTCTGTGCAGCCTGTTAAAGCTGACAAGTCATATTCCTATGTTCCAAGACTATTAAGGGTCATCATTTGTATGAGACAGCAAGATAATGAAGGAATGAATTAACATGTGCAGTTGGAAGTAGATGATCCCAGAAGAATCTCGGTCCATCTTGCACCAATTCCACAACCTCCAACTCGGGATGATATTGTAGCATCTCAGAAATCCAGATTTGAAGACCAAGACAAAACAATTGACTATATTGTCGCATAAAATAAATTTAGATTGTCACTCTTTGTTTTTCCTGGTCTAACAGAAGTTCTGCACATTTAGAGCAGAAAAGTACCCAAGTCAGGATAATGGCCATTACAAATTGTCCAATGCACAATAATGATAGCTGGTGGCCATTTTGAATTTTCAAATGGTGCAAACAGTAACAACACATGTTAAAGACATTCATAGGCACATATATACCATATTTCAATTCAATCCCTTCAGTGGTTCTTGAGAAGAAGTTTCTTGAAAATCGACCAATCAGAATTTTCAAAGTCACATGGTGGCTATGTTTTTTGACGAATCTGCACAAAAGTAACAACTCTTGTGTAGGACCTCATAGAAAACATCTCTGCCAAGTTTGGTTTTGAATTATATAAAAGACTGTCAGTCCATTTTAGAAGAAATTGTCAGTGCTGATAGAACAAAAAATAATAATAAGATGGCAAAACTTTCAAATTAAATTTACAATTCCAACTGACCAACTTGTGAAATTAACAACTCATTAGGGTTGATTTATTTTTTATTTTTGGTGTTTTAACGCCACTTTCAGCAATATTTCAGCTATATCATGGCGACCAGTTTTAGTGGTGGAGGAAGCCAGAGTACCCGGACAACCACCGACCATAGGGAAGCAAGTGGTAAACTTTATCATTATAGGGTATATGGGATAAAATACAAAATATTTCATGAACAAGTTTTAATTAAATCGTCTAGGAATGAAACCCTTGTACTGTCCATATAGATCAGGATACTTGTCCCTAATTTTCCAAGTACAACAGCTTGGGATCACACGTCTGACCCCAGCTCCAAGTCGGCCATGTGCCCAAATGGTATACTGGCGGTAGGCTGCATACCTATTGGATCTGTTGTAATCCTCATCATGGGGCATTACTACAAGTTCCTCTCGAAACATTCTAGCAACCCCCAACACTGCCTCATCAAGGACAATCCGATCAAAGTCCTGTAATAAAGACAAGAGATTTAATAAAAACAGAGTAAAGACAGATGGTTATACATTCATCTAGAAAAATGAGCTCTATTTAAAAAAGAAATATAATTCATTATAAGTGAAATAGTTTGCACAAATTCAGTTTAGAGAAATAAAAAAAAGTCTTATTTTGGAAGGAAAGATTTTCTCGTGGGACTTTCTTATGACCACAGTTTTATTTCGTTTTGTGTTGGTATATGGGAGAACCATTTTGGTCTTGCAATTTTTTTTTATCAATTTACCCCTCAAGCTATTCAATTTCAATTTTATGTTTTTTTTTCCTAAAAATTATTTTGATTCTGAATCTTGAAGAAAAAAATTTGGCTGGACAGGAGAAAAAAATATATTCTGACTTGACATTTTCACAGTATAATCATATACAAAATTTTGAAGAAAAAAAATTATTCCAGCACTTCGTCAATCTAATTAAAATTAGATCTACGCGCTTGCTCCCTATTTTAGATCTAATTATACCCCCGGTCCCCGAAGGGGGAGGGGGGTATACTGTTTTACCTCTGTCCGTCCGTCCTTCCAAAATATTTTTCGTCACATTTTTCTCAGCAACTATTGATGGCAGAAATCTGATATTTGGTCACAAGCTTCACATAGGTATGCCATATCGTGGGAAGCGTTTTTGGAACCATCAGATTCCTACTTCCTGTTTGCCGATTAGTTGGTTTTTATCCACATTGAACATATATGCACATTTTTCTCAACTATTGATGGCAGAAATCTGGTATTTGGTCACAAGCTTCATATAGGTACCCCATATCATGGGAAGTGGCAGGGGTATCATAAGTGAGCATTAGATCACAGTTCACCTTGTTTTAATTAGATTGGCACTTCGTCGGAAAATAAGAAAATATGATTTCTGTGGCGTCTGAAAAAAACATTTCTACGGCGAAAAAACGTGACATAGCCCCCTTCAAGGTAAATGGTCAGTCCCATATTATTTTGCAGCAACTGTCTTGTGGAACTAGAAGTAAGGTCTCTTTTGTTTCTAATCCAGCCCAAATTTCTCTGAAACATTCCAGTCAATTAACAAATAAAACAACACTGGCTACGTCATTCGTTTTCATCAGACATGTATTTCACTGTGTTCTACATGTATGTCTCTGTTTTCATATTGTCGGTAAACTGGCTAAAATAAATTAATTTAACACGTGTATCAAAATCTCGGGAAACAACTTCATAACTTATAAGAAGAAAAAAACTAATTTAGTTATTTTTAACGCCGGCAAAAATTTCCGATCGAAAATACGTAGTTGAGCTTGTCCCCATAGGGTGCCTCCTGGCATGTTTTCAATGGTTATCGTGGAAATATCGGCTGAATCTGTTAAGGCATGTAGTTTTCATCAAAGAAAATCTATTCCTGATACAGAAATTATTTATTCTACGTCTTTTAGATACAATCGATTCGCAAATAGCTTTTTTCCTCAACTTTTATAGAAACTTACCTCAATATCCATGCTGCAGCATCCGGGCTACTGACATAAAAATAGATAAATAAATAGAGTTGGCCTCGCCCAGGTCAGTGCATAATTAATTAGCTTCCGGTAACGATGATCAGCTTTTTTAGTCGAAAAAACAACGTTTCGGAGCGTATTCATCAATAATTCGGTGTTTAATCTTCATTTTATGAAGGTCAGTACGGAAATCGACAATAATTTTGGGTATGAAAAAATTACGCAGCTGGTAGACAATATCCCTTTAAATGTTGTACATATTAAAAACCCCGGATATATTTAGTTGGTCTAAAATATCAGTGCGATTTTCTTATCGACACGGCATAATATAGAATCATTCATATCCCCCGATTATACAAAGATGGAAAATGTATTAGTGATTCGTGGGATGTTCGCTCATTCCACAGAACAAGATCCATTGGTTATATATCCAGATCATATTATTGGGGTTGCAAATGGAAAGGTAGGCCTACATATTCTTAAAAGCAGATTAAAGCATATGAGCTCGACAATATTGTGTTCATGTTTCCGGTGGCAGGTGATTAGTGAAATTTAACCAGAAAAAATAACAATATTGGTTGTAAAGATCTTTTCTGAAAAGTTAACGATGTGTTTTTGCATTGCATTTAACTTTTCTGTATGTGATAGCAAAATTTATTAATGTTCGGTTTTGTACCTTATATGGTAGCCAGATTAATTAAAATTAGATCTGTAATTGCTCCCCCTTTTCTGATATCGCAACCTGTGGGAGCAAATAAAGATCTAATTTTAATTATGTTATACGATAGCTTGTATTATTTTCTCAAGAGAATATGAATTGGATATCCTGCAAAACGAATCACTTTATTGTTTTGCTCAAAATAACGATAAGGGTAATTTTTTCTTTTAATTTGACTAACGGCAGATAAAAAGGTTTAAGTAATCACTACTGAAATGTCACGTCCATGTGACATTAAACAGTGGTATAACATTAACCCGAATAATCCAGTCGTTATATTACTCTCCCGCTAGTCGCTGCACCTCAACCACAGGTACTTGTGGACAAGACCCTATGATGCTCCCTTTTTTTTTTTTTATTTTTTTTTTTTTTTAAGATATATATACAATATTGGTCTGTTGACGGTAAATATAGAATTTATTTGACAAGGCTGCCATTGAATCTTTTCTTTCCAACACATTCTGTATAATTTCCTTCTGCTCTTCTTTGATCTGTAGATGGACTGTTTGTCCTGCAGAATACGCTTAAATGTATCGTCTTCCATGTGATTTGAATGTTGTTTACGTATGCAAATAATGCTCCAAATAATTTGGCACGCTGCATTAATTAGCTCCCATCATGCAATGCGTTGCTGTCATCATTCAGTTAGTATCGCGAGATCACGTGTGTAGATTCGAAAATGGAAGTCAAATGGCGGAATAATAGGATCTAAGGCAAAATCGTGCTGTAATGGAGTGTAACACCACTTTCTGAGGGTAAGATGGTTATGAATGAATAGAAAAATGATTGGTGAAGCGATTTATATAAGGTTTATGATAGAAAATAAAATCCGATAGCCACGAAACGTGGAAATGTGCCGATACTATGGCTGTGAGGCAAATTTGATGGTTTCCGTATGTATCACCCTCTGTCGTTGAACGGCTACAGCAAGATTATCAATGCCGTTAAACGACAGAGGAATCTCGGACTAATTCACCATTTGTTATGGATGACCACGCCGTAAAACATAGAACTAATTTGACTTGACATATTTGTATTGGAACTGTAAGAAGGAACATCGGGATTGCTTCGACACGAAACATCAGAAGTGCTACTGGCTGTAGAATTTGTGGAGGTTTTACGAGGTAAGTTTGCCGAAAAGCATTTCTGTTAGTTTCACTTTCAGTGTTGCTGAGGATGTTTGATATTTTCTTGTGTCTTTCCTCACTCAATGTTGAGTAATTATTAATAAATGCCACATTTTTATGCCCTGATATTTGCATAATATCTATCCCCTCCACATTGTTTTCTCTTAACTTCTGGACGGGATAAGATATTTTCTGGCACTGATTGATTAATGTCTAATTTGCAACTATCCTTCATTTTTTTTCATGAGACTGGAAAGTTTTCTTTCATGCACTTTTCTACCTGTTTCTAAAGCTCGTACAAATAAATTATGTATTTTGCGACAATGCAAGTATATAAAGGAGGAGAAGCTAATACCAATCTTCTGGACTTTACATAGGTTTCAATGGAAAATTGGAATTTATTTTTATAGAATAAAATAAAACTTTCATATATACACGGTAAATTGAAGAAAATCAAAATAGAGATCTGATTTAGTGTCAACAAGCACCAGATATGATTTTAATAACTATATTTAACTTCTGTTTGTATATCATAATCAAATGAATTAATATGCATTGAAGTCTACATGTATGTAGAATCCCCACCAACTATTTCAGGGTTTGAAGCTAAGGAAATATTTTAGGGGCCAAGTGGGCCCCTACCAAATTAATTTTGGTAGCCCACACAACTTGTTAGGGGCCCATCAGGCGCGCATAGCTCGCCTGACACCTCGCTTGCAAGGTGCCCTACGGCGGGGGGTCCGCTGAAGGCCCCTGGGATAAATGGTGTAAAATCCTGTATTCTGGCCATTTCCTGGCAGCAAAATTGGCCATTCAGAAACTATGATTTAATACAGAAGATAACAAATTTCCAAAACATTTTCCTCAAAATAAAATTATTTTACATGCACCAATACACTATGACTTCAGAAATTTATAGTTGAAGTCAAATTTCGGGGCGATTTAGAGCTTGACATATGATGGGGATGTTTGTAGCTTGTACATCCTGTAGTAAATGAATTTTCATTTTTTTTGTTCTTTGCAATATGTATGTTGTGATATGTATCGACTTTAAATAAGACTTTATTTATTTATTTTATTTATTTATTAACAAACCATGCCAGTTTCACTTTCAGTATCAACTAACCATGGACGGTTTTATTTCCATTCCTTTAAAAATTGTCTAGAGCGTTTGGACTTTTCGTAATCTCTAAAATATTGTGTTCTCTGTTCAGTTTGCCTTTTAAGAGGCCCAGAGTTCCCCAAAAAGAACTGACTTAAATCGTCTTGGCGAAACATTTCGCCAACCGGATATTTTGAACGAACATGTAAAATTAAAAATCAAAATCGGAAAAAGCGTACTATAAAATTCCGTAATATGACTCAACAGAAAACGGCATGGTTTGTGCAATATAAAGACAACAGAGAAATCATCGTTTTTAAAAGAATTATTTGTTACCTAAATCCCTTTACAACAACAACTAAATTCTTTATTTCAATCCTTAAATGACGCAAAATTTATGCAAAAATTGATACGGAGGTGTTAAATGGAACAGCCGTAGATCTCCTTAACTGGAGATAAGATTCGCATACATCAAAATAAGCTGGTTCCCGGGCTACTACACTTCGTTACTTAGTTCATAAAGCGAAGCGTAATATAAGCGGATATCAGTTTAATATCAAAACAAAACATCGGGGCTTAAAATCGATCGATGGAAATTTCAATATTTTTCAGATTTCGATCTTGGTGAATAGGAATTATTACATATAGATTTACACTATTTTATTTTTTCTAATTTTCACTCGCCAAGTGGACGACTACGATGAGATTGTTAAGGGCCCACACTGAAATTTACTCGCCATTGGCGAGTGGGCGACCGCTAATTTCAAACCCTGAAACTAAGAGACACGGGAGAGCCTCTAGTTGTTTAAACGATGCATTACTTTTCATATTTCATGCCATGTGACACGTCGTCTCGTATCAACAGATATCAACAACAAACATAGATGTGAAAGATAGCCCAAATACGTATACATGTATATTACACCATACAAAAGTTTACATGTGGTGGTGCGGTGGGGTTGGTGTTTTTAAGGCAATTCTCAAATGACCTGTCCTTGCAAGTTTCTTTCTTGATTATAGAATCAGGGGCGTGGACTGGAAAGTGGGGTGTGTGTTAGAAGTGTTAGAAGTGGACCGGATAGTGTGGGGGAACTTTTTGTCCAAAAGAAAAAAAACTATAAAACACAAACCGAAACAATATAAGAAAAAAAAATGCTTTTGTGCGAAAGGTGGAATGCATACCCTTATACCTTTGATTGCCTGGACAATAATTGTTGTTTTGCTTCCATGCCAAATATGTAGCTTTTCCTTCATTTTCTTTTGCCAAAAACATAGTTTGCCCCCTCCCCACACTCCGTGAGAATGATCGTTCCCGGGCCCCATCGTACCCTGACCCTCTGTGAGAATGATCGTTGCCTGACGATGCAAATTTTATAATACTATGTGAAGAGTTGACACATTGAACTCCAAAGAAATAATTTAACTTCTTTGACTTCTGATTAAATTCGTATTAGAAAATTAATTATTTTCTCCACAGATTTTATTCTTCGATGACGCAAATCAGCTTGAAAAACACGTGGAGACGTATGGTAAAAATAACGTGAGAATAAGACAACTAAGGAGAGGGTACGTAAAATATAATTTCTAATTTTATAGATAATTTCTATTTAATTTATGACATGCAATTTATTTCTTACTCCATAATATTACGTTCTAGGCTATAGTGAAAAATAGCTGTAATATTAATTATCAATATAGTAAAAATGACTATCGCATACGTGAGTTGACATGGAAACCGTCACCTCTGAGGATGGCATTTGATTAAGAAATAATTTATGGAAGTCATGCTGTGTTGTGAGTTTTAAAATGGGTTGGTGGGTATTATTATTTTATCCCGAGCGGTAGCGAGTCATAAAATTTACTAATATCCTGCCAACCGATGTTAAAACTCACAATACAATATGGCTTCCATGAATTATTTCGATTCTGATATGTATAATAGTACAAATACAGTAGTATACTTCGATGGGAAGGACGATAATTAATATTTACGTTTGCGGGCAATGTCGCACACAATGTATGCTTCCAAAATCAAGCAGACGATAACTCATCAACATGTGCTTCTACGACGGGAAAGTCAGTCTTATTGATGGAGCATCTGTAACAATAATATTGTGTTTGGATGTTTTAATTGCACATCGCATATTTATTAATTTTGGATATGTTGATTATTTTCAGTGAATATAGATGTTTGAAGCGTGAACAACCGTGTAAATAATTTTATTTTGTAATTTTATCACCTGCCTTAAATGTGTTAGCAGCAATCTTCTATCAAGTAAATCCTGATAGAAACCAAAAGGTTTGGAATATCGTATAAACTGAGAAGTATAACTATGTACAGGTGCTACTGGAATCTATATACATATACGTGTATATAGAAAGTTCACAATGGAAAACTTAAAATCATCTCTTTTGTGGTAAAGAATTGTTCTTGGCCGGTCTGCAATGTCAATTTGAATTTTCGTAATATGTTTAATCAACACGGTGGTTAAATTTCTGCATGAGAATTCCCGCCAATTTCCTTATGATGGTCAATAACGACCTGAAAATATTTTTTGACGTTTTTGGTCGATGGAAAAACATTTCATCCTTCTGCTACTAGCAATAGTAGGTTACAATATTTTCAAATTAGGAAACCCGGCCTTTAAAAATTGAGTGGAAAAATGTCGTAATCCACTGGTAGCAGAAGGATAATCTATAGCAACCAAAACACCAAAAATGATTTTGTTTTGTACATAGATAGTTTATTATTATATTCTACCAGGTGTTACTGACACACCATGCTTCGTAAACTTTCTACCTGGGGTGCGTTCAACATCGTAGCTGCTAGGTTGAGCTACGTAGAAAAATCCTATTGAACGGAAAGCTAGCCTAGCCGCTACATAGCTCTAGCTAGCTTAACAAATGTCTGCTAGCTTTTGAATCCAAGATGACGGCTAAAACTAAATTTAATTTCGTAAGGTAAAAATAGTGGCATTGCAGGAAGTGACAACACTTTTAATACGGATGATAATTTATTAAAGTAACTAGACAAATACGATTAGCTAAAATGTTCCAAGAAATTATTCTATATGATTGGCGCCATATTTGTTAGCACTGCTACGTAGCTAATCGTTCAATAACGTCATGGCTAGTTTACCTAGCAGCTAGGCTAGCTGCTACGATATTGAACGCAGCCCAGGTGTTACTGACACGCCATGTTTGGTGAAATTGATTACGTTTTATTTTGTAGACAGTTTGTTATGCCAGCTTTTTATTGACACGTGAACTGATATTTGGTAAGACTGATAACCAAACACTAATGTTTTTGTATTGTAGACAGTTTGTTATACCCGGTTTTATCGACACACACATACATGCTCCACAATATCCAAATAGTGGTAAAGGACTTGATGTGGGTTTGTTAGAATGGTTAGAGAAGTACACATTTCCAATGGAGGCCAAATTCAAAGATTTAGAATTTGCTGAACATGTTTACGAGAAAGCAGTGGTATGACATATTTGATGATTATTTTTTAAAAGCATCATTCTACTATTTCTTGTTCTAAATAATTATTTGACAAGTTGAAGCAAATTCGTTCACATCAGCGTTGGATACTACCGAAGTGGCAATCAAAACTGGACAATCCAGTGAAACTGACAACATATATGGTACACAAGATGACGAAAAACAAAACAAAAAGACAACAGAAAGAAAAACACATATTAGGACAACACAGAAAACTATTAAAAAAAAAGAACAACACGGACCCCACCAAAAATCATTCAAGTTCACTTTTTCATATTAAAAATGTATAGGTTTTCAGATTGTTTGACCTTTTTCGTCATTAATTGATTTTGTAATTTATAAAAACATTCTTTTTATACTATTATTTTGACAAAAGATGAAATAGAAAACACAACAGATCGATGTAAATCTAACGGACAGAGAAAATAATAAGGGTAATAACAAAATTACCGAACTCCGAACAATCTTACAAAGGGAAAGTCAAAACTCATAAGTATATAAACAGACAAAATCAGTCAACAACCGGAAAACTGTGAAAACCGTAATGACCCTGACTTGGTACAGGCATTTCTAAAGAAATGGTGGGTTGAATCAGATTTTAAAGCGCCAAACCTCCCGCTTTCATTACGACTCAAAGGTTCCGGCTGTCACTATAACAGTATTAATTTATAACAATACTGGAACAAAATAGGTCAAATAGTTGTCAAAGCAGAACCAAATTCAGTGAAGTAAATGTCAAAAACACTTTTACATCACACATTGATAAAAAAATATTTTTGACATTTTTGTTGACTTGAAATGAGGTCCTATGCCAATCGGTTTACTGGCTCCCAATAACAAATGCTTTTAACATTATTTGGCTTTCCAATCTTTTGACTTTAAGTGCTCCTCCTGATGAGGGTTATTCCAGAAAAGAATCATGCGCACTAAATTAGATATCTAGGTTTTTATTACTTTTATGCTTTCATAGTGGTGTCCATTTTGCCTCAGCTGGTTTCTACGAATTTTCCATTCGATTTTGGAACTGTTGTTTGTTTTTCGCTTTGTTGTCTATCATTTGAGATGCAAAATATCTACGCACAGTCCTCGAAATGAAAATTGGAATTTATTGGTCCGAATCAAATTCTTGAATTTATTTTTAAATAGTTCTAAATAAAAACTGAAAAAATATACTGGTCGGAACAAAGTTTTCTTGGTTTTGGGCCAGAGGACCGGTGCTTATCGTGAAGATGATAATATTACAGCAAAACCTTGTTTTTTGTTTGTTTGTTTGTTTTTTGTTTTTTGTTTTTGTTTTTTTTTTTTTATAGAAAAGGGTTCTACGCAATGGGACAACGACAGCAAGCTACTACGGTACTATACACACAGATGCTTGTCTAATACTGTGTGATATTATAGGTAAGACTTCATTTCATTGTTACAACGTAAACTACATTTCAATCCACTTGCCCGGAAAAATACATGGTTAACCCCGCCATGTTTTTGTGCCTGTCCCAAAATAGGATATGGATCTCCACACAACTGTAGTTATTTTTGGGGGGATATTGTTTCATTTTTAGTGCACAGTTTAGGTAGATAATATAGGTGGCAGTTAGTAAAAGTAGTAACCCGGGCCAAATTCGTATTTTCTTTATTACATCTTTGTTAAGGCATTAATTTTAATAAAATTTGAACATAATGCATAAAATTATGTATTTTATCACATTTTTTAAACAAATATAAAAAAAAAAAGTTTTTATACGAAATATCGGCAATATAAGTTTTCCAAGTTAGTAAAAGTGGTAACCCGGGCCGGGATACCACTTTTACTAACCACCATATAAGTGATTAAATGTGAGAAGGGATTTCATTTTCTCCCAACTGTGTCGGTGGCGTAATGTTTAGCGTCCTCACCTCGAGTGTGGTAGATCAGGGTTTCAGTCGCGGTCGGGTCAAACTAAAGGGTATATAACTGGTTTTGCAACTCCACAATAAAGCACACAGTATTTTATAGTATTAAGGGGCAAGAACAAAGATTTGGGGTTGGGATAATGTGTACCAGAGGATCGACATATGTACCTGTTGTTTCAGTGAGCTTGCACTATTTAAATCAAGCTAAGCTTGTCGGTCAAGTACAAAATTTGCACTATTTAAATCAACCTAAGCCTGTCGGTCAAGTACAAAGCTTGCATTATTTAAATCAAGCTAAGCGTGTCGGTCAAGTACAAAGCTTGCACTATTTAAATCAAGCTAAGCGTGTCGGTCAAGTACAAAGCTTGCACTTTTTAAATCAAGCTAAGCCTGTCGGTCAAGTACAAAGCTTGCACTATTTAAATCAAGCTAAGCATGTCGGTCAAGTACAAAGCTTGCACTATTTAAATCAAGCTAAGGCTGTCGGTCAAGTACAAAGCTTGCACTATTTAAATCAAGCTAAGCCTGTCGGTCAAGTACAAAGCTTGCACTATTTAAATCAAGCTAAGCCAGTGTGTCAAGTACAAAGCTTGCACTATGTAAATCAAGCTAAGCCTGTCGGTCAAGTACAAAGCTTGCACTATTTAAATCAAGCTAAGCCTGTCGGTCAAGTACAAAGCTTGCACTATGTAAATCAAGCTAAGCCTGTCGGTCAAGTACAAAGCTTGCACTATTTAAATCAAGCTAAGCCTGTCGGTCAAGTACAAAGCTTGCACTATTTAAATCAAGCTAAGCCTGTCGGTCAAGTACAAAGCTTGCACTATTTAAATCAAGCTAAGCCTGTTGGTCAAGTACAAAGCTTGCACTATTTAAATCAAGCTAAGCGTGTCAGTCAAGTACAAAGCTTGCACAATTTAATTCAAGCTAAGCCCGTCGGTCAAGTACAAAGCTTGCACTATTTAAATCGAGCTAAGCCTGTCAATGAAGTACAAAGCTTGCATTATTTAAATCAAGCTAAGCCTGTCGGTCAAGTACAAAGCTTGCACTATTTAAATCAAGCTAAGCCTGTCGGTTAAGTACAAAGCTTGCACTATTTAAATCAAGCTAAGCCTGTCGGTCAAGTACAAAGCTTGTGCAATTTAAATTAAGCTAAGCCTGTCGGTCAAGTACAAAGCTTGCACTATTTAAATCAAGGTAAGCCTGTCGGTCAAGTACAAAGCTTGCACTATTTAAATCAAGCTAAGCCTGTCGGTCAAGTACAAAGCTTGCACTATTTAAATCAAGCTTAGAGTGTCGGTCAAGTACAAAGCTTGCACTATTTAAATCAAGTTAAGCCTGTCGGTCAAGTACAAAGCTTGCACTATTTAAATTAAGCTAAGCCTGTCGGTCAAGTACAAAGCTTGCACTATTTAAATCAAGCTAAGCGTGTCGGTCAAGTACAAAGCTTGCACTATTTTAATCAAGCTAAGGATGTCGGTCAAGTAGAAAGCTTGCACTATTTATATCAAGCTAAGCCTGTCGGTCAAGTACAAAGCTTGCACTATTTAAATCAAGCTAAGCCTGTCGGTCAAGTACAAAGCTTGCACTATTTAAATCAAGTTAAGCGTGTCGGTCAAGTAGAAAGCTTGCACAATTTAATTCAAGCTAAGCCTGCTATTTAAATCAAGCTAAGCCTGTCGGTCAAGTACAAAGCTTGCACTATTTAAATCAAGTTAAGCATGTCGGTCAAGTACAAAGCTTGCACAATTTAATTCAAGCTAAGCCTGTCGATCAAGTACAAAGCTTGCATTATTTAAATCAAGCTAAGCCTGTCAGTCAAGTACAAAGCTTGCATTATTTAAATCAAGCTAAGCATGTCGGTCAAGTACAAAGCTTGCACTATTTAAATCAAGCTAAGTCTCTCGGTCAAGTACAAAGCTTGCACAATTTAATTCAAACGAAGCCTGTCGGTCAAGTACAAAGCTTGCACTATTTAAATCAAGTTAAGCCTGTCGGTCAAGTACAAAGCTTGCACTATTTAAATCAAGCTAAGCCTGTCGGTCAAGTACAAAGCTTGCACTATTTAAATCAAGCTAAGCCTGTCGGTTAAGTACAAAGCTTGCACTATTTGAATCAAACTAAGCCTGTCGGTCAAGTACAAAGCTTGCACTATTTAAATCAAGCTAAGCCTGTCGGTCAAGTACAAAGCTTGCACTATTTATATCAAGCTAAGCCTGTCGGTCAAGTACAAAGCTTGCATTATTTAAATCAAGCTAAGCCTGTCGATCAAGTACAAAGCTTGCACTATTTATATCAAGCTAAGCCTGTCGGTCAAGTACAAAGCTTGCATTATTTAAATCAAGCTAAGCCTGCCGATCAAGTACAAAGCTTGCATTATTTAAATCAAGCTAAGCCTGTCGGTCAAGTACAAAGCTTGCATTATTTAAATCGAGCTAAGCCTGTCGGTCAAGTACAAAGCTTGCACTATTCAAATCAATCTAAGCCTGTCGGTCAAGTACAAAGCTTGCACTATTTAAATCAAGCTAAGCCTGTTGGTCAAGTACAAAGCTTGCACTAATTAAATTAAGCTAAGCCTGTCGGTCAAGTACAAAGCTTGCACTATTTAAATCAAGCTAAGCCTGTCGGTCAAGTACAAAGCTTGCACTATTTAATTCAAGCTAAGACTGTCGGTCAAGTACAAAGCTTGCATTATTTAAATCAAGCTAAGCATGTCGGTCAAGTACAAAGCTTGCACTATTTAAATCAAGCTAAGCCTGTCGGTCAAGTACAAAGCTTGCACTATTTAAATCAAGCTAAGCCTGTTGGTCAAGTACAAAGCTTGCACTATTTAAATTCAAGCTAAGCCTGTCGGTCAAGTACAAAGCTTGCACTATTTGAATCAAACTAAGCCTGTCGGTCAAGTACAAAGCTTGCACTATTTAAATCAAGCTAAGCCTGTCGGTCAAGTACAAAGCTTGCACTATTTAAATCAAGCTAAGCCTGTCGGTCAAGTACAAAGCTTGCACTATTTAAATCAAGCTAAGCCAGTGTGTCAAGTACATAGCTTGCACTATGTAAATCAAGCTAAGCCTGTCGGTCAAGTACAAAGCTTGCACTATTTAAATCAAGCTAAGCCTGTCGGTCAAGTACAAAGCTTGCACTATGTAAATCAAGCTAAGCCTGTCGGTCAAGTACAAAGCTTGCACTATTTAAATCAAGCTAAGCCTCTCGGTCAAGTACAAAGCTTGCACAATTTAATTCAAACTAAGCCTGTCGGTCAAGTACAAAGCTTGCACTATTTAAATCAAGCTAAGCCTGTCGGTCAAGTACAAAGCTTGCACTATTTAAATCAAGCTAAGCCTCTCGGTCAAGTACAAAGCTTGCACTATTTAAATCAAGCTAAGCCTGTCGGTTAAGTACAAAGCTTGCACTATTTGAATCAAACTAAGCCTGTCGGTCAAGTACAAAGCTTGCACTATTTAAATCAAGCTAAGCCTGTCGGTCAAGTACAAAGCTTGCACTATTTATATCAAGCTAAGCCTGTCGGTCAAGTACAAAGCTTGCATTATTTAAATCAAGCTAAGCCTGTCGATCAAGTACAAAGCTTGCACTATTTATATCAAGCTAAGCCTGTCGGTCAAGTACAAAGCTTGCATTATTTAAATCAAGCTAAGCCTGCCGATCAAGTACAAAGCTTGCATTATTTAAATCAAGCTAAGCCTGTCGGTCAAGTACAAAGCTTGCATTATTTAAATCAAGCTAAGCATGTCGGTCAAGTACAAAGCTTGCACTATTTAAATCAAGCTAAGCCTGTCGGTCAAGTACAAAGCTTGCACTATTTAAATCAAGCTAAGCCTGTCGGTCAAGTACAAAGCTTGCACTATTTAAATCAAGCTAAGCCTGTCGGTCAAGTACAAAGCTTGCACTATTTAAATCAAGCTAAGCCTGTCGGTCAAGTACAAAGCTTGCATTATTTAAATCAAGCTAAGCCTGCCGATCAAGTACAAAGCTTGCATTATTTAAATCAAGCTAAGCCTGTCGGTCAAGTACAAAGCTTGCATTATTTAAATCAAGCTAAGCATGTCGGTCAAGTACAAAGCTTGCACTATTTAAATCAAGCTAAGCCTGTCGGTCAAGTACAAAGCTTGCACTATTTAAATCAAGCTAAGCCTGTTGGTCAAGTACAAAGCTTGCACTATTTAAATTAAGCTAAGCCTGTCGGTCAAGTACAAAGCTTGCACTATTTAAATCAAGCTAAGCCTGTCGGTCAAGTACAAAGCTTGCACTATTTAAATCAAGCTAAGCCTGTCGGTCAAGTACAAAGCTTGCATTATTTAAATCAAGCTAAGCATGTCGGTCAAGTACAAAGCTTGCACTATTTAAATCAAGCTAAGCCTGTCGGTCAAGTACAAAGCTTGCACTATTTAAATCAAGCTAAGCCTGTCGGTCAAGTACAAAGCTTGCACTATTTAAATTAAGCTAAGCCTGTCGGTCAAGTACAAAGCTCTCACTATTTAAATCAAGCTAAGCCTGTCGGTCAAGTACAAAGCTTGCACTATTTAAATCAAGCTAAGCCAGCGTGTCAAGTACAAAGCTTGCACTATTTAAATCAAGCTAAGCCTGTCGGTCAAGTACAAAGCTTGCACTATTTAAATCAAGCTAAGCCTGTCGGTCAAGTACAAAGCTTGCACTATTTAAATCAAGCTAAGCCTGTCGGTCAAGTACAAAGCTTGCACTATTTAAATCAAGCTAAGCCTGTCGGTCAAGTACAAAGCTTGCACTATTTAAATCAAGCTAAGCCTGTCGGTCAAGTACAAAGCTTGCACAATTTAATTCGAGCTAAGCCTGTCGGTCAAGTACAAAGCTTGCACTATTTAAATCGAGCTAAGCCTGTCGATCAAGTACAAAGCTTGCATTATTTAAATCAAGCTAAGCCTGTGGGTCAAGTACAAAGCTTGTATTATTTAAATCAAGCTAAGCATGTCGGTCAAGTACAAAGCTTGCACTATTTAAATCAAGCTAAGCCTGTTGGTCAAGTACAAAGCTTGCACTATTTAAATCAAGCTAAGCCTGTCAGTCAAGTACAAAGCTTGCACTTTTTAAATCAAGCTAAGCCTGTCGGTCAAGTACAAAGCTTGCACTATTTAAATCAAGCTAAGCCTGTCGGTTAAGTACAAAGCTTGCACTATTTAAATCAAGCTAAGCCTGTCGGTCAAGTACAAAACTTGCGCAATTTAAATTAAGCTAAGCCTGTCGATCAGGTACAAAGCTTGCACTATTTAAATCAAGCTTAGCGTGTCGGTCAAGTACAAAGCTTGCACTATTTAAATCAAGTTAAGCCTGTCGGTCAAGTACAAAGCTTGCACTATTTAAATCAAGCTAAGCCTGTCGGTCAAGTACAAAGCTTGCACTATTTAAATCAAGCTAAGCCTGTCGGTCAAGTACAAAGCTTGCACTATTTATATCAAGCTAAGCGTGTTGGTCAAGTACAAAGCTTGCACTATTTTAATCAAGCTAAGCCTGTCGGTCAAGTACAAAGCTTGCATTATTTAAATCAAGCTAAGCCTGTCGTCAAGTACAAAGCTTGCACTATTTAAATCAAACTAAGCCTGTTGGTCAAGTACAAAGCTTGCACTATTTAAATCAAGCTAAGCCTGTGGGTCAAGTACAAACCTTGCACTATTCAAATTAAGCTAAGCCTGTCGGTCAAGTACAAAGCTTGCACTATTTAAATCAAGCTAAGCCTGTCGGTCAAGTACAAAGCTTGCACTATTTAGATCAAGCTAAGCCTGTCGGTCAAGTACAAAGCTTGCACTATTTAAATCAAGCTAAGCCTGTCGGTCAAGTACAAAGCTTGCACTATTTAAATCAAGCTAAGCCAGCGTGTCAAGTACAAAGCTTGCACTATGTAAATCAAGCTAAGCCTGTCGGTCAAGTACAAAGCTTGCACTATTTAAATCAAGCTAAGCCTGTCGGTCAAGTACAAAGCTTGCACTATTTAAATCAAGCTAAGCCTGTCGGTCAAGTACAAAGCTTGCACTATTTAAATCAAGCTAAGCCTGTCGGTCAAGTACAAAGCTTGCACTATTTAAATCAAGCTAAGCGTGTCAGTCAAGTACAAAGCTTGCACAATTTAATTCAAGCTAAGCCTGTCGGTCAAGTACAAAGCTTGCACTATTTAAATCGAGCTAAGCCTGTCGATCAAGTACAAAGCTTGCATTATTTAAATCAAGCTAAGCCTGTTGGTCAAGTACAAAGCTTGCACTATTTAAATCAAGCTAAGCATGTCGGTCAAGTACAAAGCTTGCACTATTTAAATCAAGCTAAACCTGTCAGTCAAGTACAAAGCTTGCACTATTTAAATTAAGCTAATCCTGTCGGTCAATTACAAAGCTTGCACTATTTAAATCAAGCTAAGCCTGTCGGTCAAGTACAAAGCTTGCACTATTTAAATCAAGCTAAGCCTGTCGGTCAAGTACAAAACGGGTATCATTATCATCTCATCAACATGTATCTTGTTCCCTTCATGGTATAGCTTAAAAATTGTTCACTTGGCGTTCAACAACAATCACTCACCCATTCTGTTTGTCCCCTCTTTCTGAAAACATAGGAGGGCTCGGGTGGCTCAGTGAGTTAGGTAGTTGGATTACCTAACAACTCGTACAAGCCTATCACCAAGACGGCGTGTGTTCGCGCCTGGCTTTATAAATTACAAAAAAGGGTGCACTTGACTCGCAGCTGCAAGTGATAAAGTTTACCAGTTGCTTGCCCATGATCGATGGTTCTCTCCGGGTACTCCGGCTTCTTCCACCACTGAAACTGGTCGCCATGAAATAGCTGAAATATTGTTGAAAGTGGTCAAAAATCATTCAATCAATCTGAAAACATAGGGAATGACATCTGTATTGTTGCCGTCATTAGATCAGTGTGATATTGAGGATGAATGCTATTTTAATTATTCAGGTGTATATTTATAATCTAATCAATCCGGCTTCTAGAAAAAATTGAGTATTGTTACATTGTATGCTGACATTAAAACTACTAAATACACACCAATTTTGGAACAATCCCGAAATGACTATTTCTTATGAGTTTATCCATGGTTAGTAGAAAGTATGGGAGCATGACCAGACGTGTGTGTACAAACAATATATAGAGATCAATTTAAGATACTGCTTCGTCACTTTTTGCAGAAAGGATAATCAGAAACTGTAAACGAAGAAGGACAACAATTGCACGAACACAAACCGGGGATGAACTCAGGTGTTATTTGGTAGCCCCCCTTATTTATTGGATCACAAATAGAACATGCACATTGTTTTTATTTTGTCAAATATTTTAGAGAAATATGGACAAAGAGCTTTTGTTGGAAAAGTTAACATGAATCAGAACAGTCCTGACTTTTATGTTGAATCATCAAAAGAATCATTGAAAGAAACAGAGAGGTTAGTACTGCCCTGTGCTGTTTTACTTAGGACAAACATGCTTACCGAATTGTTAGAGGTTAGGGTTATGGTATTTAACGCCACTTTCAACAATATATCTTGGCATCAGTTTTATTGATGAAGGAATCTGGAGTGTCAGAGAAAACCACCGACCTGCTGCAAGTCACTGACAAACTTAAGTAAGAATTATTCATATGCATTTTGTATTTAATAAATAATACAATATATATACGCCTGTAAGTATACATAATTCTTATGGGAGATCTAAGTAAACGTTTAGAACTGAATCAAACTCTAAATCTTCAACTTATACTCTGACTTAATCTCCTTGATATAAAGAAAACATGCCCTTTTATAACAGTCTTTGGCCCCATCTACAAACGGATAGTACAGGATGACCATGAATAGAAAAGTTTACATTAAATCTAAAGTATAACAGTGTCTTTACTTTATAGTGTGTTTATCAGAGACAATTAAATAGATAAGAAACATTACATTAACAGTTTTATTAATGAGTATATGGGTGGCATTTTTATTGGATCATCTTGTATATACGTTTTTATTTTCAACTGATCAAGACTGCCTTAATATCTACTATTATACAACACTGATGATTGATATTGATGAACGTTCTGTTACCATATTTCAGATTTATAGAGGCAGTTATTAACCGTAAGGTAGGTGTATTTCTTTGTAATCATTGGTCAAAAAGTAACCATAGTATTATGATCATTGACAGACACACAAATATACACATGTAGCAACTGACCCGAAATACACATTTGCAAGGACTAGGGAAAATGCACATTTGTAACAACTAGATAACAATACACATGTAACATCCACAAGAAATACACATTTGCAAGGACTAGGGAAAATGCACATTTGTAACAACTAGATAACAATACACATGTAACATCCACAAGAAATACACATTTGCAAGGACTAGGGAAAATGCACATTTGTAACAACTAGATAGCAATACACATGTAACATCCACAAGAAATACACATTTGCAAGAAACTAGGGAAAATGCACATTTGTAACAACTAGATAGCAATACACATGTAACAACTAGAGAGAAATGCACATATACCAATGTTTATCAAGGTAATTCTCTAGTAACAGTAAATGATGTTCAGTCAATCTAACTTTAGTTATATCAGAAGTTAATGTATGTTTGTATTGGTATATTGAGATAATGACGGCAAACTTGTCCTCCCGTTTTATTTTGTTATTTAAGATTAGTTTAACCCTGCCATTTTGTATTGAAGTGCCTGTATCAAGCTAGGAAAGGTAGCGGTAATGTATCTGTGCCGAAAGTGTGATATGTTTTGTTTTTCATTTTATTACTGAATTATCTTGCATAAATCATGCCTCAGTCGATTGTTATGTTTCAAGTGCAAAGTTGCAGATTATGTTTTGAGAGCTGGCTTGAATTGTGACTTCACAACCGGTATCATATATAGAAAGTAGATGTTACTATGTCCAGATCACCTGACCTCACTGGCAATGTTACCATGTCCAGATAGCATAGTTTCACTGGTGATGCCGCTATATACGGATCTCCTATGTGTTCACACACAATGGTAATTTCTACACCCAGAAACCGAACGGGTTCAAGTGATTATTCCGACAGACCATTTCTCCGACAGCCCATTTCTCCGACAACCCATTATTCTGACAGCCCATTACTCCGACAATGACAAATATCTACATTAATTTTGTGATATTTTTAAAAACCTGGCCCTGGCGCCATAAAACATGAGAATTTGCTTACATACGAGAAAATTCTCAACTGCCATGGTAACGTAGAAATGCTAACATATAATTGGCTGAGAATGAAAATTTCCATTAATCCAACAATGCACATTGTCAAATAGAAATACAACGAGTGCCACATACCCTCGGGTAAACGTTTTGGGTACTGTGCAATGGCGACAATCTGGATACACAATGAGGATATGACATACTAAGGGCTCATTTATACTTCCCTAACGACGGTCGCCGGACGATCAGCCGATGGACGCGCAACAGTCGCAGGAATAAATTCAAATATTTAAATGACCATTACACAATGTGTTTTCTACGGCATTTTTACACAAATTCCTATACATTTTAATAATAAACAACAGAAGGTGCAAATCGCGAGACAATTGTCCACAACTTCTACAGTGAAAAGTAATATGTAGAATAAAATAAGATAAGAAAAGAAGAATTACATTTGAAATATACCAAACAAAGTTACTCGGAGGTCACCACTTGATCTGTAGTGTCAGTGGTCTTCAGATGACACGAAGTCGGTTTTAGCTCTCTTGCCAGCCATTTTTATTGTCTGTTCTTCGACCATTTGTCAGTCTGTTTACCATTCATTGACAGAACTATGTGAGATTATTTCATTGTCATCCCTTGGCGTCCGTCATCTATTAACTTTTCACATTTTCATCTTCTTTTTGAGAACCACTGAACAGAATCTAGCCAACCTTTACATAGATGTTCCCTATGAGGTCCAACACAAGAGGTTTCACATGTACTTGTCGTATTAAAAGTCGTAAAAAATATTTCCGCCATGGGGCTTAAAAGATTCTAATTGGCATTCTCAAGGACAAGAAATTTGGTATATGATTGGTTGATTGATTTTTGGTGTTTTAGCGCCACTTTCAACAATATTTCAGCTATATCATGGCGACCTGTTTTAGTGGTGGAGGAAGCCGGAGTACCCGGAGAGAACCACCGACCCTGGGCAAGCAACTGGTAAACTTTATCACTTGCGGCTGCGAGTCGAGTGCACCCTTTTTGTAATTTACAAAGCCGGGCACGAACCCACGTCATATTGGTGATAGGCTTGTATGAGTTGTTAGATCCAACGACCTAACTCATTGAGCCACCCGGGCCCCTAATTTGGTATATGTGTTGCAATCTACATGACTAAGGTCTTTAACAAGTGGTGTTACTATTTGTATCATTTTTAATTTCAAAATGACCAAGCGAAGGTCAACGTTTACATTGAAACTCTATATGAAAGAACATTTTTATGTTTTTTTTTTTAAAAGTGGTGTTTTTTTATGCCATTTTGAATTTCCAAATGAGTTTTCATTGAAAATCTATTAAGGATGGTCACTCCTGAATTTGGTTTATATTAAGAATTTTATAAAACCTGAGGAAATTGATAAAATAATATTTACTAAATAAAATTGTAAACAGAAACATATAGGTCCGTGTGCTTATTTCCGAGATATAAGACATTAAAAATTTGGCGGGAAACCGAACTCCTCTAGATTTTACCTTGACTTAACATGTGGACAGTTTTAAGTCTTAAAAACAAGGAAATTGTATCAAGAATTTAATAAAATTTTAAACAATGGTATTTTATTATCTAAAGAAGCTATTGCTGCAATAAAAAGTGGGAGTCATTGTGCAAAATATCTGTTGCCGCTTAAATGGATAGAACAAGAGGAGTTCGAAAATCTGAGAGAATTTCAAAAACATGAGGAGTGACCATCCTTAATGGGGAAAAAAAATTCATTGATTTTCCCTCTGTTTTCCAAATTTGGAGCTGCCTTGAAATTATTGTACATAGAGCTATTTCCTCTTCACTGGATGTGATTGCCCTGTTCGGAATTGACCAAGAGCAACAAGACAAACTTGTGCAACCTTGTATTGCAGCAATCAGATATGCAGAAGCTGCGTGCTCTTCTGGAACATTTGAGTTCATTCATATTTCATCATAAGTTCGTGTACTTCGTCGGCAAGATTTGTTGTCAATTGTTTTGTCGATTGTTGTTTGCTTTCCTGGCCCCGATGTCATAAAGAAAATTCTTTGCTGAGCAAGATTATTGGCTGTCGGAAATATGGGCTGTCGGAATAATGGGTTGTCGGAGTAATGGGCTGTCGGAGTAATGGGTTGTCGGCATAATGGGCTGTCAGAGTTATGGGCTGTCGGAATAATGCTACGCTTCCAAACCGAACATCACTAGAGCTGTTACTACGCCCGAATCACATGGCCTCACTCGTGTCGTAACTATGTCCGAATCAACTGGATTAACTCTCTTATTTCTATGTCTGGTCATTTGGCCTCACTTGTTATTTTACTACTTCCAGATCACTTGGCCTCAATCACATTGTTACTACTTCCTAATCAAATAGCTTCACTCGGGATGTTACTATATATGTCCTGGTCACATGGCATCACTCGCGATGATACTACATCATTTGGGATGTTACCACATCTGGGTCACTTAGTTTCGCTGGTTTAAATTTGTTTTCTTAAGTTGCTGTGTTTTTGTATACCGTGAATCTGCCGACCATCTCTGTTTAAAGTTTTAATCACCAGTTCTATTTCCTACGAAATTTTGAATATTACATGCTTGTATAAATGTATTTAAAAATGGTCTTGTCATGAGTTTTATTTTCCATGTTTATACAGAATACACGAATAAATCCTATTATAACACCACGATTCGCTGCATCATGTGATCATCAGCTGATGTCGTCTTTAGGCAAGTTATCACATGATAAAGACTTGCATATACAGGTAGGCATAAAATATATATTTATGAAACGTCTTTTGTGATCTCTTCTTTTAAAACAGACATAACATCACATTCTATTAAAGATAGGAATTTCTGGCAAAAATGTGCTTAGAGAGATTATGTAAACGTATTTAGCTGTAACAAAGAAATCGTTTACATGTTAGATTGTGATTTACTGTGTCATTAAACACAGATTTATTGGTTGATTGATTATTTCTTAACGTCTAATGAGCACTATTTCATCTGTATTGGGGACGAGAACAAGTTCAATAATATACAAAAAAAACTATAAAGAAATGAGTGTAGGGATGGGTCACGTGGGATGGGTCAACCGGGTCAACAATTTTTACTGCCACTGATAGGTATGTAGAGTTAGATATGGACGAACAATTGTAGCAGCTACAATGCGCCTACTCTTTTTCGAAATCTGCAAAAAAGGTCTTTAGCGTAAAGGTAGTATGGCACTACCCAAACACGTTACACAAGTGGTTCACTGTCAGACTTTCTGTATTAGAATCCGTCGAGAGGGCTTCCCCTATTCGCCACCTGACGACATGCTGAGAAGTTCTTGGGGTTTGAGACTAGGAAACCTTCAACAGTACCCACTTAAAACAGAGAATGAGACCATTTATTTTGAAATAATTCTTAAATCTCCCTTTTTTCTGTGGATCATAGATAAATAACATCGGAATTTTGTAGATATTTTAGAGCTGCCAAGTGTTGATTATTCTCTGTTATATATGATTTTAATGTGATTATATTTTTGTTCGTTTGCAAATCATTAATAGCGAATGCAAAATGTTTGTTGGGAAATCATATACTGAATTTGCTATTTGAAAATTGCAATTTTCAAAACTGTATGATACATGGATTTTTGCATGCGATCAAGACTCGTGTGAATTTGATTCTGATTAAAATATTCCAAACCCATTTATACAACTTTACTTAAGACATTTTTGTTTACTTGTATATTGTTTTTTATATTTTGATATAGACACATGTAAGTGAAACGAAAGGAGAAGTAGAGTGGATTGGAAATCTCTTCCCGGACCATGATCATTATGTTGACGTCTACGACAAAGCTGGTCTACTAGGTAGAAAGGTAAGTGACCATTATATATGTTGACGTATACAACAAGGCTGGTCTACTAGGTAGAAAGGTAAGTGACCATTATATATGTTGACGTATACGACAAGGCTGGTCTACTAGGTAGAAAGGTAAGTGACCATTATATATGTTGACGTCTACAAAGCTGGTCTACTAGGTAGAAAGGTAAGTGACCATAATATATGTTGACGTATACGACAAAGCTGGTCTACTAGGTGGAAAGGTAAGTGACCATTATATATGTTGACGTAAACGACAAAGCTGGTCTACTAGGTAGAAAGGTAAGTGACCATTATATATGTTGACGTATACGACAAAGCAGGTCTACTAGGTAGAAAGGTAAATGACCATTATATATGTTGACGTATACGACAAAGCTGGTCTACAAGGTAGAAAGGTAAGTGACCATTAAATATGTTGACGTCTACGACAAAGCTGGTCTACTAGGTAGAAAGGTAAGTGACCATTATATATGTTGAAGTATACGACAAGGCTGGTCTACTAGGTAGAAAGGTAAGTGACCATTATATATGTTGACGTATACGACAAAGCTGGTCTACTAGGTATAAAGGTAAGTGACCATTATATATGTTGATGTATACGACAAGGCTGGTCTACTAGGTAGAAAGGTAAGTGACCATTATATATGTTGACGTCTACGACAAGGCAGGTCTACTAGGTAGAAAGGTAAGTGACCATTATATATGTTGACGTATACGACAAGACTGGTCTACTAGGTAGAAAGGTAAGTGACCATTATATATGTTGACGTCTACGACAAAGCTGGTCTACTAGGTAGAAAGGTAAGTGACCATTATATATGTTGACGTCTATGACAAAGCTGGTCTACTAGGTAGAAAGGTAAGTGACCATTATATATGTTGATGTATACGACAAAGCTGGTCTACTAGGTAGAAAGGTAAGTGACCATTATATATGTTGACGTATACGACAAGACTGGTCTACTAGGTAGAAAGGTAAGTGACCATTATATATGTTGACGTCTACGACAAAGCTGGTCTACTAGGTAGAAAGGTAAGTGACCATTATATATGTTGATGTATACGACAAAGCTGGTCTACTAGGTAGAAAGGTAAGTAACCATTATATATGTTGACGTATACGACAAGGCAGGTCTACTAGGTAGAAAGGTAAGTGACCATTATATATGTTGACGTCTACGACAAGGCAGGTCTACTAGGTAGAAAGGTAAGTGACCATTATATATGTTGACGTATACGACAAGGCTGGTCTACTAGGTATAAAGTTAAGTGTATAACAGTCTTTTTTGTGTAATTTTGACTAAAATCATATATTTATTAAGAGGTTCGCATTGCCGTGATAGTATGGTATTTCAATTTACATCATCTTATGCATTCATTGATAATTAATATCTGCTTGTGCAACAAAACCTATCACAGCCCTAAAATGGCAAGTTTGATTTGCGTCCTTAGGAATGTCCAAGCGATACATATCTGTGAAGATAACCTTTTTCAGTGACTTGTCTTTTTTTTTTACTTAGTACACGCTTACCTCACATTTAAAAACCAAGCTTACTGCATAGTTTATTACCTGACTACCGCATATTTCATTTCCTGACTACGACATATTTTATTACCTGAATACTGCATATTTTATTTCCTGACTACGACATAGTTTATTACCTGAATACTCCATATTTTATTTCCTGACTACTGCATAGTTTATTACCTGAATACTGCATATTTTATTTCCTGACTACCGCATAGTTTATTACCTGAATACCGCATATTTTATTTCCTGACCACCGCATACTTTATTACCTGAATACTGCATATTATTTCCTAACTACGGCATAGTTTATTACCTGAATACCGCATATTTTATTTCCTGAATACCGCATAGTTTATTACCTGAATACCGCATAGTTTATTACCTGAATACTGCATATTTTATTTCCTGAATACCGCATAGTTTATTTCCTGAATACCGCATAGTTTATTACCTGAATACGGCATAGTTTATTTCCTGACTACGGCATAGTTTATTTCCTGAATACCGCATAGTTTATTACCTGAATACGGCATAGTTTATTTCCTGAATACCGCATATTTTATTTCCTGACTACCACATAGTTTATTACCTGAATACCGCATAGTTTATTACCTGAATACTGCATAGTTTATTTCCTGAATACCGCATAGTTTATTACCTGAATACCGCATAGTTTATTACCTGAATACTGCATATTTTATTTCCTGAATACCACATATTTTATTTCCTGACTACCGCATAGTTTATTTCCTGAATACCGCATAGTTTATTACCTGAATACCGCATAGTTTATTACCTGAATACTGCATATTTTATTTCCTGACTACCGCATATTTTATTACCTGAATACTGCATAGTTTATTACCTGAATACTGCATATTTTATTACCTGAATACTGCATATTTTATTTCCTGACTACCGCATAGTTTATTACCTGAATACCGCATAGTTTATTACCTGAATACTGCATATTTTATTACCTGAATACTGCATATTTTATTACCTGAATACTGCATATTTTATTACCTGAATACTGCATAGTTTATTACCTGAATACTGCATATTTTATTACCTGAATACTGCATATTTTATTTCCTGACTACCGCATAGTTTATTACCTGAATACTGCATAGTTTATTACCTGAATACTGCATATTTTATTACCTGAATACTGCATATTTTATTACCTGAATACTGCATAGTTTATTACCTGAATACTGCATATTTTATTACCTGAATACTGCATAGTTTATTACCTGAATACTGCATAGTTTATTACCTGAATACTGCATATTTTTTTACCTGAATACTGCATATTTTATTACCTGAATACTGCATAGTTTATTACCTGAATACTGCATATTTTATTACCTGAATACTGCATATTTTATTACCTGAATACTGCATAGTTTATTACCTGAATACCGCATAGTTTATTAACTGAATACTGCATATTTTATTACCTGAATACCGCATAGTTTATTACCTGAATACCGCATAGTTTATTACCTGAATACTGCTTATTTTATTTCCTAACTACGGCATAGTTTATTTCCTGACTACGGCATAGTTTATTACCTAAATACTGCATATTTTATTTCCTGAATAACGCATATTTTATTTCCTGAATACTGCATAGTTTATTACCTGAATACCGCATAGTTTATTACCTGAATACCGCATAGTTTATTACCTGAATACTGCATATTTTATTTCCTGACTACCGCATAGTTTATTTCCTGACTACCACATATTTTATTTCCTGACTACCACATAGTTTATTTCCTGACTACCACATAGTTTATTACCTGACTATGGCATAGCTTATTACCTGACTACGGCATAGTTTATTACCCGACTACCACATAGTTTATTTCCTGACTACCACATAGTTTATTACCTGACTACCACATAGTTTATTTCCTGACTACCACATAGTTTATTTCCTGACTACCACATAGTTTATTTCCTGACTACGGCATAGTTTATTTCCTGACTACCACATAGTTTATTTCCTGACTACCACATAGTTTATTACCTGACTACGGCATAGTTTATTACCTGACTACGGCATAGTTTATTACCTGACTACCACATAGTTTATTTCCTGACTACGGCATAGTTTATTTCCTGACTACCACATAGTTTATTTCCTGACTACCACATAGTTTATTACCTGACTACGGCATAGTTTATTACCTGACTACCACATAGTTTATTTCCTGACTACGGCATAGTTTATTTCCTGACTACCACATAGTTTATTTCCTGACTACGGCATAGTTTATTACCTGACTACGGCATAGTTTATTACCTGACTACCACATAGTTTATTTCCTGACTACCACATAGTTTATTACCTGACTACCACATAGTTTATTTCCTGACTACGGCATAGTTTATTTCCTGACTACGGCATAGTTTATTACCTGACTACGGCATAGTTTATTTCCTGACTACGGCATAGTTTATTTCCTGACTACGGCATAGTTTATTTCCTGACTACGGCATAGTTTATTACCTGACTACGGCATAGTTTATTACCTGACTACGGCATAGTTTATTACCTGACTACGGCATAGTTTATTTCCTGACTACGGCACAGTTTATTTCCTGACTACGGCATAGTTTATTTCCTGACTACCACATAGTTTATTACCTGACTACAGCATAGTTTATTTCCTGACTACGGCATAGTTTATTTCCTGACTACCACATAGTTTATTTCCTGACTACGGCATAGTTTATTACCTGACTACGGCATAGTTTATTACCTGACTACCACATAGTTTATTTCCTGACTACCACATAGTTTATTACCTGACTACCACATAGTTTATTTCCTGACTACGGCATAGTTTATTTCCTGACTACGGCATAGTTTATTACCTGACTACGGCATAGTTTATTTCCTGACTACGGCATAGTTTATTACCTGACTACGGCATAGTTTATTACCTGACTACGGCATAGTTTATTACCTGACTACAGCATAGTTTATTTCCTGACTACGGCATAGTTTATTTCCTGACTACCACATAGTTTATATCCTGACTACGGCATAGTTTATTTCCTGACTACGGCACAGTTTATTTCCTGACTACCACATAGTTTATTACCTGACTACAGCATAGTTTATTTCCTGACTACGGCATAGTTTATTTCCTGACTACCACATAGTTTATTTCCTGACTACGGCATAGTTTATTACCCGACTACGGCATAGTTTATTTCCTGACTACGGCATAGTTTATTTCCTGACTACGGCATAGTTTATTTCCTGACTACGGCATAGTTTATTTCCTGACTACCACATAGTTTATTTCCTGACTACGGCATAGTTTATTACCTGACTACGGCATAGTTTATTTCCTGACTACAGCATAGTTTATTTCCTGACTACCACATAGTTTATTTCCTGACTATGGCATAGTTTATTACCTGAATACTGCATATTTTATTTCCTGACTACGGCATAGTTTATTTCGTGAATACTGCATATTTTATTTCCTGACTACGGCATAGTTTATTTCCTGAATACGGCATAATTTATTTCCTGACTACGGCATAGTTTATTACCTGACTACCACATAGTTTATTACCTGACTATGGCATAGTTTATTACCTGACTACCACATAGTTTATTTCCTGACTACCACATAGTTTATTACCTGACTACGGCATAGTTTATTTCCTGACTACGGCATAGTTTATTACCTGACTACCACATAGTTTATTACCTGACTACGGCATAGTTTATTTCCTGACTACCACATAGTTTATTACCTGACTACAGCATAGTTTATTTCCTGACTACGGCATAGTTTATTACCTGACTACGGCATAGTTTATTACCTGACTACCGCATAGTTTATTTCCTGACTACCACATAGTTTATTTCCTGACTACCACATAGTTTATTACCTGACTACGGCATAGTTTATTACCTGACTACCACATAGTTTATTTCCTGACTACCACATAGTTTATTACCTGACTATGGCATAGTTTATTACCTGACTACGACATAGTTTATTACCTGACTACGACATAGTTTATTACCTGACTACGGCATATTTTATTTCCTGACTACGGCATAGTTTATTTCCTGACTACGGCATATTTTATTTCCTGACTACCACATAGTTTATTTCCTGACTACCGCATAGTTTATTACCTGACTACCACATAGTTTATTACCTGACTACCACATAGTTTATTACCTGACTACCACATAGTTTATTACCTGACTACCACATACTTTATTACGTGACTACCATATAGTTTATTTCCTGACTACGGCATAGTTTATTACCTGACTGCCACATAGTTTATTACCTGACTACCACATAGTTTATTACCTGACTACCACATAGTTTATTACCTGACTACCACATAGTTTATTACCTGACTACCACATAGTTTATTTCCTGACTATGGCATAGTTTATTACCTGACTACCACATAGTTTATTACCTGACTACGGCATAGTTTATTTCCTGACTACCACATAGTTTATTACCTGACTACCACATAGTTTATTTCCTGACTATCACATATTTTATTTCCTGACTACCACATATTTTATTACCTGACTACCACATAGTTTATTTCCTGACTACGACATAGTTTATTTCCTGACTACGACATAGTTTATTTCCTGACTACCACATAGTTTATTACCTGACTACCACATAGTTTATTTCCTGACTACGACATAGTTTATTTCCTGACTACGACATAGTTTATTTCCTGACTACCACATAGTTTATTACCTGACTACCACATAGTTTATTTCCTGACTACCACATAGTTTATTACCTGACTACGACATAGTTTATTTCCTGACTACGACATAGTTTATTTCCTGACTACAACATAGTTTATTTCCTGACTACGACATAGTTTATTTCCCGACTACCACATAATTTATTTCATGACTACCACATAGTTTATTACCTGACTACCTTATAGTTTATTTCCTGACTACCACATAGTTTATTACCTGACTACGACATAGTTTATTTCCTGACTACGACATAGTTTATTACCTGACTACGACATAGTTTATTTCCTGACTACGACATAGTTTATTACCTGACTACCACATAGTTTATTTCCTGGCTACGACATAGTTTATTTCCTGACTATGGCATAGTTTATTACCTGACTACGGCATAGTTTATTTCCTGAATACTGCATAGTTTATTACCTGACTACGGCATAGTTCATTTCCTGACTGTGTAAATGTTTGAGAAGTCAAATTATTTTAGTTGGTTGGTTTATGGTGTTTAACGGCACGTTCAACGATATTTCAGTTATATCAGGGTGGTCAATTTTATTGGGGGATAAAACCGGACCACCCGGAGAAAACGACTTGTCATTGACAAATCTTTGTCACATAAAGTTGTATCGGGTACACCTCGCCACGAGTGGGATTCAAACTCACAACTTTATTGGTGATAGGAAATGATTGCATTGGTAGTTGTAAATCCAATTACCATACGATGATGACCATGATGGCCCTTCACATTATTTTAGTCTAAAATATATTTCTATATTTCTGATATAGGAAATAGTTCTCATTTGTATTGATATCAATTTGTTTTATACTTCAGACTATTCTTGCTCATGGTATTCACCTGTCAGCAGAGGAAAGACAGGTTATCAAGTCACGTGGGTGTGGCATATCACATTGTCCCAACTCGAATACTTCGTAAGTAATAAAAACGTAGATATCAAATATAGTGCGCACGACCCGTTTCTGAAATAAACTTCATCAGGTACACTAAAAAATCGGAAAATTGGAAAGCCAAATAATTTAAAGTTTTGAAAGCAATAAAACTAAATGACCCAAAATCGGCTAAGGTCACCTATATATATATATATTTTTTATTGCCTAATCATAGGGCCCACATGAGGCATCATTAACAATACAAACATTCATGATTGATAAATGAGACATACACAAAAAAGAAAAAGGACATAGTTTAAGGTTTTTATATTTCTAAAAATATAAATATAATTATTATTATTTAGTGGATCATGTTCTGGTTTGTCCCCTATATCTCATATCCAGTGTGAAACTTTACATATGCTGCATATTCCTTAACAAGTAGTAAACCTGCTAAAAACACCAAGGGACGGTGCTTCTGACACACCCTATCTGATAATTGCATTTTCTCACAATTATCACTAGGAAATAGAAAATGCAAATATCTCCGGTAAAATGCAAATATTCCCGGTAAAATGCAAATAATTAAAGATTACCAGTTATATTAGCGTTTACCAGTTAAATTAGCGAATTGTCTTGTTATATTTGCGTTTTACCTTTTAAATTTGCATTGTCGTGGCATTTTAGCGTTTTTCCTTTTAAATTTGTATTGTAGTGGGATTTTAGCGTTTTTCCTGTTAAATTTGCATTGTCGTGGGATTTTAGCGTTTTTCCTTTTATATTTGCGTTTTTCCTTTTAAATTTGCATTGTCGTGGGATTTTAGCGTTTTTCCTTTTAAATTTGCATTGTCGTGGGATTTTAACGTTTTTCCTTTTAAATTTGCATTGTCGTGGGATTTTAGCGTTTTTCCTTTTATATTTGCGTTTTTCCTTTTAAATTTGCATTGTCGTGGGATTTTAGCGTTTTTCCTTTTAAATTTGCATTGTCGTGGGATTTTAACGTTTTTCCTTTTATATTTGCGTTTTTCCTTTTATATTTGCATTGTCGTGGGATTTTAGCATTTTTCCTTTTAAATTTGCATTGTCGTGGGATTTTAGCGTTTTTCCTTTTATATTTGCGTTTTTCCTTTTAAATTTGCATTGTCGTGGGATTTTAGCGTTTTTCCTTTTATATTTGCGTTTTTCCTTTTAAATTTGCATTGTCGTGGGATTTTAGCGTTTTTCCTTTTAAATTTGCATTATCATGGGATTTTAGCGTTTTACCTTTTAAATTTGCATTTTACCAGTTAAATCGCACGGTCATCTAAATCACCCGCTGAGGAGAGATTACGTAATACTGTAGTCGTCACTAGCTCATTGAATATGACGATCTATAGTATTATATTATTGTGTATCTATCTACGTATTTATTTATTTATTTATTTATTATTATTATTTATGTCATACTAGTCTGGCCCTTAATAAATTTAGTGTATTCAATACACAATAATCCATCAATTGTTGCGTATTTGATTTTTATGTCATATTTTAACTTAATGCAATGTTTATTAAGAAATGTGACTTTAAATGTATTAAAATATTAGCAAAGTGTGATACACGTACAGAATACGTATACTGTTGTCACTTCACTATTACTTGTTTTTGATTATCATGCGAGAAACACATTAACCTTGTATTACCTATGCTGGGACTATTTACTAAAAAATGAATTAAGTATATATTAAACTATCGGTCTCTATTAAGCTATTAATGTCTTGTTTTATAGCACAGGATTGTGTATGTACAGCATCAAAGTTATTGTGCTTTAAAAGTTCTGATTATTGTAATGAGGCACCTTAATGAACAATAAATATTTTTGTTTATGATATAAAACAAATAATCATATCCCTATGTAAACGCCGTAAAGCGAGAGACAATATTTTAATTTGAAATATTTTATTCTTCAATAAATTAAGGCAAATAATTCCTGAAATAAGAAGTGAAAGGCGGGTTTACTTATTTTTATTTTCATTCTGAAAACGACAGGTACATTCACACCGGTTCACTCAGCAGGGTACCTAATATTGCCAGGCAGAATATACAAGTGTCATCTTGCATCCAGTGGACGGGACTCTGACCAAATGCATGAATACATGTGTCACAATCGTTGGCAATAATCAGAAACGCAATACACATTTTGTGACCATTTAACGGTACCCGTGACTAGAATAGGAGATGCAATACACATTTTAAAGGTTCTAATAGGTGATCAAGTATACATTAGGAATGGGTGCATATTAAAGCACACTGGCGGAGCAAGGGGGTGTTCGACAATTTAGTAAAATTCGTGTATAAATTGGGTAAAAATTGGCAAACAAGAGCCTGGGTCCCCGTTTTCAAAACTGCTGGATCCGCACCTGATGCAGCAATGATTCTGGGGCTATTTTCACAAAATAATCTTAAGATTAACATTGATCGTAAGTTATATTGGATTGTTCATTTTTATCTTGATTTTTTTTGTGCATCATCAGAATGATATAGCAACAACCAAAATTATGAAGTAAAGCAGGGTGAACAGAGCAGGGTAGAACATTCTTCTTGCAAACCCCAAAACGCAAAATAGACAAAAAACATTCATATGCAATTTTTCCTTATAAAAACAACAATCATATTTTTTATGACTATTCTGAGATTAATCAGAAGGGTCCGCCAGTTCGAAAGACGTTATTAAAATAAACAGAAAATGTTTTCTTTACGCAGACATATTATATGTTACGCTTTGTTCAAATCAGAAATAACCGTTATGAAAACAGATTAATCTTTTTACTGTTGGCAAGTAAGAATATTGTATTTCCATAAACAAATTATTATATTACGTAAGAGATGTACCCTGAAGTTTTGTATAATATACTTTAAAGTATTTATAATACGCATCGTCTGTAATTGTCAAATGAAAACTATTACAAATTATATGTTTACATAATCCTCTCAATTTTATGGCTTCCTACCCTGTAACTTTCTGTGCTTTTAGCTAAGAAGCAGAGCTTATGTGTAGCTTTATTGTAGTGCATGAACGATCGATTACAAAGTGCGATCTTATAAATAATAGCATTAAAACAATTTTACTCTGTAGCATAGGCCTATTTTTATTTTATTACGAAAATTCATGGCATTGTTCCGATGTCTGTTCTTTTTTTTTCACATAATTTCGTAGTTCTTCAATTTTCGAAAAAAATCTTTTGTAAATGTGTCTCATTAAAGACGGATCGTTTTCTCCGATTCGTTTGTTTTGCCATAAGTATATAGAAACAAAACGTAAATCTGCAAAAAGTGATTGTGTAATAAGTTCATAAAAGATGTTAAAGTTTGCTTTTAAAGACGCAAGTACCAAAAACAGTGAACCTACCTACTGAACCGTACTTTTTGTAATGCTAAAAATTTACTTCATTTATAAAGTAGCTGGAAAAAAATCCAGAAGGGCTATATAAAATTGAACTATGTCGTCTGCCTCTCAGGCACCGGCTCTTCCTGTCATGTAACTGTCATGGGGTCACTGATCGTACTTGTAAACAAAAGAGCTGACTGAAATGAGCCTGTTTCTTATATAAAATACATGTCACTTTGCAGTGCATTGTGGTTTCAGCACTAAGAAAAACAACAAAAGTAAACACAATTTTGAAAGTGGTCATTTTCAAACATTCTGTTATTTTATTTAGATGTAATATGATTTGGTAGATGGCCAGAACGATGAAATTTTAAAACCAGCCATTTCCGGATTTTATATTCGTTTCCATCCCGTATATCGGCCCTGTTTTAACTTCATACGAAAACAGATGACGCCATGTTACTGACAGCAAAAGTTGCCAGATAATCGAGAGTATATTAAAATACAAGAATGGCTTTAAAAACAATCTTATGTACAAAGAAATATTTAACTAGGCATTCTTTGAAAATTCCAATCGTCATATGAATGAAGGGTTAACACTGTTAATCGCTATATCTGAAAATCGATAATAGCACGAAAACCGATAACACGATGCTAATAATCGAATATTCTTCTACATATTTTTGGACAGGAAGAGCTCAGATCACATACTCCATTCATTATTGTATTTTTATTCAATAAAATATTCTAAAAAGTTGTACTTCAATTTTCTATTTCATTAGTTAACGATATTTTTTTTTTATAGCGTCATGTGTTTTGTTGGTTATGCATGTTTGTTTGTTGACATCCTAGTTTTAGTAATATTTTGATCTCGGGGTGAAATTTAAATGTATAACAAGCTTGCTTGCTGTATTTATCCTTTCTTAAGATAAGAATGTCATTATTCCTACAATGTAGCGTCAATTTATGTGTTTTCATGCGTATTTTTACATCCGACATTTTTTTTTATTGACATGTACAAGGTTACATAATATAGTCTCTGATCCATTCATACACTTTGCTAATAAGTAATATTTTCTTTACAATACATGAATAGTTTATTTTTGTTAATAAAATAGACGAATTATTGAATAACGATTTATATAAATGAAACGATTAAAATTGATTGCTAAAAAAAAGTGTTATTATTAAATACCCGGATATGTTTGGATAAGAGAATAGCATTCGGGTCATCGAGGGGTCATGTAGTCTCGTGTGTAGGGCGAACGAACCCGGGTAAATAATTATAATTTATACATTTATTTCTTTAAAGGCAAATTTGGATTAAAATTAATTAGTAAAATTTAAGTTTTATTTTGTTCATGGCGAATGGGTCATAAATCCGTAAATCCCGTTTTTTTCTTTCTTGAAAATTGGCAGTCTGCGGAGTCCTGATATAGGTGAAATAATATTTTATTGGTGTATTCTACGTTTTTTTTTTACAGTTTACCTGTCAAAACATCACCCATCTCAGCATGTCGTCGCATCGTGCATTCATGATATACAAATACACCTATCACAGGTGTGAAAAAAAAACGTTGCTCAAGACTCCTTTTACTAAGACTTATAAACATAGATAACTATTTTGCGTGTTCGATTTTCAAGCCGTCTTCCAATTTATTTGTACTTAAAAAATAAATTTATAACTGACCCAAGCTAAATAAATGAAATGTGACTTAATGTGTTAATTATATAAATCCTTGCCTTCTATAAATTTTAATTTCTTGTCTAATTATTATTCTTATTATGTAACAATATGGTCAGGTTGTTATTTTCATTGAATGACATCTCAAAATAGATGGCTTCACAGTAGGAGCTCTTCCTGTATATTGGTTACATCCTGTATATTACAACTGACAGCCAATGCAGAACAAACAATTTTAATCAGCCATCATTATCTTAAAATACTTTATTTGATGATGACACCTAATTCCCATCACCTAATCCAAATTAGTATAGTAGAGGAGTACAGTATTTTTCGGACAATAAATTTTGTTTACAGTATACCTTTATTTTGCTGTAGGTTTATTTCTGAATAAGAACACTCGTATCATCGATGTTCTTGGTGTTATTTTTTTTAAATAAAGCAATACAATTTATGTATACTAACAGGGGGTGCAATTCTGGGGAAAACATATTCAACATCCGAAAAAAATCAATATTCAATGATTGAAGTGTTAGCGAAAATCAGTTCAATATTGTATTTAATAATAAAATATATACTATAAAAAATGTATCTTGTTGAAAAAAATCACAGGGTGGATCGATTTACAATATAAAATTATTATCACAAAATATCTAAATATAGCTATAGCTTTTCTATAATCGATATTTTATTGCAATAATTCATATGAGGCTATGGGTGTTTAAACGTCACTTTTCAACAATATTTCAGTTATATATTGACGTTTGAGCTACCTTTCCTGGCGCGAATATGGTGCAAGGTAGAAATACACTAGGGTATTTACGTACAAAATAAAGACAAAAATATCTCATATTTATATAAGTAAGAAAATTTTAACAGAACATTTGCATGAATGTTTGTCGGAAAAGGTTGATAGTTTCAGTAAATTTCAACACACAATTTATCAGTCATATTTACCTTACCCCCTTTTGCATACATCATCAAAATCACTGTAAGCGTAAAATGTAAATGTCTGTAATTCTGTGCTCTCACGGGCTTCTTGATTGATTTAATAAACTATGTTATGTTATGTTATGTTATGTTATACATGAACATGCGAAGATATATTTTTACACCTAATCATTTTTCAAATTTTTGTTTCAACTTTTTTCGTAAAGTCTAATGCTAATTCCGTCTAGTATGAGATATATACAAAACAATATACATGTAAATATTTACGTTGCCGTAAATTTGATGATTGATGGTCCCGATATTTCAGGTACAGGTTGAATGCGTGTCAATGATTTGTAATCACATAAAATTAATTTCAGTAATTTCAAATGCAAAAGTTAAATGGGATTGACTGAACAAAGTAAACTGTACGACTTTTACGTTTGCACCGGTGGGCATCATTTGTAATTTATTTTAAAAGTCGCTACATGAGTACAACAATAACATAAGCTCTAATGTGCTTTTAAGTCCGACATTAAAAAATATATACATAATATCTTTTTTTTTCCCTTGTTAATTGTATATGCCCTCCTGGGGCCCTGATTTTGTTAATAAACTTATATTTATTCTATTTCTATATTTGTACAATAAGCACCGCCTATTTGTCAGTCAATTATACATCAAAGAGACCGATAAGGAGCAATTAACACATGATTGACAAGGTGAGAGAGTTGTAAAATAAATCGATTATGGATGTACAAAACAGAGAATACTTTTCTTGTTTTGATAACGAGAAAGATAATTTCATTGCATACATATAAACAAGTTAAATTCTAAAAAAAAAAAAAAATGAAGAAAACAAATAAAAGTAAGTAATAATAATAAACAAAGATCGTTTCTGTATGACTGCAACAAAACTATTTTTATGTGGTTACTTTCCTCGCTTGCCGCGCTAATAACGTGTTGTCCGCGAATGTCCTGATGGACAATTTGACTGCCGCGTTCGGCCGCGAGACGATCGCGGACTTCCCGATGCTAATTAGTCAATTTCCGCGCCGCCATCGTCCGCGAAACCGCGCGGATTTGGCGTAATCCATGCTGGCTGTAGTGAGGACTGACATTTTTTTCACTAGGACCACCAAACCCATATGCAATTTCGCGAACTCTGTAGTATTAATGTTTAATATAAATATTAATTATTATGTTTTCATATTTGATGTGTGTTTATATTGGTGTAAAATTAATAATAAATATTCAGTATTATATTTTCATATTTTATGTGCAATTTTATAGTTTTAGAGTTTAATAATACATATTCATTAATTTGTTTTCGTATTTTATGTAATTCCATTTATGTATAAAAAGCAAAAAAGAGAATCAAATTTACCTTTATTAACATGTGATTACCCTGATAATTCACCCTTAATGGGACCCCTTAATTAGGAAGGACACCATTCTTTGATATTGTGTTATAGTTAGAGTATATTAAGTGAAATTTTAATGGTTAAGAAGGGGCGGAGCATTGCTTGACCAATTCAATACATACATACATATATAAATAAAACTGAAGTCGTATCAAAATCTTTAACTATTAAACATGTCCAAGAGAAAGCCAAACTGGACCGATTGAGAGAAGATGATACTAATGGAGGAATACGAGAAAAGAAAGGACGTTTTAAGAGCAAAATTTTCGTCAACAATTATATTTCTTTAAAATTTAGGTACATGTATGTTTAACAGGGACACAATCATAATGTTCCTCAACTTCCCACTTTTGAGTTTGGATGCACCTCCCTCATCTATTTGGAGGATTTTACGTTCAACAGTTATATACGAAACTAATTTTAATGACTGTATGGAAAATATCATGTAAATAAAACATAAAAAAAAAATAGGCTCGATTCCTAAATGTACTGCTTTCTAAGTCATCCTGTAACATATCACATATCATCATAATAGACTGTCGGTCAAATCTGTATTTGTCTATTAACTCGAAGTCATCGTAGATATCAAGAGGTTTTGTACGATCTCTGAATAATCGCTCTCTACGTAAAGCTCTTCTCCCAGCATGAAACAACCGAAAACGTCCGACATGGAACATGTTTGTATTGGTAATAATGCAATACTAATATGCTTTAATTATACTTATTTCATATACCCGCAAAGCACGTGCCATCAAATGGTACGGTTGTAAAAAATATTTACTCATCCGGAAAATGACCTTGATGGTGAATTTTATGTACATGTAAGATATGATATGGATTTGATGATAAACTCGAATGCCTATGAAATATTGCTAATATGGTTTGTTGTTATCTTTTTATTCATACAATATCACTTTCATAACTCACAATCAATATAAAATAGCAATTCAAGAAAACTTAAGGAACCTATCCATCTACCTTAAAGTTAAGGGAAATCTTAAGTGTTTTCTTAGTTTAAGGACGTTTATGAATACCACTTAAGTATGATGGGCGGAGTTTCCTTAACTTAAGGTTATTCTTAGGAAATACTTAAAATAAGAAGTTTTATGAATACCACTCAAGTAAAATGGGCGGAGTTTCCTTAACGTAAGTGTTTCCTTAGGAAAATCTTAACTTAAGTGGCTTTATGAATATGGGCCCAGCTGCATTAAAAATGAAACGCATGTGCGCGAAGCCGAAGGAATTTTTAAAATTGAAGTGCCCGACAACGTAATTTTGGTATCAAATAATCGTAAATCTCTATAAATCAATATAGAGAGAAAGAAATAGTAGATTTATGATTATTTGATACCAAAATTATGTTGAGAAGTGTATGAAAAAAGGGGGGGGGGGTAATGTAGGTCATGACCCCATGTACCTGTGCTTTTACGATCACAATTTTCTTTACGTTGTCAGGCACTTCAATTAAAAAAAATTCTTCGGCTTCGCACACACGCGTTTCATTTTTAATGCAGCTGTTGTGTGGGGATGTCAAGTAGTTGAGACAAAGATATATTTTCGCTTTCGTCATTCAACACGTCCTCCATCATGCCGTGGTAAAATCAGTGCCGCGCACTTTCTAGCAAACGTCTAGGGTGTGACGTATGAAATGTCTGGAACATTGAACCAATGAAAAAGTAGGTTACATTCTCATACATGCCAACCCTCGAGAGACTAAAAGCGGGTAGAGGGTCTAGGGTTTGTCCCCCCAGAAAATTGTTTTTCAGAAGGACGCAAAATGGTGCATTCTGTTGCGTTTTGGACATAACATCTGTTCAGTCAAATCTTTAAATATAGTATGAAAAAATGGAAATTAGCATTTTACATATATACAAGTCAAACCTCGGTCCCTCGAACTCGGATGGGTCGAATACCATGGATGACTCGAACTTATTTGAAAGTCCCGCCAATTTTCCATATATTTTTAAGCTAAAAAAAATCTTTCGCTCGAACACTGATACCTCGAACAGTCGAACTTAATAAATGGTCCCATCAATAATAGAGAATCATAATAAAATCACGAGTTTTACCATATCAAACTCGAACATCGCAATTTAATTGACAGATGTACGTTGTATGTGCTTACATACAAATGTACATATATATATGATTAATCAATCTACTGGCTTGATAAATACACTTCAATATAAAATAGCGGGGTTATGTTACTTAAAATCATTTAATCCACTCATCTCTTGTGTGTGTTACAATAAGATATCATCAATTATGAGTGCCTATTGTCGAGTATGTTTTACTATTAAAGCGGAAAAAACATTTCCTGGTTTATTTTTGAAAACAAGGAAGATATACTAATATATTTGAGACTTAAATCACTTATTTTTCACAATTTTTTCACATTCACAGCTAAGTTGATAAAAAAACATGCTAATATTCACATATGAAATTGTAAAGATGCCTTCAACCTGGAAACGGAGAACCTCATATGCGCTTTCCCCCTCCTAGAAACCCGGACAACCACTATCAATAGGACAGGCAAGCAAGAGAAGCGACTGATGAAATTGCCCCAAGGTCTAAAAAACAGAAACTTAATTTTTCAGAAATAAAATGTTTGTGGTATCAAGTCAAAACTTTTATTACTTAAATTTATACAGTTAATTACAACACATGATATACAGTATGTATTTTTATAGAGACAACAACTGACAAATATGACATTTTAAATATCCCAGATGGTTTTAGCTATGTTGCAAAAAATAGAAAAATATTTAAGCATAAATCTGGAGGTATTGTTGTTGTATATAAAAATAATCTTAAAAATCATATTAAATTTAAGTATTTAATAATGACCTTTTATTGGGATGTGTATACACCCTACCTGAAAACTCTCTATATTCGTCAATAAATGCATTTTTAGATATTGAAAATGAATTAGTAAATTTTATAGAAAAAGACATGAAATGTGCACTTGTTGGAGATTTTAATGCTAAAACTGGGTTTTTTTGAAGATTTTTTCAGAACCAGATGTAACTTTTTTGAATGTTATGGATGTAAATGTAGAAGATGGCCTATTTAGATATCATATTGCTATGACTACCAAGTTTTACTTGATAATAATATTTCCTTAAAAAGATATACTCAGTGTGAATGCAGACCAATTAATTTTGGACGAAAACTTTTAGAAATGTGTAAGTCTGCTTTGGCTATATTTGAAAAGTATTGTCATCATTGGAAATTGAAGGTTAACTTGGAAAAGACTAAAGTAATAATATTTTGTAAAAGAAAATAAAAAAATCAACCTATTTTTAAGCTATGTGGAGAGAATTTACAAATTGAAGACTCTCATTCATATCTAAGTGTTATATTTAATTATAACGGCTCTTTTGTGAAGGCAAGAGCTAAATTGATGGATCAAGCTCGCAAAGCTTTATATTGTTTGTATAGAAAATTGAGAAATATATCGATTCCAATAGATTTACAATTTAAATTGTTTGATACACTTATACTTCCAATACTTACTTGTGGCTCTGAAATATGGGGTTATGAGAACACTAAGCAACTAGAAAAACTTCATCTTCAGTTCTGTAGAAATATTTTAGGTGTTAGAACCACTACTCCAAATTTTATGACATACGGAGAACTTGGTAGAACACCTATAGATATATTATGTATAAAATTAAGGATTGTAAATTTTTGGAATAGACTTATTTCAAACAAGAAGAAACTTAGTTGTATTTTATATAAGATTATGTTTAATTTGAGTATTATTGATAATGTTCAATTTAAGTGGCTAAATTTTATCAAATCAATTTTTGAGAAAACTGGGCTTAATTATCTATGGAACCAACAACAGCCAGTTCATTCAGTGCAACTAAAATTTATTGTTAAGCAAAATCTGACTGATCAATATATTCAAAACTGGTTTAACCAAATTGAGAACTCTTCTAGGGGAGAACTTTATGGCATATTTAAAAATGAATTTAATTTAGAGAAATACTTATTAAAATTATTACCACATGAGAGAAACATGATAACAAAGTTTAGATGCAATAACATTAAGCTTCCAATAGAAACTGGAAGATGGCCGAATACTCCCAGAGAAGAACGTATTTGTCATCTGTGTAATGTTGGTTTAGGTACTGAATTTCATTTTTTATTTGAATGTACCTCTGCTGATGTACAAAGGCTTAGATGTAAATTTATTCCAATTTATTATACTAGATATGCAAACATGTACAACATGAAAGGCCTGTTATCTTTGTGTAATGTTAAGGTTCTGAAAAAATTGTCTTATTTATATCTAAATTGCAAAATGTTTTCTAATTATATTCTGAGGCTGTATTATTTTAGGTTAGTTATATCCGTCATTATGTAAAATATTTTGTATAATATTCCACTTGTTACACTTGTATATATGTGTCCGAGTGAATAAAGAACTTGAACTTGAACTTAAATGATTAAATATTTTTTACGAGAAAGGCCAGTTTTACTGTGCATCAGTTATCATATATAGGTAATGAAACTGTCCCGGGTCAGAACAAGATTTTTTTCTGTCAAAAATTACGAGACCTCGGTGGCTCGAACTTCCGATAGCTCGAACATATTTTGACAGTACCTTCGAGTTCGAGCGAGCGAAGTTCTACTGTATATATATGTTTAGGAGTCATAAGTTCAAAATGTAGTGCTTCAAAACTTTATTTTAAATACAGTTTCTGATTGTTTTAATGATAAAGAATTGACCAATGGAAGTTTCCGGTACAAATTTAAGAGGGAAACGATTACGGAAAGGGCCTAAATAATTTGGATTTGTACACATTTATACGTCGTAGAAATCTACAAGAATAATCAACATGTGAACAATTCACGATAAAAAAAAATTTACATTTTTTTTTAAATCGGTAGGAAAACGTCTAAAATCAGTAGGCGGTAGAAGACTTAAAAAATCGGTAGACTACCGCGTAAATCGGTAGAGTTGGCATGTATGCATTCTAAGTCAGTTAGAGTATATTAAGTGAAATTTTATTGGTTAAGAAGGGGGTCGCATCGCTTCGCTCCTCCGCCCCTTCTTAACCATTAAAATTTCACTTAATATACTCTAACTATAACTTGGCCTTGAGGGATACACGAAATCATAAAATTTTATTACTTTGGTATAAATTCATTACTTACAGCTCACTCCAATACAAAATACACTTTAGCAGTAAACACAACAGGTGGTACACCTGAGGAAAAGGCCTCTAGGCATGTAACTCTTGTGGGGACAACAAATGTGTTCTCTCTCTGAATTATAGAAAATTTAATTGTTTTACACTATTTCAACACATATTGTAATACAAGGCCTATAAAACAGATGTTTACAGAAGTGAATTTCATTTTTTTAAACGTTAAACTTAACGTAAAATATTCATATGAATAATTTCTTAGCTCCGAGCTTTGCTTTCAGATGCATACAAATCTATGTTTAACACTGTATTAGCGATTATTTAAAAAAAAATATCCATATACATATTTTTTTTATCGAAAACAAGCCCCTAATAAATTACAGAGTTATGGAAGCGAATCATGATTAAGTTGGATATAATGTCGCACAATAGGCTACCCGATTTGTAAGGCTTGAAGTAATTTACCATATAACAATATGTTCGTAATGATGAACGGTAAGGCCACTAAAATGCATGAATCGCCTGTAATATAAATAAACATAAATTATAATGTTGAATCTCCGTGAAAATATTAAACGTTTACATTTAAATCAACATCAAATTGAAATAAATATGAGTGCATAGTTCTAGATCCTGAAAAACAAAATCAAGAAATCAAATATACATAACTACTGTAAAATACACAACGATTGATGGATTATTGTGTATTGAATAGCTAAAGTTATTATCATCCAGAATGGTACAAATAAATAAACAATAATATAATACTATTATAGATTGTTCTTATATTTATCAGGGAATTATATAAACATTTGAAGAGAAAAAAAAATCCTGTATTTATTGATCAATCTAATTAACTGACAAAATAGTGTTTACATGTAAATTGCATATTTCTGTTGGATCGGACAAGGGCGCGTACGTTACGTATACATAGGGTTATGATTATTTGTTTTATATCATCAACAAAAATATTTATTGTTCATTAAGGTGCCTCATTACAATAATCAGAACTTTTAAAGCACAATAACTTTGACGCTGTACATACATAATCCTGTGCTATAAAACAAGACATAAATAGCTTAATAGAGACCGATAGTTTAATATATACTTAATTCATTTTTTAGTAAATAGTCTCAGCATAGGTATTACAAGGTTAATGTATTTCTCGCATGATAAACAAGTAATAGTGAAGTGACAACAGTATACGTATTCTGTACGTGTATCACACTTTGCCAATATTTTAATACATTTAAAGTCACATTTCTTAATAAACATCGCATTAAGTTAAAATACGACATGAAAATCAAATACGCAACAATTGATGGATTATTGTGTATTGAATACACTAAATTTATTAAGGGCCAGACTAGTATGACATAAATAATAATAATATATAAATAAATAAATAAATACGTATAGATACACGATAATATAATACTATAGATCGTCATATTCAATGAGCTAGTGACGACTACAGTATTACGTAATCTCTCTACTCAGCGGGTGATTTAGATGACCGTGCGATTTAACTGGTAAAATGCAAATTTAAAAGGTAAAACGCTAAAATCCCACGATAATGCAAATTTAAAAGGAAAAACGCAAATATAAAAGGAAAAACGCTAAAATCCCACGACAATGCAAATTTAAAAGGAAAAACGCAAATATAAAAGGAAAAACGCTAAAATCCCACGACAATGCAAATTTAAAAGGAAAAACGCAAATATAAAAGGAAAAACGCTAAAATCCCACGACAATGCAAATTTAAAAGGAAAAACGCAAATATAAAAGGAAAAACGCTAAAATCCCACGACAATGCAAATTTAAAAGGAAAAACGCAAATATAAAAGGAAAAACGCTAAAATCCCACGACAATGCAAATTTAAAAGGAAAAACGCAAATATAAAAGGAAAAACGCTAAAATCCCACGACAATGCAAATTTAAAAGGAAAAACGCAAATATAAAAGGAAAAACGCTAAAATCCCACGACAATGCAAATTTAAAAGGAAAAACGCAAATATAAAAGGAAAAACGCTAAAATCCCACGACAATGCAAATTTAAAAGGAAAAACGCTAAAATCCCACGACAATGCAAATTTAAAAGGTAAAACGCAAATATAACAAGACAATTCGCTAATTTAACTGGTAAACGCTAATATAACTGGTAATCTTTAATTATTTGCATTTTAACGGGGATATTTGCATTTTCTATTTCCTAGTGTATATAGTAAATAATTATATATAATATTAAATACTTATCACATACTATATATAAATAAAAAAAAATAGATAATTATTATATCTATTATTAGTTCACCTGGACCAAAGGTCCAGGTGAACTATTGCCATCACTTGGCGTCCGTCGTCTGTCGTCTGTAAACTTTTCACATTTCAAGCTTCTTCTCCGAAACCACTTGGCCGATTGGAACCGAACTTAGCAGGAATGTTCCTTGGATGGTCCTCTACAAAGTTACTGTTTTTCGTTCCAGTCGGATATTCAATATGGCTGCCAGGGCCAATAATATGCTCTGATTGGCTGAAATTTCAAAGATCTTCTTCTCCGAAACTAATGAACTGACTGAACCCAAACTGTAAAGGAATGATCATTGGAATGTCCTTTACCAAGTTACTGTTTTTTATGCCGATCGGAAATCCAAGATGGCCGCCATCGCAGGACATAGATTAACATTGGACCCTATGGGAAAATGTTCAAATGCCTTCTTCTCAGAAACTACAAATATGATTAAAGCCAAACTGTACATGAATGTTCATTGGATGGTCCTCTACAATCTTAAGGTTTTTTGTTCCGATATGAAATTCCAAATGGCGGCTACGGCAGGACTTAGTTTAACATTGGACCCTATGGGAAAAATGTTTCAAAATGCTTCTTCTCTGAAACCACTTGGACAGTTGAAACCAAACTGCCCAGGAATGATCATTGGAAGGTCCTCTACAAATTTTCTGTTTTTTATGCCGGTCGGAAATCCAAGATGGCCGCCACCGCAATACATAGATTAACATTGGACCCTATGGGAAAATGTTCAAATGCCTTCTTCTCAGAAACTACAAATATTATTAAAGCCAAACTGTACATGAATGTTCATTGGATGGTCCTCTACAATCTTAAGGTTTTTTGTTCCGATATGAAATTCAAAATGGCGGCTACGGCAGGACTTAGTTTAACATTGGACCCTATGGGAAAAATGTTTCAAAATGCTTCTTCTCTGAAACCACTTGGACAGTTGAAACTAAACTGCCCAGGAATGATCATTGGAAGGTCCTCTACAAATTTTCTGTTTTTTATGCCGGTCGGAAATCCAAGATGGCCGCCACCGCAGGACATAGATTAACATTGGACCCTATGGGAAAATGTTCAAATGCCTTCTACTCAGAAACTACAAATATGATTAAAGCCAAACTGTACATGAATGTTCATTAGATGGTCCTCTACAAACTTTACGTTTTTTGTTCTGGTATGAAATTCAAAATGGCGGCTACGGCAGGACTTAGTTTAACATTGGACCCTATGGGAAAAATGTTTCAAAACGCTTTTTCTCTGAAACCACTTGGATAATTGAAACCAAACTGCCCAGGAATGATCATTGGAAGGTCCTCTACAAAGTTTCTGTTTTTTTATGCCGATCGGAAATTCAAGATGGCCGCCACCGCAGGACATAGATTAACATTGGACCCTATGGGAAAATGTTCAAATGCCTTCTTCTCAGAAACTACAAATATGATTAAAGCCAAACTGTACATGAATGTTCATTGGATGATTCTCTACAAACAATACGTTTTTTGTTCCGATATGAAATTCAAAATGGCGGCTACGGCAGGACTTAGTTTAACATTGGACCCTATGGGAAAAATGTTTCAAAATGCTTCTTCTCTGAAACCACTTGGACAGTTGAAACCAAACTGCCCAGGAATGATCATTGGAAGGTCCTCTACAAATTTTTTGTTTTTTATACTGGTCGGAAATCCAAGATGGCCACCACCGCAGGACATGGGAAAATGTTCAAATGCCTTCTTCTCAGAAACTACAATTATGATTAAAGCCAAACTGTACATGAATGTTCATTGGATGGTCCTCTACAAACTTTGCGTTTTTTGTTCCGATATAAAATTCAAAATGGCGGCTACGGCAGGACTTAGTTTAACATTGGACCCTATGGGAAAAATGTTTCAAAACGCTTCTTCTCTGAAACCACTTGGATAATTGAAACCAAACTGCCCAGGAATGATCATTGGAAGGTCCTCTACAAGGTGTGTGTTTTTTATGCCGATCGGAAATCCAAGATGGCCACCACCGCAGGACATAGATTAACATTGGACCCTATGGGAAAATGTTCAAATGCCTTCTTCTCAGAAACTACAAATATGATTAAAGCCAAACTGTACAAGAATGTTCATTGGATGGTCCTCTACAAACTTTACGTTTTTTGTTCCGATATGAAATTCAAAATGGCGGCTACGGCAGGACTTAGTTTAACATTGGACCCTATGGGAAAAATGTTTCAAAATGCTTCTTCTCTGAAACCACTTGGACAGTTGAAACCAAACTGCCCAGGAATGATCATTGGAAGGTCCTCTACAAATTTTCTGTTTTTTATGCCGGTCGGAAATCCAAGATGGCCACCACCGCAGGACATAGATTAACATTGGACCCTATGGGAAAATGTTCAAATGCCTTCTTCTCAGAAACTACAAATATGATTAAAGCCAAACTGTACATGAATGTTCATTGGATGGACCTCTACAAACATTGCGTTTTTTGTTCCGATATAAAATTCAAAATGGCGGCTACGGCAGGACTTAGTTTAACATTGGACCCTATGGGAAAAATGTTTCAAAACGCTTCTTCTCTGAAACCACTTGGATAATTGAAACCAAACTGCCCAGGAATGATCATTGGAAGGTCCTCTACAAGGTGTGTGTTTTTTATGCCGATTGGAAATCCAAGATGGCCACCACCGCAGGACATAGATTAACATTGGACCCTATGGGAAAATGTTCAAATGCCTTCTTCTCAGAAACTACAAATATGATTAAAGCCAAACTGTACAAGAATGTTCATTGGATGGTCCTCTACAAACTTTACGTTTTTTGTTCCGATATGAAATTCAAAATGGCGGCTACGGCAGGACTTAGTTTAACATTGGACCCTATGGGGGAAATGTTTGAAAACGCTTCTTCTCTGAAACCACTAGAACAGTTGAAACCAAACTGCCCAGGAATGATCATTGGAAGGTCCTCTACAAATTTTATGTTTTTTATGCCGATCGGAAATCCAAGATGGCCGCCACCACAATACATAGATTAACATTGGACCCTATGGGAAAATGTTCAAATGCCTTCTTCTCAGAAACTACAAATATTATTAAAGCCAAACTGTACATGAATGTTCATTGGATGGTCCTCTACAAACTTTAGGTTTTTTGTTCCGATATGAAATTCAAAATGGCGGCTACGGCAGGACTTAGTTTAACATTGGACCCTATGGGAAAAATGTTTCAAAACGCTTCTTCTCTGAAACCACTTGGACAATTGAATCCAAACTGCCCAGGAATGATCATTGGAAGGTCCTCTACAAAGTTTCTGTTTTTTTATGCCGATCGAAAATTCAAGATGGCCACCACCGCAGGACATAGATTAACATTGGACCCTATGGGAAAATGTTCAAATGCCTTCTTCTCAGAAACTACAAATATGATTAAAGCCAAACTGTCCATATGTGTGTACATTGGATGGTCCTCTACAAACTTTACGTTTTTTGTTACGATATGAAATTCAAAATGGCGGCTACGGCAGGACTTAGTTTAACATTGGACCCTATGGGAAAAATGTTTCAAAACGCTTCTTCTCTGAAACCACTTGGATAATTGAAACCAAACTGCCCAGGAATGATCATTGGAAGGTCCTCTACAAGGTGTGTGTTTTTTATGCCGATCGGAAATCCAAGATGGCCACCACCGCAGGACATAGATTGACATTGGACCCTATGGGAAAATGTTCAAATGCCTTCTTCTCAGAAACTACAAATATGATTAAAGCCAAACTGTGCATGAATGTTCATTGAATGGTCCTCTACAAAATATACGTTTTTTATTCTGATATGAAATTCAAAATGGCGGCTACGGCAGGACTTAGTTTAACATTGGACCCTATGGGAAAAATGTTTCAAAATGCTTCTTCTCTGAAACCACTTGGACAGTTGAAACCAAACTGCCCAGGAATGATCATTGGAAGGTCCTGTTTTTTATGCCGATCGGAAATCCAAGATGGCTGCCACCACAGGTCATAGTATTAACACAGAACCATATGGGGAAAATACAGAAATATATTCTTCTCTGAAGCTATTGCACTGATTGAACCTAAACTGTGCATCAATCATTGGAAGGTCCTTTACAAACTTTGTGTTTTTTATGTTGATCGTAATTCCAAGATGACGCAGGACATAGTTTTTACATAGGACCAATTGGTTTTTTTTATTACCAGGTGAACGATACAGGCTCTTGAGAGCCTCTGGTTATTATTGTTATCCATTCGGATGTGTCACCTCTGTTTAGAGCAGGAGAACTAGTTGGAGGAAATATGTCATCATGTTATTGCTCGATTACAGGGTGCACCAAGCGACAGTGCAAAGGCATGTTAAAATGAATCAAGAAGAAATTCAGATCAAACCCAGTAATATGTGTTTTTCTTTAAATTTATTCTATTTATTTAGAAATATTATCAATTTATATAAACAGTCGAACATCTTTATGTAGAACATAGATAACTCATTTCCCTCGATTACTCAAAGTAATACATGGTCTGTTTGTAGTAGTTATTCAGGAAGTTTCCAATGTAATATACATTCACAAAAAAGTTTGAAGATACCAAAAGAGTATTCAGAAGCCGTTAGCATACCTGTTAACCCTCCCCCTTTGCACGGGAGTCTCCCGCGTAAGAGCCTTATCTCCGGCATGGACTGGGTCTCCCGCGTGGGAGACATAAATCTCCCGCACACACCTTTTCCTCCCGCACGATCTCCCCCCAACAAATAATTTGCTTACTTTCTTCAGTCGCCATATTTGTTTACAATCGATCGGCTATTTCCGTGAATCGTCGAGATGTTTCGTATCAATTTTTATCGAGTTTCTCTAGACTTTTCGTTCAGGAATACGAAACTGATTGTTATTTACGTAATCGAATGGATAACAACACCAATTAGAAATGCACATTCTCGATGAGTACTATTCAGATTTAGCTTTAAATAAGATTTGTTTCTGGCATGTTATAACGATGTCTCAATCAACAAAGAGAAGGTGGAATTCGGGACCTAGTACTCCTTCTTCGACATCAAAGAAAAAGAAATACAATTGTAAATTCCAGACGAGTGGAAAAAAATCACACCACTGGTTACAGTCAAGTTTGTTGGGAAATGATCTGGCGTTTTGCACTTTGTGTAGTTCCAACTTCAGTGCTGCTTCAGGGGGGGGACTGTATGATATTAAGAGACACTCGGAGACCAGTTTACACAAGAAAGCAGTCACTGCTACTAACAAGTGACAGTGTTCTAAGAGCAGCAAAGAAAGCTGTTCTAACATACCAGAGTAACATAAGTTCATGTAACTAGACTGTCAAGTTATTAATAGAAGGGAAGGGTCAACAATAAATTTGTATACAATGAATGTGTCTTTATATACCATTTTACATCATTGCTTTATTATCATTCAACTACAAGGTACAATTTTGTGCGTTTAAAGGTTACACGCAAAATCTCCCCCTTAGAAGAGTTGGTAGGAGGGAGATCTCCCTCCTAGCAGTTCCCAGAGGTTAACAGGTATGTGTTAGTCGATGAAGTACAGTCAATACAATGACCAAAATGAATAGGACAAAAGGACAAACAACGATCTACAAAACATTACACAGAAAACTATAGATAAACAATAAAAAGATGTTTTAATTGGGTATTTCAGAATGAATAGCTTGCTAACAACTGTAGCACTATTAAATTACAGTTCAAGATATCGCTATGCAATATTGTGAAACAATCACAAACGATAGTTCAATGTGCGTTCTATTGTGTTTTAATTAGAAACTAACCTCAAGCAGTAATGGTCCATGTTTCAATCATAGAATCAACCACAAAAACCAATACTAGAAAATCAAAGGTAAAACGAAACATAGATATTTTATGCACTACTTTGAATGCTTCCAAACCTTTCAAACCTTTATTAAGTTATTTATTAATACAATATAAACTCCTCACAATTACAGTCTTCATGCTTAACCTTTTACCTACCAGGCCTGTAAGTTCAAATATTTACAGGCCCACCATCAATTCTACAGGCCCGAATTTGTAAACTATATTAATGACCATTAATTCAAACCACCAAAACTCAAAATATGATGATGTACCAAATATTATGTGGACATGTCAATTATGCATTAGGTAAGACCAGAATGCAAGAAAAATAACCAAAAAGACACTTTATTTTGGATTCATGTTTATATTAATCTCCTGAAAATTCTAAAATCATATTGTCAATAGCATCCTCAGTATATTCCATATCATCACCACAACCAATATTGTTATAAGAGTCTTATAACAAAAACTTGTGGTGTCATCATTGCGTGTGACATAATTTGGTGATAATTTTTAATATTTACCCCCCCCCCCCCTTTTTTTTTTAGTTCACCTGGACCAAAGGTCCAGGTGAACTATTGCCATCACTTGGCGTCCGTCGTCTGTTGTCTGTCGTCTGTAAACTTTTCACATTTCAAGCTTCTTCTCCGAAACCACTTGGCCGATTGGAACCGAACTTAGCAGGAATGTTCCTTGGATGGTCCTCTACAAAGTTACTGTTTTTCGTTCCAGTCGGATATTCAATATGGCTGCCAGGGCCAATAATATGCTCTGATTGGCTGAAATTTCAAAGATCTTCTTCTCTGAAACTAATGAACTGACTGAACCCAAACTGTAAAGGAATGATCATTGGAATGTCCTTTACCAAGTTACTGTTTTTTATGCCGATCGGAAATCCAAGATGGCCGCCATCGCAGGACATAGATTAACATTGGACCCTATGGGAAAATGTTCAAATGCCTTCTTCTCAGAAACTACAAATATGATTAAAGCCAAACTGTACATGAATGTTCATTGGATGGTCCTCTACAATCTTAAGGTTTTTTGTTCCGATATGAAATTCAAAATGGCGGCTACGGCAGGACTTAGTTTAACATTGGACCCTATGGGAAAATGTTTCAAAATGCTTCTTCTCTGAAACCACTTGGACAGTTGAAACCAAACTGCCCAGGAATGATCATTGGAAGGTCCTCTACAAATTTTATGTTTTTTATGCCGGTCGGAAATCCAAGATGGCCGCCACCGCAGGACATAGATTAACATTGGACCCTATGGGAAAATGTTCAAATGCCTTCTTCTCAGAAACTACAAATATTATTAAAGCCAAACTGTACATGAATGTTCATTGGATGGTCCTCTACAATCTTAAGGTTTTTTGTTCCGATATGAAATTCAAAATGGCGGCTACGGCAGGACTTAGTTTAACATTGGACCCTATGGGAAAAATGTTTCAAAATGCTTCTTCTCTGAAACCACTTGGACAGTTGAAACCAAACTGCCCAGGAATGATCATTGGAAGGTCCTCTACAAATTTTCTGTTTTTTATGCCGGTCGGAAATCCAAGATGGCCGCCACCGCAGGACATAGATTAACATTGGACCCTATGGGAAAATATTCAAATGCCTTCTACTCAGAAACTACAAATATGATTAAAGCCAAACTGTACATGAATGTTCATTAGATGGTCCTCTACAAACTTTACGTTTTTTGTTCCGGTATGAAATTCAAAATGGCGGCTACGGCAGGACTTAGTTTAACATTGGACCCTATGGGAAAAATGTTTCAAAACGCTTCTTCTCTGAAACCACTTGGATAATTGAAACCAAACTGCCCAGGAATGATCATTGGAAGGTCCTCTACAAATTTTCTGTTTTTTATGCCGGTCGGGAATCCAAGATGGCCACCACCGCAGGACATAGATTAACATTGGACCCTATGGGAAAATATTCAAATGCCTTCTACTCAGAAACTACAAATATGATTAAAGCCAAACTGTACATGAATGTTCATTAGATGGTCCTCTACAAACTTTACGTTTTTTGTTCTGGTATGAAATTCAAAATGGCGGCTACGGCAGGACTTAGTTTAACATTGGACCCTATGGGAAAAATGTTTCAAAACGCTTCTTCTCTGAAACCACTTGGATAATTGAAACCAAACTGCCTAGGAATGATCATTGGAAGGTCCTCTACAAATTTTATGTTTTTTATGCCGATCGGAAATCCAAGATGGCCACCACCGCAATACATAGATTAACATTGGACCCTATGGGAAAATGTTCAAATGCCTTCTTCTCAGAAACTACAAATATTATTAAAGCCAAACTGTACATGAATGTTCATTGGATGGTCCTCTACAATCTTAAGGTTTTTTGTTCCGATATGAAATTCAAAATGGCGGCTACGGCAGGACTTAGTTTAACATTGGACCCTATGGGAAAAATGTTTCAAAATGCTTCTTCTCTGAAACCACTTGGACAGTTGAAACCAAACTGCCCAGGAATGATCATTGGAAGGTCCTCTACAAATATTCTGTTTTTTATGCCGGTAGGAAATCCAAGATGGCCGCCACCGCAGGACATAGATTAACATTGGACCCTATGGGAAAATATTCAAATGCCTTCTACTCAGAAACTACAAATATGATTAAAGCCAAACTGTACATGAATGTTCATTAGATGGTCCTCTACAAACTTTACGTTTTTTGTTCCGGTATGAAATTCAAAATGGCGGCTACGGCAGGACTTAGTTTAACATTGGACCCTATGGGAAAAATGTTTCAAAACGCTTCTTCTCTGAAACCACTTGGATAATTGAAACCAAACTGCCCAGGAATGATCATTGGAAGGTCCTCTACAAATTTTCTGTTTTTTATGCCGGTCAGGAATCCAAGATGGCCGCCACCGCAGGACATAGATTAACATTGGACCCTATGGGAAAATATTCAAATGCCTTCTACTCAGAAACTACAAATATGATTAAAGCCAAACTGTACATGAATGTTCATTGGATGGTCCTCTACAATCTTAAGGTTTTTTGTTCCGATATGAAATTCAAAATGGCGGCTACGGCAGGACTTAGTTTAACATTGGACCCTATGGGAAAAATGTTTCAAAATGCTTCTTCTCTGAAACCACTTGGACAGTTGAAACCAAACTGCCCAGGAATGATCATTGGAAGGTCCTCTGCAAATATTCTGTTTTTTATGCCGGTCGGAAATCCAAGATGGCCGCCACCGCAGGACATAGATTAACATTGGACCCTATGGGAAAATATTCAAATGCCTTCTACTCAGAAACTACAAATATGATTAAAGCCAAACTGTACATGAATGTTCATTAGATGGTCCTCTACAAACTTTACGTTTTTTGTTCCGGTATGAAATTCAAAATGGCGGCTACGGCAGGACTTAGTTTAACATTGGACCCTATGGGAAAAATGTTTCAAAACGCTTCTTCTCTGAAACCACTTGGATAATTGAAACCAAACTGCCCAGGAATGATCATTGGAAGGTCCTCTACAAATTTTATGTTTTTTATGCCGGTCGGGAATCCAAGATGGCCGCCACCGCAGGACATAGATTAACATTGGACCCTATGGGAAAATATTCAAATGCCTTCTACTCAGAAACTACAAATATGATTAAAGCCAAACTGTACATGAATGTTCATTGGATGGTCCTCTACAATCTTAAGGTTTTTTGTTCCGATATGAAATTCAAAATGGCGGCTACGGCAGGACTTAGTTTAACATTGGACCCTATGGGAAAAATGTTTCAAAATGCTTCTTCTCTGAAACCACTTGTACAGTTGAAACCAAACTGCCCAGGAATGATCATTGGAAGGTCCTCTACAAATTTTCTGTTTTTTATGCCGGTCGGAAATCCAAGATGGCCGCCACCGCAGGACATAGATTAACATTGGACCCTATGGGAAAATATTCAAATGCCTTCTACTCAGAAACTACAAATATTATTAAAGCCAAACTGTACATGAATGTTCATTGGATGGTCCTCTACAATCTTAAGGTTTTTTGTTCCGATATGAAATTCAAATTGGCGGCTACGGCAGGACTTAGTTTAACATTGGACCCTATGGGAAAAATGTTTCAAAATGCTTCTTCTCTGAAACCACTTGTACAGTTGAAACCAAACTGCCCAGGAATGATCATTGGAAGGTCCTCTACAAATTTTCTGTTTTTTATGCCGGTCGGGAATCCAAGATGGCCGCCACCGCAGGACATAGATTAACATTGGACCCTATGGGAAAATATTCAAATGCCTTCTACTCAGAAACTACAAATATGATTAAAGCCAAACTGTACATGAATGTTCATTGGATGGTCCTCTACAATCTTAAGGTTTTTTGTTCCGATATGAAATTCAAAATGGCGGCTACGGCAGGACTTAGTTTAACATTGGACCCTATGGGAAAAATGTTTCAAAATGCTTCTTCTCTGAAACCACTTGTACAGTTGAAACCAAACTGCCCAGGAATGATCATTGGAAGGTCCTCTACAAATTTTCTGTTTTTTATGCCGGTCGGAAATCCAAGATGGCCGCCACCGCAGGACATAGATTAACATTGGACCCTATGGGAAAATATTCAAATGCCTTCTACTCAGAAACTACAAATATGATTAAAGCCAAACTGTACATGAATGTTCATTAGATGGTCCTCTACAAACTTTACGTTTTTTGTTCTGGTATGAAATTCAAAATGGCGGCTACGGCAGGACTTAGTTTAACATTGGACCCTATGGGAAAAATGTTTCAAAACGCTTCTTCTCTGAAACCACTTGGATAATTGAAACCAAACTGCCTAGGAATGATCATTAGAAGGTCCTCTACAAATTTTATGTTTTTTATGCCGATCGGAAATCCAAGATGGCCACCACCGCAATACATAGATTAACATTGGACCCTATGGGAAAATGTTCAAATGCCTTCTTCTCAGAAACTACAAATATTATTAAAGCCAAACTGTACATGAATGTTCATTAGATGGTCCTCTACAAACTTTACGTTTTTTGTTCCGATAAGAAATTCAAAATGGCAGCTACGGCAGGACTTAGTTTAACATTGGACCCTATGGGAAAAATGTTTCAAAACGCTTCTTCTCTGAAACCACTTGGATAATTGAAACCAAACTGCCCAGGAATGATCATTGGAAGGTCCTCTACAAAGTTCTGGGCAGTTTGGTTTCAATTATCCGTTTTTTTATGCCGATCGGAAATTCAAGATGGCCGCCACCGCAGGACATAGATTAACATTGGACCCTATGGGAAAATGTTCAAATGCCTTCTTCTCAGAAACTACAAATATGATTAAAGCCAAACTGTACATGAATGTTCATTGGATGATCCTCTACAAACTTTACGTTTTTTGTTCCGATATGAAATTCAAAATGGCGGCTACGGCAGGACTTAGTTTAACATTGGACCCTATGGGAAAAATGTTTCAAAACGCTTCTTCTCTGAAACCACTAGAACAGTTGAAACCAAACTGCCCAGGAATGATCATTGGAAGGTCCTCTACAAATTTTATGTTTTTTATGCCGCTCGGAAATCCAAGATGGCCGCCACCGCAATACATAGATTAACATTGGACCCTATGGGAAAATGTTCAAATGCCTTCTTCTCAGAAACTACAAATATTATTAAAGCCAAACTGTACATGAATGTTCATTGGATGGTCCTCTACAAACTTTAGGTTTTTTGTTCCGATATGAAATTCAAAATGGCGGCTACGGCAGGACTTAGTTTAACATTGGACCCTATGGGGAAAATGTTTCAAAACGCTTCTTCTCTGAAACCACTTGGACAATTGAATCCAAACTGCCCAGGAATGATCATTGGAAGGTCCTCTACAAAGTTTCTGTTTTTTTATGCCGATCGAAAATTCAAGATGGCCACCACCGCAGGACATAGATTAACATTGGACCCTATGGGAAAATGTTCAAATGCCTTCTACTCAGAAACTACAAATATGATTAAAGCCAAACTGTCCATATGTGTGTACATTGGATGGTCCTCTACAAACTTTACGTTTTTTGTTCCGATATGAAATTCAAAATGGCGGCTACGGCAGGACTTAGTTTAACATTGGATCCTATGGGAAAAATGTTTCAAAACGCTTCTTCTCTGAAACCACTTGGATAATTGAAACCAAACTGCCCAGGAATGATCATTGGGAGGTCCTCTACAAGGTGTGTGTTTTTTATGCCGATCGGAAATCCAAGATGGCCACCACCGCAGGACATAGATTAACATTGAACCCTATGGGAAAATGTTCAAATGCCTTCTTCTCAGAAACTACAAATATGATTAAAGTCAAACTGTCCATATGTGTGTACATTGGATGGTCCTCTACAAACTTTACGTTTTTTGTTCCGATATGAAATTCAAAATGGCGGCTACGGCAGGACTTAGTTTAACATTGGATCCTATGGGAAAAATGTTTCAAAACACTTCTTCTCTGAAACCACTTGGATAATTGAAACCAAACTGCCCAGGAATGATCATTGGAAGGTCCTCTGTTTTTTATGCCGATCGGAAATCCAAGATGGCTGCCACCACAGGTCATAGTATTAACACAGAACCATATGGGGAAAATACAGAAATATATTCTTCTCTGAAGCTATTGCACTGATTGAACCTAAACTGTGCATCAATCATTGGAAGGTCCTTTACAAACTTTGTGTTTTTTATGTTGATCGTAATTCCAAGATGACGCAGGACATAGTTTTTACATAGGACCAATTGGTTTTTTTTATTACCAGGTGAACGATACAGGCTCTTGAGAGCCTCTGGTTTAAATATCGCTATGCTTTGAATTAAACCACACAAAATGCAAAAAGACATATTTGTGTAGCCTTCAGCAGAAGAAATATGTATATGCCAATTTGCTCAATGGTCCCAGGGGCGGATCCAGGATTTCAAGTTAGATGGGGGGGGGGGGGGGGGCATTCTTAAAAAAAATTGTGCTGAGTGGAGGGGGGCGCTAAAATATTTGGGGTATTTTGTGTGAAAAATCACGATTTTACGCCAAAAAATCATATTTTTTCCAATTCTAGATCTGCCCCTGGGTCCAACTATATATAAATAGCTAGGGAATGCACATATAACACGAACGTATATTGACACTGACACAGGTACTTGTGGACAGGACCCTTTGTTGCTCACTTTTTTTTTTTATTTTTTTTTTTTTTTATTAAGATGTTTTTTTTTTTTTTTTTGGTTTTTTTTTAACATCGTCTTTTTTTCATATAAACAACATTTTGCAATTTCTATGTATCACTGTATGACATATATACAATAAATACAATTAAACAGTAGTTTGTATCCATGCCGGGTTTCTGACAACTTATATCATGTCAGAAACCCGGCATGGATACAAACTTTCTCGTGGTGCCATTTTATTTTGATATTGAACGAAATTAAAGTTTCTTTAAACCGAAATGGATTACTTTTCAAGAAAGTCACTTTCAAAATACTTAATAGAATTCAATAAATACGAATAGAATTCAATAAATACGATGTCGATATTTTCATCAATGGCACGTGGCAAAACTACGCGGGCACCATAGGGTGACTCTTCAAAATTACAAAGCTAATTGAACTTCCCTTTTGACCAACGAGAAATCAAAGTCAACCTTCACAAGGCAACTACTTCGCCCTCTAACGTGAGCCCTGCTTCTCGTCCTTTTTTAAAGTCTACACGTATATCTTATGAAATCAACTTTTGAAACTATATGACTTTTTTTTCTCAGGCCCGTCAGACTTGTGGAACTACTCATTTTATATGCCTGTGTACAATTTTACACGCCACTGGCTACGGACTACCGCCTAATTTCGAAGACTGCAATTATGACAATATTTTTCTATGTTTACTCATTTTAGTATACGAAGTGGTATATGTGACGTGAAACAGCTTTTAAATGAAAATATACACGTTGGATTAGGCACAGGTAAATATAAACAGAGTTGTATTAACTTCATGCTGCTCCACATCATTTTCCGAATCTTTCTTTGAGCTTATAGATTTAGTTTTTTTTATAGAGTTCTGTTTATGCAAGTTTCCTATATATACAACTAAGCATAACTATGAATTATGATGGATCCAACGTGGGCCAATTTTATGTTCCACGTATCGTAAGCAATCGCGTCCTTTCCTCATTCATGACTTATCACATTGTTTGTAACTAGGGTAACACGACGGGTGCCACTAGTTGCACAATGAGAACTTTTCACTGTTAGAGTTGTCTCCCTTTCTCTACTTGAACCTTGCGTAAATATTTATTACGAGAGGGACTGCAGGGTAACATATTTTAGCTGTTTATCCAGAGAGTATTAAATAATATGAAAATATGACCCATAATGTGATCTGGTACAGTATGTTCTTAGATATTAGTGGATCATCTGATAAAAATGATATGATTAACATTGGATCTCCCAATGAAAAATGATATGATCCATATTGAATCTCCGGGTAAAAGGATCTCCCAATGAAAAATGATATGATCCACTTTGAATCTCTGGGTAAAAAAATGATATGATCCACATTGGATCTCTGGATAAAAAATTATAAGATCCACATTAAATCTCCATATAAAAATGATATGATCCACATTGGATCTCTGGATGAAAAATGATATGATCCACATTGGATCTCCATATAAAAAATTATATGTTCACATTAGATCTCTGGATAAAAAATGATATTATCCACATTGGATCTCTGGATAAAACATGATATGATCCACATTGGATCTCCAGATTAAAAATGATATGATCCACATTGGATCTATATGGATAAAAAATGATATGATCCACATTGGATCTCTGGATATAAAATGATATGATCCACATTGGATCTCTGGATAAACTAGAGGCTCAATGGGCCTATGTACTTAATACAGAACCTTCCATAGGTGCTTCCCACCAAGTTTCAGTTCATTTGGCTAAGCAGTTTCAGAGAAGAAGATTTTCAGAGATCGACCAATCAGAAACAAGAATGGCCTGTGGTGGCCATGTTTATTAACGGATGGGAACTAAATGAGCAATCTTTATAGAAGACCTACCAAGGACGCTTCATACCAAATTTTGATTGATTTGGCCAAGCGGTTACAGGGGAGAAGATTCTTTAGAAATCAACCAATCAGAAACAAGAATTGCCTGTGGTGGCCATGTTTGTTAACGGATCGGGACGAAATAAGCAATCTTTATCAGTCAAGGAAATTAGGAATTTGAATTCACAGGACATTCGGTCCTGTAAACTGTGAAGAATTACAGGACCGAACTAGATTTTACAGGACCGACAATAAAATAATGATTTTTTTTTAAATAATAAATTTATTTTATTTAAGTGTCGTATATTGATTGCATTAAACTTGCAATCACAAACAGCAATATCTAGAATTAGACAGCGGCGTAAAGGTTAGCATGAGTGTGTTCGTGCTCCAGTCGGGTCAGACCAAAGACTATAAAATTGGTATTTTTTGCTTCTCTGTTAAGTACGCAGCATTAAGGAGAAAAAGCAAAGACTGGTTGGCTCTGAATCAGTATAATGTGTCCAAGTTGGATGACAATTCGATGTCCATAAATATATTATTGTATACAGCATGATCTTATTCATTAAGGTATGTTTCCACTCTAAAATTACAAAACTATTTGTGACATTAAAAATTACTAAATGAAATATTCATTCTATCTAAACAAATGAATCCTTATATGTATATATTAAAAAAAAAATAGAATAAAATAATAGCTCTAAAAGAAAAAGTATAATTAGAAACCAGAATTTAGAATTACAAAAGAATATATATATATAGCTCTTTTGGTCCATTGGCTTCGATGCACCAGTTGCAGACCATAACATTTTGTTCAACGTTGTGATGAAGCCAGGGTCAGTCCTGCTTCAAAGAATCAATAAATTTACGTTCTCAGTCTTTTTCATACTGTTTCTGCCGTTCTCCTCTGTGGTTACTTTTCTCTTTAATGGCTCCTGTCTTATACTGCAAGAAAGCCATGACCACCGTGTTTTGAAGTGATAAAATGTTCCAAATTAACGACGCTTGTTAATGAAAAAAACTCTAGAGAATATTATTTTTCCGAAATACATTGTACCACGATCACTGTAATCACACGAAATATTTTACGACATCAAAATTTTACGACAATAACTGTCGTAAATAGTTAGTGTCTTTGTCAAAACTCGTGATTATCAATTACGATACATGTATTATTTATTTTCGATTTTTCTTGATCTAAAAATAACAAATAAAAGAGAATCAGAAATAGTTTTAAGTTGAATTTACCGAGAACCTTGATTTATCTATTCTTAAAGGCAGCGGCTGACAAAACAATTTACTGGACAGTCGGTCCGGTGAGATAGCGAAAACTACCGGACCGCCGGAAAATTTATCGGACGCGGTCCGTCGGTCCGGTGCTAATTTCCATGACTGCTTTATAGAGGACCTGCCATAGATGCTTCCTACCAAGTTTCGATTCATTTGGCAAAGTGGTTTTAGAGGAGACAATTTTTTAGAAATCAACCAATCAGAAACAAGAATTGTCTGTGGCGGCCATATTTGTTAACGGATCGAAACTAAATCAACAGTCTTTATAGAGGACCTTCCAAGGATGCTTCCTACGAAGTTTCGATTCATTTGGCAAAGCGGTTTCAGAGGAGAAGATTTTTTTTAGAAATTAACCAATCAGAAACAAGAATTTCCTGTGGTGGCCATGTTTGTTAATGGATCGAAACTAAATCAGCAATCTTTATAGAGGACCTTCCAAGGATGCTTCCTACCAAGTTTTGATTCATTTGGCAAAGCGGTTTCAGAGGAGAAGATTTTTTTAGAAATTAACCAATCAGAAACAAGAATTGCCTGTGGTGGCCATGTTTGGTAATGGATCGGCACAAAATGAGCAATCTTTATAGAGGACCTGCCATAGATGCTTCCTACTAAGTTTCGGTTCATTTGACCAAGTGGTTTCAGAGGAGAAGATTTTTTCAAATAAGCCAATCAGAAACAAGAATTGCCTATGGCGGTCATGTTTGTTAATGGATCGGGACGAAATGAGCAATCTTTAGAGAGGACCTTCCATAGATGCTTCCTACCAAGTTTCACTTCATTTGGCTGAGGGGTTTCAGAGGAGAAGATTAAAATGTGAAAAGTTAGCAGACGACGGACAGTGATGGCAAAAAATGATATGATCCACATTGGATCTCCATATGAAAAATGAAATGATCCATATTAGATCTCCATATAAAAAACGATATGATCCACATTGGATCTCCAGATAAAAAATGATATGATCCACATTGCATCTCCATATAAAAAATGATTTGATCCACATTGGATCTCTGGATAAAAATAAATGATCTACTAAATATTTAATTTAAGGTGGACTCGCTAAGATATTTTCATTTATATATTTTCAGACTGTTCCGGTGGATACAGTACTTCAATGCAGGATGCCATGCGATGTAGTCTACATGTGTCAAACGTCAACTCTATCAACACTGGAAAAAACCCAGTATCTCATAGAGAAGCCTTCATGATCGCTACACTCGGTGGAGCGAAAGGTAGGAAACAGTTTTATCATTTAGCATGTTGCTATATCTTTAAAAATATTTTTGCAAATGTGATAGACGTAAACACGATTGCTATGGTGAGGTTCAAAGGGTAGGAATTAGTTCTACCATTTCATTGTAATTCATAATTTCAGTTTATGATAGGCTTTCATTGAGTAGCACAAAGGCTAGGAATTTTAAAGTTTGCAATGTATATTGTTGACATACTTTTTCCATATTTTGTTTCTTGTTAATTTCAGTTCTTGATTTAGCTGATACAATAGAAATGGCTTTAGTTTAATTCGGTTGTCTTTATAGTTTTGTACAATTGAATAAAGTTATAATTATTTTAAAAACCGCAAATGAGATTGTTGTCGCACTTTTTCCATATTTTATTTATGTTATTTTCAGTTCTTGATTTAGCTGACACAATAGGAAGTTTTGGCGTGGGGAAGAAATTTGATGCTCTAGTCGTTGATGTGACTGTAGAGGGGTCACAAATTGACTTATTTGAGGGGGATACCTTAGATGATATATTTCAAAAATTCATTTATTTAGGTGAGTAGAATTTGTTTTATGCTGAGGTAAATTGAAGCAAGAGTCCATGATTGTTTTATAACGCCAGCTTTCATTAGGTATGCTCAAACTTAAATGAATAGAAAGCCAAAAGTCTTTGGGGTCAAACACACCTAAGGGTCATCTCATTTAAATGTAATTTGTTCTTGCCATGATATAGCTGAAAAATTGCTAAGTTGGCACTAAACAACAATAACTCACTCACTCACTCAGTTTAGGACCAATAATGCCTTATGATTGGATGAATTTTCAAAAATCTTTCTTTATAAAGTTACATAATGGCACGAGCTGTTATATCAGGTCAATGTTCCTTACATGGTGCATTATCTAGTTTGATTGTTAATGATTATGGATGTGATCTTTGCATAGTTTACGTTTTTTGTGCAGATAAGAAATCACAGATGGATGCATAGCACAGGAAATGTTTAACATGGATCCTACGGGAACAATTATTTAAAAAACCCAAAACCGTTGTCTCAAAATTCAACTACAAACCTGAGGCGGGTGTACTTGATACAACATTATGTAGTAAGGTTTGTCAATGACTTGCGGTAGGTCGGTGGTTTTCTCCTGGTACTACGGTTTCCTCAACCGAAAAAACTGACCGCCACTATATAGCTGAAATATTAAAGTGGCGTTAAACACCGTAACCCACCCATACACGTCCATTGGATAGCAAACTGGTAGCGTATAACCAATAGAGTGTTACACACGTGGTAAAGTTTGAAGATATCAAAGCAGTAATCAGATGTCGTTAATCAAAGAAGGACAGACAGTACAATGACCAAAATGACACAAGACTAACAATGGTCCACAAAACACTACACCAACAATTATAGAGCAAACAACACAAGCCCTGCTAAAAACTGGGGGTGAACTCATGTGCTCCAAAAATGGTAAGCAGTTCCTGCTTCACTAGTGGCATAAAACTGTGCTGAACCTAAATTCTGCTTTTCCTAAGATGGTTCATTTTTCTAAATTTATTCTCTTATTAGTTGGATTAACATTTTCTCTAGATTCTCATTTCAATGTAATTCCTTTCTTGCAAATTAATACTATAATGACATTAATTAGCAAATATGAAAACAACCAACGAATCAATAAACAGAATCAATGTCCAGCTATTTTTTTTCTGTGTAACCATATTACAATCAATAACTGGACCTACTTTAGTTAATGAAAATAGGATGACCTTCCATGACTTTCCTTTAACGATGCTCTAGTCAGGTGGAATTGTTTTCCCCATTTATACCCTCCAAAGACTAAAACAGTCTAGTGTACTGGCTGCGTTTTATATAGCTTTTTATTTATTCAATATGGCATAATTTGAGAAATTAATATAATTTTGCAGAAATACTTAGTTCCCATTTGTTTTGTAGGGTGTCGTGCTTTATTTATGTTATTTGTATTTATTTAAGTATACTGGTGTCCAACAAATTGCCATATCAGATGATGCTCGTGTAGTTTAACAGTAACACGATGGGTGTTATGGTTTTTTTCTAAAAAAATATTCTGATTCCCAATGTTGCTGAAAACAATATTCTGATTTTGGTGGAGGAAAAAAATAATAATCTGATTCAGAGTTTTTGTCATATAACCTAATGTTAAATTCTGGAAAAAAAATTCGCGCTTTGCACGACAATTTTTTTTATGCTAACTCTTGTGTTGTCCGATAAAAAAATTCTGAGCAAAACAAAAAACCATACCCCCCCTACAAGTTAAATGGTCGGTCCCTTATATCGTCTGTCCTTCTTCCATTTACAGTTTCTGATTGTCCCGTTGGTATCTTCATATTTTTAGTAATGCTCTAGATGAAATGAAGCTAATAACAATATTTATTATAATTTCATATTTGATTTAAATTTACTTTATCTTAGGAAATGAACAGAATTTTACAGAAATATATGTAGATGGTGAAGATGTTATGAAGTTGTTAACGATATGATGTCATTACCAGCATCATTGGACTATTTTTACCTTCGGGTCGTGCACTATGTCTTCAACCCTAACCACTATATTGGCATAGTCATTGCTAACACAACATTATTATATAAATATAGTGCATTGCGATCACGTTAATCATGTGTTTCCTGATCGGTGTTTGGATTTAATAAATCATTCAATGACGTTCTCTGTATTTGGAATATGGCTTTAAAAAAACAACAACAACGGATTGGTCAACAATTCAGCTCAAAGTATAAAAACTTCTCTGTGAGAAAAGCTAGAACATTGTAATAATATTAGCAAAACAGTTAGAAATGTATTGTAATTATAAATTTGAAATTGTTGAACTTAAAGGGGAATTTGCAGTAGTGCCTATCGACAAAATTTGTTACTGAGCAGCTAATGACAATCCTGCCGAGATAAATAATTGTAATTTAGCTACCATATGATCGACCGGCTACGCCCCTCAATTGTTACTGAGCAGCTAATGACAAACATGCAGAGATAAATAATTGTAATTTAGCTACCACACCATCGACCGGCTACGCCCCTCAGTTGTTACTGAGCAGCTAATGACAATCCTGCAGGGATAAATAATTGTAATTTAGCTACCATATGATCGACCGGCTACGCCCCTCAATTGTTACTGAGCAGCTAATGACAAACATGCAAAGATAAATAATTGTAATTTAGCTACCATATGATCGACCGGCTACGCCCCTCAATTGTTACTGAGCAGCTAATGATAATCCTACATACTCATTCCTCAGATGATATATTTATATATTATATACTATTATGTTTGTTAAATTATCAGAAAACTATATACAGTTAAACCTGCCCATACAGCCACCTGTATTAAAATGTCACCTTTTTCTTGTCCTGTCATAGAAAATTTCATATGAAGTGAACCTCTATTAAGAGGTCACCTGTCTTATAAGGCCCCTTTCTCCTTGTCCTAAAGGTGACCTCTTAATACAGGTTTGACTATAGAATTATTTACGTTCGAAAATGAAAGTTAAGCGAGTTATTCTAATATATGCTAGTATATAATATCGAAAGATATTTTATTCCACGTTTGACTTGGCTTTATTTGATATTTCGCTCATACTTTTAATTAAATTTGAAATTAGAGAAAAATGAACATATTTGAATGCAAATCCCGATTTCAGACAAAAACAACATTATGAAAGATAATAATAAAACAACTTTAATTAATACATTAAAAAAACCATTTATCGGTACATTTTAGTTTTAACGCATATTAGTTCTTGTTCCAGTCAGTATATATTTAACAAATATTGGTTCTTACGCCAATCAGTAAATAACCAAATCCATGTCAACTTAATTATGAAAACAATCATTTTATGTATCTTAACTTACTAATTAAACAGATATTAATTCACACATAGAGTGTGAAAAAGTGAACTTGATGGAAATCATATCTACTTATAGTAATTGGTTGTGTTGATGTTGGACAAGTTAATTGATAATGATATTAATCTTCTATTGATTTTATAGATGTATCTGTTTATTATGTATAACGCAAGGCATATTGTATTAAATGTATTGCAGTAATCATTATGTGTTATAAATCATTAACTTCTGTGATGAATGCCGTTAATGGCGAGGTGTACTCGATACCACATTATGTGATAAAAGATTGTCAGTGACTTGCGACAGGTCAATGGTTTTCTCCGGGTACTCCAGTAACCGACCGCCACGATATAAGTGAAATATTGTTGAAAGTGGTGTTAAAACACCATAAACCAACCAACCATCGTTGATGAAAGTACAAATTAACATACTAATGTTAATTTTGTCTAAGAAGGGTTTGAAGATACCAAAGAGGTTAATCATAATTCATCAATCGAAGGACACACAATGCAATGGCCAAATGAAAACGGACAGAAGAACAAGCAAAGATCTACAAGCCACAGAAAACTAAAGATTGACCGAACCCTACTAAAAACCTGGGGTGAAAACAGGTGCTCCGGAAGGGTGGGCATTTCCTGCTCCACTAGTTGCTCTAAATGATTATGTTTACATGTTGCATAACATTTCGCTCACCACCGAAAGCTATAATACTGCGTTAATCACTAAACTGTAACATTAGCTTAGGTTAACCACATACAGTTATAATATTCGGTGAACCACCTATAGTTATAACATTGCGGTAACCACCTACTTCTAAAGAATTTTGTTACCCACCTACAGATATAAGATTGCTCTAACTGCCTACATCTGTCACATTGCGGTAACCACCTACTTCTATAGAATTGTGTTGCCCACCTACAGATATAGCATTGCTCTAACTGCCTACATCTGTCACATTGCGGTAACCACCTACTTCTATAGAATTGTGTTGCCCACCTACAGATATAACATTGCGCTAACTGCCTACATCTGTCACATTGCGGTAACCACCTACTTCTAAAGAATTGTGTTGCCCACCTACAGATATAACATTGCTCTAACTGCCTACATCTGTCACATTGCGGTAACCACCTACTTCTAAAGAATTGTGTTGCCCACCTACAGATATAACATTGCTCTAACTGCCTACATCTGTCACATTGCGGTAACCACCTACTTCTATAGAATTGTGTTGCCCACCTACAGATATAGCATTGCTCTAACTGCCTACATCTGTCACATTGCGGTAACTACCTACTTCTATAGAATTGTGTTGCCCACCTACAGATATAGCATTGCGCTAACTGCCTACATCTGTCACATTGCGGTAACCACCTACTTCTATAGAATTGTGTTACCCACCTACAGATATAGCATTGCGCTAACTGCCTACATCTGTCACATTACAGTAACCAATCTATAACAATGCGTTAAACACCAACAGCTATAGCATAAGGTTAACCACCTGCAGCTATAACATGTGGCTAGCCATCAACAGCTTTAAACCCGCAGTTATAACAATCTACAACAATTGGGGAACTAAGTCTTATATTGCATGTTATTTCATATACAGGAAATCAAACCCATTACACCAACAAGGTTTTTATTACTATCACTGCGTCGATACCTCTGCTGGTGGACTATTAGTCCCCGAGGGTATCATCCGCCCAGTAGTCAGTGCTTCGGCACTGACATGGGTTATTAGATAAAAATGTATATTTATCACTGAAATGTACAGTTCTTAAATAATGAACAAAATTAAGGGTTACATTCTGCATGCATGTGTAACCATAGCTATTCTGTTGATGCCCTTTAGTTTTATTGCTCCCAAAACTTCATATTATTTGGCTTTCCAATCGTTTGTCATTGAACGTACCTGATGAAGGTTGTTCCAGAAACGCGTTGTGCGCACTAAATTTGATATCTACGTTTTTATTACATTGAATGGAAAATGGGTAATTGATAAAACATCACAAACCACCTACCTTAAGCTCACGTTGAAGTGACAGCAAGAATCGTCTGATAATAATCACGAAGATGACAAGTCTTGTCAGAGTGTCATATAGAATATAAAAAAAACCCCAGTAGTTCACCATATAAATAGTAACATTTGTTTTGCTTAAAAAGCGATGGTTTGATTATTTCTATACCCTTGTCAGTATTTTCTTTATTTCTATGCACATCCTTTAATAATGTCTTTGTTTTGAATTTTGCAAATGAAATTTACTGAAATAAAATTTTCATATGCTGAAACAGTCATAGGTAACTGTTGAAAATAATAATAATAAGTAGGAAATGAAATGAAAACATATCCCACAGGACTCGGTAATCATAATAAAGACTGATAATTATAATGATAATGATCTCCAGACCAATTTATTTTTCCTTATTAACATTAAGGAATTTTATGTAACCTTTGGGCTTCATATTGCTGATTTATCATGCAACTGTGTGATTTTGAGTACTAATGAAGGCGATAGAATAAATTGCAGTGTTATTAGGTCATGGACCCCAAAAGGCATTTCTGGTACCTGATTCATGTGAAACGGTAACAGTATAAGCTCTGTCGTCACAGATGAAACCATTGGAAACGATGATAAGAACGATGCTTGTTTAAATTCTTTTCAAACAATTTGGCAGTTGTTTTGGACTATTTGATATTGCAGGATAAACACAATATACGTACATTGTCATGAAATATAGAATTAATTTGCACTTGCTGCTAAACAGGCTAGAAAAGCTCACTAAAGACTTTTTACTAAGAAGAGTTTGAAGATACCAAAGGGGTAATCAGAATTCGTAAATCGAAGAAGAACAGACAACACAATGGCAAAAACAAAAAGGACAAACAACAATCTACAAAACATAAACATAAAACTAAAGATTTAGTAACATGAACCCCACTAAAAACCGGGGGTGAACTCAGGTACTCCGGAAGGGTAGGTCAGATCATGCTCCACTAGTGGCACCCGTTGTGTTAATCTAGTGCAAATAAATTATATATTTTCCGACAATGGTCGTATATTGTATAAATATACTATCACAGTTTACTAACATTTTCTCCTCCATACAAATGTTTACATTGATGTAAATAAATTATAGATATTCCGAAAATGGACGTATATTGTTTATGTCTTCACATTGTTATGATGGACTAATTTAAAGTCAAAACTTGTGAAAACAACTGAAAATCAGAAAAGCGTGTGCGAAAAAAAATCAGAGATTGGTTCTACTTTTTGATGCCTTTTTTTATTTTATTTATTATTAGCTTCGTTTTTTTCAAAAGATGTTATCAAATGAAAGAGGGCACCGTCGTGGTTGTGATCGTATGGTAGTTGGAGTTATGCAATCAGTGCCTATCACCACAAAAGCTGTGAGTTCGAACCGCTTTCATGACGAGGTGTACTCGATACAGCATTATGTAATAAAGTCTGTCGGTGACTTGCGACAGGTAGGTGGTTTTCTCCGGGTACTCCGGTTTCCACCACCAATGAAAGTGACCGCGCGAACAAGTAACCTTTTGACGAGTTGATAACGATTGCTTTGTACTAGAGACAACAAAGTGTGTTTGTGTGTTTGACCAACAGTTCTAAGGTAGGCATGTCACTCGAACACATTATCCTGAATACAAACTAACCAGTCGATACTCTGAATTCTGTATAATGCATGCATCGTTCCCCCAGTAGTCAGTGCTTCAACACTGACATGGTTTATTAAATATATTAATGTCTGAAATTTACAGTTCCTACAAATATAATTGGCTAAAAATAAGGTTCACTAGTCTCAGGCTTAGGTGACCTTAGCCGATTTTGGATATCGTGTTTACGTCCTTTGGATTTCTTGCTCAAGAAGACCATCAAATATTTTGGTTTTCCAATCTTATGACTATGAGCGTATCTGATGACAACTATTCCAAAAACGCATCGTGTGCACTAAATTAGATATCTACGTTTTTATTGACTTTCCGATCTCTTGACTATGAACGTACCTGATGAAATTTATTCCAGAAACTCGTCGTGCACACTGAATTTAATATCAACATTTTTATTCCTATCACTGGGTCGACACCTCTGCTGATGGACTATTAGTCACCGAGGTTATCAGTCCGCCCCGTATCAGTGCTTCGGCACTGACCTGGTTTATTCGATATATATATTACTGAAATTTAAAGTTCCTGAATAATGTAATTAATTTAATGAAACTATGGTTCTACCTCCTCAAGCATATGTGACCTTTGCAGATTTTGGCTAACTTGTTTAGGCACGTTGGTTTTATTGCTCCCAAAGCTTTGAATTGTTTGGATTTCAAATCGTTCGATGAAGGTTATTCCAGAAACGCGTCGTGTGCACTAATTTAGATATCTACGTTTTTATTGACTTTCCGATCTTTTTATTTAGGTTTTTAATCTTTTAACTCAGAACGTACCTGATGAAGGTTATTCCAGAAACATGTCGTGTGCTCTAAATTAGATATCTACGTTTTTATTGACTTTCCGATCTTTTAACTCAGAGCGTACCTGATGAAGGTTATTCCAGAAACATGTCGTGTGCTCTAAATTAGATATCTACGTTTTTATTGACTTTCCGATCTTTTAACTCAGAGCGTACCTGATGAAGGTTATTCCAGAAACATGTCGTGTGCTCTAAATTAGATATCTACGTTTTTATTGACTTTCCGATCTTTTAACTCAGAGCGTACCTGATGAAGGTTATTCCAGAAACGTGTCGTGTGCACTAAATTAGATATCTACGTTTTTATTTAGGTTTTTAATCTTTTAACTCAGAACGTACCTGATGAAGGTTATTCCAGAAACATGTCGTGTGCTCTAAATTAGATATCTACGTTTTTATTGACTTTCCGATCTTTTAACTCAGAGCGTACCTGATGAAGGTTATTCCAGAAACATGTCGTGTGCTCTAAATTAGATATCTACGTTTTTATTGACTTTCCGATCTTTTAACTCAGAGCGTACCTGATGAAGGTTATTCCAGAAACGTGTCGTGTGCACTAAATTAGATATCTACGTTTTTATTGACTTTCCGATCTTTTAACTCAGAGCGTACCTGATGAAGGTTATTCCAGAAACGTGTCGTGTGCTCTAAATTAGATATCTATGTTTTTATTGACTTTCCGATCTTTTAACTCAGAACGTACCTGATGAAGGTTATTACAGAAACGCATCGTGTGCACTAAATTAGATATCTACGTTTTTATTGACTTTCCGATCTTTTAACTCAGAGCGTACCTGATGAAGGTTATTCCAGAAACGTGTCGTGTGCACTAAATTAGATATCTACGTTTTTATTGACTTTCCGATCTTTTAACTCAGAGCGTACCTGATGAAGGTTATTCCAGAAACGTGTCGTGTGCACCAAATTAGATATCTACGTTTTTATTGACTTTCCGATCTTTAACTCAGAGCGTACCTGATGAAGGTTATTCCAGAAACGCATCGTGTGCTCTAAATTAGATATCTACGTTTTTATTGACTTTCCGATCTTTTAACTCAGAACGTACCTGATGAAGGTTATTACAGAAACGCATCGTGTGCACTAAATTAGATATCTACGTTTTTATTGACTTTCCGATCTTTTAACTCAGAACGTACCTGATGAAGGTTATTACAGAAACGTGTCGTGTGCTCTAAATTAGACATCTACGTTTTTATTGACTTTCCGATCATTTAACTCAGAACGTACCTGATGAAGGTTATTACAGAAACGCGTCGTGTGCTCTAAATTAGATATCTACGTTTTTATTGACTTTCCGATCTTTTAACTCAGAACGTACCTGATGAAGGTTATTACAGAAACGTGTCGTGTGCACTAAATTAGATATCTACGTTTTTATTGACTTTCCGATCTTTTAACTCAGAGCGTACCTGATGAAGGTTATTCCAGAAACGTGTCGTGTGCTCTAAATTAGATATCTACGTTTTTATTGACTTTCCGATCTTTTAACTCAGAGCGTACCTGATGAAGGTTATTCCAGAAACGTGTCGTGTGCTCTAAATTAGATATCTACGTTTTTATTGACTTTCCGATCTTTTAACTCAGAACGTACCTGATGAAGGTTATTCCAGAAACGCATCGTGTACATTAAATTAGATATCTACGTTTTTATTACAGTTCCTAAGTCATGTATTTATTTTTATGCTAATGTATTCCTCCCTCAGACATAGATGACCTCATCTGATCTTGTCTATCATGTTTAGGCCCTTTGGTTTTCTTGCTCCCAAAGATTTTAAAATTATTTTGGTTTCAAATATTTTATCTTTGGGCGTACCTGATGAAGGTTATTCCAGAAACACGTCATGTGCACTAAATTAGATATCTACGATTTTATGCTTTGCGAAGAAGAGGCAAATACCATTTTCATAGTATTTCGAAAGAACTTACAACGTACCGTATTAGATGCGAGCACGCTAACTATTGTTTTTTCGACTTTGACAATTTTGTGTAAAACTAACTAAATAAAACAACCAAGCATTACTATAAATAAATTTCTAGAGAGGAAGTCTAAAAGTTATAAATCCTCATATTTATCTGTATGTATTGGCTTACATCATATACAATATCAGAGTTTGTATGTTAAAAGTGACACCACACGTAAATATTTTATGTATCTTTGATATTTCAGAACGATATAATTCCAGATCTGCTAATTTGATTAATTTTCCCATTGTCCAAAATAATCAATATCTCTTTTCGTGTGTGTGTGTTATTACAGAATGGAGGAGGACGAAGTTATTCTCAATGTTGGGGGAACTGTTTTTATTACGTTTTTGGAAACTCTACAAAAATATCCTAACACTAAGCTTGGTTCGCTTAATGAAGACTCGCCTCATTTTAGAAAAGGGAGTTGTTTTTATTTTTTTGATCGGAATCCGGAACTTTTTAATACTATTTTAGATTTTTATCGGAATGACGTGCTACACTTTCCGACTCATATTTGTAGTGGACTTTGGCATCAAGAATTGAGGTATTGGGGTCTATCTATTGGAAGTATATCCGATTGCTGCCATTCAACATATGTCCAGTATTTCAAAAATGACAAAATCATTCGGAACCTAAGAAGAGCCTTAGACAAAGAGGATAATTGGGAGCTCCGAACATTTGGTACAAATCAATTAGCATCCAGTACGGAAGTTATTTCGACGGAATTCGTTCCAGCTTTTAGAGTATGTGTCTGGAAATTTCTTTCGGAACCTAGATCCTCCATTTCAGCAAAGGTAACCCCTTTTACACTTTACTTATGCTTTGATGCTAGCATATTTCTTCCATAGCTATACTTTGATGCTAGCATATTTCTTCCATAGATACACTTTAATGCCAGCATATTTCTCCCATTTTCGCATTATTTGTTTAAGACAGTCGCATAATAGTTTAACACTATCTGCCGAAGGTCGTGTCATATGCTGTAAAGACGACTGTAGACGACATGAGGTTAACATGCTATTATATAATTTTTGTTTTATTTGTTTTGTAAGACAATAATACGTTGTAGCAAAAGAAAGTTCAAGTTCGAATTATGTGGTACTTACTTTAACCTATACCTTCCTGAACATGGATCACAAAAGAGGCAACAGATTAATGTCAAGTAAGAAAATAAACGTAAGATAAAACCAAAGGGCCAATCAAGAATGAACCATCCAAAGACAGGTAAAACATTGGACACAAGTCAGAAGAAAGACAAACCCCGCCAAAGACAGGTAGAACATTGGACACAAGTCAGACGAAAGACAAACCCCGCCAAAGACAGGTAGAACATTGGACACAAGTCAGAAGAAAGACAAACCCGCCAAAGACAGGTAGAACATTGGACACAAGTCAGAAGAAAGACAAACCCCGCCAAAGACAGGTAGAACATTGGACACAAGTCAGAAGAAAGACAAACCTCGCCAAAGAACCGGATATGAAACCAAATGCTCATAAAGGGTAAGCAGTTCCAGTTACTCACTCAAATTATGCATCGGTCAATCAGTCAGTGATGACGACCGTAGTTTTGTAGCAATGGCATACCCGTAGCTATAATCCGACAGTCCGATAGTCCGACAGTCTGATAGTCCGACGGTCCGATAGTCCGATAGTCCGACAAATGCTTTAAACTGATGAAAGTTTTGAAAAATAATTTGGCCAAAAATGATATATTCGTAATTTCAGGATGTGGGCCATTCATTTTTATACGCCCGTCAAAATACGGGCTTATTATGGCATACCGCTGTTCATCCGTCCGTCCACGCCTCGTACGATAACATCTCTCACTTTTTCCCCCTTTTACTGATAGGTCACGTCGTGACATACATTGTATTGATAAAAGGGGGAGCAAGTGAGAGGTGTGATTTTAGTCAGTTTGGAAAACGCCAGTTTTCATATGGTACATGTATATACAATTAATTGGCTTAAAAAAGTGCAGAATATTAATTACTGTTCTCACGCTGCGCAACCGACCTTCAATTGTCATAAAAGAGGGGGGTGGGGTGGGCGTATCATGGCACAGTTGTTTATTTTGTCATATTCCGATGCTGTTTCTTTCCGTGATATAAGGGGTCACTTAGGGACAATTCCTTCAATCGTAACTTTTTATATATGCGTTTGTCGTAGAAGGCGACAATAGCAGGGTCACCCGTCGGAATCCCGGGGAATAAAAATAGAACCAACTTGTCGTCGGAAGAGACAGAAAAACAAGTTCCCGTGTTAAGCGTTGCCCATGTTGATCCATCCCAGAGTCCCCTCTTTCTGATTTTTTGTTTACAAATTTTTCTCATCCTGAATATGACTGAAATATTGCTTGCTGGACCTTAAGCAATCAATCAATCAATCAATCAATCCATTCGCACACATTATTGTATCCAGCTCTATTGGTGTGTCGACATTGCTTTTTAACATAAATATTCCATGATAAAGGGCGGGGGACACTGGTACGCTCTCCTTTTGGCTTTTCCTTTTTTTTGTGTATTCATTTACATGTGTATTTCATCTTTCTTTTTAATAGTGACTTTTCTTGGCTGGACTCGGCTACACGCTACTTAAATAAAGCCTGAAGTAGTCGCTACTAAAAAATATACGGGATACTTACACTACCGGTTCATCACGATTGGATCCAGGTCTTTATGGAGTCCGCGTTGTTCATATATGTGTTTTTTTTTAGCTCTTGTGTGGCCGTGCCAATTGTTTGTCCGTCTATGATATCGTGTTTCCGATGTTCTGGACCTTTCTTTGGTGAGTAAACGGTTCGGTTTCCGGCCCCATATTACACATGTTATAGTGTTAACTTTCAAAGAAATATAGCATTTGTCGGACTATCGGACTGTCGGACCGTCGGACTATCGCACTGTCGGACTGTCGGATTATAGGTCGGACCCCATTGATATAACACAGAATATAAATACAAGTAAGGTATACCTCATGACTCTACTACTTAACTTGCAATTTTGAAGTTTAAGGTCGTACAGAAAGGCAACACATTAAAAAAAAATCCTTTTGAATAACATGTTCACGCCAGATTTTAGTAGGGTTGGTGTTGCTTTCTGTGTAGTGTTTTCTAGATCTTGATTAGTTCTTTTCTCTTTTTTATTTTGGCCACTGTATTTACTGTCCTTCGATTTACGGTTTCTGATTACCCCTTTTGTGTTATTTTCGAACTGTTCAAATTATTTGGCGTTCAAACCATTTGATTATGAGCGTACCTGATGAAGGTTACTCCTGAAGCGCGCCGTGCGCACTAAATTCGACATCTACGCTTTTATTCGGCTGTCGGCCCTTTGATTTTCTTGCTCCACAATACTTTTAATATTTTTGTCGTTCTAATCTTTTCATTCTAAGTGTACAGTTATACCTGATGAATGTAATGCAAGAAATGAATCCTGCTCACTCGATTAGATATCTACGTTTTTATCATATAAACAATATATTAGTGTATTGCAACTGAAATAAACTTTATTAATAACATTAAGAGTAATACATTTCATTGTCAATCGGATGTATCAACGGCGATGGATTTTGTGATGCAACATGAGAAGAGATGAAAATAGTAGTGATTATAGATCGCATATCCGGTACCGTTGTCATGGGAATTCATTGCATTCAGTTTTTGAAATAGCCTATTAATACTTAATGGTTTGGGGATTTGAAAACTGGAGTGTTGACAATATCCCGGTGCACTAGAACATGATCCATATTGTTATATGTGCAGTTTGTATTTATAGACGATATAGGCATAGTGTCGGCAAATGTAAACTTTGTCTGTTGTATCTTTTAGTTTTCATTTTGTCTGTACGAGCTTTAGAAAGGGGAAGAAAAGTATTTTCGGAAAGAATACAAATAAGTGATAGATGCCATTAGATTGTGGATGTGGTTTATGGTGTTTAACGCAACTTTCAACAATATTTCAGTTTTATCGTGTCGGTCAGTTTTATTGGTGGAGGAAACCGGAGTATCCGGAGAAAACCACCGACCAACATATACAATACAATTTAATACAATAAGCTTTATTTAAAGTCGGAAAACATCAAACATTACAACACAAGCTCTAATGAGCTTTTAAATCCGACATAAGAATATGCATATATAAACAATAAAACAAAAACATGCACACAATATCTGTTAAAAAAAAAAAAAAAAAAAAAACATTGCCATATTAAAATTTTCTAGGAAATTTCAAACCAAATTGAAATATGAAAGCAATTTAAAACACAGCAGTAGCAGAAGCATAATTTAAAAGCACATTATATATTGATGTGAATAAACAAAAAGCATGGATAAAATGAGACAAATAGAAATCAAAATTTTTAAAATCACATGCATCTATATCTTAAAATATCATTATTTTATCTGCAATTTCCGCCATTTTGTTTACATTACCAGAAATAAGAACTGAAACTATGGACTATGGAACGCAACATAATCGAACAGAAATTATCAATCTACTGCGCATTAATATCAATAATGCAAAAGAAGTGCAGTTCAGTACAACATAGATTCCTTACTGGCTAACTATTTCTGATTTGTTCATTGCTTTTTTCTTCTCAGTCGAATTGATCATTCGGATTCTATTTTGTCCCGACAAGAAACATATCACATAATGTGATGCAATTAGGGCGTTACGTAATAAACACAAGAATTTAGCAATTTTGGATCTTTATGTTTTGAAAATTCTATATGTTTACAGATTGTTTTAAACTAAGAGTGAATATCAAACACTCTAACGAAGCTAAATCAATATATTTAGATTTTTCCTCCGTTTCTACGATTTTTCGATTGACCTCTGGAATTGTTCGGACAGTGTGGAATTAAAGTCTGCTAAAAAAAAGTTTGGAAACTTGCTATTTTGGCTTCGTATCTTTTTATTATTATTATTATTACATAATAGTTTTATTTAAACAATTTTAATGGCTATCATGCTGTCACCTGACATTCCGTAAAATTTAATATTGTTTGATTAAAACTCGTATTGACTCGTTTTCACTTTCACTTTCCATTGCATTATGTATGACGTCATAATGAAGTGATTAATTTCATATTGACTTGGTTTCACTTTCACTTTTCATATTAATGTAATAAAACAATTACAGTCTTTTGTATCGGTCAATACGAGTTTTTATGGACCTTAAAAACGATATTCACCAAAGCTGAGGTGAATATCGTTTTTAAGGTCCATAAAAACTCGTATTGGTGAATATCGTTTTTAAGGTCCATAAAAACTCGTATTGACCTCAACGAAAGACTATAATTGTATATTATTAACCAACTTACTACAATATGAATAGAAATGACCATCCTTTATGAACCGGAAATTTCTACAGCTGGTCATTACGAAATCACAGCCAGTCATTACGAATTTAAAATTAAAAAAAAAGTATTTTTTTTTCATTTGTTTTGAAAATTTACCTTTGGAGATCCCCAGAACGCAAACATACATTCCATTGTCATTGATGTGTGTCGACCATGAATAACAAAATGCACTAACCTTGCATGCTTGGTTTCCTACATTGATAACTAGATGGTGGTGTAATTAAGTTACTGATATTTTCCAATTTGATGGCATTTTGCATTTAGCTACTCAAACAAGTAAAATGCTCACAAAATCGTAAAATAAATCAGTAACCAGCTTGTGTCAATCAGCGTACCTTGTAAACAACGTCACAGGATGACGATATATTACAAAAGTCAAAGTCGATAAATGGTTGTCTTAAGTATTTTTTCCGGAATTATTTTTTATGTCAACAATACAAGCTTTTTTTTTCCTAGGCATTTTTCAAAATTTCATATCTAACAATAATTGTCGATTATTAACAATAAACATTGTTTCTTTTATCTTTTTTTATTATCAGGAATCCAAGCCGGCATTTTGTTTACATTACCAAAAAAGTAGTCCGGTGAACATCGTCTCTCGAAAAATAAACTGACAAAAACCCCGCCTCCATAAGCCTTTATACCCAATCAGAGTATAGGATTTCTAATTATGTAAATCATATAAGAATTATACATGTATAAACGATACATGGACAATGTTTTCTTTCTATTTCAGGAACAGGAGAGGATTCAATATTTCCTTCCAATATATATTTTTTTTTTCATTTAACTTTCCGGTGTTACTGTTTTTGTTCATCAAATGTACCTACACTGTATTCTCTGTTAAAGTTGGTTAATAAAAGTATCAATATATGGCCTTTTTCATATTGGCCCTTTTACATGCCCTTGGTATTAATAATGGCCTCGGACGGCTGTAATGGCCCTCGGCGCTGCCTCGGGCCATTACAGTCATCCTCGGCCATTATTAATACCTCGGGCATGTAACAGGGCCAATATGAAAAAGGTCATACATTAATACTATATTATCATTATTATTATTATTATTAATAGTAGTAGTAGTAGTAGTAGTAGTAGTAGTAATGTTAAGAAGCAGTACCATTATTATTATTATCATTATTTCTTTCTATGATGCGTGAAGTGTTTTCCTCAGCGGTTCTCAGAAACCACAGTTACAATGATCTTGGGGTTTGGTATGATGATAGATCTGTATACCTAGTTCTACATAAAGGTTTTGAAGTTTGCACTGGGGCTCCTTAAGGTATAATTTGAGTGTCCTAAATAATTTTTTTTTACCATAGAATACTATCGAGAATTTTTGTTTCTTCAGGAAAAATATTTTTTTATCGGATTGTAATGAAACTTCACAGGAATGATCCTAGGGATGTGTAGATGTACATTTATGGTTTGATATTTTCAAAATAGCCGCTATTGCCATGGCAACCATGAATGTTCAAAAGATATTTTTTTATCTGATTTTAATGAAATTTCACAGGAATGATATATGGGATGTGTAAAGGTTCATTCAGAAATGGGTTCTCACTAGCGGACTTTGCTTGGGATATTTTTGTCAGAAGATTACGTGAACTTTTATTTGGTTTTTATATTATCATTTTTTATTTCAGATATACAACTGGTTGTACTTCATGATGATGTTTTTATCTGCAATTTCCGCCATTTTGTTTACATTACCAGAAATAAGAACTGAAACTATGGACTATGGAACGCAACATAATCGAACAGAAATTATCAAACTACTGCGTATTAATATCAATAATGCAAAAGAAGTGCAGTTCAGTACAACAGAGATTCCTTACTGGCTAACTATTTCTGATTTGTTCATTGCTTTTTTCTTCTCAGTCGAATTGATCATTCGGATTCTATTTTGTCCCGACAAGAAACATTTTTTCAAAGATTGGTTGAACATACTTGACGTTCTATTATTCAACGCCATATTAACCCGAGTGGTAGTCGATCGGAATCGTCAGTGGATAATCAATTCATATGACATTATGATGATGTATAAAATTTGTTATTGTTTGTCAGTATTCCGGATATTCCGCTTTCTCCGATTAGCGCGGCAATTTAGTGGTCTTTACGTGCTGTTACTCTCACTACGAGCAAGCTTGAAAGAATTACTCTTACTCTTCTTTACAATACTACTGTTTGCTCTGTTATTCGCCAACTGTATTTTCTATACAGAAATGGAAGAACCGTCGACATTCCCAAACATGCTATATGGAATATGGTGGGCCATTGTTACCTTGACAACCGTCGGCTACGGTGATCATGTTCCAAAGTCCGCCGGAGGGCAAATAATTGGATCATTATGTGCAATATGTGGTATTATTGTCTTGGCAATGCCTGTCGCTATGATTGTAGCCAACTTTAATAGCTATTATCAAAAAAAGAAAGATCGTGAAAGATTCATTTCATTGAAGAACTTGGAGAAAAAGTCAAAAAAGTCTACCGTATAGAGTACATACTTGGACATTGGAAACGTGTTTGATCTAATTTCTAGGGTGGATTCGATGTCCACATTAAAATGCACGAAATAAAGAAACACAATACAATGTTGAAAATTCCCGAATATGCACTGAAGAAAGGAAGAGGATATACATAGTGCGCAATTACTTAGCGAAAAAAAGAGAGAAAAAGAAGACATTTGTATACACATAGTTTAGTGGATACATTCATATATTACGTATATCCAGTATATCTTTAAATTTTAAATTATTTCAGCACGTGTTCTGCATTGAACGGATAACAAATGTATTTATTGGTAATTTTCCTTTCTTCTTCCGTTCACGAGTTCTTCAGCGACAATTCCCAGCAATGGAAGGTACAATATATTTCAGGTTTCATAAGATCTGATGCACTGCTTTCCAGATGTCAAATCTCCCATAATGCATTGCAATTGAAATTAAAAACAAATTCATTTGTACCCTTTTTGCTTAGGTTAATGGAGTTTTATGAGACTATTACTTGATGTATAATCGACAATTTTAATTAGCGGTTGTAATCACGCAGACCTCTTAAAAATTACAATTCTCTGAAATTTGCCCTTGCATATTTATTTCTCCAAGCAAAGCATGTCACACGGCCCCCAATCACTCTAAATCATATCCAAATGATATGAATAGAAATTGTTTAGAGGAACTTCCGGATATGACGAGGAGGACCTAAGGCAGGATCATACAAAAAGGTAAGTCGAGTATTTTCTGCAAAATAAACCTTTTTCTAAAAATCAAAGAATGTCAATCGACCCTTTTATAATTTGTCTTTATCTACTGAAAGTTTGCTGGTTGTCTTTTACGTTAATTCGTCAGTAGAACTTTTCTCCCACAAACATCCATTGGGTTCTGAGATTTTTTATTCAATCAACGATATAAGAACAATAAACAGAATTGCTCCTTTCCTGAAAAAACGGCATATTATTGACATGATATGATTTAGATGTACTAACTGACTTGGAGGAACTTAAAATATAGTACAGACTGGCACTTATTAACAAGGCAAAACAGTTATAATGCTTCAAAACAAAAAAGACACAATGCTAAGGACACAAACCAATTCATTTTCGGCCTTGATCATGGTGAGATTAAAATATTATTCAAAATTAGAATTCATTTTGTCTCCGGAAAAAGTAAGAGTAAAAAAGGATCTCTTCGTTCTTAACGTTTTCTTTTATTGGTCAATTGTCTATTTTTGCCTAAGTATGTACAACAACAACAACAACAAATATTTTATTGTCAATCAAGACGCCCTGAAAGAGCAGACACATTTGTATAACAAATCATAATTTCTTGTAGGGTTCGACTCAATGGGCTCCTTTAGAGGAAAGAGGTTAAAAGGATCCAACTTGTCTAGAATAAAACCAAAGACATTGACCAAGAAACGAAAAAAACACGTCTTGCCGTGAGTCCGATAAAATCACCACCCAGTAAACGATTTATATAGTACAGAATTAAATCAATTAAAAGCAAATATTAAAGATCATTAAAACAGTACAGGCACTTCTTTCAGTTAAACCGAAAATACCACGCCCTATTATAGATCACATACATCAATGTAGATTAACGTGATGTTCTGATAATGTCAGAGAAATGCTGAACCGAAAAACAGAAAAAATAAATACACGACCGGGTATATATATATATATAAACGTCTAAAATGTTAGCACAACGATATCAAAAAATGATGTTAAAATGTAACAAAAATAACTATAAGTCTACAAAAAGACTATAATTATAATTAAATCCGTACAAAAAGACTATAATTATAATTAAATTCGTCGATTTAATTATAATTATAGTCTTTTTGTAGAGTTATAGTTATTTTTGTTACATTTTAACATCATTTTTTGATATCGTTGTGCTAACATTTTAGATGTTTATTTATTATTTTTGTTTGTTTGCACAGTATCGTTAACACTTGTTTCCGATCCGACATCTCGTAGGTTCATACGTTGGCTACTTTTGTTTTGTTTTGGTTTTTTTTAACACGTACATAGTCCCAATTCGTATTTAAAACCTTATTAAATATTTTGCATCTTTTATTTTCATTTTCCGTATTTCTAGATGTCCCTTTTCGTACCTCTGACATTCTTTGTTCAATGACGTCAAATATTTGTCACGTGATATTTTATGTACTGAGGTGTCTCATAAAGGAAAATCCTGTTCAATATTTCTAAATCAACACAATTTCATATGCAGTAAATTTAATAAACTTTATAATTATAACATTAATATATTACATAACAAAACAACGGGTTTGTGAAACAATTTCAATAATTAAAATGTTAACAATAAGCAAAAACTTGGTGTGGCCCCGTGACCTCGAAAGTTTTAAAGGCGGAAACTTTAACACACTTTCACTTGTTGATTGCTATGTTCAAATTTGAAATGGTACAGCCGTGGAACATGGGAGTTTGCTGAATTGTTCTGGTGTTTGTGACGGAATTAACTGTTGTAAGAGTGTTATAATCATAAAATAAATCATCATAATTTACATCCAAAATGTCAACGACGTCCGTAACCGACGATGAAACATGTGTATTGGCTCTCATTTGAACAAGTGATGTTGAACTTGAACTGTTTTGTGACGGCGGCATGAGTTGCAACCGGGAAGTACTGTGCAGTGGCATTATTGATGATAGTTGAGATGGTTGCTCTCCACGAACAGAACTTGTGATAATGTCTCCCATAACTTGTTTTTCCTTTGATGAAACTCGTTGATATACTGCAACTGACGAGGCAGATTTGTGTCCGGTAACTGCCATAATTTGTGCCATTGAACAGTTTCTTCCGAGGATAGTTGCACCCGTTGCACGAATTGAGTGGTTGGTGTAGATTTGTGAAAGGTATATTTTAATTTTTTATTGAAGAAAAGAATATCTTTTTTGTTCATACAACCGTTTTGAGTTTAAAAACAGCATTTAATTTGGTAAAAATACATTTATTATTCCGTATAATGATATTCATTCAGTGAAGCGTAAATATTTCTGTTTTTGTCAACCACGTTGTTATTGTTGTTTGGGGCCCAAATGAGGGAGACCGAAAATGTACATATATACCCCGTCTGTTTTCCGAATATATGCTGACATTCAGGGTTGAATAACCAATGAAAATATGCGTAGCAAACTAAATTCGTAATATCATATAATATATACGTCTGAAAATTAAACCAAACAGTGTTAGAATTAGATTTTAGTTTATATATAAACGTCTAAAATGTTAGCACAACGATATCAAAACAAGATGTTAAAATGTAACAAAAATAACTATAAGTCTACAAAAAGACTATAATTATAATTAAATCCGTACAAAAAGACTATAATTATAATTAAATCGACGGATAATTCGCTTGATCGTAAAGCTTTATCAGCGTCTGTAATCTGAATTGAACAAATTGTCAAGAGACCATATGTATATATATGTTTATAAACCCAACAAGTGATCGTTTTCGCGTAATTACCATATTACTTACTATAACTATACAATTAGAGGAGAAAAAAATAAAATTACATCAGGAAACGTAAAATTTGTCTCATAACATTACCGATAAGACCTTTTAAAATACAGAAATATTTATATTTTATAGTTATATCTTAAAAGCTTTCTTGATGAAGGATTGACGATTTTTTTATATTATATGCAGAAAGTGATATCATTACAGACATTTTGAGTTCCTCCAAGTCACAGTTAGTACATCTAAATCATATCATGTCAATAATGTGCCGTTTGTTTCAGGAAAGGAGCAATTCTGTTTATTGTGGAGGGGCGTGATAGAAACTAGGGGTGATTTACAGTCCGTCCAGCTAAAGAAATGACAGGAAAGCGTGGTTTTATATGAGAAATCTATCGTTGATTGAATAAAAAAATCTCAGAACCCAATGGATGTTTGCGGGAGAAAAGTTCTACTGAGCAACCAGCAAACTTTCAGTATATAAAGACAAATTATAAAAGGGTCGAATGACATTCTTTGATTTTTAGAAAAATGTTTATTTTGCATAACATACTCGACTTACCTTTTTGTATGATCCTGCCTTATGTCCTCCTCGTCATATCCGGAAGTTCCTCTAAACAAGCGTATGTAAGAAGCGTATGATTATATACTTTTTGTAAATGTTTACTCTGATATTTCTACCTCCATTGTAATACTTTCAGATAAAATCATTGATAACATAATTTATAAATGTTAATATTATATAAATATTATATTAAAGAAATACTGATGACATGGTTGGCTCTCAGCGAACTGAATCATTGAATTGCTTGTGCTTTATTATTTTATAGCCAATTAACATTAAACAGACATAAGATAAAATAAGCAACTAATTAGAGAGACCAGTACAACACGTACACAAAATCACTTTCACAACACAATAATTGGTAGTGAGGCACGCACTTTAAAACAAGATGGAGGACCATGCACTGTAAACAGGAAGTGGATTATGTACATCAAACGGATGAGCTGTTCTAAAACTGGTTCTTCTTATTGGGGAAGTTAGAATAGAGTGCTAAAACGTAGATTATTAACAGTGCGTCAGACGAGTTCTGGATAACCTTCACTGAGTAAGCTCAGAGTCAAAGGGGGACTAAGCCAAGAGCAAGAAACACAAATAGGTCAAACAGGATAGCCAAAATCGGTTATGATTACCTATTCCTGACTCTTGTCTGGCAAATTGTTTTCCAAGGTAACGAGACCCCTTATACCTAACCTATCCCTTGAGAGACGTGAGATGCGCCACCACGACTCAAATGATAAATCGGGAAAAAAATCATTGGCATGACTGGTTGCAGAGATCCATTCATTTAGATGTTGTGAATTTCTATTTGTTTCAAGCTTTGTGTGGGGAATTTACGACTTGTGTGTTACTGACGGAGCAGGAAATGATTACCTCATTCTCGAGTTCGTGCTGTCTGAACTTTTGTTCTAGTTTACATATGTGTTTGTTGTGTTGTGTCTTCTTCGAACTTGGATGGTCTGCGTTCGCCTCTCTCAGTCGCAGGCTTGCGTTTTTAGTGTTGCTCGGTCTGTAGTTTTCGGTATAGTGTTTTTAGTGTTGCTCGGTCTGTAGTTTTCGGTATAGTGTTTTTAGTGTTGCTCGGTCTTTAGTTTTCGGTATAGTGTTTTTAGTGTTGCTCGATCCTTAGTTTTCGGTATAGTGTTTTTAGTGTTGCTCGGTCTTTAGTTTTCGGTATAGTGTTTTTAGTGTTGCTCGATCTTTAGTTTTCGGTATAGTGTTTTTATTGTTGCTCGATCTTTAGTTTTCGGTATAGTGTTTTTAGTGTTGCTCGATCTTTAGTTTTCGGTATAGTGTTTTTAGTGTTGCTCGGTCTTTAGTTTTCGGTATAGTGTTTTTAGTGCTGCTCGATCTTTAGTTTTCGGTATAGTGTTTTTATTGTTGCTCGATCTTTAGTTTTCGGTATAGTGTTTTTAGTGCTGCTCGATCTTTAGTTTTCGGTATAGTGTTTTTATTGTTGCTCGATCTTTAGTTTTCGGTATAGTGTTTTTAGTGTTGCTCGATCTTTAGTTTTCGGTAGTGTTTTTAGTGTTGCTCGGTCTTTAGTTTTCGGTATAGTGTTTTTAGTGTTGCTCGGTCTTTAGTTTTCGGTATAGTGTTTTTAGTGTTGCTCGATCTTTAGTTTTCGGTATAGTGTTTTTAGTGTTGCTCGATCCTTAGTTTTCGGTATAGTGTTTTTATTGTTGCTCGATCCTTAGTTTTCGGTATAGTGTTTTTAGTGCTGCTCGATCTTTAGATTTCGGTATAGTGTTTTTAGTGTTGCTCGATCTTTAGTTTTCGGTATAGTGTTTTTAGTGTTGCTCGATCCTTAGTTTTCGGTATAGTGTTTTTATTGTTGCTCGATCCTTAGTTTTCGGTATAGTGTTTTTATTGTTGCTCGGTCTTTAGTTTTCGGTATAGTGTTTTTAGTGTTGCTCGATCTTTAGTTTTCGGTATAGTGTTTTTAGTGTTGCTCGGTCTTTAGATTTCGGTATAGTGTTTTTATTGTTGCTCGATCCTTAGTTTTCGGTATAGTGTTTTTAGTGCTGCTCGATCCATAGTTTTCGGTATAGTGTTGTTAGTGTTGCTCGATCCTTAGTTTTCGGTATAGTGTTTTTATTGTTGCTCGGTCTTTAGTTTTCGGTATAGTGTTTTTATTGTTGCTCAATCTTTAGTTTTCGGTATAGTGTTTTTAGTGTTGCTCGGTCTTTAGATTTCGGTATAGTGTTTTTAGTGTTGCTTGATCTTTAGTTTTCGGTATAGTGTTTTTAGTGTTGCTCGATCCTTAGTTTTCGGTATAGTGTTTTTATTGTTGCTCGATCCTTAGTTTTCGGTATAGTGTTTTTATTGTTGCTCGATCTTTAGTTTTCGGCATAGTGTTTTTATTGTTGCTTGATCTTTAGTTTTCGGTATAGTGTTTTTAGTGTTGCTCGGTCTTTAGTTTTCGGTATAGTGTTTTTAGTGTTGCTCGATCCTTAGTTTTCGGTATAGTGTTTTTATTGTTGCTCGATCCTTAGTTTTCGGTATAGTGTTTTTAGTGTTGCTCGGTCTTTAGTTTTCGGTATAGTGTTGTTAGTGTTGCTCGGTCTTTAGTTTTCGGTATAGTGTTTTTTGTGTTGCTCGGTCTTTAGTTTTCGGCATAGTGTTTTTATTGTTGCTCGATCTTTAGTTTTCGGTATAGTGTTTTTAGTGTTGCTCGATCCTTAGTTTTCGGTATAGTGTTTTTAGTGTTGCTCGATCTTTAGTTTTCGGTATAGTGTTTTTAGTGTTGCTCGGTCTTTAGTTTTCGGTATAGTGTTTTTAGTGCTGCTCGATCTTTAGATTTCGGTATAGTGTTTTTAGTGTTGCTCGGTCTTTAGATTTCGGTATAGTGTTTTTAGTCTTGCTCGATCTTTAGTTTTCGGAATAATGTTTTTATTGTTGCTCGGTCTTTAGTTTTCGGTATAGTGTTTTTAGTGTTGCTCGATCTTTAGATTTCGGTATAGTGTTTTTAGTGTTGCTTGATCTTTAGTTTTCGGTATAGTGTTTTTAGTGTTGCTCGATCCTTAGTTTTCGGTATAGTGTTTTTAGTGTTGCTCGATCTTTAGATTTCGGTATAGTGTTTTTAGTGTTGCTTGATCTTTAGTTTTCGGTATAGTGTTTTTAGTGTTGCTCGATCCTTAGTTTTCGGTATAGTGTTTTTAGTGTTGCTCGGTCTTTAGTTTTCGGTATAGTGTTTTTAGTGTTGCTTGGTCTTTAGTTTTCGGTATAGTGTTTTTAGTGTTGCTCGGTCCTTAGTTTTCGGTATAGTGTTTTTAGTGCTGCTCGATCTTTAGATTTCGGTATAGTGTTTTTAGTGTTGCTCGGTCTTTAGATTTCGGTATAGTGTTTTTAGTCTTGCTCGATCTTTAGTTTTCGGAATAATGTTTTTATTGTTGCTCGGTCTTTAGTTTTCGGTATAGTGTTTTTAGTGTTGCTCGATCTTTAGATTTCGGTATAGTGTTTTTAGTGTTGCTCGGTCTTTAGTTTTCGGTATAGTGTTTTTAGTGTTGCTCGATCCTTAGTTTTCGGTATAGTGTTTTTAGTGTTGCTCGATCTTTAGATTTCGGTATAATATTTTTAGTGTTGCTCGGTCTTTAATTTTCGGTATAGTGTTTTTAGTGTTGCTTGGTCTTTAGTTTTCGGTATAGTGTTTTTAGTGTTGCTCGATCCTTAGTTTTCGGTATAGTGTTTTTAGTGTTGCTCGGTCTTTAGTTTTCGGTATAGTGTTTTTATTGTTGCTCGGTCTTTAGTTTTCGGTATAGTGTTTTTAGTGTTGCTCGATCTTTAGTTTTCGGTATAGTGTTTTTAGTGTTGCTCGATCTTTAGTTTTCGGTATAGTGTTTTTAGTGTTGCTCGGTCTGTAGTTTTCGGTATAGTGTTTTTAGTGTTGCTCGATCTTTAGTTTTCGGTATAGTGTTTTTAGTGTTGCTCGATCTTTAGTTTTCGGTATAGTGTTTTTAGTGTTGCTCGATCTTTAGTTTTCGGTATAGTGTTTTTAGTGTTGCTCGGTCTTTAGTTTTCGGTATAGTGTTTTTATTGTTGCTCGGTCTTTAGTTTTCGGTATAGTGTTTTTAGTGTTGCTCGATCCTTAGTTTTCGGTATAGTGTTGTTAGTGTTGCTCGGTCTTTAGTTTTCGGTATAGTGTTTTTAGTGTTGCTCGATCTTTAGTTTTCGGAATAATGTTTTTATTGTTGCTCAGTCTTTAGTTTTCGGTATATTATTTTTAGTGTTGCTCGGTCTTTAGTTTTCGGTATAGTGTTTTTAGTGTTGCTCGATCCTTAGTTTTCGGTATAGTGTTGTTAGTGTTGCTCGGTCTTTAGTTTTCGGTATAGTGTTTTTAGTGTTGCTCGGTCTTTAGTTTTCGGTATAGTGTTTTTAGCGTTGCTCGATCTTTAGTTTTCGGAATATTGTTTTTATTGTTGCTCGGTCTTTAGTTTTCGGTATAGTGTTTTTAGTGTTGCTCGGTCCTTAGTTTTCGGTATAGTGCTTTTAGTGTTGTTCGGTCTTTAGTTTTCGGTATAGTGTTTTTAGTGTTGCTCGGTCTTTAGTTTTCGGTATAGTGTTTTTAGTGTTGCTCGATCTTTAAATTTCGGTATAGTGTTTTTAGTGTTCGATCTTTAGATTTCGGCATAGTGTTTTTAGTGTTGCTCTGTCTTTAGTTTTCGGTATAGTGTTTTTAGTCTTGCTCGATTAGTTTTCGGAATAATGTTTTTATTGTTGCTCGGTCTTTAGTTTTCGGTATAGTGTTTTTAGTGTTGCTCGGTCTTTAGTTTTCGGTATAGTGTTTTTAGTGTTGCTCGATCCTTAGTTTTCGGCATAGTGTTGTTAGTGTTGCTCGGTCTTTAGTTTTCGGTATAGTGTTTTTAGTGTTGCTCTGTCTTTAGTTTTCGGTATAGTGTTTTTAGTGTTGCTCGATCTTTAGTTTTCGGAATAATGTTTTTATTGTTGCTCGGTCTTTAGTTTTCGGTATAGTATTTATAGTGTTGCTCGGTCTTTAGTTTTCGGTATAGTGTTTTTAGTGTTGCTCGATCCTTAGTTTTCGGTATAGTGTTGTTAGTGTTGCTCGGTCTTTAGTTTTCGGTATAGTGTTTTTAGTGTTGCTCTGTCTTTAGTTTTCGGTATAGTGTTTTTAGCGTTGCTCGATCTTTAGTTTTCGGAATAATGTTTTTATTGTTGCTCGGTCTTTAGTTTTCGGTATAGTGTTTTTATTGTTGCTCGGTCTTTAGTTTTCGGTATAGTGTTTTTAGTGTTGCTCGATCTTTAGTTTTCGGTATAGTGCTTTTAGTGTTGTTCGGTCTTTAGTTTTCGGTATAGTGTTTTTAGTGTTGCTCGGTCTTTAGTTTTCGGTATAGTGTTTTTAGTGTTGCTCGATCTTTAAATTTCGGTATAGTGTTTTTAGTGTTCGATCTTTAGATTTCGGCATAGTGTTTTTAGTCTTGCTCGATTAGTTTTCGGAATAATGTTTTTATTGTTGCTCGGTCTTTAGTTTTCGGTATAGTGTTTTTAGTGTTGCTCTGTCTTTAGTTTTCGGTATAGTGTTTTTAGCGTTGCTCGATCTTTAGTTTTCGGAATAATGTTTTTATTGTTGCTCGGTCTTTTGTTTTCGGTATAGTGTTTTTAGTGTTGCTCGGTCCTTAGTTTTCGGTATAGTGCTTTTAGTGTTGTTCGGTCTTTAGTTTTCGGTATAGTGTTTTTAGTGTTGCTCGGTCTTTAGTTTTCGGTATAGTGTTTTTAGTGTTGCTCGATCCTTAGTTTTCGGTATAGTGTTTTTAGTGTTGCTCGGTCTTTAGTTTTCGGTATAGTGTTTTTATTGTTGCTCGGTCTTTAGTTTTCGGTATAGTGTTTTTAGTGTTGCTCTGTCTTTAGTTTTCGGTATAGTGTTTTTAGTGTTGCTCGATCTTTAGTTTTCGGTATAGTGTTTTTAGTGTTGCTCGGTCTTTAGTTTTCGGTATAGTGTTTTTAGTGTTGCTCGATCCATAGTTTTCGGTATAGTGTTTTTAGTGTTGCTCGGTCTTTAGTTTTCAGTATAGTGTTTTTAGTGTTGCTCGATCTTTAGTTTTCGGTATAGTGTTTTTAGTGTTGCTCGGTCTTTAGTTTTCGGTATAGTGTTTTTATTGTTGCTCTGTCTTTAGTTTTCGGTATAGTGTTTTTAGTGTTGCTCGATCTTTAGTTTTCGGTATAGTGCTTTTAGTGTTGTTCGGTCTTTAGTTTTCGGTATAGTGTTTTTAGTGTTGCTCGGTCTTTAGTTTTCGGTATAGTGTTTTTAGTGTTGCTCGATCTTTAAATTTCGGTATAGTGTTTTTAGTGTTCGATCTTTAGATTTCGGCATAGTGTTTTTAGTCTTGCTCGATTAGTTTTCGGAATAATGTTTTTATTGTTGCTCGGTCTTTAGTTTTCGGTATAGTGTTTTTAGTGTTGCTCTGTCTTTAGTTTTCGGTATAGTGTTTTTAGCGTTGCTCGATCTTTAGTTTTCGGAATAATGTTTTTATTGTTGCTCGGTCTTTTGTTTTCGGTATAGTGTTTTTAGTGTTGCTCGGTCCTTAGTTTTCGGTATAGTGCTTTTAGTGTTGTTCGGTCTTTAGTTTTCGGTATAGTGTTTTTAGTGTTGCTCGATCTTTAGTTTTCGTTATAGTGTTTTTAGTGTTGCTCGGTCTTTAGTTTTCGGTATAGTATTTTTAGTGTTGCTCGATCCTTAGTTTTCGGTATAGTGTTTTTAGTGTTGCTCGGTCTTTAGTTTTCAGTATAGTGTTTTTAGTGTTGCTCGGTCTTTAGTTTTCGGTATAGTGTTTTTAGTGTTGCTCGATCTTTAGTTTTCGGTATAGTGTTTTTAGTGTTGCTCGGTCTTTAGTTTTCGGTATAGTGTTTTTAGTGTTGCTCGATCCATAGTTTTCGGTATAGTGTTTTTAGTGTTGCTCGGTCTTTAGTTTTCAGTATAGTGTTTTTAGTGTTGCTCGATCTTTAGTTTTCGGTATAGTGTTTTTAGTGTTGCTCGGTCTTTAGTTTTCGGTATAGTGTTTTTATTGTTGCTCGGTCTTTAGTTTTCGGCATAGTGTTTTTAGTGTTGCTCGATCTTTAGTTTTCGTTATAGTGTTTTTAGTGTTGCTCGATCTTTAGTTTTCGGTATAGTGTTTTTAGTGTTGCTCGATCTTTAGTTTTCGGTATAGTGTTTTTATTGTTGCTCGGTCTTTAGTTTTCGGCATAGTGTTTTTAGTGTTGCTCGATCTTTAGTTTTCGTTATAGTGTTTTTATTGTTGCTCGATCTTTAGTTTTCGGTATAGTGTTTTTAGTGTTGCTCGGTCTTTAGTTTTCGGTATAGTGTTTTTAGTGTTGCTCGGTCTTTAGTTTTCGGTATAGTGTTTTTAGTGTTGCTCGATCTTTAGTTTTCGGTATAGTGTTTTTAGTGTTGCTCGATCTTTAGTTTTCGGTATAGTGTTTTTAGAGTTGCTCGATCCATAGTTTTCGGTATAGTGTTTTTAGTGTTGCTCGGTCTTTAGTTTTCAGTATAGTGTTTTTAGCGTTGCTCGGTCTTTAGTTTTCGGTATAGTGTTTTTATTGTTGCTCGGTCTTTAGTTTTCGGTATAGTGTTTTTATTGTTGCTCGGTCTTTAGTTTTCGGTATAGTGTTTTTAGTGTTGCTCTGTCTTTAGTTTTCGGTATAGTGTTTTTAGTGTTGCTCGATCTTTAGTTTTCGGTATAGTGTTTTTAGTGTTGCTCGGTCTTTAGTTTTCGGCATAGTGTTTTTAGTGTTGCTCGATCTTTAGTTTTCGGTATAGTGTTTTTAGTGTTGCTCGGTCTTTAGTTTTCGGTATAGTGTTTTTAGTGTTGCTCGGTCTTTAGTTTTCGGTATAGTGTTTTTAGTGTTGCTCGATCTTTAGTTTTCGGTATAGTGTTTTTAGTGTTGCTCGATCTTTAGTTTTCGGTATAGTGTTTTTAGAGTTGCTCGATCCATAGTTTTCGGTATAGTGTTTTTAGTGTTGCTCGGTCTTTAGTTTTCGGTATAGTGTTTTTAGAGTTGCTCGATCCATAGTTTTCGGTATAGTGTTTTTAGTGTTGCTCGATCTTTAGTTTTCGGTATAGTGTTTTTAGTGTTGCTCGATCTTTAGTTTTCGGTATAGTGTTTTTAGTGTTGCTCGGTCTTTAGTTTTCGGTATAGTGTTTTTAGTGTTGCTCGGTCTTTAGTTTTCGGTATAGTGTTTTTAGAGTTGCTCGATCCATAGTTTTCGGTATAGTGTTTTTAGTGTTGCTCGGTCTTTAGTTTTCGGTATAGTGTTTTTATTGTTGCTCGGTCTTTAGTTTTCGGTATAGTGTTTTTAGTGTTGCTCGGTCTTTAGTTTTCGGTATAGTGTTTTTAGAGTTGCTCGATCCATAGTTTTCGGTATAGTGTTTTTAGTGTTGCTCGGTCTTTAGTTTTCGGTATAGTGTTGTTAGTGTTGCTCGGTCTTTAGTTTTCGGTATAGTGTTTTTAGTGTTGCTCGGTCTTTAGTTTTCGGTATAGTGTTTTTATTGTTGCTCGATCTTTAGTTTTCGGTATAGTGTTTTGTTGGTCATTGTTTTTCCTTTGCCATCACTTAGATGTAAGGGTTATACAGCAATGTGTAACGAAAGATACTAGACACAAAACAGTATTAGTCCTTAACGCCACTTTAGACAATATTTCGGTTATATCGTTGTATTCAATAATCAAGTTTGTTGAACGAAGGCGTGTATCCTGTGAAACTACTGACCCGAAGTTTAAAGGTTTAATCCAGACTAACTCTACATGGGCGGGAATTGAACTCATAGCTAAAGCTGTGTTCGTCGTAGATTGCATACATCGACGTACATTGGAACCTCGAACACTTAGCTTCAGAAAACCAAAACAAAATAAAAACACACACACACAAAAAACCAACCAAACAAACAAACAAACAAACAAACAAAAAACAAACTAAACAAACAAACAAACAAACAAAAAACAAACTAAACAAACAAACAAACAAACAAAAAACAAACTAAACAAACAAACAAACAAACAAACAAACAAAAAACAAACTAAACAAACAAACAAACAAACAAAAAACAAACTAAACAAACAAACAAACAAACAAACAAAAAACAAACTAAACAAACAAACAAACAAACAAACAAAAAACAAACTAAACAAACAAATAAACAAAAAACAAACTAAACAAACAAACTAAACAAACAAACAAACAAAAAACAAACTAAACAAACAAACAAACAAACAAACAAACAAAAAACAAACTAAACAAACAAACAAACAAACAAAAAACAAACTAAACAAACAAACAAACAAACAAACAAAAAACAAACTAAACAAACAAACAAACAAACAAACAAAAAACAAACTAAACAAACAAATAAACAAAAAAAACCCAAATAATCAAATGAACAATCAGAGACAATAAAAAAACAAATACACATTTTAGATCCAATTAAACCCACGTGATCCAATTAAACCCACATGATCCAATTAAACCCACGTGATCCAATTAAACCCACATGATCCAATTAAACCCACATGATCCAATTAAATCCAGTAAATACAGACGTAAAAACAATGGTGTATGAAATAGATGATCTTTTAAATATCTTTATAGTTTCCTTTTATCAGATCCTGTAGGCATTATATATTACATGTATATAAAGAGTAGTTATTATAGTGCATTTAATTCAATTTAAACATGCATCCTTTAGAAGTGTATATAATATGTCTACTGATTATCAACGGAAAAGGTGAGCTTATATCTATCATGTAATCGACAGTATGATCATATATTTATAAAATTCAAAGGATAATTGCGCAAAATTATTTTACCAATAGAAACTTTCATAATTTTTGTCTTAATCTAATGTTACATTTTAATTGAAAACTAAAGTTATATGGTCTGAATTGAATGTGTACAGAGTTAGCGGGTCGTCTTGGCCATGATCGAATGGTAGTTGGATTTACAACTACATATGCAATCAGTGTCTATCACCACTGATGTTGTGAGTTCGAATCTCGATCAGCGCGAGGTGTACAACATTATGTGATAAAGTTTTGTCAGTGACTTACGACAGGTCGATGGTTTTCTCCGGGTAATCCGGTTTCCTCTACCAATAAAACTGACCGCCACAATATAACTGAAATATTATTGAAAGTGGTGTTAAACACCATCAAACAAACAAACAACCAAACAAACCATTGAAGTCTCCAATTAAACAAAGTGGAGTCTTCAACTAAGCTTGACTAAAAATAGAAAGAAATAATTAAAAATCTGAATTTGATTCTACCATTGGGGTTGATAAAGAGATTCTTCTAAAACTGTTTCGTTGTATTGCAAAAAGGACAAATTTGTTTAATGTGTTTGATATGATATTCATTTTAGGAAGAACAAACTCTTCTACATATCAATTATAATTCCAGTACTGTCTATTCTCGATTGTCCCTTGTCTCAGTACTGTCTATTCTCGATTGTCCCTTGTCTCAGTACTGTCTATTCTCGATTGTCCCTTGTCTCAGTACTGTCTATTCTCGATTGTCCCTTGTCCCTTGTCTCAGTACTGTCTATTCTCGATTGTCCCTTGTCTCAGTACTGTCTATTCTCGATTGTTCCTTGTCTCAGTACTGTCTATTCTTGATTGTCCCTTCGGCTTTACCTAACCTTTATTTAATGATTTTTTTTTTCAAATAATATCTACTTTAACGTTTTAAAAGCTTAATATACTATTTTATTATGATGTAGTTACATGCTTATTTTAAACCATATTGAATCAACATGATAGACATTACACCCTACGACCTGGGTGGCTCAATGAGTTAGGTAGTTGGATTACCTAACAACTCATACAAGCCTATCACCAATACGGCGTGGGCTCGCGCCCGACTTTGTAAATTACAAAAAGGGTGCACTCGATTCGCAGCCGTAAGTGATAGTTTACCAGTTGCTTGCCCATGATCGGTGGTTCTCTCCGGGTACTCCGGCTTCTTCCATGACTAAAACTGGTCGCCATGATATAGCTGAAATATTGCTGAAAGTGGCGTTAAACACCAAAAATCAACCAATCAATAATTACACCCTACGAATAAAGACAGCTAATTTTTCAAAATAGCTATTCGTTATCAACTCCTTCATGTATCCATAAATATATAAAGCAATACATTACTAGTTATAATAGGTCATGGCATTTATAGGGTTCCAGCCTTTTCGGAAAACATCCAACAATGATAATCTGCATTAAACATTGCTATTAATACTTCAACAAATACACAATAGTTGTGTATAGTCTCGACAAATAATAATAAAAATAATAATAGAATGGGCATCTGAGAATTTCAAAGAATAATTAGCTCGATTTATTGTTAAGTACAATCAACTAGATGTTGATTTATTGTTAAGTACAATCAACTAGATGTTGATTTATTGTTAAGTACAATCAACTAAATGCTGATTTATTGTTAAGTACAATCAACTAGATGCTGATTTATTGCTAAGTACAATCAACTAGATGCTGATTTATTGTTAAGTACAATCAACTAGATGTTGAGTTATATAACCCCACTACTTTCTTTAGTGAAGTGTTTGTGCCAAGTCAGGAAAGTAAGCGGTATTATTATACCTCATAGATATAAGAGTGTCTGTGATTAATTAAAAAACGTCACATGTCAGGAAGACAAAACTTCATGTATTCCTAGACCGCGTGCTCCGGGGAAATAAATATCATGTATCCCGCTGCCGCGGCGACCCCCACATGAAATCCACAAAGAGTTGTCGCCTTCGCGTTTCTATTGTAAAAAAAATGGCAGACGAAGTCACTCGAAAGCGCTTCCACATTCCGGACAAGGAAGAAATTTCAGATTCCTCCAGACCTTCTTGAAATCGATTCACAGGAATTCGCAGAGCTCGCTGCCATGTTCAAAGATGACGATTTTAATACGGTTGCCCAGGCTGGTCCTCTGGATATCGTCAAATAAACTAATTCGGAATTGAAAACAACAAACAACACCATACAAATGGACACAAAAGAAAATTTCTCATGTCGTGGAATGTTTAGTTTCAATCTTCATTTTGCGGATAATTGCAATATAACCATCAACATAAACAACTGCACAAATTGAATAAAATGTTAAATTAGTTTAAAAAATGTTTTGTTGTGTGTGTAATTTCGGTATAATAAACAATTTATGGAAGATATGAAGCTTTGTTTACCTGAAAACGCCTCGGGAAATATGACGTTTTCAGGTAAACAAACCTTCATATCTCCCTACAACAAGGGCCATAAACGTATAATGTATATTTGTGTTAAGGAGCATCGATGTTATCTGTTTCTATGATTTTTATATTATATTTTGGAACTATTTTTGAAGGTTAGGTATTTTATATTTTTCATTGTGTTAAGACAAAAATATGATAAGACAAAACGGAAACGAGGTAAGCTGATTGTTACTTATAGATGATTATTGTGTTTTCTACGTTATATATTGACAAGATTAACGGGTTTATATACAATAAACAAACTTAAGACGTTCATCTCTTTTTCAATTTTACTTAAAGATGTTTCAAGTTGATGAAATGAAATAAGTGTGTTTTTTTTTTTTATCGCATCGTAGGTATTCCTGCGTGCCTAAGTACGATACATCATTGTATTTATTGACGTGCGAATATATCTCTTAAAATACAACAACAGCAACGTAAACAGAACATCATAACGGAGACGATGATGACATTACCGGTATTTATACATACCGGAAGTAATTGTTTACGATTGAGTTTAGATGTCAACAACGAAAAATCTAATAGAGGTCAGAAAAGAGGCTGAAGGGTCATATTGTCATACTTAAGATAAAAGTATAGGCCTCAGCTGTAATGACTTTATACTAGCCAAGAATAAAGATAACTATTCCGCTTACTTGCTCCCAAAGACTTTTCATTTATTTGTATTTCAATCATTTGACTATGAACCCACCAGCTGAAGATTATTCCTGAAACGCTCCGTGCGCACTATATTAGATATCTACGTTTTTTATTACTATGACTGGGTCGATAACTCTGTTGGTGGATATTAGTTCCATTAAGGGTATCGTCGTCCGCCCAGTAGTCCGTGCTCAGCAACCTTCTCATGCATACTAGTATGTAATCATAGCCGATATTTTGGGTACTAAGCATCCTGTTTAGACCCCTTGGTTTACTTGCTCCCGATTACTTAAAAAAAATATTTTGGCTATATCAAAAAAAGATGTTAAAATGTAACAAAAATAACTATAAGTCTACAAAAAGACTATAATTATAATTCGCTTGACCGACAAGATTCATCAGCGTCTGATGAAGCTTGTCGGTCAAGCGAAATATAATTATAGTCTTTTTGCAGACTTATAGTTATTTTTGTTACATTTTAACATATTTTTTTGATATCGTTGTGCTAACATTTTAGACGTTTATTTATCGTTTTTGTTTGTTTGCACAGTATCGTTAACACTTGTTTCCGATCCGACATCTCGTAGATTCATACGTTGGCTACTTTTTCAGATGTTTATATATATATATATATATATATATACGTCTGAAAATTAAACCAAACAGTGTTAGAATTAGATTTTAGAGCTGTCAAATTTTTGTTCTTCCCTCGACGGGATTTGAACCCACACCATTGATACACTGCAGCACCATTCGCTTAGCCTTACGTCAAGCGCCCTAGACCACTCGACCACATCCACTCCCTAAAAAAGGAGCTTCAATAATCCTAGTGTTACCTTTTCTCGTAAGGTAAATCTAGGGATAGACGTAAGACATGTGTATAAGCGTGTGTAGATGGTACATATATATATATATATAAACGTCTAAAATGTTAGCACAACGATATCAAAAAAATATGTTAAAATGTAACAAAAATAACTATAAGTCTACAAAAAGACTATAATTATAATGAAATGTCGCCATTTCTTTGAACGAATTACTTATGAAATGTATTTGAACAATGCTTTTGTATCTTCAGGACATTATATTGCTATAAATATCCCTAACGATATTTTTCAGGCTAGATGCATGCGTATCCGGTATAGAATCCGGCAATATAGAATGTATAATGTATTTTGTTTTATTTGATGTACTGTCTTAGGGGGATATAGGTGTTTTAACACAACATTCAACAAAATATCAGTTATAATTGTGACGATTAGTCTTATTGGTGTAGAAAGCTAAAATTCTTCGAGAAATGCAAAAACCATCTACAAGCCACGGACAAACTTGATCACATACAGTTACATATCAGTAAACCTCTCCATGGGCGGCTTTAGAAACTGATTACAAGCGTAGAAGTGCATACCAAAATCCGATCGTGACATTGAAAGCTCGAAAAGTAATATGCTTGCAATGTCCAAAATGCTAGCAAGTACAATATTTGCTTACAGTCGTTCGTAATGGTACATTTTAGAACACAAACCTTCTTGAGGCCACCAGGATCATGAGCCTCTTGTGGCCATCAATCCAATAGAAAACATATTATTTGCTATATGAATCCTGGACCTGTAAAGGGACATAAATTACCACTGTACAATCTTTTGGGAGGCGATATTGAAACAGGAACTGCCTATCCTTCCGGAACATTTGTTTTCAACCGCAGTTTTTATGAGGCTCATATTTCCCAATCTTTAGATATATGTGTAATGTTTTGTACATTATTGTTTGTTCTTTCGTCCATTTTGGTTTGGTCATATATATATATATATATTTATATATATAAACGTCTAAAATGTTAGCACAACGATATCAAAAAAATATGTTAAAATGTAACAAAAATAACTATAAGTCTACAAAAAGACTATAATTATAATGAAATCGACGGATATTTCGCTTGACCGACAAGCTTCATCAGCGTCTGTAATCCGATTTGAAAAATTAAAAGACAATATTTTCAAATCGGATTACAGACGCTGATGAAGCTTGTCGGTCAAGCGAAATATCCGTCGATTTCATTATAATTATAGTCTTTTTGTAGACTTATAGTTATTTTTGTTACATTTTAACATATTTTTTTGATATCGTTGTGCTAACATTTTAGACGTTTATTTATCATTTTTGTTTGTTTGCACAGTATCGTTAACACTTGTTTCCGATCCGACATCTCGTAGATTTATACGTTGGCTACTTTTTCAGATGTTTATATATATATATATATATATATATATATATAATAAACACATTATTTAAGACCTATAAATTTCAATATTATACCAAAAAATAATCCGAAATTTCTTGATGTTACAAATATAAATTTATCATTACGTATATAAATTTATCATTACGATCACTTAAAACTCATCCCAGGTGTTCCAAATATCATCAAGTCCTTGAGATATGTATCTTTGAGATCTTTTAAATATTAATTTAAAAACTGATTCAATATACCTCGTGAAATATGTCTTATCATCATCATGACAAGTACTTGATTTTAATTTAAACATATTTTGATTGTTAATATCTTTCTTGCTACTGTCAATTATTACAGCCTTCCAATGTCGTGGTATTTTTTGTATTAAGTGAGTTGAGGTGAGAAGTGATTGTTCATTTTGTTAATATTGGTAGAATTGTTGACCATCACTGTTTACACTTTCTTTTCATAATTTGATTTAAACATTTGTTGTTACTCCATCTTTAGTTTTATGTGTAGTCTTTTATAGATCGTTGTTTGTCCTTTTGTTCTTTTTCTTTTGACCATTGTGTTGTCTGTCCTTCTTTGATTTACGGATTCTGATTACCCCTTTTGTATCTTCAAACTCCTCTTGTATCCATCTAACCATCTATTTATCTATCTGGCTATCTATATGTCTATATATATATATTAGTTATAGTACATCACTCTGAAGAAGACAAATAAAGGTAATAACAAAATTACCGAACTCCGAACAATCTTACAAAGGGAAAGTCAAAACTCATAATTATATAAACAGACAAAATCAGTCAACAACCGGAAAACTGTGAAAACCGTAATGACCCTGACTTGGTACAGGCATTTCTAAAGAAATGGTGGGTTGAATCAGATTTTAAGGCGCCAAACCTCCCGCTCTCATTACGGTTCAAAGGTTCCGGCTGTCACTGTAACAGTATTTAAATACAGGAACAAAATAGGTAAAATAGTTGTCAAAGCAGTACCATATTCGGTGACGTAAATGTCAAAAATATTTTTACGTCACACATTGACAAAAAAAATTCTTGACATATTTGACTCTTTATCTTTATACATTTTCACTATATGAAAATGCATCGCTTATAATTTTTTCTGCAGAGACGGAATATATTTCGACAAGATATTGGTATCGGAATATAAACTTTTTAAGAGATCGAATAAGGCGAATCTTTTTATAGCCCTGGTCCAGTAGCCTGTTTCTCAGATGAAGATGACGTTTCAGGAAATCAGAATAATTGCTACTGCCCCTTGCATAGCGGAAAATAAACTAAAAAAAAAACATTTTGTAATTTTAATTTTTTTTTAATTTCTTTTTTTTTTGTAAATTTTAATTTTTTTTTTACAGACAACACACTCATCACATCACATGCACAGAACATGACAAACATATTATAAGTGTAAATGACAGTTATTGCTATTTGTGTGCTCAGTACATAACTTTTTTTCTGAAATCAATTGCAATTGTAATTTTAATTGTAATTACCACCCTAATCCCCCCAAATCATTATATATTCATAAATATATAAATCAATCTAAAAATTAAGTTTACAATGATCAGAATGATAAAACTGTTTCAAATAGTTTATATAATTTGTTTCTACTAAGGGTATAAAACAGCAATAACAATGCTAAATTACAGTAATTTCAGCCATCTATCCTCATGGTCTTTCAACTTATCCTTAAAGATTGAATTTGATCTCTCCATTTTTTCCCCTACTTTTTAATTGCAAACTTAACTTCTTGAAGTACTTTAGTCTAATATCCATGATTAAAAGTAAGAATGTAACCAGCAAAACAAATGCAGAATATAGAAGCCATTTAATTAACACAATTCTGAATTCCAAGAGCTTATCAAAGGAAATATATAACAAACTTAGCCCACTAGAAGATTTAGAAGTTGATTCAATAAACGGCATTTCTAAGTGGAAATCAGATATGGAGACAGATATTAATTTCAGTGACGTCTTCTGTAATTTATATCTTGTCACAAATAATTCGAAACTAAAAAAATTCCGGTACAAACTTCTTCATAGAGCTTTACCGACAAACACATTCTTGGTTAAAATTGGGATAAAGAATTCGGACCTTTGTAACTTTTTTAAAAATGCCTCTGACTCAATTCTTCATTATATCTGGCTTTGCCCTGTAGTAAAACTGTTTTGGAATCGGATAACAACCTGGTTAGAAGAAATTTTTGATATTCCTATTGAGTTAAATATGCCAAATATAGTGTTTATTACAAATGTCAATGAATATCCATTCGAGATCATCGAATTTGTGATGCTATTCACAAAATATTATATCCATTGCTGTAAGTGATCAAATAATTTGCCAACAATAGAAGTACTTAATGCAAAATTTTGTATTCTTATTGTATATTGAAAAATGTGCGGGTATTCAAAGTGTACAAGATATTATCATGAAAATTATATGTAATTTATTACAAGGTTAAACAATATTGAAATCACGTGCGATTTAATAGGGGTATCAAACCACCACCATACATCATCCTAAAACTATTTATAGAGAAATTTTACGACTTGTTTTTCTATTTTATAATGAATTTGAGCGTGACTATAAGGGTATATAATAAGACAAATCTTAAAATAGAGTACTAATAACAAAAACCTATAAAGCTGAGGAAGTGACCATGATGGTTCTGTTTAGACAACTGGTCGTTGTTTATCTGGTTTTAATATCTGTAGTTTCTGTTAAAGGTGAGTGCTTAGGCTTAGGTTTAGGGTTATGGTGTTTAGTGCCACTTTCAAAAATATTCAGTTATATCGTGGCGGTCTACAAGGTGAGTGAGATTTTCAATTTGTCAAAATATTGTAATGGCAACTACAGTGAAACCTGTGTAAACCGAACACCTATGGGACTGTATAGTTTGTTCGGTTTAGAAAAAGTAAACTTGACCGGAAATAAGTCTGATCACGAAGACAAGAAAGACCTAGACTGAATAGTGATACGGAAGAGATCTGTATCTGTGGCACAATTAGATGAAGATATTAAAAAAAAATATTGTATTTACCGTATAAGTGGTTTTTTCGCGGGAACCAAATTTCGCGATTTTCTTCCAAATTGGTGGATGTTATTTAGCGGTACTTTATTTTCACGATCCTGAGTTTTAACCAAAATCAAATTTTAGCGGATTGACCGTTATATTAGAATTACATTATCTAAATTGCTTGACCAACAATTCAAAATAGGAAATGTTTTGAAATAACTGAGTATCGTAATTTCTTATGGTTATAAATGCACAGGATTTTGTCCAGATTCTTTAATTTGCATTATAAACGAAAATGTTTACTATTGTCAAATATTTTCGTATTTCTTTACTTGTTAGGGCACTATTCCACACAATCATTAAATGCATATACTTTTTACTGAATTTAGTACTGCTTTGACAACTATTTTACCTATTTTGTTCCAGTATTGTTATAAATACTGTTATAGTGACAGCCGGAACCTTTGAACCGTAATGAAAGCGGGAGGTTTGGCGCCTTAAAATCTGATTCAACCCACCATTTCTTTAGAAATGACTTTACCAAGTGAGGGTCATTGCGGTTTTCACAGTTTTCCGGTTGTTGACTGATTTTGTCTGTTTATATACTTATGAGTTTTGACTTTCCCTTTGGAAGATTGTTCGGAGTTCGGTAATTTTGTCATTACCCTTATTTTAATTATTAAGAGAATTAAAACTCTCTAGTGCAGTTGTGTTTTGAACCAGTAAACGATTATATTATTTTTCTAAAAAAATATTCTGATTCCCAATGTTGCTGAAAAATATATTCTGATTTTGGTGGAGGGAAAAAAAAATAATCTGATTCAGAGTTTTTGTCATATAATCTAATGTTAAATTCTGAGAAAAAAAAAATATTCTAACTCTTGTGTTCGAAATTTTTTTATGAACGAAACAAAAAACCATACCCCTCCCCCCTTCAAGTTAAATGGACGTTCCCTTTAACTTAATGTATAATTAGACTGTCAGGCTGTGTTTACACACGCTTTTAATGATTGAAATAAAAAGAAAAGAAGTAATCAAATGCACAATTAATTTGTCAATTTGTATGTTAAGTGTGGAAGTTTGATTACGAGTTCCCAGCTGTGAAGTATAATCCGATTAACAATACATTATCTCAGTTATGATTGTATGGCTTGGATGCTATTTCATCACTTAAATACTAAGGCATTGTTTGTTGTTCATTCGTGATCAAAGGGTGTTTAGATAGATTAATCAGATGTTTTTGAAATACACATTCAGCTCGGGGCTACAAAAAGAGTGTTCAAATCAAATCAAATAAGTTTTATTTAAAATCGGCAAGACACAAACAATATAACATAAGCTCGCAATGAGTTTTGAACCGACATATATAAATATTACATAAAAACATATACAATACATTTACATACAGACACAAGTAGCACATACATGTTCATACATATCAAGCATGCACAATTAAATTGCAAAGCAGGTAATACATAATGCAATGAAACATAAAAACACAGCAAAGCAAAGCATGAAATAAAGCACACAAATAAAATAATAATGCAAAGCAAAAAATAAAAAGCAGAACTCTGAAAGTTTTGGTATACTGCCCCGTCACAAATAACTAAGAATTTTGACATGCTATGCATATACAGGATATACCATTCCAAAAAGAAATAAGATTTTTAAATTCATTGAAATTAGAACAATGTCTATAATTGTCTGGAAGTGAATTCCATAAGACCGGGGCAGCATACCTAAATGAACTCTTACCGTACCTTGATGATTTTACCTGTAAGATAAGATAAGATAAGAAAACTTTACTTTGATTCGGCACATAATAAAACAGTACAACATAAGCTCTAAGGAGCTTTTTACCGAATATACATTAACAATAAAACAACACAAGTCACATGCAAAGTTACAAACTAAAATAAGCTAAGACATACAGGCATAAAAAGGAGGACTGTGTATAGATCTGAACAAGAACCCACGTGGCAAGTGCCTCTTTGGCCTCTTGTTCAAGATCCACACGCAGATACTCCAACATAAAGCAGCATTTAAAAAAGAAGCAGCAGGTAAAAATAAAAATAAAAATAAAAAAATAATACTGAATACTTAAAACTGGTACCAACATAATCAGTAAAAGCAGCACTGTCTAACTAAAAAATCAAAGAATATAAAATTTTCAAGCCAAACTAATTTTTTTTAAATAATTAAGAAATAAAAAATAAAAAAATAAGAATATCAGTAAACCAGAAGCAAATTTTAATCATCTACATGCAGAACAGCGACATTTGGGCCCATTCCAGGATTGCAAAAGACTCTTGAATTGAGAGAAGCTATTTTCAGTCCTTAAATGATCTGGGAGGCTGTTCTACAATGTAGGTGCAGCAAATCTGAAAGATTGTTTACCGTACCGTGTGGATTTGATCTGTGGTATTTCCAAAATGTTGTTGTATCTGAAAGAATATTTAGAGTTTTTCATATGGACAAGATCATGAAGACAAACAGGTGCAAGTTTATTAATTATTTTATATGTTTCCAAAACCATGGTTCTCATTCTTCTAATCTGCAAGGAAGGCACCTTAGCTTTTTGTAGTAATTCCTCATAAGAACTATTATAGTCTTCATATACAAACGGAGTGCTTTTTTCTGCAACTTTTTCTAATTTTTTTGAATTTGTATCAGTACAGAAATGCCAGGCCAAAGGGCAAAAGTTAAAATTACTAAGTATGAAAGTATGAAATATAGTTAACTTATTTAATCTATTCAAATATGAACCCAAACGTTTGAGAATATTTAGTTGTTGGGATGCCTTCCTGCATATTGTACTAATATGAGCATCAAAATTTAGTTGCTAATCAATATCAATCCCAAGGAGTTTCACAGTACTTTCACATGTAAGATCAAAATTCTGAATATGAATGGATGGATTTTTGTCAGAAGTTTTTCTGCCTACAGCCAAAAACTGAAATTCATCTGGATTAGTCTGCATCTTATTTATTCTGAACCATTCAATAGGTTGATTTGAGTCAGTCTCCAGAGTAGATATAAGTGCATCAAATCTGGATTACAGAATGAGAGGGTATTGTCATCTGCATAATTATACAAGGAGCTATCAGAAATAAAGTGAAATATGTCATTAATAAAGACATTAAATATGAGGGATCCCAGGATAGATACTTGTGGCACTCCTTTATGGATGTCAGCCCAGCTACTCAGTACTCTGTTAACTTTAATTTGTTGTTTTCTATTTGACAAGTAAGATTTCAAAAGAGAGACCGAATGAGATGATATACCATATGCTGACAATTTGTCAAGCAATATGTCATGAGGTAGGCAGTCAAACGCCTTCGAGAGATCCATCAATACTGTAGCTACATATTGGTTTTTATCAAGGGCTTCATGCCAGTCTTCCAGAAGTCTGAGCAGTGTGCTCTGACATCTACGTCTAAAAGCACATAAAAAGGGTGAATATTTTATCAAAATAGTCAGCTAATTGAATTTCAATTACCTTTTCATATACTTTTGAAAAAATAGGTATAAATACACTAACGGGCCTGTAATTTGATTTATTTAGGGGATCATTTTTTGTGTGTATGGGAGTTACCTGAGCTACTTTCAAAGAGTCTGGAAATACACCAATGTTTATAGATAAATTTATCAATGAGGATAACTGCTGTGACCTTACACTGTCTGACTACTTTGGCAGGAATGTTATCTGCACCAGTAGCTTTTTTTTGTATTAATAGTGTTTATGATTTTTTCAACTCTCTCTGCTGTAATATTTTTAAAGTCAAAATTGTTATCAATATCCACATGATTTTTTTATTTCCACTATACTAGGGTGTGTAGAGGGGTCATATACCACATAATGCCCAATTTTATCTGCTACAGTCGAGAAAAAAAAAGAGTTAAAGTTTTCTGAAACTTCCTTTGCTTCATTTGTGATTTTATTGTTTTCACAAAGGTTAATTTTCTGTTCACCAGAGTTACATTTTTTTTAGAAAAGAAAGGTTTAATAGTTGTCCAAAAATTACAAGTTTTGGAACCTCCAGAGCAGCGTTCCAAAAAATAATATGCCATGGATTTCTTTTTCAGTTTAGTAACCAAATTTCGTTGTTGTCTAAATTTCTCCCATGTTTTAGCATTGCGCTGCTTGGTATATTGGGTATACAACATATGTTTACGGTATATAGCCCCTCTAAGATCACTGTTCATACAGGGAAGTGGATTTTTTCTAGGTCGTCTTGTCTTGACCGGAGCATGTTTGTTTAGTATATGTATGAAGGAATCTTGGTACTGCATGTAGGCATTATTTACTTGCTCAGATGTTTCAATATTTTCAATGTCTGGGAATGCGACTTGATTTAATTCTGAGTTAAAAATATCAACATCAAAATTTGTATAACTTCTATAGGATATGTTCTTTTGTTGTTGGGACTGAACTTTACCTTTCATAGTAACTGAGATCAAATTATGACAGTCACTAATACCTGTAGGAATATTCTGAATGTTAAAACACATATTTTTCTGATTTGTCAAAATGACATCAACTAGTGATGGTGTACAACCTTTCTTAAAACATGTTGGATTCGTTATTAGTTGTGATAAATTAAACACATCACATAGATCATTTAGAGTTTGACATTTTTGATTGTTTACCATATCAAAGTTCAGATCACCTAATAAAATTATATTTTCATAATATCTAATACATTCATCTATGTTTTTAATAAAATAAGTCGAAAAGTCATTGTCAGACATTGATGGAGCATTATAGATGACCATTATGAGCCATTTTTTGTCGTTTATGTTTACCTCAAAACTAATGTTCTCCATGTTCTCAGATTCCAGATTTCCTTTCCTACTCGATGGAAAATCGGTGTTCACTAGTGCCAAAATACCGCCGCCGTGACAGTTTCTATCTCGCCGAAATAGTTTATAACCATCAGTTTTGAAAAGATTATCATTAAAAGACTGGTCTAATTTTGTTTCGGCTATGAATAAAAGGTCAACGATCTTGTCAGACAAAAGTTCTTTGATTTCGTCGTATTTGTTACGTATACTGTTAATGTTTATATAAGCAGTGGTAAAATTTCTAGGGTGTAACTTTCTTGACTCCCTCAGACTCTCAAAAACTGATTTTTCCTCCTCGTTGTTTACACCGGAAGTGTTATTTATAGTTGTATCGCTTTCTGGTGTGTTTGACTTATCAACGCTGGTTTCGTCAAATTCAGTATTACAATCCCTCATACATGAGACTTGAAAATAGGATTCTGTGAATTTTGGCAATCGATCTTCACACAGATGACAAAAATAGCAATCGTCAGATCTTGATAACGTTTTATATTCATTCAAAGATAAACTGGTACATTTCAAGTGTGTCCAGTCGTCACAGAAATCACATTGTAGAGCTTTCTGGTTGCACTTGGTAGGCTTTTTGCAATATGTACAGGGGTATTTTATGTGTCCTGGGTTATAGTGGACATCCGCGCTCAGTAAAATATATAAAATGGAATCTGTAATAGATTTGTATATCGAAAATTATATTTATGGTTTTGTTTTTTAACTAAATTAGATAATTACAGGTGGTGCTAGACCATTTAGAATTTTGAATGTTTCCAGTGACATTGTTTTTATTCTCCTGATATGCTGTGTTGGCATTTTTGCTTTAATCAGTAAGTTTTCATAAGATGCCTCATAATCCTGGTAAACAAAACGTAGAGCTCTTTCCTGTATCTTTTCAATTTTCTTCGTATTGGTTTCTGAGCAAAAATGCCAAGACAGGGGGCAAAAATTAAAATTTGATAGTACAAAAGTGTGAAAAATAGTAAGCCGGTTCAATTTGCTAAGATTTTTACCTATACGCTTTAATATATTTAACTGTTGAACTGCTTTCTTAAAAATATTTTTAATATGACAATCGAAATTTAACATGAAATCAATATCAACACCCAAGAGTTTAACTACCTCATCACATGATATATTTGCGGTTCCAATCTGAAAAATGGGTGATTTATCAAAAGAATTTTTCTGGATTTGCTGGCATGCAATTAAAATGAAACCAATTTATGAGTATATTACTTTCTTGTTGCAAATCATTTAATACCTCGTCAAAATTTGGAGAATGAAAAGAAAGGGTGTTGTCGTCTGCATAGTTGTATAAATCACAATGTTTTATAAAAATAGAATATATCATTTATGAATACATTAAAAAGCAGTGGTCCGAGAAATGTATGAATTGAATTAAACTCTTTGTTATAATTTATTGCAATTTTGTTTTTCAGTGTAATTGGTGTTTCATGAGTCATCCATTAAATAATGATTTCCTTCTAGTTGAATAAGAAAACAACACTTTAGAATTGTTAAAAAATACATTTTATTACATATATGTACCTTTTACAGCACTAACAACAAGAAGATCAACAAATACAAATACAATACAATGCAACAATTCAGCTACGTATAGGAGCAACATTTGATCTCGTTCACAGTTTTCCGGTTGTTGACTGATTTTGTCTGTTTATATACTTATGGGTTTTGACTTTCCCTTTGCGAAATTGTTCGGAGTTCGGTAATTTTGTTATTACCCTTATTCATAAATGTGTGGCTTTATGAAAGGAATTTTCATAAATTTACATAAATTCGTTTAGACAGGAAATGTCATTGTGATCTGTACATCACTATTATACAACTATAATTGTCTTAGCCTAACACATTTATTATAAAGTTCTTGGTAACAGTTTACTGATCTGGTATACACTAATCGGCCACATAGACGTAGGAGACGGCCGACGGAAATACTACCCTCTATGTACTGCTCCCACTGGTTAAACAGAAGTCGTTGTGTTGTCTTTACATGTTTGCGCTGTAGCTTCTTCAGTTTACCTTCGGAAACTAGTTGAGTCTGGATAGGCAGGAGGTTGGCTTCTTCTAGTATCAATGGTGCGATGGAATACTGTCCCTTGTTTCCGCTACCTGCTTTCTTGTCTTTGTTGAGACGGTGGTGCCATCCCTCGACGTCGTTGTTAGTACGGGTAGGGCGCATAAAAACTGACCACGAGTGAACTGGCCAAAAGGAGCTGGTGATCCACGTCTTTTCTATGTAGTTGGTGAGGTCCATTAACTTTGGCGACTGCTCTGGATCTAGTTGTTCTTAATAATTAATCTTTATTAAATAAAATAATAAATAATGAATAAATATAATAATAATGTTGAAATCACTGAACATTTAATAAAATTAATAATATGTATATTTTTGTTTGTTCGTTTTAAATGCATACTTTTTACGATACCAACATGCAGCATGTACGTGGGCATAGCATTTATTTGAATATGATGTACAATAAGGCTAAATGTACTATCTGCATAAGATTTTGCATATACGAAATGGTCATAATGTATCGATCTGCATATGATACGAAATGGTCATAATGTATCGATCTGCATATGATACGAAATGGTCATAATGTATCGATCTGCATATGATACGAATTGGTCATAATGTATCGATCTGCATATGATACGAAATGGTCATAATGTATCGATCTGCATATGATACGAAATGGTCATAATGTATCGATCTGCATATGGTACGAAATGGTCATAATGTATCGATCTGCATATGGTACGAAATGGTCATAATGTGTCGATCTGCATATGGTACGAAATAGTCATAATGTGTCGATCTGCATATGGTACGAAATGTTCATAATGTATCGATCTGCATATGGTACGAAATGGTTTTCACTGTGGTACGAAATGGCAGGTACTATATGGTTATGGTACGAAATGACTATAATTCATATATATATAATCGCCCACTTTCCTTTACTGATCTCAAAATTCCACTGAGAGATAATAGTTGTTTCTTGCATAAACCTTATAAGCTTCCTTATTTTTTTCATTGAATCACCGAAGCGCTCAAACTACAAAGAAATCATTTATAGAAGGAAGTACATTGAAACAGTTGTCAGTTGTTAGTGTTACATGTTTTAAAACTAATATATACAATGTACCTAATAATCTTCAGCATGAAGACTTAAGGTAAAAAGAATGGAAAGCAAAATAATCTAAAAGCCTTTTGGGAGCAATAAAACTAATTTGATACATAGAAAATCAGTAGTCACTCATATGTATTCGCTCTGATAGCAATTACCGTTTCAGTTGCCTTGTTGATATAGAGTTAGACAAGTTCCCTTTTCAACTTAACTGGGTAGTAAATTATGCCCCTTTGGAGGCTTACACAACAAATTGTCGCCATTTCTTTGAACGAATTACTTATGAAATGTATTTGAACAATGCGTTTGTATCTTCAGGACATTATATTACTATAAATATCCCTAACGATATTTTTCAGGCTAGATGCATGCGTATCCGGTATAGAATCCGGCAATATAGAATGTATAATGTATTTTGTTTTATTTGATGTACTGTCTTAGGGGGATATAGGTGTTTTAACACAACATTCAACAAAATATCAGTTATAATTGTGACGATTAGTCTTATTGGTGTAGAAAGCTAAAATTCTTCGATTACAAGCGTAGAAGTGCATACCAAAATCCGATCGTGACATTGAAAGCTCGAAAAGTAATATGCTTGCAATGTCCAAAATGCTAGCAAGTACAATATTTGCTTACAGTCGTTCGTAATGGTACATTTTAGAACACAAACCTTCTTGAGGCCACCAGGATCATGAGCCTCTGGTGGCTCAATGAGTTAGGTAGTTGGATTACCTAACAACTCGTACAAGCCTATCACCAATATGGCGTGTGTTCGCGCCCGGCTTTGTAAATTACAAAAAAGAGTGCACTCGACTCGCAGTCGCAAGTGATAAAGTTTACCAGTTGCTTGCCCATGGTCGGTGGTTCTCTCCGGGTACTCCGGATTCTTCCACCACTTAAACTGGTCGCCATGATATAGCTGAAATATTGCTGAAAGTGGCGTAAAACACCAAAAATTCAAATTTAAATTCAAATTCAAAGACGAAATAAAAGGGAAATCCACATAAGATATAATAATAGTGTAGATATTTAAGTTAGTGCGGAAGATGCGTTTCGTAATTTTCTTAGCTACCTCATGAAAATTAGCTACCTCCAACTTCCAGTAGCTAATTTTCATACTGCGGAGCTATAAAAATTAGCTACCTATGAAAATTAGCTACTTGTAGCATAAACTTATAGGATTTATCTCCCTTATCATGTTTACCAAAATACAAATTGTGTATTTCCAATGGAGGGATAAAATGAAAAACTGCATGTACATAAACAGGAAAAGAGTTACTGATTGACAAAGAGCGATATATATTAATTATTATTATTTTTTTTCGCAAGACAAGGATTATCAGGTCCATATCAGATTCGCTCTTCGAGCTCATCTGATATGGACTTGATAATCCTTGTCGAGCGAAAACAAATACTAATAATTTTTTTATCGGTAATTTCATAATTTTAACACAGCTTTGTGATTTTTTTTATTGTGCTTTGATCTAAGGTTTATTGACGTCACGTTAGACCGCGCATGACAAATGACCAACAGCTGATAATTTCTAATATAAGTTATAAGCTCCCTAATGACCGTCTATCGTTATTTAGACGGTCAGTAAATCTTTGAAGGGTGAGCGCTCCAGCGCGAACCCTTCAACTATTTACTTACCGTCTAAATAACCATAGTCGGTCACGGGAGCTTATAACATTTTTGCACGATGTTGCTGATCTATAACTTGAAACAGTAACTAAGTTTTTTCCACGAACTATGTTTGACGGACTTTCTTGGAAGTTCTAAGGCTAAAGACGTAATGCCTAATGGTCAATACACAAAATTAAGCACCGCCCACTGACCTTCTGTAATTTTCCGTCTCCATCGTTTCGTAACTGCACGTTATTTTAGAAGAACATATAAATCATCATCTTTTTTGCAGTTGTGTTTAATTATGCTAAATCAAAATACACACACATATATATAGAGAGCCTGGTCAAATACCTGCAAGTTTATCTATCGTCTGCATCGTTATTTTTATGAATGGAATTCTAAGGCTAAAGACGTAATGGTCACTACACAAAATTAAGCACCGCCCACTGACCTTCTGTAATTTTCCGTCTGCATCATTTCGTTTCTGCGCGTTATTTTTATGAATGGAATTTTCTCCTGGCCAGGTAAAGCGTATTAATCTTATTCTCTAGATTTCCATATAAGGCTCTCCTTTCTATCGTTAATTTTAGGAATGATTTTATCCAATCATAGGTCGTCAAATAAATGCAACATCGTACAATAGTATCACGAGTCGGTGGTCAACTGAACGTTGTTACTAAATTTATCGGGTAGTAAAGATCAAATAAACTGTAACAAATTACCGATAAAGAGATCTACACAATATAAAATAAAATAAACAATAGATATTAATGGTGTTCATAGTTGAAAAACAAGATGCTACCTGTATGGCTGTATAGCATGTGATTAAGTTACAAACTATCGAATTCAAATTTCATGAAAAAAACGTATTTGAATTGTATTATACTTATTTTAAATATTAATTATTAATCACACTTTTATTATTGCTAACCGTGTTACCCTCTTGAAATAAAGACATTAACTCATATACTTACTTATTGACACTATCTTCTGAATTCAAGAAATAAATGAAATTATGTTCCATATTTAATATTGAAAGTTGGGAACTTTATTTATTACATAATTACATTTTATATAAGAATGCTGGATTCTGCCGTGTTATTTTTTTTTTTTTTTTTTTTTTTTTTTTTTTTTGTTTTTTACAAATTTAGGCTTTGCATTGTGAATTTGCAGAATTTTTACTTCATGTAGGTGTATTTGCATAAGATTTAACTTTTTTCCATGGTATTTGCAATATCGTATTTGCCGTTTTTACCCTTCACCGAGACGCTTGTAACAAAATTTGTAAAACGTTATCAGTTGTGCGTTTTATGTAACAATCGTATTTGCCGTTTTTACCCTTCACCGAGACGCTTGTAACAAAATTTGTTAAACCTTATCAGTTGTGCGTTTTATGTAACATCATTCGATAGAATTAAACAGATACATCATGTTAGGTCCTGAAAACGACAAACAAAAGGTATTATATATTTAGCCAGTGTTCTAAATGATATTCGGTGTAATTAAGCAGATACGACTCGGGAAATTTTTCGTCTCTCGACTGGTATTTTTCGCAAAAACCCCTTCCAAACATGATATATCTGTATAATATTAAAGAACTGGTAGCTATTAGATTCATTTTTTTGAGGGAATACTAATAAAAAAAAAGTATTACATCTCTAGAAACTATTTGCACACTCTTAAAGTAATATTACACCAGTTTTGGGTGATGCAAATTTCCCCCTGAAAATTCAATTTGGAATAGACGGTACCTTTACTAAGCTATTCATGCATGTTTCAAGTCGAAATATGTTCCCAACAACTAGAATCTGCAAATCCGTGTGCATGTTTATCGGCTTCGCCATTGTTGTGGAGACTGATTAACTTTCGGTAGTTTTGTTCCGATGATTGCCGATCATGACCTCGTGAAGAAAAGTTTTGGTCCGACGATTGCCGATCATGACCTCGTGAAGAAAAGATAAATAATCATGAATGCTGAGGTAAGCACGCACACATTCCTGACAATTATTATTGAGGAATCGGTCTGTTTCATGTCATGTGAACCAATTTTTTTTTGCAATTATTCTTATGCGGTACACACGAAATATATTTTTTATTTTTTTTCATCAACTGAACATTGCGCATGAGCGATAATCTCCCCGAAAGAGTTAAAATCTTCGGTCACGCGCATATCCTTTGCATTACTGTACGGGAAAACAGAATTATCTGCTGTCAAATATTTTGCGATTTGCTCTTAAAATCTGCTTTTGAGCGGATTTTTAATGTTATGCAGTCGATTTTAGTTAAAATTAAGTGACATACTAAGTGAAAATATTTAGTCCAAAAAATCCACGATATTCGCCTTTCATATTACTTTAACTTATTGACAATTTCTTATTTGGATTTTGTAAAAATAGAACCCTAAATCGTAAATTTCCAACAGAATGTGGAAGATGGCAAAATATAAAATTTGTTTATTTATATACATGTACTCAAAAAGTCGCTTTTTATGTATCTTTCGAAGGATTGTGAAAGCGCGAAAAGTTGACGTTGCACAATGTAATTGTATTGTTACGTTATCTATTGTCATTTATGTAGACAATATGTATTCGCTGAGAAATAGGCCAGAAATGCTCACCAAAGACTCTCATCGGTAGTGTAATCGTTAGCGTGCTCACCTTGAGTGCTGTAGATCGTGGAATCGAGTCCCGATCGGATCAAAGCAAAGATTATAAACTGGTATTTGTTGCTTATAATGCAAAGCACGCAGAATTAAGGAGACTGAGCAAAGACTGGTTGGCTCGGAATCAGGCCATAATGTGTCCGAGTGGAGCGACATGTATATCCGCGGACTGTTGTTTCAGTTAGTTAACTGAAAAAAATATTTTACTCTAGATTTATAATTTGTAAACTTAAAGCAAAAACCACCATTTCAGCTCAAAGATAGATATTGTAGTCTTAGCGCCTGCATCCTAATTTCGTAGGTATCTCTATTCTTTATCAATAAATGTTTAGAGGTTTGCGTTTGTATTGAATGGGGGCCTTGATGGGAGAGAGGTTTAACGAGCTGCCTACACCTCATTTATCTTTCACTGCACTGGTCATCACTTGGATGATGTACTTAGCCTTTACGAAAGTAGATTGCCAGACGCTGGTACAACATATGAAAATGTCTGTAATGTCATTGAATATAGGTCAAATAAATATTTTGCATCATGGTGGTATGTTTTGTAAGTACAGATAGTTTTATCACACATACTTGTTAATTTAATAATTAAATAACAGCCATACATGATAATATCTCACACACAAAGTATCTTAACACAAGTTATTTCTTAAAGATTTTATTAAAAATCTCAGACCGGTATGGTGGAACATTAGCATACATATAATACAATATAATATATTAGAAAACACGAGAAATAGAGAGGACAAATGCATAAATTAGAGTCTCGGTGGGCTGATCCTGTGTCAGACCAATCAGAAACAAGAATTGCCTATGACGGCCATGTTTGTTAATGGATCAGGACAAAATTAGCAATCTTTATAGAGGACCTTCCATAGATGCTACCTACCAAGTTTCGCTTCATTTGGCCAAGCAGTTTTAGAGAAGATTATTAGAAATCGATCGACCAGAAACAATGATTGTATTTGGCCGCCACGATTTTTACAGATCGAAACGAAATGAGCTATCTTTATAGAGGACCTTCCATAGATGCTCCCCACCAAGTTTCGGTTCATTTGGCTAAGCGGTTTCAGAGGAGATGATTTAAAAAAAAATCAACCAGAAATAAGAATAGTCTATGTTGGCCGTTTGTTAACAGATCTAATCAATATGAGCAATCTTAATAGATGATCTTCCATAGATGCTTCCTATCAAGTTTCGATTCATTTGGCCAAGCGGTTTCAGACGAGAAGATTTTTTATGAATTGACCAATCAGCAACAAGAATTGCCTGTGCGACCATGTTTGTTAATGGATCCAGACGAAATTAGCAATCTTTATAGAGGGCCTTCCATAGATGCTACCTACCAAGTTTCGGTTCATTGGCCAAGCGGCTTCAGAGTAAACGATTTTTTAGGAATCGACCAATCAGCAACAAGAACTGCCTATGGCGGCCATGTTTGTTACGAATTGAGCCGAAATGAACAATCTTTATAGAGGACCCTCCATATATGCTTCCTACCAAGTATCGATTCATTTGGCCAAGCGGTTTCAGAGACTCCTATTCCATGCAATGAAGAAAGGTCAGGTAGCTAATTTTCATGGACCATGCAATGAAGGAATGGAAGGTAGCTAATTTTCATGGACAAGCTTCTGATGTTTATGCTTTTGTTTGAATGGTGCAAAGTAGTTTATTTTCATGGATAACACTTTGAAACCTGCGTCATACATTGAACAGATGTAAGGTAGCTTATTTTCATGGAAAACGTCACGACTCCTATCCCATGCAATGAAGGAATGTCAGGTAGCTAATTTTCATTGGCAAGCTTCTGATGCTTATGCTTATGTTTGAATGGTGCAAAGTAGTTTATTTTCATGGATAACACTTTGAAACCTGTGTCATACATTGAACAGATGTAAGGTAGCTTATTTTCATGGAAAACGTCATGATTTCTATTCCATGCAATGCAGAAAGGTCAGGTAGCTAATTTTCATGGACCATGCAATGAAGGAATGTCAGGTAGCTAATTTTCATGGGCAAGCTTCCGATTCTTATGCTTATGTTTGAATGGTGCAAGGTAATTTATTTTCATGGATAACACTTTGAAACCCATGTCATACATTGGACAGACGCAAGGTAGCTTATATTTATGGGAAACTTCATGACTCCTATTCCATGCAATGAAGAAAGGTCAGGTAGTTAATTGTCATGGACAAGCTTCAGATGCTTATGCTTATGTTTTAATGATGCAAGGTAGTTTATTTTCACGGATAACACTTTGAAACCTTTGAACAGGTGTAAGGTAGCTTATTTTCATGGAAAACTTCATGACTTCTATCCCATGCAATGAAGGAATTATGCTGACTACGAGTCAACTAGTATTTGCCTTTTTTTCTTTTACGCCATGTGCCAATATCAATTTTATAGTCTTTGGTTTGATCAGATCGTTGATCGAAACCACGATCTACCGCACATGATGCGAGTACTCTTAACTACTCCACACTACAGGAACGTTATTGCTTGTTATAACTAATCGTCTTATTTCTTTGGAATAGATATATACATTTTGTATATGCAAAACAGAAAGTGCATTATCTACAGATAAATAATATGTTGATTGATATATATATATATATATAGAAACTTGTTAATGTCATATAAATTATGCATTGTTATTAATGTGTAAGGAGGGGTTTCATTTGTAATAACTTGTACCCAATGCATTTCAACTTTTGATGTATAAAATAAACTCAAAATATATTCCTTGTAATGTGACAGTACGTCAAGTTGAAAATTTAAACTTTCTTATGCTAAAATGGTTTAGAACAATAAATATTATTAAAAAAAAAAAATGATTAAGTTGTATATCAGAGGAAATATATATTTTTGATAAAGAGATAAATAAATGAACTTTTCCATATCAGCCCGTGTATCATCCCGAGACCATTATATCAACACGAGGTCGAGGGATGATAGTCAGGATGATATTGAAAAGGCCATATATAATTTTATTATCATATACTTCCGACAAATTGTTTTATGAGGCAAATAAAAATATGAAATAATTAAATGACTTTATATGGAAGTTTAATTGTGTAAGTTCAACAGATAGTTTTTCAGAACACTTGTCAATCGTTTTCATTTAAAATAATTTTACGTTCTACGTGATCATCTATCATCTAACATTTTCATGATTTTTTTTTATTAAATGTCATCTTCTCGATTCGTCAATAGTACACGCATCGATCCTTGCTGGTCACCTCCACTGATTCTTCTTGACACGATTAGTAGGGATGTAACCAGGATAAAAATTACTTTTAAGCAAGAATTGTGATCATCAGAATTTACTTCCCGTTAAAAGTGATTAGTAAAAAGTATTTTTCGTGAACCGTGATGAGAACCCTATCTCTCATTCATCCTTGTGAGTCAGCTATAAACTTTGATTCGTTTTCAAATATTTTTTTTTTAATATAATTAGACTTGAATTTATTTATATGTTATATCGAAATAACTGATTTTCATCCAGCTTTTGCTCCATGTAAATGAATAGGAGATTGCTATATCCATTTCTGGGATAAATCTATCTAATTAAAATAGATCTCCTCGCCTACATCCACCCCCCTTTTTCCGTTCAAAAATACTAATTATCAAGAATCTATCAAAACCTGGTAAAAGGGGAATAACTGGAATAGTATTTTTAATGTATTATTAAGGTAGCAAATGTTCATGGCTATCATTTGGAACACCTTTGTGGTTTACGAAAATCTCGTTCCGAACGTCAAAAATAGCTAAATTTCATGGTAGCTAATAATTATAGGACACCGGAATAACATTCATCGGGTAGGCTCAAATTCAAACAATTGAAAAGATAAATAATTATAAAGTCCCAGGGAGCACGAAAACCAAAGAACTTAAACAGAATAACCAACATACTACTACCGAATCTCTGACTACCCTCAGACACTTATAGTCCACCAACAGAGGTATCAACCCATGTCATAGCAATGAAATATATATATCTAATTTAGTGCACACGACAAGTTTCTGAAACAATCTTCATCATGTACATTCAAATAAAAAAAAATAAAAATGGACGGACAAATAATTGGAAAAAAATTCAGGCGCAAGAAAACCAAGGTGGTTCAAACGCAAATGAAACACAGAACAAAGTACAAAGAAAAGCGTCACAGTGGTTTCTGGGTATATTATCATCTCAGACATTACTGAAGGTCATAGAGTCAGCATTCCAAAAGTATAAACGTCACAGTGGTTTCTGGGTATATTATCATCTCAGACATTACTGAAGGTCGTAGAGTCAGCATTCCAAAAGTATAAACGTCACAGTGGTTTCTGGGTATATTATCATCTCAGACATTACTGAAGGTCGTAGAGTCAGCATTCCAAAAGTATAAACGTCACAGTGGTTTCTGGGTATATTATCATCTCAGACATTACTGAAGGTCATAGAGTCAGCAATCCAAAAGTATAAATTGACAGAGTAGAATATAAAGTAAATAATATATTTATATAATAGTTACTGATATGGAGGGCAATATTAGTAACTATTGTGTTTATTTCATTATAAAGACCATACAATATAAATGCATAGAAATATTTAATCAGGATCATTGAAGGTTTCCCTAGGCGTTATCACCTTCGTTATTACCTAATTTGAATTGACTACAGCAATTGTTTGAATGGTGTTCAACTTATAATGAGAAATAAAATGAGATTATAAGTAACATTGTAATTTATTAAAACGTAAACAAACAAATATCCTGTATAGACCAGTAGTACCAGTCTATGCACGGTTTTTGGACCGGTCTATATCAGCATTCCAGTCTATAGCGGAATAGTGAAGTCTACGTGGAGAGTGTTCCGCCAATTAAATGTATGCTTTTTATTCTGATATGCAATAAAAAAAACCTAAACTATAAACAACAGGTGGTAGGTAAATTATACAGTGTGATACGCCTTGTACATTGTATGTTAATAGTCCAAATCTATTGTTCCCGTGAATAAATATTGTGTGTAAAATCTATTTATATTTTACGACTGCCTCTGTATTTATTAAAAGTTAATGATAAATTTGAAAAGAATATATCATAAAATATAAAATGATTTTTGGTTGATGTAGTTTTACTTATAAGTATCATGTTTACGTTAATACAATATGTATAAACAAATCGTATAAGGTACATGCTAAATTGTCGCACGCCGTATGCTTGTAAACAAACATGATTGTTGCTCGGGTACTCCGCACCATGGCGTAGAAATAGGAAGATGGGTCGATGTTGCATCCATAAAGGGCGTCGTTCGCTTTTTTGGGTATTTGAATCAAATGCAAAGTTTGCTTTTATGGCCTGGCTTAACCGTTTTGTAGCTCAATAAGTGCTTATTTTGCACTCACTAAAATTATCAATCATCCATATATATCGCAGAGTAATCAATTCTATATGGCAGTAGTTACAGGTGGCAGGTGCATAGCAAGTTATTCTGTCCCAGCTTTATAATATGTTGACATGTATCTTTAATACATATTTAACAATTTCATCATATGTATCATGTTGTAGTGCTAATCTGTGTTAGAATGTGACAATGTGCGATACATAGCCAGAAAATTGACAGACAATTTTGTTTGTTGTTTTTGTTGCAATGTTGTGCTTAAAATTTCGGTTCTAATATTACAAATCTAACGTACGTTTTTTGGGAGTGAACGTCAGTAATGCATGTCATGGCAAATATTAACCAACCATAGTTATTTTTATATCTTTATAGACTGTGTAGCCATTAACTTACTGACAATATCCATCCAATTTTAGTTACTTATACATGTAAAATGAAATAACTGAGGAATTGTGTTCATGGTATATCAGACAGTACTGCATTGGGTTTTTTTCAGCCAATGAAAAACGTCACATTAGAATTCTATTTTTGTTTTGTAAATTAATAACTCCGTCCAATGTAAGCGCTGCAATTTAGACTTAACCACCCAATTAAGTGTCATAAGCGAACATCGTGTGTAGGTGTTTTGTAGGCATCATATGACGGTTGAAAGTGAAATTCAGTCTGATGTCATGTCATAAGTCATTCGGTTTATATGTAATTAACTTACAATATGTTAATCACACCTATATCAGTAGGTTATGAAAATCTAATACCCTTAAATATATTGAAATGTGTGAATTATTTGGGGGTCACAGTTTAAATATTTCTTTTCATAACAGATGTTCTCATGGCATATTATGATAACAATTACAGATATTCCATCCTCTCTCCGCACAAGCAATGTCATACATTTGTATTGTATGATAACTTGTGTAGCTAAGTTTATGCAACATAGAGTAATATAATATTTGCATGAAGCATTGTTATTTAATAAAACCGTAGATATCTAATTTAAGGTAATGTATCAGAACTCTCAATTTTTCATTTAATCACAGAAGTATCCGTCATAAATTAGATTACATAGAAAGCATTAGTAATGAAGCAGATATTATATGTTTAACAGAAACACATCTTGATCAAAATATAACAAATGATGGCATTTTTATAGAGGGATACTGTAAAGATCCACTTAGGAAAGATCGAAATAATTCAGGGGGAGGTGTAATAGTATATTTTAGTAATCATCTAATTGTCCAACCCAGAACAGATTTAAATTTTGATAGTGAAGTTATTTGGCTGGAAATTGTTTTTCCTGCATACAAAATGCTCCTTTGTGTTGTATATCGCCAACCTAATGCGAAATATCCATTCTGGGATAAGTTTCAACAGTCCGTGGAAAACGCCACGAATTACTCGTCAAACGTTGTGATAACGGGAGATTTAAATGTAGATTTTCTTAGTGAACATTCTCACAAATTATTTGATATTATGAGGTTGAATGATCTGAAAAAATATGATTACTGAACCTACCAGAACATGCAACACGCGCCAATCTTTGCTTGACCCTGTTTTAGTATATGATAATGTAATGTCCTTGAGTCGTATGCAATTCAAGTAGATAGAAAATATAGTGACCATGAAGCAACAATTGTCTACCTAAAGGTCCCTCTTAGGTCAATCAATACCTATAAACGATTAGTCTGGGATTATCGAAATGCTGATTTTGAGACCTGTAACGATTGTATATCCTCCTTAAATTAGAACTCAATTATATCTCCAGAAAATAGTATGGAGGAAAACTGTCAAACATTTACAAATAAATTTATTGAAATAATTAAAAATTGTGTGCCCCAAAAAGAAGTTACAATAAGACTAAATGATAAAATTTGGTTCAATTCCGAATTAAGAAGGGAAATAAGAAAACGAGACAAACTTCGAAAACTGGCTCGTAGATCTAATACAAGAAGGAAAGAAATCATGTAAATAATTTAAAAAAGCATGCTAAAGAACAATTTTATTTTAATGTTAATACTTTACTAGATGATTTTTCAAGTTCAAATTCAAAATCCTACTGGTCATTGATTAAAAAATTGGTTAAATCGTCTGGTGATATGTCACCAATTAGTCAATTAAAAAAAGAAAATAATGACCTCATCTCAGATGATTATGAAAAAGCATGTCTTCTAAATAATTATTTCTGTTCTATATCTACATTAAATGGCAGTAATACATCAAAACCCGACTTTCCTTTCAGAACAAATGCAAAACTAGATTTTTTCAAATTACTCCGAGTAAAGTTCTTGATATTTTGCAAATTTTAAAACTTGGAAAAGCGCCAGATCTGGATTCCATTAGTCATCAAATGCTTAAGAAAACGTGTAATACTGTTTGTGTTCCCCTCTCTCTTTTGTTTAATTTATCGCTTTCTAAATCGGAATTTCCAACGCAATGGAAAACTGCATCTGTTATGCCACTCTTCAAGAAGGGAGACAAATCATTAATATTTAACTATAGACCAATATCATTACTATCAGCAGTTGGCAAAGTATTCGAAAGAATTGTTTTTAAGGAAGTATTTAATCATTTAATATCAAATTACCTAGTGTATACATTTCAATCAGGTTTCATCCCAGGTCACTCTACCGTTCACCAGCTAATAGAAATCTATTACAGATTATGTATGTCTCTGGATGATCATTGTATTAGTAAATACAAATGCAGGAGTCCCACATATATCAGTGCTTGGTCCGCTACTTTTCTTATTATATGTTAATGATATTGCAGATAACCTTTTAAGTCTTACTAGACTGTTTGCAGATGATACTTCTCTTTCATATTCTAGTCAAAGTCCATATACTATAGAAGATGTAATAAATAGTGATTTGGAATCTATATGTATATGGTCTAAGCAATGGGTAGTAAATTTTAATCCTCAAAAAACTAAAGCAATGGTATTTTCCAACATTAATCTTCCCAACGATGCAGAAATAACATTCCAAGACAAATTAGTAGAATTTGTTACCTGTCACAAACATTTGGGTATTACTTTTGACAGCAATGGAAAATGTCATACCAATATAGTTAATATTATTAAATCAGCAAGTCAGAGGTTGTGTGCCCTAAGGGACCGGCCATTTAACTTGAAGGGGGGGGTTATGGTTTTTCGTTTCATTCAGAATTTTTTTTAGGGCAGCACGAGAGTTAGAATATTTATTTTTTTTGTCAAAATTTAACATTAGATTTTATGACAAAAACTCTGAATCAGATTATTTTTCTTTTCCTCCACCAAAATCAGAATATTTTTTTCAGCGACATTGGGAATCAAAATATTTTCTTAGAAAAAAACCATAAACCCCCCCTTCAAGTTAAATGGTCGTTCCCTAAGAAAACTTATTGAATATGTATTAAATAGACATTATCTTTCTCGTATTTATTTGATCTTTATAAGGCCTATGTTGGAATACGCATGTGAACTTTGGGATGGTTGTAGTCAACAAGACTCTGCTGATTTAGAAAAGCTTAAAATAGAGGCAGGACGAATAGTAACCGGACTGCCTCTATTTACAAGTCGAAAATCTATCTATTCTGAAACGGGTTGGGAATTACTATCTGATAGGCGAAGGGTAAGAAGGCTCAGCTTATTTTATTCTATTCACAACAAATCTACCCCAGACTATCTTTGTGATTTGATGCCCCTTCCGGTTGGTAGTGTTTCCCAGTATAATTTACGAAATAGTAATAATTATGTTTTACCTAATTGTCGATTAGAAATTACCAAAGAGTCCTTCTTCCCCTCTACTACCCGGGACTGGAACAATCTGAGTCCGGAAATTAGAAATTCTGGTAATATTAACATATTTAAAAGAAAAATTAAAATATTGCTTGAAAAAGTGCCTTTTTATTTCGATTAGGGTGATAGAAAACTAAATATTATTCATAGCAGACTTAGAAATATGTGCAGTTCGCTAAATGCAGATTTGCACCTTGTCAATTTAAAGCCTAGTCCTGCATGCATCTGTGGTCATGGTTTTGAAGACTGTATGCACTTTTTCCTTGAATGTCCTTTTTCCAATGAAAATAGGGCATTCTTGTTTAATAAATTAAAGAATTACGTAGTTACAATTGAATTGATATTAGCTGGTGATGAAAATTTGACTCCTAACCAAAGCATTGAAATCTTCTCTGCGCTTTAACTAATATACTAGCTTACTCACTCAAGTCCATTTGTTTTTTGTTGTTTTTGTTTGTTTGAAACATTTCTTCTTCTTCCTATCCTTCTTTCTATCCCTATGTTTTGAACATTTTATTTCACCTTATTTTTCTTTATATTTACTTTATTATTAACGTCTAAATATATCATGTTGCAAAATTTATTTGTATAATTATCGCCATTATGTATAATTATTTTTTGTTTATGTCTTTGTAAAAGGGAAAGGACTTCACTAATGTTGTCATAACTTGTGTCTAATCCCATTTGCAACTTTTATGCAAATAAAATATGTTTAAACTTAAAACCTAGGTCAATCTCCTGCAGGTTTTTAGCTATCCTGTATAGACCCTAATTTAGTGTAATGTATCAGAATCAAGATCAATCTCCTGTAGGTTTTTAGCTATCCTGTACAGACCCTAATTTAGTGTAATGTATCAGAATTAAGATCAATCTCCTGTAGGTTTTTAGCTATCCTGTACAGACCCTAATTTAGTGTAATGTATCAGAATTAAGATCAATCTCCTGTAGGTTTTTAGTGTAATGTATCAGAACCAAGATCAATCTCCTGTAGGTTTGTAGTGTAATGTATCAGAACCAAGATCAATCTCCTGTAGGTTTTAGTGTAATGTATCAGAACCAAGATCAATCTCCTGTAGGTTTTAGTGTAATGTATCAGAACCAAGATCAATCTCCTGTAGGTTTTAGTGTAATGTATCAGAACCAAGATCAATCTCCTGTAGGTTTTTAGCTATCCTGTACAGACCCTAATTTAGTGTAATGTATCAGAATTAAGATCAATCTCCTGTAGGTTTTTAGCTATCCTGTACAGACCCTAATTTAGTGTAATGTATCAGAATTAAGATCAATCTCCTGTAGGTTTTTAGTGTAATGTATCAGAAGCAAGATCAATCTCCTGTAGGTTTTTAGTGTAATGTATCAGAACCAAGATCAATCTCCTGTAGGTTTTAGTGTAATGTATCAGAACCAAGATCAATCTCCTGTAGGTTTTAGTGTAATGTATCAGAACCAAGATCAATCTCCTGTAGGTTTTTAGCTATCCTGTACAGACCCTAATTTAGTGTAATGTATCAGAATTAAGATCAATCTCCTGTAGGTTTTTAGCTATCCTGTACAGACCCTAATTTAGTGTAATGTATCAGAATTAAGATCAATCTCCTGTAGGTTTTTAGTGTAATGTATCAGAACCAAGATCAATCTCCTGTAGGTTTTTAGTGTAATGTATCAGAACCAAGATCAATCTCCTGTAGGTTTTAGTGTAATGTATCAGAACCAAGATCAATCTCCTGTAGGTTTTAGTGTAATGTATCAGAACCAAGATCAATCTCCTGTAGGTTTTAGTGTAATGTATCAGAACCAAGATCAATCTCCTGTAGGTTTTTAGCTATCCTGTACAGACCCTAATTTAGTGTAATGTATCAGAATTAAGATCAATCTCCTGTAGGTTTTTAGCTATCCTGTACAGACCCTAATTTAGTGTAATGTATCAGAATTAAGATCAATCTCCTGTAGGTTTTTAGTGTAATGTATCAGAACCAAGATCAATCTCCTGTAGGTTTTTAGTGTAATGTATCAGAACCAAGATCAATCTCCTGAAGGTTTTAGTGTAATGTATCAGAACCAAGATCAATCTCCTGTAGGTTTTAGTGTAATGTATCAGAACCAAGATCAATCTCCTGTAGGTTTTAGTGTAATGTATCAGAACCAAGATCAATCTCCTGAAGGTTTTTAGCTATCCTGTACAGACCCTAATTTAGTGTAATGTATCAGAATTAAGATCAATCTCCTGTAGGTTTTTAGTGTAATGTATCAGAACCAAGATCAATCTCCTGTAGGTTTTAGTGTAATGTATCAGAACCAAGATCAATCTCCTGTAGGTTTTTAGTGTAATGTATCAGAACCAAGGTCAATCTCCTGTAGGTTTTTAGTGTAATGTATCAGAACCAAGATCAATCTCCTGTAGGTTTTTTAGCTATCCTGTATAGGCCCTTTGGTTTACTTGCACTCTCAAATTTTTAACTTTTTCATTTTCCAATATTTTGACTTAGAGCGGGGGCTGTCGTTATCGTTATCTTATGTAGTTGGATTAACAACTACCTATGCAACAGTGTCTATTACCACTAACGTTGTGTGTTCAAATCCCACTCAAGCGCGGTGCACTCGATACAACATTATGTGATAATGTTTGTCAGTGATTTACGGCAGGTCGGTGGTTTTCTCCGGGTACTCCAGCTTAGTCCACCAATAAAACTGCCATCCAAGATGAAACTGAAATATTGTTGAAAGTGGCGTTAAACACCATAGCCTAACCTAACCTTGACTTAGAGCGTACTGATCAATGTTATTCCTGAAACACCCCATGTACACTAAATAAGATAACTACGTATTAACGTATTAAATGTTTTCCGTCCTACATGGGCTGTTTATTTTTAAAAACAATCCCTTTGTTTGGGTTTCAACCGTTTCATCTATTAATATTCTTATCAAACAATATGGAAAGCGACTATTTTTCAAATGTAGTTTCTTTACATTGATATAGCCCTTTATCGCTATTTTGTTTATTTTCCCTTTGATGTTTAAAACCAATATGTTTCATATCACGTTCACGCATGAGACGATTCAAATTATCGCTAATCGCTAATCGTTGTCAAGGACGCGTAGTGATATCGCTGTTTTCTAATATGACGTTATAATGACGTAACAGTACCAAATCCTTGATAAACATCCTATCATAGCGGTAAAATAATTAAGATGTTTTTTCTAAAACTCGAGGACGTTTCCCAGTCATCTCTCATCGGAAAAGAGATGACTGGGAAACGTCCTCTCGTTTTAAAAAACATTTTTAATCACTTAAAACATATCAAGGCTTTCTAGTTTGGCTTTGCTTCAACTATATCGGGGCACTCGGTTTTATTGATGGAAGAAAACCACAGTGTCCAGATCTACGGCCAGTAAATGTCAAGCTTTATCACATGAAGCCGCATCGAGAAAACCTCGCTACGGATAGCGATCGAATTCAGAACGTTCACAGTACTGATTGAATAATTTAAATCTTACTACCTTACGATCATGGCCACGACAATCCCAAATATATATCTAATAATTTTAAGAGAAAATTGCATTTATTTTATTTAAAACAGGAGAAACTGTAAACGGAAAAGATGATGCTAGACTACACAGAAGTAAAAGAAACGTAAGTAAGAAAAGAGGGGTTAGGGTTATGATGTTTAACGTCCACTTTCAACAATATTTTATTGATATCGTGGTGGTCAGTTTTATTGGTGGAGGAAACCGGAGTACCCGGACATATCCACAGACCTGTCACAAGTCGCTGAAAAACTTTAACACATAATGTTGTATTGAGTACACTTCGTCTGAGCGGGATTCGAACTCACAGCTTCAGTGGTAATAGGCACTGATTGCATAGGTAGTAGGTAAATCCAACTACCATACGATCACGACCACAATGGCCCCATTTATCTGAGGTTATTATTTGTGCCCTTCAAAAAGCAAAACAAACAATATGGTGTAAACTAATATGACATGACATTTTCTTGAAATACAACTAAATATCAATTATATGGGAAATACCTTTGTTGCTATTCTGCGCCTTTAATCAAGGAAACAATGGAAAACCATAGATAGCATCACAATATATTAGACGAAGGCAGAGAACACACTACTTGAGTAGAGGTGCGATACGGATGCAAAGCAGCAACAACGGTACCAAAAAATAAACGAGTACAATATTCATCTCCACTAATGACATTAATTTAATGTATAATGTAGATATGAAACAAATTGTGATACTGTTGATTTGATTTTTGGTGTTTAACGCCACTTTCAGCAATATTTCAGCTATATCATGACGACCAGTTTTAGTGGTGGAAGTAGTCGGAGTACCCGGAGAGAACCACCGACCATGGGCAAGCAACTGGTAAACTTTATCACTTGCGGCTGCGAGTCGAGTGCACCCTTTTTGTAATTTACAAAGCCGGGCGCGAACCCACGCCGTATTGGTGATAGGCTTATATGAGTTGCTAGGTAATCCAACTACTTAGCTCATTGAGCCACCCGAGCCCGTATGATGCTGTCATCGCCACCACATGATCCATAGATAAAGAGTAAAACACGTGCTCTAAGAACCGTTTCTCTAAGAACAAGAAAACAATAATGACGAACCAATGCAAAAGGAAAGACAACAATAATCAAACCAGAGGTACAAAAGATCAAATAATCTGGTAAACACATACACATGAGCTTAAACAAGTAAAGAGTTGAAATGGATACAATTTGTTGGTTCCAGTATTGTGAGATTCATAAAATATGGCCGTCAACACCAAGTCACAATTGTATGAACCATAAAATCAAAACAATATATGGCAATTTACATCAGATAAACATATTTTCTATAATAAATCCCTCATATATTATGTGTTGCTAAAGTCAACAGTAAGTATTTAAGAATAAGAAAAGTAAATTAATTATTAATGCAAATTTTATCTCTTTAACTTGTTTTTGAAGGTGTATCCCTGTGCGTCAACTAATGCACTCAAGAAATACCAGTATGTTTCTGGACATACAGCATGTATATCTGCATCAGCCTCTCTTGATACGGCAAATTCAGGTATGTACGGCATCGTCTGCTGATTTAGCAAATGCATGTATGTGCTTTATCTACTTCATCGCCTCTTGTAACGACAACTTCAGGTATATATCATGTCTACGTCATCGTCTGTTGATACAAGAACTTCAGGTATCCTCTACGTTTACGTCATTGTCTGCTCATATAACTGCATATTTGCTCAATAAATACGCCATTGTCTGCTTATATAGTATGCAGATTTAAGAAAACCGAAATTCCAATCTACGAATTCCAAACGCCAAGATATTTTCTTTTGTACTTTCACGTGGTAATAGTGATTTAAATATTAACAGCAGAGAATTAATAATACATCTACAATATAGAAGGAAATGTGAAACTATTTGTGCCTAATTTAAAAGATTATACACAAACTTAGAAGCGATCGCGGTGTAGTAATTGCTAGCGTGCTCGACTCATGAAAGTGTAAATGGTCAAGGGTGTAATTCCACAATCCAGTCAAGTCTATGACTATTAATGAGTATTTGCCGCTTCTCCATTTGTCAATACTAACAGACGCGTATTGAGGATAATATGTACGATAAGAGAGACTACCCATGGAGTGTCCTTTAAGCGAGCTAGTAGTTTGAGAATAGATCTAGTACAAATCAGACATCAATATCATCTTCACAGCAAAAAGTAAAATATTCCCACCATGGTATATCTGAACAATGCTCACTATACTCACTTATGAACCATTGATAATATTAAAATGACAAAGAGTTGAAGATACCAAAGGGGTAATCAGAAGCCGTAAATCGAAAGACAGACAATACATTGACCAAATGAAAACGAATAACAATGATACACAAAGTACTACACAGAAAACTAAAGACTGAGCAACACGAAAGCCACTTAAGAACGGGGATGAACTCATGTGCTACGAACAAGTATGCAGTTTATACTCCACTGGTGACACGAAGAATTTGAAGACATCAAAGAGGAAATCAGAATCCATAATTCGAAGAAGACACCCATCCTGTTACTATTAAAATTCGATTTGATGGAACTATTTCATCATGTTTTATTTTGTTGCGACTGTTTATTTATTTATTTGTTTAAAGTTTGGTGTTTGACTCGATTTTCAGCAATGTTTTAGAGTGGCAATAATTGTTTCAGGTCAGTGGGTATCTCCGGTTTCCTCAATCAATCAATCAATCAATCAATCAATCAATTCATCAACACATGTATTGTTGACGGCGCGTTACTCACCAACAATCACAATACTAATTCTCTAGTGATTTTTTTTCTACAGGAGTAACAGCTTCAGAACAAGCAGAAATTGTCAACCAACATAACACTTATAGAGGAAGCACAGCAGCTACTGATATGAATATGATGGTTAGTATGACAATGAAAAACAAAAGCAATACCACACTGTTTGACCAGTTCAAAAATCTAATAGAAAAATTGTAGAAACAGGCAATATCAATAACTCTGACACATATGTACATGGCCGAACACTTTCCTGGCTTGGTACATGCAATTACATAAAGAGTTGCATAGTTAGACTAGCTTTATGAGTCCACACGTCCTCTTTGAGTGACATGATACGGTCATGGAAGTATCCTATGGATAATATTAAATATTATATTTATCCATCTCCTGACTTGTATGGCGCGTTTAAGCCAGTTTAATGGATCCAAACGTCCTCTTTGAGTGACATGATACGGTCATGGAAGTATGCTATGGATAATACTATATATTATTTAACCATTTCTTGACTTGTATGGCGCGCTTAAGCCTGTTTAATGGATCCAAGCGTCCTCTTTGAGTGACATGATACGGTCATGGATGTATCCTATGGATAATATTAAATATTATTTAACCCTCTCCTGACTTGTATGGCGCGTTTAAGCCAGTTTAATGGATCCAAACGTCCTCTTTGAGTGACATGATACGGTCACGGAAGTATGCTATGGATAATACTATATATTATTTAACCATCTCTTGACTTGTATGGCGCGCTTAAGCCTGTTTAATGGATCCAAACGTCCTCTTTGAGTGACATGATACGGTCATGGAAGTATCCTTTGGATAATATTAAATATTATTTAACCCTCTCCTGACTTGTATGGCGCGTTTAAGCCAGTTTAATGGATCCAAACGTCCTCTTTGAGTGACATGATACGGTCATGGAAGTATGCTATGGATAATACTATATATTATTTAACCATTTCTTGACTTGTGTGGCGCGCTTAAGCCTGTTCAATGGATCCAAACGTCCTCTTTGAGTGACATGATACGGTCATGGAAGTATCCTTTGGATAATATTAAATATTATTTAACCCTCTCCTGACTTGTATGGCGCGCTTAAGCCAGTTTAATGGATCCAAACTTCCTCTTTGAGTGACATGATACGGTCACGGAAGTATGCTATGGATAATACTATATATTATTTAACCATCTCTTGACTTGTATGGCGCGTTTAAGCCTGTTTAATGGATCCAAACGTCCTCTTTGAGTGACATGATACGGTCATGGAAGTGTCCTATGGATAATACTATTTTTTTTTTAACCATCTCTTGACTTGTATGGCGCGTTTAAGCCAGTTTAATGGATCCAAACGCCCTCTTTGAGTGAAACGACACGGTCATGCAAGTGTCCTATGGATAATACTAAACATTATATAACCATCTTTGACTTGTAGTACTGACCTGACGAAAACTCATCCGTTTCCGAACTATTAGTATGCAATTTTGTTGTGGATGTGGAATTATTATGTGGTTTACACTCTGATAACACTCGACATGAACGGATTAGGGTTATAGTGTTTAACACCACTTTCAACAATATTTCAATTATATCGTGGCTGTCTGTTTTATTGGTAGAGGAAACTGGAGTACCCGGAGAAACCCACTGACCTGTTGCAAGTCACTGACACACTTTTCCAGATAATGTTGTATCGAGTACACCTCTCCACGAGCATATTACAATGAATTTTGATATGCATATTTCAGAGAAACAAAGCAATTATTTTATCTACAATGCAAAATATAATGTTATTGAGTGGTTTCAGTTTTGAGAAACATAACAGGGTGAAAATGCTTAAAATCTAAGTCCATATCTTCATGCCACATATCACTTTACATATGATTGAATATTTACTATTTATAGAGCTGGGATAATGAAGTTGCTTATATAGCACAGAAATGGGCTGCGAATTGTCAGACAAGTCATGATACAGGTTATAAAAGAAGAATACCGGGTAGGTAGTGTCAATTACAAATTCAATAGAACGATATGGATGTAAATGAACACAGAATCTATCAAACTTAACATTTAGACACATATTAAACTAAAGGGACAGCGGTTTTATGGCTGTTCTATGTTTCGCAGCCACAGTTGGTATTTGTTAAAACACGAAAGAAAAAAGTATTATAAAGTAAACAGAAACGCGCCAAATGATATCATTGATATTGGTGTAAAGCGAGTCTTCGGAAACAAAGTGCATCTGTACTAAAATGTGCCAAAAAAGGTTAAAGATACCATAAAGGGTAATCAGAATTCGTATATCGAGAAAGGACAAGCAATATAATGACCAAAAGATACCAAAAGGGTAAGCAGAATTCGTATATCGAGAAAGGACAAGCAATATAATGACCAAAAGATACCAAAAGGGTAATCAGAATCCGTATATCGAGGAAGGACAGGCAATACAATGGCCAAAAGATACCAAAGGGGCAACCAGCATACGTATATCGAGGAAGGGCCATCAATACAATGGCAAAAAGATACCAAAGGTGTAACCAGAATCCGTATATCGAGGAAGGACAAGCAATATAATGACTAAAATATACCAAAGGTGTAATCAGAACCTGTATATCGAGGAATGACAAGCAATACAATGGCCAAAAGATACCAAAAAGGTAATCAGAATCCGTATATCGAGAAAGGACAAACAATATAATGACCAAAAGATACCGAAAGGGTAATTAGAATCCGTATATCGAGGAAGGACACGCAATACAATGGCCAAAAGATACCAAAGGGGTAATCAGAATCCATATATCGAGAAAGGACAAGCAATATAATGACCAAAAGATACCAAAAGGGTAATCAGAATCCGTATATCGAGAAAGGACAAGCAATATAATGACCTAAAGATACCAAAAGGGTAATCAGAATCCGTATATCGAGGAAGGACAAGCAATACAATGGTCAAAAGATACCAAAAGGGTATTTAGAATCCGTATATCGAGGAAGGACAAGCAATACAATGGACAAAAGATACCAAAGGTGTAATCAGAATCCGCATATCGAGGAAGGACAGACAATACAATGGCCAAACGACAGAAAAAAACCGAACAAACAATGATCTATACTATTAAATCTATCCTATTCTTATAGCAGATGAACAAAAACCGTCATCGTAATTGATACCGATATCGTCATGGGTGAATGATGCAAAACGACCATCTTTTTTGTATTACATATCAAATGACCTCGCATCTAATACTAATAAGCATGTTAATGTTTAGGACGATTTGCCCTCGGGCAGAATCTGGCTTGGGCAGGTGGCAAAATGACATGGACGGCAGTCATTAAATTGTGGTATGACGAGATTACTCAGTTTACATATAATAGTGACTCGAACGTTGCTTCTCAAGTTGGACATTATACACAGGTATATATAGTAATACCAGATAGTGATCAATATTGTAGCTTAAAATGGAATTCCACGGATATGTTCCACTTGTCGTAAATTTTTCCCGGTCCTTTCCTCATTCATGACTTTTCAAGGGGTTTGAACCTATATTAGCATGACGGGTGCAACTAGTGGAACAGGAACTGCTTACCGTTTCGGACAACCTTTGTTCACACCCTATTTTAGTGGGGTTCGTGTTACTCGATCTTTAGTTTTATGTGTATGTTTTGTAGATCGTTGTTTGTCCTTTTGTACTTTTTCTTTTGCCCATTGTTCTTTTTCGATTTACGGTATCTGATTACCTCTTTGGTATCTTCAAACTCTTCTTACAATTAATGAGTCATAAAGTATAGATAGATTTGATCAACATTTGTACTATAATCTATATTGGGAAATACTTAGGTGACAAATGCGCAGACACATAGGAATTCACTCCATATGTTTGCGCTTTGTACGTTCAATTCAAATTGCAATACACTTCGAACACCAGTGGTTAGCCACGATCCAATGCTATGGGTATACTGGGGGTACTAATAGGTATCATTTTATCTCAGCTGTTTAACGGCTATACAAGTTTTTGCTATCAGGTGGTGTATGTTGCCTCTATACTTTCACATTATAATATACCGCTGTCAAACAACTAGGCCATGTTAAATTAAATATGGGATGAATGGTCCTTGGATGTTCCTCTTTAAGAATTATATCCGGTAGCTCCGTTTCACATCAAGCATATCTGCTGTTATTGAAAACAGCAATTTCATGAAATAGTTCCATTCTTTTCATTGGAAAGGGCTGGACTTTAAGAACGGATACATTTTAATGAACTGTTTAAAATATGTTTCGCTAATGCCAGTGTAGCTTTGTCGAATATGCGAATTGAGCCGACCAATTCGATCATATTCATTTGAAGACGTCTCCATTGGTCAAATTAATCGAATTGTCTAAGGTCATCTTTGTATGGTCCACTACCGAATTGTATTGACAACCCTGTGCCAAATTATGGATACTCACTGTTACTGAGAATACAATTTTCTTTCTAATATAAACCATTTTCTGTTTTACAGTGAATCAACATGACTATCCGCGGATTACTGTTTCATAGCTAGAACTATATAAATACAACCAACTAGCTTGTTTGTCCAGTACAAAGCGTACATGATTATCATCTCATCGAAAGTAACTTGTTTTCGCTATGATATAGCTGAATTAAAGATCCATTTCCCGTAAAACAACAATCACCCATTCTTTGATATTAAAACAATGCGTTAATTGCAAATGTCATTTGTCAATACATTACTTTAAATAATTTAACCTCATTGAAATTGTATTTGTAGGTTGTTTGGGCCAAATCCATTAAGATTGGTTGTGGGTATGCTAAATGTGGATCAACACATTTATATGTTTGTAATTATGGACCACCGTAAGTGTCAGAATATCCAAACATATATATTTGTTTTCAAATTCTACCATTGTAACTTAAAAGAATTAATCACATTTCTTGAAAACCGAACTTCGTATTGTTACAACCGTCACGATATAACTGAAATATTGTTGAAAGTGGCGTTAAACACTAAAAAACCAAACCGTATTGCTACATTTCATAAAGATGATCATCCACAAAGCAGGTTTCCTTTTGAGTCATGGTTCTGGTGATCGCGTGGATAAAGTCGTTGATTTGTTACCAAAAGCAAAACACCCCTAACGATGGTTCTAGCCCCAGTACTTACCCGTCAAGTGTGGAAGGTTTCCAGATATTTACCCATGGTTAGGAGTTTCACTGGTCATTTAGTTATAGCTGTCTAGTCTTTTCTCCAACAATAAGCCATGATATAGCTGAACAATTTCGGACAGTGACGATAAACACCAGTAACCTTAACCCTAACAATTTTATGTGAGGAATTAAAACCCGCCACTTTTATTACTTTTATGTTTGTTCACTGTCAGTTGTTGTTTTATTTTGAGATATTTGGGAATTTGCATGTTTTAATTCCACTTCGGGCTATGTATTTCTGGCATTATACTATGTTTTATTTTGTTTTCATATTTATATTTAGTAGAAGGATATAAATTTACGCTTTAAAACATGGATGTGTAAAGAATTACGTGATAGAGGTTTAACACCATTTTATTTACAATAAAATTCAGTTATTTCGTGGTGGTCAGTTTTATTGCTGACAGAAACCGCAAGTGCCATAACAAAAACCTTAAAATGTCATCAAAAACATTGTTTAAAGTAAGCATTGTGGTGGGCTGGATACGAACTCGCAGTTAGGGTGGTTTATGGTGTTTAACGCCACTTTCAACAACATTTCTGTTATATCGTGGCGGTCAGTTTTATTGGTGGAGCAAACCGGAGTAGCCGGCGAAAATCACCGACCTGTGGTAAGTCACTGACAAACGTTATCAGATATGTTGTGTCGAGTACACCTTGCAGTTTTTGTGTGATGATTTCATGTACAAATGCAACACAATCGCTGTGATATCATTTACGTTATTGTTACACAGTGACGTCAATAATTTAGATGCTTGTTGATGCTTGCGTTTAGATTTCTAGCATTGTAAATTGTTATTACAGAGGAAACTTTAATGTTAAGACACCGTACACGCAAGGAACAAAGTGTAGTAGTTGTTCTGGCAATTGTCTCAACGACTTATGTAGTAAGTATAAAATTAAGATGTACATATTTGAACATTTTTGTGAATGAACGTCAGATCAAATTGAAGAGACATACAGAGACACAGAAAACATTGGACACAATGATTTATTGGATTTGATTTATTGTGTTTAACGCCATATTTCAGCTATATCATGGCGATCATTTTTAGTGGTGGAAGAAGACTCAGTACTCGGAGAGAACCACCGACCATGGACAAGCAACTGGTAAGCTTTATCACTTGCGGCTGCGAGTCGAGTGCACTCTGTTTTGTAATTTACAAAGTCGGGCGCGAACCCACGCCGTATTGGTGATAGACTTGTATGAGTTGCTAGGTAATCCAACTACCTAACTCATTGAGCCATACAGGCCGCTCATTGGACACAAGACACAGAACAATGACAAATAAAGCAAAACAGTACATCAAAGAAAAATTAAAAGATGGGCAAAACAGACCCCCATCAAAATACCGGATGTGAATTCAATTGGTCGCGAAGGGTACGCATTTCCGGTTTCTTATAAAACACCGTCGTGTTACTCATATACTCATATCGTCAAATCCGGTAAAAGTATTGCCGATGATAGAAGAAAGAACAAAAATCTACGTAAAAGAAAACAAATTCCATTGGCATTTTAGAAATGGATATTTCGTAACGGTCGACCAATTCGTATTGACAAACGTAAAATTTTTGTTAAATTAACATTTGTACATCTTTGTCTTCACAGTATATCGTAATTTATCAACTGAGTGACATAATTTGTATTTTTGTTAAATATTTTACCGATGATATGACCGATGATACAGACGGGTGACAATTCGTGATAAAATCGTCATGTAGATGTCAGGAATTCTCCATATTGAATTTATTGTTGGACATTTATGCGTGTCGTTTAACAGTAACACGACGGGTGGCACTAGTGGAGCAGGCATTGCGTACCCTTCCGGAGCATCTGAGATTATCTTCAGTTTTTAGTGTGGTTTCTGTTGCACAATCTTCAGTTTTCTGTGTAGTGTTTTGTAGATCATTATTTGTCCCTTTGTACTTGTTCTTTTGAACATGGAATTGTGTGTCCCATCCGAAACTCCTCCCGGCTTCTCCAAGTGAAAAAACAAGCTTGTTTATCACTTGGGGAAAGGCGCGAGGAGTTCCGGATGTTGTGTGTCCTACGCCCCCTGGATATGTCTTTGGTTTCTTTCTTCAAATTTTCTTATCTATTCTCTTATTTCGGATTTCTGTGTCTATTTTTAACGTAAAAATGTGACAGAATTGTAGGGTTGGAGTTCTAGCGAATTAAAAATAATAATAATAAAACAATTCATAACAGGTAATAATTAATACAATTGGAATATTTTTATTCCATTTTGAATTGATCTGTAGAAGATACTCACGAAAGGATCTAATGTAAGGAAAATATATAATGGACAAAAACAAATGCAGGTCAACCCATTCATGATTGCTAATACACATATTTGTTTAACGGTGACTTCAGTGCTAACAGCAAAATAAACGTATTGCTTGTATTGAAATAAAAGAATACGAGTGTATATTTTGCTACAAAATAGCTTGAAACATTCTTTCTGCATGTCACGGAGAAGGAAATAATGTCAATGTCCCGAATCAGCCGAACCAAATGAATTAAGTCAATAGACGTTAGAGAATACAACAGGGGCAAACAAAAGTGGACAATCCAGGGAAACTTGCAACATAGGGTACACAATACTCAGAAAAACAATATGTGTTGGACACTACTATTCTTTAGAAATGCCTGTACCAAGTCAGGGTCATTACGGTTTTCACAGTTTTCCGGTTGTTGACTGATTTTGTCTGTTTATATAATTATGAGTTTTGACTTTCCCTTTGTAAGATTGTTCGGAGTTCGGTAATTTTGTTATTACCCTTATATACGCAAACAAACACAAATAACGTGAATAAGACATGAACCCTCCTACAAACAATTGGAGGTACAGACGAACCGAACATCGTTTTATGCGGAAATCTTTGCGGACATCACAACACGGAATTCAGAACGTAAAGACACATAATAGAACAACACAAAAAACTAAAAAGATGAAAAACACGGACCACACCAAGTTTATAGTAATTAAATAAATTATAAGGAATAGAAACTGTTTTGTTTTATTTTAGCCTGTGATTTGGTATGTCTGAATGGAGGGACATTAAACCTCGCTACATGTACGTGTAGCTGCATCAGTGGTTTTACCGGAACTGATTGTTCTTGTAAGTTATGGTTAGCAAATTAGTAGATGGAATTTTGTGACAAATCTTGTTTATTACATATCAGTTAGAATATTATAATTTACAATCTGTGTATATGTATTTGAAATTCATAGAAATATACATAATATATGTATAAATGAAACATAATAAAAAAAGATAAGTACAAATATATTTATGTTTATCAATGAAATATTTGAATTGATCATGACTTTTTTCTTCTAAAAGATTAAATCTATACAAAAAATGTAAAATCAAATAAGCTTATCTGTTGAAGGATATTTAACCTGTTTTATTTGGCTTTCTAATCTTTTGATTTTGAGCGTACCTGATGAAGGTTATTCCAGAAACGCGTCGTGTGCACTAAATTTGATATCTACGTTTTTAATGGTACAACAATGTCATATTCTCTTCTAGTTTTACACTATTAATGATACGTTTCTTGTTTCAGTGGATTGTGCTACCAAAACAGACCCATCGTATTGTGTCAGTTCGTATACAGTTACTAATTGTCCTGTATATTCCAATGTTCCAGATGAATGTCCTAATATGTGTTCATTCTGTCCTAGTAAGTATATTGTTAACTTACATAAAACCTGAAAGAAGGGTTACAGTAAGGGTTATGGTGTTTAATGCCACTTTCAACAATATTTTAGTTATATTTTGGCGGTCAGTTTTATTGGTGGAGGAAACCGGAGTACCCGGAGAAAACCACCAACCTGTCACAAGGCATTGCTAAATTTTTTCACATAATGCTGTATCGAATACACTTCGCCATGAACGGGATTCGAAGCATGAAAAAAGACTAAAGAATTAACTACATTAAGTTACAGAAATAATGACTAGCATCAACCAATATCTAAAACAGAGGTTTAATCAGTTTCTCTAGATGACATCATTAAGACACAACGTAGCCTCTGTTTCGGAGATTAAGCATCAACCTGCTCCTAAAACATTATCATATATTTAGTGAGGTATAACCTCAGAGAATACTACTAAAGCATATTAACACTATACTGTGACCATTTGTATTGTTACTTTTAAGATTTAAAGTTAGCTTTATTATATTGAATTTTAGTAACTTTTAGAACTGCTTGCTTCATAATGGATTAAAATAAATTTACCTTTTTATGGAAGAATTTGAGAACAAAAATCGCTTAAGAATGCTTTAAGGAACTTTATTCTATAAAAGAGCCGTCAGACTACCTCGGTGGTACAATAGCTAAAGTGCTCGCCTTAAGTGTGTTAGATTGTGGGTTCAAGTCCCAGTCGGATTATAACAAACACTATAAAATAGGTATTTGTTGCTTCTCCGCTTAGCATGCAACATTCATGAGAAAAAACAAAGACTGCTAGGCTCGGAAACAAGATAATGTGTCCGATTGAAGCGACATGTCTACCAATAACGGACTGTTGTTTCAGTAAACTAGCACTTCAAACATTCAACTTAGCGGATATCATTATCTTATCGAATGTATCTTGTTCTTGCAAAATGATATTGCTGAAATATTGCTCATTTGGGGTTTGAATAACAATCACTTACTCATTTGGTATTGCTTTAGTGTGATGGAAACTCGTAATAAAATTAATAATAAATAATAAATGATGTTTGATATTTGATGTAAATTTATGAATATTCATTATAATGATTACAGATTCTGGAATAGCAATAACTGGTGCTACCAATGGTAAAGGAGTCGTTCCCTTTGACCTCGCCGGAAGTGGATCAGATACTACTACTGTAGCCGATACTGGGACAACCAATGGTAATAGGATAACGTCCACTGTATCCGTCAAAGGACGTGCCTCAGTGTTGCATGGACATATACTCCTTCAGTATACCTGTATAATCACATCATTGATAATATACATTGTTAGATATCACATTTCATTGTATTAATTACATAAAATGGACGAATCTACAGCTTTAACTTATCCTGATACATTATGAATGACGCGATAAAACTTGAGTAAAACGTCATTATTCTCTCTCATGATGAAAAATCCAATATATCAATTAGTTACGGTACATAACTGAATATTATTTCGCCAATTAATGTTTTCTAATAATAGATCCTGGATCTGAAACGACCGATATAGTCACAACAGCTTCAACCACATTAAATGGCGTATCCAATAGCAACGGTGTGGTAACTACCGATATGGCTGGAGGTGGAACAACTGATGTAGCAACTCAAAATGGTGTATCCAATAGCAACCACATGACAAGTACCCGTATCACTGGAGGTGGAACTAGTGATATAACAACTCAAAATGGTGTATCCAATAGAAACGACATGACAAGTACCGGTATGACTGGAGATGGAACAACTGATGGAGACACTGTTACCATAGCAACTGACGGAACTGAAACAGGGACGGAAGTTACCAGTGTTAGTGTCACCGATGTTACAAACACCGAGCCTACGGGCGGAGTGTCGGACAATTCCAAATGTATTTGTCTCCTTGTAGGTAGTATTATATTATCAGTGTCATTGTATGTTATGTCTAAATGAAAGTTCCTAAATAATGTAATTATTTTCAAATCCAAGGTTCTCCTTCCTCATGCATAGGTGACCTGATACAATTTTGTCCATCCTGTTTAGGCCCTTTTGATGAATTGTCCCATAGCACTTTTGGATTATTTTGCTTTCCAATCTTTCGATTTTGAGTGTACTTGATGAAGATTATTCCATATACACGTCATATGCACTAAATTTGATTTTTATTAACAAAGCTGACATGATGACGATATCAGTTTTCAGAAGTTGATTGAACATATTCTGTCATTGTGCTCAAATGTTACTCAACTTATCTAGTGTTCGGTTTATTTTCGCCTGGCCTTTATTTTGACTCTTTCTTTCCGGCCTGATTGTGATTCAGGTGTCTGTGGTCGCATACCAAATGAAATAGATGGTGTTTATTCAGCAAATAATATTATAATATTGTCTACGTGCAGACTCACGTGACCTTCGCACTTGCTATGCCGCATTTTCCTGTATATTTTTAAAATTCTCAATTAAATTCAAATCCTTACTCAATAATTGGTATATTATTCAGAATCGTGGAATTGTGCTGGGGAGATGCAATTATTTTTTAACATCATTCGTCAAAACTCATCATTATATACATGTGTTTATATTGAATTATTTCATTAACAAACCATTATTTTGTAACTAACATGTCATGTATGTATTGATGCAATAAATATATTTTGCTTAAATGTGTTTTTATGCCATGTGTTTTTAATATTGAATTATAAGTTACGGGTGTTAAATGAAAAATGTCATTTTAAAAAGTTATATCGCGGTTGTCTGTTGTTTGCTTCGGCACTGACCTGGTTTATTAGATATATTTATTACTGAAATTACAGTTCCTAAATAATGTATTTATTAATAAAAACCAAGATTCTCCTTCCTCAGGCATAGGTGATCTTTGACGAATTTGTCTATTATGTTAAGATCCTTTGGGTTTTATTGCTCCCAACACTTTAAATTATTTGGCTTTCCAATCTTTCAATATTGAGCATACATGATGAAAGTTATTCCAGAAACGCTTCATATGCACTAAATTTGATTTCTACGTTTTGTTATTGGTGAAAGAAAACCATCAACAAAAATGATAAAATAAATATTTTCTTTGTTCTATTTTGTTAGTGTTTTCCCCCATTTTGTACCTTGGGTGAATATTAGGTTCTTAGTTATGGATGTTAAGCGGAAATGTCAGTTGGTTCCGTGAGCTAGCACGTTAATAAAATCCAATTAAGCCTGTTGGTCTAGTACAAAGCGGAACTCATCATCATCTCATTAAAAATTAACTTGTTCTCGCCATGATACAGCTGAACAATTGCTGAGTCGTCCTGAATATAGCTGATATATGAACGTTACGATATACTCGATCAAAAACACAGTACACTTTTTGTTCCCTTGAAATACGATGTGGTTTGAGATGTGGTGTTTAACGCCACTTTTAACAATATTTCAGTTATATCGAGGCGGTCAGTTTTATTGGTGGAGGAAACCGGAGAAAACCACCGACATGTCGCAAGTTACTGACAAACTTTATTATATAATGTTGTATCGAGTACACCCCGCCATTGAGATTACGATATTACTGTTCCTAATCAATAAATACAAAGATATTAAATAAACGTTAGAGAAAACTCAAAGGGAAAACAATAACGGACAATCCAGAGAAACAAGTAACATTTGGTACATAAGACACAAGACGAAGAACAAAACAAAAATAACAACACAGTATGTCTTGGACACCACTATACGCAAGCAAACACAAATAAAGTAAATAAGACATGAACCCTCCTGCAAACAACTGGAGGTAAAGACGAACCGAAAATAGTGTTTATGCGGATGTTATAAGGGACATCACAACGCGGACATTAGGGACTATATATTGTTCCTTTCTTGGCAAAATTAGTTTTGCACTTTGCACTAGTTCCGTAATTAGATAATATGTCATAAATCGGGAACTCATCCATTTATATTTATAATGTACTGATGTGATGTCATGTGTCTTATCTCTTTTCGTGGGTCGTTTTGAATTAAAAAAAAACCAACCGGCAATTAAACAAAGAGCAAGGACAAAAATAAGTTTTCATCACCCCCCCAAACCCCCCCCCCCAGCATTACAAAAAAAAAACCAAACAATAAAGCTTGGAATGACAGCTATATGTGTCATTGTCTGGGACGATCACAAACTAATGCAATAGTTTATCATATAATTATCCCAGTCCACCCTCTAGAAAGCTGAACACTCAGATACTTAACGTTTATAAGTGATTTGATAATAGATGATTGCCTTTCTGGAAAAGTCTCACTCTAATACTAGATAATGCAAAAACATGAACAATTAACCAAAGCTAATTCGAGTCCCGATTGGGTCAAATCAAAGAATATAAAATTAGTATGTATTGCTTCTCCGCTAAGCACACAACATTAAGGAGAAAGAGCAAACATTAGCTAGCTCGGAATCAGAATGATATGTCCGAGTGGGTCGACATGTCTATCCGCGGACTGTTGGTTCCGTGAGCTAGCACTTTAATAAAATCCAATTAAGCGTGTTGGTCTAGTACAAAGCGGACCTCATCATCATCTCATTAAAAAGTAACAGGTTCTCGCCATGATATAGCTGAAAAATTGCTGAGTTGGCGATGGACAATAATTACTCACTCACTGACTACATCGTCCTGAATATAGCTGTTATCTGAGCGTTACGATATAATCACCCAAAAATACAGTGCAATTTGTGGTCCATTGTAATACGATGGGGATTAGAGGTATGGTGTTTAACGCCACATTTAACAATATTTCATTTATAACGAGGCAGTCAGTTTTATTGGTGGAGGAAACCGGAGAAAACCAACGACATGTCGCAAATCACTGACAAACGTTATTATATAATGTTGATTCGAGTACACCCCGCCATTGAAATTACGATAATACTGTTCCTAATCAATAAATACAAAGATAATAAATATGTCTTGGACACCACTATATGCAAACAAGCACAAATAAAGTAAATAAGACATGAACCCTCCTGCAAACAACTGGAGGTAAAGACGAACCGAAAATAGTTTTTATGCAGATATCATAAGGGACATCACAACGCTGAAATTAGGGACTATATATGGTTTCTTTCTTGGTAAAATTAGTTTTGCACTTTGCAATAGTTCTGTAATGAGATAATCTGTTATAAATCGGGAACTCATTCATTTATATTTATGATGCACTGATGTGATGTCATGTGTCTTATCTCTATTCGTGGGTCATTTTGAATAAAAAAAAACTGTAACGCCCGGCAATTAAACAAAGAGCAAGGGCAAAAATAAGTTTTCGTCACCCCTCCCCCCTCCCATCAACAAAAACCAGTATTACAAAACAAAATCAAACAATAAAGCTTGGAAAGACAGCTATATGTGCATTGTCTGGGACGATCACAAACTATTGCAATAGTTTATCATATAATTATCCCAAACCACACTCAGACACTTAACGTTTATAAGTGATTTAAAAATAGATGATTGCCTTTCTCGAAAAGTCTCACTCTAATACTAGATAATGCAAAAACATAAACAATTAAACAAAGCTAATAAAGAGCAAGATCCGTTTGTATTATACGCTTACTTTGTGAATGATGATGTCACAACGAGTACCAATATAGAGCAGGATATAATATTCACACCTTTTGAAGCACATGGTCTGAATCCAAGTTACTAATTGGTTGATTGGTTTATTACTTAGCGTCAATCAAACAGTATTTCAGCTTTATTCAGGACGAATTATTTACGTTATTTTGTTTGTTTGTGCATAGTGGTGTCCAACACATACTGTGTTGTGTTTTTGGTTTTGTTTGTCTTCCTCTTGTGTCTTGTGTACCCAATGTTGCCAGTTTCTCTGGAATATCCATTGTTGATTTCCCCTTCAGTTTTCTCATTCGTTCATTTACTAGAGTTTCCGTTGTTCGTTCTATTGTTGTTATTAATTTTCTTATCCATGTTTCCCTTGTTTTGTAATATCTATCCAGAGTGCGACTGTTGTGTTGATTCTTCCAAAATTATCACATTATGCTCGGGTCGTAGAACAGTAACACGACGGGTGTCACTAGTGGAGCAGGATTTGTTGACAATTCTGTATTTTCAGTTGGTTTCATGTTTACTCTGTTTATTCTGTTTGGTGTCTTCAATCTTTTCAGGATAAGCTGGATCTCTTTATCGGTTTCATTGGCAAAGGAAACAGGGGAACCCCTACCAGAAAAGATCATCAAAATTTCGTAAGTCATTGACAAACTTGATCACATGATTCCCACAGATCTGGATCGACAAAAGTGAACACTGCAGTGGAGAGATATGATTTACACATGTTTACACACCTATTGTGGGAACTAAGATTGTGATATACAGTCAAAGAACACTCAAGGGAACTTGAAAATAACCCCTTTATGAGAAAGTACCCTTTATATACAGGATAAAATTATATGCACTATTCATAAATGGGGAAAATGAGACTGCCCTTTATAAACAGTGATTTGTGAAAGTGGCGTTAAACACCATCACCCACCCACCCTTTACAGACAGTGATTTTTTATATAGAGGTGTCTATATAGAAAGTGATTTGCTATATAGAGGTGTCCTTTATGCACTGTGATCTGTTATATAGAGGTGTCCTTTAGAGAGAGTGGTCTGTTATATAGAGGTGTCCTTTAGAGACAGTGATCTGTTATATAGAGGTGTCCTTTAGAGACTGATTCTGTTATATTGAGGTGTCGTTTAGAGACAGTGGTCTGCTATATAGTGTCCTTTATACACAGTGATCTGTTATATAGAGGTGTCCTTTAGAGACAGTGATCTGTTATATAGAGTGTCCTTTATAGACAGTGATCTGTTATATAGAGATGTCCTTAATAGACAGTGATCTGTTATATAGAAGTGTCCTTTATAGACAGTGATCTGTTATATAGAGGTGTCCTTTATAGACAGTGATCTGTTATATAGAGGTGTCCTTTAGAGACTGATTCTGTTATATTGAGGTGTCGTTTAGAGACAGTGATCTGCTATATAGTGTCCTTTATAGACAGTGATCTGTTATATAGAGGTGTCTTTTAGAGACAGTGATCTGTTAAATAGAGTGTCCTTTATAGACAGTGATCTGTTATATAGAGATGTCCTTAATAGACAGTGATCTGTTATATAGAAGTGTCCTTTATAGACAGTGATCTGTTATATAGAGGTGTCCTTTATAGACAGTGATCTGTTATATAGAGGTGTCCTTTATAGACAGTGATCTGTTATATAGAAGTGTCTTTTATAGACAGTGATATGTTGAATAGTGAAAAGATATGGAAAATATAGAAGAAAAGTAAGTTGAAAAGTGAAAAGATACGAAAAACATGGAAGAAAAATAAGTTGAATAGTGAAATGCTATGGAAAATATGGAAGAAAGGTAAGTTGAAATGTGAAATGATATGGAAAATATGGAAGAAAGGCAAGTCGAATAGCGAAAAGATTTGGAAAATACAGAAGAAAATTGGGAAAAGATATTAAAAATATGGATAATATGGAAGAAAAGTATTTTTTTTAGAAAACAATTAATACTGCATGTAATTTATTTAAGCTTACATTATGCCCTACAATAACGGGGAATAACTCTGTATCTGAAGGGATAACTCTGTAATAGGGGACATAACTCTATATGTGGGGAATAAGATACAACTCTGTATGTGCAATGATAATATTAAAGTAGGGGGAATAACTCTTTATGTGGAGGTTTAACACTGCAGTAGGAGACATAACTCTTTATGTGGAGGAATAAGTTACAACTCTGTATGTGCAATGATAATATTAAAGTAGGGGACATAACTCTTTATGTGGAGGATAAAGGGGGGTCATTACTCTAAATTTGGACATATACCTGTGCAGAAAGAGAAATACTATATAATACGTATCAATAAATGGCTATCTGGAAATCGATTGTTACACTTATAAACAGAGAGTTTCTTACCCTTGGCAGGAAAATAGATATATTTAAATGTATATACAGATATTTGCTTGCCTTTGGTAGGTAAATATATACTAAAACCCTATTCAGGAAGTAAGTTTTCTTACTGCTCTAAAAATAGAACACTGTGTTAGGCTGTTATGTAAAATAAATTTGATTGTGGAAATTTGAAACTCATCAAGATAGGAAAATAACTAGCAAAAATTAAATAAAATCTATAATTCTTATAAAAATGTAGATAGATAGGTAGGTAGGTATATGTCTTTGTAAATAAAGGGTTATGTTTATGGTGTTTAATGCCACATTCAACAATATTACAACTATATCATGGCAGTTTGCACATAAAGGAGATATCATAACTGTTAATGCTTGTTTCTGATAACTGGAAAACATTGGAAAATATGGAAGCAAGACAATTTGAATAGTGAAATGATTAGGAAAATATGGAAGATAAGTGACTCGATTAGTGAAAATATTTGGAAAATACAGACGAAAATAGTGAAAAGATAAGGAAAATATGGAAGAAAATAGTGAAATGATATGAAAATATGGAAGAAAGTAAAGTCGAATAGTGAAAGGATTTGGAAAATACAGAAGAAAATTGAGAAAAGATATGGAAAATATGGAAGAAAAGTAGATTGAATAGTGAAATGATATGGAAAATATGGAAGAAAAGTAAGTCGAATAGTGATAAGATATGGACAACATGGAAGAAAGGCAAGTTGAAATATGAAATGATCTGGAAAAGATGGAAGAAAGATAAGTTGAATAGTGAAAAGATATGGAAAATGCGGGAGAAAAGTAGGTTGAATTGTGAAATGAGATGGAAAATATGGAAGAAAAGTAAGTTGAATAGTGAAAAGATATGGAAAATACAGAAGAAAAGTAAGATGAATAGTGAAAAGATAGGGAAAATATTGAAGAAAGGTAAGCTGAATAGTGAAAAGATATGAAAAATATGGAAGAAACCGAAGTTGAATATTGATAAGATTTGGAAAATACAGAAGAAAATTGTGAAATGATATGACAAATATGGAAGAAGCTCAAGTTGAATAGTGAAAATATTTGGAAAATACAGAAGAAAATTGTGAAAAGATATGAAAAATATGGAAGAAAAGTAGGTTGAATAGTGAAATGATATGGAGAATATGGAAGAAAAGTAAGTTGAAAAGTGAAAAGATATGGAAAATATGGAAAAAAGGCAAGTTGAATAGTGAAAATATGAAAAATATGGAAAAAACCCAAGTTGAATAGTGAAAAGCTATGAAAAATACGGAAGAAAAGTATGTTGAATAGCGAAATGATATGGAAGAAACCCAAGTTGCATAGTGAAAAGATATGGAAAATATGGAAAAAAATAGTGAAGTGATATGGAAAATATGGAAGAAAGGCAAGTCAAATAGTGATAAGATTTGGAAAATACAGAAGAAAATTGTGAAAAGATATGAAAAATACGGAAAAAAGTAGGTTAAATAGTGAAATGATATGGAAAATATAGAAGAAAATAGTGAAAAGATAGGGGAAATATGGATGAAAATAGTGAAATGATATGGAAAATATGGAAGAAAGGCAAGTCGAATAGTGATAAGATATGGACAATATGAAGAATGACAAGTTGAATAGTGATAAGATATGACCAATATGGAAGAAAGGCAAGTTGAATAGTGAAAAGATATGAAAAATATGGAAGAAATCCAAGTTGAATAGTGAAAAACTATGGAAAATACAGAAGAAAATAGTGAAAAGAAATGGAAATTATGAAAGAGAGATCAGTTGAATAGTGAAAAGATTTGGAAAATACAGAAGAAAAGTAAGTTGAAATGTGAAATGATATGGAAAATATGGAAGAAAAGTAAGTTGAAAATTGAAAAGAAATGGAAAATAAGGAGGAAAAGTAAGTTGAATAGTGAAAAGATATGGAAAATATGGCAAAAAGGCAAGTTGAATAGTGAAATAATATGGAAAATATGGAAGATTTATGTGTTTGTCATAATTACACCCATAGAGACCTGCTCCTCCTCCACCACCGCCGCCGCCCTCCTCCTCCGTCGATTCCACCGTCGCCTGCATCATCGCTGCTTCCGCCGCCGCCTCCTCCGCTTCCGCCGCCGCCGCCGCCGCCGCCCTCATCCTCCTCCCTCTATACATGTATATACATTGTTTTTCGGAATTGAGAAGAAGCATCCTGGAATAGGTTTATTTGGTACAGACTATGCAAGTAGGGATCAAATTTACCATTTCATTCATTTGACTCTAAGGTTATTTAGTACCTCCACAGTGAGAACGTGATAGACTACCTGGAGTACATAGCGAACATATTCGACAACAACAAACTTTATATGTAATTATGAAAATAAAAGGGACAGATAACCAGGGCTAGAAAACTATAGACGCAGACGTCCTAGAGAGCACCCCAAGGGCATTTCCGGTCGTACATGCGCGCTCCCATATTTTCCGGGGGAAGGCGTACGGGTGACATCATTTCCGGTCAAAAGGCCCAACTAGGGCGGATATTGCGCAACTTCCGGTTGCGCGTGCGCACACCCAAGGGAACCCCGAAGGGGGCACGTGACCTTTGGTTACTTCCGGTACCCATGGAACTTGTACTACTACTCTAGAAAGAAAAAAATATTATGACAAGTACTTGATTTTAATCTAAAAATATTTTGATTGTTAATTTCTTTCTTGCTACTGTCAATTATTACAGCCTTCCAATGTCGTGGTATTTTTTGTATTAAGTGAGTTGAGGTGAGAAGTGATTGTTCATTTTGTTGATATTGGTAGAATTGTTGACCATCACTGTTTACACTTGTGTTGTCTGTCCTTTGATTTACGGATTCTGATTACCCCTTTTGTATCTTCAAACTCCTCTTGTATCCATCTAACCATCTATTTATCTATCTGGCTATCTATATGTCTATATATATATATTAGTTATAGTACATTCTTGTATCCATCTAACCATCTATTTATCTATCTGGCTATCTATATGTCTATATATATATATTAGTTATAGTACATTCTTGTATCCATCTAACCATCTATTTATCTATCTGGCTATCTATATGTCTATATATATATATTAGTTATAGTACATCACTCTGAAGAAGACAAAATAAATTTAAGAAATTGTATTCTTATTGTACATTGAAAAATGTTCGGGTATTCAAAGTGTGCAAGATATTATCAAGCAAATTATATATAATTCATTTATTATTTACACATCACAATGCTACAAAATAATGAAATTACGGGTGATTTAAAAGGTATATCATACGATCACCATACAACATCCTAAAACTATTTACAGTGAAATATTACAACATTTTTGTACATTTTATAATGAATTTGAGCGTGCACGTGACTACAAGGGTATATAATAAGACAAATCTTAAAATAGAGTACCAATAACAAAAACTTATAGAGTTGAGGAAGTGACCATGATGGTTCTGTTTAGTCCACTGGTCGTACTTTATCTGGTTTTAGTATCTGTAGTTTCTGTTAATGGTGAGTGTTTAGGCTTAAGTTTAGGGTTATGGTGTTTAACGCCACTTTCAAAAATATTTCAGTTATATCGTGGCGGTCTAAAAGGTGAGTGAAATTTTCACTTTGTCAAAATATTGTAATGGCAACTAGATGTTTTTTTAGACTGATAATATATATATATATATATCTTCCTCGTTTTTCTTTGTATCATATATTGGTCCTTAGATTTGAGGAAGAAAAGGCGTAGTCATATTTAAATTTATAAAAAAAGAAAAAAAAACTAAAAAAGCTGGTTTGATATTTTTACATGAGAGATACACTTTGAGACAAATTATTAATAGAATGAAATACAAAACATGCACTAATGTCGGAACAGTTCAATTATTGTTTTTAAAAAGTGGAAACAGAGATCTTCAGGACATTATATTGCAATAAATACCCCTTACGAGATTTGTTAGTCTAGGTGTGTATCCGGTATAAAAATCCGGCAATATAGAATGTATAATGCATTTTGTTTTATCTGGTGTACAGTCTCAGGGGGAATATATATATGTGTTTTAACACAACTTTCAACAAAAATATCAGTCATAATTGTGACGGCTAGTCTTACACCTGAGTTCACCCCCGGTTTTTAGAGGGGTTCGTGTTACTTGATCTTTAGTTTTATATGTATGTTTTGTAGATCGTTGTTTGTCCTTTTGTCCTTTTGGCCATTTTGTTGTCTGTCCTTCTTTGATTAACGGATTCTGATTACCCCTTTTGTATCTTCAAACTCTTCTTGTATCCATCTAACCATCTATGTATCTATCTGGCTATATATATATGTCTATGTATATATATCAGTTATAGTAAATACATCACTCTGAAGAAGACAAATAAATAAAAAAAAAATGTATTCTTATTGTACATTGAAAAATGTTCGGGTATTTAAAGTGTACAAGATATTATCATGCGAATTATATATAATTTATGTATTGCTTACACATCACAAAGTTACAAAATATTGAAATTACGGGTGATTTAAAAGGTATATCATACGATCACCATACAACATCCTAAAATCATTTACAGGAAAATTTTACAACTTATTTTTACTTTTTATAATGAATATGAGCGTGCACGTGACTACAAGGATATATAATAAGACAAATCTTAAAATAGAGTACTAATAACAAAACTTATAGAGTTGAGGAAGTGACCATGATGGTTCTGTTTAGACCACTGGTGGTACTTTATCTGGTTTTAATATCTGTAATTTCTGTTAAAGGTGAGTGCTTAGGCTTAGGTTTAGGGTTATGGTGTTTAACGCCACTTTCAAAAATATTTCAGTTATATCGTGGCGGTCTAAAAGGTGAGTGAAATTTTCACTTTGTCAAAATATTGTAATGGCAACTAGATGTTTTTTTTTACTGATAATATATATATAAATTTTCAGACGTATATAATATTTAGTATTAACCTAGTATCCTTTAAAGTAACTTTGAGATCCAGTGGGACAGATATATTGTATGGTTGTCACTTGCTTCTAGACGTTTGTATAATATACTTTATTTCCTGTGACTGTATAATGAATTCTTCATTATCCTCTCCAATATATTAAAAATTGCTGAGTTAGATTGCTGTCAAATTATAATATTAAGTATATATGTACCATCTACACACGCTTATACACATGTCTTGCGTCTATCCCTAGATTTTCCTTACGAGACAAGGTAACACTACGACTATTGAAGCTCCTTTTTTAGGGAGTGGATGTAGTCGAGTGGTCTAGGGCTCTGGACGTAAGGCTAAGCGAATGGTGCTGCAGTGTAACAATGGTGTGGGTTCAAATCCCGTCGAGGGAAGAACAAAAAGTTGACAGCTCTAAAATCTAATTCTAACACTGTTTGGTTTAATTTTCAGACGTATATATATATATATATATATTTGTTTAATTTTCAGACGTATATATATATATAGATTTTTAGGGAGTGGATGTAGTCGAGTGGTCTAGGGCGCTGGACGTAAGGCTAAGCGAATGGTGCTGCAGTGTAACAATGGTGTGGGTTCAAATCCCGTCGAGGGAAGAACAAAAATTTGACAGCTCTAAAATCTAATTCTAACACTGTTTGGTTTAATTTTCAGACGTATATAATATTTAGTATTAACCTAGTATCCTTTAAAGTAACTTTGAGATCCAGTGGGACAGATATATTGTATGGTTGTCACTTGCTTCTAGACGTTTGTATAATATACTTTATTTCATGTGACTGTATAGTGAATAATTCTTCATTATCCTATCCAATATATTAAAAATTGCTGAGTTAGATTGCTGTCAAATTATAATATTAAGTATATATGTACCATCTACACACGCTTATACACATGTCTTACGCCTATCCCTAGATTTGCCTTACGAGACAAGGTAACACTACGACTATTGAAGCTCCTTTTTTAGGGAGTGGATGTAGTCGAGTGGTCTAGGGCGCTGGACGTAAGGCTAAGCGAATCGTGCTGCAGTGTAACAATGGTGTGGGTTCAAATCCCGTCGAGGGAAGAACAAAAATTTGACAGCTCTAAAATCTAATTCTAACACTGTTTGGTTTAATTTTCAGACGTATATAATATTTAGTATTAACCTAGTATCCTTTAAAGTAACTTTGAGATCCAGTGGGACAGATATATTGTATGGTTGTCACTTGCTTCTAGACGTTTGTATAATATACTTTATTTCATGTGACTGTATAGTGAATAATTCTTCATTATCCTATCCAATATATTAAAAATTGCTGAGTTAGATTGCTGTCAAATTATAATATTAAGTATATATGTACCATCTACACACGCTTATACACATGTCTTACGCCTATCCCTAGATTTGCCTTACGAGACAAGGTAACACTACGACTATTGAAGCTCCTTTTTTAGGGAGTGGATGTAGTCGAGTGGTCTAGGGCGCTGGACGTAAGGCTAAGCGAATGGTGCTGCAGTCAAATTTTTGTTCTTCCCTCGACGGGATTTGAACCCACACCATTATTACACTGCAGCACCATTCGCTTAGCCTTACGTCCAGCGCCCTAGACCACTCGACTACATCCACTCCTGGGACAGATATATTGTATGGTTGTCACTTGCTTCTAGACGTTTGTATATATATATATATATATATATATATCTTCCTCGTTTTTCTTTGTATCATATATTGGTCCTTAGATTTGAGGAAGAAAAGGCGTAGTCATATTTAAATTTATAAAAAAAGAACAAAAAACTAAAAAAGCTGGTTTGATATTTTTACATGAGAGATACACTTTGAGACAAATTATTAATAGAATGAAATACAAAACATGCACTAATGTCGGAACAGTTCAATTATTGTTTTTAAAAAGTGGAAACAGAGATCTTCAGGACATTATATTGCAATAAATACCCCTTACGAGATTTGTTAGTCTAGGTGTGTATCCGGTATAAAAATCCGGCAATATAGAATGTATAATGCATTTTGTTTTATCTGGTGTACAGTCTCAGGGGGAATATATATATGTGTTTTAACACAACTTTCAACAAAAATATCAGTCATAATTGTGACGGCTAGTCTTACACCTGAGTTCACCCCCGGTTTTTAGAGGGGTTCGTGTTACTTGATCTTTAGTTTTATATGTATGTTTTGTAGATCGTTGTTTGTCCTTTTGTCCTTTTGGCCATTTTGTTGTCTGTCCTTCTTTGATTAACGGATTCTGATTACCCCTTTTGTATCTTCAAACTCTTCTTGTATCCATCTAACCATCTATGTATCTATCTGGCTATATATATATGTCTATGTATATATATCAGTTATAGTAAATACATCACTCTGAAGAAGACAAATAAATAAAAAAAAAATGTATTCTTATTGTACATTGAAAAATGTTCGGGTATTTAAAGTGTACAAGATATTATCATGCGAATTATATATAATTTATGTATTGCTTACACATCACAAAGTTACAAAATATTGAAATTACGGGTGATTTAAAAGGTATATCATACGATCACCATACAACATCCTAAAATCATTTACAGGAAAATTTTACAACTTATTTTTACTTTTTATAATGAATATGAGCGTGCACGTGACTACAAGGATATATAATAAGACAAATCTTAAAATAGAGTACTAATAACAAAACTTATAGAGTTGAGGAAGTGACCATGATGGTTCTGTTTAGACCACTGGTGGTACTTTATCTGGTTTTAATATCTGTAATTTCTGTTAAAGGTGAGTGCTTAGGCTTAGGTTTAGGGTTATGGTGTTTAACGCCACTTTCAAAAATATTTCAGTTATATCGTGGCGGTCTAAAAGGTGAGTGAAATTTTCACTTTGTCAAAATATTGTAATGGCAACTAGATGTTTTTTTTTACTGATAATATATATATAAATTTTCAGACGTATATAATATTTAGTATTAACCTAGTATCCTTTAAAGTAACTTTGAGATCCAGTGGGACAGATATATTGTATGGTTGTCACTTGCTTCTAGACGTTTGTATAATATACTTTATTTCCTGTGACTGTATAATGAATTCTTCATTATCCTATCCAATATATTAAAAATTGCTGAGTTAGATTGCTGTCAAATTATAATATTAAGTATATATGTACCATCTACACACGCTTATACACATGTCTTGCGTCTATCCCTAGATTTTCCTTACGAGACAAGGTAACACTACGACTATTGAAGCTCCTTTTTTAGGGAGTGGATGTAGTCGAGTGGTCTAGGGCTCTGGACGTAAGGCTAAGCGAATGGTGCTGCAGTGTAACAATGGTGTGGGTTCAAATCCCGTCGAGGGAAGAACAAAAATTTGACAGCTCTAAAATCTAATTCTAACACTGTTTGGTTTAATTTTCAGACGTATATATATATATATATATATTTGTTTAATTTTCAGACGTATATATATATATAGATTTTTAGGGAGTGGATGTAGTCGAGTGGTCTAGGGCGCTGGACGTAAGGCTAAGCGAATGGTGCTGCAGTGTAACAATGGTGTGGGTTCAAATCCCGTCGAGGGAAGAACAAAAATTTGACAGCTCTAAAATCTAATTCTAACACTGTTTGGTTTAATTTTCAGACGTATATAATATTTAGTATTAACCTAGTATCCTTTAAAGTAACTTTGAGATCCAGTGGGACAGATATATTGTATGGTTGTCACTTGCTTCTAGACGTTTGTATAATATACTTTATTTCATGTGACTGTATAGTGAATAATTCTTCATTATCCTATCCAATATATTAAAAATTGCTGAGTTAGATTGCTGTCAAATTATAATATTAAGTATATATGTACCATCTACACACGCTTATACACATGTCTTACGCCTATCCCTAGATTTGCCTTACGAGACAAGGTAACACTACGACTATTGAAGCTCCTTTTTTAGGGAGTGGATGTAGTCGAGTGGTCTAGGGCGCTGGACGTAAGGCTAAGCGAATCGTGCTGCAGTGTAACAATGGTGTGGGTTCAAATCCCGTCGAGGGAAGAACAAAAATTTGACAGCTCTAAAATCTAATTCTAACACTGTTTGGTTTAATTTTCAGACGTATATAATATTTAGTATTAACCTAGTATCCTTTAAAGTAACTTTGAGATCCAGTGGGACAGATATATTGTATGGTTGTCACTTGCTTCTAGACGTTTGTATAATATACTTTATTTCATGTGACTGTATAGTGAATAATTCTTCATTATCCTATCCAATATATTAAAAATTGCTGAGTTAGATTGCTGTCAAATTATAATATTAAGTATATATGTACCATCTACACACGCTTATACACATGTCTTACGCCTATCCCTAGATTTGCCTTACGAGACAAGGTAACACTACGACTATTGAAGCTCCTTTTTTAGGGAGTGGATGTAGTCGAGTGGTCTAGGGCGCTGGACGTAAGGCTAAGCGAATGGTGCTGCAGTCAAATTTTTGTTCTTCCCTCGACGGGATTTGAACCCACACCATTGTTACACTGCAGCACCATTCGCTTAGCCTTACGTCCAGCGCCCTAGACCACTCGACTACATCCACTCCTGGGACAGATATATTGTATGGTTGTCACTTGCTTCTAGACGTTTGTATATATATATATATATATATATATATCTTCCTCGTTTTTCTTTGTATCATATATTGGTCCTTAGATTTGAGGAAGAAAAGGCGTAGTCATATTTAAATTTATAAAAAAAGAACAAACAACTAAAAAAGCTGGTTTGATATTTTTACATGAGAGATACACTTTGAGGCAAATTATTAATAGAATGAAATACAAAAAATACCTCACTGTAGGAACAGTTCTAAAATAGAAAATAATGCAGAATCAGAGACAAAATTGATACCCTAATACATATATTCGCTCACGTTTCCTGGCTTGGTACATTCACTTTCATTAACAAATTGTGGGGATAAACTAATTATCTATGGACCCAAATCTCCCCTCTCAGTGAAATGATGCGGTCATATATAACTTGTGTCCAATCTTATTGCTTAATATATTGTAATACAATATTATTACATCATATTTGTCAACTGATTATATAATATATATATCTTCCTCGTTTTTCTTTGTATTATATATTCGTCTTTAGATATAAGGAAGAAAAGGCGTAGTCATATTTAAATTTATAAAAATAGAAAAAAACTAAAAAACTGGTTTGATATTTTTACATGAAAGATACACTTTGAGACAAATTATTAATAGAATGAAATACAAAACATACCCCACTGTCGGGATAGTTCTTTTTGTTTTAAAAAGTGGAAACAGAGATCTTCAGGACATTATATTGCAATAAATACCCCTTACGAGATTTACTAGTCTAGGTGTGTAACCAGTATAAAAATCCGGCAATATAGAATGTATAATGTATTTTGTTTTATCTGGTGTAGAGTCTTAGGGGGAATATATATATGTGTTTTAGCACAACTTTCAACAAAAATATCAGTTATAATTGTGACGGCTAGTCTTACACCTGAGTTCATCCCCGGTTTTTAGAGGGGTTCGTGTTACTTGATCTTTAGTTTTATATGTATGTTTTGTAGATCGTTGTTTGTCCTTTTGTACTTTTTCCTTTGGCCATTGTTTTGTCTGTTCTTCTTCGATATACGGATTCTGATTACCCGTTTGGTATCTTCAATCTCTTCTTATTGGCGTAGAAAGCAAAAATACTTCGAGAAAAGCAGTGACGGCCTACAAGTCACATAAAGTTCCATATCGATAAACCTCTCCGTGGACGAAAATCAAACTGACCACTTTAGCGCGGTTTTAGAAACTGATTACAAGTATAGAAGTACATACAACTATCATCCGATCGCGACATTGAAGACTCGAAGAGTAATATATGTTTGCAAAATATTATCCCGATAAATTTCTAGGTCAGTAAAGGGATCTACATTACCACTGTAAAACCGTATGGGAGTCCTTTCGCTCCCGGTACCTGCGTTTATCCTCAGTTTTAAAGGGGCTGGTGTTGCTTAACTATTAGTCTTCTGTGTAATGCTTTGTAGATCATTATTTGTCCTATTGTCCATTTGGTTTGGCCATTGTAATATCCGTCCTTCGATTTACGACTTCTGATTACACTTTTCGTATCTACAAACGTTCCCTCTATAGGTTTTATTTTAGTTTTCTCTCTAGTGTTTTGTAGATCGTTGTTTGTCTTTTTTTCTTTCTTTTGACCATTGTGTTGTCTGTACTTCTTCGAATTACGGCTTTTGATTACCCCCCCCCCCCACCCCCTTGATATCTACAGAATTTCCCTCTATAGGTTTTATGTAATAGATTGCTTATATATAAGGTTGTAAATGAGTTCTAAAGAAAATCAATTTAAGTTTATACAGTGAGAATATGGAGTATGACGAGTCTGCTTTATAAGTAAATAATAAATGAGTTCTTTATGAACAAAATGTCTTGCTTACTGTTGCATGAAGGCGTATAATATGACAATATACAAGGTATTAATATATACATGTAGTTCTTTTCAATCTTAAAAAGTTTGGGAGTCAAATAGTACAAAAATTCAACAAAATTACGTGTATTCTGAAAATGTATTCATTCACCATAGAATAGCTATTTAATTTTATGTGTAATTAAACCTTATATAAGAATGCTGGATTATGATTGGTTAATAGCCGTGATTTTTTTTTTTACAAATTCAGGCCTTGCATTGTAAATTTGCAGAATTTTTACTTCATGTAGGTGTATTTGCATAAGATTTAGCTTTTTTTCATGGTATTTGCAAAATCGTATTTGCCGTTTTTACCCTTCACCGAGACGCTTGTAACAAAATTTGTTAAACGTTAAACAATTATTGCCTTCAATGGATGTAAACATCCAGAATTGTTAACCTGAAAGAACTCCTTGTAGGTTAACAATTCTGATGTTTACAATCCATTGAAGGCAATAACTGTTTTATCATACCGAACAACAGACAAAGAATTGGGCATTAAATAAATACATGTATTTAAGCAAAATGTGTGTTTAATAACTTTTGACAAATTTTTAACAAATGTTAAACTATTTCATGTCTATATTAAAGTTCACAACACAACCAGTGATATAGGGCACAAACCTGCCATCAGTAATATTTTCAACAGATTTTAAATGTGTGCTTAATAACTTCAAAAATTGCCTCGGGACAATACAATCTTCCTTGAGCCATTATTGACTAACCTTGGACATATATCCCGTCCATTATGACAACACCCATTTCTTAATACTTTTATTAACAAGTCAATTTCAATTTTAGGTAATCTTCATTCTTTTTGAAGAATACAATAGTATTGACTGAAATGGAAGGCTATAATTGTTTTATCATTTTTCAATATTATTATTTTAATATTAAAATTTTGAAATTTTATGAAAACTGAAAATTTTGAAACTTTTTGAAAAATTTGAAATATTGAAATTTTATTAAAAATTTTGATATCTTATGAAAATTTTAAATTTTTCTTTAATTTTTGAAAATTTGAAATGTTTTTAAATTTTTGAAATATTGAAATTTTTTGAAAATTTTGAACTTTGAATTTTTTTTTTTATTGATTTTAGAATTTTTAAATTTTATGAAAATTTTGAAAGTTGTTCTCCTTTTGAGGCACGCAATGGGTTGTTTACCGGGAAACAATAGGGTTGTTTCCCGTTTGGGTTAATTTTCACAAAACATTAAAATTGTTTCAGGTCATGTGATTTAATTTAAGCCAATGAGAAGTTAGTGAGGTATAATAATAAACAATTATTGCCTTCATTGGATGTAAACATCCAGAATTGTTAACCTGATGTGGGTTGTTTTCCCGAGGGCTTTAGCCCGAGGGAAACAACCCCTTGAGGGTTAGCAATTCTGATGTTTACAATTCATTGAAGGCAATAACAGTTTTATTATACCGAACAACATACCAAGGATTTGGCATATAAATAAATACATGTATTTAAGCAAAATGTGTGTTAATAACTTTTGACAAATTGTTAACAAATGTTAAACTATTTCATTTCTATATTAAAGTTCACAACACAACCACTGATATAGGGCACAAAGTGGCAATCAGCAATATTTTCAACAGATTTAAAAAAAAAAATCTTTAGCAACAAGTGTGGACACAGAAATGTGCTGTCCAAAAGACAAGTGTGGATGTCAATATTTCATATTATTGACTTTAAAAAAAAAATCGTGGACGCAGGGGTCCTGGATTTTTTAATAAAAAACTAATCCTGGATTATTATTTTTGCTTAAAGTTCGGTCCTGTGTTATTATTTCAAATTTTCACCATAACCCCCCTCCCCCTCCCAAGGGATATACAATTGTATCATTAAAAATAAATTGAAAATAATAAATTCAGATTTTCTGTTTAAAATAAATATCATTTACAAAACCACTGATATTTGTTCAATTTTTAACGCTGATTTAAGCATTAGTCCAACATATTTTTATTTTTCTCTTTAAACTGTCGAAACATAACATTTATTTAACTGTAAAATTCATAGCTAAAATTCACCCCCCCCCCCATTTGTTCCCTTTTTTTCTTGCTTAAATCAATGATCAACAATATTCCAGAATCCAATAAATGAATAAATATTACAGATTTCCTTTACATGCATCTTTTTACCATGCGTTGTCTGTGTGTTTTAAATCGGTCATCCAATCAGGACGCTCATTATTCTTGTCCAAGATAAAAATACATCGCTAAAATTACCTATTGGTTTTTCCCCACTTCAACTCGTAAATTTACATAGAAATCGGAGATATTTCGTCATAAAACTTCACACATGGTTTTGTCTATCATATTTCTTGAAGACAAACATAACATTTTATTGCATTTATCAATATTTTATGAGTATCAACAGTTTTTTCAGCACCGTATCTGTTTCTCGATACAGCCGCCCGATTACAGTGACCCGTGACCCAGATTAGCTCGTTCCACCAGTTTTGTCTTAAAAATGTTGTTTAAATATATTTTATTTAGCTCTTTCGCAAAGTGAATTCCCGATGAATAATTGTATTAACGTAAATTTGATTTATATATAGCTTAATATTAACGTTGCGGTGGCATAATGGTTTAGCACACATGACTGCCGATAACAACATCGTGAGATCAATATTTTATTCTTACTTATTTCAATAAAGTATGGAAAAACAAACAATATATTTGATAATTCATAATTCATCTAATACAGTACATATAACGATATAACATGCATGTTTTAACATAGTACACGGATGTCAGGTTTGATTTACATATTCGGTGTTTTGTTTATAATGGTCCTTTTGTTATCCTTACTATAAAGAATGTCATTGATATAGTCTATCGTTTATGAGTCAGTGTTAAATGTGTAGTATTATTTGGAATTTTAGTGGTATGATTTTACTTTAATGGGCCATGACCGATAATACAGTATTATCAAGCATTCTATTTATATAATCTATCACGTTTTACTTTCTCAACAAAAAAAGTTTGAAGATACAGTAAATATAAATTACCGTCTTCCAATCAAAGTATACTACCGTATTTGTACTCTTAGACATATCAGAATCGAAATAAATCATGGAAGCCAGAATGTGTTTTGAGTTTTAACATGGATTGGCGGATATTAGTAAATTTTATCACTCGCTTCTGGCTCGGGATAAAATACTATTCTCTGATGTACTCGTGGCAAGTAGAATTTTGATTGGCTAAAAAGGTACTTTTAAAACTCCAGGGAAGCCGTGCGGTGACAGAAAATCAATAATCGCTCTCACCTATGTGCTGTCCATTTACATTGTGCACAGCAGACGACACACATTTCACAAGATGACAGAAAATCAATAATCGCGCTCTGTGATCTTTGTCCAAAGATACACGTATTTATGTTTTTCGTATAATAAGGACATACTTATTAATGTTGGAACATTCAGATAAAAATGTGCATATGGAAACCTGTTGCTATGGACGGGGCATAACTATGAATAAAAATATCAAAATGTATTTGTGAAATATGAAATGTCATTTGTAGTGTGTATAGCTTGACAAAAATCTACCGCTTAATCAAATATCAAGTCAAAAGATCGTAGATGTCAAAATTCAACCATTAATTGCAATAATATAGGCTAATAAGGGTAATAACAAAATTACCAAACTCCGAACAATCTTACAAAGGGAAAGTCAAAACTCATAATTATATAAACAGACAAAATCAGTCAACAACCGGAAAACTGTGAAAACCGTAATGACGCTGACTTGGTACAGGCATTTCTAAAGAAATGGTGGGTTGAATCAGATTTTAAGGCGCCAAACCTCCCGCTCTTATTACGGTTCAAAGGTTCCGGCTGTCACTATAACAGTATTTAAATACAGGAACAAAATAGGTAAAATAGTTGTCAAAGCAGTACCATATTAAAACCGTTGCTAGGGTGACAAAACTACACAAACATACTATATGCTACCATAGAGTATTGGAATATTATTTTTAGAGTGTACATACATGTACACAGAATATAACATTTTGTTGAAAAGACTATGCAAGATATGTAAAATAAAATCACCATGTTTGAATTTCTAATGATTAATTGGACCCTCTTGCATTTACGTTGCTAAGCCACAAAGGACAAAGTGAAATCATAAATTATTTTTTTTCTTACCTTTCAATGATTGTGTTTAATATTATATCTATATAAACAGTTTCTGAGATTGGGCCAAAATCTACCCTTATCATACCCACTCCTTTTTGGAAAATTTTGGACTTCAATTTTTTTTTTAATTGATTTTAGAATGTTGAGATTTTATGTAAATTTTGAAATTTTATGAAATATTTGAAATTTTATGAAATTTTTGAAAGAGTTGTTTCCCTTTTGTTCTCCGCAATGGGTTGTTTACCGGGAAACAATAGGGTTGTTACCCGGTAAGCAACTATCTGTTTCCCGTTTGGGTTAATTTTCACAAAACATTAAAATTGTTTCAGGTCATGTGATTTAATTTAAGCCAATGAGAAGTTAGCGAGGTATAATAATATCAGTTGTGTGTTTTATGTAACAATCGTATTTGCCGTTTTTACCCTTCACCGAGACGGTTGTAACAAAATTTATTAAACGTTATCAGTTGTGCGTTTTATGTAACATCATTCGGTAGAATTAAACAAACACATCATGTTAGGTCCCGAAAACGACAAACAAAAGGTATTATTTATTTAGCCAGTGTTATAAATAATATTCGGTGTAATTAAACAGATATATTATGTTTGGGAGGGGTATTTGCGAAAAATACCAGTCTTGAGACTAAATTTCACTCGTCATTCTTCTCGGGAAAATTTTCGTCTCTCGACTGGTATTTTTCGAAAATACCCCTCCCAAACATGAGATATCTGTATAAAATATGACATTCTTTTTTTAAATGTTTAAATTAAAGGGAAACTTCGCGATTTTTTACATGTTAGCTAAATATGTTCCTGGTGATATAAAATACATATTCACAAAGTTTTATCGACATATTTCCACAAATAAGGAAGCAAATCGCAAATTTGTAATTTTAATTTCTAATTTTTCAACCAGGTTGCGACGTTTTAACCTGATAATGCATTGTGGGATTGAAATTTAAAGTCTGGGTCGCTGATGTTAAATTCGCTTCATTTAAAGCGCTCAGAGGACTGTAATTTAAATCTAATAAACGTTGAAAATTAAATACTGAAGTGAACAGCTACGTACCTTTTTGACAAACAACTATTTTAAATGAACAAAATGTTTCATTTCCTTTATATTTACAACGGAAAGAGTGTTTTACAACAGTCACCTATATTCGCTATATATCGGATCCCTTTTACAATTATGTCATTTTGTTTTACTGCTAATGTGCTGAAAAATATAATGGATAATTTTGACAACGAGTAACTTGTGTATTGATTTCTAGATTCTGTTTTAATCCCTTTTGGGATTCGAAGCCAGAGTTGTTTTCTGATATTGCCTGCCTCCGAATCCGCGGCGGCTGGGAATGATGAGCTGTATCTGGCGTCATAGGTAGGTGATCATGATTCTATTTACATATTTATGCAGCAAAATATGTCTACTTTTGAATACTCCAGCGCCGGTTGACACGACATTGAGGTGCAGGCGTAATACACACCGGTTCGAGGCGGGGGTACATGAAATTTTTTTTTCGAATAGAACTATGCATGGTTGATAAGGGATTCGGAGGCAAGCAATATCGGAAAACAACTCTGGCTTCGAATCGCAAAAGGGATTATATTCTGTTTGACTGTTTGACCTTATAATCATTATTCGGCATGCTGTTTACTGTTATTTTGATCTCCGCATGTAGATGTCCGCTTGGGTGTTTTCTAGCCGGAGGGTAAAATTATACAGGTGTAAAAATCAAGGTGACCGGATTAACAAAATGGGAATTTGAATACACACTATTTGCTTTCCAAGACGAGTTGGTAGATCGTTTATTATCTATTAAAGATAAAATATTCTTAAAACATTAGAATAAATATAATGTTGAAAGAACAGGAACAATTTTTGTTTTAGATGATAAAAAAGTATACACCCACCATCCTTGAAATTATAAGTTTTCATTATGAGAGGCGCCAAATTGGCCTAACTATATATAGCTGTCTCATCATAATAATTTAACGATCGATGTTCATAAAAGATGTTTTAATTTTAATTTTAAATAAAATGATTTAGGAGGCCTAAACGTTTAGAAATGAATTTATCTTTTTAAGAATAAAAACAAATTATTATGATTTTACTCAATCATTATTTTAACAGTCGGTGTTCATAAAAGATGTTTTAATAAATTTAATTTCAATCAAAAGATTATGATTTTACTCAATCATTATTTTAACAGTCGGTGTTCATAAAAGATGTTTTAATTAATTTAATTTAATCAAATGATTATGATTTTACTCAATCAATATTTCTTTACTTTTCGTTTGTTCAACGCGTGTTGTTTGTTTGGGAACATTTCTATATAAAGCACAGAAATTAACGTTTTAACTATAGCTTAAATATGTCGAGCTCAGGTACGGAAAGTGACTCTAGCGCCTCAAGTGATGTAGATTTCGACTACTATGGAGCGTTTGGTTACCAACTTGAACCACAATATACGGAAGAAGAACTCAGACAAATGAAAGAGGCAGCGAGTGCCCAACGTCGGGAAATAGAGAACAACCCACGTCAGAACGACACAAATTGGTGCTCATACTCAAAATGCATTTCACTACCTTTGCCGTTGGAATGCCTGTGCTGCCATGAATTTTCATTGTTTGATGGTCAATTGGAACTCAGTGACTGCATTATCGATAACACCAACTTTAGAACAGTTTATCTCAACCCTGTTGTGCTTGAAACAAGCTATAATAGTTTTTTGAGGTACAAACGTCACAGAGGAAGAGCTCCAGATGTGTTAACTAACCGACAGAGTAGACTCATGGCTTATCGTCAGTTTGTTTGTTGGGTCAGGAAAGGTCAACCACTTGGCAAGAAATACAGAGTGACCCTACCAGCCTGCGTTGTCAAAATTATAAGGGAAGAGTTTCCGTCACCAGATGGAAATTATGAAGGTTTCAGAGTGTGCATGTGAAAGTGATATATCAGATTCTCACAAGTTTAGAATAAAATGGACATAATTAAACTGTAACTAATATGAAGATTTCAATTATATACAATATATTATTTATTTATTTACTTAATAAAATATTTCTAAGCATATTCGGTTTATTGTAGTTTACAAAGGTAGTGTTTAAGTGACTCCCAAAATGCACAAAACCTAGATATATGATTTTTTTCAGCTCGCAACCCCGTAAGCAAACCTTTTGATATTCACTGATATTCATTTAGACAAAGTTCGGAAGAGATCATTATCATGAGCGGTATAAACAGATGAAGGGCAGTCAAAAATTAAAAAGAGATTTGGCCACACCAGATTTACCTCTTGTTCTTCGGATTTTGTGCTAAAAACGTTGTCCAGAGCGAGAAAATGATTTAAGAATGTTAATTTCTTTTCTTTTTCTCGTTTGTCATTTTTGATGAGCGAAACGTAAAATATTATGCGAAAAATATATTTCTTATAATTTTCATGTAGTTTCAGAAGCGAGAGACCATATTTTAATTTTAAATATTTTATTCTTCAATATATTAAGGCAATTAATTCCCGAAGTAAGAAGTGAAATGCGGGATTTACTTATTATCAATCTGAAAACGACAGGTACATTCACACCGGTTCACTCAGCAGGGTACCTAATATTGCGTAATGAGCTTAGGTCCACACAGGAAATCGCCAGGCAGAATATACAAGTGTCATTTTACATCCGGTCGACGGGCCTCTGACCGAATACCTGAATACATGTGTCACAATATTTGGCAATAATCAGAAGCGCAATGCACATTTTGTGACCCGTTTACTAACTAACTTTATTAATGCTCAATTTTACCCCTAATGGTTGAAGGCATGTACAAGTAATATATACAAACAACGTACACAAGTCAAATAGACAAAAACATAATAAGAACAGAAAATAAAATGAAAACAAATTACGCTACCCGTGACTAGAATAGCAGATGCAATACATATTTTAAAGGTTCTAATAGGTGATCAAAATACACGACCCTGATCACGTTGAAGTATACATTAGGAATGAGTGCATATTAATGCACACTGCCGGATCAAGGGGGTGTTCGACAATTTAGTAAAATTCGTGTATAAATTGGGTAAAAATTGGCAAACAAGAGCCTGGCACCCCGTTTTCAAAACTGCTGGATCCGCACCTAATGCAGCACTGATTCATGGGCTATTTTCACAAAACAATCTTAATCCATTGATCGTTAGCTATATTGAATTGTTCATTTTTATCTTGATTTGTTGGTGCCCCATCACAATGATGTAGCAACAATCAAAATTATGAAATAAAGCAGGGTGAACAGGGCAGGGTAGAAATTCTTCTTGAAAAATAGACAAAAAACCATTCGTATGCAATTTTTCCTTATAGAAATAGAAATAAGTTTATTAACCAAATCAGGGCCCCAGGAGGGCATATACAAATAACAATTATGATTGATACACAACCACAATACATCAAACTAAATATTCGCGGTGAAATATCAATAATTGTGAAGAACAAATTGTTGATGACTATTCTGAGATTAATCAGAAGGGTCCGCCAGTTCGAAAGACGTGATTAAAATAAACAAAAAATGTTTTCTTTACGCAGAGACATAATATATGTTACGCTTTGCTCAAATCAGAAATAACCGTTATGAAAACAGATTAATCTTTTTACTGTTGGCGAATACGAATATTGTATTACCATAAACAAATTATTATATTACGTAAGAGATGTACCCTGTAGGTTTGTATAATAAACTTTAAAAGTATTTATAATACTCATCGTCTGTAATTGTCAAATGAAAACTATTACAAATTATATGTTTACATAATCCTCTCAATTTTATGGCTTCCTACCCTGTAACCTTCTGTGATTTTAGCTTATGTGTATCTTTATTGTAGTGCATGAACGATCGATTACAAAGTGCGATCTTACTGAATAATGTCATTAAAACAATTTTGCCCCGTAGTATAGGCCTTTTTTGATATTTTTTCTTAACGAATTCAGGGCATTGTTCCGGTGTCCGTTCTTTTTTTTCGCTTAATTTCGTAGTTCTTCAATTTTGGAAAAAAATCTTTTGTAAATGTGTCTCATTAAAGACGAACCTTTTCCCCTAATTCATTTCTTTTGCCATAATCTATAGAAGCAAAACGTAAATCTGCAAAAAGTGATTGTGTAATAAATTCATATATTTAGAATAATAAGAAAAATAAAAAGAATTACCATCAAGTTTCCTTCGAAACAGGAAGTTTCGAAATGGTCTTCGCAAACCAACTTGTGCTTATCACTGGTGAAGCTTTCTTCTATGCTGAGGTTGGTCAACCAAGTCAAGTAGAGCTCTTTCTTTTTCACGGGGTCAGGAAAACAAAATAGGCTTTTGCCATACCCTTGTCGAGTTAAACAACCGTACGCCTGACAAAGCCATATCGACACTGAATGAGGACCCTGGTTTGTCACGCTTGTTTTGGGGCGTGGTGGTATTTAGACGTCACGTGATACTTGGTATTGAGATGCTATCAAAATGGCGACTTCCATGTATCGTTGAGAGAATTTTAAAATCGATTTCATTCCCTTATCCGACATAATAAAACGCTAATATACATATAAACATCCATATTTATACATCAGGAAAAACATAGAAAAAAATATTTTTTTTGCGAAGTTTCCCTTTAAAGAGGGTATGACTTATGGTATATAGAGGAAATTGAATTACATGACAAACTAGTGACAAAATAGTCAGAGACACGATGCTGGTCAACGTGAATTTGTTTAATCATCTGACTATTAGAAGTTTTACATTAATATCAATAACAATTCTTATAAACGGTAAGAAATATGTTTTCCTTATTTTCAAATATAGTGGAATTTACCATATTTCATTAACGTTGTGAGTTCGAATCCCGTTCAGGCGAGATGTACCCGATACAACATTATGTGATCAAGTTTATCTGTGACTTGTGGCAGGTCGGTGGTTTTCTCCGGGTACTCTACTTTCCTCCATCAATAAAACTGACCGCCACGATATAATTGAAATATTGTTGAAAGTGGCGTTAAACACCATAACCATATCCTTCCATTAAAATGTATTTGTTGGTTGGATATTGTGGGGTTTTCACATTCTAAATTGTTCTTGCATGTTTGACAAGAAAGAATATTCGCAATATGTTGAGTGTATTTAAAGGTCTGTTAAAGACGAGTACCCACTTTTTAAAAAATAAAAGGGAAATCCACATAAGATATAATAATAGCGTAGATATTTAAGTTAGTGCGCAAGATCCGCTTCCGGAATAACATTCATCGGGTACGCTCAAATTCAAACAATTGAAAAGATAAATAATTAAAACGTCTTTGGTAGCAAGAAGACCAAAGGGCTTAAACAGAATAGCCAAAGGGCTTAGACAGAATAACCAAAGGGCTTAAACAGAATAACAAAAGGGCTTAAACGGAATAACCAAAGGGCTTAAACAGAATAACCAAAGGGCTTAAACAGAATAACCAAAGGGCTTAAGCAGAATAATCAAAGGGCTTAAACAGAATAACCAAAGGGCTTAAACAGAATAACAAAAGGGCTTAAACAGAATAGCCAAAGGGCTTAAACGGAATAACCAAAGAGCTTAAAAAGAATAACCAAAGGGCTTAAACAGAATAGCCAAAGGGCTTAAGCAGAATAACCAAAGGGCTTAAACAGAATAACCAAAGGGCTTAAACAGAATAACCAAAGGGCTTAAACAGAATAACCAAAGGGCTTAAACAGAATAACCAAAGGGCTTAAACAGAATAACCAAAGGGCTTAAGCAGAATAACCAAAGGGCTTAAACAGAATAACCAAAGGGCTTAAACAGAATAATCAACATACATGTACAACTACCGAAACTCTGACTACCCTCAGACACTATTAAACAGAATAATCAACATACTACTACCGAAACTCTGACTACCCTCAGACACTATTAAACAGAATAATCAAAATACTACTACTGAAACTCTGACTACACTCAGACACTATTAGATAGAATAATCAACATACTACTACCGAAACTCTGACTACACTCAGACACTATTAGATAGAATAATCAACATACTACTACTGAAACTCTGACTACCCTCAGACACTATTAGATAGAATAATCAACATACTACTACCGAAACTCTGACTACCCTCAGACACTATTAAACAGAATAATCAACATACTACTACCGAAACTCTGACTACACTCAGACACTATTAGATAGAATAATCAACATACTACTACCGAAACTCTGACTACCCTCAGACACTAACAGTCCGCCAGCAGAGGTATCGACCCAGTGATAGTTATGAAAACATAGATATCTAATTTAGTGCATAATCCTTGGAACAATCTTCATCATGTACGTTCAAATAAAAAAAAAGGAAATACAAATAATTTGAAACAATCTTCGGGCGCAAAAAAACCAACATGGTTCAAATGCAAATAAAACATAGAACAAAATACAGAGAAAAGCGATACAGTCTTTTCTGGGTATATCATGTTTGTTTTATTTGCTTGATGGTGTTTGGCGCCACTTTCAACAATGTTTCAGTTATATATATCGTGGTGGTGAGATTTATTGGTGGAGGAAACCGGAGGACCCGGAAAAAACCACCGACCTGTTGCAAGTCACTGAGAAACTTGATCACATAATGTTGTACACCTTCCTCTGATCCTGGGTATATTATCATATCATACATCAGTGAAGGCCATAGAGTCAGCATTCCAAAGGTAGAATTTGACAGAGAAGAATATAAAGTAATACGCCTTGTATTGTAATGGTTCAAATCTATTGTTCCCGTGAATATATTTCGTGTATAAAATGTATTTATAATTTATGATTGTCTCTGTATTTATTAAAAGTTATTGATGAATTTGAAAAGAATATAATAAACAATATACAATGATGTTTGGTTCATGTAGTTTTATTTATAAGTATCATGTTTACCTACGTTAATACAATATTCATAAACAAATCGTAGGAGGTACATGCTAAATTGTCGCACGCCGTATGCTTGTAAACAAACATGATTGTATCTCGGGGACTCCGCCCCACGACATAGAAATAGTATGATGGGTCTATGCTTCTCGTTTGAAATCATCCATAAAGGACGTCGATCGCTATTTGGGTATTTGAATCAAATGCTAAGTTCGCTTTTATGACTTGGCTTAACCGTTTTGTAGCTCAATAAGTGCTTAATTTGCGCTTGACAACAACCACCCATTCACTAAAAATAGCAACCATCCAGATATATCGCAGCGTTATCAGTTTATATGGCAGTAGTAACTGCACGAGCATCGCAAGGTATTATGTTTTAGCTTTATAACATGTTAGCATGTATCTCTGATATATATAAAACAAGTTCATCATATGTATCATGTTGTAGTGCTAATATGTGAACGTTTATACAGAAAATAGTTTTCTGCACATTTGTGCTGAACATTTCTATTCAAATATTACAAATACGACCTACTTTTTCAGGTGAAGGTCAGTAATGCATGCAAAATATCCACAATCCAGAGTTATTTCTTTTCTTTATAGATAGATAGACTGTGTTTCCATTAAGCTACTGACATTATCCATTCTGATGGCATTTCAATTTAAGTTACTATACATGTAAAATGGGAGGTGGTAGTAAAATAAATCGGTAGTCAAGTGTCAATGTCACCAGTGTTCAGTGGAAACTACGTCATCGAAAGACGACACATTACAAAAATCAAAGCCAGAAGATTATCTTTAGTATGTTGTCAGGGATAAACAATGAAAATATATAAAGAAACAAAATAAACATTATAATGTTTGTATGTGCAATGTTCCTGCATAAACACATTAAATATCTGCGGAATTGTGTCCATAGTTTTTTTTCAGGCAAGGATCAATCTCCTGTAGGTTTTTAGTGTAATATATCAGAACCAAGATCAATCTCCTGTAGGTTTTTAGTGTAATATATCAGAACCAAGATCAATCTCCTGTAGATTTTTAGTGTAATGTATCGGAATCGGAACCAAGATCAATCTCCTGAAGGTTTTTAGCTATCCTGTATAGACCCTAATTTAGTGTAATGTATAAGAACCAAGATCAATCTCCTGTAGGTTTTTAGCTAAGCTGTATAGACCATAATTTATTGTAATGTATCAGAACCAAGATCAATATCCTGTAGGTTTTTAGCTATCCTGTATATGCCCTAATTTAGTGTAATGCATCATAACCAAGATCAATCTCCTGTAGGTTTTTAGCTATCCTGTATATGCCCGAATTTAGTGTAATGCATCATAACCAAGATCAATCTCCTGTTGGTTTTTAGCTATCCTGTATAGGCCCTAATATAGTGTAATGTATCAGAACCAAGATCAATCTCCTATATGTTTTTAATGTAATGTATCAGAACCAGATCAATCTCCTGTAGGTTTTTAGTGTAATGTATCAGAACCAAGATCAATCTCCTGTAGGTTTTTAGTGTAATGTATCAGAACCAAGATCAATCTCCTGTAGGTTTTTATCTATCCTGCATAGGCCCTAATTTAGTGTAATGTATCAGAACCAAGACCAATCTCCTGTAGGTTTTTAGCTATCCTGTATATGCTCTAATTTAGTGTAATGTATCGGAACCAAGATCAATCTCCTGTAGGTGTTTAGTGTAATGTATCAGAACCAAGATCAATCTCCTGAAGGTTTTTAGCTATCTTGTATAGGCCCTAATTTAGTGTAATGTATCAGAACCAAGATCAATCTCCTGTAGGTTTTTATTGTAATGTATCATAACCAAGATCAATCTCCAGTAGGTTTTTAGTGTAATGTATCAGAACCAAGAACAATCTCCTGTAGGTTTTTAGCTATCCTGTATAGGTCCTAATTTAGTGTAAAGTATAAGAACCAAGATCAATCTCCTGTAGGTTTTTAGTGTAATGTATCAGAACCAAGATCAATCTCCTGTAGGTTTTTAGTGTAATGTATCAGAACCAAGACCAATCTCCTGTAGGTTTTTAGCTATCCTGTATATGCTCTAATTTAGTGTAATGTATCAGAACCAAGATCAATCTCCTGTAGGTTTTTAGTGTAATGTATCAGAACCAAGATCAATCTCCTGAAGGTTTCTAGCTATCCTGTATAGGCCCTAATTTAGTGTAATGTATCAGAACCAAGATCAATCTCCTGTAGGTTTTTATTGTAATGTATCAGAACCAAGATCAATCTCCAGTAGGTTTTTAGTGTAATGTATCAGAACCAAGAACAATCTCCTGTAGGTTTTTAGCTATCCTGTATAGGTCCTAATTTAGTGTAATGTATAAGAACCAAGATCAATCTCCTGTATGTTTTCAGTGTAATGTATCAGAACCAAGATCAATCTCCTGTAGGTTTGTAGTGTAATGTATCAGAACCAAGACCAATCTCCTGTAGGAATTTAGCAATCCTGTATAGGCCCTAATTTAGTGTAATGTATCAGAACCAAGATCAATCTCCTGTAGGTTTTTAGTGTAATGTATCAGAACCAAGATCAATCTCCTGTAGGTTTTTAGTGTAATGTATCAGAACCAAGATCAATCTCCTGTAGGTTTTTAGCTATCCTGTATAGGCCCTAATTTAGTGAAATGTATCAGAACCAAGATCAATCTCCTGTAGGTTTTTAGCAATCCTGTATAGGCCCTAATTTAGTGTAATGTATCAGAACCAAGATCAATCTCCTGTAGGTTTGTAGTGTAATGTATCGGAACCAAGATCAATCTCCTGTAGGTTTGTAGTGTAATGTATCAGAACCAAGATCAATCTCCTGTAGGTTTTTAGCTATCGTGTATAGGCCCTAATTTAGTGTAATGTATCAGAACCAAGATCAATCTCCTGTAGGTTTGTAGTGTAATGTATCGGAAACAAGATCAATCTCCTGTAGGTTTTTAGCTATCGTGTATAGGCCCTAATTTAGTGTAATGTATCAGAACCAAGATCAATCTCCTGTAGGTTTTTAGTGTAATGTATCAGAACCAAGACCAATCTTCTGTAGGATTTTAGCAATCCTGTATAGGCCCTTATTTAGTGTAATGTATCAGAACCAAGATCAATCTCCTGTAGGTTTTTAGTTATCGTGTATAGGCCCTAATTTAGTGTAATGTATCAGAACCAAGATCAATCTCCTGTAGGTTTTTAGTGTAATGTATCAGAACCAAGATCAATCTCCTGTAGGTTTTTAGTGTAATGTATCAGAACCAAGATCAATCTCCTATAGGTTTTTAGTGTAATGTATCAGAACCGAGATCAATCTCCTGTAGGTTTTTAGTGCAATGTATCAGAACCAAGATCAATCTCCTGTAGGTTTTTAGCTAACCTGTATAGGTCCTAATTTAGTGTAATGTATCAGAACCAAGATCAATCTCCTGTAGGTTTTTAGTGTAATGTATCAGAACCAAGATCAATCTCCTGTAGGTTTTTAGCTATCCTGTATAGACCCTAAATTAGTGTAGTGTATCAGAACCAAGATCAATCTCCTGTAGGTTTTTTAGCTATCCTGTATAGGCCCTAATTTAGTGTAATGTATAAGAACCAAGATCAATATCCTGTAGGTTTGTAGTGTAATGTATCAGAACCAATATCAATCTCCTGTAGGTTTTTAGCTATCCTGTATAGGCCCTAATTTATTGTAATGTATCAGAACCAAGATCAATATCCTGTAGGTTTTTAGTGTAATGTATCAGAACCAAGATCAATCTCCTGTAGGTTTTTAACTATCCTGTATAGACCTTAATTTAGTGTAATGTATCAGAAAAAAGATCAATCTCCTGTAGGTTTTTTAGCTATCCTGTATAGGCCCTAATTTAGTGTAATGTATAAGAACCAAGATCAATATCCTGTTGGTTTTCAGTGTAATGTATCAGAACCAAGATCAATCTCCTGTAGGTTTTTAGCTATCCTGTATAGGCCCTAATTTATTGTAATGTATCAGAACCAAGATCAATCACCTGTAGGTATTTAGCAATCCTGTATAGGCCCTAATTTAGTGTAATGTATCAGAACCAAGATCAATATCCTGTAGGTTTTTAGTGTAATGTATCAGAACCAAGATCAATCTCCTGTAGGTTTTTAGTGTAATGTATCAGAACCAAGATCAATCTCCTGTAGGTTTTTAGCTATCCTGTATAGGCCCTAATTTAGTTTAATGTATCAGAACTAAGATCAATCTCCTGAAGATTTGTAGCTATCCTGTATAGGCCCTAATTTAGTGCAATGTATCAGAGCCAAGTTAAATCTCCTGTAGGTTTTTAGCTATCCTGTAGGTCCTAATGTAGTGTAATGTATCAGATCCAAGATCAATCTCCTGTAGGTTTTTAGCTATCCTGTATATGCCCTAATTTAGTGTAATGTATCAGAACCAAGATCAATCTCCTGTAGGTTTTTAGCTATCCTGTATAGGCCCTAATTTAGTGCAATGTATCAGAACCAAGATCAATCTGCTATATGTTTTTAATGTAATGTATCAGAACCAGATCAATCTCCTGTAGGTTTTTAGTGTAATGTATCAGAACCAAGATCAATCTCCTGTAGGTTTTTAGTGTAATGTATCAGAACCAAGATCAATCTCCTGTAGGTTTTTAGCTATCCTGCATAGGCCCCAATTTAGTGTAATGTATCAGAACCAAGATCAATCTCCTGTAGGTTTTTAGTGTAATGTATCAGAACCAAGACCAATTTCCTGTAGGTTTTTAGCTATCCTGTATATGCTCTAATTTAGTGTAATGTATCGGAACCAAGATCAATCTTCTGTAGGTTTTTAGTGTAATGTATCAGAACCAAGACCAATTTCCTGTAGGTTTTTAGCTATCCTGTATATGCTCTAATTTAGTATAATGTATCAGAACCAAGATCAATCCCCTGTAGGATTTTAGCTATCCTGTATAGGCCCTAATTTAGTGTAATGTATCGGAACCAAGATCAATCTACTGTAGGTTTTTAGTGTAATGTATAAGAACCAAAATCAATCTCCTGAAGGTTTTTAGCTATCCTGTATAGGCCCTAATTTAGTGTAATATATCAGAACCAAGACCAATCTCCTGTAGGATTTTAGCAATCCTGTATAGACCCTTATTTAGTGTAATGTATCAGAACAAAGATCAATCTCCTGTAGGTTTTTAGTGTAATGTATCAGAACCAACATCAATCTCCTGTAGGTTTTCAGTGTAATGTATCAGAACCAAGACCAATCTCCTGTAGGTTTTTAGCTATCCTGTATATGCCCTTATTTAATGTAATGTATCAGAACCAAGATCAATCTCCTGTAGGTTTTTAGTGTAATGTATCAGAACCAAGATCAATCTCCTGTAGGTTTTTAGCTATCCTGTATAGGCCCTAATTTAGTGTAATGTATCAGAACCAAGATCAATCTCCTGTAGATTTTTAGTGTAATGTATCAGAACCAACATCAATCTCCTGTAGGTTTTCAGTGTAATGTATCAGAACCAAGATCAATCTCCTGTAGGTTTTTAGTGTGATGTATCAGAACCAAGACCAATCTCCTGTAGGTTTCTAGCTATCATGTATAGGCCCTAATTTAGTGTAATGTATCAGAACCAAGATCAATCTACTCAAGGTTTTTAGTGTAATGTATCAGAACCAAGACCAATCTCCTGTAGATTTTAGCTATCCTGCATAGGCCCTAATTTAGTGTAATGTATCGGAACCAAGACCAATCTCCTGTAGATTTATAGTGTAATGTATCAGAACCAAGATCAATCTCCTGTACGTTTTTAGCTATCCTGTATAGACCCTAATTTAGTGTAATGTATCAGAACCAAGATCAATCTCCTGTAGGTTTTTAGTGTAATGTATCAGAACCAAGACCAATCTCCTGTAGATTTTTAGCTATCCTGTATAGGCCCTAATTTAGTGTAATGTATCAGAACCAAGATCAATCTCCTATAGATTTTTAGTGCAATGTAACAGAACCAAGTTAAGTCTCCTGTAGGTGTTTAGCTATCCTGTATAGGCCCTAATTTAGTGTAATGTATCAGAACCAAGATCAATCTCCTGTAGGTTTTTAGTGTAATGTATCAGAACCAAGATCAATCTCCTGTAGGTTTTTAGTGTAATGTATCAGAACCAAGATCAATCTCCTGTAGGTTTTTAGTGTAATGTATCAGAACCAAGATCAATCTCCTATAGGTTTTTAGTGTAATGTATCAGAACCAAGATCAATCTCCTGTAGGTTTTCAGTGTAATGTATCAGAACCAAAATCAATTTCCTGTAGGTATTCAGCTATCCTGTATCAGCCCCTTGGTTTACTTGCACTCTCAAATTTTTAACCTTTTCACTTTCCAATATTTTGACTTAGAGCGGGGGCTGTCGTTATCCTGCTCAAGCGTGGTGTACTCGATACAACATTATGTGATAATGTTTGTCAGTTACTTACTGCAGGTCGGTGGTTTTCTCCGGGTACTCCTGCTTCGTCCACCATTAAAACTGCTATCCAAAATAAAACTGAAATATTGTTGAAAGTGGCGTTAAACACCATAGCCTAACCTAACCTTGTATTAGAGCGTACTGATCAATGTTATTCCTGAAACACCCCATGTACACTAAATTAAATAACTACGTATTAACGTATTAAATGTTTTCCGTCCTACATGTGCTGTTTATTTTTAAAAACAATCCCTTTGTTTGGGTTTCAACCGTTTCATCTATTAATATTCTTATCAAACATTATGGAAAGCGAGTATTTTTCAAATGTAGCTTCTTTACATTGATATAACCCTAAGCATATCAAGACTTTCTAGTTTTCTAGTTTATCTTTGCTTCAACTATATATCAGTCATATCGGGGCACTCGGTTTTATTGATGGAGGAAAACCACAGTACCTAGTTCCCAGAACTACCGCAAGTCAATGACAAACTTTATCACATGAAGTCGTATCGAGTACACCTCGCTACGGATAGCGATCGAATTCAGAACGTTCACGGTACTGATTGAATATTATCTTAAATCTTACTACTTTACCATCATCGGCACGACAATCCCATATATATATCTAATAATTTTAAGAGAATATTGCATTTATTTTTTTTAAAACAGGAGAAACTCTAAACGGAAAAGATGATGCTAGACTACACAGAAGTAAAAGAAGCGTAAGTAAGAAAAGAGGGGTTAGGGTTATGATGTTTAACGTCACTTTCAATATTAGTTTAGCTATATCGTGCTGTCAGTTTTATTGGTGGAGGAAACCGGAGTACCCGGAGATATCCACATACCTGCCGCAAGTCACTGATGAACTTGAACACATAATGTTGTATTGAGTACACCTCACCATGAACGGAGTTCGAACTCACAACTTTAGTGGTGATAGGCACTGATTTCATAGGTTGTAGATAAATCCAACTACCATACAAACACGACCACAATGGCCCCATTTATCTGAGGTTATCATATGTGCCTTTCAAAAAGCAAAACAAACAATATGGTGTAAACTAATATGACATTACATTTTCTTGAAATACAAATAAAGATTAATTGTATTAATTGTAAATACCTTTGTTGCTATTCTTCACCTTTAATCAAGGAAACAATGGAAAACCATAGACAGCATCACAATATATTAGACGAAGGTAGAGAACACACTACTTGAGTAGAGGGGCGATACGGATGCAAAGCACCAACAACAGTACCAAAAAATAAACAAGCATAATGTTCATCTCCTCTAATGAGACTACATGTAATTTAATGAATAATGTAGATATGAAGCAAATTATGATACTGTTGATTTGATTTTCGGTGTTTAACGCCACTTTCAGCAATATTTCAACTACATCATGACGACCAGTTTTAGTGGTGGAAGAAACCAGAGTACCCGGAGAAAACCACCGACCATGGGCAAGCAACTGGTAAACTTTATGACTTGCGGCTGCGAATCCAGTGCACCCTTTTTGTAATTTACAAAGCGGGCGCGAACCCACGCTGCATTGGTGATAGGCTTATATGAGTTGCTAGGTAATCCAACTACCTAACTCATTGAGCCACCTGGGCCCTTATGATACTGTCACCGCCATCACAGATTCCATAGGCAAAGAGTAAAAACACGCGCTCTAAGAACCATTTCACTAAGAACAAGAACACAATAATGACGAACCAATGCAAACGGAAAGACAACAATAATCAAACCAGAGGTACAAAAGATCAAATAATCTGGTAAACACATAGACATAGAGAAGCAAAGGGTTGAAATGGATACAATTTGCTGTTTCCAATATTATGAGATTCATAAAATGTGGCCGTCAACACCAAGTCACAATTGTATGAACCATAAAATCAAAACAATATATGAAAATTACATCAGATAAACATATTTTCTATAATCAACCCCGCATATATTATGTGTTGCTCAAGTCAACAGTAAGTATTAAGAATAAGAAAAGCATATTCATTGTTAATTCAGATTTTATCCTATTAATTTGTTTTTGAAGGTGTATCCATGTGCGTCAACTAATGCACTCAGGAAATACCAGTATGTTTCTGGACATACAGCATGTATATCTGCCTCAGCGTCTGCTGATTTGGCAAATTCAGGTATGTACAATATATACGTCATCGTATGTTGAAATGACAACTTCAGGTATGTACCATGTCTACGTCATCATCTGTTGAAACGACAACTTCAGGTATGTACCATGTCTACTTCATTGTTTGCTGATATAACTGCACGTATGGTCGATAAATATGTCCTTGTCTGCTTATATGACATGCGGATTTAAGAAAAACGATATTCCAATCAATGAATATTTTCATTTGTACCTTTCCAGGGTAATAGTGATTCCAATATTAACAAAATGATTAATTAGAAGGAAAATTGTAAAACTATTTGGTAGATAGTGTAAAAGATTATACACGAATTCAGAAGACACCTCGGTGGAGCACGGTTATCGTGTTCAACACAATGCGGTTGATCAAGGATTTTAATTACATTAATGTATTAGAGAGACATGCTTACCAATGGACTGTTGTTTTAGCGAGTTAACATTGTGCAAATATACAAATCTGAGTGTAGATCTGGTACTAAACAGGCGCAATCATTATCACAACTAAAAGTAAAACATGAAATAGCTGTACAATAAGGGTAATAACAAAATTACCGAACTCCGAGCAATCTTACAAAGGGAAAGTCAAAACTCATAAGTATATAAACAGACAAAATCAGTCAACAACCGGAAAACTGTGAAAACCGTAATGACCCTGACGTAGTACAGGCATTTCTAAAGAAATGGTGGGTTGAAACAGATTTTAAAGAGCCAAACATCCCCCTTTCATTACGGCTCAAAGTTCACTTTCTCACTATGAACGTAGTTGATGCTAAAATTCGATTTGATGGAACAAACGTTAAAGAGAACCGGATGGGAAATCAAGAAAGGACAATCCAGAGACGCCGACAGCACCGGGCACACAAGACACAGGATGCAGACAAAAAAACCAACAGAAAATAGATGAACAACACGAACCCCACTTAAAATCTGGGATGAATCCTAGTGCTCGCGAAGGGTAAGCAGTTCCTGCTTCTTATCAGACATCTGTTGTATTACTCATCTAGTTAAGTTCGGTAAATTTCTTGTCCATGATAGAGGAAAGAACAAATATTAATGTTATGCATGCTGTCATGGTTTACTAACAGTTTGTGCTCCATGTTTACTTTGATGTTAATATTTACTTGCTTAGAGGTCGGTGTTTAACTCCACTTTAAAGGAATATGTTAGTGTGTTAATACTTATGTCAGGTCAGGGTACGCCGGTTTTCTTCACCAATAAAGCTGACAATCACGATATAACTGAAGTATTGTTGATAGTGGCGTTAAACACCAACAATCATAATACTAATTTTTTAGTAACATTTTTGTTCTACAGGAGTGAAAGCTTCAGAACAAACAGAAATTGTCAACCAACATAACACTTATAGAGGAATCACAACAGCTACTGATATGAATATGATGGTTAGTATGACAATGAAAAACAAAAGCAATACCACACTGTTTGACCAGTTCTAAAATCTGATAGAAAAATCGTAGGAACAGGCAATATCAATGTATCTGACACACATATACATGACTGCTTATTTCACAGGCTGGTACGGGCACTGTAGTAAAAGGTGGCTGGTTGTAAGCTAGTTGTATGGGTCCAAACCTCCTCTTTTAGTGAAATGATATGGTTATACAAGCGTTTTGTGGATAATACTAAACATTATTAGATCATCTCTATACCTGCATTACTGACGAATGTTCGTCCACCTCCAACTAATATTTATGTCTCCCCTTCGAACGAAGGGAGACATATTGTTTTAGTGTGATTTTTTCTTCCGCTTCTTCTGCTTCTTCTCAACGAAGCTTGTCCGAACCATAATTTTTTTGTCTTTCGAGATAGATCAACGATATTTGGCATCTGGGTGCATGACCATAATGTGGTGTGTCGTGTACTATAATGACCTTCGTTGGACCTTGATCTTTGACCTCAAGGTCAAATAATCGTTTTTTAAATAGTATTTTCTTGTCCGGGCCATGCCATTTTTGTCTTTCGAGATAGGTCAATGATATTTGGTATGTGGGTGAATGACCATAAGGCAGTGTGCTGCGTACCGTTATGACCTTCGTGGGACTTTGACATTTGACCTCAAGGTCGAATAATTGTTTTTTAAATAGCATCATTCACGTATGTGGGTGCATGACCATAAGGCGGTGTGTCGCATACCGTAATGACCTCTGTGAGACCTTGACCTTTGATCTCAAGGTCAAATAATTGGTTTTTTAAATAGTATTTTCTTTTCCGGGCCATAACATATTTTTCTTTCGAGATAGGTCAATGATATTTGGATTGTGGGTGCATGACCATAAGGCGGTGTGTCGCGTACCATAATGACCTTCGTGGTACCTTGACCTTTGACCTCAAGGTCAAATAATTGTTTTTTAAATAGTATTTTCTTGCCCGGGCCATAACAGTTTTGTCTTTCGAGATAGGTCAATGATATTTGGTATGTGGGTGCATGACCATAAGGCGGTGTTTCGCGTACCGCAACGATCTTCATGGGACCTTGACCTTTGACCTCAAGGTCAATCAAGGTCAATAATTGTTTTTTAAATAGTATTTTCTTGTCCGGGCCATATTTTATTTGTCTTTTGAGATATGTCAATGATATTTGGTATGTGGGTGCATGACCATAAGGTGGTGTGTCGCGTGACGTAATGACCTTTGTGTGACATTGGCCTTTGATCTCAAGGTCAAATAATTGTTTTTTAAATAGTAGCATTCAACTCATAATGTGTAATTTATTGTTGTACAGATGGCCGCATTAAGCGGAGACATGAGTTTTAGATATCTAAAACAGTTCTTCCTAGTCAATTTTGTTGTGGATGCTATGTGATTTTTATGTAATATGCATATAATGGATAACAGGAGACAGGAATGGCATTGAAACCAACCACAAATTCGTAGAAAAAGGCAAATGTGATACCCCTAACACATAAATACATGATAGCTCCCTTTCCTGTCTTCGTACAGTCACTGCAATAAAAAGTGGTGAGATCCATGTCTAAAAGTTTTTGCAATGAAGTACTGCTGTCACTACCATATTTAATCTTCATAAAGAAATGTTAAAGCTACAGGGGTAGTCAGATGAAGGGACACATACAATACAATACCTAATAGAAAAGGACAAAAACACAAGAATGTGGTTATCAAAAACTACACAGAAAATAATGATTTAACAAGAAACAAATAATTACCTGTGATGAACTCAAGAAATGTAATATGACGTTCTACACAATGGTAATGTTAAGCAAAGTGCCAAATACTTGCACATTTCAACATATAGCAACACAGAACAAACACATTTACACAAAATGATCAAAGTTGCTATGGTAGTACAAATATCGATGGAATATGACGTTGCAATGTGAAACGCATTGCTGACAGCTTTGTAGGGCGGCTGTCAATATCTGTCGGACCTGACAAAATATATGAGTACCACGGCCGGTGTGTTCCAAGATGCAGGAACTACTTACCCTTGGAGAACACCTGGGTTAACCCTCTATTATGATGTGGCCCCTGTTGCCTTTCTGTGTTGTGTTTTTCTGCTTTGTTTGTCTTCGTCCTGTGTCCGAGTTGCCATGCTCTCTGGATTGTTCATTCCCGATTGCCCCTTCGATTTTCTCTAACGTTGATAGGTTCTGGTAGTCCAACATATTGGATAGAAATATATAAATTGTACGGTAGGGCTAATGTCTGAAAAGAACATTTTTATGTTTTCAAAATTAATAGGATAATTATTCTCTAACTTATTTCAATTAAAAATATTTCTTCAAGGTTTAGATTTATTCTTCATTATTGAGCAAATAAAGACAAAACACATGTTGTATGCACTATTAATAATGCAATGGCGGGGGTTATGGGGTTCAACGCCACTTTCAACAATATTTCAGTTATATCGTGGTGGTCAGTTTTTATGCTGGAGGAAACCGGGGATAGCCGTAGAAAACCAAAGAACTGTCGCAAATCACTGACAAACCTTTCACATAATATTGTATCGGGTACACCTCGCCACGGACATAATAATGTAATGAATTTTGATATACATAGTTCAGCGAAACAAAGCATTTTTTTTTTATCTACAATGCATAATATAATGTCATTGAGTTGTTTCAGTTTTTAGAAACATAACAGGGTGAAAGTGTTTAAAATCTAAATCTATTTCTTCATGCCACATATCACTTTAAATATCATTGAATATATATTATATATACCATGGATCTTACGAATTAACTTATTTAAACCAACGAATACGAAGGATGAGTTGGTTTAAATAAGTTCATGAGTAAGATCCATGGTATATATGTTTTGTAACAGAAATTACATGATTGACAGATTTATCACGTCAAAGTCATGGAATAACAGATCTAATACGCTAAAATCATGGAATAACAGATCTATGATGTCAAAATCATGGAATAACATCAAGATCTTCATGTTAGACCATGGTTTGTAAAAGTTCACTATTTCTAAGTTGATTATTGCATAAAAACATCAAAGGAAAAATACGTATTTATGTTACAATTACTATTTATAGAGCTGGGATAATGAAGTTGCTCATATAGCACAGAAATGGGCTGAGAACTGTCAGACAAATCATGATGTAGGTTATAAAAGAAGAATTCCGGGTAGGTAGTGTTTATTACAAATTCTAAAGAACGATATGGATGTAAATGAACACGGGAGTCTATCCAACTTAACACTTAGACACAAAATAAACTAAAGCCCAGTAAAGGGACAGCGGTTGTATGGCTATTCTATATATCGTAGCCACAGTGGGTATTTGTTAAAACATGAAAGAACAAATTATTATAAAATAAACAGAAACGCGCCAAATGATATCATTGATATTGGTGTAAAGCAAGTCTCCTGATACAAAGTACATGTGTACTAAAATGTGCGAAAAAAGTTTGAATCAGAATCCGTATATCGAGAAAGGACAAGCAAAGCAATGGCCAAAAGAAAAAGGACAAATGGACAAACACTGATCTATAAAACACTACACCGAAAACTAAAGATTGAACAATAAGAACCTCACGAAAAAACAGGTGTTCCTCAGGTGTTCCAGTAGGGTAAATAGTTTCTGCACCACTAGTGCACCGTGGTATTACTCTTGTTACAAACCCCTCGATAAGTCATGGATAAAGAAAGGATGGGAGTGTGATGACAATAAATGGAACATAATCACGTCATGGAGTTTTTAGACAGAGAATGTAACATGGCTTCTTTAAATATCATAACTTTATCAACCCATGACGCCAGTATGATCACAAAATATATGCTATGATGGTCGATAAAGTTGTGATGTTGAAAAGGGCTGATTCAATTTATCATATTCTTATTGTAGACGAAAATAACATGTCGTTGTAACTGATAACAATATCGTCATGCGTGATTGATACCGATATATTCATGCATAATTGATACCGATATCGTCATGGGTAACTGATACCAATATCATCATGGGTGATTGATGTCGATATCGTCATGGGTGATTAATACCGATATCATCATGCGTGGTTGATATCGATATCGTCATGGGTAACTGATACCAATATCATCATGGGTTATTGATGCCGATATCGTCATGGGTGATTGATACCGATATCGTCGTGCGTGATTGATACCGATATCGTCATGCGTAATTGATACCGATATCGTCATGGGTGATTGATATCGATATCGTTATGGGTGATTGATACGACAAGAGTTTCTTTGTATTACATATAAAATTACCTCGCATCTAATACTACGCATGTTAATTTTTAGGACGATTTGCCCTCGGGCAGAATCTTGCTTGGTCAGGTAACAACATGACATGGACGGCTGCCATTAAAATGTGGCATGACGAGATTACACAGTTTACATATAATAGTGAATCGAATGGTTTTTCTCAAGTTGGACATTATACACAGGTATGTAATTACACCAGATATACATGTACATCAATATTTAAACATATGGTCGAATATTCATTCCTGAATGCATATTTCGTATTATGTTTTTTCTGGAGGTGTGGGGAGGGGGAGGGTAATGCATTTTCAACAATATACAACAGCTATATCGTGGCGTTCAGTATTATTGGTAGAGGAAACAGAAAAGGAGCACATAGAGGAGATCATCGAACAGCCTCAAATAACCTCACTATTTCAAAAATTAAAGTTGTATTGAGTATACCTCGTCAGGACTCACATTATATCACATTATAGACACGACACTGCGAAATTCGGTCATATTTCAGCAAATCAATTTGATCTGATAGTTAACTAGAACTACATGTATATAAATCTAACTAAGCGTGTTGGTCTAGTACAACAACAACCACTCACTCTTTGATATTAAAACAATGCATTAAATGCAAATGCAATTTAAAATAACTTAACCTCATTGAAATTGTATTTGTAGGTTGTTTGGGCCAAATCCATTAAGATTGGTTGCGGATATGCTAAATGTGGATCAACACATTTATATGTTTGTAATTATGGACCACCGTAAGTGTCACAATATCCAAACATATTCTTTTTTTCAAATTCTACCATTGCAACTTAACAATTCTTGGAAAAGTGAGAATAATTTGAAGATATCAAAGGGGCAATCAGATTCCGTATATCGAAGAAGAACAGACAACATAATGGCAAAAAAAGTACAAAAGGACAAACAACGATCTACAAAGCATACCCATAAAACTAAAGATTGAGTAACACGATCCCCACTAAAAACCTGAGTAAACTCAGGTGCTCCGGAAGGGTGGGCAATTTCTGCTCCACTAGTGACATCCGTCGTGTTAATTTGGTTACAAACTCGGTGATAAGTCATGAATGAGGAAAGGACCGGGAAGTGGTGACGACAAGTGAAACTTATCCGTGGTCATTATTGACACAGATATTCCATAGCGATCAACCAAGTCATGGTGGCGACCGTAAAACTTTCGAAGTAATGACTTCAACTTAAACACGAAGATCTTCGCATTGCTACACTTTTATATAGATGATCATCCACAAGGCAGGTTTCCTTTTGAGTCATGGTTCTTGTTGTCGCATGAATAAAGTATTGGATTGTTACCACAAGCATAACACCTCTAATAAAGGTTCTGGTCCCTGTACTTATCCGTCAAGTTGTGGAAGGTTTCCAGACACAACATCCCCATGGGCAGGGGATTCACTAGTTAGTTTATTATATCTGTCCACGCTTTCCTTCCACAATAGGTCTGGTAGTCATGATATAGCCGAACAATTTATGACAGTGACGACTACTACTAGTAACCTTAACCATAACACTTTTAGATGAGGAAGTAAAACTCGCCACTTTTATTACTTTTATGTTTGTTCACTGTCAGTTGTTGTTTTACTTTGAGATGGTTGGGAATTTAAATATTTTAATTTCGCTTTGGTCCATGTTTTCGCTGGCATAATACTATTTTTTGTTTTGTTTTCATATTTATATTTAGTAGAAGGATATAAATGAACACGAAAATCTTAATTTACGCTTTAAAACATGGATGTGTAAAGAATTACGTGATAGAGGTTTAACACCATTATATTTACAATAAAATTCAGTTATTTCGTGGTGGTCAGTTTTCTTGCTGACAGAAACCGCAAGTGCCATAACAAAAACCTTAAAAAGTCATCAAAAACATTGTTTAAAGTAAGCATTGCGGTGGGCTGGATACAAATTCGCAGTTAAGGGGATATGGTGTTTGACGCCACCTTCAACAACATTTCAGTTATATCGTCGCGGTCAGCTTTATTGCTGGAGGAAACCGGTGTAGCTGGCGAAAACCATCGACCTGTTGTAAGTCATTGACAAACTTTATTACATATGTTCATATGTTATATCGAGTACACCTTGCAGGTTTGGTGTGATGATTTCATTTACAAGTGCTGCGATATCATTTGCGTTATTGTTACATAGTCAATAGTGACGTCAATAAATTAGATGCTTACTGTTGCTTGCGTTTATATTTCTACCATTGTAAATTGTTATTACAGAGGAAACTTTAATGGTAAGACACCGTACACCCAAGGAACAAAGTGTAGTAGTTGTTCTGGCAATTGTCTCGACGAATTATGTAGTAAGTTTAAAATTAGAATGTAAATATCTAGACATTTTTGTGAATGTACATCAGAGCAAATTGAAGGGACATACAGAAACACAGACAACATTGGACATAAAACACAGAACAAAGACACATAAAGCAAAACAACACAGAAAACTTAAACAATGGACAACACGAACCCCACTAAAAACATTCGTGTGAACGCAGGTGATCGCGACGAATAAGCAATCCCTATTTCCTATTTCGTAAGAACAGTTTGAAGATACCAAAAATTACAAAACATAAATAAATATTTTTATTCCATTTTTGATTGATCTATAAAAGATACTCACGGAAGGGTCTAATGTAAGGTAAATTCATCATGACCAAAAACACAATGCAGGTTAACTAATTCTTGATTGATAATAAACTTATTTGTTTGACTGTGAATTCAGTGTCAACGGCGAAATAAACTTATTGATTGTATTGAATATAAAACAAAAATTGAGTGTATGTTGTTATCTCAAAATAACTTGAAACATTCTTACTGCACGTTACGGAGAAGAACATAAATGTCAATATCCCGAATCAGCCGAAGCAAATGAATTAAGTCAATAAACGTTAGAGAATACAAAAGGGGCAAGCAAAAGTGGACAATCCAGGGAAACTTGCAACATAGGGAACACAATACACAGAACAAACAATATGTGTTGGACATCACTATACGCAAGCAAACACAAATAACATAAATAAGACATGATCCCTCCTACAAGCATCTGGAGGTAAAGACAAACCAAACAAACACAAATAACGTAAATAAAACATAAGCCCTCCTACAAACAACTGGAGGTAAAGACGAACCAAACAAACACAAATAATGTAAATAAGACATGATCCCTCCTACAAACAACTGGAGGTAAAGACAAACCAAACAAACACAAATAACGTAAATAAAACATGAGCCCTCCTACAAACAACTGGAGGTAAAGACGAACCAAACATTCACAAATAATGTAAATAAAACATGAGCCCTCCTACAAACAACTGGAGGTAAAGACGAACCAAACAAACACAAATAATGTAAATAAGACATGATCCCTCCTACAAACAACTGGAGGTAAAGACAAACCAAACAAACACAAATAACGTAAATAAAACATGAGCCCTCCTACAAACAACTGGAGGTAAAGACGAACCAAACAAACACAAATAATGTAAATAAGACATGAGCCCTCCTACAAACAACTGGAGGTAAAGACGAACCAAACAAACACAAATAACATAAATAAGACATGGAACCCCCCACAAACAACTGGAGGTAAAGACGAACCGAACATAGTTGTATGCGGAAATCTTTACGGACATCACAACACGAAATTCAGAACGTATAATAGGACAACACAAAAAACTAAAAAGATGAACAACACGAACCACACCAGTGAATAATAATTAAATAAATTATAAGGAATAGAAACTCTTTGTTTTATTTTAGATTGTGATTTGGTATGTCTAAATGGAGGGACATTAAGCCTCGATACATGTACATGTAGCTGCATCGACGGATATAACGGAGCTGACTGTTCTTGTAAGTTATGGATAACACATCAGTAGATGAAATTTTGCGAGAAATCTAGTTTATTACATTTTAGAACATTTTAATTTTATAATCTGTGTATATGTATTTGAAATTCATAGAAATATACATAATATCTGTATAAATGAAACATGATAAAAAAAATAAGTACAAATATATTTATGTTTATCAATGAAATATTTGAATTGATCATGACTTTTTTCTTCTAAAAGATTAAATTTATACAAAAAATGTAAAATCAAATAAGCTTATCTGTTGAAGGATATTTAACCTCTTTATGTCCTTTGGCTTTATTTCGTTTTCCAATATTTCGGTATTGAGCATTACCTGATGAAGGTTATTCCAGAAAGCGTCGTGCGCACCACATTTAATATTTACGTTTTTAATGGTACAACAATGTCATATCCTCTTCTAGTTTTACACTATTAATGATACGTTTCTTGTTTCAGTGGATTGTGCTACCAAAACAGACCCATCGTATTGTCTCACTTCATTTACAGCTACTAAATGTCCTGTATCCAATGTTCCATATCATTGTCCTCATATGTGTTCATTCTGTCCTAGTAAGTACATTGTTAACTTATATAAAACATGAAAGAAGGGTTACAATTAGGGTCATGGTGTTTAATGCCACTTTCAACAATATTTTAGTTATATTTTGGCGGTCAGTTTTATTGGTGGAGGAAACCGAAGTACCCGAAGTAAACCACCGACCTTTCACAAGTCACTGACTAACTTTATCACATAGTTTTGTATCGAATGCACCTCGCCATGACGGGATTCGAAGCATGAACGAAAAATAAAGAATTACCTACATTAAGGTAAAGAAATAATGACTAGCATCAACCAATATCTAAAACAGAGGTTTAAAAAGTTTCTCTAGAATACATCATTAAGACACAACGTAGCATCTGTTTCGGAGATTAAGCATCAACCTGCTCCTAAAATATTATCATATATTTAGTGAGGTATAACCTCAGAGAATACTACTAAAGCATATTAACACTATATTGTGACCATTTGTATTGTTACTTTTAAGATTTAAAGTTAGCTTTATTATATTGAATTTTAGAAACTTTTAGAACTGCTTGCTTCATAATGGATTAAAATAAATGTACCTTTTAATGGAAGAATTTGAGAACAAAAATCGCTTAAGAATGCTTTAAGGAACTTTATTCTATAAAAGTACGTTAGACTACCTCGGTGGTACAATAGCTAAAGGGCTCGCCTTAAGTGTGGTAGATTGTGGGTTCAAGTCCCAGTCGGATTATAACAAACACTATAAAATAGGTATTTGTTGCTCCTCCGCTTAGCATGCAACATTCATAAGAAAGAACAAAGAGTGCTAGGCTCGGAATCAGGATAATGTGTCCGATCAAAGCGACATGTCTACCAACGGACTGTTGTTTCAGTGAACTAGCACTTCAAGCATTCAACTTAGCGTGTTGGTCTAGTATAAAGTGGATATCATTTTCTCACTTTTGAGACAGACCCGTTCCTATTTTTAGCGATTTGAGATTTTCTTATCTTGCACTAGTGCAAGACAAAAAAATCACGTGCGTTTTACCGGCAAATGCTTGCTGTACAGTTTATGTCAACCCCTTTGACCAAATTCAAAATTCTTTTTACAGGAATTTATCGCTGTTGTAGTAACATTTATATTATATTTATTAAATACATTGTATTTTATTATGAAATACATTTAAAATACTACCAAGACATGGATGCATATGGATAAATCGAATGTTTACGTTAGCAATGGATAACAAAATTGCTCGATGGAATGTAAACAAAACAATTCTAAAGGTGTTTACAGTGAGAAATAAAATCAAACACCGGGAAAAGTACAAGATAAGGAAATCTCCGACACCCTTGGGTAATATTTCAATTGTTCTCTAATTCGGCAAGCCTCGTAAGAGAACGATTGAAATTTTACCCTCTGGTGTCGGAGATTTCCCTATCTTGTACTCTCCCCGGTGTTAGATTCTATATATCTTATCGAATGTATCTTGTTCTTGCAAAATGATAGAGCTGAAATATTGCTCATTTGGGGTTGAATAACAATCACTTACTCATTTAGTATTGCTTTAATGCATGGAAACTCGTAATAAAATTAATAATAAATAATAAATGATGTTTGATATGTGATGTAAATTTATGAATATTCATTATAATGATTACAGATTCTGGAATAGCAATAACTGGTGCTACCAATGGTAAAGGAGTCGTTCCCTTTAACCTCACCGTAAGTGAAATAGGACGTGCCTCAGTGTTGCATGGACATATACTCCTTCAGTATACCTGTACATGCATTTCATTGATAATATGCATTGTTAGATATCACATTTCATTGTATTAATTACTTAAAATGGACGAATCTACAGCATTAACTTTTCCTGATACATTATGAATGACGCGACAAAACTTGAGTAAAACGTCATTATTCTCTGTCATGGTGAAAAATCCAATATATCAATTAGTTACGGTATATAACTGAATATTATTTCGCCAATTAATGTTTTCTAATATTAGATCCTGGATCTGAAACGACCGATATAGTCACAACAGCTGCAACCACGTTAAATGACGTATCCAATATCAACGGTGTGGTAACTACCGATATGACTGGAGGTGGAACAACAGGGTTGCGTTCAATATCGTAGCAACTAGCCTAGCTGCTAGGTAAACTAGCCATGACGTTATTGAACAATTAGCTACGTAGCAGTGCTAAAAAATATGGCGCAAATCGTATAGAATAATTTCTTGGAACATTTTAGCTAATCGTATTTGTCTAGTTACGTTAATAAATTATCATCCGTATTAAAAGCGTTGCCACTTCCTGCAATTCTTACCTTACGAAATTAATTTTAGTTTTAGCCGCCATCTTGGATTCAAAAGCTAGCAGAAATTTTTTAAGCTAGCTAGAGCTATGTAGCGGCTAGGCTAGCTTTCCGTTCAATATGTTTTTTCTACGTAGCTCAACCTAGCAGCTACGATGTTCAACGCACCCCTGGGTAACAACTCAAAATGGCGTATCCAATAGCAACCACATGACAATGATCAATTCCGATTAAAACACCGACTTTTGTGTTTTTCAAATACGGAACATTCGGACTTTTGATTTTTACAACAATTTTTTGTCAGTACTATCTAAAACTTGCTTTATTAATATACCTGAATATCAGTATATCTACTTGAATTACTCCTTGAAATAGTTTACTTGATAAATTAGATATATGTACATTCTTACTTACCTACTTCATGTATTATATCCAAGAAATTAAATATATGTTCACTGCTATAATCATTTTGTCAACAACATTGTATAGTTGACACGTGTTTGTTTATTTATTTACCTTTGTACACGTGTTTGCATGTGACCGATTGAAAAGGAGCACTCGATTCCAAACACTAATCTCTAAAATCAATATTACTAGGTTTGTTTTTTTTGTTTTTTTTTTGTTGTTGGTTTTTTTTTAAAGAACTTGTTAAAAAACTAAAGACGGTTGTCTTAAATATAAATTATTGCTCCTACATAAAAATAATAATAATAATAATAATAATAAATGAAAAAAAAATGTGTAATTCCAAACACATAACTAACTGCATACCACGTGTTCCATGTTACCAAATCATCAATCACTATTGATAAACAAATCACCATAACCATATTTGTTCTGCTTTTAATGGAAATTCTTATGAATAATGTTGATCATGTTTTTTGTTTGTTTGGTTTTTTTTCATTTCTTTTTTTCTTTAAATTTTTCAATACCCCCCCAATTTTTTTTTTTTATATGTTAGCTATATTGTACAAAGCCCTTACCATATCAATGATACAGCTTGAATCAGCTGTTGTTTTTCTATTGTCACAATCCATGTATCTTTTGACTATTTGTTTCATGTATGTACCTTACTTACTTTTTAATTATAGAGGGATACTGCAAAGATCCATTTAGGAAAGATCGAAATAATTCAGGGGGAGGTGTAATAGTATATTTTAGTAATCATCTAATTGTCCAACCCAGAACAGATTTAAATTTTGATAGTGAAGCTATTTGGCTGGAAATTGTTTTTCCTGCATACAAAATGCTCCTTTGTGTTGTATATCGCCAACTTAATGCGAACTATCCATTCTGGGATAAGTTTCAACAGTCCGTGGAAAACGCCACGAATTACTCGTCAAACGTTGTGATAACGGGAGATTTAAATGTAGATTTTCTTAGTGAACATTCTCACAAATTATTTGATATTATGAGGTTGAATGATCTGAAAAAACATGATTACTGAACCTACCAGAACATGTAACACGCGCCAATCTTTACTTGACCCTGTTTTAGTATCTGATAATTGTAATGTCCTTGAGTCGTATGTAATTCAAGTAGATAGAAAATATAGTGACCATGAAGCAGCAATTGTCTACCTAAAAGTCCCTCTTAAATCAATCAATACTTATAAACGATTAGTCTGGGATTATCGAAATGCTGATTTTGAGACCTGTAACGATTGTATATCCTCCTTAAATTGGAACTCAATTATATCTCCTGAAAATAGTATGGACGAAAACTGTCAAACATTTACAAAAACATTTATTGAAATAATTAAAAATCGTGTGCCCCAAAAAGAAGTTACAATAAGATTAAATGATAAAGTTTGGTTCAATTCCGAATTAAGAAGGGAAATAAGGGAACGACCATTGAACTTGAAGGGGGGGGGGGGGGGGGGGGGGGGGGGGGTTATGGTTTTTTTCCAAAAAAATATTCTGATTCCCAATGTTGCTGAAAAAAATATTCTGATTTTGGTGGAGGAAAAAAAAAAATCTGATTCAGAGTTTTTGTTATAAAATCTAATGTTAAATTCTGGAATTTTTTTTTATTCTAAACCATAACCCCCCATTCAAGTTAAATGGTCGGTTCCTGAGAAAACGAGAGAGACTTCGAAAACTGGCTCGTAGATGATACTTCTCTTTCATATTCTAGTCAAAGTCTATATACTATAGAAGATGTAATAAATAGTGATTTGGAATCTATATCTATATGGTGTAAGCAATGGTTAGTAAATTTTAATCCTCAAAAAACTAAAGCAATGGTATTTTCCAACATTAATCTTCCCAACGATATAGAAATAACATTCCAAGACAAATTAGTAGAATTTGTTACCTGTCACAAACATTTGGGTATTACTTTTGACAGCAATGGAAAATTTCATACCCATATAGTTAATATTAATAAATCAGCAAGTCAGAGGTTGTGTGCCCTATTAAGAAAACTTAAATATGCATTAAAGGGATATTGTCTACCAGCTGCGTAATTTTTTCATACCCAAAATTATTGTCGATTTCCGTACTGACCTTCATAAAATGACGATTAAACACCGAATTATTGATGAATACGGTCCGAAACGTTGTTTTTTCGACTAAAAAAGCTGATCATCGTTACCGGAAGCTAATTAATTATGTCCTGACCTGGGCGAGGCCAACTCTATTTATTTATCTATTTTTATGTCAGTAGCCCGGATGCTGCAGCATGGATATTGAGGTAAGTTTCTATAAAAGTTGAGGAAAAAAGCTATTTGCGAATCGATTGTATCTAAAAGACGTAGAATAAATAATTTCTGTATCAGGAATAGATTTTCTTTGATGAAAACTACATGCCTTAACAGATTCAGCCGATATTTCCACGATAACCATTGAAAACATGCCAGGAGGCACCCTATGGGGACAAGCTCAACTACGTATTTTCGATCGGAAATTTTTGCCGGCGTTAAAAATAACTAAATTAGTTTTTTTCTTCTTATAAGTTATGAAGTTGTTTCCCGAGATTTTGATACACGTGTTAAATTAATTTATTTTAGCCAGTTTACCGACAATATGAAAACAGACATACATGTAGAACACAGTGAAATACATGTCTGATGAAAACGAATGACGTAGCCAGTGTTGTTTTATTTGTTAATTGACTGGAATGTTTCAGAGAAATTTGGGCTGGATTAGAAACAAAAGAGACCTTACTTCTAGTTCCACAAGACAGTTGCTGCAAAATAATATGGGACTGACCATTTACCTTGAAGGGGGCTATGTCACGTTTTTTCGCCGTAGAAATGTTTTTTTCAGACGCCACAGAAATCATATTTTCTTATTTTCCGGCGAAGTGCCAATCTAATTAAAACAAGGTGAACTGTGATCTAATGCTCACTTATGATACCCCTGCCACTTCCCATGATATGGGGTACCTATATGAAGCTTGTGACCAAATACCAGATTTCTGCCATCAATAGTTGTTGAGAAAAATGTGCATATATGTTCAATATGGATAAAAACCAATTAAGTCGGCAAACAGGAAGTAGGAATCTGATCGTTCCAAAAACGCTTGCCATCAATATTTTGGAAGGACGGACGGACAGAGGTAAAACAGTATACCCCCCTCCCCCTTCGGGGACCGGGGGTATAATTAGATCTAAAATAGGGAGCAAGCGCGTAGATCTAAATTTAATTAGATTGACGAAGTGCTGGAATAATTTTTTTTCTTCAAAATTTTGTATATGATTATACTGTGAGAATGGCAAGTATATGATTATACTGTGAAAATGTCAAGTCAGAATATATTTTTTTCTCCTGTCCAGCCAAATTTTTTTCTTCAAGATTCAGAATCAAAATAATTTTTAGGAAAAAAAACATAAAATTAAAATTGAATAGCTTGAGAGGTAAATTGATAAAAAAAAATTGCAAGACCAAAATGATTCTCCCATATACCAACAAAAAACGAAATAAAACTGTGGTCATAAGAAAGTCCCACGAGAAAATCTTTCCTTCCAAAATAAGACTTTTTTTCATTTCTCTAAACTGAATTTGTGCAAACTATTTCACTTATAATGAATTATATTTCTTTTTTAAATAGAGCTCATTTTTCTAGATGAATGTATAACCATCTGTCTTTACTCTGTTTTTATTAAATCTCTTGTCTTTATTACAGGACTTTGATCGGATTGTCCTTGATGAGGCAGTGTTGGGGGTTGCTAGAATGTTTCGAGAGGAACTTGTAGTAATGCCCCATGATGAGGATTACAACAGATCCAATAGGTATGCAGCCTACCGCCAGTATACCATTTGGGCACATGGCCGACTTGGGGCTGGGGTCAGACGTGTGATCCCAAGCTGTTGTACTTGGAAAATTAGGGACAAGTATCCTGATCTATATGGACAATACAAGGGTTTCATTCCTAGACGATTTAATTAAATCTTGTTAATGAAATATTTTATCCCATATACCCTATAATGATAAAGTTTACCACTTGCTTTCCTATGGTCGGTGGTTGTCCGGGTACTCTGGCTTCCTCCACCACTAAAACTGGTCGCCATGATATAGCTGAAATATTGCTGAAAGTGGCGTTAAAACACCAAAAATAAAAAATAAATCAACCCTAATGAGTTGTTAATTTCACAAGTTGGTCAGTTGGAATTGTAAATTTAATTTGAAAGTTTTGCCATCTTATTATTATTTTTTGTTCTATCAGCACTGACAATTTCTTCTAAAATGGACTGACAGTCTTTTATATAATTCAAAACCAAACTTGGCAGAGATGTTTTCTATGAGGTCCTACACAAGAGTTGTTACTTTTGTGCAGATTCGTCAAAAAACATAGCCACCATGTGACTTTGAAAATTCGGATTGGTCGATTTTCAAGAAACTTCTTCTCAAGAACCGCTGAAGGGATTGAATTGACATCTGGTATATATGTTCCTATGAATGTCTTTAACGTGTGTTGTTACTGTTTGCACCATTTGAAAATTCAAAATGGCCACCAGCTATCATTATTGTGCATTGGACAATTTGTAATGGCCATTATCCTGACTTGGGTACTTTTCTGCTCTAAATGTGCAGAACTTCTGTTAGACCAGGAAAAATAAAGAGTGACAATCTAAATTTATTTTATGCGACAATATAGTCAATAGTTTTGTCTTGGTCTTCAAATCTGGATTTCTGAGATGCTACAATATCATCCCGAGTTGGAGGTTGTGGAATTGGTGCAAGATGGACCGAGATTCTTCTGGGATCATCTACTTCCAACTGCACATGTTAATTAATTCCTTCATTATCTTGCAGTCTCATACAAATGATGACCCTTAATAGTCTTGGAACATAGGAATATGACTTGTCAGCTTTAACAGGCTGCACAGACCATCTAGCTCTCTTTTTGTTGTAACTTCTCTGCCACCTGAAGTAGAAAAATACATACAATGTAATTCACAAGAATAAAACAATAGAATTGAGATTATGATCTATGGAGCCCTAACTTTCAATTCAAGATGAATATCTCGAATGTATAGTGAATGACAAACTAAACATATCATTACAAGTCCACTTTATGAAGGATTTGAGTGATTTGTAGACAGATGTTAGGTTGTGGTCATCCCTCAAGAAGTTCTACGGCAGGCATCATGAGCTGGTCAATTGTTACAGGGTGTCTGTTACCCAAATCAGACCTGATCTTCATTTGTTGTTGATGTCTTTCCCTTCATCGGATGGGACTTCTACCGGACTTGACCATGGACAACACAGCAGGTTTGCGACTTTCGATTGACCCTTCTGAAGCCTATGATCAAATATCAGATTGCTGCCATAAATAATTACTGAGAAAAATGTTATGAACATCTTGGGACGAACGGATGGACAGAGGTAAAACAGTATACCCCCTCCCCCTTCCAGTGGAGCGGGGGTATAATAAAGCTCCTATGACATATGATCATGCATGGTTCTGTTATTAAGACAAAATTTCAATTATGTAAGTTACAACTGAAACATGAAATTAACATGACAAACCTTGGAGTGAAGTTGAGGCTAGGTTCAAAATCTCCATCGTCAGAATCATCACCAACATCACTGCCCTCTTCAGTAATATCTATTGAGAGACTGTAAGAATAAAAAATAATTGTTTATTACAGTGTATATGTATAATATCGAAACAAATTTTGCTATATGGTTCTGATGTGCAGCTGTATAACGAAAAAGCTTTTCAAAATAATATTAAATCTATATACATGTATCCAGCACACATCTACACAACCCAATATAAAGAGACAAATTACATCAAAGTTCCAGGAAAAAATTTGGTGCGCCAGACGTGCGTCAATTCTGTCCCAGTTTGGTTTCATTCCCGTAAGTAGCTAAAGAGGACTGGCCATTTCAGCTTGTGGATTGATGAAAATGTAACGATGACGCAGAAGCCAACATGATCCCTATATAATATATCTACTAGTAGTATCACTATGCAAGCCACAATAATTAATAGGAAACTGTTATACGAGTGACTGTGTTGAACAATATTGACAATGTTACCTATAAACATAATGTAGAATATGTCTAATCTTTAACAAAATGAACATACTCAAATGGGTTCACAAATGAACTTGATTTCTCCAGTTTCATCCGTTTCGTTGAAATGTGATGGCTGCTCATTTCTTCTACTCTAGAATTACCTTGGGCAGAATATCTAAATCAAAAGTACAAATATCAATCACTACAAAATCACATTTGTCTGAAATTACCAGTTTTTGTAGTAATTTGCCTAAAAAATTTAGATAATTTTACAAAAACCTGCATGATTTTAACACAGACATGGGCCATCGGTCTACTGTTAAATTCACACACTGTGAAACATGCAAATTGCTATGGATCTTCACATTATTTCTTAAAAATCTTGTTTATAAATCATACTTACAAGATCCAAACTAAACAAGGGCAAAGCGTGGCGTATCCCCTTGCCTAAAAATTTTACCCAGTGACCTTGACCTTTGACTTTGAAAATCAATAGGGTTCCAGATTCTCTTAAGGACTAAGTATGTACCAAGTTTGGTCAAAATCCATTGAAGGATGTTGATTCTAGAGTGTTCACAAGGATGTGACGGACGAACGGTAGCGTTACTATATCCCTTGGCAACTTCGTTGGCGAGGGGATAAAAAGCAGTTCAAATGACAATTCTTTAAATAGAAAGCCTTTATATGAAAAATACATATTGATTTCCCTCTATCATGTCTATGTTGATAATTCTAAGATAGTAAAGTATAATTTTGGCTCCCTGAACTAAAAATTATGTCCAAAATTGTTGAAATGTAGTAAAAAACTAGTTAATGTAATGTTTTTAGAATAGTCAAGAAATAAACTTGGTTTGCATAAGGAAATTGAAAACGATTTTCATTTAGTCATAGTCTAAAATATACAGTTCAGGACATTTCAGTAAAATTTTATAGTCACATATATAGAAAAGTTTCTGAAACTTGCAAATTTCTATGGATCTTCATATTATTTTTTAAAAACCTTGTTTATGTATCATACTTACAGGATCCAAACTAAAAATGCTACTGAAATGACACTTATTAAAATGGAAAGCTTTTTATATAAAAGATACATACTGATTTTCCACTATAGTGATAATTCAGACAGGAAGATATAATTTTGGCTCCCATAACAAAGTGTTATGTTCAAACTTATTGAAAAGTACTTTTAACCTTATTTATGTAATGTATTTCCAGTACCCAAGATATAAACTTGTTTGCATAAAGGAATTGAAAATGATTTTCATTTAGCCATGGTCTAAAATATGCATTTTAGGACATTTCTGAAATTTCAGTAAAATTTTGTAGTCATATATAAAAAAAGTTCTGAAACTTGAAAATTTCAATGGATATTCATATCATTTCTTCAAAACCTTGTTTATAATTATATATTATACTTACAGGATCCAAACTAAAAGTGCAATTGAAATGAAGCTTCTTTAAATAGAAAGCTTTTATTTGAAAAATACATACTGATTTTCCATTATAGTGATAATTCGCAGAAAGTAAGGTATATACTTTTGGTTCCCAAAACTAAGTGTCATGTCCAAGTTGTTGAAATTTGATAAAATTAAAAGCCTAATTATATCAAAGAAATAAATTTGCTTGAATAAAAAGAACTTTATAGGGTTTTCATTAAGCCATGTACAGTTTTAATTCTTGCATTAAAAATGAATTGATTCGATATTTTTTTTTAAATTGATAATAATAAACTGCATTGTCATTGATATCATTTTTGCACTCCCATTTCCCTTTTGCTGGCCTCTTAAAATTTGTGTTTGTTTACCTCGCAAATACGGCCGTTTTATGCTACTCATTGACAATAATTTGCTGTTGCCAGGTGCAAAATTACATATATTGATTAATATCTACCGAAAATGATCATAGGCATCATCATAAATTCATAAAATATGAAAAACGATTGAGAAAAGAAGGCAACATGCTCGGCTTACCTATCAACAATAATCAAGCACTTCCTTGAGTTCGCTTCATCCAACGGCAACGGTCCAACTGATCCCCTACATATATCCTGCATTTGTTCCATTTGGAAGATACTTCACTTCTATTCCTCTTTATCTCTGAATCCGTCAAAGTCCGCTTTCTTCCACGCGTTGACAGTTTCTCTTTTGCCCAAGAACCACATGTTGTTTATTGTTTCTAAACAGTGCGCATGCTCAAGACGTGTTCGCATAGAAGGCCATATGAACAGATTTGAATATTGTCATCCGGACAATAATTCTGATAACGAAAGTTTTGGGTCTTTTTCGTATCTTTTGCAACATAACTCGGTGTTAATCTTCATTTTATGAAGGTCAGTACGGAAATCGACAATAATTTTGGGTATGAAAAAATTACGCAGCTGGTAGACAATATCCCTTTAAATAGACATTATCTTTCTCGTATTTATTTGATCTTTATAAGGCCTATGTTGGAATACGCATGTGAACTTTGGGATGGTTGTAGTCAACAAGACTCTGCTGATTTAGAAAAGCTTCAAATAGAGGCAGGACGAATAGTAACCGGACTGCATCTATTTGCAAGTCGTCAATATATCTATTCTGAAACGGGTTGGGAATTACTATCTGATAGGCGAAGGGTAAGAAGGCTCAGCTTATTTTATTCTATTCACAACAAATCTGCCCCAGACTATCTTTGTGATTTGATGCCCCTTCCGGTTGGTAGTGTTTCCCAGTAAAATTTACGAAATAGTAATAATTATGTTTTACCTAATTGTCGATTAGAAATTACCAAAATGTCCTTCTTCCCCTCTACTACCCGGGACTGGAACAATTTGAGTCCGGAAATTAGAAATTCTGGTAATATTAACATATTTAAAAAAAATTAAAATATTGCTTGAAAAAGTGCCTTTTTATTTCGGTTGGGGTGATAGAAAACTAAATATTATTCATAGCAGACTTAGAAATATGTGCAGTTCGCTAAATGCAGATTTGCACCTTGTCAATTTAAAACCTAGTCCTGCATGTATCTGTGGTCATGGTTTTGAAGACTGTATACACTTTTTCCTTGAATGTCCCTTTTACAATGAAAATAGGGCAATCTTGTTTAATAAATTAAAGAATTACGTAGTTACAATTGAATTGATATTAGCTGGTGATGAAAATTTGACTCCTAACCAAAACATTGAAATCTTCTCTGTTGCTTATTCTTTTATTAGAAGCACCCAGCGCTTTAACTAATATACTAGCTTATTCACTCCAGTCCATGTTGTTTTTTGTTGTTTTTGTTTGTTTGAAACCTTTCTTCTTCTTCCTATCCTTCTTTCTATCCCTATGTTTTGAATATTTTATTTCACCTTATTTTTCTTTATATTTACTTTATTATTAACGTCTAAATATATCATGTTGTAAAATTTATTTGTATAATTATCGCCATTATGTACAATTATTTTTTGTTTATATCTTTGTAAAAGGGAAAGGACTTCACTAATGTTGTCATAAGTTGTGTCCAATCCCATTTGCAACTTGTATGCAAATAAAATATGCTTAAACTAAACCACATGACAAGTACCCGTATGACTGGAGGTAGAACTAGTGATATAGCAACTCAAAATGGCGTATCCAATAGAAACGACATGACAAGTACCGGTATGACTGGAGGTGGAACAACTGATAGAACCATTGTTACCATAACAATCGACAGAACTGAAACAGGGATGGAAGTTACCAGTGTTAGTGTCACAGATGTTACAAACACCGAGTCTACGGGCAATTCCCAATGTATTTGTCTACTTGTAGGTAGTATTATATTATCAGTATCATTGTATATGTCTAAATAAAAGTTCCTATAATTAATATTAAAGCCAATGTTGCCCTTCGTCAGGTATAAGTGACCTTAGCCGATTTTAAGCCCTTTGGATTTATTGCTCCAAAACATTTATTAGATTATTTGGTTTTCCAATCATACGATTTGGAGTGTACTTGATGAACCAGAAATGCCAAACAAATATGTTTACGTTGTTATTAATATAGCTGACATGATGACGATATCAGTGTTTATGAGTAGCTGGATCATGTTCTGTTATTGCACTCAATTGTTACTCATCTAGTGTTCGGGTTACTTTTGCCTGGCCTTTTTTTTAATTTTCATTTCAGGTCTGGTTGCGATTCAGGTTCTGTGGTCGCTTACCAGTTGAAATGGACGGTTTTAATTGAGCAAGCAATAGTGTAATCAGGTTAATATTCCCTATGTGCAGACTCACGCGACCTCCACACTTGCTATGCACCTACATGCTTGGTCGTTTCATTCTTGCATTATCACCTAAATGCAGGCGTAGGACTGTCTCACACTTGTTACGCTACATAAAAGAAGACTCATGACAGTCTCACAGTTATGCTACTTACATGCAGTCGCAGGACCAACTCAAGCGTGTTGTGCTAACTACATGCAGACTCGTGACAATCTCACATTTGTTTTGCTACCTACATGCAGACTCATGAACGTTTTTTCCCACTAGCTTTAAAACAGATAACTTGCTGTGACTTTGACACGAATAAAGCGTGTCGTGTATTTGTATATTAGGGGTATGAATGTTGCCTCCTTCAACGATTTTGCTATTGAATTTTAGATATATGTGGTATTTTTATCTTCTTTTTATTCCTAAAGATAGATTTTCCTGTTTAATTGTTTTAATTCTCAATTAAATCCATATCCTTACTAATTAATTGGTATATTATATTATTCAGAACCGTGGAATTGCGCTGAGGAGATGCAATTATTTTTTAACATCATTCTTCAAAAATCATCATTATATACATGTGTTTATATTGAATTATTTCATTAACAAACCATTATTTTGTAACTAACATGTCATGTATGTATTGATGCAATAAATATGTTTTGCTTTAATGCGTCTCCTTTTTATGCCATGTGTTTTTAATATTGAATTATAAGTTACGGGTGTTAAATGAAAAATGTCATTTAAAAAAGTTATATCGCGGTTGTCTGTTGTTTGCTTCGGCACTGACATGGTTTATTAGATATATTTATTACTGAAATTACAGTTCCTCAATATTGTAATTATTAATAAAGCCAAGGTTCTCCTTCCTCAGGCATAGGTGGCCTTTGACGAATTTGGCAATTATGTTAAGATCCTTTGGGTTTTATTGCTTCCAAAGCTTTAAATTATTTGGCTTTCCAATTTTTCGATATTGAGCATACATGATGAAGGTTATTCCAGAAACGTGTCATATGCACTAATTTTGATTTCTACGTTTTATTATTGGTGAAAGAAAACCATAAAAAAAATATGATAAAATAAATATTTTCTTTTACCTTGAGGGAATATTAGGTTCTTAGTTATGGATGTTAAACAGAAATGTCATTAATATTTCAATTATCTCGTCTTTTTTAGTTTTATGTGTAGAAGCAAACCGTTGTACCCGGAGAAAACCACTGACAAAGTGATATTAAAATAAATAATTGGTTTATTTTAATATCACTTTATCGAAGGTGTTCTCCGGGTACACCGGTTTGTTTCTTTTTTTATTTTAGTATTCAGCTTTTTGTTACGTACATATGTTAATATTGTGTAATGGTTTATTGTTGCTTAATGAAACTATTGAGAGAAAACAACTATTTACCGACAAAGTTTATCATAAAAAATTCTATCGAGTACACCTAGCAACAAGCGGGAATCGAACTTACAACTAAATTGGGGTTAGACACTGATATTTTACTGATATTTTACTTTACAGAATATAAATCCAATTGGCATATGCTAAAGGACACTATGTCTCTTCTTTTACTTAATATAAACTCATCATATATTGATTTGTTATATAGAGGTGTCCTTTATAGATAGTGATCTGTTATATAGAGGTGTCCTTTAGAGACAGTGATCTGTTATATAGAGGTGTCCATTATAGACAGTGATATGTTATATATAGGTGTCCTTTATAGACAGTGATCTGTTATATAGAGGTGTCCTTTATAGACAGTGATGTTATATAGAGGTGTCTTTTGTAGACAGTGATATGTTATATATATGTGTCCTTTATAGACAGTGATCTGTTAAACAGAGGTGTCCTCTATAGACAGTGATCTGTCATATAGAGGTGTCCTTTATAGACAGTGATCTGTTTTATAGAGGTGTCCTTTATAGACAGTGATATGCTATAAATAGGTGTCCTTGATAGACAGTGATCTGTTATATTGAGGTGTCCTTTATAGACAGTGATCTGTTATATAGAGGTGTCCTCTAGAGACAGTGACATGTTATATAGAGGTGTACTTTATAGACAGTGATCTGTTATATAGAGGTGTCCTTTATAGACAGTGATCTCTTATATAGAGGTGTCCTTTATAGACAGTGATATGCTTTATAGAGGTGTCCTTTATAGACAGTGATATGTTCTATAGAGGTGTCCTTTAAGGCAGGTTTGACTGTATATTATAAAATTAAAAGATGATAGAAATGAGAACAAGAACAATCTTTTGAAAAGTCCAGAGTGTTTTTCTATAAATGTTAAGTACCAATGATAAACGAATATGTGAAATAAAGATGAAATACTCGTTTAATGAGAATGGTTAGGGCTTTGGTTAGGCGTATGATGCTTAACGCCACTTTCAACAATATCTCAGTTATATCTTTGCGGTCAGTTTTGCTGGTTGAGGAAACCGAAGTATCGGAGAAAACCACCGATCTGTTGCAAGTCACTGAGCAATTTTATCACATAATGTTGCATCGAGTACAGCTCGCCTGAGCGGGATTCAAACCCACAATTGCAGTGGCGATAGACAGTGATTGCATTGGTAAACCCAACTACCAAAACACGATCACGATCCCGACGGACCCAATGAGAATGGTCGTACGCAGTATCAAAAGAAAAACAAACAAGGGCAACGCAAAGAGTGACGTATCCCCTCGCCTAAAAATTAGACCCTGTGACCTTGACCTTTGACCTTGAAAATCAATACGATTCCAGACTCTTCTCAGGACTATGTATGTACCAAGTTTGGTCAAAATCTATTGAAGGATGTTGATTCTAGAGTGTTCACAAGGATGTTATGCGGTAAAAATTAACCCCCTTGACGTTTCACATGGAAAATCAATAGGGTTCCAGACTCTCCTAAGGACTATGTATGTACCAAGTTTGGTCAAAATCCATTGAAGGATGTTAATTCTAAAGTGTTCACAAGGATGCTACGCGGTAAAAATTTGACCCGGTGACATTGACCTTTGACCTAAGACCTTGAAAATCAATAGAGTTCCAGGCTCTCCTAAGGACTAAGTATGTACCAAATTTGGTCAAAATCCATTGAAGAATGTTGATTCTAGAGTGTTTACCAGGCTGGTACACGGTACAAAATTTACCCAGTGACCTTGACCTTTGACCCATGACCTTGATAATCAATAGGATTCCATACTCTCCTAAGGACTAAGCATGTACCAAGTTTAGTCAAAATCCATTGAAGGATGTTGATTCTAGAGTGTTCACAAGGATGGTATGCAGTAAATATTTGACCTGGTGACCTTGACCTTTGACCTATGACCTTGAAAATCAATAGGGTGCCAGATTCTCTTAAGGACTAAATATATACCTAGTTTGGTCAAAATTCCATTGAAGGATGTTGATCCTATAGTTTTCACAAGGATGTTACTTAAGGACGACGGATGGAAGGAAAGACGGACGGAAGGAAGGAAGGACGGAAGGAAGGAAGGAAGGAAGGAAGGAAGGAAGGAAGGAAGGAAGGAAGGACGGAAGGACGGACGGACGGTAGCGTTACTATATCCCTTCGCAACTTCGTTGGCGGGGGGATAATAAGCAAAAAACCATTCCATCTACAAACAGGTAGACGGAAGATTCTGGCATAAGCTTCTCACTTTATCTTCAGGATCTATACACTTAAAAACTAAAACGAATATACCGAAAACTCTAGAGAGGCAATCATTAATGGACAATCCAGAGAGACAAACAACATAGGGCACAAGTCACAGAACTAAGATAAACCAACCAAAAAATACAACACAGAAAAATAGAAAGTAGATAAACAAGAATCCTACTAAAAGCCCGAGTGTGAACCCAAGTGGTTGTGAAGGGTATTAAGCAGTTCTGCCGTGTAACTCGTAATCAAGTCCGGTAAAAGTGTTATTGGTGATAATGGAAAAAATATACGTAAACAGGAATAGATGCATTGTCATTTGAGAAATGGATATTTTGTAACTGTCAAGTAGCTCTTGATGACGAAAGTATAATGTTTGTAGGAATGACTCTAACCTGGTGGAAAATGAGTCTTGTTTGATCAGCTTTTGTGCCAATAACTGAGCTCTGTCCAGAAAGGAACAAGTCTTAGAATAGCGTACGAGTTGCACTGCTGTGGATAAGCAGTGTTTGTACTCATAAACATAACATTTTTGTTTATAAATGTTTTAATGAAACGTTTTAATTCAGATACAAATATAAAATAATGTACACTTATGTAATTATTCGTGCATAAGCTTCTCACTTTATCTTCAGGATCTATACACTTAAAAACTAAAATTAATATACCGAAAACTCTAGAGAGGCAATCATTAATGGACAATCCAGAGAGACAAACAACATAGGGCACAAGTCACAGAACTAAGATAAACCAACCAAAAAATACAATACAGAAAAATAGAAAGATGAGAAACAAGAATCCTACTAAAATTACCAAATGACCTTGACCTTTGATTTTGATAATCAAAAGGGTTCCATACTCTCCTAAGGACTAAGCATGTACCAAGTTTAGTCAAAATCCATTGAAGGATGTTGATTCTAGAGTGTTCACAAGGATGTTATGCAGTAAAAATTGTACCTGGTGACCTTGACCTTTGACCTTGAAAATCAATAGGGTGCCAGATTCTCTTAAGGACTAAAAATGTACCTAGTTTGATCAAAATCCATTGAAGGATGCTGATCCTATAGTCTTCACAAGGATGTTACTTAAGGACGGATGGAAGGAAGGAAGGAAGGAAGGAAGGAAAGAAGGCAGGCAGGCAGGCAGGCAGGCAGGCAGGCAGGCAGGCAGGCAGGAAGGAGGGAGGGAGAGGGAGGGAGGGAAGGAAGGAAGGAAGGAAGGAAGGAAGGAAGGAAGGAAGGAAGGAAGGAAGGAAGGAAGGAAGGAAGGAAGGACGGACGGTAGCGTTACAATATCCCTTCGTAACTTATGTCAACAAATGTAAAGTATTAGTAAAAAGTGAAAAATTAAACAATACAAAATAAAAACGAACATCACAACGAATTACATCATTAGTGCATGCAAAAATTAACAAGATGAACTATGAGCTAATGCTCACCTATGATACTCCCGCTCTTTGGCAAACAGGAAGTAGGAATCTGACGGGTAAAAAAACGCTTCCCACGATATGGGGTACCTATATGAAGCTTGTGACCAAATATCAGATTTTTGCCATCAATAGTTGCTGAGAAAAATGCGACGAAAAATGAGCATATATGTTCAATGTGTAGAAAAATCAACAAAGTCGACAAACAGGAAGTAGGAATCTAATGGGTCCAAAAACGCTTCCCACGATATTGGGTACCTATATGAAGCTTGTCACCAAATATCAGATCTCTGCCATCAATAGTTGCTGAGAAAAATGTGCATATACATGTATGTTCAATGTGTATAGAAACCAACTAAGTCGGCAAACAGGAAGTAGGAATCTGACGGGTCCAAAAACGCTTCCCACAATATGGCATACCTATAGGAAGCTTGTGACCAAATATCAGATTCCTGTCATCAATAGTTGCTGAGAAAAATGCGACGAAAAATGTGCATATACAAATGTATGTTAAATGTGTATAAAAATCAACAAAATCGGTAAACAGGAAGTAGGAATCTGATGGGTCCAAAAACGCTTAGCACGATATGGGGTACCTATATGAAGCTTGTGGTGACCAAATATCAGATTTCTGCCATCAATAGATGCTGAGAAAAATGTTACGAAAAATGTGCATATATGTTCAATGTGTATAAAGACCAACTAAGTCGGCAAACAGGAAGTAGGAATCTGACGGGTCCAAAAACGCTACCCACAATATGGTATACCTATATGATGCTTGTGACCACATATCAGATTTCTGCCATCAACAGTTACTGAGAAAAATGCGACGAAAAATATCTTGGACGGACGGAAGGACGGACAGACGGACAGAGGTAAAACAGTATACCCCCCCCCCCTTCGGGGAGCGGGGGTATAAAAAAAATGTTACTCTAAAAGAAAAACATTTCTTCTTGTCATTGTTCATTCGTGATTAGTACATAATTGTTAAATGCATTTTACAAAGTAGCCATATACATTAAAGAGTAATCATAGACATTGCATAGTACATGTATTCGTATACATTATAGTATACTCACATATTACATATTACTCATTGACGTAGAATACTCATAGATATTACAGAATACTCATAGAAATTACAAAGTACTCATATATATTAGATAATACTCATAGACCTTAGATAATACTCATAGCCATTACAGAGTACTCATAGACATTATAGAGTACTCACAGACATTACAAAGTACTCATAGACATCACATAGTACTCATAGATATCACAGAGTACTCATAGACATTACATAGTACACATAGATATCACAGAGTACTCATAGACATTACAGAGTACTCATAGACATTACAGAGTACTCATAGACATTACAGAGTACTCATAGACATCACATGGTACACATAGACATCACATAGTACACAGATATCACAGAGTACTCATAGACATTACATTTGAACACGTGGTCTGACGTCACTTGAATTCTTACAGATATCTTGACGTCACTACAGTCTACACAATAGAGTCTACTATGATGTCGAACATGGTGTTAACGTTATGAAATAAAATGGACGAATTGCCTATGATTGGTTAGTCGCTATTTATATCTGTAAATATATATTTCATTTAAATAGGTAGAGTATGCTGGAAATAATGATGCTCGCGTGAAGCAGACGTATATTATAACCATGGCAACATGAGCCTCCTCCTGCAGTTAGAACGAAAGGAATAACTCCCTTACCATCAGATTTCCCAGTCAATGCAGTTCCAGCACCTGTAATTTAAGAAGAATGTTTGTGAAAGGACTAGAATGGTCTGGAGAAGTATATGTGAATCCCTTACAAGTAGATTGTTTGATGGTGGTTAACGCCACTTTCAACAATATTTCAGCTATATCATGGCGATCAGTTTTATTGGTGGAGGAAACCGGAGGAAGCGGAGAAACCCACCGACCTGTCGCAAGTCACTGACAAACTTTATATAATCACATATTGTTGTAGATCTTATAAGAATGATATGATATGTGAACATAATGAGGTATATGTGAATCTCTTGTAGAATGATTTGATATGTGAATGTATCATACAATTGAGTGAGCGATTGTAGTTTAACACCAAGTTACATTTCCATGATATAGTGATGATGTCCGCTTTGTTCTAGACTAGCACGTTCGAACCCACGACACCATCGTCGAATTTGTCGTAAATATTGCGCTGTTTATTTTCCATTTAAACCCACATTAGGGGTCGGGGTTATGGTGTTTAATGCCACTTTCAACAAATTTTCAGCTATATCGTGGCGGTCAGTTTTATTGGTGGAGGAAACCGTAGTACCCAGAGAAAACCACAGACCTGCTGTAAGTCACTGACAAACTTTATGACATAATATTGTATTGAGTACACACACATTATGGAGTTTACGCTAAATACAAAATACAATTATTTTTTGAAAATCATATTAAAGTTTCAATTTATGAATATTTCTAAGGGATTCCATACTTACTAGGACAGAAGCTACACATATTGGGACACTCGTTTGGAACATTTAAGTACTGGCTACATTTGCTTACTGTATAACTATTAAGACAAGCATTTGGATCTGTTTTCTTTACACCACAATCAACTGTAACAACACAAAATAAATTAATTTTTAGAGTCACATGTCATTTTATACGTGTTTTGATTGGTTTAAAAAGTTGAGGTTATTTTTCAATGTACGGAATATAAAAATAAACGTCGTTCTCAAGGCGTCGCTTGCCGTTGTCACCGGGTGATTTTCTTTAAATGAGGCACCTTTGGGGTTATTTAAATTTATTTCCGATTAGTTGCCTTATTTTGAAAAAATAAATATATTTTTCAATATCATAATAAAAAAAAGTTTGAATTAATTTATAAGGATTGATCGAAATTATTTGTTCGGTTCATTCGAGGTTATTTCTTCATGAACCGAACAAAAATTGCGATGAATCCTTAACAGTATAATATAAATCGTTAATACGCTTGAAATAAAATTGAAAAATATACTGAGGTTTCATTCACAGGTGACTCGTCGCACGGAATTACCACCCCTTGTTTAGGTTTCTGTTTACAGGAAAATGAGATGACTTAATAAAAGAAATTTTATTGAAAATAAATATGTAAACAGAAAGTTAAGAAAAGGGGGTTGGGGTGGTAATTCCATACCATGTAAGCATGGGGTTTCATTCTGCTATTTATAGGTAAATAAATTCATAGCCCAATCATCAAAGCATACAACATTATAAAACAGATATAATTGATATTAACGGTTACGAAAAGAGTTGTCCGTAATTTTCGTTTAATGTTTTACTATGTCATTTATTGTCGTTGGTACTGCTATGTAATCTATTTTCGTTAGTGTCCATTTTCGTGGATTTGCAGAAATTGAGATGTTCTTTGACATTTGCAGGGAAATGACTTCTGACTCCCACTGGAAAGGTATGAATAGTTGGGTAGGTACGAAACATGTGGTCTTTTGTAGAGACTACAGTGCGCCTATGGTCAGCGTTTTAAGGTTCGTGTTGTGGTATTGGTTATAATTTCTACCACTAACCTCTGGTTTTTATTTAGTACAAAACAATAGCATGAAATAGAAATACAAATAAAGCATAAAAATCTAAAGTGTGGACTTGTACGTTTACAGGTGGGATTGAATGACAAAAACATTTGTTTAAGGTGACCTTGGTTAGATTTGTAAATATCAATAGAAATTTGACTCTGTTTACAAAAAAACCCCAGCATATTCCTGTGAATCCAAAGTAATATTTTCTTAGCCTAAAATCTTCATCGGATATGACATAAATTGTAATAAACACTAATGAAACTGGCAAAATAAAATAAAATTGTGAGTGCCCCGTCCCCCCCCACACCCCCCAAAAACCCAACTGCTGCCATGATCTTGGACCTCCTCTACTGGTGTTAATCTTAACGTCACAATACATAGAAACTTTCTGGTTATTGTTATTTTAAAATAACAAACGTGACAACGTCCATCAAAATACAAGGAAGTCATTTGCAAGATCATGTTTCTGTTCCTTGAAAAATAAAATGTAACTTACGAAAGCAATCATCGCCAGAATACCCAGTAATACAATTACAGGTACATGTCCCAAGATTCAATGTTCCACCATTGAGACATATCATGTTAAAATCTGAAATTAAAATAAATTAAATAATTTACGGAAGCATTTAGCTTTCAAATATTTTGGCTTTGAGCGTACCTGATGAAGGTTATTCCAGAAACGCGTCGTGCGCACTAAATTAGATATCTACATTTTTATTTTTAACACTATAAATTATTTGGCTTTTCAATCTTTGGATTTTGAGCGTACCCGATGAGAGTTATTTCAGATTTTGAGCGTACCCGATGAGAGTTATTTCAGATTTTGAGCATACCTGATGAGGGTTATTTCAGATTTTGAGCGTACCTGATGAGGGTTATTTCAGATTTTGAGCGTACCTGATGAGGGTTATTTCAGATTTTGAGCGTACCTGACGAGGGTTATTTCAGATCATATCCAGAAATTGATGGTACTTTCCTCATAAATATTCATCATATTTAAATTAGATTTTGATCACGTGACTGCAGTTTCAAGCTTGATGGATCGTTAATTAGATTTGTTAAAAACAGCATACCGTACGGAAATTCAATGTGTCCGTCAATGATTCGAAAATTAAAAGTTATTGTTTATTTCCGCAAAGTTTTTCTTCTGTCAAAATTCAAATATTATTGTTTTGTAACGATTTTAGACATGTATTTGATATCGCGATCATGCAAAAATGATCATATTATATTTAATATGGGAACCCCGAGTTTAGAAGCGAGAAATATAAGGTTAGTCAATATAATTACATATATTATTGAGGAATCTAAATTAATTTCAGAAAATATGTCGCCAAATGTCATTCATTGCTAAATTGTGTGTCACACGCTACCAGTTTCATGCATTTCAGACATTTTTACATAGACTCTTAAGGCCATATAAGGGTTCCTTGCCTCGGATTTTCATTTAGTCCAGGAACCTCGAATGTTTAATTGTTTTCATTAATTTTTATTTCATTTAATTCAGCTTGATTCAATGTATCATTTTCAAGTTCAGAAAATGACACACATGTATGCAATTATGAATGATATCGTCTATATAGATCATATGAAAATTGCAGACGTCCCGGCGTCGCCATCTTAGATATTTAAATGAGCAAAGTACCCATCATTTCTGGCTATGTTGAGCGTACCTGACGAGGGTTATTTCAGATTTTGAGCGTACCTTATGAAGGTTATTTCAGATTTTGAGCGTACCTGATGAGGGTTATTTCAGATTTTGAGCGTACCTTATGAGGGTTATTTCAGATTTTGAGCGTACCTGATGAGGGTTATTTCAGATTTTGAGCGTACCCGATGAGGGTTATTTCAGATTTTGAGCGTACCTGATGAGGGTTATTTCAGATTTTGAGCGTACCTTATGAGGGTTATTTCAGATTTTGAGCGTACCTGATGAGGGTTATTTCAGATTTTGAGCGTACCTTATGAGGGTTATTTCAGATTTTGAGCGTACCTGATGAGGGTTATTTCAGATTTTGAGCGTACCTTATGAGGGTTATTTCAGATTTTGAGCGTACCTGATGAGGGTTATTTCAGATTTTGAGCGTACCTTATGAGGGTTATTTCAGATTTTGAGCGTACCTGATGAAGGTTATTCCAGAAACGCGTCGTGCGCACTAACTTTAATATCGACATTTTATTGTATATCTACATATTCATATGGAAATGTAATTTCAACTAGCTGAAAGATACAAAGACAGAGGTCTTTTACTAAGCATGATTCACCTTTTTCTAATTCATTTAATAAAAACGTAGATAGCAAATTAATTGCACACGACGTGTTTATGGAATAACCTTCATAAGGTACGCTAATAGTTAAAATATTGGAAAACCAAAAAAAGGCTACTGAACGTAACTGACATAATATGCCAATCAACACATGCTGTTTTGCATATTTTCGTCCTATTTTATAGCTATCTTGATTCTACATGTGGAATTATGTGGCTTTTGAGAAATGATTTCACCTGGCATTGACATCATGGCAATTTAATTTTTTGATATGGACACAAACGTGGGGAAAACTAATAAATGTTAAAGTATACGAGAATAAAAATATCCGATATTTCACGCTAGCAATTATTCAGCTATATCGTTGCGAGAATAAGTTATTTTTCCATGAGATGATGATGACGTTCACTTGACTAAACTACACTGAAACAACAGTTCGCGGATAGACATGTCGCCCACTTAGACAATTTATCCTGATTCCGAGACAACCCGTCTTTGCTCGTCCTCCTTAATGCTGCACATCCTTAACCCACGATCTAAAGCACTCGAGGTCAACGCGCTAACCATTAAACCACAGATGTAATTATGAAAAATATAGATTTAAATCTACATTGAACAATGTCCGTGTCATTTTTGTTTTCATACGTATTTGGTACTTCATAATGTCATTAATGTTCCACTTTTTATTATGGTGGTGCTTAGTGGTCCGAAATTAATGCAACCAGTACTCTCGTAACAAGAACACACGTACCAAAAGCACGTTTTCTCTAATACTTAAATATATACTTGATCAAATATCGTTATGTTCTGCACGTATAAAGATCACTTATCAATTATTATTTAATATTTATTTTATTTTCATTTGTATATACAGTACATGTACATATATTATTTCTATTATCGATTATGTAATGGAGAATACACTCCAACTGTAGATTCTTAAAAATAATCAACGAGACCCGTAAGGGTCGAGTAGATTATTTTCAAGAATCTACAAGTTGGAGTGTATTCTCTTACATAATACATTTCCATCTGCAAAAGTGTTTTTATTTTATATTTTTACACTTTTAATGTTAAAAAAGCCAAATAAGACAACAATTAACAAACAAAACAATTTTTTTTATCGGCATTCGTGCTTTCGATTCTCGTTTATATTTAAATATTTCAAGGTCTTTCAATTGTCCCAAATGTTCACCTGTGGTCTGTCTGATTTGCTATTACTTGCGGTCGGTTCGTTGGTTGTTTTTGCATTGCGAGAATACATTTTAAATGTTCACATACTCGTCAGTTCTGAACATAAATTATCTCAGACTTGAAATAGTTTTATCGTGCCTTGTATATATTGATCAATTGCTTTTTTTAAGCAAATTGTTGATATTTTTTTTTAGCAAAGCTCATATATACTATAGAGTATAGTAGTGTTGTCACCGTAGCCGAGTGGTTAGATGGAAGTTTTGAAAATCAAAGCAGACTTTAAAAAGCCCAGCAGTGATTGGATACCCGAAAGTCCAAAAATATGTATATCACGTTTTTAAGTCTAAAACAGTAAAAGATTAAAGTTCATATATTGAAGAACAAAAGAATAAACTGTAGATTCTTAAAAATAATTCACTGTGACGTCAGAGAAATGTATGATATGCTATTTATGAAAATATGTAACCGGATATTGAATCATGTAGTTATCACTTGTAATGTTTGATTACGTGTTTCCTATATAAATGTTGGATTTTCATTAAAATATCATGAACAAATTAAAGTTACGATATAAGAATAGAATATTGTTAAATTTCTCTTGAAAGTACACGTAATTAAGACCTCGCACCAATTGTAACCCAATAAGTACCCGTACCAAAATCTTTACCGTATAGGAATCAAGACGGTGCTTAATTTATTCCACACACAATATATATATGTATGTGTGTGTGATTATGTTTTATGAGAGAAGAGACTTTGATTAATTATTTAATTGGAATTGAACACGTGGTCTTGATTAAAAGTTGATGCTAATAGCCAAAATCGGCTATGGTCGTCTATGTCTGACAGAGCTACTCTTTAGCAGATATCCCTATATGCATGTCAGAAAATATTATTTACTACATAAGTTGTTTTCACAATGTCCCGCACAGTCTCCACACTTTGTTCCCGGTGTATATGGTTTCTTCACATTCAGATTGCCACTGAAAATCGATATAAACCACTATGTTAATCACATGACTCAATCAATGGTCGACTAAACCATTAAACAAAGAAATCATTTTTTTTTTTGTAATTTTACTTTTTGTTTGTTTCTTAAGTTACAATTTACATACATCATGTTCATGTTTGCATAATATATATATATATGTATACAGTTTGATCGTGCAAAAGAATTTTGTTTAAACTTTACGATACTTCAACAATGTGGGAGAAAGTATATAATAAACAAAAAACACAAAAACAGCTTTTGACCCCCACTGACAAATGAGAGGATGATATCCCCACTGACAACTGGGAGGATGATATCCCACTGACAACTGGGAGCATGATATCCCCACTGACAACTTGGAGGATGATACCCCCACTGACAAATGAGAGGATGATATCCCCACTGACAACTGGGAGGATGATACCCCCACTGACAAATGGGAGGATGATATCCCCACTGACAAATGGGAGGATGATACCCCCACTGACAACTTGGAGGATGATACCCCACTGACAAATGAGAGGATGATATCCCCACTGACAAATTAGAGGATGATATCCCCACTGACAACTGGGAGGATGATACCCCTACTGACAAATGGGAGGATGATATCCCCACTGACAACTGGGAGGATGATACCCCCACTGACAAATTAGAGGATGATATCCCCACTGAAAAATGGGAGGATGATACCCCACTGACAACTTGGAGGATGATATCCCCACTGACAACTGGGAGGATGATACCCCCACTGACAACTGGGAGGATGATATCCCCACTGACAACTGGGAGGATGATACCCCCACTGACAAATGGGAGGATGATACCCCACTGACAAATGGGAGGATGATGCCCCCACTGACAAACGAGAGGATGCTATCCCCACTGACAAATGGGAGGATGTCCCATGATATCCCCACTGACAAATGTGAGGATGATATCCCCACTGACAAATGGGAGGATGATATATCCACTGACAACTGGGAGGATGATATCCCCACTGACAAATGAGAGGATGATATCCCCACTGACAACTGGGAGGATGATACCCCCACTGACAAATGGGAGGATGATATCCCCACTGACAACTGGGAGGATGATACCCCCACTGACAAATGGGAGGATGATATCCCCACTGACAAATGGGAGGATGATACCCCACTGACAAATGAGAGGATGATATCCCCACTGACAACTGGGAGGATGATACCCCTACTGACAAATGAGAGGATGATATCCCCACTGACAACAGGGATGATGATATCCCCACTGACAAATTAGAGGATGATACCCCACTGCCAACTTGGAGGATGATATCCCCACTGACAACTGGGAGGATGATACCCCCACTGACACACGAGAGGATGATATCCCCACTCACAACTGGGAGGATGATATCCCCATGGACAACTGGGAGGATGATATCCCCACTGACAACTGGGAGGATGATATTCCCACTGAGAACTGGAAGGATGATATCCCCACTGACAACTGGGAGGATGGTATCCCCACTGACAACTTGGAGGATGATACCCACTGAATAATGGGAGGATGATATCCCCACTGACAACTGGGAGGATGATATCCCCACTGATAACTGGGAGGATGATACCTCCACTGACAAATGGGAGGATGATATCCCCACTGACAACTGGGAGGATAATATCCCCACTGACAACTGGGAGGATGATACCTCCACTGACAAATGGGAGGATGATATCCCCACTGACAAATGAGAGGATAATATCTCCACTGACAACTGGGAGGATGATACCCCCACTGACAAATGGGAGGATGATACCCCTACTGACAAATGGGAGGATGATGCCCCCACTGACAAACGAGAGGATGATATCCCCACTGACAACTGGGAGCATGATACCCCACTGACAACTGGGAGGATGATATCCCACTGACAACTGGGAGGATGATATCCCTAATGAGAACTGGGAGGATGATATCCCCACTGACAAATGGGAGGATGTTCCATGATATCCCCACTGACAAATGTGAGGATGATATCCCCACTGACAAATGAGAGGATGATATATCCACTGACAACTGGGAGGATGATATCTCCACTGACAAATGAGAGGATGATATCCCCACTGACAACTGGGAGAATGATACCCCACTGACAAATGAGAGGATGATATCCCCACTGACAACTGGGAGGATGATAACCGCACTGACAACTGGGAGGATGATACCCCCACTGCCAAATGGGAGGATGATATCCCCACAGACAACTGGGAGGATGATACCCCTACTGACAAATGAGAGGATGATATCCCCACTGACAACTTGGAGGATGATACCTCCACTGCCAAATGGGAGAATGATATCCCCATTGACAAATGGGAGGATAATATCCCCACTGACAACTGGGAGGATGATACCCCACTGACAAATGAGAGGATGATACCCCCACTGACAAATAGGAGGATGATACCCCTCCTGACAACTGGGAGGATGATGCCCCCACTGACAAATGGGAGGATGATATCCCCACTGACAACTGGGAGGATGATACCCCACTGACAAATGGGAAGATGATATCCCCACTCACAACTGGGAGGATGATACCCGGACTGACAAATGAGAGGATGATTACCCCCAATGACAACTGGGAGGATGATATCCCCACTGACAACTGGGAGGATGATACCCCCACTGACAACTGGGAGGATGATATCTCCACTGACAACTGGGAGGATGATACCCCCACTGACAACTGGGAGGATGATATCCCCACTGACAAATGAGAGGATGATATTCCCACTGACAACTGGGAGGATGATACCCCACTGACAAATGAGAGGATGATATCCCCACTGACAACTGGGAGGATGATGCCTCCACTGACAAATGGGAAGAAGATATCCCACTGACAACTGGGAGGATGATATCCCCACTAACAAATGGGAGGATGATATCCCCACTGACAACTGGAAGGATGATGTCCCCACTGACAACTGGGAGGATTATATCCCCACTGACAACTGGGAGGATGATGCCCCCACTGACAAATGGGAGGATGATATCCCCACTGACAACTGGGAGGATGATGCCCCCACTGACAAATGGGAAGAAGATATCCCACTGACAACTGGGAGGATGATATCCCCACTAACAAATGGGAGGATGATATCCCCACTGACAACTGGAAGGATGATGTCCCCACTGACAACTGGGAGGATTATATCCCCACTGACAACTGGGAGGATGATGCCCCCACTGACAAATGGGAGGATGATATCCCCACTGACAACTGGGAGGATGATGCCCCCACTGACAAATGGGAGGATGATATCCCCACTGACAACTGGGAGGATGATACACCACTGACAAATGAGAAGATGATATCCCCACTGACAACTGGAGGATGATATCCCGACTGACAAATGGGAGGATGATGCCCCCACTGACAAATGGGAGGATGATATCCCCACTGACAACTGGAAGGATGATGTCCCCACTGACAACTGGGAGGATTATATCCCCACTGACAACTGGGAGGATGATGCCCCCACTGACAAATGGGAGGATGATATCCCCACTGACAACTGGGAGGATGATGCCCCCACTGACAAATGGGAAGAAGATATCCCACTGACAACTGGGAGGATGATATCCCCACTAACAAATGGGAGGATGATATCCCCACTGACAACTGGAAGGATGATGTCCCCACTGACAACTGGGAGGATTATATCCCCACTGACAACTGGGAGGATGATGCCCCCACTGACAAATGGGAGGATGATATCCCCACTGACAACTGGGAGGATGATGCCCCCACTGACAAATGGGAGGATGATATCCCCACTGACAACTGGGAGGATGATACACCACTGACAAATGAGAAGATGATATCCCCACTGACAACTGGAGGATGATATCCCGACTGACAAATGGGAGGATGATGCCCCCACTGACAAATGGGAGGATGATATCCCCACTGACAACTGGGAGGATGATACCCCCATTGACAAATGAGAGGATGATAACCCCACTGACAACTGGGAGGATGATATCCCCACTGACAACTGGGAGGATGATACCCCCACTGACAAATGGGGGGATGATACCCCTACTGACAAATGGGAGGATGATACCCCCACTGACAACTGGGAGGATGATATCCCCACTGACAACTGGGAGGATGATACCCCCACAGACAAATGGGGGGATGATACCCCTACTGACAAATGGGAGGATGATATCCCCACTGACAACTGGGAGGATTATATCCCCACTGACAACTGGGAGGATGATGCCCCCACTGACAAATGGGAGGATGATATCCCCACTGACAACTGGGAGGATGATGCCCCCACTGACAAATGGGAGGATGATATCCCCACTGACAACTGGGAGGATGATACACCACTGACAAATGAGAAGATGATATCCCCACTGACAACTGGAGGATGATATCCCGACTGACAAATGGGAGGATGATGCCCCCACTGACAAATGGGAGGATGATATCCCCACTGACAACTGGGAGGATGATACCCCCATTGACAAATGAGAGGATGATATCCCCACTGACAACTGGGAGGATGATATCCCACTGACAACTGGGAGGATGATACCCCCATTGACAAATGAGAGGATGATATCCCCACTGAAAACTGGGAGGAAGATATCCCACTGACAAATGGGGGGATGATACCCCTACTGACAAATGGGAGGATGATACCCCCACTGACAACTGGGAGGATGATATCCCCACTGACAACTGGGAGGATGATACCCCCACAGACAAATGGGGGGATGATACCCCTACTGACAAATGGGTGGATGATATCCCCACTGACAAATGGGGGGATGATACCCCTACTGACAAAGGGGAGGATGATACCCCCACTGACAACTGGGCGGATTATACCCTCACGAACTAATAGTCTACCACTGATTACTGGGCAGACGATACCCTCAGGGACTAATAGTATATTTGACATTGTCTGTAAACCATTTAAATCTATGCTTACGCTGGACCGTAATTACAGGCATACAGATGTGTATTTGCTGCACCGCCACATTTTGCATAGCCACAACCAATCTTAATGGACTTGGCCCAAACAACCAATAAATATAATGTCAAACCTGCACCAGGGTCAATATATTTCTGTATTAGAGTCTAATGGTGGACCCAGGTTTGTAGTGGGGTTCGTGTTTCTCAATCTTCAGTGTGTAATGTTTTGCATATCATTGTTTATTCTTTTTATACTTTACTTTTTGACCATTGTATTGTCTACTCTACTTGATTTACGGCTTCTGACTACCACTTTGGTATCTTTAAACTTTTCTGTCACTTAATCATATTGGTTCGATGCCATTTAATCTTTTATATAATATATACAACATATATTAGCAATAAAACGTAGATATCTAATTTACTGCACACGACGCAACCTTCATAAGAATAAAAGATTGGTTTGTTTATGGTTTATGGTGCTTAACGTCAGCTTCAACAATATTACAGTTATATTATGGCGGTCAGTTCAAAAGATTGGAAAGGCAATTGACTTAAAAGTGTTTGGGAACAAGTATACCAAATGGGCCTAAGCAGCATAGCCAAATGCGAGGACTGTTTAGACAAAGGGGGCATAAACAGTACAGCCAAATGCGACTCCAGTTATGGAATATCTGTATCACAACTGACGACGGATATGTTCCACTTGTCGTAAACACTTCCCTGTCCTTTCCTCTTTCACGACTTATTACCGGGTTTGTAACTAGATTAACACGATGGGTGCCGCTAGTAGAACAGGAACTGCTTATCCTTCTGGAGCACCTGAGTTCACCCCCCGGTTTTTAGTGGGGTTCGTGTTACTCGATCTTTAGTTTTATATGTATGTTTTGTAGATCGTTGTTTGTCCTTTTGTACTTTTTCTTTTGGCCATTGTGTTGTCTGTTCTTCTTCGATATACGGATTCTGATTGCCCCTTTGGCATCTTCAAACTCTTGCCTATGTGAGAGGTAGAATAATCTTAGTTTGAATAAATAACATTATTTAGGAACTGTAAATTTTAAGCCTATATCATCCATATGACCCCTTTTTTGTAACTGCATTTGAGAGCTATGTCTATTCGGACTTGCTTCCCTTTCCGGGTTCAACTATGCTTACTCTTAGTTGGTGAAGTTCGTGTTCTATAGGGTTTTGTTATTTTTTTGCTTTACACTTGTGTCTGTGTGCTAACCCTTCCGGAGCAATTGATTTCATCTCCGGTTTTTAGTGGGGTTCGTGGTGTTCCATTTTTAGCTTTCTGTGTAGTGTTTATTAGATCATTGCTTGCCATTTATCCTTTTTCTTCTTTTTTTTTTGGCCACTGCATTGTATGTCCTTTGATTCACGAATACAGCATTGATATATTTTCTTGCTGTTTGTTCTGGGTCGTGTTCCTTTACTAGAATAGATCGGCTCGTGTGGAAATGAGTTTGTGTTCCATCCTTGGTCGGATTGTTCGTCAGGAAGACAACATTTTCGTCAAATCAGACAGTAAATCAATACAGTCTGCATCAAAAACCACTAGTTTAAATTGCATAAAATTTGATTAAACAAATAGACAAAATTGCTCTAAATGTGGTTCGGTCTAGTTTGTCAAAATGTGTTTGGCACAGACTGTCAATACCCTACAAAAATAACATTGTATTGAACTTACCTGTGTATAATGTCCTGTCACACCTGTACCATCAGCGCCATATACAAAATTGCTGATCTCGTCGTGCCATAGCTTTATCGCCTTAGTCCACCCCATTTTACTGCTTCCCCAAGCAAGGTTCTGACCAGTAGAAAACCGACCTTAAATAAATATTCGATATTCAATCGTTGAATTTGATACAGCTGTGACAGTTCAATTAATCTTTGGTTGATTGATTGATTTTTTGGTGTTTAGCGCCATTTTCAACAATATTTCAGCTATAGCATGGCGACATGGTGGAAGAAGCCGGAGTACCCGGAGAGAACCACCGACCATAGGTAAGCAACTGGTAAGCTTTATCACTTGCGACTGTAAGTCGAGATGCATGCTTTTTGTAATTTACAAAACCGGGCGCGAACCCACGCCGTATTGGTGATAGGTTTGTATGAGTTCATATGTAATCCAACTACCTAGCTCATTGAGCCAGCCGGGTCCTCAATTAATCTTTGGTGAGAGTCTTTGGTGGGAGTAAATAAACTGTCGACTATGACATATCCATTGATTAATAGTCAGAGAGAAAAAATTATCAAATGTGACCGATGCAATGATTCCCGCTCGTTGTAAATTAACTGTCGACTGCGATAGATTAATAATTTCAGGTAGGTTGAATCAATTGTCGACTTCGACAGGTCCATTGATTCCTGATCGATGTTCACTAAACAATTCCAAGATTGGTGCCTATCTGGAACGCATCATTATCGTAAAATTTGAAAATACAGAATATCACAGATACAGCTAGGTTTGCTTCATGCCTTGATCTACACCTCAAAATTGAGAGTGATAACCGTTTAAGAACGAAACCTTACGACAAAAGAGATGATTTCGATTTTCCCATGGTGAATTCACCATTTATATGCAGCAACATTCCAAAAGCACCTGTATATAGAGTATAATACATCTCTCATTTGACATGATATACTAGAGCGTGTGGTTCCTATCAGCCTATCAGGATGTTCATTATTGAGCGTCTTTCATGATGGCTGTTACTAGTGCAACAGGAACTGCTTACCTTTCCGGAGCATACGATTCATTCCCGTCTTTTTTTGCGGAGTTCATGATGCTCAATCCTTATTTTTGTGTGTATTATTTTGTAGGTCAGTGTTTGTCTTGTCTCTTTGTAATTTTTCTTTTGGCCATCAATTATCTGACCTTCTTCGATTTACGACTTCTGATGAAGACTTTGGTATCTTCAAACTTTCTTACCCAAACATGTCACACGGTAGGCAGATTTAGGATTATGGTGTTTAACGCCACTTTCAACAATATTTCAGTTATATCGTGGTGGTCAGTTTTTCTGGTAAAGGAAACCGGAAACTCCAAAAAAACACCGATCTGTTGCAAGTCACTGACAAACTTTCTCATGAAATGTTGTATCGAGTACACATCGCCTTGAACGGGGTTCGAACTCGCATGTCACACGGGCTCCTATCAATAAAGTGCTAATACCTCATATGAAACTAGTCGTGCGCACTACATTTAATATCTACGTTTTAATGACAAAGGGGGAGGAGGGGAACACAAAAGTGTGTACGCACCTGGAATCCTCCTCTTATATCCAGAGGCTATGTAGGCTATTTCTGCATCCCAGCTCTAAAATGACAAAGAGATAAATTATTCAGATCTTTGCAAAATATAAGTTTTCATAAACAAATGACGTGTACGTTACTTATTTGTGTTTGTTGTGCGTTACTTATTTGTGTTTGTTGTGCGTTACTTATTTGTGTTTGTTGTGCGTTACTTATTTGTGTTTGTTGTGCGTTACTTATTTGTGTTTGTTGTGCGTTACTTATTTGTGTTTGTTGTGTGTTACTTATTTGTGTTTGTTGTGCGTTACTTATTTGTGTTTGTTGTGCGTTACTTATTTGTGTTTGTTGTGTGTTACTTATTTGTGTTTGCTTGTGTATTTTGTTGTCCTACACGTCTTGAATATATAAGTAACATGGCGAACTTTATGTCGGTCAAAAGTTCATTAGAGCTTATGTTTGTATGCTTGTTGTTTTTAACCATGCCGTCGTTGAATAAAACTTATTTATTTATTATTTATTTATTTATAACACCAGAATTCCCCCCGGTTTTTGTGGCGTCCACGTTGGTACATCCTTTTAGTTTTCTTTGTTGTGTTTTGTTTGTCTTCGCCCTGTGTCTTGTGTACCGAATGTTTCAGTGTCTCTGGATTGTCCATTTTGGTTATCTCTGACGTTTACTTGAAATGACATCGATTAAACCATAAATATAAGAACGTGTTTAACAAAGTGATCTACAGTGCTATCGCTAGGAGATGAGCAAGGTTATAGCTTGCTAACCTCCGTCATTCATTCATTCATTTATTCATTCATTCATTCATTCATTCATTCATTCATTCATTCATTCATTCATTCATTCATTCATTCATTCATTCATTCATTCATTCATTCATTCATTCATTCATTCATTCATTCATTCATTCATTCATTCATTCATTCATTCATTCATTCATTCATTCATTCATTCATTCATTCATTCATTCATTCATTCATTCATTCATTCATTCATTCATTCATTCATTCATTCGTAGGGTGTTCGGAGTGCTACCTATGAAACTGTAGTCGGTCAGGCGAGCGACGATGTAAATATATGTATATAAATTCTTTTTAGATTTTTAGATTTTTAATTCTAAATCCATTTTACGGAAGTTACGTTTTATGTAAGGACTGCGTATTTTATCCTGCATAAGCAGGGGTGTACCTCCTATAGGAAGCTCATACAAAGAAGAACAAGAAAATCAACAACAAACTCGATCACGTGATTACAGTTTATCGGTGACATGAGACAGGTAGAGGGTATTTCTATATTGAGTTAAAGATTGTTGTTTAACGCCAAGATAGCAATTATGCAAATATATTATGGCAAGAACACGATTCGATGATGATGATGATGATGATGATGACGATGACGACGATGACGACGACGACGATGATAACGATGATGATGATGATGATGATGATGATGATGACGACGATGACGACGACGACGATGATAACGATGATGATGATGATGATGATAATGATGATGATGACGACGATGACGACGACGACGATGATAACGATGATGATGATCGCTTTGTACTAGACCTACACACGTAGTTGGAATTTTATTGTACTAGTACCAACAATACGGAGGTAGACATATCGTGCCACTCCAGCCAGTTCGCCTACTCTATAAGCTGTGGGCTTAGCGTAGAAGAGGCAACTACTAATTTCATAGTCTTTTGTTGACCAGACCGGGAATAGAACCCACGATCTATCACACTAAAGCAGACCACGCAAACAATTACACCACCGATGCGTTTGTTCTTTCTCTCCTATAAAACTGACCTCTACGGTAAAATTGAGATATCTTAAACTCTCATTACACACACAATAATCCGGAATTCATGCACATTTTCCCTGTCAGAAGCCATAACATGGATTTCCAAAGTCATATGTCGTGGTTTTTTTTTATGTTCAGTAAGTTCAGTTAAGATTTTTGTTTGTTTTGTTGATATTGATGGAATTGATAATACGATAATACATTCCAAGTTGATGTCATCCATTATTACAGTCGGCTTCGTTGTGTCAAAGTGTTCGAGTTATCAGAAATAGGGTTAGGGTTAGTATTGTGGTGCTTAGCGCCACTTTCAACAATATTTCAGTTATATCGTGGCGGTCAATTTTATTGTGAAGGAAACAGGAGTACACGAAGATTGATTGATTCATGCCACAAGTTACCAGGCCTCGACAATAACGTTTGTCCGATTGTCCGGGACAAGTGGAAACGTCCGTTGGACAAGTGAAATTTGTTGGTCACTTTTCCGACGGGACAAGTAAAAAAAAATCCATACAGAAATATCCTAAAGGATCATCGTAACTTTTCTTGCAAATGCGAGTTTGGTCAATAGTTTTACTTAATTTCATATTAAATAGTTCCAAAATCTGTTTTTTTTTCATTTCCGATAACGTATATGCAAATTATCGTCATGTTATGTGTTTTCGTGCGTCATCTGTTTTCGTGGTATCCATTTTATTTTGATTTCCACAGCGCACGCATTATTTTTTACGTGTCTTCCGGATTCTATTTATGGAACATAAACAATACGAAAGCTGACATCTGTTAAAAAATGATAAAGTTTACTTTTAAAGACGTAAGTACCAAAAACAGTGAACCTACCTACTGAACCATACTTTTTGTAATGCCAAAAATGTACTTCATTTATAAAGTAGCTGGAAAAAATCCAGAAGGGCTATATGAAATTTAACTATGTCGTCTGCCTCTCAGACACCTGCTCTTCCTGTCATGTAACTATCATGGGGGTCACTGATCGTATTTGTAAACAAAAGAGCCGACTGAAATGTGCCTGTTTCTTATATAAAACACATGTCACTTTGCAGTGCATTGTGGTTTCAGCACTAAAAAAAACATCAAAAGTAAACACAATTTTGAAAGTGGTCATTTTCAAACATTCTGTTATTTTATTTAGATGTAGTATGATTTGGTAGATGACCAGAACCATGAAATTTTAAAACCAGCCATTTCCGGATTTTATATTCGTTTCCATCCCGTATATCGGCCTTGTTTTTATTTGCCACGGAAACCGATGACGCCATTTTACTGACAACAAAAGTTGCCAGGTAATCGAGAGTATATTAAAATACAAGAATGGCTTTAAAAACAATCTTATGCACAAAGAAATATTTAACTAGCCATTCTTTGAAAATTCCAATCGTCATATGAATGGAGGGTTAACACTGTTAATCGCTATATCTGAAAATCGATAATAGCACGAAAACCGATAACACGATGGTAGGTACTGGTTATATTTCCTCGATACTACGCATGGCAGACATAGGTTGACTATCCCTCTAGTCGATATTTGCATGATCTACTGACAACATCTCACTCCCAAAAGTACATGTTTACAAAGTCCCTACCTGTTACTAGTTAATAATAATTAGATTTTTCATATTAAAGGAAGTCACGATTAGCGTTATATGTGAACCGCCATTTTTTTTTACAGGTAAGTTGTACACGTGATGATTTATTATTGCTGTTTTGTTTTTGTTTTTTGTTTTTTTTTGGACGGTTTATTTCTTATTTATATCAAATACTTAAAATTGTTTACTTCAGAAAAAACCATTTTAATCTTTCACTTTTATAAATAAACATCGTGTTTTTGAAAATTATTGAATTATGAAGTACTGGTTCCCAGCATATATTTCTGTCAACATTCGTTTTAATGTGCGGTAACAGATCAAAGTAAAGACAGACTGATTTTGTGATTAGGCTATTCATAGCTATCGGCGAGTGATTTAAGTTGAAAACGTTTTGTCAGTAAATTTCATTCTTCTGATCATAAAGTTTAATTGTAATTACGATAATAATTAAGAAAACAATTTAGCTGTTGAAAAAAAGTAAAAAAAAGTCGATCATTTAATCAAGGATATACTTGATTTAATTATATAATTATTCTTTTGTTTCTCTCTAAATTTCACCCACAAAAGACGGAAATATTTAAAAATAATTTTAGCACATTTTCTTTATTTCATTGTACCCTTTCCATGCATTTGTCTTCCACACGAACGGGTTTAAAAGTTGATGCGGATACTATACCCGAACTAGGTGGTTTCCTGAGAATCCTCTAAAAGTTGATGCGGATAATATACCCGAACTAGGTGGTTTCCTGAGAATCCTCTCTCAGGATTTTGGGAGCAAATATAATAACCTCTATATAAAGACTCCCTGTCTTATACGACCTTTTTCAGAATTCCCTTCAATGGTCGCTATAGACAAGTTTGACTGTATATATATAACAAATTGCTTAATGAGTAAATTCCGGAATACCTCAGTCCTGGGTGGTCACTGGATCTATAGATCATGCTTTCAAATTTTGTTTAAAATACCAGGGTACTAATTATTTTATAGTCTTTTGATTCATATTTATGAAAAAAACAAAGTTCTGAGTACTTTTAGAACATTTTCAAGAATTTCATGAAAAGCCTATGTCTTGTTTCTACCAAATAACTAAAACTCTTTCATTTTTTTCCATCTTTGGGTCAATATTTTTGGACAAGTGATGTTTTAATTCGGACAAGTCAATCTAGAAAGTTACTTGCCCAAAGGGACAAGTTTGAAAAAAGTTATTGTAGAGGCCTGGTTACTGACAAATTTCATTCCATAATTGTGTATCATTTTGTATCAAGTACACCTCGCCATGAGTGAGATTCGAGCTTACACTTATAATGGTGATATATACTGATTGCACATGTAGTTATAAATCCAACTACCATACGATCAAGACCACGACGGCCCCTATCTGTAATAAATAAGCTACAATGTTATATAGGAATGGACCATATATATTCCCATTAATCTCGATACGTCTCTGTTTATCCCGGGAAAACAGTTTATCCAAGTTCAAGATAAGGAGATATGCTTGGATTGAAAACAGACGTATCCGAATTCAAGATAACAAGAGTTATCTAGAGTGTTTCCCCCATGCCTTTCCTTTCAAGTATCATGCTGCTCTAACCACTTTCCAGCATCATGCTGCCCTAACAATGGATTTGGTAAATTTGCAAAATTAAAGCATCTTTTTTTTTTTTATTGTAGTAATACAACAGGATTGGAATCAATATAAATAGTTTTAACATTGATAATATCTGACATGACCGAAAATTAATAAAAAGGGCCTTCGATCATGTCTTCACTTATATTGCTGCTTGAATTCATAAAGTGACACATAAGTACCTTCTGATTGTACAAATATCACTCCGTACTGAATTACAAGGGAAATAAACAATATACGTAAATTGTCGGAAATTTATTTTTACGAACTTTGGAAACAGGTAGGAAAGCGAGTCTTTGGCAAGCTTTTCTCTCCTATTTCGCATCAAGTACAAATGAATTATTTCCCGACAATGTACGTATATTGTTTTTATTCTACAATGTCCTCATGCCCAACGCAACTGCCAATTTGTCTAAAACGAGCAGAAACAAGCGTCATTCTAACGTTTTCAAAGGCGTCATCTGTGACGTCAGCGCTTATACTGTTATCGTTTCTTTCTGTTGCTCAACAGGAATCATGTACCAGAAAAACTATATCTTGATCAGCTATCGTTTATATATCAAAAATGTATCCGGTCAATGTAATTTTGACTGTTCAAGTAGAATCAGTGCAGAATAAAACATGTTAGTACATAACATACGAAAATGCTGTATTTCGATTGGATAATCAGTGTGTACTATTTTTGAACAGTACACTTGACAACTGGTGACTATACCTAGCGACGGGAACTATACCAGTTTCAATTGATCTCCCGCGGGCATTATACCGGTGGCATAGACTGAATAAACTACAAATCTTGCAAACTGAAAACAGATCTAAAAACACTTTCAGTTACCCAGCATTTAACTTCAGTAACTGCGATGTTACCATTAATTATCAACAGTAATTAATTCATACAGGAAGATTATAATCACTTACCATCATGGTCATATCAGTAGGATCAGTGGCACGCCTGTAATTGTTATGTTCGGTCACTATTTCTGTTTGTTCCGCTGTCGTAACACCTATATTATATTTAGAAAGACCTCTATTATGATTAAATGTTTCAACGTTCGGAGGGTTATGGTATTTACCGCCACATTCAACAATATTTCAGTTATGTTGTGCACGTCAGTTTTATTGGTGGAGGAAACATTTAGTACCCACAGAAAACCACTGACATGCGCAAGTCACTTACAAGCTTTATCTCATAATGTCGTATCGAGTATATCTCGCCATGAGCGGGATTTGAACTTGCAACTTTATTGGTGATAGCCACTGAAAGCACAGGAAGTTGTATATCAAACTATCATACCATCACGACCACGACTAACCTTCAACGTTTGGATATGACCATAAATAATAACAATGTATTTTGTGAATTTATCAATAAAACAAAACTTTGTTATTTAAATTGTATACATGTACATGCATTGAACAATTAGAAACTTTAAGTGTATCATAACAAAGTGAAATATTTAATTGTTTATGTTTTTTTCCTCATAACAAAGATCGAGCTTTAAAGAAGTACATATGAAATACCATTTCAAATGAATGCTGGAATTTATTTAAACCTAGATTAAGTAGACATATGCATTTTATGGGCGGATGTGTTTCATCCCGCCACAAGTTTATGCCTATCCAACGCAATGACATAGATTTTCGTTGTCAAATGTTGTTGGTTTTTTTTTTGTGTTTAATGGTTTGCGGCGAGAGATGATAATTTGTTCGTTTTGTTGACATTGGTGGAATGGTTGACCAGCCTAGTACTGTTCAAACTTTCTTCAGACAATGCACTGCGATTGGTTCACTACTATACCTGCTGTGGTTAATTCGGCATCTGCTGAGGGTGATATACAAGCTGTATGACCAGACACGTACTGATATTTTTTCAGTGATGCAGTTGTACCACATGGGAATGATGTCTGAAACAAAAGGAGTTTTTAATTATATCAAATACTTGTAAGACGAACGCAGACTATCCAATTCAGAACGGAATTTTCCATTACAAGAATACATATACCTCCTAAGAAAGAGTTTCATCAACGCATTTTATTTCATTGGAGTTGACCGTATTTACTGCTGATATCGAGGTATAGACTACATCATTGTCTATTAAACATTACACTTTGTTTAATAAATAAACGTCAGAGAAAACCGAAGGGACAATCCAGATTGGACAATCCAGAGACAATGGCATTATTTGGCACACAAAGCACAGTACGAAGATAAACAAAACACAAAAATGAAAACTAAAAAGATGAGCAACACGGACTCCGCCAAAAACCGGCGGTAAACCTAGGTGCTGGCGAAGGGTACTTATAAGCCACCCACCATGTTACTCATATAGGCCAATATATGTTGTTATATGACAATTTGATAGGACGAATATAGGGTTTTGAGATTTGAGTATTTAACGCCACTGTCAACAATATTTCAGTTATATCGTGGCGGTCAGTTTTATTGGTGGGGAAAACTGAGTACCTGGTGAAAACGATCGACCTGCGGAAAGTCACTGACAAATTTTATCACAAAGAGTTGCATCGAGTACACCTTGCCACGACCGGGACTTGAACTCACGATTTTAGAGACACCGATTGTATGAGAACTACAAACATACAGTTGAACCTAGTTGTGTTGAAATAGTATGGAACTACTTTAGCGCTCGAGTTCATACTCGGTTGTTTCTTGAATTTTTTTGTGTGGTTTTCAGTAGAACATTGTTTGACTTTTTGTCCATTGTTCATTTTCTTTTGGTCATTGTATTGCCTGTCCTTAATTGATTTACGGTTTCTTGTACTCGGTACAACATTATGCTATGAAGTTTGTTAGTGACTTGCGGCAGGTCGGTGGTTTTTTTCGAGTATTCCGGTTTCCTCCAACATTATAAACTGACCGCCATGATATAACTGAAATATTGTTGAAAGTGGCGTTAAACACCATAAACATAACCCTCAATACACCTTTGGTATCTTCAATCGCGTATTTGTGTTATTACGGCAACTTTAGCTTCAAATAATTAGAAATGGATTCTTACTTCGACTGTACATTTGTATAATTTTATGGTTATTATGATAGATCTACAGATTGCTTGTATCTACTTACGCTTCTTTTGCTTCTGTTCAGAATTTTAAAATCATTTTCATCTGCGCTTCGTGCTGTTATAAAAACAAATGTTATATGTTAATGACTGGTAGAACAAAATTGGCAAAGGTACGTATCGACGTTCATACAGAGACATCAACAATCCATTATACAACAAGAAGGGCGAGACTAAAATTGTCTCCCCTCTCGAGGCGAAAGCTAACCACTACTCCACCGAGGCGGTGTAGAGAGTACACTGATTATGATTGATAGTAAGTAATTATAATGTTAACAAACTTGGCCCAACAAATCATTAAATTTAGTTGAACTTGTACAATAACATTTTCAACCCCATTGGCAGTGTAATGGTTAGCGTGCTCACCTCGAGTGTGGTAGATCGTGGGTTCGAGTCCCAATCGGGTCAAACCAAGGACAATAAAAGTGATATTTGCTGCTTCTCCGCCAAGAACATATCATTAAGGAGAAAGAGCAAAGATTGCTCGGAATCAGGATAATGTGTCCGAGTGGAGCGACATGTCTATTCGCGGACTGTTGTTCCAGTGAGTGAGCACTATAATAAAATATCCAACTAAGCGTGTTGGTCTAGTACAAAGCGAACCTCATAATCATTTCATTAAAAATTAACTTGTTCTCGCCATGATACAGTTGAAATGTTGCTGAGTTGGCGTTAAACAACAATCACTCACTCTCTCACTTACAAGATTTAACAAGATTTAACAAGATTTTATTGATAACACTCAGACACACAAATGTGTTACATGAGGACATAACATAGATACAGTATTACAGTATTACAATAACATTTTAATCACTCAACATGAATAGGACCCCAATGATATAGTTCAACTCGTAATAAGATACTAAATACAGTAATATTGTGATAATTCACCGTCAGTGAGGTTTGTGTTGCTCAAAATTTGGTTTTCTAGATGTAATGTTTTGTATGTAGATCATTGTTTGTCCTTTGGGGGGGGGGGGGGGGAGTTGTATTGTCTGTCATTCTTCGGTCTACAGCTTCTGATTACTCCTTTGGTATCTTCAAACTTGTATTAAACAATAATGATAACTAAGCCCAATATCTCAATAAGGGTGAATAACTCTACAGCAAATTTGTCGCTAAATATTATGTTTGCATATATTATATATTCATATAAACGTCACAGAAAACCGTAGAAACAGTCAAGAATTGACAATCCAGAGACATAAGCAACATTTTGGACAAAACACAGATTAATATTAAAAAAAACAACAACCTCAACACAGAAAACTAGAAAAACAAATAGCATTAGCCTGATTTTAGGTTAAATCTCGCAATATGATTGGTTGATATTGTCATAATAAATTTCAGTGCAATATTTTATTAAGTCAATTCTAATTATCTCCCTTACACCGTTCACTTAATATGGGGGAAAATGGAGTCAGAGGTGAAATATGGAGACATAGCCATGCCAAATTCCATATCCCATGGAAAACTGAAAGATGAGATACATGGTTGTATGGATTCAAAATCATGATAAATTCATTGCCATAATATGGAAAACATTGGATATGAGGTTTGGTTGCAAAATCAGGATAAATTCGTTACATAGTGTACAATTGTCCTAATACGGAAAATACCGGGTCAATTAAATTCATATCGGGCTCGGCTACCTCGCCCGATATGAATTTCATTGACCCAATATTTTTCCGTATTAGGACAATTGTATACTGTGTAACTAATAATATGGTGACCACAAAAAACCAGGGATGATCCTATGTGTACGTGAAGGATAATCCATACTTAAATGGGAAGGGTAAGATTGGAGTTATACGTATGACTAACAGTAGAAATAGGAAATTAAGCTTCATGACACGGTTCAGTACTCACATTAGCTTGTACCTACTAAAACGTTATAAATCATGGAAAGAAAATAATTATCTCATTTTTGCTTTCTTTTTATTTGCAGTTATAAATGAGAAAAAAATAATTGGAACGAATTTAATTGGCATCTCGAATCAATAAAGGAGAGATTGTACTAAAATCGTCACTCCTAATGCCAGGACATATCTATTAATGAGCTCCCGAGACATGACATGTAAATTGTATTGCATTACTGTCTGATGGGCGTAGCTTCCAGACACCACAAGTACATGTACTGTATTATGAGACTGTGGATTACAAGGGCGAAATGTGGTCCATATAAAATTCGTAAATAAACTTTATTAATGAAAAGTTGCAATTTTGGGAGAGAATGACGGAAGTTCATTAACATGATAATAATGTCACATACGTTATTCGTATAACATTTTTACCTGATGAAATAATTTCAATTAAGGTAAATCTGTAACAAGAACTGCATACTCATTGTGAATATATAAATTAATCTAACGCTCGTAATGTTGCATTATATCTTTCGTAGTATTTGGTGAGAATTACATTTTTGACAATAATTCCAAATTCAATCCTATTACAAGCTAGGTATATGTCATGTCGTGAATTCGTTGACACTCTGTGTGAGATTATTAACTTGTCCTTAGAAAGTAACTAGAGATTTTTGTAGAAATAAACTTTTGAAAATTTGTACATTATTTTCACCATTGCAGTCCCATAATTTTACGGTTAATATATTAGTATAGGCAAAAACGTGTCTTACAGTTGTCAAAAATGGATGTTCCTTTACCTTTCAAAAAATGAACAGTTCCTACAAAATGTAATTTAGCCGAAACTAAGCTACTCGTGACCTCAGGATCACTGGTGAAGTTGATGACAAATACATAGGGGACAGGGGCGGATCTAGAGGGGGGCGCACCCTGTGCGCGCCCCCCCCTAAAATTGGAAAAAATAAGATTTTTTTGCGTAAAATCGTGATTTTTCACACGAAAAACCCCCAAAATTTTCGCGGCTCCCTCCGCTCGGCGCAATTTTTTTAAGTGCGCCCCCCCCTCTAACTTGAAATCCTGAATCCGCCCCTGGGGGACTTAAACACGTACTTTGACTTTGTAAAATTAAATAAGGCATGCTTTTTTTCTCCTTTTAACCGGATTATAAAGAGATGAACATGTCGTTTGTAAATACTATAAAACCTACAAGGTATCTATAGTCATAAGACTTTATATAATACTGATTATATGGGGTCAACTGTAAACTTACATCTGTCAAATGTTTATATGCCTTGTTCTCTGAAAAGAAATGTTGCTACATGTACATTGTCTGTTTTTTTATGTAGGGTATTTCATGTTTATTTGTACCTACTCTTAATATAATTATTTTTCCGAATATATTGGTGATAATATCAGAAATATTCTAGAAATAATTGAAACAGTAGAAGAAGAAGATTTATCATGTATTATACTATCAGTAGATTTCGAAAAAGCTTTCGATTCACTGAGCTGGAAATTCATCCAACAATGTTTGGACTATTTTAAATTTGGTCCTTCCTTTAAAAAATGGACCAGTATATTGTTTCAGAATATATCAAGCTGTGTGCTTAGCACGGGATGGTCAACATAATGTTTCTCTGTTGAGAGAGGTGTGCGTCTGATCGCCTTATCTTTTTATTATAACTGCTAAAATACTAGGCATAGTTATTAGACGCTCAGATGACGTAAAAAAAAAAAATTAATCAAATGTAGATGTATATCTACAGGTACATATTACTGCAAAGTTATATAGGAGGTAAATCAAAATCTGATGACATATATCTTTAAATAAACTATGTATTTGGTTTATTGCATGGAGACAAGGGGACACAAAATTTCATATATTTGTATTGAAAATGTATGTACAAATAATGTCTTTGTCTGTGCTGTTGTGTAATGTCTATGTTTGTTATGTATATATTTTGAAAATGTCTAAAGATAAAGAATAATAATAAAGTGAAAAAAAAAGAAAAAAAGAAAAAAAAAGGTTCTCCTCCCTCAGACATAACGACCTGACCGGATTTTCCCGATCCTGTTAAGCCTTTTGGGTGTATTGCTCCCAAATACGTTTAAATTATTTGGTTTTCCAATCGTTCTATTTTGAGCCTATCTGATGAAGTATATTTCAGAAACGCATCTGCACACTAAATTAGATATCTACGTTTTTATTAAGGTTATATATTGCTGTTAAAACTTACAGCAATGTTTCAGTTATAGCTTTGCAGTCTGTTTCAATGGTGGAGCAAACAGAAGTACCAAAAAGAAAACCCACAGAATTGTCGCAGGTAACATACAAATTGTATAAAATAAGCTTGTTTGGAGTGAACCTTGTCACAGCACAACAGCGAACGATTAAATAAATTGGGGCTTCATGTTGTCGGAAATATTTCATTTTATATTTGCCGGAATCAGTGTTAGTATTAGGGTTATGGTGATTAACGATATTTTCAACAATATTTCAGCTATATCATGGCGGTCAGATTTTCTGGTGCAGGAAACCGAAGTACTCGAGGGGGGGGGGGACAACAGACCTGTCGCAATTCACTGACAAACTTGATCACATAATGTTGTATCAAGAACACCTCGCCATAAGCCGGATTCAAGCTCACAACTTTAGTGGTTATAGGCACTATTTGCACAGGTAGTAGTAAGTTAGTCATTTATCGACAATGTCATCGTGCGAACAAGCTACATTTGATGAGATGATGATTATGTCCTCTTTGTACTACTCCAACTTGCTTAGTTGGATCTTTGACTCAAACAACCGTTCACATGTATATAAGTCGCTCCACTGGGACACATGATCCTGATTCCGGTCTAATCAGTCTTTGTCCCTACTCTTTAGTGTTGTGTGATTAGCGAAGAAGCAACGCATACCAATTTTATAGTCTTTGGTTTGAGATGTGAGAAGTGGGACGAAGTGTCCATGACGTATATATGACATAGGGGCAGCCCCGATAGTCTGACACCCCAATAGTCCGACACCCCGATAGTCCGACACCCCAATAGCTCGACACCTCGATAGTCCGACACCCCGATAGTCCGATATCCCGATAGTCCGACACCCCAATAGTCCGACACCACGATAGTCCGACACCCCAATAGTCCGACACCTCGATAGTCCGACACCCCGATAGTCCGACTTCCCAATAGTCCGACACCTCGATAGTCCGACACCCCGATAGTCCGACACCCCAATAGTCCGACACCTCGATAGTCCGACACCCCAATAGTCCGACACCTCGATAATCCGACACCCCAATAGTCCGACACCTCGATAGTCCGACACCCCGATAGTCCGACACCCCAATAGTCCGACACCCCAATAGTCCGACACCTCGATAGTCCGACATTTTATAAACGGTTATTTTAAGCATTAAAAGGGTTATAGACATCCTTAATTGTGATGTAATAATAAGCAAGCTGGAGTCTAGTACAGAAGTTGCTACGATCAGTGACTGAGCAATGATATGTTTGTTTTTCGGATAGAAAGTGGGTTCATATTACGTTGCATGTTCGTTATTCTTGCATTATAAATTTGTTTCATATATGCACGTCCATAACATCACTTCGTCGACTGACATGTGATATTCAGAATTTGTTATATCGTTACCAGTTCGTTTACTCAATTCGTTATTTGGTAAAGGGGCATTGTGTAAGCATGAAAGACCGACAGTTTGATGTTCAATTAACAGAGAGTGCTAGGAGCAAAATCAGCAAAAATCATACAATATTATTTAATAACATTGTGACACGTTTCCAATTGCTATTGACCTGTTGATTGATCTCAATAACTTAACTCAAAAACGTTTTCTTTCAAACCCGCAAAATAAGAATGATGTAAATTGAGTACACAGGACATGACGAGTTGGGCATTCAAATATGATATAATACAACGGGAATACAACACACAGGACATGGCGAGTTGGGCATTCAAATATGATAAAATACAACGGGAATACAACACACAGGACATGGCGAGTTGGGCATTCAAATGCGATATAATACAACGGGAATACAACACTCAGGACATGACGAGTTGGGCATTCAAATATGATATAATACAACGGGAATACAACACACAGGACATGGCGAGTTGGGCATACAAATATGATATAATACAACGGGAATACAACACACAGGACATGGCGGTTTGAGCATTCAAATATGATATAATACAACGGGAATACAACACACAGGACATGGCGAGTTGGGCATTCAAATATGATATAATACAACGGGAATACAACACTCAGGACATGACGAGTTGGGCATTCAAATATGATATAATACAACGGGAATACAACACACAGGACATGGCGAGTTGGGCATACAAATATGATATAATACAACAGGAATACAACACACAGGACATGGCGGTTTGAGCATTCAAATATGATATAATACAACGGGAATACAACACACAGGACATGGCGAGTTGGGCATTCAAATATGATATAATACAACGGGAATACAACACACAGGACATGGCGAGTTGGGCATTCAAATATGATATAATACAACGGGAATACAACACACAGGACATGGCGGGTTGGGCATTCAAATATGATATAATACAACAGGAATACAACACACAGGACATGGCGAGTTGGGCATTCAAATATGATATAATACAACGGGAATACAACATACAGGACATGACGAGTTGGGCATTCAAATATGATATAATACAACGGGAATACAACACACAGGACATGCACCCAGCAGGCACGTCACCGTTGAAACAACGTTGAATTTTAGTTGACCATCAACGTTGAAAAGACGCTGAATTTTAGTTGGATTTGAAAGTTGAATGGATGTTGAAAAATGACGTTGGATCAACGTCACATATCAACGTTGAACCAATGTTGATGCAACGTTTATTCAACGTTGAATCAATGTTGATGCAACGTTAATTCAACGTTGAATCAATGTTGATGTAAGGTTCAATCAACGTTGAATTTTCAGTATCTTCTACAGCAATATTACTAGCTTGGTATTCAGTCATTCAAACATATTTCATGGTCGGGAATTCATTACAACTTAGTTGGCAAAAAGATACGAAAAAGAAGACATGGTTTTCTGACAACACTACAAGAAAGTCGGATAAAAAAAATGGCAACAATGAAAATGAACCAAGTTTCTTAAGACTCGTTCACATCCAATGCAAATCAAGACTTTTCTATTGATTGATTGATTGATTAATAGGAGTTTAACGTCCAGTGAGCAGTATTTCAGCTATATTCAAGACGAGAACAAGTTAATGAATACAAACAATTGTAAAAAGTAAGCGGGATGGTAAGACCGGGGTAACGGGTTTTGACTGCCACTGAAGAGGGTGTGGGTAGGGATGGAAATTTAGCCGAACGTAGCGGCCCCAAGAGGCCTACTCTTATTGAAAACTACAAGGGATCTTTAACGTGCATGGAGTGTGACATTTTCCATACACGGGGGTACCCACTATGGTCCACGAACAGGCTTTCCTATTATGACCCGATTACCCCCCAACAAGAGGGCTTCCTCCTATCCGCCACCCGGGGACGCGCTGGGAAGCTCTGTGGGATCGAGCCCTTGTGACCCTCACCAGTACCCAGCTTTTCTATTGAAAACTAGCATTCATGAATAGCAGAAAAATTGAGAGTATCAAAAATTGCAATTCATCGTGTCACTTTTCTGCATAATCCTCATTAGCTTGTAAAATAATGCTCGAAGGACAAGAGTATTCCAAAACATCAGTTATGTACATGTGTATAATACTAAACACTAAATGCTAGGATACTAGTACGTGTAAATCCATGTAGCTTTGTAGGTTAAAATTCGTTGAAAAAGAAAGAATTATAGTGTAAATTTTTAATATCACAATATAACAACATAAACATAATTAAGACTATTAAAATAATAATGTTGATTTTCTTTACATGATAAAAAATATCATGTCTACGTTGAGATATATATGACAGATCAAGTAAGATGAGCAACAATAATGTGGTTAACTGTTTTGCACTTATATTTAGTTATATGTTTCGGTTAATCAGTTTATCTAATCGAAATGGGCTTCCGATGCTACTAATCGATTAATCGGAAATAATCTATTAGTAACCATTAGGATCATACTTTCCAACAATAATATCAATATTGAAGTGTTTAAGCATTATTTCTTCTTAAATTTAATGCAATTTTCCTTAAAAATCAATAAAAACCTTGTCAGTAACTAATTAGTTGATTGTAGACTGGTCATCTACTTTACAGGTTATTATAGTGTACTATTTTAGTCATAATTTTGTCTTTTTACATCAATTTTACTTAAAACTTTGTTTCTAAAAGTTTTTGCTACTACTATACTTTAACTCTTGTTAGTCCAATTATAATCGATTAATAATTGATTATGCTCTTCTGATTATTTTCGATAATCGATTATGAAATAATTCCGATTTCCCAACACTACTTATGTTGCAGGACAATGTATGTAGAACAATGGAATCCGTTAATTTGAAACTTCTCAGCACCTACACCATATGAAATATCTCAAATTGGAACATAAAAGGAAAACGATCATTTCAACCCTTTTATATTTAGGAAATACAAAAGCTATATAAAATTTGTCGACTTTCTATTTAAAAATATATTTTTACAGAATATGGGAAAACTGGGTAAAAATATGTGATAAATAAATAGTCTCAATAAATGTGACAAATTGGTGGGAGGGACATCATGACAAACAGGGGTAAAATAGTATACCCCCTCCAAAAGAGGGGGGATAAAAATGACCTCTCTGCATGTCAACATATAGCGTACAAGTTAAATATTCCCCCCTTATATTAACCACATCAACGGATATAAACAAGTGAATTTGCAAATAGGAGAGGTTCTACTAAATACATCTATATACAATGTACATATACACATTCTTACTGTATCCCAAATCAATGCTGAAATTTAAGATAGCAAATCAATTCATATTAATCTGTGTACCCAAAGACTGTGGTGAATTCAGGATTACTTGACTATGTTACAACATGAAGCGAATAAAGGGGAAAACATAATTTGACCACAGCATGGCAAACAAGAGGCTCACCTGAGCCTGTATCGCTCCCCTGATATATACCAACATTGTACATGCTACATTGTCGTGCTGTTAATTTTCTGTTTAAAAAAACTCCATTAAAATCTGATGAGAAATGAACTCTCGATATGAAAAAATGTTTAACAAAGTGTCATTTTAGCCCCATATGGCCTCTTTTTTTCAAAATGGGCAGGGCGACATCCTCCATTTTCTGCAACAGGCTGCATTTCATTGCCCCCCTCCACCTCCATCTCTCTCTGGGGCGTATTTTAAAAATTTCGCTACCTCTTCCATCACTTTCGTCTCTGTGCATTTGTGCAAAGTTATTATACAATCTGTAAAAGAAATGTAAATTAACAGGATGGAGGTATATTGAACAAGGTCTTATTTATAAACAACTTTACTAAATATAGCTCGTCTTGGTTTTTCATATTTGGGCCATTTTCATGCTCCACTTGATATTTGGATTTCTTTTTTGTTTGTTTGTTTGAATGGGGTTTTATGTCACTGCAGCAATTTTTCAGCTATATCATGACGACCAGTTTTAGTGGTGGAGGAAGCAGGAGTGCCCGGAGAGAACCACTGACCTTGCTTGGGCAGGTAACTGGTACACTTTATCACATAGAAGTCGAGTGCACCCTTTTTGCAAGCGTATAAAGCAGGGCGCGAACTCGGCGTGCAGCGGTGATAGGCTACAATGGTCTGTACGGATAAACTACCTATACCACTCAGCTACCCAAGCCCCCTGATATTTGGTTTAAGTGCAAAACAATTCCTTTGCTAAAAGAATGGAACACCTCTTTCCAAATCTTCATAGTATTATACCATGCATTATTAATAATGACAACATGAAAAGAAACTTACCAACAATAATGCGGCAAAGTGTTGTGTCACCAAATGCAAATTTATTTTTTTTCCCTTTCAAATTCATCTTTGCCATTAAGCCATTAGACATAGTTCTACAAAAAAAGTATGTGCATCAGCATTAAGATGGTTTATAGATTTCTTTAGACAACAGTTGATGTAAATGGTAACTTGAATGGTTGAAACAATAAATATCTTTTCATGCAATTCTCATATGATGCTTGAAGTTAAAATTCATTTGTATGAAAGAGACATGTCTTACCTCAGCATTGTCTGTGGCATCAATACCACCAATTTTATTCAGGTGCTGTTTCTGGAATAGAAAATAAACATCTAATTAAAATATGGGATATGCATGGTAGCAAAATATAACAGAAACAACTTCATGGATAAATATGGGTAATGTAGCCTTCAGCATGTACTTCCGAGATATTACAAATATTAACTTACCATCTTTGACTGCTGAGGTTGGTCAGCAAGTTTTCCTTCCAGCTCTCTAAACTCATCCAATGAGCAGCATTTGTTATCGAGCCATTCATCATCTCCAGAATGGTTGACAGCTGGAGTGGACTGGTTTTTCACATGATCCCTGATTTCTGTCAACAGGAACAAGACTCTCCGTTGGAAGCCTATATAGAATGAACAAAAACAAATTAATAACATAAACTAATATAAACATACTGCCCTTGGATGAAGGTGTTAGGGTAGATTAACACACGAGGGAAAAACTATCACCCTAACACCTTCATATAAGGGAAGTATGTTTTTGTATTATACTGAATGCCTAAAGAGTGTGCATCTGTGTTAGCGCTAAAGGTCACTACATTCGCCATAGGCGAATAGACTTCAGATGTGGCTAATACAAATTCAGTTGTGATCGCCACTTTGGCTAATGAAATAGTTACGGTACTAAAAAAGATCTTTCTTCAATTTCAAACCAGTAGCTTGTATTTGAAAAAACGTTCAGCTGACAAGATGTAAATAAAAGTAATATTCAAAACTGAAACTATGCATCAGGCAGTATTACAACAATAGTCTATACTTTAACAGACAAAATTAGAGCCACTAAAAGGAGAACAGGTTAATATTATTTTGTAATGGCATACATCGTCTAGTCGAAATTCCAACTGATACAGATAACCTTCAACACCCATTAAGAACAACTAAGAACATGCAGTCAACATTATCTGCCAAGACCAAAATACTGAAATCCAGCTTTCTCCCAAACACAATCAAAGATTGGAACCTTTTACCGCAAGACATCATCAACAAGATTCAATCTGCGAAGGAACCAGCTTAAATCATTCACGAATATAGTAAGGGAGCCAGTAATATGTAAACCTTGACGCACGCGCGATGTAATAATGTCTCAGGACGTAGCATCGTACCCAATCAAGATTAGTGTTGGCTTCAGATGTGTGGCTAATCACATGCAAATGTGGCTAGGAAAAAAAATACAATAATACAAATTAGATTCTGGGGCTATTTTCACAAAAAAAAATTAAGATTAACATTGATCGTTAGTTATATTGAATTGTTCATTTTTATCTTCATTTTTTTTTGTGCCTCATCAGAATGATATAGCAACAACCAAAATTATGAAGAAAGCAGGGTGAACAGGGCAGGGTAGAACATTCGTCTTGCAAACCCCAAAAAGCAAAATAGACAAAAACCATTCGTATGCAATTTTTCCTTATAAAAACAACAACCATATTTTTTATGACTTCTGAGATTAATCAGAAGGGTCCGCCAGTTCGAAGGACGTAATTAAAATAAACAAAAAATGTTTTCTTTACGCAGAGAACATATTATATGTTACGCTTTGTTCAAATCAGAAATAACCGTTATGAAAACAGATTAATCTTTTAACTGTTGGCGAATAAGAATATTGTATTTCCATAATTGGAAGTTTTGTACGTAAGATCAAAGGAAAAAACACAAGTGCCGAATTGTCCGGGTGCCGAACTGTCTCACACAGGTGCCGAATTGTCCCGGTGCCGAAGTGTCTAGCATTCGTGCATCGTGGGACCCCCCCTTTTTTTTTGCCAATCAAGATTTTGTTTTAGATTGTTGTACTGTTAAACTGAAGATGAATATTCATTGTAAAAAGTAACGTTAAATGTTTGCATGAGAGTAACCACGATCATAATGTTTTATCAATCAGGTCCTCCCAAGCAAAAAATTGGCGCCATGTGGCAATGATGTGCATGTGTGTTGATGCTGCCCGATTAAACACTGTGAAAACTTATTTGATTATATTTTACACCAGCTGTTGAATAAATTGTATCATATCATACAAATTCTATCAATATTTCTTTGATTACAATACTTACGAGAGTGGTTTTGAATCTCTTTCTTCAAATCTTCAATTTCTAATTTCTGTTTGAAACTGTGTACTTGTGGAAACTTATTGCCTATCGGAATAACCTCGATACTTTCCTGTATAGATGCTCCGAGAGATAACCAGTAAATTGCCGCGTTAATTTTGAATGTCAATGTCATATGATCTCATATTCACGGTTGTCATATCAATCGATTAATAAAGAAACAATCTGCATCTACATTTCAACAAGAAAATCAGGTAAATCAATTTAAAGAAATTGTATTACTCGATGAAGCAAAAAAAAAACAAACACAAAACTATTGCTAATTAATAATAATAATAATAATAATATTATTATAATAATGCCCAATAACCATAACTGGATGATAATAATCATATAAAATATATAATACGTAGGAACATGGTCGTAAAAAAGTAAGTGGGAAATTACTCACAATTAAGTCCGATATACAACCTGCTGTCAACGTTGTGTCAACGTTGCAAATTCAACTAAAGTTCAACATGGACAAACTTTACTAAAATCAACCTATCTTCAACGTTGAGTCAACGTCATAAATCAACCCTATTTAAACGTTGACAATTTGACGTTGAAACAACTTGTTCAACGTCATGACCAAAATTGAACCTAAAAACAACGTTAAAACAACGTTGTGTGCCTGCTGGGTTGACAATTTCTTTTTTGGATTTTGTAAAAATAGAACCCTAAATCGTAAATTTTCAACAGAATGTGGAAGATGGCAAAATATAAAATTTGTTTATATACATGTACTCAAAAAGTCGCTTTTTATGTATCTTCCGAAGGATTGTGAAAGCGCGAACAGTTGACGTTGCACAATGTAATTGTATTGTTACGTTATCTATTGTCATTTATGTAGACAATATGTATTCGCTGAGAAATAGGCCAGAAATGCTCACCAAAGACTTTCATCGGTAGTGTAATCGTTAGCGTGCTCACCTCGAGTGTGGTAGATCGTGGAATCGAGTCCCGATCGGATCAAACCAAAGATTATAAACTGGTATTTGTTGCTTATAATGCAAAGCACGCAGAATTAAGGTGAAAGAGCAAAGACTGGTTGGCTCGGAATCAGGCCATAATGTGTCAGTGGAGCGACATGTATATCCGCGGATTGTTGTTTCAGTTAGCTAACTGTAAAAAACCCAAACTAAACGTGTTGGTCTAGAAAAAAGTGGACATCATCATCATCTCATTGCAAATTAACTTCTTCTCGCAATGATATAGCTATACAATTGCTGGGTTGGCGTTAAACAGCAATCGCTCACTTACCCACTAAAGCTGTTGCGTACAGATTTTATATTTCCCGACAATGTACGTATAATGTGTTTATTCTGCAATGTTTTATAGTTAAAAATAACAACTGCCAAATTGTCTAAAAAGAGCAGAAACAGACGCCGTTCTAAGCGTTTTAGACGTCGACATGAATCAGGTACCAAAAAAACTATATCTTGGTCAAAATCTTAAGCAACATGTGATGAAAGAACAACGATCAGCTTACAAATCTTACCGCTATATAGAAAAAAATATACTGAACCTACTTTTAGATTACCCTGACCAAAACATCAGCAATCAATTTTAACCCAAGAACCTGTTATATATAAAATCCTTAGGTACAGACAAAACAGGTGTCACACCAATAAGGAGCGATGGACAGATCACAGCTGACACACAGCAAAAATTCAACATCCCCAACAGTGTCAGTCGGTGTTCACCGTGGAATCACAAGACAACATCCCCGACTGCACCAAATCCCACACCATAAAAACAGCACTCCCAATATATCTACCAGGTGTAAAGAAACTCCTACATAACATCAATACCCATATATCTTGTGCTCGAAAAACTATTGAATTATTTGGCTTTGCAATCTTTCGATTTTGAGCTACCTGATGAAGGTTATTCCAGAAATGTTCATGTGCACTAAATTTGATATCTACGTTTTTATTACCTCTTTTTAGCAATGTAGCTATCAGAAAGTTTTCTTTGAAAACAAGATACACTCATTGTTTAATATGATATATACAAAATGTATGTAAAATTTCTAGGTAAATTAGTTACCTGCATCTCTTATGAAAATTATGCGTACAGAACTAAGTCAGGTCGATAAAAGGTGTATTCATGATGGTTTTTTTTCTTTCTTTTTGATATTTTTTTTTACGATTTGTTTGTTTTGTTTTGTTTTGTTTTGTTTTGTATTTGTTTGTTTTTGATAACTGATTAATATCTAATTTTATTTGGTTTTGTTCTGTTTTGAGGATATAACTTCAGAAGGGCCTACAAATTTATACATATGATATTGGAATAACAGTAGTACTTTAAGGTGTATTCCCACAGAACAGTCCATGTGTTCGGTATTTTACTCTAGATTTATAATTTGTAAGCTTAAAGCAAAAACCACCATTTCAGCTCAAAGATAGATATTGTAGTCTTAGCGCCTGCATCCTAATTTCGTAGGTATCTCTATTCTTTATCAATAAATGTTTAGAGGTTTGCGTTTGTATTGAATGGGGGCCTTGATGGGGGAGAGGTTTAACGAGCTGCCTACACCTCATTTATCTTTCACTGCACTGGTCATCACTTTGATGATGTACTCAGCCTTTACGAAAGTAGATTGCCAGACGCTGGTACAACATATGAAAATGTCTGTAATGTCATTGAATATAGCTCAAATAAATATTTTGCATCATGGTGGTATGTTTTGTAAGTACAGATAGTTTTATCACACATACTTGTCAATTTAATAATTAAATAACAGCCATACATGATAATATCTCACACACAAAGTATCTTAACACAAGTTATTTCTTAAAGATTTTATTAAAAATCTCAGACCGGTATGGTGGAACATTAGCATACATATAATACAATATAATATATAGAAAACACGAGAGATAGAGAGAACACATACATAAATCAGAGTCTCGGTGGACTGATCCTGTGTCAGACCAATCAGAAATAAGATTTGCCTATGGCGGCCATGTTTGTTAATGGATCAGGACTAAATTAGCAATCTTTATAGAGGACGTTCCATAGATGCTACCTACCAAGTTTCGCTTCATTTGGCTAAGCGGTTTCAGAGGAGATGATTTAAAAAAAAAATCAAGCAGAAATAAGAATAGTCTATGTTGGCCGTTTGTTAACAGATCTAATCAATATGAGCAATCTTAATAGATGGCCTTCCATAGATGCTTCCTTCCAAGTTTCAATTCATTTGGCGAAGCAGTTTTTGAGAAGATATTTAGAAATCGACCAACCAGAAACAATAACTGCCTATGGCTTCTCGGTTTCAGAGGAGAAGATTTTTTTAGAAATCAACCAATCAGCAATAAGAATTGCCTGTGGTGGACATGTTTGTTTACGGATCGGGACGACATTAGCAATCTTTGTAGAGGGCCTTCCATAGATGCTACCTATCAAGTTTCGGTTCATTTGGCCAAGCGGTTTCAGAGGAGAAGAGTTTATATGAATTGACCAATCAGCAACAAGAATTGCCTGTGCCGACCATGTTTGTTAACGGATCCAAACGAAATTAGCAATCTTTATAGAGGGCCTTCCATAGATGCTACCTACCAAGTTTCGGTTCCTTGGCCAAGCGGCTTCAGAGTAGAAGATTTTTTAGGAATCGACCAATCAGCAACAAGAACTGCCTATGGCGGCCATGTTTGTTACGAATTGAGTCGAAATGAACAATCTTTATAGAGGACCTTCCATATATGCTTCCTACCAAGTTTCGATTCATTTGGTCAATCGGTTTCAGAGACTCCTATTCCATGCAATGAAGAAAGGTCAGGTAGCTAATTTTCATTGACCATGCAATGAAGGAATGGAAGGTAGCTAATTTTCATGGAGAAGCTTCTGATGTTTATGCTTATGTTTGAATGGCGCAAAGTAGTTTATTTTCATGGATAACACTTTGAAACCTATGTCATACATTGAACAGATGTAAGGTAGCTTATTTTAATGGAAAACCTCATGACTCCTATCCCATGTAATGAAGGAATGTCAGGTAGCTAATTTTCATGGGCAAGCTTCTGATGCTTATGCTTATGTTTGAATGGTGCAAAGTAGTTTATTTTCATGGATAACACTTTGAAACCTGTGTCATACATTGAAAAGATGTAAGGTAGCTTATTTTCATGGACAACGTCATGATTTCTATTCCATGAAATACAGAAAGGTCAGGTAGCTAATTTTCATGGACCATGCAATGAAGGAATGTTAGGTAGCTAATTTTCATGGGCAAGCTTCTGATGTTTATGCTTATGCTTGAATGGTGCAAGATAGTTTATTTTCATGGATAACACTTTGAAACCTATGTTTTACACTGGACAGACGCAAGGTAGCTTATATTTATGGGAAACTTCATGACTACTATTCCATGCAATGAAGAAAGGTCAGGTAGCTAATTGTCATGGACAAGCTTCATATGCTTATGCTTATGTTTTAATGATGCAAGGTAGTTTATTTTCACGGATAACACTTTGAAACCTGTGGAATACATTGAACAGATGTAAAGTAGCTTATCTTTATGGAAAACATCATAACTCCTATTTCGTGCAATGAAGAAAGGTCAGGTAGCTAATTTGCATGGGCAAACTTCAGATGCTTATGCTTGAATGATGCAAGGTAGTTTATGTTCATGGATAACACTTTAAAACCTGTGTCATACATTTAACAGGTGTACGGTAGCTTATTTTCATGGAAAACTTCATGACTTCTATCCCATGCAATGAAGGAATTATGCTGACTACGAGTCAACTAGTATTTGCCTTTTTTTCTTTTACGCCATGTGCCAATATCAATTTGATAGTCTTTGGTTTGATCAGATCGTTGATCGAAACCACGATCTACCGCACATGATGCGAGTACTCTTAACTATTCCACCACAGGAACGTTATTGCTTGTTATAACTAAGCGTCTTATTTCTTTGGAATATATACATACATTTTGTATATGCAAAACAGAAAATGCATTATCTACAGATAAATAATATGGTGATTGATATATATATAGAAACTTGTTCATGTCATGTAAATTATGTATTGTTATTAATGTGTAAGGAGTGGTTTCATTTGTAATAACTTGTACCCAATGCATTTCAACTTTTGATGTATAAAATAATGTGACAGTAGGTCAAGTTGAAAATTTAAACTTTCTTATGCTAAAATTGTTTAGAACAATAAAAATCATTTAAAAAAAAATGATTAAATTGTATATCAGAGGAAATATATATTTTTGATAAAGAGATTAATAAATGAACTGTTCCATATCAGCCGTATATCATCCCGAGACCCCTATATCAACACGAGGTCGAGGGATGATAGTCGGGATGATATTGAAAAGGTCATATATAATCTTATTATCATATACTTCCGACAAATTGTTTTATGAGGCAAATAAAATTATGAAATAATTAAATGACTTTGTATGGAAGTTTAAATGCGTAAGTTCAACAGATAATTTTTCAGAACACTGTTGTCAATCATTTTCATTTAAAATCATTTTACGTTCTACGTGATCATCTATCATCTAACCTTTTCATGTTTTTTTTTTTATTAAATGTCATCTTGACGACAATTGTTTTCCCTCTCAACTCGATTCGTCAATAGTACACGCATCCTTACTGGTCACTTCCACTGATTCTTGTTGACACGATTAGTAGGGATGTAACCAGGATAAAAATTTCTTTTCAACAAGAATTGTGATCATCAGAATTTACTTCCCGTTAAAAGTGATTAGTAAAAAGTATTTTTCGTGAGTCAGCTATAAACTTTGATTCGCTTTCAAATATTTATTCTTTTTAATATAATTAGACTTGAATTTATTTATATGTTATATCGAAATAACTGATTTTCATCCAGCTCTTGCTCCATGTAAATGAATAGGAGATTGCTATATCCATTTCTGGGATAAATCTATCTAATTAAAATAGATCTCCTCGTCTACATCCCCCCCTTTTTTTCGTTCAAAAATACTAATTATCAAGAATCTATCAAAACATGGTAAAAGGGGAATAACTGGAATAGTATTTTTAATGTATTATTAAGGTAGCAAATGTTCATGGCTATCATTTGGAACACCTTTGTGATTTACGAAAATCTCGTTCCGAACGTCAAGAAGTAGCTAATTTTCATGGTAGCTAATGATTATAGGACACCGGAATAACATTCATCGGGTACGCTCAAATTGAAAAGATAAATAATTAAAAAGTCCTAGGGAGCACGAAACTCTGACTACCCTCAGACACTTATAGTCCACCAACAGAGGTATCAACCCATGTGATAGCAATGAAACATAGATATCTAATTTAGTGCACACGACAAGTTTCTGAAACAATCTTCATCATGTACATTCAAATAAAAAAAAAATGGACGGACAAATAATTGGAAAAAAAATTCAGGCGCAAGAAAACCAAGGTGGTTCAAACGCAAATGAAACACAGAACAAAATACAAAGAAAAGCGTCACAGTGGTTTCTGGGTATATTATCATCTCATACATTACTGAAGGTCATAGAGTCAGCAATCCAAAAGTATAAACGTCACAGTGGTTTCTGGGTATATTATCATCTCATACATTACTGAAGGTCATAGAGTCAGCATTCCAAAAGTATAAACGTCACAGTGGTTTCTGGGTATATTATCATCTCATACATTACTGAAGGTCATAGAGTCAGCAATCCAAAAGTATAAACGTCACAGTGGTTTCTGGGTATATTATCATCTCAGACATTACTGAAGGTCATAGAGTCAGCAATCCAAAAGTATAAACGTCACAGTGGTTTCTGGGTATATTATCATCTCAGACATTACTGAAGGTCATAGAGTCAGCATTCCAAAAGTATAAACGTCACAGTGGTTTCTGGGTATATTATCATCTCATACATTACTGAAGGTCATAGAGTCAGCATTCCAAAAGTATAAACGTCACAGTGGTTTCTGGGTATATTATCATCTCATACATTACTGAAGGTCATAGAGTCAGCAATCCAAAAGTATAAATTGACAGAGTAGAATATAAAGTAAATAATATATTTATATAATAGTTACTGATATGGAGGGCAATATTAGTAACTATTGTGTTTATTTCATTATAAAGACCATACAATATAAATGCATAGAAATATTTAATCAGGATCATTGAAGGTTTCCCTGGGCGTTATCACCTTCGTTATTACCTAATTTGAATTGACTACAGCAATTGTTTGAATGGTGTTCAACTTATAATGAGAAATAAAATGAGAATATAAGTAACATTGTAATTTATTAAAACGTAAGCAAACAAATATCTTGTATAGACCAGTAGTACCAGTCTATGCACGGTTTTTGGACCGGTCTATATCAGCATTCCAGTCTATAGCGGAATAGTGAAGTCTACGTGGAGAGTGTTCCGCCATTTAAATGTATGATTTTTATTCTGATATGCAATAAAAAAAATAATAAACTATAAACAACAGGTGGTAGGTAAATTATACAGTGTGATACGCCTTGTACTTTGTATGTTAATGGTCCAAATCTATTGTTCCCGTGAATAAATATTGTGTGTAAAATCTATTTATATTTTATGACTGCCTCTGTATTTATTAAAAGTTAATGATAAATTTGAAAAGAATATATCATAAAATATAAAATGATTTTTGGTTGATGTAGCTTTACTTATAAGTATCATGTTTACGTTAATACAATATGCATAAACAAATCGTATGAGGTACATATTAAATTGTCGCACGCCGTATGCTTGTAAACAAACATGATTGTTTCTCGGGTACTTCGCACCATGGAGTAGAAATAGGAAGATGGGTCGATGTTGCATCCATAAAGGGCGTCGTTCGCTTTTTGGGGTATTTGAATCAAATGCAAAGTTTGCTTTTATGGCCTGGCTTAACCGTTTTGTAGCTCAATAAGTGCTTATTTTGCACTCACTAAAATTATCAATCATCCATATATATCGCAGAGTAATCAATTCTATATGGCAGTAGTTACAGGTGGCAGGTGCATAGCAAGTTATTCTGTCCCAGCTTTATAATATGTTGACATGTATCTTTAATACATATTTAACAATTTCATCATATGTATCATGTTGTAGTGCTAATCTGTGTTAGAATGTGACAATGTGCGATACATAGCCAGAAAATTGACAGACAATTTTGTTTGTTGTTTTTGTTGCAATGTTGTGCTTAAAATTTCGGTTCTAATATTACAAATCTAACGTACGTTTTTGGGAGTGAAAGTCAGTAATGCATGTCATGGCAAATATTAACCAACCATAGTTATTTTTATATCTTTGTAGACTCTGTAGCCATTAAGATACTGACAATATCCATCCAATTTTAGTTACATGTAAAATGAAATAACTGAGGAATTGTGTTCATGGTATATCAGACAGTACTGCATTGTTTTTTTTTCAGCCAATGAAAAACGTCACATTAGAATTCTATTTTTGTTTTGTAAATTAATAACTCCGTCCAATGTAAGCGCTGCAATTTAGACTTAACCACCCAATTAGGTGTCATAAGCGAACATCGTGTGTAGCTGTTTTGTAGGCATCATATGACGGTTGAAAGTGAAATTCAGTCTGATATCATGTCATAAGACATTCGTGTTTATATGTAATTAACTTACAATATGTTAATCACACCTATATCAGTAGGTTATGAAAATAAATCTAATACCCTTAAATATATTGAAATGTGTGAAGTTTTTGGGCGTCACAGTTTAAATATTTCTTTTCATAACAGATGTTCTCATGGCATATTATGATAACAATTACAGATATTCCATCCTCTCTCCGTACAAGCAATATCATACATTTGTATTGTATGATAACTTGTGTAGCTAAGTTTATGCAACATAAGAGTAATATAATATTTGCATGCAGCATTGTTATTTAATAAAACCGTAGATTTAGGGTAATGTATCAGAACTCTCAATTTTTCATTTAAACACTAGAAGTATGTCATAAATTAGATTACATAGAAAGCATTAGTAATGAAGCAGATACTATATGTTTAACAGAAGCACATCTTGATCAAAATATAACAAATGATGGCATTTTAATAGAGGGATACTGTAAAGATCCATTTAGGAAAGATCGAAATAATTCAGGGGGAGGTGTAATAGTATATTTTAGTAATCATCTAATTGTCCAACCCAGAACAGATTTAAATTTTGATAGTAAAGCTATTTGGCTGGAAATTGTTTTTCCTGCATACAAAATGCTCCTTTGTGTTGTATATCGCCAACCTAATGCGAAATATCCATTCTGGGATAAGTTTCAACAGTCCGTGGAAAACGCCACGAATTACTCGTCAAAAGTTGTGATAACGGGAGATTTAAATGTAGATTTTCTTAGTGAACATTCTCACAAATTATTTGATTTTATGAGATTGAATGATCTGAAAAAACATGATTACTGAACCTACCAGAACATGTAACACGCGCCAATCTTTGCTTGACCCTGTTTTAGTATATGATAATTGTAATGTCCTTGAGTCGTATGTAATTCAAGTAGATAGAAAATATAGTGACCATGAAGCAACAATTGTCTACCTAAAAGTCCCTCTTAAATCAATCAATACTTATAAACGATTAGTCTGGGATTATCGAAATGCTGATTTTGAGACCTGTAACGATTGTATATCCTCCTTAAATTAGAACTCAATTATATCTCCAGAAAATAGTATGGAGGAAAACTGTCAAGCATTTACAAATAAATGTATTGAAATAATTAAAAATTAGGTGCCCCAAAGAGAAGTTACAATAAGACTAAATGATAAAATGTGGTTCAATTCCGAATTAAGAAGGGAAATAAGAAAACGAGACAGACTTCGAAAACTGGCTCGTAGATCTAATAGTGATTCCAATATCAATAAATACAAGAAGGAAAGAAATCATGTAAATAATTTAAAAAAGGATGCCAAAGAACAATTTTATTTTAGTGTTAATACTTTACTAGATGATTTTTCAAGTTCAAATTCAAAATCCTACTGGTCATTGATTAATAAATTGGTTAAATCGTCTGGTGATATGTCACCAATTAGTCAATTAAAAAACGAAAATAATGACCTCATCTCAGATGATTATAAAAAAGCATGTCTTCTAAATAATTATTTCTGTTCTATATCTACATTAATAAATGACAGTAATACATCAAAACCCGACTTTCCTCTCAGAACAAATGCAAAACTAGATTTTTTCAAATTACTCCGAGTAAAGTTCTTGATATTTTGCAAATTTTAAAACTTGGAAAAGCGTCAGATCTGGATTCTATTAGTCATCAAATGCTTAAGAAAACGTGTAATACTGTTTGCGTTCCCCTCTCTCTTTTGTTTAATTTATCGCTTTCTAAATCGGAATTTCCAACGCAATGGAAAACTGCATCTGTTATGCCACTCTTCAAGAAGGGAGACAAATCATTAATATTTAACTATAGACCAATATCATTACTATCAGCAGTTGGCAAAGTATTCGAAAGAATTGTTTTTAAGGAAGTATTAAATCATTTAATATCAAATTACTTAGTGTATACATTTCAATCAGGTTTCATCCCAGGTCACTCTACCGTTCACCAGCTAATAGAAATCTATTACAGAATATGTATGTCTCTAGATGATCATTGTATTAGTAAATACAAATGCAGCAAGCCCACATATATCAGTGCTTGTCCCTCTACATTTCTTATTATATGTTAATGATATTGCAGATAACCTTTTAAGTCTTACTAGACTGTTTGCAGATGATACTTCTCTTTCATATTCTAGTCAAAGTCCATATACTATAGAAGATGTAATAAATAGTGATTTGGAATCTATATCTATATGGTCTAAGCAATGGTTAGTAAATTTTAATCCTCAAAAAACTAAAGCAATGGTATTTTCCAACATTAATCTTCCCAACGATGCAGAAATAACATTCCAAGACAAATTAGTAGAATTTGTTACCTGTCACAAACATTTGGGTATTACTTTTGACAGCAATGGAAAATGTCATACCCATATAGTTAATATTATTAAATCAGCAAGTCAGAGGTTGTGTGCCCTAAGAAAACTTATTGAATATGTATTAAATAGACATTATCTTTCTCGTATTTATTTGATCTTTATAAGGCCTATGTTGGAATACGCATGTGAACTTTGGGATGGTTGTAGTCAACAAGACTCTGCTGATTTAGAAAAGCTTCAAATAATAGAGGCAGGACGAATAGTAACCGGACTGCCTCTATTTGCAAGTCGTCAATATATCTATTCTGAAACGGGTTGGGAATTACTATCTGATAGGCGAAGGGTAAGAAGGCTCAGCTTATTTTATTCTATTCACAACAAATCTACCCCAGACTATCTTTGTGATTTGATGCCCCATTCGGTTGGTAGTGTTTCCCAGTATAATTTACGAAATAGTAATAATTATGTTTTACCTAATTGTCGATTCGAAATTACCAAAAGGTCCTTCTTCCCCTCAACTACCCGGGACTGGGACAATCTGAGTCCGGAAATTAGAAATTCTGGTAATGTTAACATATTTAAAAGAAAAATTAAAATATTGCTTGAAAAAGTGCCTTTTTATTTCGGTTGGGGTGATTGAAAACTAAATATTATTCATAATAGACTTAGAAATATGTGCAGTTCGCTAAATGCAGATTTGCACCTTGTCAATTTAAAGCCTAGTCCTGCATGCATCTGTGGTCATGGTTTTGAAGACTGTATACACTTTTTCCTTGAATGTCCCTTTTTACAATGAAAATAGGGCATTCTTGTTTAATAAATTAAAGAATTACGTAGTTACAATTGAATTGATATTAGCTGGTGATGAAAATTTGACTCCTAACCAAAGCATTGAAATCTTCTCTGCGCTTTAACTAATATACTAGCTTACTCACTCAAGTCCATTTGTTTTTTGTTGTTTTTGTTTGTTTGAAACATTTCTTCTTCTTCCTATCCTTCTTTCTATCCCTATGTTTTGAACATTTTATTTCACCTTATTTTTCTTAATATTTACTTTATTATTAACGTCTAAATATATATCATGTTGTAAAATTTATTTGTATAATTATCGCCATTATGTATAATTATTTTTTGTTTATATCTTTGTGAAAGGGAAAGAACTTCACTAATGTTGTCATAACTTGTGTCCAATCCCATTTGCAACTTTTATGCAAATAAAATATGTTTAAACTTAAAACTTAGGTCAATCTCCTGTAGGTTTTTAGTGTAATGTATCAGAACCTAGGTCAATCTCCTGTAGGTTTTTAGTGTAATGTATCAGAACCAAGATCATTCTCCTGTATGTTTTTAGTGTAATATATCAGAACCAAGATCAATCTCCTGTAGGTTTTTTAGCTATCCTGTATAGGCCCCTTGGTTTACTTGCACTCTCAAATTTTTTACTTTTTCACTTTCCAATATTTTGATTTAGAGCGGGGGCTGTCGTTATCGTGATCTTATGTAGTTGGATTAACAACTACCTATGCATCAGTGTCTATTACCACTAACGTTGTGTGTTCGAATCCCACTCAAACGCGGTGTACTCGATACAACATTATGTGATAATGTTTGTCAGTGACTTACTGCAGGCCGGTGGTTTTCTCCGGGTACTCCAGCTTCGTCCACCAATAAAACTGCCATCCAAGATAAAACTGAAATATTGTTGAAAGTGGCGTTAAACACCATAGCCTAACCTAACATTGACTTAGAGCGTACTGATCAATTTTATTCCTGAAACACCCCATGTACACTAAATAAGATAACTACATATTAGCGTATTAAATGTTTTCCGTCCTACATGGGCTGTTTATTTTTAAAAACAATCCCTTTGTTTGGGCTTCATCTATTAATATTCTTATCAAACATTATGGAAAGCGAGTATTTTTCAAATGTAGTTTCTTTACATTGATATAACCCTTTATCGCTATTTTGTTTATTTTCCCTTTGATGTTTAAAAACAATATGTTTCATATCACGTTCGCGCATTAGACGATTCAAATTATCGCTAATCGCTAAGCGTTGTCAAGGACGCGTAGTGATATCGCTGTTTTCTAATATGACGCTATAATGACGTCACGTTACCAAAATCCTTGATAAACATCCTATCATAGCGGTAAAATAATTAAAGATGTTTTCTAAAACTCGAGGACGTTTCCCAGTCATCTCTCATCAGAAAAGAGATGACTGGGAAACGTCCTCTCGTTTTAAAAAACATCGTTAATCACTTAAAACATATCAAGGCTTTCTAGTTTAGCTTTGCCTCAACTATATCGGGGCACTCAGTTTTATTGATGGAGGAAAACCACAGTGTCCAGATCTACGGCCAGTAAATGTCAAACTTTATCACATAAAGCCGCATCGAGAACACCTCGCTACGGATAGCGATCGAATTCAGAACGTTCACGGTACTGATTGAATATTATATTTAAATCTTACTACCTTACGATCATGGCCACGACAATCCCAAATATATATCTAATAATTTTAAGAGAAAATTGCATTTATTTTATTTAAAACAGGAGAAACTGTAAACGGAAAAGATGATGATAGACTACACAGAAGTAAAAGAAACGTAAGTAAGAAAAGAGGGGTTAGGGTTATGGTACTTAACGCCACTTTCAACAATATTCTATTGATATCGTGGTGGTCAGTGTTATTGGTGGAGGAAACCGGAGTACCCGCAGATATCCACAGACCTGTCACAAGTCGCTGACAAACTTTAGCACATAATGCTGTATTGAGTACACTTCGTCTGAGCGGGATTCGAACTCACAACTTCAGTGGTGATAGGCACTGATTGCATATGTAGTAGGTAAATCCAACTACCATACGATAACGACAACAATGGCCCCATTTATTTGAGGTTATTATATGTGCCCTTCAAAAAACAAAACAAACAATATGGTGTAAACTAATATGACATGACATTGGCTTGAAATACAACTAAAGATCAATTATATGGGAAATACCTTTGTTGCTATTCTGCACCTTTAATCAAGGAAACAATGGAAAAACCTAGATAGCATCACAATATATTAGGCGAAGGCAGAGAACACACTACTTGGGTAGAGGGGCGATACGAATGCAAAGCAGCAACAACGGTACCAAAAAATACACGAGTACAATGTTCATCTCCACTAATGACATTAATTTAATGTATAATGTAGATATGAAACAAATTATGATACTGTTGATTTGATTTTTGGTGTTTAACGCCACTTTCAGCAATATTTCAGCTATATCATGACGACCAGTTTTAGTGGTGGAAGAAGCCGGAGTACCTGGAGAGAACCACCGACCATGGGCAAGCAACTGGTAAACTTTATCACTTGCGGCTGCGAGTCGAGTGCATCCTTTTTGTAATTTACAAAGTCGAGCGCGAACCCACGCCGTATTGGTGATAGGCTTATATGAGTTGCTAGGTAATCCAACTACCTAGCTCATTGAGCCACCCAAGCCCGTATGATACTGCCACCGCCACCACATGTTCCATAGACAAAGAGTAAAAACACGTGCTCTAAGAACCGTTTCTCTAAGAACAAGAAAACAATAATGACGAACCAATGCAAAAGGAAAGACAACAATAATCAAACCAGAGGTACAAAAGATCAAATAATCTGGTAAACACATACACATGAGCTTAGACGAGTAAAGAGTTGAAATGGATACAATTTGTTGTTTCCAGTATTGTGAGATTCGTACAATATGGCCGTCAACACCAAGTCACAATTGTATGAACCATAAAATCAAAACAATATATGACAATTTACATCAGATAAACATATTTTCTATAATCAATCCCTCATATATTATGTGTTGCTAAAGTTAAAAGTAAGTATTTAAGAATAAGAAAAGTAAATTAATTGGTAATGCAAATTTTATCTCTTTAATTTGTTTTTGAAGGTGTATCCATATGCGTCAACTAATGCACTTAAGAAATACCAGTATGTTTCTGGACATACAGCATGTATATCTGCATCAGCCTCTCTTGATACGGCAAATTCAGGTATGTACGGCATCGTCTGCTGATTTGGCAAATGCATGTATGTGCTTTATCTTCTTCATCGCCACTTGTAACGACAACTTCAGGTATATATCATGTCTACGTCATCGTCTGTTGATACAAGAACTTCAGGTATCCTCTACGTTTACGTCATCGTCTGCTCATATAACTCCATATTTTCTCAATAAATACGCCATTGTCTGCTTATATAGTATGCAGATTTAAGAAAACCGAAATTCCAATCTACGAATTCCAAACGCCAAGATATTTTCTTTTGGACTTTCACGTGGTAATAGTGATTTAAATATTAACAGCAGAGAATTAATAATAAATCTACAATATAGAAAGAAATGTGAAACTATTTGTGCCTAACTTAAAAGATTATACACAAACTCAGAAGCGATTGCGGTGTAGTAATTGCTGGCGTGCTCGACTCATGAAAGTGTAAATGGTCAAGGGTGTAATTCCCCAGTCCAGTCAAGTCTATGACTATAGATGAGTATTTGCCACTTCTCCATTTGTCAATACTAACAGACGCGAATTGAGAATAATATGTATGATAAGAGAGACATATCTACCCATGGAGTGTCCTTTAAGCGAGCTAGTAGTTTGAGCATAGATCTAGTACAAAAAAGACATCAATATCATCATCACAGCAAAAAGTAAGATATTCCCACCATGGTATATCTGAACAAAGCTCACTATACTCACTTATGAACCATTGATAATATTAAAATGACAAAGAGTTGAAGTTACTAAAGGGGTAATCAGAAGCCGTACATTGAAGGACAGACAATACATTGACCAAATGAAAACGAATAACAATGATACACAAAGTACTACACAGAAAACTAAAGACTGAGCAACACGAACCCCACTTAAGAACGGGGATGAACTCATGTGCTACGAACAGGTATGTAGTTTATACTCCACTGGTGACACGAAGAATTTGAAGACATCAAACAGGAAATCAGAATCCATAATTCGAAGAAGACACCCATCCTGTTACTATTAAAATGACCTAGCAATTCGATTTGATGGAACTATTTCATTATGTTTTATTTAGTTGCGACTGTTTATTTATTTATTTGTTTAAAGTTTGGTGTTTGACTCGATTTTCAGCAATGTTTTAGAGTGGCAATAATTGTTTCAGGTCAGTGGGTATCTCCGGTTTCCTCAATCAATCAATCAATTTATCAACACATGTATTGTTGACGGCGGCGTTAATCACCAACATTCACAATACTAATTATCTAGTGATTTTTTTTCTACAGGAGTAACAGCTTCAGAACAAACAGAAATTGTCAACCAACATAACACTTATAGAGGAAGCACAGCAGCTACTTATATGAATATGATGGTTAGTATGACAATGAAAAACAAAAGCAATACCACACTGTTTGACCAGTTCTAAAATCTAATAGACAAATCGTAGAAACAGGCAATATCAATAACTCTGACACATATGTACATGGCCGAACACTTTCCTGGCTTGGTACATGCAATTACATAAAGAGTTGCATAGTTAGACTAGCTTTATGAGTCCACACGTCCTCTTTGAGTGACATGATACGGTCATGGAAGTATCCTATGGATAATACTAAATATTATTTAACCATCTCATGACTTGTATGGCGCGTTTAAGCCAGCTTAATGGATCCAAACGTCCTCTTTGAGTGACATGATACGGTCATGGAAGTATCCTATGGATAATATTAAATATTATTTAACCATCTCCTGACTTGTATGGCGCGTTTAAGCCAGCTTAATGGATCCAAACGTCCTATTTGAGTGACATGATACGGTCATGGAAGTATGCTATGGATAATACTAAATATTATTTAACCATCTCTTGACTTGTATGGCGCTTTTAAGCCTGTTTAATGGATCCAAACGTCCTCTTTGAGTGACATGATACGGTCATGGAAGTATCCTATGGATAATACTAATTATTATTTAACAATCTCTTGACTTGTATGGCGCGTTTAAGCCAGTTTAATGGATCCAAACATCCTCTTTGAGTGAAACGACACGGTCATGCAAGTGTCCTATGGATAATACTAAACATTATATAACCATCTTTGACTTGTAGTACTGACCTGACGAAAACTCATCCGTTTCCGAACTATTAGTATGTAATTTTGTTGTGGATGTGGAATTATTATGTGGTTTACACTCTGATAGCACTCGATATGAACGGATTAGGGTTATATTGTTTAACACCACTTTCAACAATATTTCAATTATATCGTGGCTGTCTGTTTTATTGGTGGAGGAAACTGGAGTACCCGGAGAAACCCACTGACCTGTTGCAAGTCACTCACAAACTTTTCCAGATAATGTTGCATCGAGTACACCTCTCCACGAGCATATTACAATGAATTTTGATATGCATATTTCAGAGAAACAAAGCATTTTTTTTTATCTACAATGCATAATATAATGTCATTGAGTGGTTTCAGTTTTGAAAAACATAACAGGGTGAAAATGCTTAAAATCTAAGTCCATATCTTCATGCCACATATCACTTTATATATGATTGAATATTTACTATTCATGGAGCTGGGATACTGAAGTTGCTTATATAGCACAAAAATGGGCTGAGAATTGTCAGACAAGTCATGATACAGGTCATAAAAGAAGAATACCGGGTAGGTAGTGTCAATTACAAATTCAAAAGAACGATATGGATGTAAATGAACACAGAATCTATCAAGCTTAACATTTAGACACATATTAAACTAAAGGGACAGCGGTTTTATGGCTGTTCTATGTTTCGCAGCCACAGTTGGTATTTGTTAAAACACGAACGAAAAAAGTATTATAAAGTAAACAGAAGCGCGCCAAATGATATAATTGATATTGGTGTAAAGCGAGTCTTCGGATACAAAGTACATCTGTACTAAAATGTGCGAAAAAAGGTTGAAGATACCAAAAAGGGTAATCAGAATCCGTATATCGAGGAAGGACAAGCAATATAATGACCAAAAGATACCAAAGGTGTAATCAGAATCCGTATATCGAGGAAGGACAGGCAATACAATGGCCAAAAGACACCAAAGGGGCAACCAGCATACGTATATCGAGGAAGGGCCATCAATACAATGGCAAAAAGATACCAAAGGTGTAACCAGAATCCGTATATCGAGGAAGGACAAGCAATATAATGGCTAAAGGATACCAAAGGTGTAATCAGAACCTGTATATCGAGGAATAACAAGCAATACAATGGCTAAAAGATACCAAAGGTGTAATCAGAATCGTATATCGAGGAAGGACAAGCAATACAATGGCCAAAAGATACCAAAGGTGTAATCAGAATCCGTATATCGAGGAAGGACAGACAATACAATAACCAAACGACAGAAAAAAAAACGGACAAACAATGATCTATACTATTGGCATATTAAATCTATCCTATTCTTATAGCAGATGAACATAAATCGTCATCGTAATTGATACCGATATCGTCATGGGAGAATGATGCAAAACGACCATCTTTTTTGTATTACATATCAAATGACCTCGCATCTAATACTAATAAGCATGTTAATGGAATTCCACGATATGTTCACTTTTCGTAAATGTTTCCCGGTCCTTTCCTCATTCATGACTTTTCAAGGGGTTTGAACCTAGATTGGCATGACGGGTGCAACTAGTGGAGCAGGAACTGCTTACATTTTCGGACAACCTGAGTTCATACCCTGTTTTAGGGGGGTTCGTATTACTTGATCTTTAGTTTTATGTGTATGTTTTGTAGATCGTTGTTTGTCCTTTTGTACTTTTTCGTTTGCCCATTGTTCTTTTTCGATTTACGGTATCTGATTACCTGTTTGGTATCTTAGATCTACGGTATCTGATTATCTCTTTGGTATCTTAGATTTACGGTATCTGATTACCTCCTTGGTATCTTAGATTTACGGTATCTGATTACCTCTTTGGTATCTTCAAACTCTTCTTACAATTAATGAGTCATAAAGTGTAGATAGATTTGATCAAAATTTGTACTATAATCTATATTGGGAAATACTTAGGTGACAAATGTGTAGACACATAGGAATTCACTCCATATGTTTGCGTTTTGTACGTTCAATTCAAATTGCAATACACTTCGAACACCAGTGGTTAGCCACGATCCAATGCTATGGGTATACTGGGGGTACTAACAGGTATCATTTTATCTCAGCTGTTTAACGGCTATACAAGCTTTTGCTATCAGGTGGTGCATGTTGCCTCTATACTTTCACATTATAATATACCGCTGTCAAACAACTAAGCCATGCTAAATCAAATATAGGATGAATGGTCCTTGGATGTTCCTCTTTAACAATTATATCCGGTAGCTCGTTTCACATCAAGCATATCTGCTGTTATTGACAACAGCAATTTCATCAAATAGTTCCATTCTTTTCATTAGAAAGGGCTGGACTTTAAGAACGGATACATTTTAATGAACTGTTTAAAATATATTCCGCTATTGCCAGTGTAGCTTTGTGGAATATGCGAATTGAGCCGACCAATTCGATCAAATTCATTAGAAGACTTCTCCATTGGTCAAATTAATCGAATTGCCTAAGGTCATCTTTGTATGGTCCACTACCGAATTGTATTGACAACCCTGTGCCAAATTATGGATACTCACTGTTACTGAGAATACAATTTTCTTTCTAATATAAACCATTTTCTGTTTTACAGTGAATCAACATGATTATCCGCGGATTACTGTTTCATAGCTAGAACTATATAAATACAACTAAGCGTATTTGTCCAGTACAAAGCGTACATGATTATCATCTCATCGAATGCAACTTGTTTTCGCTATGATATAGCTGAATAAAATATCCATTTCCCGTAAAACAACAATCACCCATTCTTTGATATTAAAACAATGCGTTAATTGCAAATGTCATTTGTCAATACATTACTTTAAATAATTTAACCCCATTGAAATTGTATTTGTAGGTTGTTTGGGCCAAATCCATTAAGATTGGTTGCGGGTATGCTAAATGTGGATCAACACATTTATATGTTTGTAATTATGGACCACCGTAAGTGTCAGAATATCCAAACATATATATTTGTTTTCAAATTCTATCATTGTAACTTAAAAGAATTAATCACATTTCTTGAAAACTGAACTTCGTATTGTTACAACCGTCACGATATAACTGAAATATTGTTGAAAGTGGCGTTAAACACCAAAAAACCAAACCGTATTACTACATTTCATAAAGATGATCATCCACAAAGCAGGTTTCCTTTTAAGTCATGGTTCTGGTGATCGCGTGGATAAAGTCGTTGATTTGTTACCAAAAGCAAAACACCCCAAACGATGGTTCTAGTCCATGTACTTACCCGTCAAGTGTGGAAGGTTTCCAGATATTTATCCATGGTTAGGAGTTTCACTGGTCATTTAGTTATAGCTGTCTAGTCTTTTCTCCAACAATAAGCCATGATATAGCTGAACAATTTCTGACAGTGACGATAAACACCAGTAACCTTAACCCTAACAATTTTATGTGAGGATTTAAAACCCGCCACTTTTATTACTTTTATGTTTGTTCACTGTCAGTTGTTGTTTTATTTTGAGATATTTGAGAATTTGCATGTCTTAATTCCACTTCGGGCTATGTATTTCTGGCATTATACTATGTTTTATTTTGTTTTCATATTTATATTTAGTAGAAGGATATAAATGAACACGAAAATCTTAATTTACGCTTTAAAACATGCATGTGTAAAGAATTACGTGATAGAGGTTTAACACCATTTTATTTACAATAAAATTCAGTTATTTCGTGGTGGTCAGTTTTATTGCTGACAGAAACCGCAAGTGCCATAACAAAAACCTTAAAATGTCATCAAAAACATTGTTTAAAGTAAGCATTGTTGTGGGCTGGATACGAACTCGCAATTAGGGTGGTCTATGGTGTTCAACGCCACTTTCAACAACATTTCAGTTATATCGTGGCGGTCAGTTTTATTAGTGGAGCAAACCGGAGTAGCCGGCGAAAATCACCGACCTGTCGTAAGTCACTGACAAACTTGATCACATATGTTGTATCGAATACACCTTGCAGTTTTCGTGTGATGATTTCATGTACAAATGCAATACAATCACGGCGATATCATTTGCGTTATTGTTACATAGTCAATAGTGACGTCAATAGTTTAGATGCTTATTGATGCTTGCGTTTAGATTTTTACCCTTGTAAATTGTTATTACATAGGAAACTTTAATGTTAAGACACCGTACACGCAAGGAACAAAGTGTAGTAGTTGTTCAGGCAATTGTCTCAACGATTTGTGTAGTAAGTATAAAATTAAAATGTACATATCTGAACAATTTTGTGAATGAACATCATAGCAGCAAATCGAAGAGACATACAGAGACACAGAAAATATTGGACACAATGATTTATTTGATTTGATTTATTGTGTTTAACGCCATATTTCAGCTTTATCATCCTTTCCTCCAGCTATATCTACCTGCTGACTCAATAAGCAAAACTCGTATCAAAATTCGCGTGAGCTGAGCTGGACTTATCAAAAGTGAGCAGGAGTTATCACCAAATTCTCCCAACATTTAAACGATAATTCCTGTGAAGATGACAAAAGTAAATAAAATTCAGCAACACCATTAGCTAGTTAACATTTTATTTTTTAAACATATATCAAATTAGGAACTGTCGTGTCAGCAATATCAACAAACATCGTCCTACAAAAATGTACTTGTCACAATTCTTGATAACCTCTGCTGAGACGTCATAATTTTTACGTCATCAGCGAGGTCATGAGCTTTATGTTTTCTAAAACGGAACGGCATTGGTAAACAAAACCGGTGAATTACCGACTTTGATGTTTGTAATAAAAAAAAACCCCAATGAATATCACCATTAAAGAGAAAATTCAATAATCTTAACATTTCTATAAACCTGTAAAAATGTATGGTATATTTGCAAACTACTTATCAACTATGTTTTGGGGAAGCGTATTTTGAATATTTTGAATCGTGTGATTTTTCCCGCGAAAATACAAATATAGATGTATCCGTGTTTATGTTTAATTTAAGGATGATAAACATGTCATCTGAATGTGAATATGATTGATACTGAAACATATCAGCCTGCTGGACAGGATATGAAGTTTGTGACTCGTTCGCTTGTCTCACTCGCCACCAAGCTTCATATTCTGGCTCGGCAGGCTGATATTTTCGGTATCAATCAATTCACATCCAGATAGCATATACATATCATGGCGATCAGTTTTAGTGGTGGAAGAATGTGGAGTACCCGGAGAGAACCACCGACCATGGACAAGCAACTGGTAAGCTTTATCACTTGCGGCTGCGAGTCGAGTGCACCATTTTTTGTAATTTACAAAGTCGGGCGCGAACCCACGCCGTATTGGTGATAGACTTGTATGAGTTGCTAGGTAATCCAACTACCTAACTCATTGAGCCATACAGGCCGCTCATTGGACACAAGACACAGAACAATGACAAATAAAGCAAAACAGTACATCAAAGAAAGATTAAAAGATGGGCAAAACATACCCCCATCAAAATACGGATGTGAAATCAATTGGTCGCGAAGGGTACGCACTTCCGGTTTCTTATAAAACACCGTCGTGTTACTCATATACCCGGTACTCATATCGTCAAATCCGGTAAAAGTATTGCCGATGATAGAAGAAAGAACAAAAATCTACGTAAAAGAAAACAAATTCCATTGGCATTTTAGAAATGGATATTTCGTAACGGTCGACCAATTCGTATTGACAAACGTATACTTTTTGCTAAATTAACATTTGTACATCTTTGTCTTCACAGTGTATGGTAATTTATCAACTGAGTGACATAATTTGTCTCTTTGTTAAATATTTTACCGATGATATGACCGATGATACAGACGGGTGACAATTCGTGATAAAATCGTCATGTAGATGTCAGGAATTCTCCATATTGAATTTATTGTTGGACATTTATGATGTTCGTGTCGTTTGACAGTAACACGACGGGTGGCACTAGTGGAGCAGGCATTGCGTACCCTTCCGGAGCATCTGAGATTATCTCCAGTTTTGAGTGTGGTTTCTGTTGCACAATCTTCAGTGTCCTGTGTAGTGTTTTGTAGATCATTATTTGTCCCTTTGTGCTTGTTCTTTTGAACATGGAATTGTGTGTCCCATCCGAAACTCCTCGCGCCTTTCCCCAAGTGAACAAATAAGCTTGTTTATCACTTGGGGAAAGGCGCGAGGAGTTCCGGATGTTGTGTGTCCTACGCCCCCTGGTTATGTCTTTGGTTTCTTTCTTCAAAATTTCTTATCTATTCTCTTATTTCGGATTTCTGTGTCTATTTTTAACGTAAAAATGTGACAGAATTGTTGGGTTGGAGTTCTAGCGAATTAAAAATAATAATAATAAAACAATTCATAACACATAATAATTAATACAATTGGAATATTTTTATTCCATTTTGAATTGATCTGTAGAAGATACTCACGTAAGGATCTAATGTAAGGAAAATATATAATGGACAAAAACAAATACAGGTCAACCCATTCATGATTGCTAATACACATATTTGTTTAACGGTGACTTCAGTGCTAACAGCAAAATAAACGTATTGCTTGTATTGAAATAAAAGAATACGAGTGTATATTTTTGCTACTAAATAGCTTGAAACATTCCTACTGCACGTCATGGAGAAGAAAATAATGTCAATGTCCCGAATCAGCCGAACCAAATGAATTAAGTCAATAGACGTTAGAGAATACAAAAGGGACAAACAAAAGTGGGCAATCCAGGGAAACTTGCAACATAGGGTACACAATACACAGAAAAACAATATGTGTTGGACATCACTATACGCAAGCAAACACAAATAACGTAAATAAGACATGATCCCTCCTACAAATAACTGGAGGTAAAGACGAACCGAACATAGTTTTATGCGGAAATCTTTACGGACATCACAACACGGAATTCAGAACGTAAAGACACATAATAGGACAACACAAATAACTAAAAAGATGAAAAACACGGACCACACCAAGCTTATAGTAATTAAATAAATTATAAGGAATAGAAACGTTTTGTTTTATTTTAGCCTGTGATTTGGTATGTCTGAATTGAGGGACATTAAACTTCGCTACATGTACGTGTAGCTGCATCAGTGGTTTTACCGGAACTGATTGTTCTTGTAAGTTATGGTTAGCAAATTAGTAGATGGAATTTTGTGACAAATCTTGTTTATTAGATATCATTTAGAATATTATAATTTTACAATCTGTGTATATGTATTTGAAATTCATAGAAATATACATAATATATGTATAAATGAAACATAATAAAAAAAGATAAGTACAAATATATTTATGTTTATCAATGAAATATTTGAATTGATCATGACTTTTTTCTTCTAAAAGATTAAATTTATGCAAAAAATGTAAAATCAAATAAGCTTATCATTGAAGGAAGATTAACCTGTTTTATTTGGCTTTCTAATCTTTTGATTTTAAGCGTACCTGATGAAGGTTATTCCAGAAACGCGTCGTGTGCACTAAATTTGATATCTACGTTTTAAATGGTACAGCAATGTCATATTCCCTTCTAGTTTTACACTATTAATGATACGTTTCTTGTTTTAGTGGATTGTGTTACCAAAACAGACCCATCGTATTGTGTCAGTTCGTATACAGTTACTAATTGTCCTGTATATTCCAATGTTCCAGATAAATGTCCTAATATGTGTTCATTCTGTCCTAGTAAGTACATTGTTAACTTATATAAAACCTGAAAGAAGGGTTACAGTAAGGGTTATGGTGTTTAATACCACTTTCAACAATATTTTAGTTATATTGTGGCGGTCAGTTTTATTGGTGGAGGAAACCGGAGTACCCGGAGAAAACCACCGACCTGTCACAAGGCATTGATAAATTTTATCACATAATGTTGTATTGAATACATCTCGCCATGAGCGGGATTCGAAGCATGAAAAAAGACTAAAAAATTATCTACATTAAGTTACAGAAATAATGACTAGCATCAACCAATATCTAAAACAGAGGTTTAAACAGTTTCTCTAGAGTACATCATTAAGACACAACGCAGCATTTATTTCGGAGATTAAGCATCAACCTGCTCCTGAAACATTATCATAAATTTAGTGAGGTACAACCTCAGAGAATACTACTACAGCATATTAACACTATATTGTGACCATTTGTATTGTTACTTTTAAGATTTAAAGTTAGCTTTATTATATTGAATTTTAGAAACTTTTAGAACTGCTTGCTTCATAATGGATTAAAATAAATTTACCTATTAATGGAAGAATTTGACAACAAAAATCGCTTAAGAATGCTTTAAGGAACTTTATTCTATAAAAGTACCGTTAGACTACCTCGGTGGTACAATAGCTAAAGTGCTCGCCTTAAGTGTGTTAGATTGTGGGTTCAAGTCCCAGTCGGATTATAACAAACACTATAAAATAGGTATTTGTTGCTTCTTCGCTTAGCATGCAACATTCATGAGAAAGAACAAAGACTGCTTGGCTCGGAATCAGGATAATGTGTCCGATCGAAGCAACATGTCTACCAACGGATTGTTGTGTCAGTGAACTAGCACTTCAAACATTCAACTTAGCGTGTTGGTCTAGTATAAAGCTGATATCATTATCTGATCGAATGTATCTTGTTCTTGCAAAATGATATAGCTGAAATATTGCTCATTTGGGGTTGAATAACAATCACTTACTCATTTGGTATTGCTTTAGTCTGATGGAAACTCGTAATAAAATTAATAATAAATAATAAATGATGTTTGATATTTGATGTAAATTTATGAATATTCATTATAATGATTACAGATTCTGGAATAGCAATAACTGGTAATACCAATGGTAAAGGAGTCGTTCCCTTTGACCTCGCCGGAAGTGGATCAGATACTACTACTGTAGCCGATACTGGGACAACCAATGGTAATAGGATAACGTCCACTGTATCCGTCACAGGACGTGCCTCAGTGTTGCATGGATATATACTCCTTCAGTATACCTGTATAATCATTTCATTGATAATATACATTGTTTGATATCACATTTCATTGTATTAATTACATAAAATGGACGAATCTACAGCTTTAACTTATCCTGATACATTATGAATGACGCGACAAAACTTGAGTAAAACGTCATTATTCTCTGTCATGATGAACAATCCAATATATCAATGAATTATGGTACATAACTGAATATTATTTCGCCAATTAATGTTTTCTAATAATAGATCATGGATCTGAAACGACCGATATAGTCACAACAGCTGCAACCACATTAAATGGCGTATCCAATAGCAACGGTGTGGTAACTACCGATATTACTGGAGGTGGAACAACTGATGTAACAACTCAAAATGGTGTATCCAATAACAACCACATGACAAGTACCCGTATCACTGGAGGTGGAACTAGTGATATAACAACTCAAAATGGTGTATCCAATAGAAACGACATGACAAGTACCGGTATGACTGGAGATGGAACAACTGATGGAGACACTGTTACCATAGCAACTGACGGAACTGAAACAGGGACGGAAGTTACCAGTGTTAGTGTCACCGATGTTACAAACACCGAGCCTACGGGCGGAGTGTCGGACAATTCCAAATGTATTTGTCTCATTGTAGGTAGTATTATATTATCAGTGTCATTGTATATTATGTCTAAATGAAAGTTCCTAAATAATATAATTATTTTCAAATCCAAGGTTCTCCTTCCTTATGCATAGGTGACCTGATCCAATTTTGTCCATCCTATTTAGGCCCTTTTGATGTATTGTCCCATAGCACTTTTAGATTATTTTTCGTTCCAATCTTTCGATTTTGAGTGTACTTGATGAAGATTATTCCATAAACGCGTCATATGCACTAAATTTGATTTTTATTGACAAAGCTGACATGATGACGATATCAGTTTTCAGAAGTTGATTGAACATATTCTGTCATTGTGCTCAAATGTTACTCAACTTATCTAGTGTTCGGTTTACTTTCGCCTGGCCTTTATTTTGACTCTTCCTTTACGGCCTGATTGTGATTCAGGTGTCTGTGGTCGCTTACCAAATGAAATATATGGTGTTTATTCAGCAAATAATATTATAATATTGTAATAATATTGTCTACGTGCAGACTCACTTGACCTTCGCACTTGCTATGCCGCATTGCATGCAGACTCGGGTGATCGTTTCATACTTGCACTTCGACGTAGATGCACACCTGGTACCGTCTCACACTTGCTGTGCTATCTACTTGCAGTCGCATGATCGTCGTAAACTTGCTATATGTTAACTACATGCAGACTCGTGACCGTTTCACATTTATGCTACTTACCTGCAGTCGCACGACCGTCTCAAACATGCTATGCTAACTACATCACTACATGCAGGAGCATGACCGTCTCACACTTGTTATGCTACCTACATGCAATCGAGTGACCGTCTCAAACTTTCTATGCTACCTATATGCAGACTCACGAGCGTATTTTCCCATAAGCTTTAAATCGTACGCTATGTTCATATTTTGATAGCTTGTTGTGACAATGACACCAATAATGCGATCACGTATCTATATGTTAGAAGTATGAATCTTACCTCCTTGAACGATTTTGCTATTGAATTTTAGATATGTGTGGTATTTTTATCTTCTTTTTATTCCTAAGCATAGATTTTCCTGTATATTTTTAAAATTCTCAATTAAATCCAAATCCTTACTCAATAATTGGTATATTATTCAGAATCATGGAATTGTGCTGGGGAGATGCAATTATTTTTTAACATCATTCGTCAAAACTCATCATTATATACATGTGTTTATATTGAATTATTCATTAACAAACCATTATTTTGTAACTAACATGTCATGTATGTATTGAGGCAATGAATATATTTTGCTTAAATGTGTTTTTATGCCATGTGTTTTTAATATTGAATTATAAGTTACGGGTGTTAAATGAAAAATGTCATTTTAAAAAGTTATATCTCGGTTGTCTGTTGTCTGCTTCGGCACTTACATGGTTTATTAGATATATTCATTACTGAAATTTCAGTTCCTAAATAATGTATTCATTGATAAAACCAATGTTTTCCTTCCTCAGGCATAGGTGACCTTTGACGAATTTGGCTATTATGTTAAGATCCTTTGGGTTTTATTGCTTCCAAAACTTTAAATTATTTGGCTTTCCAATCTTTCAATATTGGGCATACATGATAAAGGTTATTTCAGAAACGCGTCATATGCACTAAATTTGATTTCTATGTCTTTTTTATTGGTGAAAGAAAACCATCAACAAAAATGATAAAATAAATATTTTCTTTGTTCTATTTTGTTAGTGTTTCCCCCCATCTTGTACCTTGGGTGACTATTAGGTTCTTAGTTATGGATGTTAAACGGAAATGTTAGTTGGTTCCGTGAGCTAGCACTGTAATACAATCCAATTAAGCGTGTTGGTCTAGTACAAAGCGAACGTCGTCATCATCTCATTGAAAATTGACTTGTTCTCGCCATGATATAGCTGAAAAATGGCTGAGTTAGCGTTAAACAATAATTACTCATTCACTGACTACATCGTCCTGAATATAGCTGATATCTGAACGTTTAGATGTAATCAACCAAAAACACAGCACAATTTGAGGTCCATTGTAATACGATGGGGGTTAGAGGTATGGTGTTTAACGCCACATTTAACAATATTTCATTTATAACGAGGTCAGTTTTATTGGTGGTGGAAACCGGAGAAAACCACCGACCTGTCGGAAGTCACTGACAAATTTTATTATATAATGTTGTATCGAGTACACTCCGCCATTGAAATTACGATAATACTTTTCCTAATCAATAAATACAAAGATATTAGATAAACGTTAGAGAAAACTCAAAGGGAAAACAATAACGGACAATCCAGAGAAACAAGTAACATTTGGTACATAAGACACAAGACGAAGAACAAAACAAAAATGACAGCACAGTATGTCTTGGACACCACTATACGCAAGCAAGCACCAATAAAGTAAATAAGACATGAATCCTTTTTCAAACAACTGGAGGTAAAGACGAACCGACCATAGTGCTTATGCGGATGTTATAAGGGGCATCACAACGCGGAAATTAGGGACTATATATGGTTCCTTTCTTGGCAAAACTAGTTTTGCACTTTGCACTAGTTCCGTTAATAGATTATCTGTCATAAATCGGGAACTCATCCATTTATATTTATAATGCACTGATGTGATGTCATGTGTCTTATCTCTATTCGTTGGTCGTTCTGAATTAAATAAAAAACCAACCGTAGCGCCCGGCAATTAAACAAGGACAAACATAAGTTTTCATCATCCCTCACCCTCCCCCCCCCCCCAAAAAAAAAACAGCATTACAAAACAAAACCAAACAATAAAGCTTGAAATGACAGTATATGTGTCATTGTCTGGGACGATCACAAACTAATGCAATAGTTTATCATATAATTATCCCAATCCACCCTCTAGAAAGCTGAACACTCAGATACTTAACGTCTATAAGTGATTTGAAAATAGATAATTGCCTTTCTCGAAAAGTCTCACTCTAATACTAGATAATGCAAAAACATAAACAATTAACCAAAGCTAATAAAGAACAAGATCCGTTTGTATTATATGCTTACTTTGTGAATGATGATGTCACAACGAGTACCAATATAGAGCAGGATATAATATTCACACTTTTTGAAGCACATGGTCTTAATCCAAGTTACTAATTGGTTAATTTGTTTATTGCTTAACGTCCATCAAACAGTATTTCAGCTTTATTCAGGACGAATTATTTACGTTATTTTGTTTGTTTGTGCATAGTGGTGTCCAACACATACTGTGTTGTGTTTTTGGTTTTGTTTGTCTTCCTCTTGTGTCTTGTGTACCCAATGTTGCCAGTTTCTCTGGAATATCCATTCTTGATTTCCCCTTCAGTTTTCTCATTCGTTCATTTAGTAGAGTTTCCGTTGTTCGTTCTATTGTTGTTATTAATTTTCTTATTTATGTTTCCCTTGTGTTGTAATATCTACCCAGGTTGCGACTGTTGTGGTGATTCCTCCAAAATTATAACATTATGTTCGGTTCGTAGAACAGCAACACGACGGGTGTCACTAGTGGAGCAAGATTTGTTGACAAATCTGTGTTTTCAGTTGGTTTCATGTTTACTCTGTTTATTCTCTTTGGTGTCTTCAATCTTTTCAGGATAAGCTGGATCTCTTTATCGGTTTCATTGGCAAAGGAAACAGGAGTACCCCTACCAGAAAAGATCTTCAAAATTCCGTAAGTCATTGACAAACTTGATCACATGATTCCCACAGTTATGGATCGGCAAAATTGAACACTGTATGGAGAGATAAGATTTACACATGTTTATACACCTATTGTGGGAAATAAGATTGCGATTTACAGTCAAAATACACTCAAGGGAACTTGAAAATAAGCCCTATATGAGAAGGTCCCCTTTATATACAGGATACAATTATATGCACTATTCATAAATGGGTAAAATGAGACTGCCCTTTATAAATAGTGATTTGTGAAAGTGGCGTTAAACACCATCACCCACCCACCCTTTATAGACAGTGATTTTCTATATAGAGGTGTCCTTTATAGACAGTGATCTGTTATATAGAGGTGTCCTTTAGAGACTGTGGTCTGTTATATAGAAGTGTCCTTTAGAGACAGCTTCTGTTATATAGAGGTGTCCTTTAGAGAAAGTGATCTGCTATATAGAGGTGTCCTTTAGAGACATTGATCTGTTATATAGAGGTGTCCCTTAGAGACAATGATATGTTATATAGAGGTGTCCTTTATAGACAGTGATCTGCTATATAGAGGTGTCCTTTATACACAGTGATCTGTTAAATAGAGGTGTCCTTTATAGAAGCTGATCTGTTATATAGAGGTGTCATTTAGAGACAGTGATCTGCTATATAGAGGTGTCCTTTATAGATAGTGATCTGTTATATAGAGATGTCTTTTAGAGATAGTGATCTGTTATATAGAGGTGTCCTCTATTGATAGTGCTCTGTTATATAGAGGTGTCCTTTAGAGACAGTGATCTGTTATATAGCGGTGTCCTTTAGAGAAAGTGATCTGCTATATGGAGGTGTCCTTTAGAGAGAGTGGTCTGTTATATAGAGGTGTCCCTTAGAGACAATGATATGTTATATAGAGGTGTCCTTTATAGACAGTGATCTGTTATATAGAGGTGTCCTTTATATACAGTGATCTGTTATATTGAGATGTACTTTATTGACAATGACCTGTTATATAGAGGTGTCCTTTATAGACAGTGATCTGTTATATAGAGGTGTCCTTTATAGAAAGTGATCTGTTATATAGCGGTTTCCTTTATAGACAGTGATATGTTATATAGGGGTGTCCTTTATAGACAGTGATCTGTTATATAGAGGTTTCCTTTAGACACAGTGATCTGTTATATAGAGGTGTCCTTTATAGACATTGATCTGTTATATAAAGATGTCTTTTATAGACAGTGATCTGCTATGTAGAGGTGTCCTTTAGAAACAATGATCTGTTATATAGAGGTGTCCTCTAGAGACAGTGATCTGTTATATAGAGGTGTCCTTTATAGACAGTGATCTGTTATATAAAGGTGCTCTTTAGAGATAGTGATCTGTTATATAGAGGTGTCCTTTATAGACAGTGATGTGTTATATAGAGGTGTCCTTTATAGACAGTGATCTGTTATATAGAGGTGTACTTTACAGATAGTGATCTGTTATATAGAGGTGTCCTTTATAGACAGTGCTCTGTTATATAGAGGTGTCCTTTGTAGACATTGATCTGTTATATAAAGGTTTCTTTTATAGACAGTGATCTGCTATATAGATGTGTCCTTTAGAGACGGTGATCTGTTATATAGAGATGTCCTTTAGAGACAGGTATCTGCTATGTAGAGGTGTCCTTAATAAACAGTGATCTGTTATATAGAGGTGTCCTTTATAGATAGTGATCTGCTATATAGAGGTGTCCTCTATAGACAGTGATCTGTTATATAGAGGTGACCTTTATAGACAGTGATTTGTTATATAGAGGTGTCCTTTAGAGAAAGTGATCTGTTATATAGAGATGTCCCTTAGAGACAATGATATGTTATATAGAGGTGTCCTTTATAGACAGTGATCTGTTATATAGAGGTGTCCTTTATAGAAAGTGATCTGTTATATAGCGGTTTCCTTTATAGACACTGATCTGTTATATAGGGGTTTCCTTTATAGACAGTGATCTGTTATATAGAGGTTTCCTTTAGAGACAGTGATCTGTTATATAGAGGTGCCCTTTATAGACAGTGATCTGTTATATAGAGGTGTCCTTTAGAGAAAGTAATCTGCTATATAGAGTTGTCCTTTAGAGAGAGTGATCTGTTATATAGAGGTGTCCCTTAGAGACAATGATATGCTATATGGAGGTGTCCTTTATAGACAGTGATCTGTTACATAGAGGTGTCCTTTATAGAAAGTGATCTGTTATATAGCGGTTTCCTTTTTAGACAGTGATCTGTTATATAGGGGTGTCCTTTATAGACAGTGATCTGTTATATAGAGGTTTCCTTTAGAGACAGTGATCTGTTATATAGAGGTGTCCTTTATAGACATTGATCTGTTATGTAAAGATGTCTTTTATAGACAGTGATCTGCTATATAGAGGTGTCCTTTAGAAACAGTGATCTGTTATATAGAGGTGTCATCTAGAGACAGTGATCTGTTATATAGAGGTGTCCTTTAGAGACAATTATCTGCTATGTAGAGGTGTCCTTTATAGACAGTGATCTGCTATATAGAGGTGTCCTCTATAGACAGTGATCTGTTATATAGAGGTGTCCTTTAGAGACAGTTATCTGCTATGTAGAGGTGTCCTTAATAAACAGTGATCTGTTATATAGAGGTGTCCTTTATAGACATTGATCTGTTATATATAGATGTCCTTTATAGACAATGCTTTGTTATATAGAGGTGTCTTTTATGGACAGTGATCTGTTATATAGAGGTGTCCTTTAGAGACAGTGATATGTAATATAGAGGTGTCCTTTATAGACAGTGATCAGTTATATTGAGGTGTCCTTTATAGACAGATACCTCTTATAGAGAGGTGTCCTTTATAGACAGTGATCTGTTATATAGAGGTGCCCTTTATAGACAGTGATCTTTTATATAGAGGTGTCCTTTAGAGTCAGTGATCTGTGATATAGAGGTGTCCTTTAGAGACAGTGGTCTGCTATATAGAGGTGTCCTTTATTGAAAGTCATATGCAATATAGAGGTGTCCTTTAGAGACAGTGATCTGTTATATAGAGGTGTCCTTTATAGACAGTGATCTGTTATATAGAGGTTTCCTTTATATACAGTTGTCTGTTACATAGAGGTGTCCTTTATAGACAGTGCTCTGTTATATAGAGGTGTCCTTTATAGACAGTCATCTGTTAAATAGAGATGTCCTTTATTGACAGTGATATGTTGAATAGTGAAAAATATATGGAAAATATAGAAGAAAAGTAAGTTGAAAAGTGAAAAGATACGAAAAATATCGAAGAAAAGTAAGTTGAAAAGAGAAAAGATTTGGAAAATATAGAAGAATATTGTGAACAGATATATAAAATATGGAAGAAAAGTAGGTTGAATAGTGAAATGGTATGGAAAATATGGAAGAAAAATAAGTTGAAAAGTGAAATGATATGAAAAATATGGAAGAAAGCCAAGTTGAATAGTGAAAAGATATGGAAAATATGGAAGAAAGCCAAGATGAATAGTGAAAAGATATGGAAAATACAGAAGAAACCCAAATTGATTTGTGAAATGATATGGAAGATATGGAAGAAAGGTAAACTGAAATGTGAAATGATATGGAAAATATGGAAGAAAGGCAAGTTGAATAGTGAAAAGATTTGGAAAATACAGAAGAAAATTGTGAAAAGATTTGAAAAATATGGATAATATGGAAGAAAAGTATTTTTTTTTAGAAAACAATTAATACTGCATGTAATTTATTTAAGTTTACATTATGCCCTACCGTAAGGGGGAATAACTCTGTATCTGAAGGGATAACTCTGTAATAGGGGACATAACTCTTTATGTGGGGAATAAGTTACAACACTGTATGTGCAAGGAAAATAGTGCCGTAGGGGGAATAACTCTTTATGTGGAGGATTAACACTGCAGTAGGGGACATAACTCTTTATGTGGAGGAATAAGCTACAACTCGTATGTGCAAGGATAATACTACAGTAGGGGAAATAACTCTTTATGTGGAGGTTTAGTACTGCAGTATGGGACACAACTATTTATGTGGGGATAACACTGCAGTAGGGGACATAACCCTGTATGTGGAGGAATAACACTGTAGTAGGGGCATAGCTCTTTATGTGGAGGTTAAAGGGGGGTCATTACTCTGCATTTGAACATATACCTGTGGAGAAAGAGAAATATTATATAATACGCATCAAGAAATGGCTATTTGGAAATCGAATGTTACACTTATATACATAGAGTTACTTGCCCTTGGCAGGAAAATATATATATTTAAATTTATATACAAATATTTGCTTGCCTTTGGCAGGTAAATATATACTAAAATCCTATTCACGAAATAAGTTTTCTTACTGCTCTAAAAATAGAACACTGTGTTAGGCTGTTATGTAAAATAAATTTGATTGTGGAAAATTTGAAACTCATCAAGATAGGGAAATAACTAGCAAAAATTGAATAAAATCTATAATTCTTATAAAAAATGTAGGTTTATGGTGTTTAATGCCACATTCAACAATATTACAGCTATATCATGGCAGTTTGTACATAAAGCAGATATCATAACTGTTAATGCTTGTTTCTGATAACTGGAAAACATTGGAAAATATGGAAGAAAGATAAGTTGAATAGTAAAATGATTTGGAACATATGGAAGACAAGTAAGTCGAATAGTGAAAAGATTTGGAAAATACAGAAGAAAATAATGAAAAGATATGGAAAATATGGAAGAAAAGTAGGTTGAATAGTGAATTGATATGTAAAATATGGAAGACAAGTAAGTCGAATAGTGATAAGATATGGACAACATGGAAGAAAGGCAAGTTGAAATGTGGAATGATTTGTAAAATATGGAAGAAAGATAAGTTGAATAGTGAAATGATTTGGAAAATAGAGAAGAAAATTGTGAAATGATAGGGAAAATATGGAAGAAAAGTAGGTTGTATAGTGAAATGATATGGAAAATATGGAAGAAAAGTAAGTTGAAAAGTGAAAAGATATGGAAAATATGGAATAGTTTACTTTTGCTAGAGACTATGCAAGTAGGGATCAAATTTACCATTTCATTCATTTGACTCTTAGGTTATTTAGTACCTCTACATTGAGAACTTGATAGACTATTTGGAGTATATAGCGAACATATCCGAAAACAACAAACTTTATATGTAATTATGAAAATAAAAGGGGCAGATAACCAGGGCTAGAAAACGATAGACGCGGACGTCCTAGAGATCACCCCAAGGGTATTTCCGGTCGCACATCCGTGCTCCCATATTTGCCAGGGGAAGCCGTACGGGTGGCATCATTTCCTGTCAAAAGGTCGCATTAGGGCGGATATTGCGCGTGCGCACACCCAAGGGAACCCCGAAGGTGTAACGTGACCTTTGGTCACTTCCGGTAGCCATGGTACTTGTACTACTACTCTAGAAAGAAAAAAAATATTATGACAAGTACTTGATTATAATTTAGAATTTAAAAATATTTTGATTGTTAATATCTTTCTTGCTACTGTCAATTATTACAGCCTTTCAATGTTGTGGTATTTTTTGTATTAAGTGAGTTGAGGTGAGAAGTGATTGTTCATTTTGTTGATATTGGTAGAATTGTTGACCATCACTGCTTACACTTTCTTTTCATAATTTGATTTAAGCATTTGTTGTTACTCCATCTTTAGTTTTATGTGTATGTTTTGTAGATCGTGTTTTGTCCTTTTGTCCTTTTTCTTTTGTGATTGGTGATTTAAAAGATATATCATACGACCACCATACAACACCCTAAAACTATTTATAGTGAAATATTTGATGGTGAAAATCCGGTAGAATTGTGGGTTGGAGTATAGCAAATTCAAAATAATAATAATAAAACAATTCACACAACATAATAATTAATATATTTGGAATATTTTTATTCCATTTCTAATTGATCTGTGAAAAGTACTCATGAAAGAATCTTAATGTAAGGAAAATACATCATGGACAAAAACACAATGCAGGGCAACCAATTCATGATTGCTAATATACATATTTGTTAGACTGTGAATTCAGTGTTAAAGGCGAAATAAAGTTATTGGCTGTATTGAAATGAAACAAAAATTAAGTGTATATTGTTACCTCAAAAAAACTTGAAACATACTGCACGTTACTGAGAGGAAAATAATGTCAATGTTCCGAATCAAATGAATTAAGTTAATAATTGAACATATTCCTAATAATTTAATTTTTACAACAAAATTTAATGATTCCCCGATTTTAATTACGATTATTTCATGGATTTGTCGTTGACGAATGCAGGGCCGTCTTAACAGCATTATAGACCCCCGGGCAAAACAGTGCACTGGGGCACTACCTACACAACCACTCGCAGGAATAAAAATGTAAATGGTCGATAAAATCAAACATATATTTAATGTATTTATACTTCCAATAAACTCAGTGTTTAAACATTAAATAACATGCCATACATAATATACCTAGATTAGCATGGGGTCCCTATGATCGTTTTATTTTAGATTGTGATTTGGTATGTCTGAATGGAGGGACATTAAACCTCGCTGCATGTACATGTAGCTGTATCAGTGGTTTTACCAGAACTGACTGTTCTTGTAAGTTACTATTAAAACTTTAATACACTAAATCCTGCGCATGCAGCCACCTATATTAAGCACTCACCTGTATTACAAGGTCACATTTTTCTTGTCCTATCATAGAAAATTTTATATAAATTGAACCTCTTTTAAGAGGACACCTATCTTAAAAGACCTCTTTCTTCTCTGTCCCAAGGGTGACCTCTTAATACAGGTTTGACTGCCTATGAAATTGTGTGACAAATCTAGTTTATTGCATATCATTGAGAATATTTTGATTCTACAATCTGTGTATATGTATTTTAAATCCATAGATGATTTGTATTCTTATTGTATATTGAAAAATGTTAGGTGTTCAAAGTATACAAAATATTATCATGCAAATTATTTATAATCTATTTATTTCTACACATCATAAGGTTAAAAAATAATGAAATATTACCTGTGATTTAAAAGGTGTATGAAACGACCACCATACAACAACCTAAAATTATTTATAGAGAAATGTTACAACTTTTTTTCTATTCTACAAGTGTGGACACAGAAATGTGTTGTCCAAAAGGCAGGTGTGGATGTCAATATTTCATATTATTAACTTTAAAAAAAAGTCCTGGATTTTTTTTAATAAAACACTAATCCTGGATTATTATTGTAGCTTAAAGTCCGGTCCTGTGTTTTTATTTCAAATTTTCATCATAGCCCCCCTCCCCCTCCCAAGGGATATAAAATTGTATCATTAATAATAAATTAATAATTAATAAACTCAGATTTTCTAATTAAAATAAATCTCATTTACAAAACCACTGATATTTTTTTATTTTTTAACGCTGATTTAAGCTTTAGTCGCAACAATTTATTTTTTCTCTTTAATCTGTCGAAACATAACATTTATTTAACTGTAAAATTCACAAATTAAATTCACCCCCTTTTCCCTTTTTTCTTGCTTAAATCAATGATCAACAATATTCCAGAATCAAACAAATGAATAAATATAACAGATTTCTTTTTCATGCATCGTTTTACCATGCGGAGTCAGTGTGTTTTAATTTCTAATCCATGATGAATTTGAGCGTGACTACAAGGATATATAATAAGATAAATCTTAAAATAGAGTACTATTAATAAAAACGCATAGAGCTGAGGAAGTGACCATGATGGCTCTGTTTAGACAACTGGTCGTAGTTTATCTGGTTTTAATATCTGTAGTTTCTGTTAAAGGTGAGTCTTTAGGTTTGATTTAGGGTTATAGTGTTTAACGCCACTTTCAAAAATATTTCAGTTATATCGTGGTGGTCTAAAAAGTGAGTGAGATTTTCACTTTGTCAAAATATTGTAAAGGGAACTATATGCTTTTTTGTCTGATAATATATATATATACGTCTGAAAATTAAACCAAACAGTGTTAGAATTAGATTTTAGAGCTGTCAAATTTTTGTTCTTCCCTCGACGTGATTTGAACCCACACCATTGAAACACTGTAGCACCATTCGCGTAGCCTTACGTCCAGTGCCCTAGACCACTCGACCACATCCACTCCCTGTTATATATATATGTTAGCGGCAATAAGTGAAATCAAGCATTAAGCTTAAATCCTAGGCAATAAGCTATCGCCTGGGCATTAAGCTTAATGCCTGAAATATATGTCCAGGCATTAGGTGTAATGCTTAAAACATAAAAAAAACATAGATATAATACATTTATTAATATTATAAGTCAGTAAAACATTGACAATTTTATATTAAAACGAGATATTTAAAATGTCAAATACCTGAAATAAAAATCATTTCTAAAACGACATCAATCACTTAAAATGCTAAATTGAATAACATATTAAAAAATAAAGTTTTATGGAAATATTTAAAGTCATATATTAAAAATCATTTGTTATCACATGATCCAGAGCTATGGCACCGACTATTGCACAGTACTCCATTTTTCTTACACTTGCATCTGTTACTTGAGAATGTTGATTTACACGAACATTTAAAAAATCCCTGACCACCCGATAACGACTGCTGAGATGCAGCTTCGCGAACACTGATAGATGTTTCACAGTTAAGTTACTCATGTAAAATCAAATCCTGCTTGCAGATACTCATCTCATTAGCTCCAAACATGCCGTTAAGCCGTCCATATCGCGTACCAATAACTGCATTTCCTTTGTCGTTCACCTGAAAAACAAATAGGGAAGCTCGTACCAAAAGAATAGAAAATTACTTCTCTTTTTGAGGTTTGTTAATCATCTTAATATTGTAGTATTTTGTCTTAAGCCAAACAAAATATACGTGTTATTCTTGTCCCCAAGCTAAGCAAAATAGGGAATGTAGGTATTTGCATTATTTTTTGCCTTGCAGTGTTTTATTGATTTGTGCACTGTGTTGTGTTGTCGGGCAATGCAGAGCTCAATTCATGTTTGAAGACCTTGAGATGACCTCTGGATGACGCATTTGGTGTCGTTCTTAGGAGAAGAGATTTGTCTCTCTGACATTATCAACATCTCTTCTTTTTAAACAAACATAGCGATTTAGTGAAGTAATTCAGTTTTAGGCTGTTGTCTCATCAACAAATACACATTTTACCCTATTGCCGTTTTGAGCTATTGTTTTTAAATGAATAAAAACTTTTTAAAACTTAATAAACGAATAACGATCATAAAAAAATGGTTAAATTAAATACCTCAATAATTCTTCCTAGTAAATTTCTACTATCGCCCTTCCCTCGATCAAATATAGGTATTGGCACTGCAACTGTTTGGTAATAGCCTTTCATAGCCTCCAATAATAAAAATATCATACCTTTTCAAATTGTAATAATCTGTAGTTGATTTCTTTTCTGATGACTCCAATAATTTGATCTTAGCCAAAAGTTCATTGTACTGCTCTCGTGGGTATATATTCCTAGTTTTCTTCGATTCAAACTTATTTCGTAAAGCCACAAGAAATTTTTGCTCAGAAGAAGACATCTTGTCACATGTGTTATTTAACTATACTTATAATCCAGATCAAGAAATGAAAAGGTCTGGGGGCATAGAGCATTTAAAGGCATGTTAAGCAAATAAATTTTACTTATCCAATAAAATCATTTGAACAAGTAAGTGAGCAAAATTCAAATCTAGATGTGTCCAGTTGAAAGCAACCAAGCCACTGAAGGAGTGCATTTTATTTTGGGAAAATATCTTGAAATTATTCTATAATAAAATAATTCTGTCATCAACCTTTTTTTTTCATTTTTAGGCAAAACAATACATTTTTAGACAATATCTAATTTTATTCAACTTATAAAACAGATTGAAATACAGAATAATTTGAAAAAATGAGCATGCATTTGTCAGAATTCATAACACTGAATTTCACCAATTGCCTAAAGTTGAGTTCGGCAATAGGTGAAGAATTCATCAATTCATTTCAGGAAATAAGCTTAATGCCTGATATTTTAGGCATTAAACCTAATGCCTAGGCATTAGCTTATTGCCTAGGATTTAAGCTTAATGCCTGATTTCACTTATTGCCGCTAACATATATATATATATATATATATATATACGTCTGAAAATTAAACCAACCAGTGTTTGAATTAGATTTTAGAGTTGTCAAATGTTTGTTCTTCCCTCGACGGGATTTGAACCCACACCATTGATACACTGCAGCACCATTCGCTTAGTCTTACGTCCAGCGCCCTAGACCACTCGACCACATCTTCCTCGTTTTTTTGCATTATATATTGGTCTTTAGATTTGAGGAAGAAAAGGTGTAGTCATATTTAAATTTATAAAAAAAAGAAAAAAAAAACTAAAAAACTGATTTGATATTTTTACATGAAGGATAAATTTTGAGACAAATTATTAATAGAATGAAAAACAAAACATGCACTAATGTCGGAACAGTTCTAAAATAGAAAAACAAATGCAGAATCAGAGACAAAATTGATACCCTAATACATATGTTCGCTCACGTTTCCTGGCTTGGTACATTCACTTTCAATAACGAGTTGTGTGGATAAACTAATTATCTATGGACCAAAATCTCCCCTCTCAGTGAAATTATGCGGTCATACATAAATTGTGTCCGATCTTATCGCTTATTTTATTGTAATAAAATATTATTACATTACATTTTTCAACTGATAATATATATATTTAAATTTATAAAAATAGAAAAATAATATAAAAAACTGGTTTGATATTGTTATACGAGAGATACACTTTGAGACAAATTATCAATAGAATGAAAAACAAAACATACCCCACTGTCGGGATAGTTCTAAAATTAAAAAAAAAAGTGGAAACAGAGATCTTCAGGACATTATATTGTTATAAATACCCCTGACGAGATTTGTTAGTCTAGGTGTGTATCCGGTATACAATCCGGCAATATAGAATGTATTAATGTATTTTGTTTTATCTGGTGTACTGTCTTAGGGGGAATATATATATGTGTTTAAACACAACTTTCCAAAAAGATATCAGTTATAATTGTGACGACTAGTCTTGCACCTGAGTTCACTCCCGGTTTTTAGAGGGGTTCGTGTTACTTGATCTTTAGATTTATATGTATGTTTTGTAGATTGTTGTTTGTCCTTTTGTACTTTTTCTTTTGGCCATATACGGATTCTGATTACCCCTTTGGTATCTTCAAACTCTTCTTATTGGTGTAGAAAGCAAAAATACTTCGAGAAAAGCAGTGACCGCCTACAAGTTACATAAAGTTCCATATCGATAAACCTCTCCGTGGACGAAAATCAAACTGACCACTTTAGCGCGGCTTTAAAAACTGATTACAAGCATACAACTATCATCAGATCGCGACATTAAGACTCGGAGAGTAATATATGTTTGCAATGTCCAAAATGCTAGCAAGTACAATAGTAGCTTACAGTCGTTAGTAATAGTCTATTTTAGGAAACAAAACCCATCTGGAAGCATTAGTATCATGTTAATATATCCAGTAGAAAATATTATCCCGATAGAATTTCTAGGTGGGTAAAGGGATCTATATTACCACTGTAAAACCGTATGGGAGTCCTTACGCTCCCGGGGCATCTGCGTTCACCCTCAGTTTTAAAGAGGCTGGTGTTGCTTAATCGTTAGTCTTCTGTGTAATGTTTTGTAGATCATTATTTGTCCTATCGTCCATTTTGTTTTGGCCATTGTAATATCCGTCCTTCGATTTACGACTTCTGATTACCCTTTTCGTATCTACAAACGTTCCCTCTATAGGTTTTATCTTAGTTTTCTCTGTAGTGTTTTGTAGATCGTTGTTTGTCCTTTTTGTTTTTATTCTTTCTTTTGACCATTGTGTTGTCTGTCCTTCGAATTACGGCTTTTGATTACACCTCCTTGATATCTACAAAGTTTCCCTCTGTAGGTTTGTTTTTTATTTTTATTATATCTATATTACACCTGTGAACAATTTACCTCTGGGTGCCAGGAAACCTCAAAGGTTTACAAATATTTACAATGAACAATATAATTAAATAAATAAATACTGGTACAGTTGTAGTAAGAATACAATACCATAAGCAAATAAATCATATTTTATCTCTCATATTCAATTTATATACATACATGTTTACACAGTAAACAATGAAAGGAATTATTAATACAACTAAATTCATAATGTATCCAATAATAGCTGTAATTTCCTAATATTATATAAGTTTCGAACTTCTGGGTTCTTAATCATCATTTGTATGTTACTTCTGAGTTCATTTATGAGATTTGTGATAACTATTGCTTCCCTGTAAGTGCTTTTATTATATTTTATATAATTTCTTGTTTTCCAAATTACCCATTTTAATATACAAATTACTTCAAAGTAGATCTTCAGTTATTTCTCCCTCATACACCCCAATGATTAAGTTTTCCTCAACAAGTACTATATTTTTTTCAAAAATACTATTAAAAATGTGTTTTAATTCATCTAAGACATGTTTAATTTTATGACACCTGTAAAATAAATGCATAAGGGACTCTATTTCATTTTTACAAAAATGACATTGACCATTTGATTTTCCCATTTTTTGTAATCTATATTCTGAATAGACAATGTTATGCAAACATTTCCATTGGAACTGGATAATGCTTTGTTTACATTTAATCTTGTTCAGTATATACCAAATTGATATCCAGTTAAATTTCTTTTCATAAATTGTATCCCATTTGAATTGACATTTTGGCGTAATTGGTTTACGTATTTCTTTCTGGATATTCTTCAGTTTCAGCTCTTTTGGAACAATGATTTTATTATTATGATTTCTAATATTCAAATTACTATCTATTTTTAAACCTAATGATTTTTTTATCTTTTCGTTATCATCGGATTTTAATTTCTTAACAACATTTTCTGGTATTGATTTTTTTATTTTTGCCCATTCTGATATCCAGTTCCTTTTATAATCCAGTCTGTTAAATATAATCTGATTATCAACAAAGGTATTATTGTTGTTGTCCCATATATCGTTTATTCTAAATATATTATTTCTCAAAAAGATTGAAAAAAAAGTGGATTTCTATTAAATTTGATCTCAGAGTTACCAAATATGTTTTTATCTAAAATGTCAATTTTAGACTCCGTAGAACATGACCCCAAAAATTTTTTCCATGCTTGTCTAGCGTCTTGATAGTATTTTGGAATGGATGCAATATCTAAACATTTAATATCGGAGCATTTACAAAGAAAAAAATCAACTCCGAATTTGTTATCGTATTTCTGTAACCAGTGTTTACCTATCGCATTCCATGAATCCATCTCACTGTTGATTATTTTGTATATAAATTTTATCTGTTTACTTTTGACAAAATGGTCTATGTTAATTATTCCCATCCTCCCTTCATTAATATTTAAGCAACATACGTTTCTTTCTATTTGGTTTGGTTTATTGTTCCAAAGAAATTTCCAAATCAAATCATTCAGAAAATTTTTAACGATTAAAGTTTTTCCCTTAAAGGTTAAATTTCTGGTTTTCCAAACCTGAGTGCAGCTTTTCATTTTATTTATAATTTTTTTCCAAATGTCATCAGTGTCTATATTGTACCCGTGAAAAACACCTAACGTCTTTATATTATCTGAAATCCATGATATGTTAGTTAATCTGGGTCGTTTCCCCCTTAATCTACCAATAAATAATCCTTTTGTTTTTTCATAATTTATCTTAGAGCCGGATGCCTTTTCAAATTTCGAAAGAATTAAAAAGGATTGATCAACAGATTCTTCGTTTTTGTTTAAGAGTTGCGTGTCGTCTGCAAACATGCATACTGTTGCTTCCTTTACGGGCTGTCCCTCACAGTCGGGTAGTTTGATACCATGTATTTCTTGAGTGTATCGGATAGCACAAGCCATCGGCTCTGCTTGAATAATGTACAAAATCGGTGCAGCAGGACATCCTTTTCTCGCTGAACGCGATATTGCGAAAAAATTTGATATGAAACCATTTGTTTTTATACAGGTTTTTCCCTTTTTAAATAACATATAAACCAATTCACGAAATTTCAGTCCAAAATTAAAACATTCCATAACATAATTTAACCCCCCCCCATTCCATTCTATCAAATGCTTTTTGCTTATCAACAAAAATAATTACACCTTCCTCATCTTCATTATCTACAAATTCTATAATATCATCAATCATACGATTAATTTCGCTTATATTTCTCCCTGCTACGAATCCTTTTTGATCCGTATGAATAATTTTGTTTAATACTGGCTTCATGCGACTTGCTAAAAGATTTTATATGATTTTATAATCACTATTTAATAATGTTATTGGACGCCAGTTACGTATGTTATCTCTATCCCCCCCTTTATGAAGTAATGTCAACATTCCGCGACACTGGGAATCACATATTTCAAATTTATCAAAAATTTCTAGTAATACTTCAAATAAATCTTCCTTTATTGTATCTGATAAAATTCATTTATAATTCCGTCTAATCCAGGTGATTTGTATTGTTTCATCGAAAAAATTATTTTCTTAATTTCATTAATTGTCAAGTCTTTTTCTAAATCTTCACTTTCGTCGCATATTAATTTTTTATCCATATGAGTAACTAGTTCCTTTGCTACATTTTTATCCCACCCTTCTGTTGAAAATAGATTTGCGTAAACATTTATCTGCTCATCTAGTATCTCGTCGATATCATATTTTAAATTACCATCTAGACCCCTGATTTTTTGCCATAATTTATTTTGCGCATTTTTTCTCTCTAGATTAAAAAAATATTTAGTTGATTGTTCCCCCTTCTCTTACCAGTCAACTTTAGCTCTTAACCTTGCCGCATCAGTTTTATTTTCAAAATGTGAGTGTATTTGGTTTTCTAAGTCTGCTAACGCTTCTAATTGTTGCCTGGAGGGTTCAGATAATCCTTTAATGTCTCTAATTAATTTTCTAGAGCCTTTATCTTGTCGTCAGTAATGTTTACCTTTTTAGACCCTTCTATAGTAGTTATCGATTTAAGTTTAATTTTGGCTATGTCCCACCATTCCCTCAAATTTGAAAAAGATTTCTTTTCTAATTTCCAATATATCCACCAATTTGTAAACACTTGTCGAAAATAATCAGATCTAATTGTATGCAAATTCATTATCCAGGTACCAGACCCTCTAGTGATATCGCATACGTTTAATTTCATAATTTTGATATCATGATCACTGAACGGACAATGAATTATTTTAATGTTAATGATATCACAGGAAAGTTCTCCACTGATCAATATTAAATCTATACGTGATTTAGAATTACTTCTTCTAAGGGTGTATTTTTTCACTGACGGATTTTTTTTCTCTCCAAATATCGGTTAGGTTATTTTTCGTCATAATAGTCCTAAGTTCTTTCCCCCCGTATCATCATAATTATGAGAAGGAAAACGATATATTTCCTTATCTAAAACAAAATTAAAATCGCCAGTGAGTATATGCATTTTTTCAGTAAGACTCCCATCTGTCACATATGGATCAATATCTCCAATACAAGTTTTTCTAACCCCACTATCATTTGGACAATACACGTTTGTTATTATATAAGTTGTATTTTCTATTTTAATTCACATGACAATATACGCCCAAAATCATCGGAACTAATTTCTTAAACAGTAGCATCAATATCATATAATAAAACCCCTACCCCTCGCGATGCCCTTACTCCACAATTCCAACTACTTTCGCATCCACCAGAACTTTTCCACAAGTTTTGCCATGATTCTATTTCAGAAAATGTACAGTGCGTCTCTTGAATACATATTACATTGATTTTTTTACTAATCAACCAATCAAAAAAAGGTCTACGTTTCTTATCATCTCTCAGCCCATTTATATTTATAGTTGCAATAGAAATTGACATGATATAAATAAATGGTGTCATCAACCTATGTCAACATTTTGAAATATCATATTCAAGGTATGCCAACAAACATTATATTACAGGTGTTTATATTGCAATTAATGACATTTACAGGTAAGTAAATTTGGAAATGCAGGTCTCAAAAGTGAAATTTATTATTAAAAAAAAAAAAAAACAAAGCAAAACAAAAAACAATCTAAAAATATAAGATTAATGTTAAAATTTAATAACTTGAAAAAAAAATAATAATTAAACTTTTGTAAAAAATTATATATAAAATAAAAATCTGGTAAAATTGCACAAAAATATGTAAATAAAAAAGATGAAAATATATATTTTTTGAATAATTTAAATAAACAATTATTAAAAAAACAAAAACAAAAAACAATCTAAAGATATAAGAATAAGTCTGTTAAAATTTAATAACTTGAAAAAAATAATTAAACTTTTGTTAAAGATTATATATCAAATAAAAATCTGGTAAAATTACACAAAAATCGGTAAATAAAATAGATGAAAATATAAAATTTTAGAATAATTTAAATAAACAATCTTTCTAAAACCTATGAATTGAAAATATTATATGATACTCATGCAATTAAGCAATTTTCTTAAAGTCTAAATTCAAAAGTTTTTGATAATATTTATTTATAAATTTAGAATTATCATAATTTCTATGATTTCTAAATCGAACATTGTTATCCAAAATCTAAGACAATTGTATTTGTAGCAATTTGTAATGTGATTGTGCATACTGATTGTTTTTGGTTATTTTGATAAAGTATGATAAAAAAAATATCTGTGCCTATAATATCTTTATTTTATTTTCATGAAGTATGATAAAAAAAAAATCTGTGCTTGTAATATCCTAATTTATGTTCATAATGTCTGATATAAAAATATATATGTTTATAATATCCTATTTTATATTTATAAAGTTTGATATTAAATATATGTGCTGAAATACTGATTTTTTGTTTGTTATTTCCATAAAATATGATTTTAAATACTTACTTTCTATTCACTATTCATTAAAGATTAATTGTGGACTTGGAGTACATTGACATCTCCCCCGATTTTACACTAATTAAAAAGGACTAGTCATGTTTATATAACAATTAGCCTATTCAACCTATGCCAACAATCTTTCTTACCTTTTTATATATATATTTTAAAATGTTGGCATAGGTTGAATGAACCAAATAAATAAAGTGTAATATTATGATCTAAAACCTCATGCGATAGAAAAAAATACCATATATATAGATATATATCGCTTATATATTAACCGTTGAACCGTAATGGGAGCGGGAGGTTTGGCGCTTTAAAATCTGATTCAACCCACCATTTCTTTAGAAATGCCTGTACCAAGTCAGGGTCATTACGGTTTTCACAGTTTTCCGGTTGTTGACTGATTTTGTCTGTTTATATAATTATGAGCTTTGACTTTCCCTTTGTAAGATTGTTCGGAGTTCGGTAATTTTGTTATTATCCTTATTTAATTCCACAATTTTACGATTTTTCATTTGTATGGAACAAACAACAGTAACATGTATCTTACAATCAATCATATAGTGGGAGAATATGTATAATTTTGTGTTTAAAGGTCTCATGCGATAACGAGAAATTTTAATATGTTTTATTATCGCTTGATTGCTCAATCTTACAACTTCTACTATTTGTTTACAACGGTAACAATACCGTATTCTTGACAATAAATCATAACATCATATTGTTGCAAAGCAATACAATCTCTTGTAATATTTGTATACACACAAATGTAATAATTTATACAAAATAAAAACATGAATACTATCATAATAAAGCAGTACAAATATTAAATTACTACACTCGTGGCGATACAATTCGGGTTTGCTTGTTTTGTCTATCTACAGAATTTGGTGTCGACGAAAGCGCACTGTTTGTGCGTTTACGTGGGGTTTTCAACTCTACACTTATTACTTTATCTGAATCGAAAAAGGTTACAATTTCGTCTCTAATTTCCGTACAACATTCAACGCTAATATGGACACCTGAGGAGTCAGTATTATCAAATAATGTCTTTAACACATTTCCTTGGTTCGTGAACAATTCATAAGCATCTACACATTCAATTTGTTCTGTAATACACAACTTTTTCAAAAATATGTTGACATTTAAAACTGTGTCATTAAATTTTGTTATGTTTAGACCTTTCCCTTTTCTAGGGAGAATAGTACATATACCAACTACAGAATTCTGGAAATTACATTTTACTTGGTGTATTGCATGTGTAAGATTAATATTAACCTGGTCATGATCACCTTTAGACTTTGTAATGTCGTTTGTACCTAAGGATATTACTACTTTATCTACAGTTTTATCAAACACTTTGGATTAGGCTAGTTTTATTGTCTCATCTATATTTTCTAATGTTGCACCTGGAATTGAGGCATTTATGCAATTTGGTGAAACTTTCCCAAGTCTTTTACAGTTAGAAGCCCCTAGTAAAACATTTACTGAATTGTTGTCGTCTGTAGTAGGATTACTGTCAGCCTGTCCTGATGTGTCTGTACGTTCTGTTTCGTCATCCAAGTTTGAGTTGTCTCGAGTATTTCTACCCTCTATGATTTCATGAAAATAATCACCATATTCCTTCCTAGCTGTTTCTTCCTTATGAGCAGGGCAGTCACGTTGTATATGGCCACACTCACCACAATGCTTGCACAAGATATCATATTTACAGTACTTGGCTATGTGTCCTTGTTTATTGCAGTTATAACAAGTTTTTATTGATGTCGGTTTAGTAGGACATCTGTAATAGGGATGGTTTGTCTGTTGGCAGTATGAACACTCCGTCCTGTTGTTATCTGCATACAGTCGGATTTCGAATCGCCCAAAATTGGTTCTAACTGGAATAATTGGTGAACAATTTAATATCTGAACATATCGGGTCCCATTTTCAATGTTTGTGCCTTTAATGACACCCCTTTTTATTGAACCATTTATCACTTGCCCGTATTTCGACATGTGTGTGGCTATGAATAGATCACTCACTTCGCATGCGCATCTTCAATTGTCACGTTAGTTACATTTTTATCAATTTCAAAAAAATTAACTGACCTGTTTTTCAATGAAATTTCCGAGTTGAGGATCTTGTATTTTGCCTGTTCACTTTTCAGCGTTACAATACAGGATTTCCCTGTCATCTGGATTGACTTTATATCTTCTAAATTTATTTCATTTTCCAATTCGGATAAAACAGCCTCATGTTTAATTCCCGTAAACAATTTACTATTAAAATGTACCGATAAGTTTCTGTTTATTTTCTCCATTCTGCCTTGAATGTTGTGAATAGGACGTGAGCTGTGTTTACTTGTATATAGGTAATTGTCAACCGTATGTTGACAAACACAAAAAACACTCAAATAAACTATCAGGAGAAGTTTTCCCACATATTGGTTGGTTTGTTGCAGTATTCCATCAATAATTATATTATATATTGGAAATTTTCGGCATCGAAAGGCAATATTAGCCATCTTTCGTAAAATATTTCGGAGCTCGAAATCAACCCAACCTACTATTCCAAGGACAGACAACTAGTTTTGTATATCATTATTTGTCCTATCGTCCATTTTGTTTTGGCCATTGTAATATCCGTCCTTCGATTTACGACTTCTGATTACCCTTTTCGTATCTACAAACGTTCCCTCTATAGGTTTTATCTTAGTTTTCTCTGTAGTGTTTTGTAGATCGTTGTTTGTCCTTTTTGTTTTTATTCTTTCTTTTGACCATTGTGTTGTCTGTCCTTCGAATTACGGCTTTTGATTACCCCCCCCCCCCCACCCCCCACCCTTGATATCTACAAACTTTCCCTCTACAGGTTTTATGTAATAGATGCTTATATATAAAGTTGTGAATGAGTTCTAAAGAAAATCAATTAAAGTGTATACAGTGAGAATATGGAGTATGTCGAGTCTGCCTTATAAGTATATAATAAATGAGTTTTTTATGAACAAAATGTCTTGTTTACTGTTGCATGAAGGCGTATAATGTGACAATATACAAGGTATTAATATATACATGTAGTTCATTACAATCTTAATAAGTTTGGGAGTCAAATAGTACAAACATTCAACAAAATTACGTGTATTCTCAAAATGTATTCATTCACCATAGAATAGCTATTCAATTTTTTGTGATATATCACATTCTTTTTTTAAATGTTTAAATTAAAGAGGGTATGACTTATGGTGTATAGAGGAAATTGAATTACATGAAAAACTAGTGACAAAATAGTCACGATGCTGATCAACGTGAATTTGTTTAATCATCTGACTATTAGAAGTTTTACATGATTAATATCAATAATAATTCTTACAAACGGTAAGAAATATATTTTTTTTTTTTCAAATATAGTGGAATTTACTATATTTCATTAACGTTGTGAATTCGAATCCCGTTCAGTCGAGATGTACTCGATACGACATTATGTGATAAAGTTTGTCAGTGACTTGCGGCAGGTCGGTGGTTTTCTCGTGGTACTTTGATTTCCTCCACCAATAAAACTGACAGCCACGATATAATTGAAATATTGTTGAAAGTGGCGTTAAACACCATAACCATATCCTTCCATTAAGATGTATTTGCTGGTTGGATATTGTGGGTTTTTCACATTCTAAATTGGTCTTGCATGCTTGACAAGAACGAATATTCGCAATATGTTGAGTGTGTTTAAAGGTCTGTTAAAGACGAGTACCCACTTTTAAAAAAATAAAAGGAAATCCGCATAAGATATAATAATAGCGTAGATATTTAAGTTAGTGCGCAAGATGCGCTTCCGGAATAACATTCATCGGGTACGCTAAAATTCAAACAATTGAAAAGATAAATAATTAGAAAGTCCTTGGGATCAAGATAACCAAAGGGCTTAAACAGGATAATCAACATACTACTACCGAAACTCTGACTACCATCAGACACTTATAGTCCACCATCAGAGGTATCGACCTAGTGACAGTAATACAAACGTAGATATCTAATTTAGTGCACACGATACGTTTCTGGAACAATCTTCATCATGTACATTCAAATTAAAAAAAAATGGAAAGCCAAATAATTTTTAAAAATCTTCAGGCGCAAAAAAACCCAAGATAGCTCAAACGCAAATGAAACACATCTAACAAAATACAAAGAAAAGCGATACAGTCTTTTCTGGGTATATTATGTTTCTTTTGCTTGCTGATGGTGTTTAACGTCACTTTCAACAATATTTCAGTTGTATCGCGGTGGTGAGATTTATCGGTGGAGGAAACCGGAGGACCCGGAATAAACCACCAACCTGTTGCAAGTTACTGACAAACTTTATCACATATTATTATACCTTACATTATTAAACAACATTATTAAGAAAAAAACTGCTGAAGCGTGCTAATCTGGGTCACGGGTCACTGTAATCGGGCGGCTGTATCGAGAAACAGATATGGTGTTGAAAAAACTGTTGATACTCATTAAATATTGATAAATGCAATAAAATTTTATGTTTGTCTTCAAGAAATATGATAGACAAAACCGTGTGTGAAGTTTTATGACGAAATATCTCCGATTTCTATGTAAATTTACGAGTTGGAGTTGCGGCTGTATCGAGAAACAGATACGGTGTTGAACAAACTGTTGATACTCATAAAATATTGATAAATGCAATACAATTTTATGTTTGTCTTCAAGAAATATGATAGACAAAACCATGTATGAAGTTTTATGACGAAATATCCCTGATTTCTATGGACCCGGAAAAAACCACCGACCTGTTGCAAGTCACTGACAAACTTTATCACATATTATTATACCTTACATTATATATTATATATAAAATAAAAGTGATGTTTTTACAAAATTGGTACCCAGGGAAACATCACTGGTCGACAAATGTTATGTTCCATGTCTGTCCGGAAATGTATCCCTTTTTGCATTCCGCGAGAGGAGTCGATTAGAAAAACCCAACATAAATTAAATCAAAGTATCCAATATCTCATTGCAAGTCACTGACAAACTTTATCACATAATATTGTACACCTCTCCCTGATCCTGGGTATATTATCATATCATACATCAGTGAAGGTCATAGAGTCAGCATTCCAAAAGTAGAATTTGACAGAAGAATATAAAGTAAATAATATATAAAACTATAAACAACAGGTGGTAGGTAATAATACAATGTTACACACTAGCTCGGTATTCAAATTTTGGAAATACCTATTTGTCAAAAGAATTCGCACGTGTCTTAGGCCCAGGACAAATAGTGATGTCACTTGACACCTGGCACAGTGCCGATGTGGTTCAAGCTTGAACACCTGGCACAGTGTCGAGGTGTTCAAGTGACAACTATGTGGTTTGGGCGTGCGGCTATCTTGACAAATAAATATTTCCCAAAGTTATACAATACATGCCAATAAATAATATAACAAGTGCGTAAAAATGACAAAGAGTAAAATTGTTAAAAATATACACCACAAAATGAGATCATGTTACCTTACACACAAAAAAAAAACCAAAAATAATTAAAAAAAACCTGTAAAATCTGTGGCTTCATTGGAACTTGAATGTCAATTCAAACTTTTCAAAATATAGTGTCAAACACCGTCTTCATCAAAAAATTATTTGCGAATATGAATAATTCGTCTTTTCTCCATATTTAAAACGAATTTAATTTACACAGGAATCGTACTTACTGAGGTTAAAGTGCAGTCATCGTGCAAGTTGCAGACTTGTAATATTAAATTAAAATAAACAATATCACTAGAGTGTAAGTCAGTTACCGACTTCGATCTCGGGTTCAAGCTAGATAAACACCCTCGCCCATGCTTTGAGCACCTCGACCGCTATGCGGTCTCGGCGCACAATTTGCACGGGCTCAGGTATTCATCTAGCTTGAACACCTCGATCTCAGTCGGTATCTATTACTTATACGCCTTGTTTTTTAATGGTCTAAATCTGTGGTTCCCGTGAATAAATTTCGTGTATAAAATCTATTTATATTTTATGATTGCCTCTGTATTTATTAAAAGTTAATGATCAATTTGAAAAGAATATATCATGCAATATACAATGATTTTTGGTTCATGTAGTTTTATTTATAAGTATCATGTTTACGTTAATACAATATGTATAAACAAATCGTATGAGGTACATGCTAAATTGTCGCACGCCGTATGCTTGTAAACAAACATGATTGTTACTCGTGTACTCCGCCCCACGACATAGAAATAGGATGATGGGTCGATGCTTCTCGGTTGAAATCATCCATAAAGGGCGTCGATCGCTATTTGGGTATTTGAATCAAATGCTAAGTTCGCTTTTTATGACCTGGTTTAACCGTTTTGTAGCTCAATAAGTGCTTATTTTGCGTTTGACAACAACCACCCATTCACTAAAAATAGCAACCATCCAGATATATCGCAGCGTAATCAGTTTATATGACAGTAGTAACTGCACGAGCATCGCAAGGTATTATGTTTTAGCTTAATAACATGTTGACATGTATCTCTGATATATATAAAAACAAGTTCATCATATGTATCATGTTGTAATGCTAATATGTGAACGTTTATACAGAAAATAGTTTTTCAGGTGAAGGTCAGTAATGCATGCAAAATATCCACAATCCAGAGTTATTTCTTTTCTTTATAGATAGATAGACTGTGTTTCCATTAAGCTACTGACATTATCCATTCTGATGGCATTTCAATTTAAGTTACTATACATGTCAAATGGGAAGTGGTCGTAAAATAAATCTGTAGTCAAGTGTCAATGTCACCAGTGTTCAGTGGAAACTACGTCATCGAAAGACGACACATTACAAAAATCAAAGCCAGTAGATTATCAATAGTATTTTGTCAGGGATAAACAATGAAAATATGTAAAGAAACAAAATAAACATTATAATAATAATAATAATTCTTTATTTACATAATAATACACCCATGTGGGTCAAGCAAATACAAATACAAACAAACAAAACATAGAAAACATAAAAAATTACAATTTGGTCATAATATAGGATACACAAAATAAATCCTATTAATTAATATTATATTTTTCACATGTCACACCTTTGACCGACAAGGACCTCATTTTTGCAATTCTGTAGATTGCTTTATAAAGTCTCCTACTTCTGTCAAAAGTTCAGAATTTGCATCTAACAAATTTGTATTTTATTTAATGGTATTTCTTCAATAAAGTCTGGTTTGTTTAATATTATTTTGTTAAATAAATTGTTTCTAAGAGAGTGGTTGGCTGTGTATTTTAAGAAAAAGTGGTATTCATCCCCTATTTCATTTAAATTACAATTTGTACATATTCTTTCTTCCCTTGTTATATTTTTTATACCTCCCTGATTCAATTTCTAAACTGTGACCACTCACTCTAAATTTTGTCTCATTGTGAAGTTAGAAAAGAATAATAAATAGTTTTCAAGTTTTAACTCTGATTTTATTTTACTGTAAATATACAGTTTGGAAGTTTCATTGAAAGATGAAAGTTTTTCTAACGTTTTTTTACTATAAGGAAAATGCCTCTTTAAGTAGAGGGTTTATTGGATCTGTTTGTAATCTATAAAAATATAGTATAGCATGGGTTTTGATATAGTCTGCTATAGGAAATCTTCCTAGTTCAGACTTGGCCGAAATATTACATGCAATCTTCTTTAGACCTAAAATATATTTATAAAATTTATTGTGTATCTTTTCATAACAAAATTTATCTTCAAGTGACCATGTATCACAGACAGAACCACTCTGTTCTGATCTGGATATTGCTCTACTGATAGTCATCCATAAACCAAATTTCAATATTGTAGGTTAGAATTGGTCTTATAAGTATATCAAATAATTTACAGGACAGGTTTTGAGTTAAAATTCATAAATCTATTTTTTAGTGAGAATAGAACTTTTATTCCTTTCTTGCTCAGCTCTTGTGTAGCCTTTTTGAAACTACCCTTGAAATCAATGACATTGCCAAGGCAATTGTATTCTTTGGTCTCAGTTAAATTTTTTGTAATTTATAAAAACTTGAAGGGGAGGGGGGGGGGGGGGGTATGTTTTTTTTTCTAAAAAAATATTCTGATTCCCAATGTTGCTGAAAAAAAATATTCTGATTTTGGTGGAGGAAAAAAAAAATCAGATTCACAGTTTTTGACATATAACCTAATGTTAGATTCTGGAAAAAAAAATATTCCAACTCTTGTGTTGTCGGAAAAAAAAATTCTGAACGAAACAAAAACCATAACCTTCCCCCCCCCCCCCCCCCCCCCCCCCTAAAGTAATATACGTCTCTGTGGTTCAGCCTATCATTATGGCTAATTGAATCTTAACTTTCAGTGCAAATATCTCAAGAAATTATAAAAATACAATAATACATTCAAATATATTTATAAATAATTTCTATGGGGCGTTGTAAAAGTTTTGACTCAAATAAACATAGACGTTAATTAATGTTCATATAATTTATAAAATCAAAATTATACTTTGGAAATGATTTTGTTAAAACGAAAAACATTGACAAAGATTATATTAGTGATTGATTGATTGATTGATTTCTGGTTGCTTAAGGGCGAGAATAATTATCTTCAACAACTATATGTATTTATGAAAATATACAGGGGCCATCGTGGTTGTGATCGTATGATAGTTGAATTTACAACTACCTATGCAATTAGCGCCTATCACAACTAAAGTTGTGAGTTCGAACCCAGCTAATGGTGAAGTGTACTCAATACACCATTATGGGATAAAGTGTGTCAGTGACTTGCGGCAGGTCGGTGGTTTTCACCGGGTACTCTGGTTTCCTCCCACCAATAAAACTGACTGCCTAAATAGAACTGAAATATTGTTGAAAGTTGCGTTTAACATCATAACTCAACTATAAAAATATGCAGAAATGAAGAAGTGATAAAACAACCAGTGCAACGACATTTGACTACCACTAGAAAAGGATGGAGAGTTTGGGTAGGGAAGAACATTTATCCTGCAATTGGATTATTTTTTGTCATTATAAATGGGTTCAAATAAACTGTTGCTTTATTATGACAGTGTCATAATAACTCATTTCACATTAGCCTAATAAAGCTATTAAGCCACACCCCTGTCATAATAACACTTTTTGTATTAGCCTAATAACGCTATTAAGCCATGCCCCTTACCGAAACTACTATTGAGTTATCAATTGGGTTTCCGTTATCCTTTTTTATTATTAAATTAAATAACATTTATTATTGCAAATGTTATTGCAGGATAATATACAATATTGGTGTATTGACGGTAAATATAGAATGTATGTGGCTCGGCACGAAACCGATGGAAAGACTCGTTAAAAGCTCGTCTTTTCCCCGTTTCTAAGCCTCGCCACATAAATTCTATGTTTACCGTGAATACACCAATATTGTATATTTAGCTTTTTGTAGCGGTTACAATACCATTTTGTTTTTTTATTTAATTTCCTGATGTAGCAGAATTGTCAGAGCATGAAATAGTCCTCATTTCTATTGTAATAAAGAGATTTTTTTTGTATTTGCATTCGTCGATTAGCTATGAATAACATTTAAAGCAGCTTGTTATCCATCATTTATCAAAAGTATAGATCACCCTATTTAGATTGATTGATTGATATTTGGTGTTTAACGCCACTTGCAGAAATATTTCAGCTATATCATGGCGACCAGTTTTAGTGGTGGAAGAAGCCGAAGTACCCGGAGAAAACCACCGACAATGGGCAAGCAACTGGTAAACTTTATCACTTGCGACTGTGAGTCGAGTGCACCCTTTTATGTAATCTACAAAGCCGGGCGCGAACCCACGCCGTATTGGTGATAGGCTTGTATGAGGTGTTAGGTAATCCAACTACCTAACTCATTGAGCCACCCAAACCCTTACCCTATTTAGAAATTAGATGTTTAAATTCAAATTAACTGAACAAGTTAAATTTGTCCTCTAGAGAATGCTAATCTAACATTGAATAATAATTTGACTAGTGCTCAGGAGTATTGGGTTATACAGTAAAGCTGACACATGTGGTGATATTTTTCTTCAATCAGTGTGAACCACTGGTTAATGTTCCATCACACTGCGCGCTTCATTGAAAATTATTTACATGTATATTGTTATAAATATAAAATATTATCTTTCTAATGCATTTCAGTACAAATGAAATGAAATATCGTCTAAAAACCACATACATTTCAAATTCTAAATTTTGAACTTATGCTTAGTGTCAGTGACAATCATTAGAATTGAGAACATAGGAACCATGTCGGCCAAAAATCCACACGGGAAAATTATTGTTACACATTTCCGTTCTTTTGTTTTTCTTGAAATGTATTGGCATTACCACGACAAGTGAACATTTCTTTTCATGGCGAGAACAAACTCTATTTCCCTGACATGATGATGATGATCTCTGTTTTATACTAGACCAACACTCTGAGTGGGTTTGTACAGTGCTAGCTCACTGACACAACAGTCTACAGATAGACATCTCGCTCCATTCTAGCTCACTGACACAACAGTCTACAGATAGACATCTCGCTCCATTCTAGCTCACTGACACAACAGTCTACAGATAGACATCTCGCTCCATTCTAGCTCACTGACACAACAGTCTACAGATAGACATCTCGCTCCATTCTAGCTCACTGACACAACAGTCTACAGATAGACATCTCGCTCCATTCTACCTCACTGACACAACAGTCTACAGATATACATCTCGCTCCATTCTACCTCACTGACACAACAGTCTACAGATAGACATCTCGCTCCATTCTGATACATTATCAGTAGTCTATGTATTTTTCCTCTTCAATGCTGAGTACTTTGCGAAGAGTACTTTATTAATTTTATAGTCTTCGGTTTTACTCGAGCAAGGCTCGAAACCACGATCTACCGTACTAATAGCGAGCATTCTATAACCATTACACCACTGAGGTAGTCAAAATACAAATCTGTGTTTTTACACATTAATCCATGGTTTCTTCCTGATTTTAAAAAAAACCTCATATATTACATAATTTGTATTTATATGTTTAAAAAAGTTATAAATCCTGCAGTGTCTTCCACCACTAAAGTTGTGAGTTCGAATCCCGCTAATGGGGATGTGTATTCGATACACCATTATGCGATAAAGTTTGTCAGTGACTTGCGACAGGGCTCCGGTTTCCTCCACCAGTAAACCTGATCACCACAATTATAGCTGAAATATTGTTGAATGTGACATTAAACACCATACCCTCCAAATTCCTACAACGCGGAAGTTCAACACCACATTGTACGTGATTCAATAATTTCAAGATTACCCACTTACATTGATTTTAACATGTATTTTATATTACTGTTATTGCTATTATAATATCAGGTATTGCAAATTGTCAATATACAGATAGACAGTTGATGTGCATTTTATATAAAATGTCTCGATATACTAAGCTCCAGGGAGATTTCATACCTTATATATACCTGTCTATTTATAAACACAAATTAATGTTGTAGATTTTTATTGATTTTAAATATAACATGTTAAGCCCAAAGGAAACATCTACCTTGTGTTAATAATTTGTACTATTTCTAGTTTATACATGCAGCCAGGGCCGGATTTACCAATAGGCATAGTAGGCCATTGGCCTAGGACCCACGGGTATCTGGGGGCCCACTGAAACTAATTTGTCACGCAGCGTGCCAGCGTATAACCTTGTTTCAAGTGTACACCGGGTATTTCATTACGGAACATACTACACGGAGGATCCAGGATTTCAAGTTAGGGGGGGGCGCACTTAAAAAAATTGCGCCGAGCGGACGGAGGCGCGAAAATTTTTGGGGTATTTCGTGTAAAAAAATCACGATTTTACGCAAAAAAATCATATTTTTTCCAATTTTAGGGGGGAGCCCCCCCCCCCCCTGGATCCGCCCCTGTACTATATTCAAAACCATAAGGGCCCCTGTACAATAAGTAATTTGATTAAAAGTAATGATGTGTTACATTGGGTTGAAATTCGTATTACATTACAGTAGTATTTGTTGACATTTGACCATTTAAAAAAATTACAGTAATATTAGATGTTATTCAGCTATCAGACAGGGTATATAATGTGACATTCCCGGCTTAGGATCTATATTCCCTGAGGCGCAGCTATCAGAGAGGGTATATAATGTGACATTCCCGGCTTAGGATCTATATTCCCTGAGGCGCAGGGAATATAGATCCTAAGCCGGGAATGTCACATTGTATACCCTGTCTGATAGCTGAATAACAGATATATTACGGATTTAATCATTGGTTTTTTTAAATACAAAATTCAACTGTATTAAATAAATTTGCGTCTTTTATTTTCATTTTTCGTATTTCTAGATGTCCCTGTGCTTTGACGTCATTATTCAATGACGTCAAAATATGTGTCGCGTCATATTTCATGTATGGGGTGTCTCATGAAGGAAAATAGATATCTACTGTACTATTAAATTTCTAAATCAGTACAGTTTCAATTTCATATGTAGTAAATGTTTTAAACTATATAAATATAACATTAATATATCACATAACAAAACAACAGGTTTGCGAAAGTTTCAATAATTTAAATGTTAACATTATATCCTCGTCTGACAATAAGTCGGTCAGTCATTGGATAATGTTTGATTATTTTTTTCATGTTTGAAAAGTAAATATTTTTTTTCTTTTTAATTATGTTCCTCATCTATTCTTGCTCACATGTGTAAAGTTCCATGGAAAAAGATCGATAATAATTACATACTGACCCATATTTATTTACCACCCCTTTTCCAAATGGCGTCGTATGACGTCACATAAAGTCGGTCAAAGTTCAATAAAGCACATGATTTTGTCATAGGCCAACCAAGCTTAAAAAGTAAACCAGATTAAGAAAGTACAGTATTTTAGCTTTTTCAGTGTAATTGATTTGTCTGAAAAATTTCAAAAGATGTTTTTTTTTTAAATAGTTTGAAATTGAAGTATTAAAAATTATTTATTTGATGCAAATATTAAACTTGCTTACCCACATAAAAAGTATTTAATCCAGTGAATTTGGTGTTTTTGCTTTTGTCAATACAATCTATTAGACCGACATATTTTGGTAAAACAATTAATGACTGATTTCAATTGATTTTTATCACATTTATTATCACAGAGTGGTAACAATACAGTTTTGTTGATGCCATTTGTAATAATGACAGACTTTTTTTACCCAGACAATCTCATTTTTCTGTCTGGTTTAATTTAATTCTCTGTTCAATTTATGCTATAAATTTTGATTATTGCTGTTAAATTAATTCTTTTTCGATCTTCTCTGTGAATTTCATTTCATTACTCCAAGAAGTAAGTGGTATATTTGTTATTAAAGCAGCAGTGGAAATGCAAAATAATCTGCCATTTTGTGACTAATGGAAAGCACTTGCATGTATTTTCCCGGTAAAATCGGCCATTTTCTAGAAAATGGTGGAATCTGAATGATCAATCATCATATTTTCAAAGTATTATAAAATACAATTTGCTTGGCCTACATTCCAGAAACGGTCATGAACTGTGATGTCGATTATGTCAACAAACCGGAAAAATACAAATGTTTGGGGAATACCATCGATGGAAGCATATTTAACAAGCATAATGATCAGGAAAAAAAGACATTAGTAAAAAGGATCTTTTTTACTTGCATGGAATTTATTCAATTCAATCTCATCTGTTTTAATCTCATCTTGTAATTTTGACGTTGAAAAGTATTCCTTCTGTGTTTATGTACGCTATGAATATACAGAATGACGTCATTGGTCTCGTGCTGCACGAGAATTGTAAATCAAAACAAATGACCGACATTATTGCATGACCGAGCAGATGTCACGGTAGGATATACCCTGTCTGATAGCTGAATAACAGATATATTACGTATTTAACCATTGTTTTTTTTTAAATACAACATCCAACTGTATTAAATAAATTTGCGTCTTCTATTTTCATTTTTCGTATTTGGAGATGTCCGTTTCCGTACCTTTGACGTCATTCTTCAATGACGTCAAAATATGTGTCACGTCATACTTCATGTATGGGGTGTCTCATGAATGAAAATACTGTACTAAATTTCTAAATCAATACAGTTTCATAAGGGTAATAACAAAATTACCGAACCCCGAACAATCTTACAAAGGGAAAGTCAAAACTCATAATTATATAAACAGACAAAATCAGTCAACAACCGGAAAACTGTGAAAACCGTAATGACATATAATTATAGTAAATTTTATGAACTTTATAAATATAACATTAATATATCACATAACAAAACAACGGGTTGGCGAAACGGTTTCAATAATTTAAATGTTAACAACATGTAAATAAAACCTTGGTGTGGCCCCATGACGTCGAAAGTTTTCAAGGCTCAACATTTTGTTTATTTGTTATGGTACAGCAGTGGAACATAGGAGTTTGCTGCATCGATCAGGTATTTGTGACGGAATTAACCGTTGTAATATTTTTTTGTTCATGCAGCCGTTTTGAGTATACAAACAGCATTTAATTTGGTAAAAATACATTTATTATTCCGTATTATACCATTGATTCAGTGAAGCGTAATGTTTTGTCGTCCGTTTTAATCGTTTTTGGGGACTGAAATATATACCCCGTCTGTTTTCCGAATATATGCTGACATTCAGGGTTGAGGAACCAATGAAAATATGTGTAACAAACTAAATTCGTAATTTATATATATACAACAAGGTAAACGTCTAAAATGGTTTGTAAAACAACACCAAGTACACAAAACAAAGTGATAAAGAATTAAACACTTCGTTGAATGACAAAATGTTCGTCCCACCAAGGGACTTTATCATTGTCTAATTAAATAAAATCTCGAACCAATATAGCGACTTTACAATTTAAAAAAAAGGTTTTTGACGGTCCATGTGCGGGACAAAAGAACCAGAAGATGCACATATGAAACTACATACTTATATAAAAGACTGGAAAACCTACATATAAATTAATAAAAGTACAATAACAATAATATAAATACACAATAGGGCTACCTCATTTAAATGAATGTTAAATTAGAAATAAAAATAAAAATGAGACATTATTGATAAATGTATCAAATAGCACTGTCAAAATATTTTTGAAAACGGTATAATACCCAAACTCATTAAAAAAAACGGCCCGCCACAGTGTGGAATATATACTTTAGGCCAATTGATCAAACTGTATGTCCTAATACGACTGGAGGAGACCAACAAAAATAGGAGTCAAGAGAGGATATTACTCTTTCGGTGATAATGACTTAAGTTTTATAATCCAGAACAATGTATATATATTGGATACTGAAACATGCCAACATTTCTATAAAATTGGGGGCCCACTGATGAGTTTGTCCTAGGGCCCACAAGTAGGTAAATCTAGCACTGCATGCAGCAGGGCCGTTTGTTAAGCCTATTAGTACATAGTACATCTAAATTTGAATTATTCGTATTGTGCACAACAGGGGCGGATCCAGGATTTCAAGTTAGGGGGTTGCACTTAAAAAAATTGCGCCAACCCCCCCCCCCTCCCCGGATCCGCTCCTGCACAACATGCGGTAGGGGCACGACTTTGATTTCAAAATAGCATTTGAATTTGGATATTACGAGGTTCAAAGTTTAAAGAGAAATGTAAATAAATGGCAAAGAAGCTGAATGGTATTCGTAGGCAACAGGCTCGGTTGTAGGAGGTGCGGGGCCCAATTGGTCTCTGTAAAACCTGCAGTGTGTTGTTGTGTGTACCTGAACAGCCGAGAGTAAATATTTCCAGCACGGGGCCCAATTGAAAGCAATTGGTGCAATTGGCTTAAGGCCGGGCCTGGTAAGTAGACATAACAAAATACGAGAATGAGTACATGACTGGTATTCCTGGACCATTCTGGTATTCCTGGACCATTCATAACATTCATATTACAAAGTCTTTGTTTGTCACACGAGTCAACCATAATAAAAGTAGGGAACATGACTGTATATATTGGTAGCTGGAATACTCGGAATATGAATCAGTTAATGGAGGAGTGGGGGTATTAGTGGCATTTGTCAATAACCTGTAGAATCAGAGCTCCTGAATCTATCATCAAACAATTATCTACAAAATCAGATCATCCCTCTTGTTGCAGAGAGAAACTATATTACAAGAATACATGTCCGCTTCCGTCTTTTGGTTTTTGTTTTTGTATTTTACTTTTATTGAATTTGTTTCTTTTGAAATCAGATAGTCTTAAAGTAATATTTGTTTATTGTGCATGTATGAATTATTAAATATTAATATTTATGCTTCCAGTGGCGAATATAAGATATTTTATCTTATCTTTGACTTGAACAGGTATGCAACACTTTGAAAGTTAGATTTGAGTATAGCTTACACCTTCTCTGGATCGACGCACAGGTGTTCGGTGCAATTGGATAATGACTATATAACAATTTAAGTGGAAAATCAGATCCTCGATCAATATATACAATATATCAATTTAACCACTAGGAATCATTGGTTTAGTAATTTCCGAAATTGCTACACAAGGGAGATATCCCTTCTGATACATCTATTGTACAATCGCTGCAATGTATCCTCTCTTGTGTGTTCGAGCTCCTGTGGAGTCAAATCAAAGACAAACATATGATATTTTGGTATTTGTTGCCTATCCGTTAAGCAGGTGACATTAAGGGGTAAGAGAAAAGACTGGTTGGCTCGGAATCGGGATAATATGTCCGAGTGGAGCTAAATGTCTATCCACGGACTGTTGTTTCAGCGAGTCTCAACTAACCGTGATGGTCTAATGCAAAGCGGACATCACCATGTCATCAAAATATAAGTAATTTCCGCCGTGATATAACCGAATAATTGCTACCTTCGCGTTAAACAATCATCACTCACTTGTGACCGCAAGTTTCCCGTGACCGGTAGTTCAGTCTATGGTGGATTTTCTTGTGAAAAAAAGGAAAATAAGAGTGTTACATAGGAATGAACAATCAAAGTACCTATAATGAAGGTTATTCCTGCAGAAACGAGTCGTGCGTACTTAAATTGTATATCCACGTTTATATTGCATTTTTACTGATCAGAAGCAAATATCGAACATGAAGAGAAAAATATTTTCTCAAGCAATATTTTTACATTGAATTGACTCAAACACCCAAATTCCCTGTCATGGGAATTAAACACAAGATCATGGAAATCAAATTTTCAATGATTTTATTAGTTGAAATGACCCATAGTTTATTGAATGTCTAGTAGTATCATTACTGACCAATTGGTAAACTGGCTAACTAAAGAATGGGTTGATACAACTAGCTTAATCCCGCCATTTTTTGTTGAATTGCTTGTACCAAGCCAGAATATGGAGCGGTCATGTATTTGTGTTAGGTGTATCCATTCTGTCTCAATCAAGGATTTTTCTATTGGGTTTCAAAAATGTTCCGACAGTTTGGTATTTTCGTATAACAATTGTCCATGTTGCGTATGCATGTTGATAACCATGGTGTATAAATTGAATATATCAAGTTTCAAAACACACACATAACAAATGCGGTTAACCTTATTTATTATTTGTATTTTTGCGCAAAAGTAATGCAAAATGCCGATGAGATTAATAGTCAACATGTATTTTAGATATATAAATGATTTTTTTACTATTTTGTCATTAAAAAAAAATAATAATACAAATTTTGATTTTTTTAATTTGAAAAATTGTGATATATAACGTATGTGCCAAGTTGCTTGTTGAAACGCCAAGCTCATCAATAAAAGTATAATCAGTTACACCTAGCTTAAATACATGTCTATTTTTATCCGGCAACTTATAGAAAATTTATGGATTTTCAATGTCACGGTAAAATGTATCACTTTTTAATGTAAATGTGTTTGCATCTTGTGGTGTCAATGGGGTATTTGTGCAGAGGAATTCCATTTGGGGGATATTTTCTAATAAGGATTAAATTAGTGCTCCACCCATGAATTAACAAGTACAATGTAAATGCATGACGCATGGACCATTAATATTATACATATTTATATTAAACCCTTTAATAAATACGCAGCATATTAATCACTATTTTAAAATTCAATTCATCATTATAATGGATATGTAAATAAAAGCAACAACAAAAAATTAAAGATAGAAAATAAAATTTAAATTGTATTTCATCTTTTGTACTGACAAGATAATTATATGGATATATTATCACATACTAGAATAGTAATTTACTAAATATCGGTCATGTCTTGCGAAAGCTTCCGTGTCTGGCTCAGAGATTTCAATCACAATGAATAGATTTGTGATCATAGTTAAGTGGAACACCGACAGTGTGCGACTTTGGCAGCTGCCATCCAACTTATTTTCAGAAAAATGAAACCTAATCTATGAATTCTTGCGGACTTAAGTCCGGCCATTGCATTATGCACATGCCATTTAACATCACCATCAGTAGGATTCTTTGCTACCATTTAGGAGGCTTAGAAAATTATTGTTTTTCGTGTGACACACTTCCTCACAGAAGCTACAGTTTTGGAATACTGCTGATGATGATGTTAAGCAACATGCACAATACAATGGAAAGACGACTTTATTAATTAATAATTCACTTTTCTACAGTAAATAGGCAACATCCATGGTTCTATGGATGAATACCAGGTCAATTACAAATGCTGGTCAGACTAACTACTATTGGTATGTCTGCTGTTTGGCCGAAGGGATTAAGGTCCTTGACCTCTAACATTAAACATTGCATGGGTTGGCGTCCCGATATTCACCACAATTGTTGAACCTGCCAAACACCCACTCTAAGGTGGCGCCCCGATATTCACAACAAATGTTGATCCTGCCAAACACCCACTCTAAGGTGGCGCCCCGATATTCACCACAAATGTTGAACCTGCCAAACACCCACTCTAAGGTGGCGCCCCGATATTCACCACAAATGTTGAACCTGCCAAACACCCACTCTAAGGTGGCGCCCCGATATTCACCACAATTGTTGAACCTGCCAAACACCCATTCTAAGGTGGCGCCCCGATATTCACCACAATTGTTGAACCTGCCAAACACCCACTCTAAGGTGGCGCCCCGATATTCACCACAATTGTTGAACCTGCCAAATACCCACTCTAAGGTGGCGCCTCGATATTCATCACAAATGTTGAACCTGCCAAACACCCACTCTAAGGTGGCGCCCCGATATTCACCACAAATGTTGAACCTGCCAAACACCCACTCTAAGGTGGCGCTCCGATATTCACCACAAATGTTGAACCTGCCAAACACCCACCCTAAGATGGCGCCCCGATATTCACCACAAATGTTGAACCTGCCAAACACCCACTCTAAGGTGGCGCTCCGATATTCACCACAAATGTTGAATCTGCTAAACACCCACTCTAAGATGGCGCCCCGATATTCCCCATAAATGTTGAACCTGCCAAACACCCACTCTAAGGTGGCGCCCCGATATTCACCACAAATGTTGAACCTGCCAAACACCCACTCTAAGATGGCGCCCCGATATTCCCCATAAATGTTGAACCGGCCAAACACCCACTCTAAGGTGGCCCCCCGATATTCACCACAAATGTTGAACCTGCCAAACACCCACCATAAGGCCGATGTGTTTCAGCTCTGGCTACCCTCCTAAATTGTATAGCTGAAACTTTCAACTTTCAACAATATCACAATTATTAAGTTATTTCGTGGCAGTCCGTTTTATTTGATTTTTACTTCATTTAATTCAGCTCGATTTAATGTATCCTTTTCAATTCAGAAAATAACATGCATGCAATTAGGGATGATATCCTCTATATACAATATATGGAAATTGCAGACGTCCCGGTGTCGCCATCTTAGATATGTAAATTAGCAAATTGCACCTCGTTTCTGGCTATTACTTGTTGACCTGGTACAAAAGAGTAATCATCATTATCTCATCAAAATATAGCATTTACTCCCATGATGTAGACTTAGATGTAAACATCACTCACTTCACTGCAATCAGTGCCTATCACCACTAAAGTTGTGAGTTCGAACCCCGTTCATGGCAATGTGTACTCGATACAACATTATGTGATAAAGTTTGTCAGTGACTTGCGATAGGTCGGTAGTTTTCTCCGGGTACTCCTGTTTCCACCACCAATAAAACACTGATCGCCACGATATAGCTGAATAATTGTTGTAAGTGGTGTTTAAAAACCATAAACCCAACCAAACCAAACCATTCAGTTGGCGTTTAACAGGAATCGCTCACTGCATACGAAAGTATAAAAATGTGATTCTCTGAATGAGATTACAGTTTCGCCTTTCACGTGTATTATTTATTTATGCAATAATTATATCTCATAAAGAAGAGAGAAATACTTGTGAATATAAATCTAACATGGGTCGTTTAATCTGATTACATAAGTGAGGAATAACCACAATTTCTCGTTATCGTTAAATATAATGATAAAGCGATAGAGCCCCAAGGGTATCCGATTTAATGGTATATTAACATCCGAATACCCATAACAGTATTTTAATATTCTAACAATTTGTAAAAATAATATATTTATCCCTTGACAAATAATTACAATTACAGACAGATATGGTAAGGAGCGTAAAACCCAACAATGATAATTATGTATACAGTCGTGTAGGAGTCAAATTTATTGTTGATTTTACTGAGACTATTCCTGGATAAATTTAACTGACACCAATTATGAACGAACCTAAGTGTTCCATCGATACATCCAAGACCACAGCTTAGTTCCTATGTCATATTTTAAAACCCCGGGTGATTTCTCGATAAAGATCTGTTTGTGAGAATTTGTGATAATAATAATAATAATAATATATATTGTATAGTGTGGTTTCAATGCCTTTATTGCCTTTCCTTGATCGTATGGTAGTTGGATTTACAACTACCTGTGCAATCAGTGCCTATCACCACTAATGTTATGAGTTCGAATCCCACTGGTCGATGTGTATTGAATACAACATTATGTGATCAAGTTCGTCAGTGACTTGTGGCAGGTCGGTGGTTTTCTCCGGGTACTCCAGTTTCGTCCACCAATAAAACTGACCACCATAATATAGCTGAAATATTGTTGATAGTGGCGTTAAACACCATAACCCTAAACCCATAACCACCCCATTATTGCCTTTGTCATTTCATAATAAGACTGACATAGTTTATTAGATATATTTGCTATTGAAATTTACAGTTCTTAAAAATTTTAATTATTATTAAAATAAAGGTTCTCCTCCCTCTGACATAGGTAACCGTAACCTATTTGTTTTTACCTGTCCTATTTAGGCACTTTTGTGTCTTTACTGACAAAGACTTTTGACAAAATTATGAACTAATGTTTGTATTTATTATATATACTAATGTTTGTATTTATTATATATACTAATGTTTGTATTTATTATATATACTAATGTTTGTATTTATCATATATACTAATGTTTGTATTTATTATATATACTAATGTTTGTATTTATTATATATACTAATGTTTGTATTTATTATATATACTAATGTTTGTATTTATTATATATACTAATGTTTGTATTTATTATATATACTAATGTTTGTATTTATTATATATACCAATGTTTGTATTTATTATATATACTAATGTTTGTATTTATTATATATACTAATGTTTGTATTTATTATATATACTAATGTTTGTATTTATTATATATACTAATGTTTGTATTTATTATATATACTAATGTTTGTATTTATTATATACACTAATGTTTGTATTTATTATATATACTAATGTTTGTATTTATTATATATACTAATGTTTGTATTTATTATATATACTAATGTTTGCATTTATTATATATACTAATGTTTGTATTTATTATATATACTAATGTTTGTATTTATTATATATACTAATGTTTGTATTTATTATATATACTAATGTTTGTATTTATTATATATACTAATGTTTGTATTTATTATATATACTAATGTTTGTATTTATTATATATACTAATGTTTGTATTTATTATATATACTAATGTTTGTATTTATTATATATACTAATGTTTGTATTTATTATATATACTAATGTTTGTATTTATTATATATACTAATGTTTGTATTTATTATATATACTAATGTTTGTATTTATTATATATACTAATGTTTGTATTTATTATATATACTAATGTTTGTATTTATTATATATACTAATGTTTGTATTTATTATATATACTAATGTTTGTATTTATTATATATACTAATGTTTGTATTTATTATATATACTAATGTTTGTATTTATTATATATACTAATGTTTGTATTTATTATATATACTAATGTTTGTATTTATTATATATACTAATGTTTGTATTTATTATATATACTAATGTTTGTATTTATTATATATACTAATGTTTGTATTTATTATATATACTAATGTTTGTATTTATTATATATACTAATGTTTGTATTTATTATATATACTAATGTTTGTATTTATTATATATACTAATGTTTGTATTTATTATATATACTAATGTTTGTATTTATTATATATACCAATGTTTGTATTTATTATATATACTAATGTTTGTATTTATTATATATACCAATGTTTGTATTTATTATATATACTAATGTTTGTATTTATTATATATACCAATGTTTGTATTTATTATATATACTAATGTTTGTATTTATTATATATACCAATGTTTGTATTTATTATATATACTAATGTTTGTATTTATTATATATACTAATGTTTGTATTTATTATATATACTAATGTTTGTATTTATTATATATACTAATGTTTGTATTTATTATATATACTAATGTTTGTATTTATTATATATACTAATGTTTGTATTTATTATATATACTAATGTTTGTATTTATTTATATATACTAATGTTTGTATTTATTATATATACTAATGTTTGTATTTATTATATATACTAATGTTTGTATTTATTATATATACTAATGTTTGAAATTTACTAAATGATGTGATCGGATGGTACTAGGATTTACAACTACATGTGCAATAAGTGCCTTTCACCGCTAAAGTTATGAGTTTTGAATCCCGCACATGGCGAAGTGTACTCGATGCAACATTATATGATAATGTTTGTCAGTGAATTGCCACAGGTGATAATGTTTGTCAGTGAATTGCCACAGGTGATAATGTTTATCAGTGAATTGCCACAGGTCGGTGGTTTTCTCTGGGTACTCCGGTTTCCACCACCAATAAACCTGACCGTCATGATATAACAGAAATATTGTTGAAAGCGGCGTTAAACACCAAAAACCACAACTAAATGATGTAATTTAGTAAAACTATGGTCAAAATCCCTCATGTATATGTAACATTAACACATGTTGGCTATCTTGTTTAGCGCCTTAGATTAACTTGCTCCCAAAGACTTTTAAGTAATTTTGCTTCCTGATCTTTTTTGCTATGAGCGTCCCTAATAGAGTTTATGCCAGAGATCGCGTTTTGTACGCAATAACCGATATTGCTTTAAATGAGTATATTACGGATAGTGCCATCGACATACGGAGAAAATAAATGGCAATACGAGTCTGTGTCGGTGAATGATCATAGCTAAACCGACTACTTTTTAAGAAGTTGTTGATCGTTTTTTCTGATTCTGATTACACCGTTGGTATTTTCAAACTCTTCTTTCATTCTACATAACCTTCACAAGGAGCTTGTATCAATCAATTAAAGAGGGTCCGGGTGGCTCAATGAGTTAGGTAGTTGGATTACCTAATAACTCATACAAGTCTATCACCAATACGGCGTGGGTTCGCGCCCGGCTTTGTAAATTACAAAAAGGGTGCACTCGACTCGCAGCCGCAAGTAATAAAGCTTACCAGTTGCTTGCCCATGGTCGGTGGTTCTCTCCGGCTTCTTCCACCACTAAAACTGGTCGCCATGATACAGCTGAAATATTGCTGAAAGCAGCGTTAAACACCAAAAATCAATCAATCAGCATCAATCAATTAACACATTTTTTCATGGCTTGTTCATTATATCTGGATTGATTTTGGAGAGGCTGCCTACTGACAAGCAAACTGCTTACATAGAAGTTCATGTTAGTAAAATCGAGGTCTTCATTGTGGACGCCACCATGAATTTGTAGATCGTTATGCATTGTTTTTCTCAGAGATGACACAGGATCTCATTGTACTGTTATTAAATCTCTTTCGTACCCTTTACATCGTTTTAGAAATTTCAGATTTTTCTTACCGTGACACTGAGAAACACAACGTGTACTACATGCGGAATAGGAACTGCTTTTTCTTTAGTTCATCTCCAAATGGTGTGTTTGTTAACGTTGATTGGCGTTCTTCTTGATCTTTTTTCAAATATTTATTTGGGCCACGATCATTTCATCACATCTTGAGGTACATGTATTAGAATCCCAGATGTCAGCGCCAATCCACAAAACGTAATTTCAGCATATTTGTTGATTTGTATATTTTAATAGTTGACTTCACATAAAATTTACGAATTTATGTGTAATGCATGGATTTTCATCTGTCTAAAGTAAAATACGTAAGCAAAATTTTTCTTCCGATAATATACAATTATAGCATGTTGATGAGGTCGATACATGAATTTATCGCATTGACCAAGAATAACAATATCGACCTGATGACCATACATGATTTTATCGCACTGACCAAGAATAACAATATTGACCTCGGACTTCGTCCTCAGGTCGATATTGTTATTCTTGGTCAGTGCGATTAAATCATGTATCGACCGAAAACAACATGCTACAATTGTTTTATTATTTCTCAACCTTCACTATTAAATCATCAATTTTTGAAAGGGCTTAATATTCCATTTAAGTCTTTGAAACAATTTTTTTTAGAAATCCCCAGTTCGTAAAAATTCTATAGCATGCTTCACATGTTTTTTCTAGTTTGTCACGTGTCATGTGCTAATCCAATAGAAAAGCAGAATTTATATAAAAAATATACATATATTCTATCACGGATGTCGCTTTCTCTATAGTTAAACCGAGCACAGAATGTTGTCCGATTGCTGTATATTTTTCTACTATATACAAAGCAAATACAAATTCTTTATTTACAATCAAGTCCCCATGAGAGGCACAAATGAGTAATTACATGTACATAAAGAGCAATATAAAATGATAGAATGGGGGAACGGTCAAAATGGTATATTTCATCACAATATAGTTGACGAACAAGATAGCATGGGGGAAAAGTCAAAAGGTATATTTCGTCGCTATAAAGTTGGCGGATATAATAAGATGAGGGAAAGGTCAAAATGGTATATTTCGTCACTTTCATCAATTTGCCAGATTTATCGTAGCAATTAGACAGACTTCATGGTGGAGAAAGTCCCGGACAGTTAGAACGAAGTGTCTGGCAAATCCCTCTGCCATGGTTATTTGTCTGTCTAATATTAAAAATGGGTATTAAAGCTACGCAAGAGGGACTTGGAACATCTTAGTAAAAGTAATAGAAGTGATTAAGAAATTACATTTGGCCATTTACGTATTAATAATAAACAATATAAATGTTTTTGATACACGAGTTCGAATCCCTCTCGGGCAAGGTGTACTCAATACAACATTATGTTATAAAGTTTGTCAGTGAAATGCAACAGGTCGGTGGTTTTCTCCGGGTACTCCTGTTTCCTCCACCAATAACACTGACTGCTACGATATAACTGAAATATAGTTGATTGAAAGTGGCGTTAAACACTTTAACCATAACAATAACCGATACAAGATGGAGAAGAAAACACAGATTTAACTAGAGTTGTCTCCCTTTTAGCGCTTAAACTATGTAACCACATCGACAATGTCAGGAAAAACGAATAAATATACAACTTAATGCTATAATGTGAATATCGATTCAGGAAATGGAAAAACAAAGCGGGGAAAGTCTGCTGGCACTGGCGATGAATATCATTATATTCTATCGTGTTATGCTCGTTAAGAAAACAAGGAAATAGTTTTAGCACATTATTTTCGGAATAGACTTAATACCATGAATCTCTTTGCAGTAATGCCACCATTTTAAGGTTAATTACATCTAAGAAAATGGAAGACTCTCCTGTGCTATATTCTATGTCTCTGTTTTACTTTTGTACTATAAAGCTTATATCCCCTTGAGGGTAGAACTAAAACTTGTCAGCCAAGAAATATTATTATACCACTGTTTAATTTCCATACCCATATATATATATATTTATTATTTTCCAAGTACCGGTATCTCAGTTAGCATTAACATATAGTGGGGACGATATATGTAATAAGGAAGGATATGGATGTAAATGAACACGAGGGATTATCCAACATTATACACAGACGCATGTTAAAGTAAATAAAGGAACGACACCTTTTTATATGGTTGTCACTTGCTTAGACGTCTGTATAATATACTTCATTTTAGGGACTGCATGATGAATTCTTTGTCATCTTATACAATATTAAATCAAAATTGCTGAGTTAGATTATTGTCAAGGGAAAGTAACTGATGACGTCACAATATATTTAGTGTTAAGAAAAACGACACAAATTTGTCGATGCCATCATTTGTACGTTTTCCTATTAGTATTAGCCTTCGCTCTGCTGTGCTCCAACCGGTATAAGTCTCTCACCAAAATATAACACACCCATGATAAAATTGTAAATAAACTAAGGGATGAAAGAATTTATTAATTTTAATCCCCCTCTCAGCTTTTAATCATCTAATAAAAAGAAAGGTGAGAGTCGAATAGATATTGATGTAGTTTTCAATAGACATGTGCAATAACAACGTAATTATCTAATTTAGGGCGCACGAGATAATAATAATCTAATCTGCATCAGATACACTCAAAGTCAAATTATTGGAAAGCCAGATAATTTATCTTCAAGTGACCATGTATCACAGACAGAACCACTCTGTTCTGATCTGGATATTGCTCTACTGATAGTCATCCATAAACCAAATTTCAATATTGTAGGTTAGAATTGGTCTTATAAGTATATCAAATAATTTACAGGACAGGTTTTGAGTTAAAATTCATAAATCTATTTTTTAGTGAGAATAGAACTTTTATTCCTTTCTTGCTCAGCTCTTGTGTAGCCTTTTTGAAACTACCCTTGAAATCAATGACATTGCCAAGGCAATTGTATTCTTTGGTCTCAGTTAATTTTTTTGTAATTTATAAAAACTTGAAGGGGGGGGGGGAGGGGGGGGGGGGGTATGTTTTTTTTCTAAAAAAATATTCTGATTCCCAATGTTGCTGAAAAAAAATATTCTGATTTTGGTGGAGGAAAAAAAAAATCAGATTCACAGTTGTTGACATATAACCTAATGTTAGATTCTGGAAAAAAAAAAAATATTCCAACTCTTGTGTTGTCGGAAAAAAAATTTCTGAACGAAACAAAAAACCATAACCCCCCCTTCAAGTTAAATGGTCAGTCCCTAAATAAATACCTCTGTAATTATTTAAATCTGATTGATCTCCAGATTTAAATACAAGCACTGTATATGATTTTCTCCACTGTTTTGGATATTGTCCTGTTTCTAATATTACATTGAAAAGTTTAGTTATAGCTTTACAAGTAATGCTACTACTAAATTTTATTATTTCATTGCCTATAAGGTCAGGCCCTGCACTTTTGCCAATTCTGAGTTTATTAATACATTTCGTTATTTCTTTGACACAGAAGGGTTTGTCAGTTAATTCATTATAAACTAAAGTATTTTTATAATCTTCAATATATTCTTTCACTCTTGAAGTGAAATCAACATTGATATTCTCAGGTTTCCCTTGAGACTGAAAATGTTGGGTAACCTGCTCCCAATGTATATGGGTATCATATGAACTATTTCTATTATCACCCTCAAATCTTAAATTATGAAGAATTTGCCAATATAATTTTGGATCAGTTTCTTTCCAATGTATGAGTTTATCAAGAATTGACTTTTTATATAAATATTTTTTTTCTTTTTATCATCTTTTTGAGATTTTTGCAATGTTTATAAAAAATATTTTTTATTTGTAAATTATATGGCTGCTGTTTCATCCGTTTACCAAGATCAATTACAGTTTTCTTTAGGTCCTTAATTTCTCCATCAGACCATGGATTCTTCCTCTTTATGTTTTTGTTCCTACTTGTCTTAACAATATTACATGATCTTTTCGCCATTTTTTCAAAAATATTTGATACTTTTTCATCAGCACTATCAACATCATCAGAAGTGTTTTCAAATTTAAAATTCTCAAAGGGCACTATTTCATATATTGTTTCTTTTTCTGATAGAACATTGAATAATTTATCTTTGGATGTAGTAGTCCATTTATATGTGTACTGTATTTCTTTAAAATGCTTAGATTTGTGAATAGATTCATCATCTATATTACAATATAAATGAACAGAAATTTGAGAGTGATCTGATAAATAAGTTGCATTATTTACTTCAAAATAATTAATAGACTTAATGAGGTCCAAGTCGGCCAAAGCGTAATCTACTGTACTAGCACCATATGATTTATGACATGTAAAATTTCCTAAAAAATCTCCCATGAAATGGCCATTAAGAATATGGAGCTGGGAAGCAACACAGATATTTAGTAGACCCTGGCCTTGTGTATTACACACTTTATCTATGCAATTTCTGTGTAAATACTTATCTTCATTGTAATTATCGGGAAGTAAATTTAGTAGGGAGTCAGCAGGTCCGGACTCATTTTCAATAAAATCTGACTTGTCACCAATTCTGGCGTTCAAATCACCTATGATCAATATATTTCCCTTTCCATTTAAACTTGAAATTTCATTTTCTAAATATGTAAAATCATCATTATTATATAAGGAATTTGTCGGAGGCGTGTAACAAGTGCACACATACAAATCATTTTTGAAACCAAAATATCTAGCATCCAGCTTGAACCATAATGTATTCTCTGATGTTGTAATATTTGTTATTTCGGAAATTCCGCTCTTGTGTTCAGATTTATAAAGAACAATTATTCCACCACTGTAACGTTTTGAACATTTCTTTTTCTTTCTACTTTTTTGAAAAATGCTAAAATTTGGTATACAAAAATCAGGATCAGCACCTTTCCAAGTTTCAAGTAAAATATTTATATCGTATTTTAAATTAGACAAAAAGTCTTCATCTCTGTACTTGCTTCCCAATCCCTGAACATTCCAAGATGATATGGAAAAGTTATTTAACATAAGTAATACATTTTCTGGTGATATGTTCTGACGAGTCACTGCAAAATGGGTATACATACATATATAATTTATTCATTTATCAGTATTGGTGTTTCTTTTCTTTTTTCTTTCTTTCTCTCTTAAAATTTGAGTCAGGAATATATTCCAATAACTTGATTATTTCTTTTTATGTGAAACAACAATTATATGTAAAATGTTCATTATGCTATAGTTTACACCATACAAAGAAGGATAACTCTACTTGAGTTGTAAACAAATTTAACATACAAAGTATGAAAGCCAGATGTGAATATAGCGTTTATATGTGCAATGTTCCTGCATAAACACATGAAATATCTGAGGAATTGTGTCCATAGTTTTTTTTTCAGCCAAGGAAGGCCATCACGTTATAATTCTATTTTTGTTTTGTAGATTAAAAACTCTGTCCAATTAAAAAAACACTGCAATTAAGACTTACCCACCAAATTAAGTGTCAAGCGAAAATCGTGTGCAGGTGTTTTGTAGGCGTCATATGACGGCTGGATGTGAAATTCAGTCTGATGTCATGTCATATGACATTGGTGTTTATATGTAAATAACTTACAGTATGCTAATCACACCTATATCATTAGGTTATGAACATAAATCTAATATCTTTAAATATATTGAAATGTGTGAAGTTGTTGAGCGTCACAGTTTAAATATTCCTTTTCATAACAGATGTTCTCATGGCATATTATGTTAACAATTACAGATATTCCACCCTCTCTGCGTACAAGCAATGGCATACATTTGCATTGCATGATAACTTTTGTAACTAATTCTATGGATCATAGGGTAATATAATATGTGCATGCAGCTTTGTTAATAAATAAAAACGTAGATATCTAATTTAGTGTAATGTATCAGAACCAAGATTAATCTCCTGTAGGTTTTTACTGTAATGTATCAGAACCAAGATCAATCTCCTGTAGGTTTTTACTGTAATGTAACAGAACCAAGATCAATCTCCTGTAGGTTTTTACTGTAATGTATCAGAACCAAGATCAATCTCCTGTAGGTTTTTAGTGTAATGTATCAGAACCAAGATCAATCTCCTGTAGGTTTTTAGTGTAATGTATCATAACCAAGATCAATCTCTTGTAGGTTTTTACTGTAATGTATCAGAACCAAGATCAATCTACTGTAGGTTTTTAGTGTAATGTATCAGAACCAAGATCAATCTCCTGTAGGTTTTTAGTGTAATGTATCAGAACCAAGGTCAATCTCCTGTAGGTTTTTACTGTAATGTATCAGAACCAAGATCAATCTCCTGTAGGTTTTTAGTGTAATGTATCAGAACCAAGATCAATCTCCTGTAGGTTTTTAGTGTAATGTATCAGAACCAAGATCAATCTCCTGTAGGTTTTTAGTGTAATGTATCAGAACCAAGATCAATCTCCTGTAGGTTTTTACTGTAATGTATCAGAACCAAGATCAATCTACTGTAGGTTTTTAGTGTAATGTATCAGAACCAAGATCAATCTCCTGTAGGTTTTTAGTGTAATGTATCAGAACCAAGATCAATCTCCTGTAGGTTTTTAGTGTAATGTATCAGAACCAAGGTCAATCTCCTGTAGGTATTTAGTGTAATGTATCAGAACCAAGATCAATCTCCTGTAGGTTTTTAGTGTAATGTATCAGAACCAAGATCAATCTCCTGTAGGTTTTTAGTGTAATGTATCAGAACCAAGATCAATCTCCTGTAGGTTTTTAGTGTAATGTATCAGAACCAAGATCAATCTCCTGTAGGTTTTTAGTGTAATGTGTCAGAACCAAGATCAATCTCCTGTAGGTTTTTAGTGTAATGTATCAGAACCAAGATCAATCTCCTGTAGGTTTTTAGTGTAATGTATCAGAACCAAGATCAATCTCCTGTAGGTTTTTAGTGTAATGTATCAGAACCAAGATCAATCTCCTGTAGGTTTTTAGTGTAATGTATCAGAACCAAGATCAATCTTCTGTAGGTTTTTAGTGTAATGTATCAGAACCAAGATCAATCTCCTGTAGGTTTTTAGTGTAATGTATCAGAACCAAGATCAATCTCCTGTAGGTTTTTAGTGTAATGTGTCAGAACCAAGATCAATCTCCTGTAGGTTTTTAGTGTAATGTATCAGAACCAAGATCAATCTCCTGTAGGTTTTTACTGTAATGTATCAGAACCAAGATCAATCTCCTGTAGGTTTTTAGTGTAATGTATCAGAACCAAGATCAATCTCCTGTAGGTTTATAGTGTAATGTATCAGAACAAAGATCAATCTCCTGTAGGTTTTTAGTGTAATGTATCAGAACCAAGATCAATCTCCTGTAGGTTTTTACTGTAATGTATCAGAACCAAGATCAATCTACTGTAGGTTTTTAGTGTAATGTATCAGAACCAAGATCAATCTCCTGTAGGTTTTTAGTGTAATGTATCAGAACCAAGATCAATCTCCTGTAGGTTTTTAGTGTAATGTATCAGAACCAAGATAAATCTCCTGTAGGTTTTTAGTGTAATGTATCAGAACCAAGATCAATCTACTGTAGATTTTTAGTGTAATGTATCAGAACCAAGATCAATCTCCTGTAGGTTTTTAGTGTAATGTATCAGAACCAAGATCAATCTCCTGTAGGTTTTTAGTGTAATGTATCAGAACCAAGATCAATCTCCTGTAGGTTTTTAGTGTAATGTGTCAGAACCAAGATCAATCTCCTGTAGTTTTTAGTGTAATGTATCAGAACCAAGATCAATCTCCTGTAGGTTTTTAGTGTAATGTATCAGAACCAAGATCAATCTCCTGTAGGTTTTTAGTGTAATGTATCAGAACCAAGATCAATCTCCTGTAGGTTTTTAGTGTAATGTGTCAGAACCAAGATCAATCTCCTGTAGGTTTTTAGTGTAATGTATCAGAACCAAGATCAATCTCCTGTAGGTTTTTAGTGTAATGTATCAGAACCAAGATCAATCTCCTGTAGGTTTTTAGTGTAATGTATCAGAACCAAGATCAATCTCCTGTAGGTTTTTAGTGTAATGTATCAGAACCAAGATCAATCTCCTGTAGGTTTTTAGTGTAATGTATCAGAACCAAGATCAATCTCCTGTAGGTTTTTAGTGTAATGTATCAGAACCAAGATCAATCTCCTGTAGGTTTTTAGTGTAATGTATCAGAACCAAGATCAATCTCCTGTAGGTTTTTAGTGTAATGTATCAGAACCAAGATCAATCTCCTGTAGGTTTTTAGTGTAATGTATCAGAACCAAGATCAATCTCCTGTAGGTTTTTAGTGTAATGTATCAGAACCAAGATCAATCTCCTGTAGGTTTTTAGTGTAATGTGTCAGAACCAAGATCAATCTCCTGTAGGTTTTTAGTGTAATGTATCAGAACCAAGATCAATCTCCTGTAGGTTTTTACTGTAATGTATCAGAACCAAGATCAATCTCCTGTAGGTTTTTAGTGTAATGTATCAGAACCAAGATCAATCTCCTGTAGGTTTTTAGTGTAATGTATCAGAACCAAGATCAATCTCCTGTAGGTTTTTAGTGTAATGTATCAGAACCAAGATCAATCTTCTGTAGGTTTTTAGTGTAATTTATCAGAACCAAGATCAATCTCCTGTAGGTTTTTAGTGTAATGTATCAGAACCAAGATCAATCTACTGTAGATTTTTAGTGTAATGTATCAGAACCAAGATCAATCTCCTGTAGGTTTTTAGTGTAATGTATCAGAACCAAGATCAATCTCCTGTAGGTTTTTAGTGTAATGTATCAGAACCAAGATCAATCTCCTGTAGGTTTTTAGTGTAATGTGTCAGAACCAAGATCAATCTCCTGTAGTTTTTAGTGTAATGTATCAGAACCAAGATCAATCTCCTGTAGGTTTTTAGTGTAATGTATCAGAACCAAGATCAATCTCCTGTAGGTTTTTAGTGTAATGTATCAGACCCAAGATCAATCTCCTGTAGGTTTTTAGTGTAATGTGTCAGAACCAAGATCAATCTCCTGTAGTTTTTAGTGTAATGTATCAGAACCAAGATCAATCTCCTGTAGGTTTTTAGTGTAATGTATCAGAACCAAGATCAATCTCCTGTAGGTTTTTAGTGTAATGTATCAGAACCAAGATCAATCTCCTGTAGGTTTTTAGTGTAATGTATCAGAACCAAGATCAATCTCCTGTAGGTTTTTAGTGTAATGTGTCAGAACCAAGATCAATCTCCTGTAGTTTTTAGTGTAATGTATCAGAACCAAGATCAATCTCCTGTAGGTTTTTAGTGTAATGTATCAGAACCAAGATCAATCTCCTGTAGGTTTTTAGTGTAATGTATCAGAACCAAGATCAATCTCCTGTAGGTTTTTAGTGTAATGTATCAGAACCAAGATCAATCTCCTGTAGGTTTTTAGTGTAATGTGTCAGAACCAAGATCAATCTCCTGTAGGTTTTTAGTGTAATGTATCAGAACCAAGATCAATCTCCTGTAGGTTTTTACTGTAATGTATCAGAACCAAGATCAATCTCCTGTAGGTTTTTAGTGTAATGTATCAGAACCAAGATCAATCTCCTGTAGGTTTTTAGTGTAATGTATCAGAACCAAGATCAATCTCCTGTAGGTTTTTAGTGTAATGTATCAGAACCAAGATCAATCTCCTGTAGGTTTTTACTGTAATGTATCAGAACCAAGATCAATCTACTGTAGGTTTTTAGTGTAATGTATCAGAACCAAGATCAATCTCCTGTAGGTTTTTAGTGTAATGTATCAGAACCAAGATCAATCTCCTGTAGGTTTTTAGTGTAATGTATCAGAACCAAGATCAATCTACTGTAGATTTTTAGTGTAATGTATCAGAACCAAGATCAATCTCCTGTAGGTTTTTAGTGTAATGTATCAGAACCAAGATCAATCTCCTGTAGGTTTTTAGTGTAATGTATCAGAACCAAGATCAATCTCCTGTAGGTTTTTAGTGTAATGTGTCAGAACCAAGATCAATCTCCTGAAGGTTTTTAGTGTAATGTATCAGAACCAAGATCAATCTCCTGTAGGTTTTTAGTGTAATGTATCAGAACCAAGATCAATCTCCTGTAGGTTTTTAGTGTAATGTATCAGAACCAAGATCAATCTCCTGTAGGTTTTTAGTGTAATGTGTCAGAACCAAGATCAATCTCCTGTAGGTTTTTAGTGTAATGTATCAGAACCAAGATCAATCTCCTGTAGGTTTTTAGTGTAATGTATCAGAACCAAGATCAATCTCCTGTAGGTTTTTAGTGTAATGTATCAGAACCAAGATCAATCTCCTGTAGGTTTTTAGTGTAATGTATCAGAACCAAGATCAATCTCCTGTAGGTGTTTAGTGTAATGTATCAGAACCAAGATCAATCTCCTGTAGGTTTTTAGTGTAATGTATCAGAACCAAGATCAATCTCCTGTAGGTTTTTAGTGTAATGTATCAGAACCAAGATCAATCTCCTGTAGGTTTTTAGTGTAATGTATCAGAGCCAAGATCAATCTCCTGTAGGTTTTTAGTGTAATGTATCAGAACCAAGATCAATCTCCTGTAGGTTTTTAGTGTAATGTATCAGAACCAAGATCAATCTCCTATAGGTTTTTAGTGTAATGTATCAGAACCAAGATAAATCTCCTGTATGTTTTTAGTGTAATGTATCAGAACCAAGATAAATCTCCTGTAGGTTTTTAGTGTAATGTATCAGAACCAAAATCAATCTTCTATAGGTTTTTTGCTTACTTACACTCTCAATATTTTTAATTTTTCACTTTCCAATATTTTGACTTAGAGCGGGACCGTCTTTATCGTGATCGTATGTAGTTGGACTAAGAATTACCTATGCATCAGTATCTATCACCACTAACGTTGTGTGTTCGAATCCCGCTCAAGCGCGGTGTACTCGATACAGCATTATGTGATAATGTTTGTCAGTGACTAATTGCAGGTCGGTGGTTTTCACCCAGTACTCCAGCTTCGTCCACCAATAAAACTGCCATCCAAGATAAAACTGAAATATTGCTGAAAGTGGCGTTAAACACCATAGCCTAACCTAACCTTGACTAAGAGCGTACTGATCAATGTTATTCCTGAAACACCCAGGTACACTAAATAAAATAACTACGTATTAAAGTATTAAATGTTTTCCGTCTTACATGGGCTGTTTATTTTTAAAAACAATCCCTTTGTTTGGGTTTCAACCGTTTCATCTATTAATATTCTTATCAAACATTATGGAAAGCGAGTACTTTTCAAATGTAGTTTCTTTACATTGATATAACCCTAAGCATATCAAGGCTTTCTAGTTTATCTTTGCTTCAGCTATATATCAGTCATATCGGGGCACTCGGTTTTATTGATGGAGGAAAACCACAGTACCTAGTTCCCAGAACTACCGCAAGTCAATGACAAACTTTATCACATGAAGTCGTATCGAGTACACCTCGCTACGGATAGCGATCGAATTCAGAAGGTTCACGGTACTGATTGAATATTATCTTAAATCTTACTACTTTATGATCGTGCCCACGACAATCCCAAATATATATCTAATAATTTTAAGAGAATATTGCATTAATTTTTTGTAAAACAGGAGAAACTCTAAACGGAAAAGATGATGATAGACTACACAGAAGTAAAAGAAACGTAAGTAAGAAAAGAGGGGTTAGGGTTATGATGTTTAACGTCACTTTCAACAATAGTTTAGCTATATCGTTGTGGTCAGTTTTATTGGTGGTGGAAACCGGAGTACCCGGAGATACCCACAGACCTGCCGCACGTCACTGTTGAACTTGAACACATAATGTTGTATTGGGTACACCTCGCCATGAGTTCGAACTCACAACTTAAGTGGTGATAGGCACTGATTTCATAGGTAGTGGGTAAATCCAACTACCATACGATCACGACCACAATGGCCGCATTTATCTGAGGTTATTATATGTGCCCTTCAAAAAACAAAACAAACAATATGGTGTAAACTAATATGACATGACATTTTCTTGAAATACAAATACAAATTAATTGTATTAATTGTAAGCACCTTTGACCAAGGAAACAAAGGTAATCCATAGATAGCACCACCATATATTAGACGAAGGCAGAGAACACACTACTTGAGTAGAGGTGTGCTACGGATGCAAATCACCAACAACAGTACCAAAAAATAAACAAGTATAATTACATGTAATTTAATGTATAATGTAGATATGAAGCAAGTTATGATACTGTTGGTTTGATCTTTGGTGCTTAACGCCACTTTCAGCAATATTTCAGCTATATAATGACGACCAGTTGTAGTGGTGGAAGAAGCCGGAGTACCCGGAGAGAACTACCGACCATGGGCAAGCAACTGGTAAACTTTATGACTTGCGGCTGCGAGTCGAGTGCACCATTTTTGTAATTTACAAAGCCGGGCCCGAACCCACACCGTATTGGTGATAGGCTTATATGAGTTGTTAGGTAATCCAACTACTTAACTCATTGAGCCACCTGGGCCCTTATGATACTGTCACCGCCGCGACAGATTCCATAGACAAAGAGTAAAAACACGTGCTCTAAGAACCATTTCACTAAGAACAAGAAAATAATGATGAACCAATACGAAAGGAAAGACAACAATAATCAAACCAGAGGTACAAAAGATCAAATAATCTGGCAAACACATACACATGAGCTGAGACAAGTAAAGTGTTGAAATGGATACAATTTATTGTTTCCAATATTGTGAGATTCATAAAATATGGCCGTCAACACCAAATCACAATTGTATGAACCATAAAATCAAAACAATATATGGCAATTACATCAAATAAAGATATTTTCTATAATCAATCCCGCATATATTATGTGTTGCTCAAGTCAACAGTAAGTATTAAGAATAAGAAAAGCATATTCATTGTTAATGCAGAATTTATCCTTTTAATTTGTTTTTGAAGGTGTATCCCTGTGCGTCAACAAATGCACTCAAGAAATACCAGTATGTTTCTGAACATACAGCATGTATATCTGCATCAGCGTCTGCTGATTTGGCAAATTCAGGTATGTACAATATATACGTCATCGTATGTTGAAACGACAACTTCAGGTATGTACCATGTCTACGTCATCATCTGTTAAAACGACAATTTCAGGTATGTACCATGTCTACTTCATCGTTTGCTGATATAACTGCATGTATGCTCGATAAATATGTCATTGTCTGCTTATATGACATGCGGATATAAGAAAAACGAAATTCCAATCTATGAATAATTTCATGTGTACCTTTCCAGGGTAATAGTGATTTCAATATTAACATAATTATTAATTAGAAGGACAATTGTAAAACTATTTGGTAGATAGTGTAAAGGATTATACACGAATTCAGAAGACACCTCGGTGGAGCACGGTTATCGTGTTCAACACAATGCGGTTGATCAAGGATTTTAATTACATTAATGTATTAGAGAGACATGCTTACCAATGGACTGTTGTTTTAGCGAGCTAACATTGTGCAAATATACAAATCTGAGTGTAGATCTGGTACTAAACAGGCGCAATCATTATCACAACTAAAAGTAAAACATGAAATAGCTGTACAATGTTCACTTTCTCACTATGAACCGTAGTTGATGTTAAAATTCTATTTGATGGAACAAACGTTAAAGAGAACCGGATGGGAAATCAAGAAAGGACAATCCAGAGACACCGTCAGCACCGGGCACCAATACACAGGATGCAGACAAAAAACCCAACAGAAAATAGATGAACAACACGGACCCCACTTAAAATCTGGGATGAATCCTAGTGCTCACGAAGGGTAAGCAGTTCCTGCTTCTTATCAGACATCTGTTGTATTACTTATCTCGTTAAGTCCGGTAAATGTCTTGTCCATGATAGAGGAAAGAACAAATCTTAATGTTATACATGCTGTCATGGTTTATTAACAGTTTGTGCTCCATATTTACTTTGATGTTAATATTTACTTATTTAGAGGTCGGTGTTTAACTCCACTTTAAAGAAATATGTTAGTGTGTTAATACTTATGCCAGGTCAGGGTACTCCGGGTTTCTTCACCAATAAAGCTGACAATCACGATATAACTGAAGTATTGTTGATAGTGGCGTTAAACACCAACAATCATAATACTAATTTTCTAGTTACATTTTTGTTCTACAGGAGTAACAGCTTCAGAACAAACAGAAATTGTCAACCAACATAACACTTATAGAGGAAGTACAGCAGCTACTGATATGAATATGATGGTTAGTATGACAATGAAAAACCAAAGCAATACCACACTGTTTGACCAGTTCTAAAATCTGATAGAAAAATCGTAGGAACAGGCAATATCAATGTATCTGACACACATATACATGACTGCTTATTTCATAGGCTGGTAAGAGCACTGTAGTAAAAGATGGCTGGGGGTAAGCTAGTTTTATGAGTCTAAACCTCCTCTTTTAGTGAAATGATATGGTTATACAAGCGTTTGTGGATAATACTAAACATTATTTGATCACCTATATACCTGCATTACTGACGAATGTCTGTCCACCTCCAACTAATATTTATGTCTCCCCTTCGAACGAAGGGAGACATATTGTTTTAGTGTGATTTTTTCTTCCGCTTCTTCTGCTTCTTCTCAACGAATCTTGTCCGGACCATAACTTTTTTGTCAATGATATTTGGCATGTGGGTGCATGACCGTAAGGTAGTGTGTCGTGTACCGAAATGACCCTCGTTTGACATTGACCTTTGACCTCAAGGTCAACTAATCGTTTTTTAAAGTATTTTCTTGTCCGGGCCATAGCATTTTTGTCTTTTGAGATAGGTCAATAACATTTGGTATGTGCGTGCATGACCATAAGGCGGTGTGTCGCGTTCCGTATTGACCTTCATGGGACCTTGACCTTTGACCTCAAGATGAAATAAAAACAATTTAGTATCATTCAAGTATGTGGGTGCATGACCATGAGGCGGTGTTTTGCATACCGTAATGACCTTTGTGAGACCTTGATCTTTGACCTCAAGGTCAAATAATTGTTTTCTTAAATAGTATTTTCTTTTCCGGGCCATAACATATTTGTCTTTCGAGATAGATCAATGATATTTGGATTGTGGGTGCTTGTCCATAAAGTGGTCTGTTGCGTACCGTAATGACCTTCGTGGTACCTTGACCTTTGACCTCTAGGTCAAATAATTGTTTTTTAAATAGTATTGTCTTGTTCGGGCCATAACATTTTGTCTTTCGAGATAGGTCAATGATATTTGGTATGTGGGTGCATGACCATAAGACGGTGTGTCGCGTATCGTAATGACCTTCATGTGACCTTGACCTTTGATCTCAAGGTCAATCAAGGTCAAATAATGGTTTTTAAATAGTATTTTCTTGTTCGGGCCACACAAGTGTTGTCTTTTCAGATAGGTCAATGATGTTTGGTATGTGGGTGCATGACCATAAGGTGGTGTTTCGCGTACCGTAATGACCTTCGTGGGACCTTGACCTCAAGGTCAAATAATTGTTTTTAAATAGTATCATTCAACTCATAATGTGTAACTTATTGTTGTAGAGATGGCCGCATTAAGGGGAGACAGAAGTTTTAGGTATCAAAAAGAGTTCTTCCTAGTCAACCTTGTTGTGGATGTTATGTGATTTGTTTGTAATATGCATATAATGGATAACAGGAGACAGGAACGGCATTGAAACCAACCAGAAATTCGTAGAAAAAGGCAAATTTGATACCCCTAACACATAAATACACGATAGCTCCCTTTCCTGTCTTCGTACAGTCACTTCAATGAAAAGTGGCGATATCCATGTCTAAAAGTTTATGCAATGAGGTACTGCTGTCACTACCATATTTAATCTTCATAAAGAAATGTTAAAGCTACAGGGGTAGTCAGATGACGGGACACATACAATACAATGCCTAATATAGAAGGACAAAAACACAAGAATGTGGTTATCAAAACACTACATAGAAAATAAAGATTTAACAAGAAACAAATAATTACCGGTGATGAACTCAAGAAATGTAATATGACGTGCTACACAATGGTAAAGTTAAGCAAAGTGCCAAAAACTTGTACATTTCAACATATAGCAACACAGAACAAACACATTTACACAAAATGATCAAAGTTGCTATGGTAGTACAAATATCGATGGAATATGATGGTGCAATGTGAAACGCATTGATGACAGCTTTGTAGGGCGGCTGTCAATATCTGTCGAACCTGACAAAATATATGAGTACCACGGCCGGTGTGTTACAAGATGCAGGAACTACTTACCCTTCGTGAACACCTGGGTTAACCCTCTGTTTTGATGTGGTCCCTGTTGCTTTTACCCTTCGAGAACACCTGGGTTAACTCTCTGTTTTGATGTGGTCCCTGTTGCTTTTACTCTTCGTGAACACCTGGGTTAACCCTCTGTTTTGATGTGGTCCCTGTTGCTTTTACCCTTCGAGAACACCTGGGTTAACTCTCTGTTTTGATGTGGTCCCTGCTGCTTTTACCCTTCGTGAACACCTGGGTTAACACTCTGTTTTGATGAGGTCCCTGTTGCTTTTACCCTTCGTGAACACCTGGGTTAACCGTCTGTTTTGATGTGGTCCCTGTTGCTTTTACCCTTCGTGAACACCTGGGTTAACCGTCTGTTTTGATGTGATCCCTGTTGATTTTACCCTTCGTGAACACCTGGTTTAACCGTCTGTTTTGATGTGGTCCCTGTTGCTTTTACCCTTCGTGAACACCTGGGTTAACCCTCTGTTGTGATGTGGTCCCTGTTGCTTTTACCCTTCGTGAACACCTGGGTTAACCCTCTGTTTTGATGTGGTCCCTGTTGCTTTTACCCTTCGTGAATACCTGGGTTAACCCTCTGTTTTGATGTGGTCCCTGTTGCTTTTACCCTTCGTGAACACCTGGGTTAACCCTCTGTTTTGATGTGGTCCCTGTTGCTTTTACCCTTCGAGAACACCTGGGTTAACCCTCTGTTTTGATGTGGTCCCTGTTGCTTTTCTGTGTTGTGTTTTTGTGCTTTGTTTGTCTTCGTCCTGTGTCCTGAGTTGCCATTTTCTCTGGATTGTTCATTCCCGATTGCCTCTTCGGTTTTCTCTAACGTTAATAGGTTCTGGTAGTCCAACATATTAGATAGAAATATATAAATTTTAAGGTAGGGCAAATGTCTGACAAGAACATTTTTATGTTTTCAAAATTAATAGAATTATTATTCTCTAGCTTATTTCAATTAAAAATATTTCTTCAAGGTTTAGATTTATTCTTCATTATTGAACAAATAAAGACAAAACACATGTTGTATGCACAATTAATATTGCAATGGCGGGGGTTATGGGGTTCAACGCCACTTTCAACAATATTTCAGTTATATCGTGGTGGTCAGTTTTCTTGCTGGAGGAAACCGGGGAAAGGCGTAGAAAACCACAGAACTATCGCAAATCACTGACAAACTTTTCACATAATGTTGTATCGAGTACACCTCGCCACGGGCATAATAATGTAATGAATTTTGATATACATAGTTCAGTGAAACAAAGCATTTATTTTCTATCTACAATGCATAATATAATGTCATTGAGTTGTTTCAGTTTTTAGAAACATAACAGGGTGAAAGTGTTTAAAATCTAAATCCATTTCTTCATGCCACATATCACTTTAAATATCACTGAATATGTATTATGTATACCATGGATCTGACGAATTAACTTACTTAATGCAACGAATCCGAAATATGAGTTGATTTAAATAAGTTCATGAGTAAGATCTATGGTATATATGTTTTGTAACAGAAATTACACCATTGACAGATTTATGACGTCAAAATCATGGAATAACAGATCTAATACGTCAAAATCATGGAATAACAGATCTATGACGTCAAATTCATGGAATAACATCAAGATCTTCATGTTAGACCATGATTTGTAAAAGTTCACTATTTTAAAGTTGATTATTGCATAAAAACATCAAAGGAAAAATACGTATTTATGTTGCAATTACTATTTATAGAGCTGGGATAATGAAGTTGCTTATATAGCACAGAAATGGGCTGCGAACTGTCAGACAATTCATGATGCAGGTTATAATAGAAGAATTCCGGGTAGGTAGTGTTTATTACAAATTCTAAGGAACGATATGGATGTAAATGAACACGGGAATCTATCCAACTTAACACTTAGACACAAAATAAACTAAAGCCCAGTAAAGGGACAGCGGTTGTATTGCTGTTCGATATATCGTAGCCACAGTGGGTATTTGTTAAAACATGAATGAACAAATTATTATAAAATAAACAGAAACGCGCCAAATGATATCATTGATATTGGTGTAAAGCAAGTCTCCTGATACAAAGTACATGTGTACTAAGATGTTTGAATCAGAATCCGTATATCAAGAAAGGACAAGCAAAGCAATGGCCAAAAGAAAACGGACAAATGGACAAACACTGATCTATAAAACACTACACCGAAAAATAAAGTTTGAATAATAAGAACCTCACGAAAAAACAGGTGTTCCTCAGGTGTTCCAGTAGGGTAAATAGTTTCTGCACCACTAGTGCACCGTGGTATTACTCTTGTTACAAACCCCTCGATAAGTCATGGATAAAGAAAGGATGGGAGTGTGATGACAATAAATGGAACATAATCACGTCATGGAGTTTGTAGACAGAGAATGTAACATGTCTTCTTTAAATATTATAACTTTATCAACCCAGGACGCCAGTATGATCACAAAAGATCTACTAAAGACGAAAATAACGTGTAGTTGTAACTGATAACAATTCTTCATGGGTGATTAATACCGATATCGTCATGCGTGATTGATACCGATATCGTCATGGGTGATTAATACCGATATCGTCATGCGTGATTGATACCGATATCGTCATGGGTAACTGATACCAATATCATCATGGGTGATTGATTCCGATATCGTCATGGGTGATTGATACCGATATCGTCATGCGTGATTGATACCGATATCGTCATGGGTGATTGATACCGATATCGTCATGGGTGATTGATACCGATATATCGTCATAAGTGATTGATACGATAAGAGTTTCTTTGTACTACATATAAAATTACCTCGCATCTAATACTACGCATGTTAATTTTTAGGACGATTTGCCCTCGGGCAGAATTTTGCTAGTTCAGATAACAAAATGACATGGACGGCTGCCATTAAATTGTGGCATGACGAGATTACCAACTTTGCATATAATGGTGACTCGAATGTTTTTTCTCAAGTTGGACATTATACACAGGTATGTAGTTACACCAGATATACATCAATATTTAAACATATGGTCGAATATTCATTCCTTAATGCATATTTTGTATTATGTTTTTTTCTGGTTGTGTAGGGAGGTGGAGGGTAATGCATTTTCAACAATATACAACACCTATATCGTGGCCTTCAGTATTATTGGTAGAGGAAACAGAAAAGGAGCACATAGAGGAGACCATCGAACAGCCTCAAATAACCTCACTATTTCAAAAAGTAAAGTTGTATCGAGTACACCTTGTCATGGACGGTAGCAGGACTCATATTATATCATATTGGTATGCACTGATTACATATTGTAGATGTAAACCCAACTACCATGCGATTGAGGCAGAGACACAGCACTGCGAAATTCGGTCATATTTCAGCAAATCAATTTGATCTGATAGTTAACTAGAACTACATGTATATAAATCTAACTAAGCGTGTTGGTCTAGTACAACAACAACCACTCACTCTTTGATATTAAAACAATGCATTAAATGCAAATGCAATTTAAAATAACTTAACCTCATTGAAATTGTATTTGTAGGTTGTTTGGGCCAAATCCATTAAGATTGGTTGTGGGTATGTTAAATGTGGATCAACACATTTATATGTTTGTAATTATGGACCACCGTAAGTGTCAGAATATCCAAACATATATATTTTTTCTTCAAATTCTACCATTGTAGCTTAAAAGAATTAATTACATTTCTTGAAAACTGAGCTTCGTATTGTTACAACCGCCAAGATATAGCTGAAATATTGTTGAAAGTAGCGTTAAGCACCAAAAACCGAAAACATATTGTTAAATTTTATAAAGAGGATCATCCACAAAGCAGGCTTCCTTCTGAGTCATGGTTCTGATGGTTGTGTGGATAAAGTCGTGGATTTGTTACCAAAAACAAAACACCCCTAACGATGGTTCTAGCTCCGATGCTTACCCATCAAGTGTAGAAGGTTTCCAGACACCTACCCATGGTAAGGGATTTAACTGTTCAGATTGTTATATCTGTCTAGTCTTTTATCCAACAATAAGTCAGGTAGTCATGGTATAGCCGAACAATTTCTGACAGTGACGACTAACACCAGTAACGTTAACCCTAACACTTTTAGGTGAGGAAGTAAAACCCGCCACTTTTATTACTTTTATATTTGTTCACAGTCAACTGTTGTTTTGTTTTATTTTGAGATGGTTGGGAATTTACATATTTTAATTCCGCTTTACTCTGCTTTTCCGTCATTATACTATTTTTTGTTTTGTTTTCATATTCATATTCAGTAGAAGGATATAAATGAACACGTGTCATAACAAAAACCTTAAAATGTCATCAGCAAACATTGTTTAAAGGAAGCATTTCGGTGGGCTGGATGCGAACTCGCAGTTATGGCGGGGAGGGGGGTGTTATGGTGTTTAACGCCATCTTCAACAGCAGTTATATCATGGCGGTCAGTTTTATTGGTGTAGAAAGCCGGCGAAAACCACCGACCTGTCGCAAGTCACTGACAAACTTCATCACATAATGTTGTATCGAAGACACCTTGCAGTTTTGGTGTGATGATTTCATGTACAAATGCAACACAATCGCTGCGATATCATTTGAGTTATTGTTACATAGTCAATAGTGACATCAATAATTTAGATGATTATTGATGCTTGCGTTGAGATTTATACCATTGTAAATTGTTATTACAGAGGAAACTTTAATATTAAGACACCTTACACCCAAGGAACAAAGTGTGGTAGTTGTTCTGGCAATTGTCTCAACGACTTATGTAGTAAGTATAAAATTAAGATGTACATATGTAAACATTTTTGTAAATGAACATCAGATCATATTGAAGAGACATACAGAGACACAGAAAACATTGGACACAATGATTTATTTGATTTGATTTATTGTGTTTAACGCCATATTTCAGCTATATCATGGCGATCATTTTTAGTGGTGGAAGAAGACTCAGTACCCGGAGAGAACCACCGACCATTGACAAGCAACTGGTAATTTATCATTTTCGGCTACGAGTCGAGTGCGCCCTTTTTTAAAATGTACAAAGCCGGGCGCGAACCCACGCCGTATTGTTGATAGGCTTGTATGAGTTGTTAGATAATCCAACTATCTAACTCATTGAGCCACACAGGCCCTCATTGTACACAAGACACAGAACAATGACAAATAAAGCAAAACAGTACAACACAGAAAAATAAAAAGATGGGCAAAACAAACCCCAACCAAAATACCGGATGTAAAGTCAATTACAAGCTAAGGGTAAACAGATCCTGTTTCTTATAAGATACCCATCATATTACTCATATCGTCAGATCCGATAAAAGTATTGCCGATGATAGAAGAAAGAATGTACGTAAAAGAAAAAAAAATACATTGATATTTTAGAAATGGATATTTCATAGCGGTCGACCAGTTCGTATTGACGAACGTAACATTTTGTAATATTAACATTAGTACATTATTGTCTTCACAATGAATGGCAATATATCAACTGAGTGACATAATTTGTATTATTATTAAATAAATTAATCTTAGAGTCACATGTCATTTTATACGCGTTTTGATTGGTTTAAAAATTTAAGGTTATTTGTCAATGAACGGAATCTAAAAATAGACGTCGTCCTCAAGTCGTCGCTCGCCGTTGTCATCGGGTGATTTTCTTTAAATGAGTCACCTTTGAGGTTAATTTAATTTATTTCCGATTATTTGCCATATTTTGAAAAAATAAATATATTTTTCAATATCATAACAAAAAAGTTTGAATTAATTTATAAGGATTGATCGAAATTATTTATTCGGTTCATTCGAAATAACCTCAATCAGGTTGTACACACCCTAGCGTAACTCGCTATGCGATCAATCCTTAAATATTGTAACGATGATATGACCGTTGATACAGATATGTAGATATCAGGAATTCTCCATATCGTATTCATTATTGGACATTAATGATGTCCGCGTCGGTTTACAGTAACGCGATGGGTGTCAATAGTGGAGCGGGAACTGCGTACCCTTCCGGAGCATCTGAGATAATCTCCAGTGTTTAGTGGGGTTTCTGTTGCACAATCGTTATTTTTCTGCTTAGTGTTTTGTAGATCATTGTTTGTCCCTTTGCCATTTATCTTTTAGACATGATATTGCCTGTCTTTCTCTGATTATGCCATTGGTATCTTTCTTCTTTCTTTTCTTATCTATACTCTTATTTCTGATTTCCGTGTTTATTTTTATCGTCAACATGGTGATGAAAATGCAGAATAATTGTTGGTTGGAGTATAAGCGAATTCAAAATAATAATAATAAAACAATTCACACAACATAATAATTAATATAATTGGAATATTTTTATTCGATTTCTAATTGATCTGTGAAAAGTACTCATGAAAGAATCTTAATGTAAGGAAAATACATCATGGACAAAAACACAATGCAGGGCAACCAATTGATGATTGCTAATATACATATTTGTTAGACTGTGAATTCAGTGTTAAATGCGAAATAAACTTATTGGCTGTATTGAAATGAAACAAAAATTAAGTGTATATTGTTACCTCAAAAAAACTTGAAACATACTGCACGTTACGGAGAGGAAAATAAGGTCAATGTTCCGAATCAAATGAATTAAGTTAATAATTGAACATATTCCTAATAATTTAATTTTTACAACAAAATTTAATGATTCCTTGATTTTAATTACGATTATTTCATGCATTTTTCGTTGGAGAATGCAGGGCCTTCTTAACAGCATTATAGACCCCCGGGCAAAACAGTGCACTGGGGCACTACCTACACAACCACTCGCAGGAATAAAAATGTAAATGGTCGATAAAATTAAACATATATTTATTGTATTTGTACTTCCAATAAACTCAGTGTTTAAACATTAAATAACATGCCATACATAATATACCTAGATTAGCATGGGGTCCCTATGATCGTAGGGCTTCTGGGAAACTGCCCATCGTGTCCATGTGTTAAGACGGCACTGGGCGAATGAATATGTTAGCGACATCACAATACCAACCCAGGTTATCAAGCATAACCAATGTTGCTCCAGGTGAATCAGCCAATCAGATTGCAGTATTCACATCAAATTAAATTATTTTAGAGTAACCAAAGCAAATATAAGGAATACAAACTTTTTGTTTTATTTTAGATTGTGATTTGGTATGTCTGAATGGAGGGACATTAAACCTCGCTGCATGTACATGTAGCTGTATCAGTGGTTATACCGGAACTGACTGTTCTTGTAAGTTACTATTAAAACTTTAACAGTAAATCCTGCGCATTCAGCCACCTATATTAAGCACTAACCTGTATTACAAGGTCACATTTAGTGGTGATAGGCAGTAATTGTTCGATCACAATCACGACGGCCCCTGCAATTCCTAAAAAATATACATAATATCTTTATAAATGAAACGTGATAAAAAAAATGTTTTTGTTAAATAAATACAAATATCATTAAATATTTTACTTGATCATGATATTTTTTTCTAAGCGATTAAATTTATACAAAAATATGTAAACTGAAATAAACCAATCTTTTCAATAGAGAATTATGTTTAGGTTTATGGTATTTAACGCCACTTTCAACAATATTTCAATTATATCGTGGCTGCTTTCTTTCAATGAATATTGGAATAACAATGTCATATTATCTTCTAGTTTTACACTATTAATGATACGTTTCTTGTTTTAGTGGATTGTGCTACCAAAACAGACCCATCGCAATGTATCAATTCATATAATGCTACTGATTGTCCATTATATTCCAATGTTCCAGATCAATGTCCTAATATGTGTTCATTCTGTCCTAGTAAGTACATTGTTAACTTATATAAAACATGAAAGAATGGTTATAGTAAGGGATGTGGTGTTTAATGCCACTTTCAACAATATTTTAGTTATATTTTGGAGGTCAGTTTTATTGTTGGAGGAAACCGGAGTACCCAGAGAAAACTACCGACCTTTCGCAAGTCACTGACTAACTTGATCACATAATGTTGTATCGCATACACCTCGCCATGAGCGGGATTCTAAGCATGAAAGAAAAATAAAGAATTACCTACATTAAGAAATAATGAATAGCATCAAACAATATATGAAACAGATGTCTTAACAGTTACTCTAGAGTACAGCACTAAGGAAGAACATCAACTCTGTTTCGGAGATTAAGCGATCAACCGTCTCCTAAATATTCTCATATATATATAGTGAGGTAAAACCTCAGAAAATACTAGTAATCAGTCTTTATTATGACGTCATTGGAATAAGAGGTCCTTACATACGTTCTTGGGAAAGACCGGGTGATCTTCCACAGGTGATTGAAATTTTATGTCTTTTCGCGAGTGGAGCGCAGCGAAACGAGCGAAAAGACACAAACATTTCTATCAGGAGTGGAAGATCACCCGGGCTTTCCCAACAACGCATGTTGTAAGTACCTATTTCTTCCGTAAACCAACACCTTTTACTATCGCGAGCTTTTAGAGACCCCGCCATTGATCAGTAACTAATTTATCACATCAATATCATTGAGCGCTATAAAATGCACATCACATAAAATTGACTTTTGTGACACCGACTAATAAACTAAGTAGCTTTCTACTGATATTTGAGCTTTTACTGACTAATTCACTGTACAATTCATTGTTAAATCGTACAATAAAGTGCATAGTGAAGTGGGGCCTATTTCTGCGTATGAATTACCGGCAAAAGAAATAAGGTCACAAAGGGAAAGAAGGAATGAAGAAAACAACAAGTTTAATGAAATATTTCAGTGAATTAGGAAGAAATCTACGGTTTCTAGTGTTTGAGCAAGTAAAATTTACTGATACTGAGACATCAACAGTTCGTCTGTTCTCTCTTGGGCAACTTAAACAACAAGAATCCTTTCAGATCTCATTATATATTCAAACACATGCATACAAATAATTTCTTTCAGTTCATTTGAGTGTAGTAAACCATGTAATGGAAGAATGATGTTTTTTGTACCATGACGACGTTCTAAATTTAGTTCTTGTTAGAGGCGTTCTGATTGGATGTCACAACGAGTAGAAACGAGTGCTCATGAACTCGTCTCAACTCGGTCGTCTCAACCCGAAAACGACCATTTACGGAAGAATGCATTTTCTTTACGTCAGGCAGTATGTATAACTTCAGAGAATATGCATAACATTAGAGAAACTAGTAATTAGTCATGATTATGACGTCATCATTACGTCATTGACATGCACTATCTTTGCGTTAGAAAATAGGCTGAACTATTGGTGTTTGGCGTCACATTTAACAATGCTTCAGCTAAAACGTAGCAGTCAGTTATATTTTGGACTTGGATGGAATAAATGATCTGCTGCAAGTTATCCACAAACTTTTATAGCGTAAAGTTGTTTCGCATAGACTACGGTACCAGCGGCCAAATGAACTCACAACTTTAGTGATGATGTATATGTAGATGTAAATTCAACTACCACGTACGATCGTGATCTCTAGTCAGAAAATTGCTGACGTTATTGAGAGCATGTGTATTAAAATATATTAATACTATATTGTGACCATTTGTATTATTACTTTTAAGATTCAAAGTTAGATTTATTATATTGACTTTTAGAACATTTTAGAAATATTTACCCTATAAAAACATCGTTATGCCACATCGGTGGTGTAATGTTTAAAGTGCTCACCTCGAGTGCGGTAGAATGTGGGTTCGAGCCCCGGTCTGATCAAACCAAAAACTATAAATTTGGTATTTGTTGCTTCTCTGCTAGGCTTACAGTATTAAGGAGAAAGAACAAATACTTGCTTGGCTCGGAATCAGAATAATGTGTTCGAGTGAAGCGACATGTCTACCCACAGACTGCGTGTTGGTCTAGTATAAAGCGGATATCATTATCCCATCAAATGTAACTTGTTCTCGCAATGATATAGCTGAAAAAATTGCTCATTTGGGGTTGAATAACTAACAATCACTTCCTCACAGGGTATAGCTTTAATGCGATGGAAGCTAATAAAACGAATGATAATTTTTCGTAAATGATGTTTGATATTTGATGTAAATTTATGAATATTCATTATAATGATTACAGATTCTGGGATAGCAATAACTGGTGCTACCGATGGTAAAGGAGTCGTTCCCTTTGATCTCACCGGAAGTGGACCCGATACTACTACTGTAGCCGATACTGTGACAACCAATGGTAATAGGACAGTGTCCCCTATATCCATCAAAGGACGTGCCTCAGTGTTGCATGGACATATACTCCTTCAGTATACCTGTATAATCATTTCATTGATAATATATATTGTTAGATATCACATTTCATTGCATTAACTACTTAACATGGACGAATCTACAGCATTAACTTTACCTGATACATTATGAATGACGCCACATAATTTGAGTAAAACGTCATTATTTTCTGTCATTGTGAAAGATCCAATATATCAATTAGTTACGGTACATAACCGAATATTATTTCGCCAATTAATGTTTTCTAATAATAGATCCTGGATCTGAAACGACCGATATAGTCCCATCAGCTGCAACCACGTTAAATGGCGTATCCAATAGCAACGGTGTGGTAACTACCGATATGACTGGAGGTGGAACAACTGATGTAGCAACTCAAAATGGTGTATCCAATAGCAACCACATGACAAGTACCCGTATGACTGGAGGTAGAACTAGTGATATAACAACTCAAAATGACGTATCCAATAGAAACGACATGACAAGTACCGGTATGCCTCGAGGTGAAACAACTGATGGAGCCACTCAAACAGGGACGGAAGTTACCTGTGTTAGTGTCACAGATGTTACAAACACCGAGACTACGGTCGGACAATTCCAAATGTATTTTTCTCCTTGTAGGTAGTATTATTTTATCAGTGTCATCGTATATGTCTAAATGAAAGTTCCTAAATAATGTAATTATTTTCAAATCCAAGGTTTTCCTTCCTCATGCATAGGTGACCTGATCCAATTTTGTTCATCCTGTTTAGACCCTTTGATGTCACGGTATTGTCCCATAGCACTTTTAGATTATTTTGCTTTCCAATCTTTCGATTTTGAGTGTACTTGATGAAGATTATTCCATAAACGCGTCATATGCACTAAATTTGATTTTTTATTAATATAGCTGACATGATGACGATATCAGTTTTCAGGAGTAGATTGAACATATTCTGTCATTGTGCTCAAATGTTACTCAACTTATCTAGTGTTTGGTTTACTTTCGCCTGGCCTTACTTTGACTCTTCCTTTCCGGCCTGATTATGATTGAGGTGTCTGTGGTCGCTTACCAAATGCAATAGATGGTGTTTATTCAGCAAATAATATTATAATATTGTAATAATATTGTCTACGTGCAGACTCACTTGACCTTCGCACTTGCTATGCCGCATTGCATGCAGACTCGGGTGATCGTTTCATACTTGCACTTCGACGTAGATGCACACTTGGTACCGTCTCACACTTGCTGTGTTATCTACTTGCAGTCGGATGATCGTCGTAAACTTGCTATGCTAACTACATGCAGACTCGTGATCGTTTCACATTTATGCTACTTACCTGCAGTCGCACGACCGTCTCAAACATGCTATGCTAGCTACATGCAGGAGCACGACCGTCTCACACTTGTTATGCTACCTACATGCAGGCCAGTGGCCGTCTCAAACTTTCTATTCTACCTATATGCAGACTCACGAGCGTATTTTCCCATTAGCTTTACATCGTACGCTATGTTCATATTTAGATAGCTTGTTGTGACAATGACACGAATAAAGCGATCACGTATTTATATGTTAGAAGTATGAATCTTACCCCCTTCAACGATTTTGCTATTGGATTTTAGATATGTGTGGTATTTTTATCTTATTTTTATTCCTCAGCATAGATTTTCATGTATATTTTTTTAAATTCTCAATTAAATCCAAATCCTTACTCAATAATTGGTATAGTATTCAGAACCGTGGAATTGTGCTGTGGAGATGCAATTATTTTTTAGCATCATTCGTCAAAACTCATCATTATATATATGTGTTTATTTTGAATTATTTCATTAACAAACCATTATTTTGTAACTAACATGTCATGTATGTATTGATGTAATAAATATATTTTGCTTAAATGTGTTTTTATGCCATATGTTTTTAATATTGAATTATAAGTTACGGGTGTTAAATGAAAAATGTCATTTTAAAAAGTTATATCGCGGTTGTCTGTTGTTTGCTTCGGCACTGACCTGGTTTATTAGATATATTTATTACTGAAATTTACAGTTCCTAAATAATGTATTTATTAATAAAAACCAAGGTTCTCCTTCCTCAGGCATATGTAACCTTAGACGAATTCGGCTATTATGTTAAGATCCTTTGGGTTTTATTGCTTCCAAAACTTTAAATTATTTGGCTTTCCAATCTTTTGATATTGAGCATACATGATGAAGGTTATTCCAGAAACGCTTCATATGCACTAACCTTGATCTCTACGTTTTATTATTGGTGAAAGAAAACCATCAACAAAAATGATAAAATAAATATTTTCTTTGATCTATTTTGGTAGTGTTTTTCCCCATTTTGTTCTTAGGTGAATATTAGGTTCTTAGTTATGGATGTTAAACGGAAATGTTAGTTGGTTCCGTGAGCTAGCACTTTAATATAATCCAATTAAGCGTGTTGGTCTAGTACAAAGCGGACCTCATCATCATCTCATTAAAGATTAACTTGTTCTCACCATGATATAGCTGAAAAATTGCTGAGTTGGCATTAGACAACAATTACTCATTCACTGACTACATCGTCCTGAATATAGCTGTTATCTGAACGTTACGACATACTCAACCAAGAACACAGTACGCTTTTTGTTCCCTTACAATACGATGGGGGTTAGAGATGTGGTGTTAAACGCCACTTTTAACAATATTTCATTTATATCGAGGCGGTCAGTTTTATTGGTGGAGGAAACCGGAGAAAACCACCGACATGTCGCAAGTCACTGACAAACTTTATTATATAATGTTGTATCGAGTACACCCTGCCATTGAAATTACGATAATACTTTTCCTAATCAATAAATACAAAGATTTTAAATAAACGTTAGAGAAAACTCTAAGGGAAAATAATAACGGACAATCCAGAGAAACTAGTAACATTTGGTACATAAGACACAAGACGAAGAACAAAACAAAAATAACAACACAGTATGTCTTGGACACCACTATACGCAAGCAAGCACAAATAAAGTAAATAAGACATGAACCCTCCTGCAAACAACTGGAGGTAAAGACGAACCTAATATAGTTTTGATGAGAATATAATAAGGGACATCACAACGCGGAAATTAGGGACTATATATGGTTCCTTTCTTAGCAAAATTAGTTTTGCACTTTGCACTAGTTCCGTAATTAGATAATCTGTTATAAATCGGGAACTCATCCATCTATATTTATAATGCACTGATGTCATGTCATGTATCTTATCCCTGTTTGTGGGCCGTTTTGAATTTAAAAAAAAAACGTAACGCCCGGCAATTAAACACAGAGCAAGGACAAAAATAAGTTTTCATCACCCCTCCCCCCAAAACAAAACAGCATTACAAAACAAAATCAAACAATAAAGCTTGTAATGACAGCTATATGTGTCATTGTCTGGCACGATCACAAACTATTGCAATAGTTTATCATATAATTATCCCAATCCCCCTCTAGAAATTAAAGCTGAACACTCAGATACTTAACGTTTATAAGTGATTTGAAAATAGATAATTGCATTTCTCGAAAAGTCTCACTCTAATACTAGATAGTGCAAAAACATAAACAATTAACCAAAGCTAATAAAGAACAAGATCCGTTTGTATTATATGCTTACATTGTGAATGATGATGTCACAAAAGGTACCAATATAGAGCAGGATATAATAGTCACACCTTTTGAAGCACATGGTCTTAATCCAAGTTACTAATTGGTTGATTGGTTTATTGCTTAACGTCCATGAAACAGTATTTCAGCTTTATTCAGAACGAATTATTTACGCTATTTATGTTTGCTTGTGCATAGAGGTGTCTTCAATCTTTTCAGGATAAGTTGGATATTTTTATCGGTTTCATTGGCAAAGGAAACAGGGGTACCCCTACCAGAAAAGATCTTCAAAATTCCGTAAGTCATTGACAAACTTGATCGCATGATTCTAACAGGTATGGATCGGCAAAATTGAATACTGTAATGGAGAGATAAGTTTTAGACATGCTTATACACTTATTGTGGGAACTAAGATTGTGATATACACTCAAGGGAACTTGAAAATAAGCCTTTATGAGAAGGTACCCTTAATATACAGGCTAACATTATATGCACTATTCATAAATGGAGAAAATCAGACTCTCCTTTGAACAGTGATTTGTGAAAGTGGTGTTAAACACCATCACCCACCCACCCTTTATAGACAGTGATTTACGATATAGGTGTCCTTTATAGACAGTGATCTGTTATATACAGGTGTCCTTTAGAGACAGTGATCTGTTATCAGGTAATTTAAAAACATCAGTAAATACATAATTAATTGTGTCACTTACTATAATGGGATCTAATAATGTTCTACTATGATTTGTTACCATTGTTGGTTTCTCTATTACATTTTTAAAGTTAAAAAGCCTCATCATATCAATCAATTTGTTATTAATAAGGTCAGAGTTCAGATCTCCAGAGATCACAATATTTTCGTTGACTTGATATGCTAAACCTATAACATGATTTAAGCGTGCCCAATATTCAGAGTCGGTCCATTCAGGTCGATATGTATTACACAAGAGAAAAGAGTGATCTTTGGCATGAACTTCAACCCAAATCGTTTCATCTATATGATTTTCAAGTTCGTGTTTCCTGCAAATGCCGATGTCTTCCTTTGAGTAAATAAGTAACCCGCCACCAGAATTAGTACGATCTTTTCGTTGAGGATTTTTATCAAATGAATCGAGTTCGATATCTGTGTTTTCAATGCTGTTGTCAAGATGTGTTTCAGTTAAAACAATAATATCGAATTCATCAACAAAATTTTGGAGAAAATTTATTTTATTTCTTATACTTCTAATATTGATATTGCATATGTATATGGATTTATCAGACACAATATCTACCGCACTCAACGGTGTACTCGATATGTAAGCAGACTCAGGTCCAGGATTGGATTCAATATTGCCAACCAGTAATAAAAAATGTAAATCAAAAAGGATGAAGGCAACATTAACTTTTGGATTTAGACTTTGAAGGATTAAAAGTGAAGCAAATAGGAAGGAACATCATAAGTTAGTATTTAAGATATCATGAAAGGTGTCAGAGCGAGAATCATAGTAGATATTAAGACTCATTTTACAAGCATGAAACAGTCCGATAGCCGCTCTATAAGCATCTAAGTTATTACCCATTTGGTTTTTAAAAAAATGGTTTTATCATTTGCTTCCTGGCTATGCAGATGTTTCGCCGACCCAGAACCAAACACATCTCATTGTGTATTAAAAATATCAGAAAATTAAACACTTGTGATCTAGAAAAAAGTAAGATCACAAACATAGATACTACATATAAACAGATTGGAAAATGTACCTGTAATTGAAATGTCATTGAATGAACAGTTTCGATAAAATCAAATGGGAATGTTACATAAGAGTCATAATTAAATCTATATGACATCCTTTATATCGAGAATGAATCCATCCCCCCACATCCACTGTCGTCAAAAAGCTCCGATCGAAAATGCTTGGTCAACATCGGGATATTTCAAAGCGGTATTTTTAAAGAAGACACAGATAATTATCGAAAGTATTTATGAATATACTGTGTATATAATGTTTTGAATTATGATGCTTTATGATTGTTATTATTATTAATTTCATTTTTTGTCCAAATATCATTTATTTTTGCAGTGTAAAATTAGATTTTTCTATAATTTATAGGGAATCCGGCTTCAAAATCATTACAATCAACTGAAATATCGCTATATCTTGCATTTACGAATGAATTAAATGTTGCCCAAAAAGAAAAAAATATTGATGAATGATTGATTTTACTTAAAAATACTATTTTGTTGATGAAAAGTCAATTAGTAACTAGTTATACCCTAAAACATGATGTCAACAGATGTTTTTGAAATCCGGATTGGTCAAACTGTAAACATGTATACAAACCGGTTGGGTCATTTAAAAATAGCCGGGTTTGTCAGTATGTAAATACCACTGATCTTATTGTTATTGAGCATTATATTGCAATTTAACGATAGTTATGATTAGGAAATATCTCAAAGGCGATAAATACTGATCAATAGTATGAATATTTGCCATGGCTGCTAATTTCAGCTACTTTGTACAATAAAACAAATCGTTATTTCTATGTTAAATTGCTACTGTCGCGAACACTTGATTTTTTTTATGCTTTTTGTGGCACTGACATCACGGTTGGTGCTCAATACGCTACACTCACTTTAAGTAACTGTCCAGGCGCATCGATTGAGTAGTGGGAGATTTTTTTTATAAGGCAATATTTTGATTTTATACTCGTTGATAACGAAGTAAGTCACTCTGCGGAAATAATTTCATGGATACGATATTTAAGTTTCTTCACAGTAATGTTTACATTAACATTACAGATAAGCAAATTAACAAAGGCTGTAGTATTGAATTCCTTTCCGCACGGACGATTTTGGCAGTTTGTATACAAAGAAAATGTTAGGTGTACTCGATTAATGCAACGTTCGTTACAAGTTGTAATACGACAAAAGTTCGTTCTTTAGATGTTATAGACACCCGCCCATCCACCAATATTAATGCCAAAAGAATTTCAATCACTCGTATATATTTTGCATTTTTTTTCGGGGGGAAATAGAAATGACAGACTCAATGAATTTGTTATGTTGATATATATTTATAATAAATGCTATGCGATCTTGTAACGAACGCAATATCCTACACTGTTTCGAATCTTATTTATATTACGTTATTTTATTTAATAAAAACATATTTTCTGAGGAGAGAAAAAAATAGACAATATATATATATATACATTGTCGAAAATATAAAATTTATATATACGAGTTTTGACGAGTTTTTCTTACCTGTTTCGCAGCGAGTGGAAATGAATTATATATTTTCCGACAATGTACGTATATTGTATCTATCGCCCCAAAGAAACTGTCAAATTGTCTAAAAAGAGCAGAAACAAGCGTTGTTCTTATCGTTTTTGATTGTGTCCGCGCTTATAAGTTTATTAGCATAAATCCTGTTACTGTTTCTTACCGTCGCTCAACATGAATCAAGTACCAGAAAAAGATATCTTGGTCAGAAACCAAATACAAATGTATAGCAAAAAAATATCTGGTCAATGCAATGTGACTACTCGAATAGAACAAGTGCAGGATAAAACAATAACATTAACTGGGCAGCGAAGAAATACTATTAAAACATCTTATGTTTCAATCTTGCGATTATCCTCATTTTATTTGTATAAGCTTCAGACAATTTGATTGCTACATTTATATTATATTGTGAGCGCCATACAGATGTTTGTGTATCTTTACATTCAACATTCACTTACTAGTATCTGCTATGCATCAAATTTTCTTTACAGATGAATCCTATCAGTATAATAGCCGTTGAGGAGTCTGTGGCGACCATGTTTGTCAACGGATCGGGATGAAATGAGCAATCTTTATAGAAGACCTTCCATAGTTGCTTCCTACCAAGTTTCGGTTTTTATTGTATCTAGCTTTAGTGAAATAATGTGTACAGATTTTGTCTGTTATATACTTATGAGTTTTGACTTTCCCTTTGGAAGATTGTTTGGAGTTCGGTAATTTTGTTATTACCCATATTCATTTGGCTAAGCAGTTTGAGAGGAGAAGATTTGATAAAATCGACCAATTAGAAACAAGAACGCTTGATGCTTCCTACTAAGCTCCACTTCATTTGATTGAGGCGTTTCAGAGGAGAAGATTAAAATGTGAATAGTTAATGGACGAAAGACGACGGACGACTGGCGCTAAGTGATGGTAAAAGCTCACATTGTCTTTGGCAAGATGAGCTAATAACAGTCATTGGGTAGATATGTCGCTCCACTCAGACACATTATTCTGATTCCGAGCTAACCAGTCTCTGCTATTTCTCCTTAATGCTGCGTTCTTAGAGGAGAAGCAACAAATACCAATTTTATAGTCTTTTGTTTGACAAGACTACGGCTCGTACCCACAATCTATCGCACTCGAGGCGAGCACGCTAACCATTACGCTACCGATGCGGTTCCCTATTTTTATTTAATTTTTATTAATTTTTTTAATCAAATATTTTTTATTGTCCTTCAATATATTATTTGAAAACAAAAATTAATCCAAAATAATAAGAGTTACTTGATATCTATATAAACAGTGAGAGTTCCTACTTTTGATCAAACACTCTTTGAATATTGCAATAATTCAACTGCATAGCAAATAAAGAAAAATAATTAAAAGTTCTATAAAAAATCATGACCATTCTGTCGAAGGTTACTTGGCGAATGCCAATTCTGCACAAACCGTTTTGTATTTCTTCCTTTTAATGTTATACAAACATCCACATGTAAAATATTTTTAATATGTGCTGTTGTTGTTTTTTTTCACAACTTTTATTCATTGAAGACATTTTTTTTTTTTTTTTCTTTTTATCAATTTGCAAGTCGAACATACCCTTGACAAGTGTTATAGTGAACCTTAAATAAATTACAGAAAGAAACATAATTGGGATATTGAGCTGTTTTCGCTATTCTTTCAATTTTTTACATAGACAAAACCGGTTCTACTTAAACACAATTTTTGCGACCCAACCGGAAAGTAGTGGCTGACAGAGCCGGAACGAATATACGTAAATAATCATTGTGTTTTTCACTGTAGCAAGTCTAAAACTATTCATGGTAGCACGCCAGTGCAAACTATCCTGCATATAAGCATTACAAAGGGTTTGTGTACTTTAATTACACAAATAAACTACTTTTTATAGCTTTATTTGATGATTTCAATCTCATTATTAGCATTTTTCATTGTTTATGTCCATCATTTTATCTATATCTGAGTAATCGATAAAGATAACTACAGTAATATATAGGTAAAAACAAGCAAAAATAATCGACCGATAACGACATCTTCTGGATTCAAGATATAATAATACTATATGATCATAATACTTACTTTTTGTCGTCGCCTGTATGTCAAATATGCCTATTTGACATGTACCGGAAGATGACAGAGCATTTCCGACCGGGGCTCTTTGACGACAGTGACATCATGGGTGACTTATGCGTCCCCGCATATATGAGATGATAGACCCATTTGAGAGAAAAAAATGTCACTACATGTCCCGTCGGTAATTTAAAAGAATTATTCTTGGATTAATATTGTATCCAGTTCGAAAAACATGATGTTTGTTGAAAACTAAAGCTTTATAATAATATCAAATCCTAACTCCAATTACCAACAAAACACTGTATCAACTTAAAATTTCATAACATGTTATTAAATACACAAAAATCCAATTGTTTACAACATACATAAGTGAATGACAAGTATGCTAGTTTCAGTTCAAATGTGTGAGGAAACGAACACACCGATAATGTCGGTACAGTTTTGAGAAAACATGAAAAGGGACACATCATATTACAATAAAACAAGCTGTTAGAAATATACGACACATACTAAATAATTATATTAACGACCAGTGTTTCTTATAAAAAACAATGAATGATAATTTACTTAATATTTTGACCATTTCCGTATTCAGTTTTATTCCTAAATTAAATTAAATAATCAGTGTCATAAATATAGTGTATTGGATGATAACCAAATACGTCATATTTGGTGTGTGGAAATTTCTTTCCATCAATAAACAAATAACTTTTGAGTGTGTACATTTTTATAGCATAATTTGTCCTTTGAGACATACCCCCCATTCTATTTAAAAATCAAATGTTACGTTACACAAAGGTCCCCAAAGGTAGCAAAAAAACAATAACATTAAAAACATGTGGATGATAGAGAATGATATCTTGGTACCTCTGTACAGTATTAGAAAACATGAAAAAATGCACATCGTGTAACAATAAAACATACTATGAATTCAAATTAGCTATTTATAATCTTATTAGAAATATCAGGTCCCCAAAGATATGAATAAAGAACCAGTATACCTAGCTGTTAGAAATATACGGCATATACTAAAGAACCACCAAATTATATCACAAGTAGTAACACTGTCGTGTACCCGATAAGGAATGGTCATTTCAAGATGGCGGATTGTACATCATCAAAAAGGTAGGTGTGAAGATTTTGACTATTATCGTTCTGTATAGGTTATCTTAGTGTCTATGAGTTACACGTTTAGATATGGCAGTCTTTGTTCTACTTCACCATTAAGTCAGTAAAGCTTGATCCTTTTGTTTTTATCGTAAACTGCCTTCGGTAGTTGATCAATGTAGCGACAAAGATATCGAGGCATAGAATCCAATTTATTTCACCAATTCCTACGCCTAGTGACTTTTTATATTAATATGTTGATGCCAAAATTATTAAAACATGTGAATTGTCCAACAAATGTCAGTTCAGCCTTTGACAAGCCTTGTATCCCTCTTAAAACGTCTATGAAAATTTTGTTTATGTCACGGAACGGTCACGACAAAAACATGACAAAATGTATGGGAATGGTCTCATGTTTTGGGTAAAGGAATGGACTTTCAAGCCAAGGAATGGTCTCCATCATATAAGATATGCTTATTAATAATATTATTGAAGTTCATTTCCGTTTGTGGTCTTTAATGTAAATCTTCTTATTTCTTATGATCAATCTTGCCTTAAAATACCCGAAATGCCTTATTTGCTATTAAATTGTTAAAATCTTTTCCATTTCATTATGCAATGTTTCTTTTATCTATAGGTACAAGTGTTACTACTGCCAATGTGATACTTCCAATCACCAAGCCATAGTGGACCACTGCTGCCAGAATTATCGGGATGAAGCTTTAAAATTTAGATCTTTTGAATTTAACACTAATGTGGGTAAATTTGGTTAAGGACTCTTTCAGCAATTGTACACATATTGTAATGGTTTATACTTTGTGATATTGACAGGGAGTCATTTTTTACATAACAATATTTTTGTTAAAAGAAATAATCATTGTTATTTAAATAAATTTTATGAAATCAACTCTTTATATCTTTATTATCAATTTGCAAACAATTACAATTATAGTCATTTGATCCAGAGAAAAATGTGAGTAGTCCTGAAGATATAATCCTCTCCGAACATGTGGAAGAATCTCTGCCTCGTGAGCTTTGTGATATTCCCTGACAGTTTGTGGTTACAGTAATTACACGTGATACGTTTTTGTTCACCATGGCTGGTCTGATGAGCCAATAGCTCCCCCTTTTCATAAAATGCTGATGTGCAAGAATCAGTGGTACATTTAAATTTTATCTCTTGTTTTAAATGTTTTCTCAGGCGATGTCGTCTGAGACCACTTCTACTTTTCAGACATTTTCCACAGTCTCGCATATAAAATCATTCTCTGAGGCGTGGAAAGATGTATCCATCACAGTAAACCTGTAAAAATGAGAAATACACGATATATCTATTGAAGATTTAAGCAACCTCGTATATTTTTGTTTTTATGAAAATTAAAATAATATATGTGAACTGAAGCACCTATGTACGAAAAAACTAATACATAAACCTAACAGTGGTCTAGACTTAGTGGTAAGAAAACCGAAGATCCAAAAAGTAAAAGAAAAGAAGAAAAAAATAATAATAAAAGTTGAGAACATCAGTCCAAATAAAATCGTGTTGTGTACTGAAATGGTGATGTATTATACATAACTGCCGGGGTCCGGGTGGCTCAATGAGTTAGGTCGTTGGATATAACAACTCATACAAGCCTATCACCAATACGCGCCCGGCTTTGTAAATTACAAAAAGAGGTGCACTCGACTCGCAGCTGCAAGTGATAAAAGTTTACTAGTTGCTTGCCCATGGTCGATGGTTCTCTATGGGTACTCCGACTTCCTCAACCACTAAAACTGGTCACCGTGATATAGCTGAAATATTTTTGAAAGTGGCGTTAAGCACCAAAAATTAGTTGAGGAGTTTCGCTAGATTACCATACGAAGAAAATATCACTTGAGACCCACTAGGGTAGGAATTCCACGACAGAAATACACTAGTGTATTTCTTCCTTACGGAATAAACACACTAGTGCATACTGCAAGGTAGAAATACACGAGGGTATTTACGTTACCGGACATTCTACACATCGGAAAGAAAGTACGCTTACAGTATATCAGAGAAGCGAGTGGTATGTCGTCATATTGATAAACCAATTGAAATACATAACAGTGAATGTAGTAAGACAAGAAAATTAAGATTGTATGCGAGTGTGAACACTGGATGAACGACAAAGCCATTGCTCCCGCTTTACATCCGATATGTTCAATCAGACCATTCCTAAACAAAAAAGAATATTCCTTGGCTTGAAAGTCCATTCCTTTACCCAAAACATGAGACCATTCCCATACATTTTTGTCATGTTTTTGTCGTGACCGTTCCGTGACATAAACAAAATTTTCATAGACGTTTTAAGAGGGATACAAGGCTTGTCAAAGGCTGAAATGACATTTGTTGGACAATTCACATGATTGAATAATTTTGGCATCAACATATTAATATAAAAAGTCACTAGGCGGTAGGAATTGGTGAAATAAATTGGATTCTACGCCTCGATATCTTTGTCGCTGCATTGATCAACTACCGAAGGCAGTTTACGATAAAAACAAAAGGATCAAGCTTTACTGACTTAATGGTGAAGTAGAAAAAAGACTGCCATATCTAAACGTGTAACTCATAGACACTAAGATAACCTATAAAGAACGATAATAGTCAAAATCTTCACACCTACCTTTTGGATGATGTACAATCCGCCATCTTGAAATGACCATTCCTTATCGGGTACACGACAGTGAGTAATAGTGAATGATACATTACTGAATATTTGGACGATTGTCGTAATTCAATTTTATTCCTAGATTGAATTTGATAATCAGTGTCATGAGTATAGTGAATTGGATGATAGCCAAGTTTGTCATGTTTGGTGAGCGGAAATTTCTTTCAATTTATAAACAAATAACTTTTGAATGTATACATTTTTTGGCATAATTTGTACTTTGAGACAAACCCTCCATACTATTCATAAATCACATGTTACAATACACAAAGGTCATAACATTAATTTTGTTTTAACTGATATCATGGTACTGGACTCACAGTAATTTATTTATGTTTGGCTCATTTTGTCATTTAACGTACATTGTGTATAGATATACTTAAAAAGAAACCCAAATATTTACTGAATTTGGGATAAATGACATGGCAAATAGTATTATTAACAATGGAGATTAATCGCGCAAACATAGAAAAAAATAACAAAATGTGTGTGCAATGAACAAAATAAATTAAAATCAAAATTTTATTCAAAATAACAGGTGTTGTGATATTGTATATGTCTAAGTGGATGTGTCATGTTCAGTGCTGTGGGTGAAGTCCAGAATATCACCACGGTTGTGTATCAGTATTTTACGGCTTGTTGTGTTGTGCCTAAGAAATATACGACCATCAGATGTCCAGTATGTGTATAGTAGGCCATTATATTTTAGTTCTGCAAGCTACTTTACAAGTTCGGTTCGGTATTTGGTAAGGTTTTCAGTGATGAAGATTTTGTCTGGGTGGTTTTTCAAGCACTTTCTATTACTATACACTTTGTTATGTGTTCTGTATGAAATGAATCTCACAATTACTTGGGATTTTCCATCTTTTACCTTCCCAATAATATGTGACCTTCCAATGTCATGTAAGTTGATATCAAGCCCAAGTTTGTCATTGCACTCATTGAGAATAAGCTCATCTGTATTAACAGGGTGCTTGACATTTCCCGTTTGATCAACAGGCACCTTAATGTTGTGGAAACGAAGGCTGGTACGCCTTGGATATTGTTCCTGACCTTCTATCCTGGATTCAAGCTCTATAATTTGATTGTACAATGCATCAACTTCAGTTGAATGTTCTTTCAAAGCCAATGTATGGTCTTTAGCTGTTGTTTGGAGAGTAGTAGTAATAGCTGCTTGCTTTGAAAGTGTTTGTGCCTGCTCAGTTATTGTTTTTTGCTGCTTGTTGACAGTTTCTATTAATGGATTTACATGAGCATCAACATGTGTTTTGATTTTATCATCAACAATATCTTTTATGGTTGCTTCTATTGTGTCACATATTTTCTCAGAAAGGATTGGAATGATTTTGTTGAGAACGTCAGGGCTAGTGAGAGCCTCTAATACTTTGTCTGTAATAGTTTTCCCGGTACTGGGGGCCTTTTTGGGAATGATGTCGGTTAGATCAGAAATTGAGTTTCGTAGCCTGATTTGTCTTTTTCTTGTTTTTCTGTCGCTGGGAGGTCATCGGGACTATCAGGTGAAGCTCCTTTATTAGTATTAGGAGTTGAAGTGGATATATTTGGCTGAGAACAAGGAATATTGTCATCACTGTTGACTCTACTGGGCGCAGACATCTTGGATTATGTAAACAAGATCGTAACAGGTTTAGTGAAATGTTAATTAGTTCGGTAGTTACTGTATAAATCAGTCTTTGTATTGATATTTCACATTAATATAGGTAGTTATATAATATCATATATACTCAGGATTAAATATTTAAGTTATCTATATTATCTATAATTCCCATTTTTTGGGGAGACTCGTTTACTCAACCAGCTGTATTTTGCGCATGCAAGGATAATACTACAGTAGGGGAATAACTCTTTATGTGGAGGTTTAACACTGCAGTAGGGGGCATAGCTATTTATGTGGGGATAACACTGTCGTAGGGGACATAACCCTGTGTGTGGAGGTTTAACACTGCAGTAGGGGACATAATTCTTTATGTGGAGGAATAAGTTACAACTCTGTATGTGGAAGGATAATACTACAGTGGGGGAATAAATCTGTATGTGGAGGTTTAGCACTGCAGTATGAGACATAACTATTCATGTGAGGATAACACTGCAGTAGGGGACATAACCCTGTATGTGGAGGAATAAAACTGTAGTAGGGGCATAACTCTTTATGTTGAAGATAAAAGGGAGGGAATTACTCTGTATTTGGACATATACCTATGCAATACTATTTAATACGTATCAAGAAATGGCTATTTGGAAATCGATTGTTACACTTATATACAGAGAGTTACTTGCCCTTGGCAGGAACATAGATATATTTAAACTTATATACAGATATGTGCTTGCCTTTGGCAGGTAAATAAATACTAAAACCCTATTCAGGAAGTAAGTTTTCTTACTGCACTAAAAATAGAACACTATGTTAGGCTGTTATGTAAAATAAATTTGATTGTGGAAATTTGAAACTCATCAGGATAGGAAAATAACTAGCAAAAATTGAATAAAATCTATAATTCTGATAAAAATGTAGATAGATAGGTAGGTAGGTATATGTTTTTGTAAATAACTAGTTAGGTTTATGGTGTTTAATGCCACATTCAACAATATTACAGCTATATCATGGCAGTGTTTACATTAATGCGATATCATAACTGTTAATGCTTGTTTCTGATAACTGGAAAATATTGGAAAATATGGAAGAAAGATAAGTTGAATAGCGAAATGATTTGGAAAATATGGAAGATAAGTAAGTCGAATAGTGAAAAGATTTGGAAAATACAGAAGAAAATAGTGAAAAGATATGGAAAATATGGAAGAAAAGTAAGTCGAATAGTGATAAGATATGGACAACATGGAAGAAAGGCAAGTTGAAATGTGAAATGATTTGGAAAATATGGAAGAAAGATAAGTTGAATAGTGAAATGATTTCGAAAATAGAAAAGAAAATTGTGAAATGATAGGGAAAATATGGAAGAAAAGTAAGTTGAATAGTGAAAATATATGGAAAATGCGGAAGAAAAGTAGGTTGAATTGTGAAATGAGATGAAAAATATGGAAGAAAAGTAAGTTGAATAGTGAAAAGATATGGAAAGTGCGGAAGAAAAGCAGGTTGAATTGTGAAATGAGATGGAAAATATGGAAGAAAAGTAAATTGAATAGTGAAAAGATTTGGAAAATACAGAAGAAAAGTAAGTTAAATAGTGAAAAGATAGGGAAAATATGGAAGAAAGGTAAGTTGAATATTGAAAAGATATGGAAAATATGGAAGAAGCCCAAGTTGAATATCGATAAGATTTGGAAAAATACAGAAGAAAATTGTGAAATGATATGAATAATATGGAAGAAACCCAAGTTGAATATCGATAGGATTTGGAAAATACAGAAGAAAATTGTGAAATGATATGAAAAATATGGAAGAAACCCAAGTTGAATAGTGAAACGATGTGGAAAATACAGAAGAAAATTGTGAAAAGATATGTAAAATATGACAGAAAAGTAGGTTGAATAGTGAAATGATATGGAAAATATGGAAGAAAAGTAAGTTGAATAGTGAAATGATTTGGAAAATACAGAAGAAAATTGTGAAAAGATATGAAAAATATGGAAAAGAAGTAGGTTGAATAGTGAAGATATGAAAAATATGGAAGAAACCCAAGTTGAATAGTAAAAAGATATGAAAAATACGGAAGAAAAGTAGGTTGAATAGTGAAATGATATGGAGAAAACCTAAGTTGAATAGTGAAAAGATACGGAAAATATATAAGAAAATAGTGAAATGATATGGAAAATATGGAAGAAAGACGAGTCGAATAGTGATAAGATTTGGAAAATACAGAAGAAAATTGTGAAAAGATATGAAAAATACGGAAGAAAAGTAGGTTAAATAGTGAAATGATATGGAAAATACAGAAGAAAATAGTTAAAAGATAGGGAAAATATGGAAGAAAATAGTGAAATGATATGAAAAATATGGAAGAAAGGCAAGTCAAATAGTGATATGATATGGACAATATGGAAGAAAGGCAAGTTGAATAGTGAAAAAATATGGAAAATACAGAAGAAAACAGTGAAAAGATATGGAAATTATGAAAAAAAGACTAGTTGAATAGTGAAAAGATTTGGAAAATACAGAAGAAAAGTAAATTGAAAAGTGAAAAGAAATGGAAAATATGGAGGAAAAGTAAGTTGAATAGTGAAAAGATATGAAAAATATGGAAGAAAACGCAAGTTGAATAGTGAAGTGATATGGAAAATATGGAAGATATCTGTGTTAGTCATAATTACATCCAAATAGACTTCCTCCTCCTTCTCCGCCGCGCCGCCGCCGCCCGCCCTCCTCCCCCTTCCTCTATACATGTATATACATTGTTTTTCAGAATTGAGAATAATCATCTTGGAATATTTTTTTTTAACTATAGACTATGCAAGTAGGGATCAAATTTACCATTTCATTCATTTGACTCTTAGGTTATTTAGTACCTCCGCAGTGAGAACGTGATAGACTACTTGGAGTACATAGCGAACATATCCAAAAACAACAAACTTTATATGTAATTAAGAAAATAAAAGGGGCAGATAACCAGGGCTAGAAAACGAAAGACGCTGACGTCCTAGAGAGAACCCCAAGGGCATTTCCGGTCGCACATGAGCGCTCCCATATTTTCCAGGTAAAGCCGTACGGGTGACATCAATTCCGGTCAAAAGGCCGCACGCGCACACCATTCCACAGGGATGGATATTGCACAACTTCCGGTTGCGCGTGCGTACACCCAAGGGAACACCAAAGGGGTCACGTAACCTTCGGTCACCTCCGGTAGCCATGGTACTTGTACTACTACTCTAGTATGACGAGTACTTGATTTTAATTTAAAAATATGTTTATTGTTAATATCTTTCTTGCTACTGTCAATTATTACAGCTTTCCAATGTCGTGGTATTTTTTTGTATGAAGTGAGTTGAGGTGAGAAGTGATTGTTCATTTTGTTAATATTGGTAGAATTGTTGACCATCACTGTTTACACTTTCTTTTCATAATTTGATTTAAGCATTTGTTGTTACTCCATCTTTAGTTTTATGTGAATGTTTTGTAGATCGTGTTTTGTCCTTTTGTCCTTTTTCCTTTAGCCATTGTGTTGTCTGTCCTTTGATTTACGGATTCTGATTACCCCTTTTGTAACTTCAAACTCTTCTTGTATCCATCTAACCATCTATTTATGGTGTCTTCAACCTATGCCAACATTTTGAAATATCATATTCAAGGTATGCCAACAAACATTTTATTACAGGTGTTTATATAACAATTAATGATAGTTACAGTAAGTAAATTTGGAAATGCAGGTCTCAAAAGTGTAATTGATAAAGTATTTTTTTAATCTAAAAATATAACATTTAACAAAAATGTTTTGTATATTCATATAAAAAAATCTAAATTTATAAGATACGAATAATTCTTTAAAAAAATAAGTGATTGTTAACTGGAAAAAATTTTTTGTTAAGTTTTGAAAAGATTTATATATAAAATAATAATTCTGTTAAAATTAACCAAAAAGTTTTGTAAAATTCATATTTAAAATAATAAGTATGTTAAAATTAAACAAACATCTGTAATTAAAAAAGATGAAAATCTAAAATTTTTGAATAATTTAAATGAAAAACGCATTAAAAAGTCATAATTTAAAATATTATATGATACTTATGCAATAAAAAATTTTCTTAAAATATAAATTCAATATTTTAGAATAATATTTATTTATAAATTTAGAATTATTAGAATTAATCAGAAGATGAATCATTTTTGTATTGATGTGATTTTGGGTAAGATTTGATTACTGTAATTAATGAAAAAAGAGCACTACTTTAAGGATTTGACCAAGCTAACACAGGGTATATATGGGAACCCATTAAGAGTCCACTAAGTTACAATAATGTCCTGATTTATTTTCATAAAGTTTGATATTAAAATCTAAAATCCACCTGTGATGTAAATCTATTGTCAAAACTCTCCATTATTTTTAAGGAGAGTTATTGTTCTCTTTGTACTTTAGATACTATACACATACTTTTTTTGGCTACAAGATTAATAATTAATAAAATTAATAAAGTACAATGGGTGGATTTTAAGTTGAAGAATGTCCTCGTATCTCTTCATTCCTTAAAAACAACGGGCCTCGGCACCTTCGGGGCCTCGGCTCCATTATTTTTAAGGAATGGAGAGTTACTTGGACATTCTCCTATACATATGTGCTCATAATGTCCTGGTTTATTTTCATAAAGTTTGATAATAAAATATATGTGCTCATAATGTAGTGATTTATTTTCATAAATATTTACTTCTAACTTAGTGGACTTGGGGTACATTGATATCCCCCCGATTTGACACTAATTAAACATGTTTATATAACAATTAAGCTATTCAACCTATGCTAACATTTTTTCCTATCTTTTTATACATATTTATCAAAATTTTGGCATAGCCATAGGTTCAATGAACCCTATTTATCTATCTGGCTATCTATATGTCTATATATATATTAGTTATAGTACATCACTCTGACGAAGACAAAATAAATTAAAAAACTTTTGTATTCTTATTGTATATTGAACAATGTTCAGGTATTCAAAGTGTACAAGATATTATCATGCAAATTATATATAATATATTTTTGAGACTACAATGATATATAATAAGACACATCTTAAAATAGAGTACTGATAACAAAAATCTATAGAGCTGAGGAAGTGACCATGATGGTTCTGTCTAGACAACTGGTCGTAGTTTATCTGCTTTTAATATCTGTAGTTTCTGTTAAAGGTGAGTGTTTAGGTTTAGATTTAGGGTTATGGTGTTTAACGCCACTTTCAAAAATATTTCAGTTATATTGTGGCGGTCTAAAAGGTGAGTGAGATTTTCACTTTGTCAAAATATTGTTATGGTAACTAGATGTTTTTTGACTGAAAATATTATATTTTATTCAGCTATCAGACAGGGTATATATATAGATAGCCGAATAACAGATATATTACGGATTTAACCATTGGTTTTTTTTTAAATACAACATCCAACTGTATTAAATAAATTTGCGTCTTTTATTTTCATTTTCCGTATCTCTAAATGTCCGTTTCCGTACCTTTGACGTCATTCTTCAATGACGTCAACATATGTGTCACGTCATATTTCATGTATGGGGTGTCTCATTGAAGGAAAATACTGTGCTAAATTGCTAAATCAATACAGTTTCTAATGTAGTAAATTTTATAAACTCTATAAATATAACATTAATACATCACATAACAAAACAACGGGTTTGCGAAACAGTTTCAATAATATAAATGTTAACAACATGTAAATAAAACCTTGGTGTGGCCGCATGACGTCGAAAGTTTTCAAGGCTCAACGTTTTGTTTATTTGTTATGGTACAGCTGTGGAACATAGGAGTTTGCTGAATCGATCAGGTATTTGTGACGGAATTAACCGTTGTAATATTCTTTTGTTCATGCAGCCGTTTTGAGTATAAAAACAGCATTTTATTTTAGTTTTCTCTCTAGTGTTTTGTAGATCATTGTTTGCCTTTTTTTCTTTCTTTTGTGTTGTCTGTCCTTCTTCGAATTACGGCTTTTGATTACCCCCCCCCCCCTTGATATCTACAAAATTTTCCTCTATAGATTTTATGTAATAGATTTCTTATATATAAGGTTGTAAATGAATTCTAAAGAAAATCAATTAAAGTTTAAACAGTGAGAATATGGAGTATGACGAGTCTGCCTTATAAGTAAAAAATAAATGAGTTCTTAATGAACAAAACGTCTTGTTTACTGTTGCATGAAGGCGTATGATGTGACAATATACAAGGTATTAATATATACATGTAGTTCTTTACAATCTTAAAAAGTTTGGGAGTCAAATAGGACAAAAATTCTACAAAATTACGTGTATTCTGAAAATGTATTCATTCACCATAGAATAGCTATTTAATTTTTTGTGTAATTACACCTTATATAAGGATGCTGGATTATGATTGGTTAATAGACGTGATATTTCTTTTTACAAATTCAGGCCTTGCATTGTGAATTTGCAGAATTTTTACTTCATGTAGGTGTATTTTTCATAAGATTTAGCTTTTTTTCATGGTATTTGCAAAATCGTATTTGCCGTTTTTACCCTTCACCGAGACGCTTGTAACAAAATTTGTGAAACGTTAAACAATTAGTGCCTTCAATGGATGTAAAACATCCAGAATTGTTAACCTGATGGGGTTGTTTTCCCCGAGGGCTTTAGTTGTGCTTTTTATGTAACAAACGTTATCAGTTGTGCGTTTTATGTAACATCATTCGGTAGAATTAAACAAACACATCATGTTTGGTCCTGAAAACGACAAAGAAAAGGTATTATTATACCTCACTAACTTGTCATTGGCTTAAATTAAATCACATGACCTGAAACAATTTTAATGTTTTGTGAAAATTAACCCAAACGGGAAACAACCCTATTGTTTCCCGGTAAACAACCCATTGCGTGCCTAAAAAGGGGAACAACTCTTTCAAAATTTTCATAAAGTTTCAAAATTCTAAAATCAATAAAAAAAAAAAAAATCAGTTCAAAATTTCCAAAACATTTCAATATTTCAAAAATTTTAAAATATTTCAAAATTTAAAAAAATAAAGTAAAAATCAAAATTTTTCATAAGATATCAAAATTTTTAATAACATTTCAGTATTTCAAATTTTTCAAAAAGTTTCAAAAATTTCAGTTTTCATAAAATTTCAAAATTTTAATATTAAAATAATAATATTGAAAAATGATTAAACAATTATAGCCTACCATTTCGGTCAATACTATTGCCATCTTCAAAAAGAATGAAGATTACCTAAAATTGAAATTGACTGGTTAATAAAAGTATTAAGAAATGGGTGTTTTTATAATGTACCGGTTATATGTCCAAGGATAGTCATAATGGCTCAAGGAGGGTTGTATTGGCCCGAGGCAATTTTTGAAGTTATTAAACACACATTTTAAATCTGTTGCAAATATTACTGATGGCCGGTTTGTGCCCTATATCACTGGTTGCGTTGTGAACTTTAATATAAACATGAAATAGTTTAACATTTGTTAAAAATGTGTCAAAAGTTATTAAACACACATTTTGCTTAAATACATGTATTTATTTAAATGTCCAATCCTTGGTCTGTTGTTCGGTATAATAAAACAGTTATTGCCTTCAATGGATTGTAAACATCAGAATTGTTAACCCTCAAGGGGTTGTTTCCCTCGGGCTAAAGCCCTCGGGGAAAACAATTCCCATCAGGTTAACAATTCTGGATGTTTACATCCATTGAAGGCAATAATTGCTTATTATTTATTTAGCCAGTGTTATAAATAATATTCGGTGTAATTAAACAGATATATCATGTTTGGGAGGGGTACTTGCGAAAAATATCAGTCTTGAGACTAAATTTCACTCGCCATTCTGCTCGGGAAATCTTTCGTCTCTCGACTGGTATTTTTCGAAAATATCCCTCCCAAGCATGATATATCTGTATAAAATATGACATTCTTTTTTTAAATAGGGACCTTCGCGATTTTTTACATGTTAGCTAAATATGTTCCTGATGATATAAAATAAATATTCACAAAGTTTTATCGACATATTTCCACTAATAACGAAGCAAATCGCAAATTTATAATTTTAATTTCTAATTTTTCAACCAGGCTGTTACGTTTTAACCTGATAATACATTGTGGGATTGAAATTTAAAGTCTGGGTCGCTGATGTTAAATTCGCTTCATTTAAAGCGCTCAGAGGACTGTAATTTAAATCTAATAACCGTTGGAAAATTAAATACTGAAGTGAACAGATACGTATCTTTTTGACAAACAATTATTTTAAATGAACAAAATGTTTCTTTTCCTTTATATTTACAACAGAAAGAGTGTTTTACAACAGTCACCTATATTCGCTATATATCGGATCCCTTTTACAATTATGTTCATTTTGTTTTACTGCTAATGTGCTGAAAATATAATGGATAATTTTGTCAACGAGCAACTTGTGTATTGATTTCTAGATTCTGTTTTAATCCCTTTTGGGATTCGAAGCCAGAGTTGTTTTCTGATATTGCCTGCCTCCGAATCCACGGCGGCTGGGAATGATGAGCTGTATCTGGCGTCATAGGTAGGTGATCATGATTCTATTTACATAATTATGCAGCAAAATATGTCTACTTTTGAATACTCCAGCGCCGGTTGACACGACATTGAGGTGCAGGCGTAATTCACGCCGGTTCGAGGCGGGGGTACCTGAAAAAAAATTCCCGAATAGAGCTATCCATGGTTGATAAGGGATTCGGAGGCAGGCAATATCAGAAAACAACTCTGGCTTCGAATCCCAAAAGGGATTATATTCTGTTTGACTGTTTGACCTTATAATCATTATTCGGCATGCTGTTTACTGTTATTTTGATCTCCGCGTGTAGATGTCCGCTTAGGTATTTTCTAGCCGGAGGTTAAAATTATACAGGTGTAAAATTCAAGGTGACCGGATTCATAAAATGGGAATTTTAATACACACTATTTTCTTTCCAAGACGAGTTGGTAGATCGTTTATTATCTATTAAAGATAAAATATTCTTAAAACATTAGAATAAATATAATGTTGAAATAACAGGAACAATTTATGTTTTAGATGATAAAGTATACAACTTCCTTGAAATTATAAGTTTTCATTATGAGAGGCGCCAAATTGGCCTAACTATATATATCTGTCTCTTTAAATAAAATGATTTAGGAAGCCTAAACGTTTAGAAATGAATTTATCTTTTTAACAATAAAAAAAAATGATTATGATTTTACTCAATCATTATTTTAACAGTTGGTGTTCATAAAAGATGTTTTAATTAATTTAATTTTAATCAAAGGATTATGATTTTACTCAATCATTATTTTAACAGTCGGTGTTTATAAAAGATGCTTTAATTAATTTAATTTAATCAAATGATTATGATTTTACTCAATCAATATTTCTTTACTTTTCTTTTGTTCAACGCGTGTTGTTTGTTTGGGAACATTTCTATATAAAGCACCGAAATTAACGTTTTAGTTATAGTTTAAATATGTCGAGCTCAGGTACGGAAAGTGACTCTAGCGCCTCAAGTGATGTAGATTTCGACGACTATGGAGAGTTTGATTACCAACTTGAACCAGAATATACGGAAGAAGAACTCAGACAAATGGAGGAGGCAGCGAGTTCCCAACGTCGGGAAATCGAGAACAACCCACGTCAGAACGACACAAATTGGTGCTCATACTCAAAATGCATTTCACTACCTTTGCCGTCGGAATGCCTGTGCTGCCATGCATTTTCATTCTTTGATGGTCAATTGGAATCCAGTGACTGCATTACCGATAACACCAACTTTAGAACAGTTTGTCTCAACCCTGTTGTGCTTGAAACAAGCTATATTAGTTTTTTTGAAGTACAAACGTCACAGAGGAAGAGCTCCAGATGTGTTAACTAACCGACAGAGCAGACTCATGGCTTATCGTCTGTTTGTTTGTTGGGTCAGAAAAGGTCAACCACTTGGCAAGAAATACAGAGTGACCCTACCAGCCTGCTTTGTCAAAACTATAAGGGAAGAGTTTCCGTCACCAGATGGAAATTATAAAGGTTTTAGAGTGTGCATGTGAAAGTGATATATCAGATTCTGACTAGTTTAAAATAAAATGGACATGACCGAATACCTGAATACATGTGCTACAATATTTGGCAATAATCAGAAAGGCAATGCACATTTTGTGACCCGTTAACTAACTAACTTTATTAATACTCAAGTTTACCCCTAAGGTTTGAAGGCATATACAAGTAATATATACAAACAACGTACACATGTTAAATAGACAAAAACATAATAAGAACAGAAAATAAAATGAAAACAAATTACGCTACCCGTGACTAGAATAGCAGATGCAATACACATTTTAAAGGTTCTAATAGGTGATCAAAATACACGACCCTGATCACGTTGAAGCATACATTAGGAATGCGTGCATATTAATGCACACTGCCGGATCAAGGGGGTGTTTGACAATTTAGTAAAATTCGTGAATAAATTGGGTAAAAATTGGCAAACAAGAGCCTGGCACCCCGTTTTCAAAACTGCTGGGTCCGCATCTAATGCAGCAATGATTCATGGGCTATTTTCACAAAAAATCTTAAGATTACCATTGATCGTAAGCTATATTGAATTGTTCATTTCTATCTTGATTTTTTGGTGCCCCATCAGAATGATGTATCAACACGTATCCACAACAAAATTATGAAATAAAGCAGGGTGAACAGGGCAGGTAGAAATTTTTCTTGCAAAATAGACAAAAAAACATTCGCATGCAATTTTTACTTATAGAAATAGAAATAAGCTTATTAACCAAATCAGTGCCCCAGGAGGGCATATACAAATAACAATTATGATTGATACACAACAACAATACATCAAACTAAATATTCGCGGTGAAATATCAATAATTGTGAAGAACAATTTTTTTATGACGTGATTAAAATAAACAAAAAAATGTTTTCTTTACGCAGAGACATATTATATGTTACGCTTTGTTCAAATCAGAAATAATCGTTATGAAATCTTTTTACTGTTGGCGAATACGAATATTGTATTACCATAAACAAGTTATTATATTACGTAAGAGATGTACCCTGAAGTTTTGTATAATACACTTTAAAAGTATTTATAATACTCATCGTCTGTAATTGTCAAATGAAAACTATTACAAATTATATGTTTACATAATCCTCTCAATTTTATGGCTTCATACCCTGTAACTTTCTGTGCTTTTAGCTTATGTGTATCTTTATTGTAGTGCATGAGCGATCGATTACAAAGTGCGATCTTACTGAATAATGTCATTAAAACAATTTTGACCCGTAGTATAGGCCTTTTTTGATTTTTTTCTTAACGAATTCAGGGCATTGTTCCGATGTTCGTTCTTTTTTTAACTTAATTTCGTAGTTCTTCAATTTGGGAAAAAAATCTTTTGTAAATGTGTCTCATTAAAGACGAACCTTTCCCCCCGATTCATTTGTTTTGCTATAATCTATAGAAGCAAAACGTACATCTGCAAAAAGTGATTGTGTAATAAATTCATATATTTAGAATAATAAGAAGAATAAAAAGAATTACCATCAAGTTTCCTTCGAAACAGGAAGTTTCGAAATGGTCTTCGCAAACCAACTTGTGCTTATCACTGGTGAAGCTTTCTTCTATGCTGAGGTTGGTCAGCCAAGTCAAGTAGAGCTCTTTCTTTTTCACGGGGTCAGGAAAACAAAATAGGCTTTTGCCATACCCTTGTCGAGTTAAACAACCGTACGCCTGACAAGCCATATCGATACTGAATGAGGACCCTAGTTTGTCACGCTTGTTTTGGGGCCTGGTGGTATTTAGACGTTACGTGATACTTGGTATTGAGATGCTATCAAAATGGCGACTTCCATGTATCGTTGACAGAATTTTAAAATCGATTTCATTCCCTTATCCAACATAATAAATCGCTAATATACATATAAACATCCATATTTATACATCAGGAAAAACATAGAATTTTTTTTTTTTTGCGAAGTTTCCCTTTAAAGAGGGTATGACTTATGGTATATAGAGGAAATTGAATTACATGAAAAACTTGTGGCAAAATAGTTAGAGACACGATGCTGGTCAACGTGAATTTGTTTAATCATCTGACTATTAGAGGTTTTACATTAATATCAATAACAATTCTAATAAACGGTAAGAAATATGCTTTCCTTATTTTCAAATATAGTGGAATTTACCATATTTCATTAGCGTTGTGAGTTCGAATCCCGTTCAGGTGAGATGTATTCGAAACAACATTATGTGATCAAGTTTATCTGTAACTTGTGGCAGGTCCGTGGTTTTCTCCGGGTACTCCACTTTCCTCCATCAATAAAACTGACCGCCACGAAATAATTGAAATATTGTTGAAATTGGCGCTAAACACCATAACCACATCATTCCATTAAAATGTATTTGCTGGTTGGATATTGTGGTTTTTTCACATTCTAAATTGGTTTTGCATGTTTGACAAGAAAGAATATTCGCAATATGTTGAGTGTGTTTAAAGGTCTGTTAAAGACGAGTACCCACTTTTTAAAAAATAAAAGGGAAATCCACATAAGATATAATAATAGCGTAGATATTTAAGTTAGTGCGCAAGATCCGCTTCCGGAATAACAGTCATCTAGTACGCTCAAATTGAAACAATTGAAAAGATAAATAATTAAAAAGTCTTTGGTAGCAAGAAGACCAAGGGGCTTAAACAGAATAACCAAAGGGCTTAAACAGAATAACCAAAGGGCTTAAACAGAATAACCAAAGGACTTAAACAGAATAGCAAAAGGGCTTAAACAGAATAACCAAAGGGCTTAAACAAAATAACCAAAGGGCTTAAACAGAATAACCAAAGGGCTTAAACAGAATAACCAAAGGGCTTAAACAGAATAACCAAATGGCTTAAACAGAATAATCAAAGGGCTTAAACAGAATAGGCAAAGGGTTTAAACAGAATAACCAAAGGGCTTAAACAGAATAACCAAATGGCTTAAACAGAATAATCAAAGGGCTTAAACAGAATAGCCAAAGGGCTTAAGCATAATAACCAAAGGGCTTCAACAGAATAATCAAAGGGTTTAAACAGAATAACCAAAGGGCTTAAACAGAATAACCAAAGGGCTAAACAAGAATAACCTAAGGGCTTAAACAAAATAACCAAAGGGCTTCAACAGAAAAACCAAAGGGCTTAAACAGAATAACCAAAGGGCTTAAACAGAATAACCAAAGGGCTTAAACAGAATAACCAAAGGGCTTAAACAGAATAACAAAAGGGCTTAAACAGAATAACCAAAGGGCTTAAAAAGAATAACCAAAGGTCTTAAGCAGAATAGCCAAAGGGCTTAAACAGAATAGCCAAAGGGCTTAAACAGAATAACCAAAGGGCTTAAACAAAATAACCAAAGAGCTTAAACAGAATAGCCAAAGGGCTTAAACAGAATAACCAAAGGGCTTCAGCAGAATAATCAAAGGACTTAAACAGAATAGCCAAAGGGCTTAAACAGAATAACCAAAGGGCTTAAGCAAAATAATCAAAGGGCTTAAACAGAATAACCGAATGACTTAAACAGAATAACCAAAGGGCTTAAACAGAATAACCAAAGGGCTTAAAAAGATTAACCAAAGGGCTTAAGCAGAATAGCGAAAGGGCTTAAACAGAATAACCAAAGGACTTAAACAAATAACCAAAGGGCTTAAACAGAATAGCCAAAGGGCTTAAACAGAATACTCAAAGGGCTTAAACAGAATAATCAAAGGGCTTAAACAGAATAACCAAAGGGCTTAAAAAGAATAACCAAAGGGCTTAAGCAGAATAGCGAAAGGCTTAAAACAAATAACCAAAGGACTTAAACAGAATAACCAAAGAGCTTAAACAGAATAACCAAAGGGCTTAAACAGAATAACCAAAGGGCTTAAGCAGAATAACCAAATGGCTTAAACAACATATTACTACCAAAACTATGACTACCTTCAGACACTATTAAACAGAATAATCAACATATTACTACCGAAACTGTGACAACCCTCAGACACTATTAAACAGAATAATCAACATACTACTACCAAAACTCTGACTACCCTCAGACACTATTAAACAGAATAATCAACATACTACTACCAAAACTCTACCCTCAGACACTATTAAACAGAATAATCAACATACTACTACCGAAACTCTGACTACCCTCAGACACTATTAAACAGAATAATCAACATACTACTACCGAAACTCTACCCTCAGACACTATTAAACAGAATAATTAACATACTACTACCAAAACTCTACCCTCAGACACTATTAAACAGAACAATCAACATACTACTACCGAAACTCTGACTACCCTCAGACACTATTAAACAGAATAATCAAGATATTACTACCAAAACTCTGACCACCCTCAGACACTATTAAACAGAATAATCAACATATTACTACCGAAACTCTGACTACCCTCAGACACTATTAAACAGAATAATCAACATATTACTACCAAAACTCTGACTACCCTCAGACACTATTAAACAGAATAATCAACATATTACTACCAAAACTCTGACTACCCTCAGACACTATTAAACAGAATAATCAACATATTACTACCAAACTCTGACTACCCTCAGACACTATTAAACAGAATAATCAACATATTACTACCAAAACTCTACCCTCAGACACTATTAAACAGAATAATCAACATATTACTACCAAAACTCTGACTACCCTCAGACACTATTAAACAGAATAATCAACATACTACTACCAAAACTCTACCCTCAGACACTATTAAACAGAATAATCAACATACTACTACCGAAACTCTGACTACCCTCAGACACTATTAAACAGAATAATCAACATATTACTACCAAAACTCTACCCTCAGACACTATTAAACAGAATAATCAACATATTACTACCAAAACTCTGACTACCCTCAGACACTATTAAACAGAATAATCAACATACTACTACCAAAACTCTGACTACCCTCAGACACTATTAAACAGAATAATCAACATACTACAACCAAAACTCTGACTACCCTCAGACACTATTAAACAGAATAATCAACATACTACTACCAAAACTATGACTACCCTCAGACACTATTAAACAGAATAATCAACATATTACTACCGAAACTCTACCCTCAGACACTATTAAAGAGAATAATCAACATACTACTACCGAAACTCTACCCTCAGACACTATAAAACAGAATAAACAACATATTACTATCAAAACTCTGACTACCCTCAGTCACTATTAAACAGAATAATCAACATATTACTACCAAAACTCTGACCACCCTCAGTCACTATTAAACAGAATAATCAACATATTACTACCAAAACTCTGACTACCCTCAGACACTATTAAACAGAATAATCAACATACTACTACCGAAACTCTGACTACCCTCAGACACTATTAAACAGAATAATCAACATACTACTACCGAAACTCTACCCTCAGACACTATTAAACAGAATAATCAACATATTACTACCAAAACTCTGTCTACCCTCAGTCATTATTAAACAGAATAATCAACATATTACTACCAAAACTCTGACTACCCTCAGACACTATTAAACAGAATAATCAACATATTACTACCAAAACTCTACCATCAGACACTATTAAACAGAATAATCAACATACTATTACCAAAACTCTGACTACCCTCAGACACTATTAAGCAGAATAATCAACATGCTACTACCGAAACTCTACCCTCAGACACTATTAAACAGAATAATCAACATATTACTACCAAAACTATGACTACCCTCAGACACTATTAAACAGAATAATCAACATACTACTACCGAAACTCTGACTACCCTCAGTCACTATTAAACAGTATAATCAAGATATTACTACCAAAACTCTGACTACCCTCAGACACTATTAAACAGAATAATCAACATACTACTACCAAAACTCTACCTTCAGACACTATTAAACAGAATAATCAACATACTACTACCGAAACTATGACTACCCTCAGACACTATTAAACAGAATAATCAACATACTACTACCAAAACTCTGACTACCCTTAGACACTATTAAACAGAATAATCAACATATTACTACCAAAACTATGACTACCCTCAGTCACTATTAAACAGAATAATCAACATACTACTACCAAAACTATGACTACCCTCAGTCACTATTAAACAGAATAATCAACATACTACTACCAAAACTCTGACTACCCTCAGACACTATTAAACAGAATAATCAACATATTACTACCAAAACTATGACTACCCTCAGACACTATTAGACAGAATAATCAACATACAACTACCAAAACTCTGACTACCCTCAGACACTATTAAACAGAATAATCAACATACTACTACCGAAACTCTACCCTCAGACACTATTAAACAGAATAATCAACATATTACTACCAAAACTCTGTCTACCATCAGTCATTATTAAACAGAATAATCAACATATTACTACCAAAACTCTGACTACCCTCAGACACTATTAAACAGAATAATCAACATATTACTACCAAAACTCTACCATCAGACACTATTAAACAGAATAATCAACATACTACTACCAAAACTCTGACTACCCTCAGACACTATTAAGCAGAATAATCAACATGCTACTACCGAAACTCTACCCTCAGACACTATTAAACAGAATAATCAACATATTACTACCAAAACTATGACTACCCTCAGACACTATTAAACAGAATAATCAACATACTACTACCGAAACTCTGACTACCCTCAGTCACTATTAAACAGTATAATCAAGATATTACTACCAAAACTCTGACTACCCTCAGACACTATTAAACAGAATAATCAACATACTACTACCAAAACTCTACCCTCAGACACTATTAAACAGAATAATCAACATACTACTACCGAAACTATGACTACCCTCAGACACTATTAAACAGAATAATCAACATACTACTACCAAAACTCTGACTACCCTTAGACACTATTAAACAGAATAATCAACATATTACTACCAAAACTATGACTACCCTCAGTCACTATTAAACAGAATAATCAACATACTACTACCAAAACTATGACTACCCTCAGTCACTATTAAACAGAATAATCAACATACTACTACCAAAACTCTGACTACCCTCAGACACTATTAAACAGAATAATCAACATATTACTACCAAAACTATGACTACCCTCAGACACTATTAGACAGAATAATCAACATACAACTACCAAAACTATGACTACCCTCAGTCACTATTAAACAGAATAATCAACATACTACTACCAAAACTCTACCCTCAGACACTATTAAACAGAATAATCAACATATTACTACCAAAACTCTCACTATCCTCAGACACTATTAAACAGAATAATCAACATACTACTACCGAAACTATGACTACCCTCAGACACTATTAAACAGAATAATCAACATACTACTACCAAAACTCTGACTACCCTCAGACACTATTAAACAGAATAATCAACATACTACTACCAAAACTATGACTACCCTCAGACACTATTAAACAGAATAATCAACATACTACTACTGAAACTCTGACTACCCTCAGTCATTATTAAACAGTATAATCAAGATATTACTACCAAAACTCTGACTACCCTCAGTCATTATTAAACAGAATAATCAACATATTACTACCAAAACTCTGACTACCCTCAGACACTATTAAACAGAATAATCAACATACTACTACCAAAACTCTACCCTCAGACACTATTAAACAGAATAATCAACATACTACTACCGAAACTCTGACTACCCTCAGACACTATTAAACAGAATAATCAACATACTACTACCGAAACTCTACCCTCAGATACTATTAAACAGAATAATTAACATACTACTACCAAAACTCTACCCTCAGACACTATTAAACAGAACAATCAACATACTACTACCGAAACTCTGACTACCCTCAGACACTATTAAACAGAATAATCAACATACTACTACCAAAACTATGACTACCCTCAGACACTATTAAACAGAATAATCAACATACTACTACCGAAACTCTGACTACCCTCAGACACTATTAAACAGAATAATCAAGATATTACTACCAAAACTCTGACCACCCTCAGACACTATTAAACAGAATAATCAACATATTACTACCGAAACTCTGACTACCCTCAGACACTATTAAACAGAATAATCAACATATTACTACCAAAACTCTGACTACCCTCAGACACTATTAAACAGAATAATCAACATATTACTACCAAAACTCTACCCTCAGACACTATTAAACAGAATAATCAACATACTACTACCAAAACTCTGACTACCCTCAGACACTATTAAACAGAATGATCAACATATTATTACCAAAACTCTACCCTCAGACACTATTAAACAGAATAATCAACATACTACTACCAAACTCTGACTACCCTCAGACACTATTAAACAGAATAATCAACATATTACTACCAAAACTCTACCCTCAGACACTATTAAACAGAATAATCAACATATTACTACCAAAACTCTGACTACCCTCAGACACTATTAAACAGAATAATCAACATACTACTACCAAAACTCTACCCTCAGACACTATTAAACAGAATAATCAACATACTACTACCGAAACTCTGACTACCCTCAGACACTATTAAACAGAATAATCAACATATTACTACCAAAACTCTACCCTCAGACACTATTAAACAGAATAATCAACATATTACTACCAAAACTCTGACTACCCTCAGACACTATTAAACAGAATAATCAACATACTACTACCAAAACTCTGACTACCCTCAGACACTATTAAACAGAATAATCAACATACTACAACCAAAACTCTGACTACCCTCAGACACTATTAAACAGAATAATCAACATACTACTACCAAAACTATGACTACCCTCAGACACTATTAAACAGAATAATCAACATATTACTACCGAAACTCTACCCTCAGACACTATTAAAGAGAATAATCAACATACTACTACCGAAACTCTACCCTCAGACACTATAAAACAGAATAATCAACATACTACTACCAAAACTCTGACTACCCTCAGTCACTATTAAACAGAATAATCAACATACTACTACCAAAACTCTACCTTCAGACACTATTAAACAGAATAATCAACATATTACTACCAAAACTCTGTCTACCCTCATTCATTATTAAACAGAATAATCAACATATTACTACCAAAACTCTGACTACCCTCAGACACTATTAAACAGAATAATCAACATATTACTACCAAAACTCTACCCTCAGACACTATTAAACAGAATAATCAACATACTACTACCAAAACTCTGACTACCCTCAGACACTATTAAGCAGAATAATCAACATGCTACTACCGAAACTCTACCCTCAGACACTATTAAACAGAATAATCAACATATTACTACCAAAACTATGTCTACCCTCAGACACTATTAAACAGAATAATCAACATACTACTACCGAAACTCTGACTACCCTCAGTCACTATTAAACAGTATAATCAAGATATTACTACCAAAACTCTGACTACCCTCAGACACTATTAAACAGAATAATCAACATATTACTACCAAAACTCTGACTACCCTCAGACACTATTAAACAGAATAATCAACATACTACTACCAAAACTCTACCCTCAGACACTATTAAACAGAATAATCAACATACTACTACCAAAACTATGACTACCCTCAGACACTATTAAACAGAATAATCAACATATTACTACCGAAACTCTACCCTCAGACACTATTAAAGAGAATAATCAACATACTACTACCGAAACTCTACCCTCAGACACTATAAAACAGAATAAACAACATATTACTATCAAAACTCTGACTACCCTCAGTCACTATTAAACAGAATAATCAACATATTACTACCAAAACTCTGACCACCCTCAGTCACTATTAAACAGAATAATCAACATATTACTACCAAAACTCTGACTACCCTCAGACACTATTAAACAGAATAATCAACATACTACTACCGAAACTCTGACTACCCTCAGACACTATTAAACAGAATAATCAACATACTACTACCGAAACTCTGACTACCCTCAGACACTATTAAACAGAATAATCAACATACTACTACCAAAACTCTGACTACCCTCAGACACTATTAAACATAATAATCAACATACAACTACCGAAACTCTGACTACCCTCAGACACTATTAAACAGAATAATCAACATACTACTACCAAAACTCTGACTACCCTCAGACACTATTAAACAGAATAATCAACATACTACTACCAAAACTCTACCCTCAGACACTATTAAACAGAATAATCAACATATTACTACCAAAACTCTGTCTACCCTCAGTCATTATTAAACAGAATAATCAACATATTACTACCAAAACTCTGACTACCCTCAGACACTATTAAACAGAATAATCAACATATTACTACCAAAACTCTACCCTCAGACACTATTAAACAGAATAATCAACATACTACTACCAAAACTCTGACTACCCTCAGACACTATTAAGCAGAATAATCAACATGCTACTACCGAAACTCTACCCTCAGACACTATTAAACAGAATAATCAACATATTACTACCAAAACTATGACTACCCTCAGACACTATTAAACAGAATAATCAACATACTACTACCGAAACTCTGACTACCCTCAGTCACTATTAAACAGAATAATCAACATACTACTACCAAAACTCTGACTACCCTCAGACACTATTAAACAGAATAATCAACATATTACTACCAAAACTATGACTACCCTCAGACACTATTAGACAGAATAATCAACATACAACTACCAAAACTATGACTACCCTCAGTCACTATTAAACAGAATAATCAACATACTACTACCAAAACTCTACCCTCAGACACTATTAAACAGAATAATCAACATATTACTACCAAAACTCTCACTATCCTCAGACACTATTAAACATAATAATCAACATACAACTACCGAAACTCTGACTACCCTCAGACACTATTAAACAGAATAATCAACATACTACTACCAAAACTCTGACTACCCTCAGACACTATTAAACAGAATAATCAACATACTACTACCAAAACTCTACCCTCAGACACTATTAAACAGAATAATCAACATATTACTACCAAAACTCTGTCTACCCTCAGTCATTATTAAACAGAATAATCAACATATTACTACCAAAACTCTGACTACCCTCAGACACTATTAAACAGAATAATCAACATATTACTACCAAAACTCTACCCTCAGACACTATTAAACAGAATAATCAACATACTACTACCAAAACTCTGACTACCCTCAGACACTATTAAGCAGAATAATCAACATGCTACTACCGAAACTCTACCCTCAGACACTATTAAACAGAATAATCAACATATTACTACCAAAACTATGACTACCCTCAGACACTATTAAACAGAATAATCAACATACTACTACCGAAACTCTGACTACCCTCAGTCACTATTAAACAGAATAATCAACATACTACTACCAAAACTCTGACTACCCTCAGACACTATTAAACAGAATAATCAACATATTACTACCAAAACTATGACTACCCTCAGACACTATTAGACAGAATAATCAACATACAACTACCAAAACTATGACTACCCTCAGTCACTATTAAACAGAATAATCAACATACTACTACCAAAACTCTACCCTCAGACACTATTAAACAGAATAATCAACATATTACTACCAAAACTCTCACTATCCTCAGACACTATTAAACAGAATAATCAACATACTACTACCGAAACTATGACTACCCTCAGACACTATTAAACAGAATAATCAACATACTACTACCAAAACTCTGACTACCCTCAGACACTATTAAACAGAATAATCAACATACTACTACCAAAACTATGACTACCCTCAGACACTATTAAACAGAATAATCAACATACTACTACTGAAACTCTGACTACCCTCAGTCACTATTAAACAGTATAATCAAGATATTACTACCAAAACTCTGACTACCCTCAGTCATTATTAAACAGAATAATCAACATATTACTACCAAAACTCTGACTACCCTCAGACACTATTAAACAGAATAATCAACATACTACTACCAAAACTCTACCCTCAGACACTATTAAACAGAATAATCAACATACTACTACCGAAACTCTGACTACCCTCAGACACTATTAAACAGAATAATCAACATACTACTACCGAAACTCTACCCTCAGATACTATTAAACAGAATAATTAACATACTACTACCAAAACTCTACCCTCAGACACTATTAAACAGAACAATCAACATACTACTACCGAAACTCTGACTACCCTCAGACACTATTAAACAGAATAATCAACATACTACTACCAAAACTATGACTACCCTCAGACACTATTAAACAGAATAATCAACATACTACTACCGAAACTCTGACTACCCTCAGACACTATTAAACAGAATAATCAAGATATTACTACCAAAACTCTGACCACCCTCAGACACTATTAAACAGAATAATCAACATATTACTACCGAAACTCTGACTACCCTCAGACACTATTAAACAGAATAATCAACATATTACTACCAAAACTCTGACTACCCTCAGACACTATTAAACAGAATAATCAACATATTACTACCAAAACTCTACCCTCAGACACTATTAAACAGAATAATCAACATACTACTACCAAAACTCTGACTACCCTCAGACACTATTAAACAGAATGATCAACATATTATTACCAAAACTCTACCCTCAGACACTATTAAACAGAATAATCAACATACTACTACCAAACTCTGACTACCCTCAGACACTATTAAACAGAATAATCAACATATTACTACCAAAACTCTACCCTCAGACACTATTAAACAGAATAATCAACATATTACTACCAAAACTCTGACTACCCTCAGACACTATTAAACAGAATAATCAACATACTACTACCAAAACTCTACCCTCAGACACTATTAAACAGAATAATCAACATACTACTACCGAAACTCTGACTACCCTCAGACACTATTAAACAGAATAATCAACATATTACTACCAAAACTCTACCCTCAGACACTATTAAACAGAATAATCAACATATTACTACCAAAACTCTGACTACCCTCAGACACTATTAAACAGAATAATCAACATACTACTACCAAAACTCTGACTACCCTCAGACACTATTAAACAGAATAATCAACATACTACAACCAAAACTCTGACTACCCTCAGACACTATTAAACAGAATAATCAACATACTACTACCAAAACTATGACTACCCTCAGACACTATTAAACAGAATAATCAACATATTACAACCGAAACTCTACCCTCAGACACTATTAAAGAGAATAATCAACATACTACTACCGAAACTCTACCCTCAGACACTATAAAACAGAATAATCAACATACTACTACCAAAACTCTGATTACCCTCAGTCACTATTAAACAGAATAATCAACATACTACTACCAAAACTCTACCTTCAGACACTATTAAACAGAATAATCAACATATTACTACCAAAACTCTGTCTACCCTCATTCATTATTAAACAGAATAATCAACATATTACTACCAAAACTCTGACTACCCTCAGACACTATTAAACAGAATAATCAACATATTACTACCAAAACTCTACCCTCAGACACTATTAAACAGAATAATCAACATACTACTACCAAAACTCTGACTACCCTCAGACACTATTAAGCAGAATAATCAACATGCTACTACCGAAACTCTACCCTCAGACACTATTAAACAGAATAATCAACATATTACTACCAAAACTATGTCTACCCTCAGACACTATTAAACAGAATAATCAACATACTACTACCGAAACTCTGACTACCCTCAGTCACTATTAAACAGTATAATCAAGATATTACTACCAAAACTCTGACTACCCTCAGACACTATTAAACAGAATAATCAACATATTACTACCAAAACTCTGACTACCCTCAGACACTATTAAACAGAATAATCAACATACTACTACCAAAACTCTACCCTCAGACACTATTAAACAGAATAATCAACATACTACTACCAAAACTATGACTACCCTCAGACACTATTAAACAGAATAATCAACATATTACTACCGAAACTCTACCCTCAGACACTATTAAAGAGAATAATCAACATACTACTACCGAAACTCTACCCTCAGACACTATAAAACAGAATAAACAACATATTACTATCAAAACTCTGACTACCCTCAGTCACTATTAAACAGAATAATCAACATATTACTACCAAAACTCTGACCACCCTCAGTCACTATTAAACAGAATAATCAACATATTACTACCAAAACTCTGACTACCCTCAGACACTATTAAACAGAATAATCAACATACTACTACCGAAACTCTGACTACCCTCAGACACTATTAAACAGAATAATCAACATACTACTACCGAAACTCTGACTACCCTCAGACACTATTAAACAGAATAATCAACATACTACTACCAAAACTCTGACTACCCTCAGACACTATTAAACATAATAATCAACATACAACTACCGAAACTCTGACTACCCTCAGACACTATTAAACAGAATAATCAACATACTACTACCAAAACTCTGACTACCCTCAGACACTATTAAACAGAATAATCAACATACTACTACCAAAACTCTACCCTCAGACACTATTAAACAGAATAATCAACATATTACTACCAAAACTCTGTCTACCCTCAGTCATTATTAAACAGAATAATCAACATATTACTACCAAAACTCTGACTACCCTCAGACACTATTAAACAGAATAATCAACATATTACTACCAAAACTCTACCCTCAGACACTATTAAACAGAATAATCAACATACTACTACCAAAACTCTGACTACCCTCAGACACTATTAAGCAGAATAATCAACATGCTACTACCGAAACTCTACCCTCAGACACTATTAAACAGAATAATCAACATATTACTACCAAAACTATGACTACCCTCAGACACTATTAAACAGAATAATCAACATACTACTACCGAAACTCTGACTACCCTCAGTCACTATTAAACAGTATAATCAAGATATTACTACCAAAACTCTGACTACCCTCAGACACTATTAAACAGAATAATCAACATATTACTACCAAAACTCTGACTACCCTCAGACACTATTAAACAGAATAATAAACATACTACTACCAAAACTCTACACTCAGACACTATTAAACAGAATAATCAACATACTACTACCGAAACTATGACTACCCTCAGACACTATTAAACAGAATAATCAACATACTACTACCAAAACTCTGACTACCCTTAGACACTATTAAACAGAATAATCAACATATTACTACCAAAACTATGACTACCCTCAGTCACTATTAAACAGAATAATCAACATACTACTACCAAAACTATGACTACCCTCAGTCACTATTAAACAGAATAATCAACATACTACTACCAAAACTCTGACTACCCTCAGACACTATTAAACAGAATAATCAACATATTACTACCAAAACTATGACTACCCTCAGACACTATTAAACAGAATAATCAACATACAACTACCAAAACTATGACTACCCTCAGTCACTATTAAACAGAATAATCAACATACTACTACCAAAACTCTACCCTCAGATACTATTAAACAGAATAATCAACATATTACTACCAAAACTCTACCCTCAGACACTATTAAACAGAATAATCAACATACTACTACCAAAACTCTGACTACCCTCAGTCACTATTAAACAGAATAATCAACATATTACTATCAAAACTATGACTACCCTCAGACACTATTAAACAGAATAATCAACATACTACTACTGAAACTCTGACTACCCTCAGTCACTATTAAACAGTATAATCAAGATATTACTACCAAAACTTTGACTACCCTCAGACACTATTAAACAGAATAATCAACATATTACTACCAAAACTCTACCCTCAGACACTATTAAACAGAATAATCAACATACTACTACCAAAACTCTGACTACCCTCAGACACTATTAAACAGAATAACCAACATACTACTACCAAAACTCTACCTTCAGACACTATTAAACAGAATAATCAACATATTACTACCAAAACTCTGTCTACCCTCAGTCATTATTAAACAGAATAATCAACATATTACTACCAAAACTCTGACTACCCTCAGACACTATTAAACAGAATAATCAACATATTACTACCAAAACTCTACCCTCAGACACTATTAAACAGAATAATCAACATACTACTACCAAAACTCTGACTACCCTCAGACACTATTAAGCAGAATAATCAACATGCTACTACCGAAACTCTACCCTCAGACACTATTAATCAGAATAATCAACATATTACTACCAAAACTATGACTACCCTCAGACACTATTAAACAGAATAATCAACATACTACTACCGAAACTCTGACTACCCTCAGTCACTATTAAACAGTATAATCAAGATATTACTACCAAAACTCTGACTACCCTCAGACACTATTAAACAGAATAATCAACATATTACTACCAAAACTCTGACTACCCTCAGACACTATTAAACAGAATAATCAACATACTACTACCAAAACTCTACCCTCAGACACTATTAAACAGAATAATCAACATACTACTACCAAAACTATGACTACCCTCAGACACTATTAAACAGAATAATCAACATACTACTACCAAAACTCTGACTACCCTTAGACACTATTAAACAGAATAATCAACATATTACTACCAAAACTATGACTACCCTCAGTCACTGTTAAACAGAATAATCAACATACTACTACCAAAACTATGACTACCCTCAGTCACTATTAAACAGAATAATCAACATACTACTACCAAAACTCTGACTACCCTCAGACACTATTAAACAGAATAATCAACATATTACTACCAAAACTATGACTACCCTCAGACACTATTAAACAGAATAATCAACATACAACTACCAAAACTATGACTACCCTCAGTCACTATTAAACAGAATAATCAACATACTACTACCAAAACTCTACCCTCAGACACTATTAAACAGAATAATCAACATATTACTACCAAAACTCTCACTATCCTCAGACACTATTAAACAGAATAATCAACATACTACTACCGAAACTATGACTACCCTCAGACACTATTAAACAGAATAATCAACATACTACTACCAAAACTCTGACTACCCTCAGACACTATTAAACAGAATAATCAACATACTACTACCAAAACTATGACTACCCTCAGACACCATTAAACAGAATAATCAACATACTACTACTGAAACTCTGATTACCCTCAGTCACTATTAAACAGTATAATCAAGATATTACTACCAAAACTCTGACTACCCTCAGTCATTATTAAACAGAATAATCAACATATTACTACCAAAACTCTGACTACCCTCAGACACTATTAAACAGAATAATCAACATACCACTACCGAAACTCTGACTACCCTCAGACACTATTAAACAGAATAATCAACATACTACTACCGAAACTCTACCCTCAGACACTATTAAACAGAATAATTAACATACTACTACCAAAACTCTACCCTCAGACACTATTAAACAGAACAATCAACATACTACTACCGAAACTCTGACTACCCTCAGACACTATTAGACAGAATAATCAACATACTACTACCAAAACTATGACTACCCTCAGACACTATTAAACAGAATAATCAACATACTACTACCGAAACTCTGACTACCCTCAGACACTATTAAACAGAATAATCAAGATATTACTACCAAAACTCTGACCACCCTCAGACACTATTAAACAGAATAATCAACATATTACTACCGAAACTCTGACTACCCTCAGACACTATTAAACAGAATAATCAACATATTACTACCAAAACTCTGACTACCCTCAGACACTATTAAACAGAATAATCAACATATTACTACCAAAACTCTGACTACCCTCAGACACTATTAAACAGAATAATCAACATACTACTACCGAAACTCTGACTACCCTCAGACACTATTAAACAGAATAATCAAGATATTACTACCAAAACTCTGACCACCCTCAGACACTATTAAACAGAATAATCAACATATTACTACCGAAACTCTGACTACCCTCAGACACTATTAAACAGAATAATCAACATATTACTACCAAAACTCTGACTACCCTCAGACACTATTAAACAGAATAATCAACATATTACTACCAAAACTCTACCCTCAGACACTATTAAACAGAATAATCAACATACTACTACCAAAACTCTGACTACCCTCAGACACTATTAAACAGAATAATCAACATATTATTACCAAAACTCTACCCTCAGACACTATTAAACAGAATAATCAACATACTACTACCAAACTCTGACTACCCTCAGACACTATTAAACAGAATAATCAACATATTACTACCAAAACTCTACCCTCAGACACTATTAAACAGAATAATCAACATATTACTACCAAAACTCTGACTACCCTCAGACACTATTAAACAGAATAATCAACATACTACTACCAAAACTCTACCCTCAGACACTATTAAACAGAATAATCAACATACTACTACCGAAACTCTGACTACCCTCAGACACTATTAAACAGAATAATCAACATATTACTACCAAAACTCTACCCTCAGACACTATTAAACAGAATAATCAACATATTACTACCAAAACTCTGACTACCCTCAGACACTATTAAACAGAATAATCAACATACTACTACCAAAACTCTGACTACCCTCAGACACTATTAAACAGAATAATCAACATACTACAACCAAAACTCTGACTACCCTCAGACACTATTAAACAGAATAATCAACATACTACTACCAAAACTATGACTACCCTCAGACACTATTAAACAGAATAATCAACATATTACTACCGAAACTCTACCCTCAGACACTATTAAAGAGAATAATCAACATACTACTACCGAAACTCTACCCTCAGACACTATAAAACAGAATAATCAACATACTACTACCAAAACTCTGACTACCCTCAGTCACTATTAAACAGAATAATCAACATACTACTACCAAAACTCTACCTTCAGACACTATTAAACAGAATAATCAACATATTACTACCAAAACTCTGTCTACCCTCATTCATTATTAAACAGAATAATCAACATATTACTACCAAAACTCTGACTACCCTCAGACACTATTAAACAGAATAATCAACATATTACTACCAAAACTCTACCCTCAGACACTATTAAACAGAATAATCAACATACTACTACCAAAACTCTGACTACCCTCAGACACTATTAAGCAGAATAATCAACATGCTACTACCGAAACTCTACCCTCAGACACTATTAAACAGAATAATCAACATATTACTACCAAAACTATGTCTACCCTCAGACACTATTAAACAGAATAATCAACATACTACTACCGAAACTCTGACTACCCTCAGTCACTATTAAACAGTATAATCAAGATATTACTACCAAAACTCTGACTACCCTCAGACACTATTAAACAGAATAATCAACATATTACTACCAAAACTCTGACTACCCTCAGACACTATTAAACAGAATAATCAACATACTACTACCAAAACTCTACCCTCAGACACTATTAAACAGAATAATCAACATACTACTACCAAAACTATGACTACCCTCAGACACTATTAAACAGAATAATCAACATATTACTACCGAAACTCTACCCTCAGACACTATTAAAGAGAATAATCAACATACTACTACCGAAACTCTACCCTCAGACACTATAAAACAGAATAAACAACATATTACTATCAAAACTCTGACTACCCTCAGTCACTATTAAACAGAATAATCAACATATTACTACCAAAACTCTGACCACCCTCAGTCACTATTAAACAGAATAATCAACATATTACTACCAAAACTCTGACTACCCTCAGACACTATTAAACAGAATAATCAACATACTACTACCGAAACTCTGACTACCCTCAGACACTATTAAACAGAATAATCAACATACTACTACCGAAACTCTGACTACCCTCAGACACTATTAAACAGAATAATCAACATACTACTACCAAAACTCTGACTACCCTCAGACACTATTAAACATAATAATCAACATACAACTACCGAAACTCTGACTACCCTCAGACACTATTAAACAGAATAATCAACATACTACTACCAAAACTCTGACTACCCTCAGACACTATTAAACAGAATAATCAACATACTACTACCAAAACTCTACCCTCAGACACTATTAAACAGAATAATCAACATATTACTACCAAAACTCTGTCTACCCTCAGTCATTATTAAACAGAATAATCAACATATTACTACCAAAACTCTGACTACCCTCAGACACTATTAAACAGAATAATCAACATATTACTACCAAAACTCTACCCTCAGACACTATTAAACAGAATAATCAACATACTACTACCAAAACTCTGACTACCCTCAGACACTATTAAGCAGAATAATCAACATGCTACTACCGAAACTCTACCCTCAGACACTATTAAACAGAATAATCAACATATTACTACCAAAACTATGACTACCCTCAGACACTATTAAACAGAATAATCAACATACTACTACCGAAACTCTGACTACCCTCAGTCACTATTAAACAGAATAATCAACATACTACTACCAAAACTCTGACTACCCTCAGACACTATTAAACAGAATAATCAACATATTACTACCAAAACTATGACTACCCTCAGACACTATTAGACAGAATAATCAACATACAACTACCAAAACTATGACTACCCTCAGTCACTATTAAACAGAATAATCAACATACTACTACCAAAACTCTACCCTCAGACACTATTAAACAGAATAATCAACATATTACTACCAAAACTCTCACTATCCTCAGACACTATTAAACAGAATAATCAACATACTACTACCGAAACTATGACTACCCTCAGACACTATTAAACAGAATAATCAACATACTACTACCAAAACTCTGACTACCCTCAGACACTATTAAACAGAATAATCAACATACTACTACCAAAACTATGACTACCCTCAGACACTATTAAACAGAATAATCAACATACTACTACTGAAACTCTGACTACCCTCAGTCACTATTAAACAGTATAATCAAGATATTACTACCAAAACTCTGACTACCCTCAGTCATTATTAAACAGAATAATCAACATATTACTACCAAAACTCTGACTACCCTCAGACACTATTAAACAGAATAATCAACATACTACTACCAAAACTCTACCCTCAGACACTATTAAACAGAATAATCAACATACTACTACCGAAACTCTGACTACCCTCAGACACTATTAAACAGAATAATCAACATACTACTACCGAAACTCTACCCTCAGATACTATTAAACAGAATAATTAACATACTACTACCAAAACTCTACCCTCAGACACTATTAAACAGAACAATCAACATACTACTACCGAAACTCTGACTACCCTCAGACACTATTAAACAGAATAATCAACATACTACTACCAAAACTATGACTACCCTCAGACACTATTAAACAGAATAATCAACATACTACTACCGAAACTCTGACTACCCTCAGACACTATTAAACAGAATAATCAAGATATTACTACCAAAACTCTGACCACCCTCAGACACTATTAAACAGAATAATCAACATATTACTACCGAAACTCTGACTACCCTCAGACACTATTAAACAGAATAATCAACATATTACTACCAAAACTCTGACTACCCTCAGACACTATTAAACAGAATAATCAACATATTACTACCAAAACTCTACCCTCAGACACTATTAAACAGAATAATCAACATACTACTACCAAAACTCTGACTACCCTCAGACACTATTAAACAGAATGATCAACATATTATTACCAAAACTCTACCCTCAGACACTATTAAACAGAATAATCAACATACTACTACCAAACTCTGACTACCCTCAGACACTATTAAACAGAATAATCAACATATTACTACCAAAACTCTACCCTCAGACACTATTAAACAGAATAATCAACATATTACTACCAAAACTCTGACTACCCTCAGACACTATTAAACAGAATAATCAACATACTACTACCAAAACTCTACCCTCAGACACTATTAAACAGAATAATCAACATACTACTACCGAAACTCTGACTACCCTCAGACACTATTAAACAGAATAATCAACATATTACTACCAAAACTCTACCCTCAGACACTATTAAACAGAATAATCAACATATTACTACCAAAACTCTGACTACCCTCAGACACTATTAAACAGAATAATCAACATACTACTACCAAAACTCTGACTACCCTCAGACACTATTAAACAGAATAATCAACATACTACAACCAAAACTCTGACTACCCTCAGACACTATTAAACAGAATAATCAACATACTACTACCAAAACTATGACTACCCTCAGACACTATTAAACAGAATAATCAACATATTACAACCGAAACTCTACCCTCAGACACTATTAAAGAGAATAATCAACATACTACTACCGAAACTCTACCCTCAGACACTATAAAACAGAATAATCAACATACTACTACCAAAACTCTGACTACCCTCAGTCACTATTAAACAGAATAATCAACATACTACTACCAAAACTCTACCTTCAGACACTATTAAACAGAATAATCAACATATTACTACCAAAACTCTGTCTACCCTCATTCATTATTAAACAGAATAATCAACATATTACTACCAAAACTCTGACTACCCTCAGACACTATTAAACAGAATAATCAACATATTACTACCAAAACTCTACCCTCAGACACTATTAAACAGAATAATCAACATACTACTACCAAAACTCTGACTACCCTCAGACACTATTAAGCAGAATAATCAACATGCTACTACCGAAACTCTACCCTCAGACACTATTAAACAGAATAATCAACATATTACTACCAAAACTATGTCTACCCTCAGACACTATTAAACAGAATAATCAACATACTACTACCGAAACTCTGACTACCCTCAGTCACTATTAAACAGTATAATCAAGATATTACTACCAAAACTCTGACTACCCTCAGACACTATTAAACAGAATAATCAACATATTACTACCAAAACTCTGACTACCCTCAGACACTATTAAACAGAATAATCAACATACTACTACCAAAACTCTACCCTCAGACACTATTAAACAGAATAATCAACATACTACTACCAAAACTATGACTACCCTCAGACACTATTAAACAGAATAATCAACATATTACTACCGAAACTCTACCCTCAGACACTATTAAAGAGAATAATCAACATACTACTACCGAAACTCTACCCTCAGACACTATAAAACAGAATAAACAACATATTACTATCAAAACTCTGACTACCCTCAGTCACTATTAAACAGAATAATCAACATATTACTACCAAAACTCTGACCACCCTCAGTCACTATTAAACAGAATAATCAACATATTACTACCAAAACTCTGACTACCCTCAGACACTATTAAACAGAATAATCAACATACTACTACCGAAACTCTGACTACCCTCAGACACTATTAAACAGAATAATCAACATACTACTACCGAAACTCTGACTACCCTCAGACACTATTAAACAGAATAATCAACATACTACTACCAAAACTCTGACTACCCTCAGACACTATTAAACATAATAATCAACAAACAACTACCGAAACTCTGACTACCCTCAGACACTATTAAACAGAATAATCAACATACTACTACCAAAACTCTGACTACCCTCAGACACTATTAAACAGAATAATCAACATACTACTACCAAAACTCTACCCTCAGACACTATTAAACAGAATAATCAACATATTACTACCAAAACTCTGTCTACCCTCAGTCATTATTAAACAGAATAATCAACATATTACTACCAAAACTCTGACTACCCTCAGACACTATTAAACAGAATAATCAACATATTACTACCAAAACTCTACCCTCAGACACTATTAAACAGAATAATCAACATACTACTACCAAAACTCTGACTACCCTCAGACACTATTAAGCAGAATAATCAACATGCTACTACCGAAACTCTACCCTCAGACACTATTAAACAGAATAATCAACATATTACTACCAAAACTATGACTACCCTCAGACACTATTAAACAGAATAATCAACATACTACTACCGAAACTCTGACTACCCTCAGTCACTATTAAACAGAATAATCAACATACTACTACCAAAACTCTGACTACCCTCAGACACTATTAAACAGAATAATCAACATATTACTACCAAAACTATGACTACCCTCAGACACTATTAGACAGAATAATCAACATACAACTACCAAAACTATGACTACCCTCAGTCACTATTAAACAGAATAATCAACATACTACTACCAAAACTCTACCCTCAGACACTATTAAACAGTATAATCAAGATATTACTACCAAAACTCTGACTACCCTCAGACACTATTAAACAGAATAATCAACATATTACTACCAAAACTCTGACTACCCTCAGACACTATTAAACAGAATAATAAACATACTACTACCAAAACTCTACACTCAGACACTATTAAACAGAATAATCAACATACTACTACCGAAACTATGACTACCCTCAGACACTATTAAACAGAATAATCAACATACTACTACCAAAACTCTGACTACCCTTAGACACTATTAAACAGAATAATCAACATATTACTACCAAAACTATGACTACCCTCAGTCACTATTAAACAGAATAATCAACATACTACTACCAAAACTATGACTACCCTCAGTCACTATTAAACAGAATAATCAACATACTACTACCAAAACTCTGACTACCCTCAGACACTATTAAACAGAATAATCAACATATTACTACCAAAACTATGACTACCCTCAGACACTATTAAACAGAATAATCAACATACAACTACCAAAACTATGACTACCCTCAGTCACTATTAAACAGAATAATCAACATACTACTACCAAAACTCTACCCTCAGATACTATTAAACAGAATAATCAACATATTACTACCAAAACTCTACCCTCAGACACTATTAAACAGAATAATCAACATACTACTACCAAAACTCTGACTACCCTCAGTCACTATTAAACAGAATAATCAACATATTACTATCAAAACTATGACTACCCTCAGACACTATTAAACAGAATAATCAACATACTACTACTGAAACTCTGACTACCCTCAGTCACTATTAAACAGTATAATCAAGATATTACTACCAAAACTTTGACTACCCTCAGACACTATTAAACAGAATAATCAACATATTACTACCAAAACTCTACCCTCAGACACTATTAAACAGAATAATCAACATACTACTACCAAAACTCTGACTACCCTCAGACACTATTAAACAGAATAATCAACATACTACTACCAAAACTCTACCTTCAGACACTATTAAACAGAATAATCAACATATTACTACCAAAACTCTGTCTACCCTCAGTCATTATTAAACAGAATAATCAACATATTACTACCAAAACTCTGACTACCCTCAGACACTATTAAACAGAATAATCAACATATTACTACCAAAACTCTACCCTCAGACACTATTAAACAGAATAATCAACATACTACTACCAAAACTCTGACTACCCTCAGACACTATTAAGCAGAATAATCAACATGCTACTACCGAAACTCTACCCTCAGACACTATTAATCAGAATAATCAACATATTACTACCAAAACTATGACTACCCTCAGACACTATTAAACAGAATAATCAACATACTACTACCGAAACTCTGACTACCCTCAGTCACTATTAAACAGTATAATCAAGATATTACTACCAAAACTCTGACTACCCTCAGACACTATTAAACAGAATAATCAACATATTACTACCAAAACTCTGACTACCCTCAGACACTATTAAACAGAATAATCAACATACTACTACCAAAACTCTACCCTCAGACACTATTAAACAGAATAATCAACATACTACTACCAAAACTATGACTACCCTCAGACACTATTAAACAGAATAATCAACATACTACTACCAAAACTCTGACTACCCTTAGACACTATTAAACAGAATAATCAACATATTACTACCAAAACTATGACTACCCTCAGTCACTGTTAAACAGAATAATCAACATACTACTACCAAAACTATGACTACCCTCAGTCACTATTAAACAGAATAATCAACATACTACTACCAAAACTCTGACTACCCTCAGACACTATTAAACAGAATAATCAACATATTACTACCAAAACTATGACTACCCTCAGACACTATTAAACAGAATAATCAACATACAACTACCAAAACTATGACTACCCTCAGTCACTATTAAACAGAATAATCAACATACTACTACCAAAACTCTACCCTCAGACACTATTAAACAGAATAATCAACATATTACTACCAAAACTCTCACTATCCTCAGACACTATTAAACAGAATAATCAACATACTACTACCGAAACTCTGACTACCCTCAGACACTATTAAACAGAATAATCAACATACTACTACCAAAACTCTGACTACCCTCAGACACTATTAAACAGAATAATCAACATACTACTACCAAAACTATGACTACCCTCAGACACCATTAAACAGAATAATCAACATACTACTACTGAAACTCTGATTACCCTCAGTCACTATTAAACAGTATAATCAAGATATTACTACCAAAACTCTGACTACCCTCAGTCATTATTAAACAGAATAATCAACATATTACTACCAAAACTCTGACTACCCTCAGACACTATTAAACAGAATAATCAACATACCACTACCGAAACTCTGACTACCCTCAGACACTATTAAACAGAATAATCAACATACTACTACCGAAACTCTACCCTCAGACACTATTAAGCAGAATAATTAACATACTACTACCAAAACTCTACCCTCAGACACTATTAAACAGAACAATCAACATACTACTACCGAAACTCTGACTACCCTCAGACACTATTAGACAGAATAATCAACATACTACTACCAAAACTATGACTACCCTCAGACACTATTAAACAGAATAATCAACATACTACTACCGAAACTCTGACTACCCTCAGACACTATTAAACAGAATAATCAAGATATTACTACCAAAACTCTGACCACCCTCAGACACTATTAAACAGAATAATCAACATATTACTACCGAAACTCTGACTACCCTCAGACACTATTAAACAGAATAATCAACATATTACTACCAAAACTCTGACTACCCTCAGACACTATTAAACAGAATAATCAACATATTACTACCAAAACTCTGACTACCCTCAGACACTATTAAACAGAATAATCAACATACTACTACCGAAACTCTGACTACCCTCAGACACTATTAAACAGAATAATCAAGATATTACTACCAAAACTCTGACCACCCTCAGACACTATTAAACAGAATAATCAACATATTACTACCGAAACTCTGACTACCCTCAGACACTATTAAACAGAATAATCAACATATTACTACCAAAACTCTGACTACCCTCAGACACTATTAAACAGAATAATCAACATATTACTACCAAAACTCTACCCTCAGACACTATTAAACAGAATAATCAACATACTACTACCAAAACTCTGACTACCCTCAGACACTATTAAACAGAATAATCAACATATTATTACCAAAACTCTACCCTCAGACACTATTAAACAGAATAATCAACATACTACTACCAAACTCTGACTACCCTCAGACACTATTAAACAGAATAATCAACATATTACTACCAAAACTCTACCCTCAGACACTATTAAACAGAATAATCAACATATTACTACCAAAACTCTGACTACCCTCAGACACTATTAAACAGAATAATCAACATACTACTACCAAAACTCTACCCTCAGACACTATTAAACAGAATAATCAACATACTACTACCGAAACTCTGACTACCCTCAGACACTATTAAACAGAATAATCAACATATTACTACCAAAACTCTACCCTCAGACACTATTAAACAGAATAATCAACATATTACTACCAAAACTCTGACTACCCTCAGACACTATTAAACAGAATAATCAACATACTACTACCAAAACTCTGACTACCCTCAGACACTATTAAACAGAATAATCAACATACTACAACCAAAACTCTGACTACCCTCAGACACTATTAAACAGAATAATCAACATACTACTACCAAAACTATGACTACCCTCAGACACTATTAAACAGAATAATCAACATATTACTACCAAAACTCTGACTACCCTCAGACACTATTAAACAGAATAATCAACATACTACTACCGAAACTCTGACTACCCTCAGACACTATTAAACAGAATAATCAAGATATTACTACCAAAACTCTGACCACCCTCAGACACTATTAAACAGAATAATCAACATATTACTACCGAAACTCTGACTACCCTCAGACACTATTAAACAGAATAATCAACATATTACTACCAAAACTCTGACTACCCTCAGACACTATTAAACAGAATAATCAACATATTACTACCAAAACTCTACCCTCAGACACTATTAAACAGAATAATCAACATACTACTACCAAAACTCTGACTACCCTCAGACACTATTAAACAGAATAATCAACATATTATTACCAAAACTCTACCCTCAGACACTATTAAACAGAATAATCAACATACTACTACCAAACTCTGACTACCCTCAGACACTATTAAACAGAATAATCAACATATTACTACCAAAACTCTACCCTCAGACACTATTAAACAGAATAATCAACATATTACTACCAAAACTCTGACTACCCTCAGACACTATTAAACAGAATAATCAACATACTACTACCAAAACTCTACCCTCAGACACTATTAAACAGAATAATCAACATACTAATACCGAAACTCTGACTACCCTCAGACACTATTAAACAGAATAATCAACATATTACTACCAAAACTCTACCCTCAGACACTATTAAACAGAATAATCAACATATTACTACCAAAACTCTGACTACCCTCAGACACTATTAAACAGAATAATCAACATACTACTACCAAAACTCTGACTACCCTCAGACACTATAAAACAGAATAATCAACATACTACAACCAAAACTCTGACTACCCTCAGACACTATTAAACAGAATAATCAACATACTACTACCAAAACTATGACTACCCTCAGACACTATTAAACAGAATAATCAACATACTACTACCGAAACTATGACTACCCTCAGACACTATTAAACAGAATAATCAACATACTACTACCAAAACTCTGACTACCCTCAGACACTATTAAACAGAATAATCAACATACTACTACCAAAACTATGACTACCCTCAGACACTATTAAACAGAATAATCAACATACAACTACTGAAACTCTGACTACCCTCAGTCACTATTAAACAGTATAATCAAGATATTACTACCAAAACTCTGACTACCCTCACACACTATTAAACAGAATAATCAACATATTACTACCAAAACTCTACCCTCAGACACTATTAAACAGAATAATCAACATACTACTACCAAAACTCTGACTACCCTCAGACACTATTAAACAGAATAATCAACATACTACTACCAAAACTCTACCCTCAGACACTATTAAACAGAATAATCAACATATTACTACCAAAACTCTGACTACCCTCAGTCATTATTAAACAGAATAATCAACATATTACTACCAAAACTCTGACTACCCTCAGACACTATTAAACAGAATAATCAACATACTACTACCAAAACTCTACCCTCAGACACTATTAAACAGAATAATCAACATACTACTACCGAAACTCTGACTACCCTCAGACACTATTAAACAGAATAATCAACATACTACTACCGAAACTCTACCCTCAGACACTATTAAACAGAATAATTAACATACTACTACCAAAACTCTACCCTCAGACACTATTAAACAGAACAATCAACATACTACTACCGAAACTCTGACTACCCTCAGACACTATTAAACAGAATAATCAACATACTACTACCAAAACTATGACTACCCTCAGACACTATTAAACAGAATAATCAACATACTACTACCGAAACTCTGACTACCCTCAGACATTATTAAACAGAATAATCAAGATATTACTACCAAAACTCTGACCACCCTCAGACACTATTAAACAGAATAATCAACATATTACTACCGAAACTCTGACTACCCTCAGACACTATTAAACAGAATAATCAACATATTACTACCAAAACTCTGACTACCCTCAGACACTATTAAACAGAATAATCAACATATTACTACCAAAACTCTGACTACCCTCAGACACTATTAAACAGAATAATCAACATATTACTACCAAAACTCTACCCTCAGACACTATTAAACAGAATAATCAACATACTACTACCAAAACTATGACTACCCTCAGACACTATTAAACAGAATAATCAACATATTATTACCAAAACTCTACCCTCAGACACTATTAAACAGAATAATCAACATACTACTACCAAACTCTGACTACCCTCAGACACTATTAAACAGAATAATCAACATATTACTACCAAAACTCTACCCTCAGACACTATTAAACAGAATAATCAACATATTACTACCAAAACTCTGACTACCCTCAGACACTATTAAACAGAATAATCAACATACTACTACCAAAACTCTACCCTCAGACACTATTAAACAGAATAATCAACATACTACTACCGAAACTCTGACTACCCTCAGACACTATTAAACAGAATAATCAACATATTACTACCAAAACTCTACCCTCAGACACTATTAAACAGAATAATCAACATATTACTACCAAAACTCTGAATACCCTCAGACACTATTAAACAGAATAATCAACATACTACTACCAAAACTCTGACTACCCTCAGACACTATTAAACAGAATAATCAACATACTACAACCAAAACTCTGACTACCCTCAGACACTATTAAACAGAATAATCAACATACTACTACCAAAACTATGACTACCCTCAGACACTATTAAACAGAATAATCAACATATTACTACCGAAACTCTACCCTCAGACACTATTAAAGAGAATAATCAACATACTACTACCGAAACTCTACCCTCAGACACTATAAAACAGAATAAACAACATATTACTATCAAAACTCTGACTACCCTCAGTCACTATTAAACAGAATAATCAACATATTACTACCAAAACTCTGACCACCCTCAGTCACTATTAAACAGAATAATCAACATATTACTACCAAAACTCTGACTACCCTCAGACACTATTAAACAGAATAATCAACATACTACTACCGAAACTCTGACTACCCTCAGACACTATTAAACAGAATAATCAACATACTACTACCGAAACTCTGACTACCCTCAGACACTATTAAACAGAATAATCAACATACTACTACCAAAACTCTGACTACCCTCAGACACTATTAAACAGAATAATCAACATACAACTACCGAAACTCTGACTACCCTCAGACACTATTAAACAGAATAATCAACATACTACTACCAAAACTCTGACTACCCTCAGACACTATTAAACAGAATAATCAACATACTACTACCAAAACTCTACCCTCAGACACTATTAAACAGAATAATCAACATATTACTACCAAAACTCTGTCTACCCTCAGTCATTATTAAACAGAATAATCAACATATTACTACCAAAACTCTGACTATCCTCAGACACTATTAAACAGAATAATCAACATATTACTACCAAAACTCTACCCTCAGACACTATTAAACAGAATAATCAACATACTACTACCAAAACTCTGACTACCCTCAGACACTATTAAGCAGAATAATCAACATGCTACTACCGAAACTCTACCCTCAGACACTATTAAACAGAATAATCAACATATTACTACCAAAACTATGACTACCCTCAGACACTATTAAACAGAATAATCAACATACTACTACCGAAACTCTGACTACCCTCAGTCACTATTAAACAGTATAATCAAGATATTACTACCAAAACTCTGACTACCCTCAGACACTATTAAACAGAATAATCAACATATTACTACCAAAACTCTGACTACCCTCAGACACTATTAAACAGAATAATCAACATACTACTACCAAAACTCTACACTCAGACACTAATAAACAGAATAATCAACATACTACTACCGAAACTATGACTACCCTCAGACACTATTAAACAGAATAATCAACATACTACTACCAAAACTCTGACTACCCTTAGACACTATTAAACAGAATAATCAACATATTACTACCAAAACTATGACTACCCTCAGTCACTATTAAACAGAATAATCAACATACTACTACCAAAACTATGACTACCCTCAGTCACTATTAAACAGAATAATCAACATACTACTATCAAAACTCTGACTACCCTCAGACACTATTAAACAGAATAATCAACATACTACTACCGAAACTCTGACTACCCTCAGACACTATTAAACAGAATAATCAACATATTACTACCAAAACTCTACCCTCAGACACTATTAAACAGAATAATCAACATATTACTACCAAAACTCTGACTACCCTCAGACACTATTAAATAGAATAATCAACATACTACTACCAAAACTCTGACTACCCTCAGACACTATTAAACAGAATAATCAACATACTACAACCAAAACTCTGACTACCCTCAGACACTATTAAACAGAATAATCAACATACTACTACCAAAACTATGACTACCCTCAGACACTATTAAACAGAATAATCAACATACTACTACCAAAACTATGACTACCCTCAGACACTATTAAACAGAATAATCAACATATTACTACCGAAACTCTACCCTCAGACACTATTAAAGAGAATAATCAACATACTACTACCGAAACTCTACCCTCAGACACTATAAAACAGAATAAACAACATATTACTATCAAAACTCTGACTACCCTCAGTCACTATTAAACAGAATAATCAACATATTACTACCAAAACTCTGACCACCCTCAGTCACTATTAAACAGAATAATCAACATATTACTACCAAAACTCTGAATACCCTCAGACACTATGAAACAGAATAATCAACATACTACTACCGAAACTCTGACTACCCTCAGACACTATTAAACAGAATAATCAACATACTACTACCGAAACTCTGACTACCCTCAGACACTATTAAACAGAATAATCAACATACTACTACCAAAACTCTGACTACCCTCAGACACTATTAAACAGAATAATCAACATACAACTACCGAAACTCTGACTACCCTCAGACACTATTAAACAGAATAATCAACATACTACTACCAAAACTCTGACTACCCTCAGACACTATTAAACAGAATAATCAACATACTACTACCAAAACTCTACCCTCAGACACTATTAAACAGAATAATCAACATATTACTACCAAAACTCTGTCTACCCTCAGTCATTATTAAACAGAATAATCAACATATTACTACCAAAACTCTGACTACCCTCAGACACTATTAAACAGAATAATCAACATATTACTACCAAAACTCTACCCTCAGACACTATTAAACAGAATAATCAACATACTACTACCAAAACTCTGACTACCCTCAGACACTATTAAGCAGAATAATCAACATGCTACTACCGAAACTCTACCCTCAGACACTATTAAACAGAATAATCAACATATTACTACCAAAACTATGACTACCCTCAGACACTATTAAACAGAATAATCAACATACTACTACCGAAGCTCTGACTACCCTCAGTCACTATTAAACAGTATAATCAAGATATTACTACCAAAACTCTGACTACCCTCAGACACTATTAAACAGAATAATCAACATATTACTACCAAAACTCTGACTACCCTCAGACACTATTAAACAGAATAATCAACATACTACTACCAAAACTCTACACTCAGACACTAATAAACAGAATAATCAACATACTACTACCGAAACTATGACTACCCTCAGACACTATTAAACAGAATAATCAACATACTACTACCAAAACTCTGACTACCCTTAGACACTATTAAACAGAATAATCAACATATTACTACCAAAACTATGACTACCGTCAGTCACTATTAAACAGAATAATCAACATACTACTACCAAAACTATGACTACCCTCAGTCACTATTAAACAGAATAATCAACATACTACTACCAAAACTCTGACTACCCTCAGACACTATTAAACAGAATAATCAACATACTACTACCGAAACTCTGACTACCCTCAGACACTATTAAACAGAATAATCAACATATTACTACCAAAACTCTACCCTCAGACACTATTAAACAGAATAATCAACATATTACTACCAAAACTCTGACTACCCTCAGACACTATTAAACAGAATAATCAACATACTACAACCAAAACTCTGACTACCCTCAGACACTATTAAACAGAATAATCAACATACTACTACCAAAACTATGACTACCCTCAGACACTATTAAACAGAATAATCAACATATTACTACCGAAACTCTACCCTCAGACACTATTAAAGAGAATAATCAACATACTACTACCGAAACTCTACCCTCAGACACTATAAAACAGAATAAACAACATATTACTATCAAAACTCTGACTACCCTCAGTCACTATTAAACAGAATAATCAACATATTACTACCAAAACTCTGACCACCCTCAGTCACTATTAAACAGAATAATCAACATATTACTACCAAAACTCTGACTACCCTCAGACACTATTAAACAGAATAATCAACATACTACTACCGAAACTCTGACTACCCTCAGACACTATTAAACAGAATAATCAACATACTACTACCGAAACTCTGACTACCCTCAGACACTATTAAACAGAATAATCAACATACTACTACCAAAACTCTGACTACCCTCAGACACTATTAAACAGAATAATCAACATACAACTACCGAAACTCTGACTACCCTCAGACACTATTAAACAGAATAATCAACATACTACTACCAAAACTCTGACTACCCTCAGACACTATTAAACAGAATAATCAACATACTACTACCAAAACTCTACCCTCAGACACTATTAAACAGAATAATCAACATATTACTACCAAAACTCTGTCTACCCTCAGTCATTATTAAACAGAATAATCAACATATTACTACCAAAACTCTGACTACCCTCAGACACTATTAAACAGAATAATCAACATATTACTACCAAAACTCTACCCTCAGACACTATTAAACAGAATAATCAACATACTACTACCAAAACTCTGACTACCCTCAGACACTATTAAGCAGAATAATCAACATGCTACCACCGAAACTCTACCCTCAGACACTATTAAACAGAATAATCAACATATTACTACCAAAACTCTGACTACCCTCAGACACTATTAAACAGAATAATCAACATACTACTACCGAAACTCTGACTACCCTCAGTCACTATTAAACAGTATAATCAAGATATTACTACCAAAATTCTGACTACCCTCAGACACTATTAAACAGAATAATCAACATATTACTACCAAAACTCTGACTACCCTCAGACACTATTAAACAGAATAATCAACATACTACTACCAAAACTCTACACTCAGACACTATTAAACAGAATAATCAACATACTACTACCGAAACTATGACTACCCTCAGACACTATTAAACAGAATAATCAACATACTACTACCAAAACTCTGACTACCCTTAGACACTATTAAACAGAATAATCAACATATTACTACCAAAACTATGACTACCCTCAGTCACTATTAAACAGAATAATCAACATACTACTACCAAAACTCTGACTACCCTCAGACACTATTAAACAGAATAATCAACATATTACTACCAAAACTATGACTACCCTCAGACACTATTAGACAGAATAATCAACATACAACTACCAAAACTATGACTACCCTCAGTCACTATTAAACAGAATAATCAACATACTACTACCAAAACTCTACCCTCAGACACTATTAAACAGAATAATCAACATATTACTACCAAAACTCTACCCTCAGACACTATTAAACAGAATAATCAACATACTACTACTGAAACTCTGACTACCCTCAGTCACTATTAAACAGTATAATCAAGATATTTCTACCAAAACTTTGACTACCCTCAGACACTATTAAACAGAATAATCAACATATTACTACCAAAACTCTACCTTCAGACACTATTAAACAGAATAATCAACATACTACTACCAAAACTCTACCCTCAGACACTATTAAACAGAATAATCAACATATTACTACCAAAACTCTGACTACCCTCAGTCATTATTAAACAGAATAATCAACATATTACTACCAAAACTCTGACTACCCTCAGACACTATTAAACAGAATAATCAACATATTACTACCAAAACTCTACCCTCAGACACTATTAAACAGAATAATCAACATACTACTACCAAAACTCTGACTACCCTCAGACACTATTAAGCAGAATAATCAACATGCTACTACCGAAACTCTACCCTCAGACACTATTAAACAGAATAATCAACATATTACTACCAAAACTCTGACTACCCTCAGACACTATTAAACAGAATAATCAACATACTACTACCAAAACTCTACCCTCAGACACTATTAAACAGAATAATCAACATACTACTACCGAAACTATGACTACCCTCAGACACTATTAAACAGAATAATCAACATACTACTACCAAAACTCTGACTACCCTCAGACACTATTAAACAGAATAATCAACATATTACTACCAAAACTATGACTACCCTCAGTCACTATTAAACAGAATAATCAACATACTACTACCAAAACTATGACTACCCTCAGACACTATTAAACAGAATAATCAACATATTACTACCGAAACTCTGACTGCCCTCAGACACTATTAAACAGAATAATCAACATATTACTACCAAAACTCTGACTACCCTCAGACACTATTAAACAGAATAATCAACATATTACTACCAAAACTCTGACTACCCTCAGACACTATTAAACAGAATAATCAACATATTACTACCAAAACTCTACCCTCAGACACTATTAAACAGAATAATCAACATACTACTACCAAAACTCTGACTACCCTCAGACACTATTAAACAGAATAATCAACATATTATTACCAAAACTCTACCCTCAGACACTATTAAACAGAATAATCAACATACTACTACCAAACTCTGACTACCCTCAGACACTATTAAACAGAATAATCAACATATTACTACCAAAACTCTACCCTCAGACACTATTAAACAGAATAATCAACATATTACTACCAAAACTCTGACTACCCTCAGACACTATTAAACAGAATAATCAACATACTACTACCAAAACTCTACCCTCAGACACTATTAAACAGAATAATCAACATACTACTACCGAAACTCTGACTACCCTCAGACACTATTAAACAGAATAATCAACATATTACTACCAAAACTCTACCCTCAGACACTATTAAACAGAATAATCAACATATTACTACCAAAACTCTGACTACCCTCAGTCACTATTAAACAGAATAATCAACATACTACTACCAAAACTCTGACTACCCTCAGACACTATTAAACAGAATAATCAACATACTACAACCAAAACTCTGACTACCCTCAGACACTATTAAACAGAATAATCAACATACTACTACCAAAACTATGACTACCCTCAGACACTATTAAACAGAATAATCAACATATTACTACCGAAACTCTACCCTCAGACACTATTAAAGAGAATAATCAACATTCTACTACCGAAACTCTACCCTCAGTCACTATTAAACAGAATAATCAACATATTACTACCAAAACTCTGACCACCCTCAGTCACTATTAAACAGAATAATCAACATATTACTACCAAAACTCTGACTACCCTCAGACACTAATAAACAGAATAATCAACATACTACTACCGAAACTCTGACTACCCTCAGACACTATTAAACAGAATAATCAACATACTACTACCGAAACTCTGACTACCCTCAGACACTATTAAACAGAATAATCAACATACTACTACCAAAACTCTGACTACCCTCAGACACTATTAAACAGAATAATCAACATACTACTACCAAAACTCTGACTACCCTCAGACACTATTAAACAGAATAATCAACATACTACTACCAAAACTCTACCCTCAGACACTATTAAACAGAATAATCAACATATTACTACCAAAACTCTGTCTACCCTCAGTCATTATTAAACAGAATAATCAACATATTACTACCAAAACTCTGACTACCCTCAGACACTATTAAACAGAATAATCAACATATTACTACCAAAACTCTACCCTCAGACACTATTAAACAGAATAATCAACATACTACTACCAAAACTCTGACTACCCTCAGACACTATTAAGCAGAATAATCAACATGCTACTACCGAAACTCTACCCTCAGACACTATTAAACAGAATAATCAACATATTACTACCAAAACTATGACTACCCTCAGACACTATTAAACAGAATAATCAACATACTACTACCGAAACTCTGACTACCCTCAGTCACTATTAAACAGTATAATCAAGATATTACTACCAAAACTCTGACTACCCTCAGACACTATTAAACAGAATAATCAACATATTACTACCAAAACTCTGACTACCCTCAGACACTATTAAACAGAATAATCAACATACTACTACCAAAACTCTACCCTCAGACACTATTAAACAGAATAATCAACATACTACTACCGAAACTATGACTACCCTCAGACACTATTAAACAGAATAATCAACATACTACTACCAAAACTCTGACTACCCTTTGACACTATTAAACAGAATAATCAACATATTACTACCAAAACTATGACTACCCTCAGTCACTATTAAACAGAATAATCAACATACTACTACCAAAACTATGACTACCCTCAGTCACTATTAAACAGAATAATCAACATACTACTACCAAAACTCTGACTACCCTCAGACACTATTAAACAGAATAATCAACATATTACTACCAAAACTATGACTACCCTCAGACACTATTAGACAGAATAATCAACATACAACTACCAAAACTATGACTACCCTCAGTCACTATTAAACAGAATAATCAACATACTACTACCAAAACTCTACCCTCAGACACTATTAAACAGAATAATCAACATATTACTACCAAAACTCTACCCTCAGACACTATTAAACAGAATAATCAACATATTACTACCAAAACTATGACTACCCTCAGACACTATTAAACAGAATAATCAACATATTACTACCGAAACTCTACCCTCAGACACTATTAAAGAGAATAATCAACATACTACTACCGAAACTCTACCCTCAGACACTATAAAACAGAATAAACAACATATTACTATCAAAACTCTGACTACCCTCAGTCACTATTAAACAGAATAATCAACATATTACTACCAAAACTCTGACCACCCTCAGTCACTATTAAACAGAATAATCAACATATTACTACCAAAACTCTGACTACCCTCAGACACTAATAAACAGAATAATCAACATACTACTACCAAAACTCTGACTACCCTCAGACACTATTAAACAGAATAATCAACATTCTACTACCGAAACTCTGACTACCCTCAGACACTATTAAACAGAATAATCAACATACTACTACCAAAACTCTGACTACCCTCAGACACTATTAAACATAATAATCAACATACAACTACCAAAACTCTGACTACCCTCAGACACTATTAAACAGAATAATCAACATACTACTACCAAAGCTCTGACTACCCTCAGACACTATTAAACAGAATAATCAACATACTACTACCAAAACTCTACCCTCAGACACTATTAAACAGAATAATCAACATATTACTACCAAAACTCTGTCTACCCTCAGTCATTATTAAACAGAATAATCAACATATTACTACCAAAACTCTGACTACCCTCAGACACTATTAAACAGAATAATCAACATATTACTACCAAAACTCTACCCTCAGACACTATTAAACAGAATAATCAACATACTACTACCAAAACTCTGACTACCCTCAGACACTATTAAGCAGAATAATCAACATGCTACTACCGAAACTCTACCCTCAGACACTATTAAACAGAATAATCAAAATATTACTACCAAAACTATGACTACCCTCAGACACTATTAAACAGAATAATCAACATACTACTACCGAAACTCTGACTACCCTCAGTCACTATTAAACAGTATAATCAAGATATTACTACCAAAACTCTGACTACCCTCAGACACTATTAAACAGAATAATCAACATATTACTACCAAAACTCTGACTACCCTCAGACACTATTAAACAGAATAATCAACATACTACTACCAAAACTCTACCCTCAGACACTATTAAACAGAATAATCAACATATTACTACCGAAACTATGACTACCCTCAGACACTATTAAACAGAATAATCAACATACTACTACCAAAACTCTGACTACCCTTAGACACTATTAAACAGAATAATCAACATATTACTACCAAAACTATGACTACCCTCAGTCACTATTAAACAGAATAATCAACATACTACTACCAAAACTCTGACTACCCTCAGACACTATTAAACAGAATAATCAACATATTACTACCAAAACTATGACTACCCTCAGACACTATTAGACAGAATAATCAACATACAACTACCAAAACTATGACTACCCTCAGTCACTATTAAACAGAATAATCAACATACTACTACCAAAACTCTACCCTCAGACACTATTAAACAGAATAATCAACATATTACTACCAAAACTCTACCCTCAGACACTATTAAACAGAATAATCAACATACTACTACCAAAACTCTGACTACCCTCAGTCACTATTAAACAGAATAATCAACATATTACTACCAAAACTCTGACTACCCTCAGACACTATTAAACAGAATAATCAACATATTACTACCAAAACTCTACCCTCAGACACTATTAAACAGAATAATCAACATACTACTACCAAAACTCTGACTACCCTCAGACACTATTAAGCAGAATAATCAACATGCTACTACCGAAACTCTACCCTCAGACACTATTAAACAGAATAATCAACATATTACTACCAAAACTATGACTACCCTCAGTCACTATTAAACAGAATAATCAACATACTACTACCAAAACTCTACCCTCAGACACTATTAAACAGAATAATCAACATATTACTACCGAAACTCTACCCTCAGACACTATTAAACAGAATAATCAACATACTACTACCAAAACTCTGACTACCCTCAGTCACTATTAAACAGAATAATCAACATATTACTACCAAAACTCTGACAACCCTCAGACACTATTAAACAGAATAATCAACATATTACTACCAAAACTCTGACTACCCTCAGACACTAATAAACAGAATAATCAACATACTACTACCGAAACTCTGACTACCCTCAGACACTATTAAACAGAATAATCAACATACTACTACCGAAACTCTGACTACCCTCAGACACTATTAAACAGAATAATCAACATACTACTACCAAAACTCTGACTACCCTCAGACACTATTAAACAGAATAATCAACATACAACTACCGAAACTCTGACTACCCTCAGACACTATTAAACAGAATAATCAACATACTACTATTAAAACTCTGACTACCCTCAGACACTATTAAACAAAATAATCAACATACTACTACCAAAACTCTACCCTCAGACACTATTAAACAGAATAATCAACATATTACTACCAAAACTCTGTCTACCCTCAGTCATTATTAAACAGAATAATCAACTTATTACTACCAAAACTCTGACTACCCTCAGACACTATTAAACAGAATAATCAACATATTACTACCAAAACTCTACCCTCAGGCACTATTAAACAGAATAATCAACATACTACTACCAAAACTCTGACTACCCTCAGACACTATTAAGCAGAATAATCAACATGCTACTACCGAAACTCTACCCTCAGACACTATTAAACAGAATAATCAACATATTACTACCAAAACTATGACTACCCTCAGACACTATTAAACAGAATAATCAACATACTACTACCGAAACTCTGACTACCCTCAGTCACTATTAAACAGTATAATCAAGATATTACTACCAAAACTCTGACTACCCTCAGACACTATTAAACAGAATAATCAACATATTACTACCAAAACTCTGACTACCCTCAGACACTATTAAACAGAATAATCAACATACTACTACCAAAACTCTACCCTCAGACACTATTAAACAGAATAATCAACATACTACTACCGAAACTATGACTACCCTCAGACACTATTAAACAGAATAATCAACATACTACTACCAAAACTCTGACTACCCTTAGACACTATTAAACAGAATAATCAACATATTACTACCAAAACTATGACTACCCTCAGTCACTATTAAAGAGAATAATCAACATACTACTACCAAAACTATGACTACCCTCAGTCACTATTAAACAGAATAATCAACATACTACTACCAAAACTCTGACTACCCTCAGACACTATTAAACAGAATAATCAACATATTACTACCAAAACTCTGACTACCCTCAGACACTATTAGACAGAATAATCAACATACAACTACCAAAACTATGACTACCCTCAGTCACTATTAAACAGAATAATCAACATACTACTACCAAAACTCTACCCTCAGACACTATTAAACAGAATAATCAACATATTACTACCAAAACTCTACCCTCAGACACTATTAAACAGAATAATCAACATACTACTACCAAAACTCTGACTACCCTCAGTCACTATTAAACAGAATAATCAACATATTACTACCAAAACTCTGACAACCCTCAGACACTATTAAACAGAATAATCAACATATTACTACCAAAACTCTGACTACCCTCAGACACTAATAAACAGAATAATCAACATACTACTACCGAAACTCTGACTACCCTCAGACACTATTAAACAGAATAATCAACATACTACTACCGAAACTCTGACTACCCTCAGACACTATTAAACAGAATAATCAACATACTACTACCAAAACTCTGACTACCCTCAGACACTATTAAACAGAATAATCAACATACAACTACCGAAACTCTGACTACCCTCAGACACTATTAAACAGAATAATCAACATACTACTACCAAAACTCTGACTACCCTCAGACACTATTAAACAGAATAATCAACATACTACTACCAAAACTCTACCCTCAGACACTATTAAACAGAATAATCAACATATTACTACCAAAACTCTGTCTACCCTCAGTCATTATTAAACAGAATAATCAACATATTACTACCAAAACTCTGACTACCCTCAGACACTATTAAACAGAATAATCAACATATTACTACCAAAACTCTACCCTCAGACACTATTAAACAGAATAATCAACATACTACTACCAAAACTCTGACTACCCTCAGACACTATTAAGCAGAATAATCAACATGCTACTACCGAAACTCTACCCTCAGACACTATTAAACAGAATAATCAACATATTACTACCAAAACTATGACTACCCTCAGACACTATTAAACAGAATAATCAACATACTACTACCGAAACTCTGACTACCCTCAGTCACTATTAAACAGTATAATCAAGATATTACTACCAAAACTCTGACTACCCTCAGACACTATTAAACAGAATAATCAACATATTACTACCAAAACTCTGACTACCCTCAGACACTATTAAACAGAATAATCAACATACTACTACCAAAACTCTACCCTCAGACACTATTAAACAGAATAATCAACATACTACTACCGAAACTATGACTACCCTCAGACACTATTAAACAGAATAATCAACATACTACTACCAAAACTCTGACTACCCTTAGACACTATTAAACAGAATAATCAACATATTACTACCAAAACTATGACTACCCTCAGTCACTATTAAAGAGAATAATCAACATACTACTACCAAAACTATGACTACCCTCAGTCACTATTAAACAGAATAATCAACATACTACTACCAAAACTCTGACTACCCTCAGACACTATTAAACAGAATAATCAACATATTACTACCAAAACTCTGACTACCCTCAGACACTATTAGACAGAATAATCAACATACAACTACCAAAACTATGACTACCCTCAGTCACTATTAAACAGAATAATCAACATACTACTACCAAAACTCTACCCTCAGACACTATTAAACAGAATAATCAACATATTACTACCAAAACTCTACCCTCAGACACTATTAAACAGAATAATCAACATACTACTACCAAAACTCTGACTACCCTCAGTCACTATTAAACAGAATAATCAACATATTACTACCAAAACTCTGACAACCCTCAGACACTATTAAACAGAATAATCAACATATTACTACCAAAACTCTGACTACCCTCAGACACTAATAAACAGAATAATCAACATACTACTACCGAAACTCTGACTACCCTCAGACACTATTAAACAGAATAATCAACATACTACTACCGAAACTCTGACTACCCTCAGACACTATTAAACAGAATAATCAACATACTACTACCAAAACTCTGACTACCCTCAGACACTATTAAACAGAATAATCAACATACAACTACCGAAACTCTGACTACCCTCAGACACTATTAAACAGAATAATCAACATACTACTACCAAAACTCTGACTACCCTCAGACACTATTAAACAGAATAATCAACATACTACTACCAAAACTCTACCCTCAGACACTATTAAACAGAATAATCAACATATTACTACCAAAACTCTGTCTACCCTCAGTCATTATTAAACAGAATAATCAACATATTACTACCAAAACTCTGACTACCCTCAGACACTATTAAACAGAATAATCAACATATTACTACCAAAACTCTACCCTCAGACACTATTAAACAGAATAATCAACATACTACTACCAAAACTCTGACTACCCTCAGACACTATTAAGCAGAATAATCAACATGCTACTACCGAAACTCTACCCTCAGACACTATTAAACAGAATAATCAACATATTACTACCAAAACTATGACTACCCTCAGACACTATTAAACAGAATAATCAACATACTACTACCGAAACTCTGACTACCCTCAGTCACTATTAAACAGTATAATCAAGATATTACTACCAAAACTCTGACTACCCTCAGACACTATTAAACAGAATAATCAACATATTACTACCAAAACTCTGACTACCCTCAGACACTATTAAACAGAATAATCAACATACTACTACCAAAACTCTACCCTCAGACACTATTAAACAGAATAATCAACATACTACTACCGAAACTATGACTAACCTCAGACACTATTAAACAGAATAATCAACATACTACTACCAAAACTCTGACTACCCTTAGACACTATTAAACAGAATAATCAACATATTACTACCAAAACTATGACTACCCTCAGTCACTATTAAACAGAATAATCAACATACTACTACCAAAACTATGACTACCCTCAGTCACTATTAAACAGAATAATCAACATACTACTACCAAAACTCTGACTACCCTCAGACACTATTAAACAGAATAATCAACATATTACTACCAAAACTATGACTACCCTCAGACACTATTAGACAGAATAATCAACATACAACTACCAAAACTATGACTACCCTCAGTCACTATTAAACAGAATAATCAACATACTACTACCAAAACTCTACCCTCAGACACTATTAAACAGAATAATCAACATATTACTACCAAAACTCTACCCTCAGACACTATTAAACAGAATAATCAACATACTACTACCAAAACTCTGACTACCCTCAGTCACTATTAAACAGAATAATCAACATATTACTACCAAAACTATGACTACCCTCAGACACTATTAAACAGAATAATCAACATATTACTACCGAAACTCTACCCTCAGACACTATTAAAGAGAATAATCAACATACTACTACCGAAACTCTACCCTCAGACACTATAAAACAGAATAAACAACATATTACTATCAAAACTCTGACTACCCTCAGTCACTATTAAACAGAATAATCAACATATTACTACCAAAACTCTGACCACCCTCAGTCACTATTAAACAGAATAATCAACATATTACTACCAAAACTCTGACTACCCTCAGACACTAATAAACAGAATAATCAACATACTACTACCAAAACTCTGACTACCCTCAGACACTATTAAACAGAATAATCAACATTCTACTACCGAAACTCTGACTACCCTCAGACACTATTAAACAGAATAATCAACATACTACTACCAAAACTCTGACTACCCTCAGACACTATTAAACATAATAATCAACATACAACTACCGAAACTCTGACTACCCTCAGACACTATTAAACAGAATAATCAACATACTACTACCAAAGCTCTGACTACCCTCAGACACTATTAAACAGAATAATCAACATACTACTACCAAAACTCTACCCTCAGACACTATTAAACAGAATAATCAACATATTACTACCAAAACTCTGTCTACCCTCAGTCATTATTAAACAGAATAATCAACATATTACTACCAAAACTCTGACTACCCTCAGACACTATTAAACAGAATAATCAACATATTACTACCAAAACTCTACCCTCAGACACTATTAAACAGAATAATCAACATACTACTACCAAAACTCTGACTACCCTCAGACACTATTAAGCAGAATAATCAACATGCTACTACCGAAACTCTACCCTCAGACACTATTAAACAGAATAATCAAAATATTACTACCAAAACTATGACTACCCTCAGACACTATTAAACAGAATAATCAACATACTACTACCGAAACTCTGACTACCCTCAGTCACTATTAAACAGTATAATCAAGATATTACTACCAAAACTCTGACTACCCTCAGACACTATTAAACAGAATAAGCAACATATTACTACCAAAACTCTGACTACCCTCAGACACTATTAAACAGAATAATCAACATACTACTACCAAAACTCTACCCTCAGACACTATTAAACAGAATAATCAACATATTACTACCGAAACTATGACTACCCTCAGACACTATTAAACAGAATAATCAACATACTACTACCAAAACTCTGACTACCCTTAGACACTATTAAACAGAATAATCAACATATTACTACCAAAACTATGACTACCCTCAGTCACTATTAAACAGAATAATCAACATACTACTACCAAAACTATGACTACCCTCAGTCACTATTAAACAGAATAATCAACATACTACTACCAAAACTCTGACTACCCTCAGACACTATTAAACAGAATAATCAACATATTACTACCAAAACTATGACTACCCTCAGACACTATTAGACAGAATAATCAACATACAACTACCAAAACTATGACTACCCTCAGTCACTATTAAACAGAATAATCAACATACTACTACCAAAACTCTACCCTCAGACACTATTAAACAGAATAATCAACATATTACTACCAAAACTCTACCCTCAGACACTATTAAACAGAATAATCAACATACTACTACCAAAACTCTGACTACCCTCAGTCACTATTAAACAGAATAATCAACATATTACTACCAAAACTCTGACTACCCTCAGACACTATTAAACAGAATAATCAACATATTACTACCAAAACTCTACCCTCAGACACTATTAAACAGAATAATCAACATACTACTACCAAAACTCTGACTACCCTCAGACACTATTAAGCAGAATAATCAACATGCTACTACCGAAACTCTACCCTCAGACACTATTAAACAGAATAATCAACATATTACTACCAAAACTATGACTACCCTCAGACACTATTAAACAGAATAATCAACATACTACTACCGAAACTCTGACTACCCTCAGTCACTATTAAACAGTATAATCAAGATATTACTACCAAAACTCTGACTACCCTCAGACACTATTAAACAGAATAATCAACATATTACTACCAAAACTCTGACTACCCTCAGACACTATTAAACAGAATAATCAACATACTACTACCAAAACTCTACCCTCAGACACTATTAAACAGAATAATCAACATACTACTACCGAAACTATGACTACCCTCAGACACTATTAAACAGAATAATCAACATACTACTACCAAAACTCTGACTACCCTTAGACACTATTAAACAGAATAATCAACATATTACTACCAAAACTATGACTACCCTCAGTCACTATTAAACAGAATAATCAACATACTACTACCAAAACTATGACTACCCTCAGTCACTATTAAACAGAATAATCAACATACTACTACCAAAACTCTGACTACCCTCAGACACTATTAAACAGAATAATCAACATATTACTACCAAAACTCTGACTACCCTCAGACACTATTAGACAGAATAATCAACATACAACTACCAAAACTATGACTACCCTCAGTCACTATTAAACAGAATAATCAACATACTACTACCAAAACTCTACCCTCAGACACTATTAAACAGAATAATCAACATATTACTACCAAAACTCTACCCTCAGACACTATTAAACAGAATAATCAACATACTACTACCAAAACTCTGACTACCCTCAGTCACTATTAAACAGAATAATCAACATATTACTACCAAAACTCTGACAACCCTCAGACACTATTAAACAGAATAATCAACATACTACTACTGAAACTCTGACTACCCTCAGTCACTATTAAACAGTATAATCAAGATATTACTACCAAACCTCTGACTACCCTCAGACACTGTTAAACAGAATAATCAACATATTACTACCAAAACTCTACCCTCAGACACTATTAAACAGAATAATCAACATATTACTACCAAAACTATGACTACCCTCAGTCACTATTAAACAGAATAATCAACATACTACTACCAAAACTATGACTACCCTCAGTCACTATTAAACAGAATAATCAACATACTACTACCAAAACTCTGACTACCCTCAGACACTATTAAACAGAATAATCAACATATTACTACCAAAACTCTGACTACCCTCAGACACTATTAGACAGAATAATCAACATACAACTACCAAAACTATGACTACCCTCAGACACTATTAAACAGAATAATCAACATATTACTACCAAAACTCTACCCTCAGACACTATTAAACAGAATAATCAACATACTACTACCAAAACTCTGACTACCCTCAGTCACTATTAAACAGAATAATCAACATATTACTACCAAAACTCTGACAACCCTCAGACACTATTAAACAGAATAATCAACATACTACTACTGAAACTCTGACTACCCTCAGTCACTATTAAACAGTATAATCAAGATATTACTACCAAACCTCTGACTACCCTCAGACACTGTTAAACAGAATAATCAACATATTACTACCAAAACTCTACCCTCAGACACTATTAAACAGAATAATCAACATACTACTACCAAAACTCTGACTACCCTCAGACACTATTAAACAGAATAATCAACATACTACTACCAAAACTCTGACTACCCTCAGTCACTATTAAACAGAATAATCAACATATTACTACCAAAACTCTACCCTCAGACACTATTAAACAGAATAATCAACATACTACTACCAAAATCTGACTACCCTCAGTCACTATTAAACAGAATAATCAACATATTACTACCAAAACTCTGACTACCCTCAGACACTATTAAACAGAATAATCAACATATTACTACCAAAACTCTACCCTCAGACACTATTAAACAGAATAATCAACATACTACTACCAAAACTCTGACTACCCTCAGACACTATTAAGCAGAATAATCAACATGCTACTACCGAAACTCTACCCTCAGACACTATTAAACAGAATAATCAACATATTACTACCAAAACTATGACTACCCTCAGACACTATTAAACAGAATAATCAACATACTACTACCGAAACTCTGACTACCCTCAGTCACTATTAAACAGTATAATCAAGATATTACTACCAAAACTCTGACTACCCTCAGACACTATTAAACAGAATAATCAACATATTACTACCAAAACTCTGACTACCCTCAGACACTATTAAACAGAATAATCAACATACTACTACCAAAACTCTACCCTCAGACACTATTAAACAGAATAATCAACATACTACTACCGAAACTATGACTACCCTCAGACACTATTAAACAGAATAATCAACATACTACTACCAAAACTCTGACTACCCTTAGACACTATTAAACAGAATAATCAACATATTACTACCAAAACTATGACTACCCTCAGTCACTATTAAACAGAATAATCAACATACTACTACCAAAACTATGACTACCCTCAGTCACTATTAAACAGAATAATCAACATACTACTACCAAAACTCTGACTACCCTCAGACACTATTAAACAGAATAATCAACATATTACTACCAAAACTCTGACTACCCTCAGACACTATTAGACAGAATAATCAACATACAACTACCAAAACTATGACTACCCTCAGTCACTATTAAACAGAATAATCAACATACTACTACCAAAACTCTACCCTCAGACACTATTAAACAGAATAATCAACATATTACTACCAAAACTCTACCCTCAGACACTATTAAACAGAATAATCAACATACTACTACCAAAACTCTGACTACCCTCAGTCACTATTAAACAGAATAATCAACATATTACTACCAAAACTCTGACAACCCTCAGACACTATTAAACAGAATAATCAACATACTACTACTGAAACTCTGACTACCCTCAGTCACTATTAAACAGTATAATCAAGATATTACTACCAAACCTCTGACTACCCTCAGACACTGTTAAACAGAATAATCAACATATTACTACCAAAACTCTACCCTCAGACACTATTAAACAGAATAATCAACATATTACTACCAAAACTATGACTACCCTCAGTCACTATTAAACAGAATAATCAACATACTACTACCAAAACTATGACTACCCTCAGTCACTATTAAACAGAATAATCAACATACTACTACCAAAACTCTGACTACCCTCAGACACTATTAAACAGAATAATCAACATATTACTACCAAAACTCTGACTACCCTCAGACACTATTAGACAGAATAATCAACATACAACTACCAAAACTATGACTACCCTCAGACACTATTAAACAGAATAATCAACATATTACTACCAAAACTCTACCCTCAGACACTATTAAACAGAATAATCAACATACTACTACCAAAACTCTGACTACCCTCAGTCACTATTAAACAGAATAATCAACATATTACTACCAAAACTCTGACAACCCTCAGACACTATTAAACAGAATAATCAACATACTACTACTGAAACTCTGACTACCCTCAGTCACTATTAAACAGTATAATCAAGATATTACTACCAAACCTCTGACTACCCTCAGACACTGTTAAACAGAATAATCAACATATTACTACCAAAACTCTACCCTCAGACACTATTAAACAGAATAATCAACATACTACTACCAAAACTCTGACTACCCTCAGACACTATTAAACAGAATAATCAACATACTACTACCAAAACTCTACCCTCAGACACTATTAAACAGAATAATCAACATATTACTACCAAAACTCTGACTACCCTCAGTCATTATTAAACAGAATAATCAACATATTACTACCAAAACTCTGACTACCCTCAGACACTATTAAACAGAATAATCAACATATTACTACCAAAACTCTACCCTCAGACACTATTAAACAGAATAATCAACATATTACTACCAAAACTCTACCCTCAGACACTATTAAACAGAATAATCAACATACTACTACCAAAACTCTGACTACCCTCAGTCACTATTAAACAGAATAATCAACATATTACTACCAAAACTCTGACTACCCTCAGACACTATTAAACAGAATAATCAACATATTACTACCAAAACTCTACCCTCAGACACTATTAAACAGAATAATCAACATACTACTACCAAAACTCTGACTACCCTCAGACACTATTAAGCAGAATAATCAACATGCTACTACCGAAACTCTACCCTCAGACACTATTAAACAGAATAATCAACATATTACTACCAAAACTATGACTACCCTCAGACACTATTAAACAGAATAATCAACATACTACTACCGAAACTCTGACTACCCTCAGTCACTATTAAACAGTATAATCAAGATATTACTACCAAAACTCTGACTACCCTCAGACACTATTAAACAGAATAATCAACATATTACTACCAAAACTCTGACTACCCTCAGACACTATTAAACAGAATAATCAACATACTACTACCAAAACTCTACCCTCAGACACTATTAAACAGAATAATCAACATACTACTACCGAAACTATGACTACCCTCAGACACTATTAAACAGAATAATCAACATACTACTACCAAAACTCTGACTACCCTTAGACACTATTAAACAGAATAATCAACATATTACTACCAAAACTATGACTACCCTCAGTCACTATTAAACAGAATAATCAACATACTACTACCAAAACTATGACTACCCTCAGTCACTATTAAACAGAATAATCAACATACTACTACCAAAACTCTGACTACCCTCAGACACTATTAAACAGAATAATCAACATATTACTACCAAAACTCTGACTACCCTCAGACACTATTAGACAGAATAATCAACATACAACTACCAAAACTATGACTACCCTCAGTCACTATTAAACAGAATAATCAACATACTACTACCAAAACTCTACCCTCAGACACTATTAAACAGAATAATCAACATATTACTACCAAAACTCTACCCTCAGACACTATTAAACAGAATAATCAACATACTACTACCAAAACTCTGACTACCCTCAGTCACTATTAAACAGAATAATCAACATATTACTACCAAAACTCTGACAACCCTCAGACACTATTAAACAGAATAATCAACATACTACTACTGAAACTCTGACTACCCTCAGTCACTATTAAACAGTATAATCAAGATATTACTACCAAACCTCTGACTACCCTCAGACACTGTTAAACAGAATAATCAACATATTACTACCAAAACTCTACCCTCAGACACTATTAAACAGAATAATCAACATATTACTACCAAAACTATGACTACCCTCAGTCACTATTAAACAGAATAATCAACATACTACTACCAAAACTATGACTACCCTCAGTCACTATTAAACAGAATAATCAACATACTACTACCAAAACTCTGACTACCCTCAGACACTATTAAACAGAATAATCAACATATTACTACCAAAACTCTGACTACCCTCAGACACTATTAGACAGAATAATCAACATACAACTACCAAAACTATGACTACCCTCAGACACTATTAAACAGAATAATCAACATATTACTACCAAAACTCTACCCTCAGACACTATTAAACAGAATAATCAACATACTACTACCAAAACTCTGACTACCCTCAGTCACTATTAAACAGAATAATCAACATATTACTACCAAAACTCTGACAACCCTCAGACACTATTAAACAGAATAATCAACATACTACTACTGAAACTCTGACTACCCTCAGTCACTATTAAACAGTATAATCAAGATATTACTACCAAACCTCTGACTACCCTCAGACACTGTTAAACAGAATAATCAACATATTACTACCAAAACTCTACCCTCAGACACTATTAAACAGAATAATCAACATACTACTACCAAAACTCTGACTACCCTCAGACACTATTAAACAGAATAATCAACATACTACTACCAAAACTCTGACTACCCTCAGTCACTATTAAACAGAATAATCAACATATTACTACCAAAACTCTACCCTCAGACACTATTAAACAGAATAATCAACATACTACTACCAAAATCTGACTACCCTCAGTCACTATTAAACAGAATAATCAACATATTACTACCAAAACTCTGACTACCCTCAGACACTATTAAACAGAATAATCAACATATTACTACCAAAACTCTACCCTCAGACACTATTAAACAGAATAATCAACATACTACTACCAAAACTCTGACTACCCTCAGACACTATTAAGCAGAATAATCAACATGCTACTACCGAAACTCTACCCTCAGACACTATTAAACAGAATAATCAACATATTACTACCAAAACTATGACTACCCTCAGACACTATTAAACAGAATAATCAACATACTACTACCGAAACTCTGACTACCCTCAGTCACTATTAAACAGTATAATCAAGATATTACTACCAAAACTCTGACTACCCTCAGACACTATTAAACAGAATAATCAACATATTACTACCAAAACTCTGACTACCCTCAGACACTATTAAACAGAATAATCAACATACTACTACCAAAACTCTACCCTCAGACACTATTAAACAGAATAATCAACATACTACTACCGAAACTATGACTACCCTCAGACACTATTAAACAGAATAATCAACATACTACTACCAAAACTCTGACTACCCTTAGACACTATTAAACAGAATAATCAACATATTACTACCAAAACTATGACTACCCTCAGTCACTATTAAACAGAATAATCAACATACTACTACCAAAACTATGACTACCCTCAGTCACTATTAAACAGAATAATCAACATACTACTACCAAAACTCTGACTACCCTCAGACACTATTAAACAGAATAATCAACATATTACTACCAAAACTCTGACTACCCTCAGACACTATTAGACAGAATAATCAACATACAACTACCAAAACTATGACTACCCTCAGTCACTATTAAACAGAATAATCAACATACTACTACCAAAACTCTACCCTCAGACACTATTAAACAGAATAATCAACATATTACTACCAAAACTCTACCCTCAGACACTATTAAACAGAATAATCAACATACTACTACCAAAACTCTGACTACCCTCAGTCACTATTAAACAGAATAATCAACATATTACTACCAAAACTCTGACAACCCTCAGACACTATTAAACAGAATAATCAACATACTACTACTGAAACTCTGACTACCCTCAGTCACTATTAAACAGTATAATCAAGATATTACTACCAAACCTCTGACTACCCTCAGACACTGTTAAACAGAATAATCAACATATTACTACCAAAACTCTACCCTCAGACACTATTAAACAGAATAATCAACATATTACTACCAAAACTATGACTACCCTCAGTCACTATTAAACAGAATAATCAACATACTACTACCAAAACTATGACTACCCTCAGTCACTATTAAACAGAATAATCAACATACTACTACCAAAACTCTGACTACCCTCAGACACTATTAAACAGAATAATCAACATATTACTACCAAAACTCTGACTACCCTCAGACACTATTAGACAGAATAATCAACATACAACTACCAAAACTATGACTACCCTCAGACACTATTAAACAGAATAATCAACATATTACTACCAAAACTCTACCCTCAGACACTATTAAACAGAATAATCAACATACTACTACCAAAACTCTGACTACCCTCAGTCACTATTAAACAGAATAATCAACATATTACTACCAAAACTCTGACAACCCTCAGACACTATTAAACAGAATAATCAACATACTACTACTGAAACTCTGACTACCCTCAGTCACTATTAAACAGTATAATCAAGATATTACTACCAAACCTCTGACTACCCTCAGACACTGTTAAACAGAATAATCAACATATTACTACCAAAACTCTACCCTCAGACACTATTAAACAGAATAATCAACATACTACTACCAAAACTCTGACTACCCTCAGACACTATTAAACAGAATAATCAACATACTACTACCAAAACTCTACCCTCAGACACTATTAAACAGAATAATCAACATATTACTACCAAAACTCTGACTACCCTCAGTCATTATTAAACAGAATAATCAACATATTACTACCAAAACTCTGACTACCCTCAGACACTATTAAACAGAATAATCAACATATTACTACCAAAACTCTACCCTCAGACACTATTAAACAGAATAATCAACATACTACTACCAAAACTCTGACTACCCTCAGACACTCTTAAGCAGAATAATCAACATGCTACTACCGAAACTCTACCCTCAGACACTATTAAACAGAATAATCAACATATTACTCCCAAAACTATGACTACCCTCAGACACTATTAAACAGAATAATCAACATACTACTACCGAAACTCTGACTACCCTCAGTCACTATTAAACAGTATAATCAAGATATTACTACCAAAACTCTGACTACCCTCAGACACTATTAAACAGAATAATCAACATATTACTACCAAAACTCTGACTACCCTCAGACACTTTTAAACAGAATAATCAACATACTACTACCAAAACTCTACCATCAGACACTATTAAACAGAATAATCAACATACTACTACCGAAACTATGACTACCCTCAGACACTATTAAACAGAATAATCAACATACTACTACCAAAACTCTGACTACCCTCAGCCACTATTAAACAGAATAATCAACATATTACTACCAAAACTATGACTACCCTCAGTCACTATTAAACAGAATAATCAACATACTACTACCAAAACTATGACTACCCTCAGACACTATTAGACAGAATAATCAACATACAACTACCAAAACTATGACTACCCTCAGTCACTATTAAACAGAATAATCAACATACTACTACCGAAACTATGACTACCCTCAGACACTATTAAACAGAATAATCAACATACTACTACCAAAACTCTGACTACCCTCAGACACTATTAAACAGAATAATCAACATACTACTACCAAAACTATGACTACCCTCAGACACTATTAAACAGAATAATCAACATACTACTACTGAAACTCTGACTACCCTCAGACACTATTAAACAGAATAATCAACATATTACTACCGTAACTCTGACTACCCTCAGACACTATTAAACAGAATAATCAACATATTACTACCAAAACTCTGACTACCCTCAGACACTATTAAACAGAATAATCAACATATTACTACCAAAACTCTGACTACCCTCAGACACTATTAAACAGAATAATCAACATATTACTACCAAACTCTACCCTCAGACACTATTAAACAGAATAATCAACATACTACTACCAAAACTCTGACTACCCTCAGACACTATTAAACAGAATAATCAACATATTATTACCAAAACTCTACCCTCAGACACTATTAAACAGAATAATCAACATACTACTACCAAACTCTGACTACCCTCAGACACTATTAAACAGAATAATCAACATATTACTACCAAAACTCTACCCTCAGACACTATTAAACAGAATAATCAACATATTACTACCAAAACTCTGACTACCCTCAGACACTATTAAACAGAATAATCAACATACTACTACCAAAACTCTACCCTCAGACACTATTAAACAGAATAATCAACATACTACTACCGAAACTCTGACTACCCTCAGACACTATTAAACAGAATAATCAACATATTACTACCAAAACTCTACCCTCAGACACTATTAAACAGAATAATCAACATATTACTACCAAAACTCTACCCTCAGACACTATTAAACAGAATAATCAACATACTACTACCAAAACTCTGACTACCCTCAGACACTATTAAACAGAATAATCAACATACTACAACCAAAACTCTGACTACCCTCAGACACTATTAAACAGAATAATCAACATACTACTACCAAAACTATGACTACCCTCAGACACTATTAAACAGAATAATCAACATATTACTACCGAAACTCTACCCTCAGACACTATTAAAGAGAATAATCAACATACTACTACCGAAACTATACCCTCAGACACTATAAAACAGAATAAACAACATATTACTATCAAAACTCTGACTACCCTCAGTCACTATTAAACAGAATAATCAACATATTACTACCAAAACTCTGACCACCCTCAGTCACTATTAAATGGAATAATCAACATATTACTACCAAAACTCTGACTACCCTCAGACACTATTAAACAGAATAATCAACATACTACTACCAAAACTCTGACTACCCTCAGACACTATTAAACAGAATAATCAACATACTACTACCGAAACTCTGACTACCCTCAGACACTATTAAACAGAATAATCAACATACTACTACCAAAACTCTGACTACCATCAGACACTATTAAACAGAATAATCAACATACAACTACCGAAACTCTGACAACCCTCAGACACTATTAAACAGAATAATCAACATACTACTACCAAAACTCTGACTACCCTCAGACACTATTAAACAGAATAATCAACATACTACTACCAAAACTCTACCCTCAGACACTATTAAACAGAATAATCAACATAATACTACCAAAACTCTGTCTACCCTCAGTCATTATTAAACAGAATAATCAACATATTACTACCAAAACTCTGACTACCTTCAGACACTATTAAACAGAATAATCAACATATTACTACCAAAACTCTACCCTCAGACACTATTAAACAGAATAATCAACATACTGCTACCAAAACTCTGACTACCCTCAGACACTATTAAGCAGAATAATCAACATGCTACTACCGAAACTCTACCCTCAGACACTATTAAACAGAATAATCAACATATTACTACCAAAACTATGACTACCCTCAGACACTATTAATCAGAATAATCAACATACTACTACCGAAACTCTGACTACCCTCAGTCACTATTAAACAGTATAATCAAGATATTACTACCAAAACTCTGACTACTCTCAGGCACTATTAAACAGAATAATCAACATATTACTACCAAAACTCTGACTACCCTCAGACACTATTAAACAGAATAATCAACATACTACTACCGAAACTCTACCCTCAGACACTATTAAAGAGAATAATCAACATACTACTACCGAAACTCTACCCTCAGACACTATAAAACAGAATAAACAACATATTACTATCAAAACTCTGACTACCCTCAGTCACTATTAAACAGAATAATCAACATATTACTACCAAAACTCTGACCACCCTCAGTCACTATTAAACAGAATAATCAACATATTACTACCAAAACTCTGACTACCCTCAGACACTATTAAACAGAATAATCAACATACTACTACCAAAACTCTGACTACCCTCAGACACTATTAAACAGAATAATCAACATACTACTACCGAAACTCTGACTACCCTCAGACACTATTAAACAGAATAATCAACATACTACTACCAAAACTCTGACTACCATCAGACACTATTAAACAGAATAATCAACATACAACTACCGAAACTCTGACTACCCTCAGACACTATTAAACAGAATAATCAACATACTACTACCAAAACTCTGACTACCCTCAGACACTATTAAACAGAATAATCAACATACTACTACCAAAACTCTACCCTCAGACACTATTAAACAGAATAATCAACATAATACTACCAAAACTCTGTCTACCCTCAGTCATTATTAAACAGAATAATCAACATATTACTACCAAAACTCTGACTACCCTCAGACACTATTAAACAGAATAATCAACATATTACTACCAAAACTCTACCCTCAGACACTATTAAACAGAATAATCAACATACTGCTACCAAAACTCTGACTACCCTCAGACACTATTAAACAGAATAAACAACATGCTACTACCGAAACTCTACCCTCAGACACTATTAAACAGAATAATCAACATATTACTACCAAAACTATGACTACCCTCAGACACTATTAATCAGAATAATCAACATACTACTACCGAAACTCTGACTACCCTCAGTCACTATTAAACAGTATAATCAAGATATTACTACCAAAACTCTGACTACTCTCAGACACTATTAAACAGAATAATCAACATATTACTACCAAAACTCTGACTACCCTCAGACACTATTAAACAGAATAATCAACATACTACTACCAAAACTCAACCCTCAGACACTATTAAACAGAATAATCAACATACTACTACTGAAACTATGACTACCCTCAGACACTATTAAACAGAATAATCAACATACTACTACCAAAACTCTGACTACCCTTAGACACTATTAAACAGAATAATCAACATATTACTACCAAAACTATGACTACCCTCAGTCACTATTAAACAGAATAATCAACATACTACTACCAAAACTATGACTACCCTCAGTCACTATTAAACAGAATAATCAACATACTACTACCAAAACTCTGACTACCCTCAGACACTATTAAACAGAATAATCAACATATTACTACCAAAACTATGACTACCCTCAGACACTATTAGACAGAATAATCAACATACAACTACCAAAACTATGACTACCCTCAGTCACTATTAAACAGAATAATCAATATACTACTACCAAAACTCTACCCTCAGACACTATTAAACAGAATAATCAACATATTACTACCAAAACTCTCACTATCCTCAGACACTATTAAACAGAATAATCAACATACTACTACCGAAACTATGACTACCCTCAGACACTATTAAACAGAATAATCAACATACTACTACCAAAACTCTGACTACCCTCAGACACTATTAAACAGAATAATCAACATACTACTACTGAAACTCTGACTACCCTCAGTCACTATTAAACAGTATAATCAAGATATTACTACCAAAACTCTGACTACCCTCAGACACTATTAAACAGAATAATCAACATATTACTACCAAAACTCTACCCTCAGACACTATTAAACAGAATAATCAACATACTACTACCAAAACTCTGACTACCCTCAGACACTATTAAACAGAATAATCAACATACTACTACCAAAACTCTACCCTCAGACACTATTAAACAGAATAATCAACATATTACTACCAAAACTCTGACTACCCTCAGTCATTATTAAACAGAATAATCAACATATTACTACCAAAACTCTGACTACCCTCAGACACTATTAAACAGAATAATCAACATACTACTACCAAAACTCTACCCTCAGACACTATTAAACAGAATAATCAACATACTACTACCGAAACTCTGACTACCCTCAGACACTATTAAACAGAATAATCAACATACTACTACCGAAACTCTACCCTCAGACACTATTAAACAGAATAATTAACATACTACTACCAAAACTCTACCCTCAGACACTATTAAACAGAACAATCAACATACTACTACCGAAACTCTGACTACCCTCAGACACTATTAAACAGAATAATCAACATACTACTACCAAAACTATGACTACCCTCAGACACTATTAAACAGAATAATCAACATACTACTACCGAAACTCTGACTACCCTCAGACACTATTAAACAGAATAATCAACATATTACTACCAAAACTCTGACTACCCTCAGACACTATTAAACAGAATAATCAACATATTACTACCAAAACTTTGACTACCCTCAGACACTATTAAACAGAATAATCAACATATTACTACCAAAACTCTACCCTCAGACACTATTAAACAGAATAATCAACATACTACTACCAAAACTCTGACTACCCTCAGACACTATTAAACAGAATAATCAACATATTATTACCAAAACTCTACCCTCAGACACTATTAAACAGAATAATCAACATAATACTACCAAACTCTGACTACCCTCAGACACTATTAAACAGAATAATCAACATATTACTACCAAAACTCTACCCTCAGACACTATTAAACAGAATAATCAACATATTACTACCAAAACTCTGACTACCCTCAGACACTATTAAACAGAATAATCAACATACTACTACCAAAACTCTACCCTCAGACACTATTAAACAGAATAATCAACATACTACTACCGAAACTCTGACTACCCTCAGACACTATTAAACAGAATAATCAACATACTACTACCAAAACTCTGACTACCCTCAGACACTATTAAACAGAATAATCAACATACTACTACCAAAACTATGACTACCCTCAGACACTATTAAACAGAATAATCAACATACTACTACTGAAACTCTGACTACCCTCAGACACTATTAAACAGAATAATCAACATATTACTACCGAAACTCTGACTACCCTCAGACACTATTAAACAGAATAATCAACATATTACTACCAAAACTCTGACTACCCTCAGACACTATTAAACAGAATAATCAACATATTACTACCAAAACTCTGACTACCCTCAGACACTATTAAACAGAATAATCAACATATTACTACCAAAACTCTACCTTCAGACACTATTAAACAGAATAATCAACATACTACTACCAAAACTCTGACTACCCTCAGACACTATTAAACAGAATAATCAACATATTATTACCAAAACTCTACCCTCAGACACTATTAAACAGAATAATCAACATACTACTACCAAACTCTGACTACCCTCAGACACTATTAAACAGAATAATCAACATATTACTACCAAAACTCTACCCTCAGACACTATTAAACAGAATAATCAACATATTACTACCAAAACTCTGACTACCCTCAGACACTATTAAACAGAATAATCAACATACTACTACCAAAACTCTACCCTCAGACACTATTAAACAGAATAATCAACATACTACTACCGAAACTCTGACTACCCTCAGACACTATTAAACAGAATAATCAACATATTACTACCAAAACTCTACCCTCAGACACTATTAAACAGAATAATCAACATACTACTACCAAAACTCTGACTACCCTCAGACACTATTAAACAGAATAATCAACATACTACAACCAAAACTCTGACTACCCTCAGACACTATTAAACAGAATAATCAACATACTACTACCAAAACTATGACTACCCTCAGACACTATTAAACAGAATAATCAACATATTACTACCGAAACTCTACCCTCAGACACTATTAAAGAGAATAATCAACATACTACTACCGAAACTCTACCCTCAGACACTATAAAACAGAATAAACAACATATTACTATCAAAACTCTGACTACCCTCAGTCACTATTAAACAGAATAATCAACATATTACTACCAAAACTCTGACCACCCTCAGTCACTATTAAACAGAATAATCAACATATTACTACCAAAACTCTGACTATCCTCAGACACTATTAAACAGAATAATCAACATACTACTACCGAAACTCTGACTACCCTCAGACACTATTAAACAGAATAATCAACATACTACTACCGAAACTCTGACTACCCTCAGACACTATTAAACAGAATAATCAACATACTACTACCAAAACTCTGACTACCATAAGACACTATTAAACAGAATAATCAACATACAACTACCGAAACTCTGACTACCCTCAGACACTATTAAACAGAATAATCAACATGCTACTACCAAAACTCTGACTACCCTCAGACACTATTAAACAGAATAATCAACATATTACTACCAAAACTCTACCCTCAGACACTATTAAACAGAATAATCAACATACTACTACCAAAACTCTGACTACCCTCAGACACTATTAAGCAGAATAATCAACATGCTACTACCGAAACTCTACCCTCAGACACTATTAAACAGAATAATCAACATATTACTACCAAAACTATGACTACCTTCAGACACTATTAATCAGAATAATCAACATACTACTACCGAAACTCTGACTACCCTCAGTCACTATTAAACAGAATAATCAACATATTACTACCAAAACTCTGACTACCCTCAGACACTATTAAACAGAATAATCAAGATATTACTACCAAAACTCTGACTACTCTCAGACACTATTAAACAGAATAATCAACATATTACTACCAAAATTCTGACTACCCTCAGACACTATTAAACAGAATAATCAACATACTACTACCAAAACTCTACCCTCAGACACTATTAAACAGAATAATCAACATACTACTACCGAAACTATGACTACCCTCAGACACTATTAAACAGAATAATCAACATACTACTACCAAAACTCTGACTACCCTTAGACACTATTAAACAGAATAATCAACATATTACTACCAAAACTATGACTACCCTCAGTCACTATTAAACAGAATAATCAACATACTACTACCAAAACTATGACTACCCTCAGTCACTATTAAACAGAATAATCAACATACTACTACCAAAACTCTGACTACCCTCAGACACTATTAAACAGAATAATCAACATATTACTACCAAAACTATGACTACCCTCAGACACTATTAGACAGAATAATCAACATACAACTACCAAAACTATGACTACCCTCAGTCACTATTAAACAGAATAATCAACATACTACTACCAAAACTCTACCCTCAGACACTATTAAACAGAATAATCAACATATTACTACCAAAACTCTCACTATCCTCAGACACTATTAAACAGAATAATCAACATACTACTACCGAAACTATGACTACCCTCAGACACTATTAAACAGAATAATCAACATACTACTACCAAAACTCTGACTACCCTCAGACACTATTAAACAGAATAATCAACATACTACTACTGAAACTCTGACTACCCTCAGTCACTATTAAACAGTATAATCAAGATATTACTACCAAAACTCTGACTACCCTCAGACACTATTAAACAGAATAATCAACATATTACTACCAAAACTCTACCCTCAGACACTATTAAACAGAATAATCAACATATTACTACCAAAACTCTACCCTCAGACACTATTAAACAGAATAATCAACATATTACTACCAAAACTATGACTACCCTCAGACACTATTAGACAGAATAATCAACATACAACTACCAAAACTATGACTACCCTCAGTCACTATTAAACAGAATAATCAACATACTACTACAAAACTCTACCCTCAGACACTATTAAACAGAATAATCAACATATTACTACCAAAACTCTCACTATCCTCAGACACTATTAAACAGAATAATCAACATACTACTACCGAAACTATGACTACCCTCAGACACTATTAAACAGAATAATCAACATACTACTACCAAAACTCTGACTACCCTCAGACACTATTAAACAGAATAATCAACATACTACTACTGAAACTCTGACTACCCTCAGTCACTATTAAACAGTATAATCAAGATATTACTACCAAAACTCTGACTACCCTCAGACACTATTAAACAGAATAATCAACATATTACTACCAAAACTCTACCCTCAGACACTATTAAACAGAATAATCAACATACTACTACCAAAACTCTGACTACCCTCAGACACTATTAAACAGAATAATCAACATACTACTACCAAAACTCTACCCTCAGAGACTATTAAACAGAATAATCAACATATTACTACCAAAACTCTGACTACCCTCAGTCATTATTAAACAGAATAATCAACATATTACTACCAAAACTCTGACTACCCTCAGACACTATTAAACAGAATAATCAACATACTACTACCAAAACTCTACCCTCAGACACTATTAAACAGAATAATCAACATACTACTACCCAAACTCTACCCTCAGACACTATTACACAGAATAATTAACATACTACTACCAAAACTCTACCTTCAGACACTATTAAACAGAACAATCAACATACTACTACCAAAACTCTGACTACCCTCAGACACTATTAAACAGAATAATCAACATACTACTACCAAAACTATGACTACCCTCAGACACTATTAAACAGAATAATCAACATACTACTACCGAAACTCTGACTACCCTCAGACACTATTAAACAGAATAATCAACATATTACTACCAAAACTCTGACTACCCTCAGACACTATTAAACAGAATAATCAACATACTACTACCAAAACTCTACCCTCAGACACTATTAAACAGAATAATCAACATATTACTACCAAAACTCTCACTATCCTCAGACACTATTAAACAGAATAATCAACATACTACTACCGAAACTATGACTACCCTCAGACACTATTAAACAGAATAATCAACATACTACTACCAAAACTCTGACTACCCTCAGACACTATTAAACAGAATAATCAACATACTACTACTGAAACTCTGACTACCCTCAGTCACTATTAAACAGTATAATCAAGATATTACTACCAAAACTCTGACTACCCTCAGACACTATTAAACAGAATAATCAACATATTACTACCAAAACTCTACCCTCAAACACTATTAAACAGAATAATCAACATACTACAACCAAAACTCTGACTACCCTCAGGCACTATTAAACAGAATAATCAACATACTACTACCAAAACTCTACCCTCAGACACTATTAAACAGAATAATCAACATATTACTACCAAAACTCTGACTACCCTCAGTCATTATTAAACAGAATAATCAACATATTACTACCAAAACTCTGACTACCCTCAGACACTATTAAACAGAATAATCAACATACTACTACCAAAACTCTACCCTCAGACACTATTAAACATAATAATCAACATACTACTACCGAAACTCTGACTACCCTCAGACACTATTAAACAGAATAATCAACATACTACTACCGAAACTCTACCCTCAGACACTATTAAACAGAATAATCAACATACTACTACCAAAACTCTACCCTCAGACACTATTAAACATAATAATCAACATACTACTACCGAAACTCTGACTACCCTCAGACACTATTAAACAGAATAATCAACATACTACTACCGAAACTCTACCCTCAGACACTATTAAACAGAATAATCAACATACTACTACCAAAACTATGACTACCCTCAGACACTATTAAACAGAATAATCAACATACTACTACCGAAACTCTGACTACCCTCAGACACTATTAAACAGAATAATCAACATATTACTACCAAAACTCTGACTACCCTCAGACACTATTAAACAGAATAATCAACATATTACTACCAAAACTCTGACTACCCTCAGACACTATTAAACAGAATAATCAACATATTACTACCAAAACTCTACCCTCAGACACTATTAAACAGAATAATCAACATACTACTACCAAAACTCTGACTACCCTCAGACACTATTAAACAGAATAATCAACATATTATTACCAAAACTCTACCCTCAGACACTATTAAACAGAATAATCAACATAATACTACCAAACTCTGACTACCCTCAGACACTATTAAACAGAATAATCAACATATTACTACCAAAACTCTACCCTCAGACCCTATTAAACAGAATAATCAACATATTACTACCAAAACTCTGACTACCCTCAGACACTATTAAACAGAATAATCAACATACTACTACCAAAACTCTACCCTCAGACACTATTAAACAGAATAATCAACATACTACTACCGAAACTCTGACTACCCTCAGACACTATTAAACAGAATAATCAACATACTACTACCAAAACTCTGACTACCCTCAGACACTATTAAACAGAATAATCAACATACTACTACCAAAACTATGACTACCCTCAGACACTATTAAACAGAATAATCAACATACTACTACTGAAACTCTGACTACCCTCAGACACTATTAAACAGAATAATCAACATATTACTACCGAAACTCTGACTACCCTCAGACACTATTAAACAGAATAATCAACATATTACTACCAAAATTCTGACTACCCTCAGACACTATTAAACAGAATAATCAACATATTACTACCAAAACTCTGACTACCCTCAGACACTATTAAACAGAATAATCAACATATTACTACCAAAACTCTACCCTCAGACACTATTAAACAGAATAATCAACATACTACTACCAAAACTCTGACTACCCTCAGACACTATTAAACAGAATAATCAACATATTATTACCAAAACTCTACCCTCAGACACTATTAAACAGAATAATCAACATACTACTACCAAACTCTGACTACCCTCAGACACTATTAAACAGAATAATCAACATATTACTACCAAAACTCTACCCTCAGACACTATTAAACAGAATAATCAACATATTACTACCAAAACTCTGACTACCCTCAGACACTATTAAACAGAATAATCAACATACTACTACCAAAACTCTACCCTCAGACACTATTAAACAGAATAATCAACATACTACTACCGAAACTCTGACTACCCTCAGACACTATTAAACAGAATAATCAACATATTACTACCAAAACTCTACCCTCAGACACTATTAAACAGAATAATCAACATACTACTACCAAAACTCTGACTACCCTCAGACACTATTAAACAGAATAATCAACATACTACAACCAAAACTCTGACTACCCTCAGACAATATTAAACAGAATAATCAACATACTACTACCAAAACTATGACTACCCTCAGACACTATTAAACAGAATAATCAACATATTACTACCGAAACTCTACCCTCAGACACTATTAAAGAGAATAATCAACATACTACTACCGAAACTCTACCCTCAGACACTATAAAACAGAATAAACAACATATTACTATCAAAACTCTGACTACCCTCAGTCACTATTAAACAGAATAATCAACATATTACTACCAAAACTCTGACCACCCTCAGTCACTATTAAACAGAATAATCAACATATTACTACCAAAACTCTGACTATCCTCTGACACTATTAAACAGAATAATCAACATACTACTACCGAAACTCTGACTACCCTCAGACACTATTAAACAGAATAATCAACATACTACTACCGAAACTCTGACTACCCTCAGACACTATTAAACAGAATAATCAACATACTACTACCAAAACTCTGACTACCATAAGACACTATTAAACAGAATAATCAACATACAACTACCGAAACTCTGACTACCCTCAGACACTATTAAACAGAATAATCAACATACTACTACCAAAACTCTACCCTCAGACACTATTAAACAGAATAATCAACATATTACTACCAAAACTCTGTCTACCCTCAGTCATTATTAAACAGAATAATCAACATATTACTACCAAAACTCTGACTACCCTCAGACACTATTAAACAGAATAATCAACATATTACTACCAAAACTCTACCCTCAGACACTATTAAACAGAATAATCAACATACTACTATCAAAACTCTGACTACCCTCAGACACTATTAAGCAGAATAATCAACATGCTACTACTGAAACTCTACCCTCAGACACTATTAAACAGAATAATCAACATATTACTACCAAAACTATGACTACCTTCAGACACTATTAATCAGAATAATCAACATACTACTACCGAAACTCTGACTACCCTCAGTCACTATTAAACAGAATAATCAACATATTACTACCAAAACTCTGACTACCCTCAGACACTATTAAACAGAATAATCAAGATATTACTACCAAAACTCTGACTACTCTCAGACACTATTAAACAGAATAATCAACATATTACTACCAAAACTCTGACTACCCTCAGACACTATTAAACAGAATAATCAACATACTACTACCAAAACTCTACCCTCAGACACTATTAAACAGAATAATCAACATACTACTACCGAAACTATGACTACCCTCAGACACTATTAAACAGAATAATCAACATACTACTACCAAAACTCTGACTACCCTTAGACACTATTAAACAGAATAATCAACATATTACTACCAAAACTATGACTACCCTCAGTCACTATTAAACAGAATAATCAACATACTACTACCAAAACTATGACTACCCTCAGTCACTATTAAACAGAATAATCAACATACTACTACCAAAACTCTGACTACCCTCAGACACTATTAAACAGAATAATCAACATATTACTACCAAAACTATGACTACCCTCAGACACTATTAGACAGAATAATCAACATACAACTACCAAAACTATGACTACCCTCAGTCACTATTAAACAGAATAATCAACATACTACTACCAAAACTCTACCCTCAGACACTATTAAACAGAATAATCAACATATTACTACCAAAACTCTCACTATCCTCAGACACTATTAAACAGAATAATCAACATACTACTACCGAAACTATGACTACCCTCAGACACTATTAAACAGAATAATCAACATACTACTACCAAAACTCTGACTACCCTCAGACACTATTGAACAGAATAATCAACATACTACTACTGAAACTCTGACTACCCTCAGTCACTATTAAACAGTATAATCAAGATATTACTACCAAAACTCTGACTACCCTCAGACACTATTAAACAGAATAATCAACATATTACTACCAAAACTCTACCCTCAGACACTATTAAACAGAATAATCAACATACTACTACCAAAACTCTGACTACCCTCAGACACTATTAAACAGAATAATCAACATACTACTACCAAAACTCTACCCTCAGACACTATTAAACAGAATAATCAACATATTACTACCAAAACTCTGACTACCCTCAGTCATTATTAAACAGAATAATCAACATATTACTACCAAAACTCTGACTACCCTCAGACACTATTAAACAGAATAATCAACATACTACTACCAAAACTCTACCCTCAGACACTATTAAACAGAATAATCAACATACTACTACCGAAACTCTACCCTCAGACACTATTAAACAGAATAATTAACATACTACTACCAAAACTCTACCCTCAGACACTATTAAACAGAACAATCAACATATTACTACCAAAACTCTGACTACCCTCAGACACTATTAAACAGAATAATCAACATACTACTACCAAAACTATGACTACCCTCAGACACTATTAAACAGAATAATCAACATACTACTACCGAAACTCTGACAACCCTCAGACACTATTAAACAGAATAATCAACATATTACTACCAAAACTCTGACTACCCTCAGACACTATTAAACAGAATAATCAACATATTACTACCAAAACTCTGACTACCCTCAGACACTATTAAACAGAATAATCAACATATTACTACCAAAACTCTACCCTCAGACACTATTAAACAGAATAATCAACATACTACTACCAAAACTCTGACTACCCTCAGACACTATTAAACAGAATAATCAACATATTATTACCAAAACTCTACCCTCAGACACTATTAAACAGAATAATCAACATACTACTACCAAACTCTGACTACCCTCAGACACTATTAAACAGAATAACCAACATATTACTACCAAAACTCTACCCTCAGACACTATTAAACAGAATAATCAACATATTACTACCAAAACTCTGACTACCCTCAGACACTATTAAACAGAATAATCAACATACTACTACCAAAACTCTACCCTCAGACACTATTAAACAGAATAATCAACATACTACTACCGAAACTCTGACTACCCTCAGACACTATTAAACAGAATAATCAACATATTACTACCAACACTCTACACTCAGATACTATTAAACAGAATAATCAACATATTACTACCAAAACTCTGACTACCCTCAGACACTATTAAACAGAATAATCAACATACTACTACCAAAACTCTGACTACCCTCAGACACTATTAAACAGAATAATCAACATACTACAACCAAAACTCTGACTACCCTCAGACACTATTAAACAGAATAATCAACATACTACTACCAAAACTATGACTACCCTCAGACACTATTAAACAGAATAATCAACATATTACTACCGAAACTCTACCCTCAGACACTATTAAAGAGAATAATCAACATACTACTACCGAAACTCTACCCTCAGACACTATAAAACAGAATAAACAACATATTACTATCAAAACTCTGACTACCCTCAGTCACTATTAAACAGAATAATCAACATATTACTACCAAAACTCTGACCACCCTCAGTCACTATTAAACCGAATAATCAACATATTACTACCAAAACTCTGACTACCCTCAGACACTATTAAACAGAATAATCAACATACTACTACCGAAACTCTGACTACCCTCAGACACTATTAAACAGAATAATCAACATACTACTACCAAAACTCTGACTACCCTCAGACACTATTAAACAGAATAATCAACATACTACTACCAAAACTCTGACTACCCTCAGACACTATTAAACAGAATAATCAACATATTACTACCAAAACTCTACCCTCAGACACTATTAAACAGAATAATCAACATACTACTACCGAAACTCTGACTACCCTCAGACACTATTAAACAGAATAATCAACATATTACTACCAAAACTCTACCCTCAGACACTATTAAACAGAATAATCAACATACTACTACCAAAACTCTGACTACCCTCAGACACTATTAAACAGAATAATCAACATACTACAACCAAAACTCTGACTACCCTCAGACAATATTAAACAGAATAATCAACATACTACTACCAAAACTATGACTACCCTCAGACACTATTAAACAGAATAATCAACATATTACTACCGAAACTCTACCCTCAGACACTATTAAAGAGAATAATCAACATACTACTACCGAAACTCTACCCTCAGACACTATAAAACAGAATAAACAACATATTACTATCAAAACTCTGACTACCCTCAGTCACTATTAAACAGAATAATCAACATATTACTACCAAAACTCTGACCACCCTCAGTCACTATTAAACAGAATAATCAACATATTACTACCAAAACTCTGACTATCCTCTGACACTATTAAACAGAATAATCAACATACTACTACCGAAACTCTGACTACCCTCAGACACTATTAAACAGAATAATCAACATACTACTACCGAAACTCTGACTACCCTCAGACACTATTAAACAGAATAATCAACATACTACTACCAAAACTCTGACTACCATAAGACACTATTAAACAGAATAATCAACATACAACTACCGAAACTCTGACTACCCTCAGACACTATTAAACAGAATAATCAACATACTACTACCAAAACTCTACCCTCAGACACTATTAAACAGAATAATCAACATATTACTACCAAAACTCTGTCTACCCTCAGTCATTATTAAACAGAATAATCAACATATTACTACCAAAACTCTGACTACCCTCAGACACTATTAAACAGAATAATCAACATATTACTACCAAAACTCTACCCTCAGACACTATTAAACAGAATAATCAACATACTACTATCAAAACTCTGACTACCCTCAGACACTATTAAGCAGAATAATCAACATGCTACTACTGAAACTCTACCCTCAGACACTATTAAACAGAATAATCAACATATTACTACCAAAACTATGACTACCTTCAGACACTATTAATCAGAATAATCAACATACTACTACCGAAACTCTGACTACCCTCAGTCACTATTAAACAGAATAATCAACATATTACTACCAAAACTCTGACTACCCTCAGACACTATTAAACAGAATAATCAAGATATTACTACCAAAACTCTGACTACTCTCAGACACTATTAAACAGAATAATCAACATATTACTACCAAAACTCTGACTACCCTCAGACACTATTAAACAGAATAATCAACATACTACTACCAAAACTCTACCCTCAGACACTATTAAACAGAATAATCAACATACTACTACCGAAACTATGACTACCCTCAGACACTATTAAACAGAATAATCAACATACTACTACCAAAACTCTGACTACCCTTAGACACTATTAAACAGAATAATCAACATATTACTACCAAAACTATGACTACCCTCAGTCACTATTAAACAGAATAATCAACATACTACTACCAAAACTATGACTACCCTCAGTCACTATTAAACAGAATAATCAACATACTACTACCAAAACTCTGACTACCCTCAGACACTATTAAACAGAATAATCAACATATTACTACCAAAACTATGACTACCCTCAGACACTATTAGACAGAATAATCAACATACAACTACCAAAACTATGACTACCCTCAGTCACTATTAAACAGAATAATCAACATACTACTACCAAAACTCTACCCTCAGACACTATTAAACAGAATAATCAACATATTACTACCAAAACTCTCACTATCCTCAGACACTATTAAACAGAATAATCAACATACTACTACCGAAACTATGACTACCCTCAGACACTATTAAACAGAATAATCAACATACTACTACCAAAACTCTGACTACCCTCAGACACTATTGAACAGAATAATCAACATACTACTACTGAAACTCTGACTACCCTCAGTCACTATTAAACAGTATAATCAAGATATTACTACCAAAACTCTGACTACCCTCAGACACTATTAAACAGAATAATCAACATATTACTACCAAAACTCTACCCTCAGACACTATTAAACAGAATAATCAACATACTACTACCAAAACTCTGACTACCCTCAGACACTATTAAACAGAATAATCAACATACTACTACCAAAACTCTACCCTCAGACACTATTAAACAGAATAATCAACATATTACTACCAAAACTCTGACTACCCTCAGTCATTATTAAACAGAATAATCAACATATTACTACCAAAACTCTGACTACCCTCAGACACTATTAAACAGAATAATCAACATACTACTACCAAAACTCTACCCTCAGACACTATTAAACAGAATAATCAACATACTACTACCGAAACTCTACCCTCAGACACTATTAAACAGAATAATTAACATACTACTACCAAAACTCTACCCTCAGACACTATTAAACAGAACAATCAACATATTACTACCAAAACTCTGACTACCCTCAGACACTATTAAACAGAATAATCAACATACTACTACCAAAACTATGACTACCCTCAGACACTATTAAACAGAATAATCAACATACTACTACCGAAACTCTGACAACCCTCAGACACTATTAAACAGAATAATCAACATATTACTACCAAAACTCTGACTACCCTCAGACACTATTAAACAGAATAATCAACATATTACTACCAAAACTCTGACTACCCTCAGACACTATTAAACAGAATAATCAACATATTACTACCAAAACTCTACCCTCAGACACTATTAAACAGAATAATCAACATACTACTACCAAAACTCTGACTACCCTCAGACACTATTAAACAGAATAATCAACATATTATTACCAAAACTCTACCCTCAGACACTATTAAACAGAATAATCAACATACTACTACCAAACTCTGACTACCCTCAGACACTATTAAACAGAATAATCAACATATTACTACCAAAACTCTACCCTCAGACACTATTAAACAGAATAATCAACATATTACTACCAAAACTCTGACTACCCTCAGACACTATTAAACAGAATAATCAACATACTACTACCAAAACTCTACCCTCAGACACTATTAAACAGAATAATCAACATACTACTACCGAAACTCTGACTACCCTCAGACACTATTAAACAGAATAATCAACATATTACTACCAACACTCTACACTCAGATACTATTAAACAGAATAATCAACATATTACTACCAAAACTCTGACTACCCTCAGACACTATTAAACAGAATAATCAACATACTACTACCAAAACTCTGACTACCCTCAGACACTATTAAACAGAATAATCAACATACTACAACCAAAACTCTGACTACCCTCAGACACTATTAAACAGAATAATCAACATACTACTACCAAAACTATGACTACCCTCAGACACTATTAAACAGAATAATCAACATATTACTACCGAAACTCTACCCTCAGACACTATTAAAGAGAATAATCAACATACTACTACCGAAACTCTACCCTCAGACACTATAAAACAGAATAAACAACATATTACTATCAAAACTCTGACTACCCTCAGTCACTATTAAACAGAATAATCAACATATTACTACCAAAACTCTGACCACCCTCAGTCACTATTAAACCGAATAATCAACATATTACTACCAAAACTCTGACTACCCTCAGACACTATTAAACAGAATAATCAACATACTACTACCGAAACTCTGACTACCCTCAGACACTATTAAACAGAATAATCAACATACTACTACCAAAACTCTGACTACCCTCAGACACTATTAAACAGAATAATCAACATACTACTACCAAAACTCTGACTACCCTCAGACACTATTAAACAGAATAATCAACATATTACTACCAAAACTCTACCCTCAGACACTATTAAACAGAATAATCAACATACTACTACCAAAACTCTGACTACCCTCAGACACTATTAAGCAGAATAATCAACATGCTACTACCGAAACTCTACCCTCAGACACTATTAAACAGAATAATCAACATATTACTACCAAAACTATGACTACCCTCAGACACTATTAAACAGAATAATCAACATACTACTACCGAAACTCTGACTACCCTCAGTCACTATTAAACAGTATAATCAAGATATTACTACCAAAACTCTGACTACCCTCAGACACTATTAAACAGAATAATCAACATATTACTACCAAAACTCTGACTACCCTCAGACACTATTAAACAGAATAATCAACATACTACTACCAAAACTCTACCCTCAGACACTATTAAACAGAATAATCAACATACTACTACCGAAACTATGACTACCCTCAGACACTATTAAACAGAATAATCAACATACTACTACCAAAACTCTGACTACCCTTAGACACTATTAAACAGAATAATCAACATATTACTACCAAAACTATGACTACCCTCAGTCACTATTAAACAGAATAATCAACATACTACTACCAAAACTATGACTACCCTCAGTCACTATTAAACAGAATAATCAACATACTACTACCAAAACTCTGACTACCCTCAGACACTATTAAACAGAATAATCAACATATTACTACCAAAACTATGATTACCCTCAGACACTAATAGACAGAATAATCAACATACAACTACCAAAACTATGACTACCCCCAGTCACTATTAAACAGAATAATCAACATACTACTACCAAAACACTACCCTCAGACACTATTAAACAGAATAATCAACATATTACTACCAAAACTCTACCCTCAGACACTATTAAACAGAATAATCAACATACTACTACCAAAACTCTGACTACCCTCAGTCACTATTAAACAGAATAATCAACATATTACTACCAAAACTATGACTACCCTCAGACACTATTAAACAGAATAATCAACATACTACTACTGAAACTCTGTCTACCCTCAGTCACTATTAAACAGTATAATCAAGATATTACTACCAAAACTCTGACTACCCTCAGACACTATTAAACAGAATAATCAACATATTACTACCAAAACTCTACCCTCAGACACTATTAAACAGAATAATCAACATACTACTACCAAAATTCTGACTACCCTCAAACACTATTAAACAGAATAATCAACATACTACTACCAAAACTCTACCCTCAGACACTATAAAACAGAATAATCAACATATTACTACCAAAACTCTGACTACCCTCAGTCATTATTAAACAGAATAATCAACATATTACTACCAAAACTCTGACTACCCTCAGACACTATTAAACAGAATAATCAACATATTACTACCAAAACTCTACCCTCAGACACTATTAAACAGAATAATCAACATACTACTACCAAAACTCTGACTACCCTCAGACACTATTAAGCAGAATAATCAACATGCTACTACCGAAACTCTACCCTCAGACACTATTAAACAGAATAATCAACATATTACTACCAAAACTATGACTACCCTCAGACACTATTAAACAGAATAATCAACATACTACTACCGAAACTCTGACTACCCTCAGTCACTATTAAACAGTATAATCAAGATATTACTACCAAAACTCTACCCTCAGACACTATTAAACAGAATAATCAACATACTACTACCAAAACTCTGACTACCCTCAGACACTATTAAGCAGAATAATCAACATGCTACTACCGAAACTCTACCCTCAGACACTATTAAACAGAATAATCAACATATTACTACCAAAACTATGACTACCCTCAGACACTATTAAACAGAATAATCAACATATTACTACCGAAACTCTACCCTCAGACACTATTAAAGAGAATAATCAACATACTACTACCGAAACTCTACCCTCAGACACTATTAAACAGAATAAACAACATATTACTATCAAAACTCTGACTACCCTCAGTCACTATTAAACAGAATAATCAACATATTACTACCAAAACTCTGACCACCCTCAGTCACTATTAAACAGAATAATCAATATATTACTACCAAAACTCTGACTACCCTCAGACACTATTAAACAGAATAATCAACATACTACTACCGAAACTCTGACTACCCTCAGACACTATTAAACAGAATAATCAACATACTACTACCGAAACTCTGACTACCCTCAGACACTATTAAACAGAATAATCAACATACTACTACCAAAACTCTGACTACCCTCAGACACTATTAAACAGAATAATCAACATACAACTACCGAAACTCTGACTACCCTCAGACACTATTAAACAGAATAATCAACATACTACTACCAAAACTCTGACTACCCTCAGACACTATTAAACAGAATAATCAACATACTACTACCAAAACTCTACCCTCAGACACTATTAAACAGAATAATCAACATATTACTACCAAAACTCTGTCTACCCTCAGTCATTATTAAACAAAATAATCAACATATTACTACCAAAACTCTGACTACCCTCAGACACTATTAAACAGAATAATCAACATATTACTACCACAACTCTACCCTCAGACACTATTAAACAGAATAATCAACATACTACTACCAAAACTCTGACTACCCTCAGACACTATTAAGCAGAATAATCAACATGCTACTACCGAAACTCTACCCTCAGACACTATTAAACAGAATATTCAACATATTACTACCAAAACTATGACTACCCTCAGACACTATTAAACAGAATAATCAACATATTACTACCAAAATTCTGACTACCCTCAGACACTATTAAACAGAATAATCAACATACTACTACCAAAACTCTACCCTCAGACACTATTAAACAGAATAATCAACATACTACTACCGAAACTATGACTACCCTCAGACACTATTAAACAGAATAATCAACATACTACTACCGAAACTCTACCCTCAGACACTATTAAACAGAATAATTAACATACTACTACCAAAACTCTACCCTCAGACACTATTAAACAGAACAATCAACATACTACTACCAAAACTCTGACTACCCTCAGACACTATTAAACAGAATAATCAACATACTACTACCAAAACTATGACTACCCTCAGACTCTATTAAACAGAATAATCAACATACTACTACCGAAACTCTGACAACCCTCAGACACTATTAAACAGAATAATCAACATATTACTACCAAAACTCTGACTACCCTCAGACACTATTAAACAGAATAATCAACATATTACTACCAAAACTCTGACTACCCTCAGACACTATTAAACAGAATAATCAACATATTACTACCAAAACTCTACCCTCAGACACTATTAAACAGAATAATCAACATACTACTACCAAAACTCTGACTACCCTCAGACACTATTAAACAGAATAATCAACATATTATTACCAAAACTCTACCCTCAGACACTATTAAACAGAATAATCAACATACTACTACCAAACTCTGACTACCCTCAGACACTATTAAACAGAATAATCAACATATTACTACCAAAACTCTACCCTCAGACACTATTAAACAGAATAATCAACATATTACTACCAAAACTCTGACTACCCTCAGACACTATTAAACAGAATAATCAACATACTACTACCAAAACTCTACCCTCAGACACTATTAAACAGAATAATCAACATACTACTACCGAAACTCTGACTACCCTCAGACACTATTAAACAGAATAATCAACATATTACTACCAAAACTCTACACTCAGATACTATTAAACAGAATAATCAACATATTACTACCAAAACTCTGACTACCCTCAGACACTATTAAACAGAATAATCAACATACTACTACCAAAACTCTGACTACCCTCAGACACTATTAAACAGAATAATCAACATACTACAACCAAAACTCTGACTACCCTCAGACACTATTAAACAGAATAATCAACATACTACTACCAAAACTATGACTACCCTCAGACACTATTAAACAGAATAATCAACATATTACTACCGAAACTCTACCCTCAGACACTATTAAAGAGAATAATCAACATACTACTACCGAAACTCTACCCTCAGACACTATAAAACAGAATAAACAACATATTACTATCAAAACTCTGACTACCCTCAGTCACTATTAAACAGAATAATCAACATATTACTACCAAAACTCTGACCACCCTCAGTCACTATTAAACCGAATAATCAACATATTACTACCAAAACTCTGACTACCCTCAGACACTATTAAACAGAATAATCAACATACTACTACCGAAACTCTGACTACCCTCAGACACTATTAAACAGAATAATCAACATACTACTACCAAAACTCTGACTACCCTCAGACACTATTAAACAGAATAATCAACATACTACTACCAAAACTCTGACTACCCTCAGACACTATTAAACAGAATAATCAACATATTACTACCAAAACTCTGTCTACCCTCAGTCATTATTAAACAGAATAATCAACATATTACTACCAAAACTCTGACTACCCTCAGACACTATTAAACAGAATAATCAACATATTACTACCAAAACTCTACCCTCAGACACTATTAAACAGAATAATCAACATACTACTACCAAAACTCTGACTACCCTCAGACACTATTAAGCAGAATAATCAACATGCTACTACCGAAACTCTACCCTCAGACACTATTAAACAGAATAATCAACATATTACTACCAAAACTATGACTACCCTCAGACACTATTAAACAGAATAATCAACATACTACTACCGAAACTCTGACTACCCTCAGTCACTATTAAACAGTATAATCAAGATATTACTACCAAAACTCTGACTACCCTCAGACACTATTAAACAGAATAATCAACATATTACTACCAAAACTCTGACTACCCTCAGACACTATTAAACAGAATAATCAACATACTACTACCAAAACTCTACCCTCAGACACTATTAAACAGAATAATCAACATACTACTACCGAAACTATGACTACCCTCAGACACTATTAAACAGAATAATCAACATACTACTACCAAAACTCTGACTACCCTTAGACACTATTAAACAGAATAATCAACATATTACTACCAAAACTATGACTACCCTCAGTCACTATTAAACAGAATAATCAACATACTACTACCAAAACTATGACTACCCTCAGTCACTATTAAACAGAATAATCAACATACTACTACCAAAACTCTGACTACCCTCAGACACTATTAAACAGAATAATCAACATATTACTACCAAAACTATGATTACCCTCAGACACTATTAGACAGAATAATCAACATACAACTACCAAAACTATGACTACCCTCAGTCACTATTAAACAGAATAATCAACATACTACTACCAAAACACTACCCTCAGACACTATTAAACAGAATAATCAACATATTACTACCAAAACTCTACCCTCAGACACTATTAAACAGAATAATCAACATACTACTACCAAAACTCTGACTACCCTCAGTCACTATTAAACAGAATAATCAACATATTACTACCAAAACTATGACTACCCTCAGACACTATTAAACAGAATAATCAACATACTACTACTGAAACTCTGACTACCCTCAGTCACTATTAAACAGTATAATCAAGATATTACTACCAAAACTCTGACTACCCTCAGACACTATTAAACAGAATAATCAACATATTACTACCAAAACTCTACCCTCAGACACTATTAAACAGAATAATCAACATACTACTACCAAAACTCTGACTACCCTCAAACACTATTAAACAGAATAATCAACATACTACTACCAAAACTCTACCCTCAGACACTATAAAACAGAATAATCAACATATTACTACCAAAACTCTGACTACCCTCAGTCATTATTAAACAGAATAATCAACATATTACTACCAAAACTCTGACTACCCTCAGACACTATTAAACAGAATAATCAACATATTACTACCAAAACTCTACCCTCAGACACTATTAAACAGAATAATCAACATACTACTACCAAAACTCTGACTACCCTCAGACACTATTAAGCAGAATAATCAACATGCTACTACCGAAACTCTACCCTCAGACACTATTAAACAGAATAATCAACATATTACTACCAAAACTATGACTACCCTCAGACACTATTAAACAGAATAATCAACATACTACTACCGAAACTCTGACTACCCTCAGTCACTATTAAACAGTATAATCAAGATATTACTACCAAAACTCTACCCTCAGACACTATTAAACAGAATAATCAACATACTACTACCAAAACTCTGACTACCCTCAGACACTATTAAGCAGAATAATCAACATGCTACTACCGAAACTCTACCCTCAGACACTATTAAACAGAATAATCAACATATTACTACCAAAACTATGACTACCCTCAGACACTATTAAACAGAATAATCAACATATTACTACCGAAACTCTACCCTCAGACACTATTAAAGAGAATAATCAACATACTACTACCGAAACTCTACCCTCAGACACTATTAAACAGAATAAACAACATATTACTATCAAAACTCTGACTACCCTCAGTCACTATTAAACAGAATAATCAACATATTACTACCAAAACTCTGACCACCCTCAGTCACTATTAAACAGAATAATCAATATATTACTACCAAAACTCTGACTACCCTCAGACACTATTAAACAGAATAATCAACATACTACTACCGAAACTCTGACTACCCTCAGACACTATTAAACAGAATAATCAACATACTACTACCGAAACTCTGACTACCCTCAGACACTATTAAACAGAATAATCAACATACTACTACCAAAACTCTGACTACCCTCAGACACTATTAAACAGAATAATCAACATACAACTACCGAAACTCTGACTACCCTCAGACACTATTAAACAGAATAATCAACATACTACTACCAAAACTCTGACTACCCTCAGACACTATTAAACAGAATAATCAACATACTACTACCAAAACTCTACCCTCAGACACTATTAAACAGAATAATCAACATATTACTACCAAAACTCTGTCTACCCTCAGTCATTATTAAACAGAATAATCAACATATTACTACCAAAACTCTGACTACCCTCAGACACTATTAAACAGAATAATCAACATATTACTACCAAAACTCTACCCTCAGACACTATTAAACAGAATAATCAACATACTACTACCAAAACTCTGACTACCCTCAGACACTATTAAGCAGAATAATCAACATGCTACTACCGAAACTCTACCCTCAGACACTATTAAACAGAATAATCAACATATTACTACCAAAACTATGACTACCCTCAGACACTATTAAACAGAATAATCAACATATTACTACCAAAACTCTGACTACCCTCAGACACTATTAAACAGAATAATCAACATACTACTACCAAAACTCTACCCTCAGACACTATTAAACAGAATAATCAACATACTACTACCGAAACTATGACTACCCTCAGACACTATTAAACAGAATAATCAACATACTACTACCAAAACTCTGACTACCCTTAGACACTATTAAACAGAATAATCAACATATTACTACCAAAACTATGACTACCCTCAGTCACTATTAAACAGAATAATCAACATACTACTACCAAAACTATGACTACCCTCAGTCACTATTAAACAGAATAATCAACATACTACTACCAAAACTCTGACTACCCTCAGACACTATTAAACAGAATAATCAACATATTACTACCAAAACTATGACTACCCTCAGACACTATTAGACAGAATAATCAACATACAACTACCAAAACTATGACTACCCTCAGTCACTATTAAACAGAATAATCAACATACTACTACCAAAACTCTACCCTCAGACACTATTAAACAGAATAATCAACATATTACTACCAAAACTCTACCCTCAGACACTATTAAACAGAATAATCAACATACTACTACCAAAACTCTGACTACCCTCAGTCACTATTAAACAGAATAATCAACATATTACTACCAAAACTATGACTACCCTCAGACACTATTAAACAGAATAATCAACATACTACTACTGAAACTCTGACTACCCTCAGTCACTATTAAACAGTATAATCAAGATATTACTACCAAAACTCTGACTACCCTCAGACACTATTAAACAGAATAATCAACATATTACTACCAAAACTCTACCCTCAGACACTATTAAACAGAATAATCAACATACTACTACCAAAACTCTGACTACCCTCAGACACTATTAAACAGAATAATCAACATACTACTACCAAAACTCTACCCTCAGACACTATAAAACAGAATAATCAACATATTACTACCAAAACTCTGACTACCCTCAGTCTTTATTAAACAGAATAATCAACATATTACTACCAAAACTCTGACTACCCTCAGACACTATTAAACAGAATAATCAACATATTACTACCAAAACTATGACTACCCTCAGACACTATTAAACAGAATAATCAACATACTACTACCGAAACTCTGACTACCCTCAGTCACTATTAAACAGTATAATCAAGATATTACTACCAAAACTCTGACTACCCTCAGACACTATTAAACAGAATAATCAACATATTACTACCAAAACTCTGACTACCCTCAGACACTATTAAACAGAATAATCAACATACTACTACCAAAACTCTACCCTCAGACACTATTAAACAGAATAATCAACATATTACTACCGAAACTATGACTACCCTCAGACACTATTAAACAGAATAATCAACATACTACTACCAAAACTCTGACTACCCTCAGACACTATTAAACAGAATAATCAACATATTTCTAACAAAACTATGACTACCCTCAGTCACTATTAAACAGAATAATCAACATACTACTACCAAAACTATGACTACCCTCAGACACTATTAAACAGAATAATCAACATATTACTACCAAAACTATGACTACCCTCAGACACTATTAGACAGAATAATCAACATACAACTACCAAAACTATGACTACCCTCAGTCACTATTAAACAGAATAATTAACATACTACTACCAAAACTCTACACTCAGACACTATTAAACAGAATAATCAACATATTACTACCAAAACTCTTACTATCCTCAGACACTATTAAACAGAATAATCAACATACTACTACCGAAACTATGACTACCCTCAGACACTATTAAGCAGAATAATCAACATGCTACTACCGAAACTCTACCCTCAGACACTATTAAACAGAATAATCAACATATTACTACCAAAACTATGACTACCCTCAGACACTATTAAACAGAATAATCAACATATTACTACCAAAACTCTGACTACCCTCAGACACTATTAAACAGAATAATCAACATACTACTACCAAAACTCTACCCTCAGACACTATTAAACAGAATAATCAACATACTACTACCGAAACTATGACTACCCTCAGACACTATTAAACAGAATAATCAACATACTACTACCAAAACTCTGACTACCCTTAGACACTATTAAACAGAATAATCAACATATTACTACCAAAACTATGACTACCCTCAGTCACTATTAAACAGAATAATCAACATACTACTACCAAAACTATGACTACCCTCAGTCACTATTAAACAGAATAATCAACATACTACTACCAAAACTCTGACTACCCTCAGACACTATTAAACAGAATAATCAACATATTACTACCAAAACTATGACTACCCTCAGAAACTATTAAACAGAATAATCAACATACTACTACCGAAACTCTGACTACCCTCAGACACTATTAAACAGAATAATCAACATACTACTACCAAAACTCTACCCTCAGACACTATTAAACAGAATAATCAACATATTACTACCAAAACTCTACCCTCAGACACTATTAAACAGAATAATCAACATACTACTACCAAAACTCTGACTACCCTCAGTCACTATTAAACAGAATAATCAACATATTACTACCAAAACTATGACTACCCTCAGACACTATTAAACAGAATAATCAACATACTACTACTGAAACTCTGACTACCCTCAGTCACTATTAAACAGTATAATCAAGATATTACTACCAAAACTCTGACTACCCTCAGACACTATTAAACAGAATAATCAACATATTACTACCAAAACTCTACCCTCAGACACTATTAAACAGAATAATCAACATACTACTACCAAAACTCTGACTACCCTCAGACACTATTAAACAGAATAATCAACATACTACTACCAAAACTCTACCCTCAGACACTATAAAACAGAATAATCAACATATTACTACCAAAACTCTGACTACCCTCAGTCACTATTAAACAGAATAATCAACATATTACTACCAAAACTCTGACTACCCTCAGACACTATTAAACAAGAATAATCAACATATTACTACCAAAACTCTACCCTCAGACACTATTAAACAGAATAATCAACATACTACTACCAAAACTCTGACTACCCTCAGACACTATTAAGCAGAATAATCAACATGCTACTACCGAAACTCTACCCTCAGACACTATTAAACAGAATAATCAACATATTACTACCAAAACTATGACTACCCTCAGACACTATTAAACAGAATAATCAACATACTACTACCGAAACTCTGACTACCCTCAGTCACTATTAAACAGTATAATCAAGATATTACTACCAAAACTCTGACTACCCTCAGACACTATTAAACAGAATAATCAACATATTACTACCGAAACTCTGACTACCCTCAGACACTATTAAACAGAATAATCAACATACTACTACCAAAACTCTACCCTCAGACACTATTAAACAGAATAATCAACATATTACTACCGAAACTATGACTACCCTCAGACACTATTAAACAGAATAATCAACATACTACTACCAAAACTCTGACTACCCTCAGACACTATTAAACAGAATAATCAACATATTACTACCAAAACTATGACTACCCTCAGTCACTATTAAACAGAATAATCAACATACTACTACCAAAACTATGACTACCCTCAGACACTATTAAACAGAATAATCAACATATTACTACCAAAACTATGACTACCCTCAGACACTATTAGACAGAATAATCAACATACAACTACCAAAACTATGACTACCCTCAGTCACTATTAAACAGAATAATTAACATACTACTACCAAAACTCTACACTCAGACACTATTAAACAGAATAATCAACATATTACTACCAAAACTCTTACTATCCTCAGACACTATTAAACAGAATAATCAACATACTACTACCGAAACTATGACTACCCTCAGACACTATTAAACAGAATAATCAACATACTACTACCAAAACTCTGACTACCCTCAGACACTATTAAACAGAATAATCAACATACTACTACCAAAACTATGACTACCCTCAGACACTATTAAACAGAATAATCAACATACTACTACTGAAACTCTGACTACCCTCAGTCACTATTAAACAGTATAATCAAGATATTACTATCAAAACTCTGACTACCCTCAGACACTATTAAACAGAATAATCAACATATTACTACCAAAACTCTACCCTCAGACACTATTAAACAGAATAATCAACATACTACTACCGAAACTCTGACTACCCTCAGACACTATTAAACAGAATAATCAACATACTACTACCAAAACTCTGACTACCCTCAGACACTATTAAACAGAATAATCAACATACTACTACCAAAACTATGACTACCCTCAGACACTATTAAACAGAATAATCAACATATTACTACCAAAACTCTGACTACCCTCAGACACTATTAAACAGAATAATCAACATACTACTACCAAAACTCTGACTATCCTCAGACACTATTAAACAGAATAATCAACATACTACTACCAAAACTCTGACTACCCTCAGACACTATTAAACAGAATAATCAACATATTACTACCAAAACTCTACCCTCAGACACTATTAAACAGAATAATCAACATACTACTACCGAAACTATGACTACCCTCAGACACTATTAAACAGAATAATCAACATACTACTACCAAAACTCTGACTACCCTCAGACACTATTAAACAGAATAATCAACATACTACTACCAAAACTATGACTACCCTCAGACACTATTAAACAGAATAATCAACATATTACTACCAAAACTCTGACTACCCTCAGACACTATTAAACAGAATAATCAACATACTACTACCAAAACTCTGACTACCCTCAGTCACTATTAAACAGAATAATCAAGATATTACTACCGAAACTCTGACTACCGTCAGTCACTATTAAACAGAATAATCAACATATTACTACCAAAACTATGACTACCCTCAGAAACTATTAAACAGAATAATCAACATACTACTACCGAAACTCTGACTACCCTCAGACACTATTAAACAGAATAATCAACATACTACTACCAAAACTCTACCCTCAGACACTATTAAACAGAATAATCAACATATTACTACCAAAACTCTACCCTCAGACACTATTAAACAGAATAATCAACATACTACTACCAAAACTCTGACTACCCTCAGTCACTATTAAACAGAATAATCAACATATTACTACCAAAACTATGACTACCCTCAGACACTATTAAACAGAATAATCAACATACTACTACTGAAACTCTGACTACCCTCAGTCACTATTAAACAGTATAATCAAGATATTACTACCAAAACTCTGACTACCCTCAGACACTATTAAACAGAATAATCAACATATTACTACCAAAACTCTACCCTCAGACACTATTAAACAGAATAATCAACATACTACTACCAAAACTCTGACTACCCTCAGACACTATTAAACAGAATAATCAACATACTACTACCAAAACTCTACCCTCAGACACTATAAAACAGAATAATCAACATATTACTACCAAAACTCTGACTACCCTCAGTCACTATTAAACAGAATAATCAACATATTACTACCAAAACTCTGACTACCCTCAGACACTATTAAACAAGAATAATCAACATATTACTACCAAAACTCTACCCTCAGACACTATTAAACAGAATAATCAACATACTACTACCAAAACTCTGACTACCCTCAGACACTATTAAGCAGAATAATCAACATGCTACTACCGAAACTCTACCCTCAGACACTATTAAACAGAATAATCAACATATTACTACCAAAACTATGACTACCCTCAGACACTATTAAACAGAATAATCAACATACTACTACCGAAACTCTGACTACCCTCAGTCACTATTAAACAGTATAATCAAGATATTACTACCAAAACTCTGACTACCCTCAGACACTATTAAACAGAATAATCAACATATTACTACCGAAACTCTGACTACCCTCAGACACTATTAAACAGAATAATCAACATACTACTACCAAAACTCTACCCTCAGACACTATTAAACAGAATAATCAACATATTACTACCGAAACTATGACTACCCTCAGACACTATTAAACAGAATAATCAACATACTACTACCAAAACTCTGACTACCCTCAGACACTATTAAACAGAATAATCAACATATTACTACCAAAACTATGACTACCCTCAGTCACTATTAAACAGAATAATCAACATACTACTACCAAAACTATGACTACCCTCAGACACTATTAAACAGAATAATCAACATATTACTACCAAAACTATGACTACCCTCAGACACTATTAGACAGAATAATCAACATACAACTACCAAAACTATGACTACCCTCAGTCACTATTAAACAGAATAATTAACATACTACTACCAAAACTCTACACTCAGACACTATTAAACAGAATAATCAACATATTACTACCAAAACTCTTACTATCCTCAGACACTATTAAACAGAATAATCAACATACTACTACCGAAACTATGACTACCCTCAGACACTATTAAACAGAATAATCAACATACTACTACCAAAACTCTGACTACCCTCAGACACTATTAAACAGAATAATCAACATACTACTACCAAAACTATGACTACCCTCAGACACTATTAAACAGAATAATCAACATACTACTACTGAAACTCTGACTACCCTCAGTCACTATTAAACAGTATAATCAAGATATTACTATCAAAACTCTGACTACCCTCAGACACTATTAAACAGAATAATCAACATATTACTACCAAAACTCTACCCTCAGACACTATTAAACAGAATAATCAACATACTACTACCGAAACTCTGACTACCCTCAGACACTATTAAACAGAATAATCAACATACTACTACCAAAACTCTGACTACCCTCAGACACTATTAAACAGAATAATCAACATACTACTACCAAAACTATGACTACCCTCAGACACTATTAAACAGAATAATCAACATATTACTACCAAAACTCTGACTACCCTCAGACACTATTAAACAGAATAATCAACATACTACTACCAAAACTCTGACTATCCTCAGACACTATTAAACAGAATAATCAACATACTACTACCAAAACTCTGACTACCCTCAGACACTATTAAACAGAATAATCAACATACTACTACCAAAACTCTACCCTCAGACACTATTAAACAGAATAATCAACATATTACTACCAAAACTCTACCCTCAGACACTATTAAACAGAATAATCAACATACTACTACCAAAACTCTGACTACCCTCAGTCACTATTAAACAGAATAATCAACATATTACTACCAAAACTATGACTACCCTCAGACACTATTAAACAGAATAATCAACATACTACTACTGAAACTCTGACTACCCTCAGTCACTATTAAACAGTATAATCAAGATATTACTACCAAAACTCTGACTACCCTCAGACACTATTAAACAGAATAATCAACATATTACTACCAAAACTCTACCCTCAGACACTATTAAACAGAATAATCAACATACTACTACCAAAACTCTGACTACCCTCAGACACTATTAAACAGAATAATCAACATACTACTACCAAAACTCTACCCTCAGACACTATAAAACAGAATAATCAACATATTACTACCAAAACTCTGACTACCCTCAGTCACTATTAAACAGAATAATCAACATATTACTACCAAAACTCTGACTACCCTCAGACACTATTAAACAAGAATAATCAACATATTACTACCAAAACTCTACCCTCAGACACTATTAAACAGAATAATCAACATACTACTACCAAAACTCTGACTACCCTCAGACACTATTAAACAGAATAATCAACATACTACTACCAAAACTATGACTACCCTCAGACACTATTAAACAGAATAATCAACATATTACTACCAAAACTCTGACTACCCTCAGACACTATTAAACAGAATAATCAACATACTACTACCAAAACTCTGACTATCCTCAGACACTATTAAACAGAATAATCAACATACTACTACCAAAACTCTGACTACCCTCAGACACTATTAAACAGAATAATCAACATATTACTACCAAAACTCTACCCTCAGACACTATTAAACAGAATAATCAACATACTACTACCGAAACTATGACTACCCTCAGACACTATTAAACAGAATAATCAACATACTACTACCAAAACTCTGACTACCCTCAGACACTATTAAACAGAATAATCAACATACTACTACCAAAACTATGACTACCCTCAGACACTATTAAACAGAATAATCAACATATTACTACCAAAACTCTGACTACCCTCAGACACTATTAAACAGAATAATCAACATACTACTACCAAAACTCTGACTACCCTCAGTCACTATTAAACAGAATAATCAAGATATTACTACCGAAACTCTGACTACCGTCAGTCACTATTAAACAGAATAATCAACATATTACTACCAAAACTCTACCCTCAGACACTATTAAACAGAATAATCAACATATTACTACCAAAACTCTGACTACCCTCAGACACTATTAAACAGAATAATCAACATATTACTACCAAAACTCAACCCTCAGACACTATTAAACAGAATAATCAACATACTACTACCGAAATTCTGACTACCCTCAGACACTATTAAACAGAATAATCAACATACTACTACCAAAACTCTGATTACCCTCAGACACTATTAAACAGAATAATCAACATATTTCTACCAAAACTCTACCCTCAGACACTATTAAACAGAATAATCAACATACTACTACCGAAACTCTGACTACCCTCAGACACTATTAAACAGAATAATCAACATACTACTACCAAAACTCTACCCTCAGACACTATTAAACAGAATAATCAACATATTACTACCAAAACTCTACCCTCAGACACTATTAAACAGAATAATCAACATACTACTACCAAAACTCTGACTACCCTCAGACACTATTAAACAGAATAATCAACATACTACTACCAAAACTCTACCCTCAGACACTATTAAACAGAATAATCAACATATTACTACCAAAACTCTACCCTCAGACACTATGAAACAGAATAATCAACATACTACTACCAAAACTCTACCCTCAGACACTATTAAACAGAATAGTCAACATATTACTACCGAAACTCTGACTACCCTCAGACACTATTAAACAGAATAATCAACATATTACTACCAAAACTCTACCCTCAGACATTATTAAACAGAATAATCAACATACTACTACCGAAACGCTGACTACCCTCAGACACTATTAAACAGAATAATCAACATACTACTACCAAAACTCTGACTACCCTCAGACACTATTAAACAGAATAATCAACATATTACTACCAAAACTCTAACCTCAGACACTATTAAACAGAATAATCAACATACTACTACCGAAACTCTGACTACCCTCAGACACTATTAAACAGAATAATCAACATACTACTACCAAATCTCTGACTACCCTCAGACACTATTAAACAGAATAATCAACATACTACTACCAAAACTCTACCCTCAGACACTATTAAACAGAATAATCAACATATTACTACCAAAACTCTGACTACCCTCAGTCACTATTAAACAGAATAATCAACATACTACTACCAAAACTCTGACTACCCTCAGACACTATTAAACAGAATAATCAAGATATTACTACCAAAACTCTGACTACCCTCAGTCACTATTAAACAGAATAATCAACATACTACTACCAAAACTCTACCCTCAGACACTATTAAACAGAATAATCAACATATTACTACCAAAACTATGACTACCCTCAGACACTATTAGACAGAATAATCAACATACAACTACCAAAACTATGACTACCCTCAGTCACTATTAAACAGAATAATTAACATACTACTACCAAAACTCTACATTCAGACACTATTAAACAGAATAATCAACATATTACTACCAAAACTCTTACTATCCTCAGACACTATTAAACAGAATAATCAACATACTACTACCGAAACTATGACTACCCTCAGACACTATTAAACAGAATAATCAACATACTACTACCAAAACTCTGACTACCCTCAGACACTATTAAACAGAATAATCAACATACTACTACCAAAACTATGACTACCCTCAGACACTATTAAACAGAATAATCAACATATTACTACCAAAACTCTGACTACCCTCAGACACTATTAAACAGAATAATCAACATACTACTACCAAAACTCTGACTATCCTCAGACACTATTAAACAGAATAATCAACATACTACTACCAAAACTCTGACTACCCTCAGACACTATTAAACAGAATAATCAACATATTACTACCAAAACTCTACCCTCAGACACTATTAAACAGAATAATCAACATACTACTACCGAAACTATGACTACCCTCAGACACTATTAAACAGAATAATCAACATACTACTACCAAAACTCTGACTACCCTCAGACACTATTAAACAGAATAATCAACATACTACTACCAAAACTATGACTACCCTCAGACACTATTAAACAGAATAATCAACATATTACTACCAAAACTCTGACTACCCTCAGACACTATTAAACAGAATAATCAACATACTACTACCAAAACTCTGACTACCCTCAGTCACTATTAAACAGAATAATCAAGATATTACTACCGAAACTCTGACTACCGTCAGTCACTATTAAACAGAATAATCAACATATTACTACCAAAACTCTACCCTCAGACACTATTAAACAGAATAATCAACATATTACTACCAAAACTCTGACTACCCTCAGACACTATTAAACAGAATAATCAACATATTACTACCAAAACTCAACCCTCAGACACTATATAACAGAATAATCAACATACTACTACCGAAACTCTGACTACCCTCAGACACTATTAAACAGAATAATCAACATACTACTACCGAAACTCTGACTACCCTCAGACACTATTAAACAGAATAATCAACATACTACTACCAAAACTCTACCCTCAGACACTATTAAACAGAATAATCAACATATTACTACCAAAACTCTACCCTCAGACACTATTAAACAGAATAATCAACATACTACTACCAAAACTCTGACTACCCTCAGTCACTATTAAACAGAATAATCAACATATTACTACCAAAACTATGACTACCCTCAGACACTATTAAACAGAATAATCAACATATTACTACCAAAACTCTAACCTCAGACACTATTAAACAGAATAATCAACATACTACTACCGAAACTCTGACTACCCTCAGACACTATTAAACAGAATAATCAACATACTACTACCAAATCTCTGACTACCCTCAGACACTATTAAACAGAATAATCAACATACTACTACCAAAACTCTACCCTCAGACACTATTAAACAGAATAATCAACATATTACTACCAAAACTCTGACTACCCTCAGTCACTATTAAACAGAATAATCAACATACTACTACCAAAACTCTGACTACCCTCAGACACTATTAAACAGAATAATCAAGATATTACTACCAAAACTCTGACTACCCTCAGTCACTATTAAACAGAATAATCAACATACTACTACCAAAACTCTACCCTCAGACACTATTAAACAGAATAATCAACATATTACTACCAAAACTATGACTACCCTCAGACACTATTAGACAGAATAATCAACATACAACTACCAAAACTATGACTACCCTCAGTCACTATTAAACAGAATAATTAACATACTACTACCAAAACTCTACATTCAGACACTATTAAACAGAATAATCAACATATTACTACCAAAACTCTTACTATCCTCAGACACTATTAAACAGAATAATCAACATACTACTACCGAAACTATGACTACCCTCAGACACTATTAAACAGAATAATCAACATACTACTACCAAAACTCTGACTACCCTCAGACACTATTAAACAGAATAATCAACATACTACTACCAAAACTATGACTACCCTCAGACACTATTAAACAGAATAATCAACATATTACTACCAAAACTCTGACTACCCTCAGACACTATTAAACAGAATAATCAACATACTACTACCAAAACTCTGACTATCCTCAGACACTATTAAACAGAATAATCAACATACTACTACCAAAACTCTGACTACCCTCAGACACTATTAAACAGAATAATCAACATATTACTACCAAAACTCTACCCTCAGACACTATTAAACAGAATAATCAACATACTACTACCGAAACTATGACTACCCTCAGACACTATTAAACAGAATAATCAACATACTACTACCAAAACTCTGACTACCCTCAGACACTATTAAACAGAATAATCAACATACTACTACCAAAACTATGACTACCCTCAGACACTATTAAACAGAATAATCAACATATTACTACCAAAACTCTGACTACCCTCAGACACTATTAAACAGAATAATCAACATACTACTACCAAAACTCTGACTACCCTCAGTCACTATTAAACAGAATAATCAAGATATTACTACCGAAACTCTGACTACCGTCAGTCACTATTAAACAGAATAATCAACATATTACTACCAAAACTCTACCCTCAGACACTATTAAACAGAATAATCAACATATTACTACCAAAACTCTGACTACCCTCAGACACTATTAAACAGAATAATCAACATATTACTACCAAAACTCAACCCTCAGACACTATATAACAGAATAATCAACATACTACTACCGAAACTCTGACTACCCTCAGACACTATTAAACAGAATAATCAACATACTACTACCGAAACTCTGACTACCCTCAGACACTATTAAACAGAATAATCAACATACTACTACCAAAACTCTACCCTCAGACACTATTAAACAGAATAATCAACATATTACTACCAAAACTCTACCCTCAGACACTATTAAACAGAATAATCAACATACTACTACCAAAACTCTGACTACCCTCAGTCACTATTAAACAGAATAATCAACATATTACTACCAAAACTATGACTACCCTCAGACACTATTAAACAGAATAATCAACATACTACTACTGAAACTCTGACTACCCTCAGTCACTATTAAACAGTATAATCAAGATATTACTACCAAAACTCTGACTACCCTCAGACACTATTAAACAGAATAATCAACATATTACTACCAAAACTCTACCCTCAGACACTATTAAACAGAATAATCAACATACTACTACCAAAACTCTGACTACCCTCAGACACTATTAAACAGAATAATCAACATACTACTACCAAAACTCTACCCTCAGACACTATAAAACAGAATAATCAACATATTACTACCAAAACTCTGACTACCCTCAGTCACTATTAAACAGAATAATCAACATATTACTACCAAAACTCTGACTACCCTCAGACACTATTAAACAGAATAATCAACATATTACTACCAAAACTCTACCCTCAGACACTATTAAACAGAATAATCAACATACTACTACCAAAACTCTGACTACCCTCAGACACTATTAAGCAGAATAATCAACATGCTACTACCGAAACTCTACCCTCAGACACTATTAAACAGAATAATCAACATATTACTACCAAAACTATGACTACCCTCAGACACTATTAAACAGAATAATCAACATACTACTACCGAAACTCTGACTACCCTCAGACACTATTAAACAGAATAATCAACATACTACTACCAAAACTCTACCCTCAGACACTATTAAATAGAATAATCAACATATTACTACCGAAACTATGACTACCCTCAGACACTATTAAACAGAATAATCAACATACTACTACCAAAACTCTGACTACCCTCAGACACTATTAAACAGAATAATCAACATATTACTACCAAAACTATGACTACCCTCAGTCACTATTAAACAGAATAATCAACATACTACTACCAAAACTATGACTACCCTCAGACACTATTAAACAGAATAATCAACATATTACTACCAAAACTATGACTACCCTCAGACACTATTAGACAGAATAATCAACATACAACTACCAAAACTATGACTACCCTCAGTCACTATTAAACAGAATAATTAACATACTACTACCAAAACTCTACACTCAGACACTATTAAACAGAATAATCAACATATTACTACCAAAACTCTTACTATCCTCAGACACTATTAAACAGAATAATCAACATACTACTACCGAAACTATGACTACCCTCAGACACTATTAAACAGAATAATCAACATACTACTACCAAAACTCTGACTACCCTCAGACACTATTAAACAGAATAATCAACATACTACTACCAAAACTATGACTACCCTCAGACACTATTAAACAGAATAATCAACATACTACTACTGAAACTCTGACTACCCTCAGTCACTATTAAACAGTATAATCAAGATATTACTATCAAAACTCTGACTACCCTCAGACACTATTAAACAGAATAATCAACATATTACTACCGAAACTCTACCCTCAGACACTATTAAACAGAATAATCAACATACTACTACCGAAACTCTGACTACCCTCAGACACTATTAAACAGAATAATCAACATACTACTACCAAAACTCTTACTACCCTCAGACACTATTAAACAGAATAATCAACATACTACTACCAAAACTATGACTACCCTCAGACACTATTAAACAGAATAATCAACATATTACTACCAAAACTCTGACTACCCTCAGACACTATTAAACAGAATAATCAACATACTACTACCAAAACTCTGACTATCCTCAGACACTATTAAACAGAATAATCAACATACTACTACCAAAACTCTGACTACCCTCAGACACTATTAAACAGAATAATCAACATATTACTACCAAAACTCTACCCTCAGACACTATTAAACAGAATAATCAACATACTACTACCGAAACTATGACTACCCTCAGACACTATTAAACAGAATAATCAACATACTACTACCAAAACTCTGACTACCCTCAGACACTATTAAACAGAATAATCAACATACTACTACCAAAACTATGACTACCCTCAGACACTATTAAACAGAATAATCAACATATTACTACCAAAACTCTGACTACCCTCAGACACTATTAAACAGAATAATCAACATACTACTACCAAAACTCTGACTACCCTCAGTCACTATTAAACAGAATAATCAAGATATTACTACCGAAACTCTGACTACCGTCAGTCACTATTAAACAGAATAATCAACATATTACTACCAAAACTCTACCCTCAGACACTATTAAACAGAATAATCAACATATTACTTCCAAAACTCTGACTACCCTCAGACACTATTAAACAGAATAATCAACATATTACTACCAAAACTCAACCCTCAGACACTATTAAACAGAATAATCAACATACTACTACCGAAATTCTGACTACCCTCAGACACTATTAAACAGAATAATCAACATACTACTACCAAAACTCTGATTACCCTCAGACACTATTAAACAGAATAATCAACATATTTCTACCAAAACTCTACCCTCAGACACTATTAAACAGAATAATCAACATACTACTACCGAAACTCTGACTACCCTCAGACACTATTAAACAGAATAATCAACATACTACTACCAAAACTCTACCATCAGACACTATTAAACAGAATAATCAACATATTACTACCAAAACTCTACCCTCAGACACTATTAAACAGAATAATCAACATACTACTACCAAAACTCTGACTACCCTCAGACACTATTAAACAGAATAATCAACATACTACTACCAAAACTCTACCCTCAGACACTATGAAACAGAATAATCAACATACTACTACCAAAACTCTACCCTCAGACACTATTAAACAGAATAATCAACATATTACTACCGAAACTCTGACTACCCTCAGACACTATTAAACAGAATAATCAACATATTACTACCAAAACTCTACCCTCAGACATTATTAAACAGAATAATCAACATACTACTACCGAAACGCTGACTACCCTCAGACACTATTAAACAGAATAATCAACATACTACTACCAAAACTCTGACTACCCTCAGACACTATTAAACAGAATAATCAACATATTACTACCAAAACTCTAACCTCAGACACTATTAAACAGAATAATCAACATACTACTACCGAAACTCTGACTACCCTCAGACACTATTAAACAGAATAATCAACATACTACTACCAAATCTCTGACTACCCTCAGACACTATTAAACAGAATAATCAACATACTACTACCAAAACTCTACCCTCAGACACTATTAAACAGAATAATCAACATATTACTACCAAAACTCTGACTACCCTCAGTCACTATTAAACAGAATAATCAACATACTACTACCAAAACTCTGACTACCCTCAGACACTATTAAACAGAGTAATCAAGATATTACTACCAAAACTCTGACTACCCTCAGTCACTATTAAACAGAATAATCAACATACTACTACCAAAACTCTACCCTCAGACACTATTAAACAGAATAATCAACATATTACTACCAAAACTATGACTACCCTCAGACACTATTAGACAGAATAATCAACATACAACTACCAAAACTATGACTACCCTCAGTCACTATTAAACAGAATAATTAACATACTACTACCAAAACTCTACACTCAGACACTATTAAACAGAATAATCAACATATTACTACCAAAACTCTTACTATCCTCAGACACTATTAAACAGAATAATCAACATACTACTACCGAAACTATGACTACCCTCAGACACTATTAAACAGAATAATCAACATACTACTACCAAAACTCTGACTACCCTCAGACACTATTAAACAGAATAATCAACATACTACTACCAAAACTATGACTACCCTCAGACACTATTAAACAGAATAATCAACATATTACTACCAAAACTCTGACTACCCTCAGACACTATTAAACAGAATAATCAACATACTACTACCAAAACTCTGACTATCCTCAGACACTATTAAACAGAATAATCAACATACTACTACCAAAACTCTGACTACCCTCAGACACTATTAAACAGAATAATCAACATATTACTACCAAAACTCTACCCTCAGACACTATTAAACAGAATAATCAACATACTACTACCGAAACTATGACTACCCTCAGACACTATTAAACAGAATAATCAACATACTACTACCAAAACTCTGACTACCCTCAGACACTATTAAACAGAATAATCAACATACTACTACCAAAACTATGACTACCCTCAGACACTATTAAACAGAATAATCAACATATTACTACCAAAACTCTGACTACCCTCAGACACTATTAAACAGAATAATCAACATACTACTACCAAAACTCTGACTACCCTCAGTCACTATTAAACAGAATAATCAAGATATTACTACCGAAACTCTGACTACCGTCAGTCACTATTGAACAGAATAATCAACATATTACTACCAAAACTCTACCCTCAGACACTATTAAACAGAATAATCAACATATTACTACCAAAACTCTGACTACCCTCAGACACTATTAAACAGAATAATCAACATATTACTACCAAAACTCAACCCTCAGACACTATATAACAGAATAATCAACATACTACTACCGAAACTCTGACTACCCTCAGACACTATTAAACAGAATAATCAACATACTACTACCAAAACTCTGATTACCCTCAGACACTATTAAACAGAATAATCAACATATTTCTACCAAAACTCTACCCTCAGACACTATTAAACAGAATAATCAACATACTACTACCGAAACTATGACTACCCTCAGACACTATTAAACAGAATAATCAACATACTACTACCGAAACTCTGACTACCCTCAGACACTATTAAACAGAATAATCAACATACTACTACCAAAACTCTACCCTCAGACACTATTAAACAGAATAATCAACATATTACTACCAAAACTCTACCCTCAGACACTATTAAACAGAAAAATCAACATACTACTACCAAAACTCTGACTACCCTCAGACACTATTAAACAGAATAATCAACATACTACTACCAAAACTCTACCCTCAGACACTATTAAACAGAATAATCAACATATTACTACCAAAACTCTACCCTCAGACACTATGAAACAGAATAATCAACATACTACTACCAAAACTCTACACTCAGACACTATTAAACAGAATAATCAACATATTACTACCAAAACTCTTACTATCCTCAGACACTATTAAACAGAATAATCAACATACTACTACCGAAACTATGACTACCCTCAGACACTATTAAACAGAATAATCAACATACTACTACCAAAACTCTGACTACCCTCAGACACTATTAAACAGAATAATCAACATACTACTACCAAAACTATGACTACCCTCAGACACTATTAAACAGAATAATCAACATATTACTACCAAAACTCTGACTACCCTCAGACACTATTAAACAGAATAATCAACATACTACTACCAAAACTCTGACTATCCTCAGACACTATTAAACAGAATAATCAACATACTACTACCAAAACTCTGACTACCCTCAGACACTATTAAACAGAATAATCAACATATTACTACCAAAACTCTACCCTCAGACACTATTAAACAGAATAATCAACATACTACTACCGAAACTATGACTACCCTCAGACACTATTAAACAGAATAATCAACATACTACTACCAAAACTCTGACTACCCTCAGACACTATTAAACAGAATAATCAACATACTACTACCAAAACTATGACTACCCTCAGACACTATTAAACAGAATAATCAACATATTACTACCAAAACTCTGACTACCCTCAGACACTATTAAACAGAATAATCAACATACTACTACCAAAACTCTGACTACCCTCAGTCACTATTAAACAGAATAATCAAGATATTACTACCGAAACTCTGACTACCGTCAGTCACTATTAAACAGAATAATCAACATATTACTACCAAAACTCTACCCTCAGACACTATTAAACAGAATAATCAACATATTACTACCAAAACTCTGACTACCATCAGACACTATTAAACAGAATAATCAACATATTACTACCAAAACTCAACCCTCAGACACTATATAACAGAATAATCAACATACTACTACCGAAACTCTGACTACCCTCAGACACTATTAAACAGAATAATCAACATACTACTACCAAAACTCTGATTACCCTCAGACACTATTAAACAGAATAATCAACATATTTCTACCAAAACTCTACCCTCAGACACTATTAAGCAGAATAATCAACATACTACTACCGAAACTATGACTACCCTCAGACACTATTAAACAGAATAATCAACATACTACTACCGAAACTCTGACTACCCTCAGACACTATTAAACAGAATAATCAACATACTACTACCAAAACTCTACCCTCAGACACTATTAAACAGAATAATCAACATATTACTACCAAAACTCTACCCTCAGACACTATTAAACAGAAAAATCAACATACTACTACCAAAACTCTGACTACCCTCAGACACTATTAAACAGAATAATCAACATACTACTACCAAAACTCTACCCTCAGACACTATTAAACAGAATAATCAACATATTACTACCAAAACTCTACCCTCAGACACTATGAAACAGAATAATCAACATACTACTACCAAAACTCTACCCTCAGACACTATTAAACAGAATAGTCAACATATTACTACCGAAACTCTGACTACCCTCAGACACTATTAAACAGAATAATCAACATATTACTACCAAAACTCTACCCTCAGACATTATTAAACAGAATAATCAACATACTACTACCGAAACGCTGACTACCCTCAGACACTATTAAACAGAATAATCAACATACTACTACCAAAACTCTGACTACCCTCAGACACTATTAAACAGAATAATCAACATATTACTACCAAAACTCTAACCTCAGACACTATTAAACAGAATAATCAACATACTACTACCGAAACTCTGACTACCCTCAGACACTATTAAACAGAATAATCAACATACTACTATCAAAACTCTGACTACCCTCAGACACTATTAAACAGAATAATCAACATACTACTACCAAAACTCTACCCTCAGACACTATTAAACAGAATAATCAACATATTACTACCAAAACTCTGACTACCCTCAGTCACTATTAAACAGAATAATCAACATACTACTACCAAAACTCTGACTACCCTCAGACACTATTAAACAGAATAATCAAGATATTACTACCAAAACTCTGACTACCCTCAGTCACTATTAAACAGAATAATCAACATACTACTACCAAAACTCTACCCTCAGACACTATTAAACAGAATAATCAACATATTACTACCAAAACTATGACTACCCTCAGACACTATTAAACAGAATAATCAACATACTACTACCGAAACTCTGACTACCCTCAGTCACTATTAAACAGAATAATCAAGATATTACTACCAAAACTCTGACTACCCTCAGACACTATTAAACAGAATAATCAACATACTACTACAAAAACTCTACCCTCAGACACTATTAAACAGAATAATCAACATATTACTACCAAAACTCTGACTACCCTCAGTCACTATTAAACAGAATAATCAACATATTACTACCAAAACTCTGACTACCCTCAGACACTATTAAACAGAATAATCAAGATATTACTACCGAAACTCTGACTACCCTCAGTCACTATTAAACAGAATAATCAACATACTACTACCAAAACTCTACCCTCAGACATTATTAAACAGAATAATCAACATATTATTACCAAAACTATGACTACCCTCAGACACTATTAAACAGAATAATCAACATACTACTACCGAAACTCTGACTGCCCTCAGTCACTATTAAACAGAATAATCAAGATATTACTACCGAAACTCTGACTACCCTCAGTCACTATTAAGCAGAATAATCAACATATTACTACCAAAACTCTACCCTCAGACACTATTAAACAGAATAATCAACATACTACTACCAAAACTCTGACTACCCTCAGACACTATTAAACAGAATAATCAACATATTACTACCAAAACTCTACCCTCAGACACTATTAAACAGAATAATCAACATACTACTACCGAAACTCTGACTACCCTCAGACACTATTAAACAGAATAATCAACATACTACTACCAAAACTCTGACTACCCTCAGACACTATTAAACAGAATAATCAACATACTACTACCAAAACTATGACTACCCTCAGACACTATTAAACAGAATAATCAACATATTACTACCAAAACTCTGACTACCCTCAGACACTATTAAACAGAATAATCAACATACTACTACCAAAACTCTGACTACCCTCAGACACTATTAAACAGAATAATCAACATATTACTACCAAAACTCTAACCTCAGACACTATTAAACAGAATAATCAACATACTACTACCGAAACTCTGACTACCCTCAGACACTATTAAACAGAATAATCAACATACTACTACCAAATCTCTGACTACCCTCAGACACTATCAAACAGAATAATCAACATACTACTACCAAAACTCTACCCTCAGACACTATTAAACAGAATAATCAACATATTACTACCAAAACTCTGACTACCCTCAGTCACTATTAAACAGAATAATCAACATACTACTACCAAAACTCTGACTACCCTCAGACACTATTAAACAGAATAATCAAGATATTACTACCAAAACTCTGACTACCCTCAGTCACTATTAAACAGAATAATCAACATACTACTACCAAAACTCTACCCTCAGACACTATTAAACAGAATAATCAACATATTACTACCAAAACTATGACTACCCTCAGACACTATTAGACAGAATAATCAACATACAACTACCAAAACTATGACTACCCTCAGTCACTATTAAACAGAATAATTAACATACTACTACCAAAACTCTACACTCAGACACTATTAAACAGAATAATCAACATATTACTACCAAAACTCTTACTATCCTCAGACACTATTAAACAGAATAATCAACATACTACTACCGAAACTCTGACTACCCTCAGACACTATTAAACAGAATAATCAACATACTACTACCAAAACTCTGACTACCCTCAGACACTATTAAACAGAATAATCAACATACTACTACCAAAACTATGACTACCCTCAGACACTATTAAACAGAATAATCAACATATTACTACCAAAACTCTGACTACCCTCAGACACTATTAAACAGAATAATCAACATACTACTACCAAAACTCTGACTATCCTCAGACACTATTAAACAGAATAATCAACATACTACTACCAAAACTCTGACTACCCTCAGACACTATTAAACAGAATAATCAACATATTACTACCAAAACTCTACCCTCAGACACTATTAAACAGAATAATCAACATACTACTACCGAAACTCTGACTACCCTCAGACACTATTAAACAGAATAATCAACATACTACTACCAAAACTCTGACTACCCTCAGACACTATTAAACAGAATAATCAACATACTACTACCAAAACTCTGACTACCCTCAGACACTATTAAACAGAATAATCAACATACTACTACCAAAACTCTGACTACCCTCAGTCACTATTAAACAGAATAATCAAGATATTACTACCGAAACTCTGACTACCGTCAGTCACTATTAAACAGAATAATCAACATATTACTACCAAAACTCTACCCTCAGACACTATTAAACAGAATAATCAACATATTACTACCAAAACTCTGACTACCCTCAGACACTATTAAACAGAATAATCAACATATTACTACCAAAACTCAACCCTCAGACACTATATAACAGAATAATCAACATACTACTACCGAAACTCTGACTACCCTCAGACACTATTAAACAGAATAATCAACATACTACTACCAAAACTCTGATTACCCTCAGACACTATTAAACAGAATAATCAACATATTTCTACCAAAACTCTACCCTCAGACACTATTAAACAGAATAATCAACATACTACTACCGAAACTATGACTACCCTCAGACACTATTAAACAGAATAATCACCATACTACTACCGAAACTCTGACTACCCTCAGACACTATTAAACAGAATAATCAACATACTACTACCAAAACTCTACCCTCAGACACTATTAAACAGAATAATCAACATATTACTACCAAAACTCTACCCTCAGACACTATTAAACAGAATAATCAACATACTACTACCAAAACTCTGACTACCCTCAGACACTATTAAACAGAATAATCAACATACTACTACCAAAACTCTACCCTCAGACACTATTAAACAGAATAATCAACATATTACTACCAAAACTCTACCCTCAGACACTATGAAACAGAATAATCAACATACTACTACCAAAACTCTACCCTCAGACACTATTAAACAGAATAGTCAACATATTACTACCAAAACTCTAACCTCAGACACTATTAAACAGAATAATCAACATACTACTACCGAAACTCTGACTACCCTCAGACACTATTAAACAGAATAATCAACATACTACTACCAAAACTCTGACTACCCTCAGACACTATTAAACAGAATAATCAACATACTACTACCAAAACTCTACCCTCAGACACTATTAAACAGAATAATCAACATATTACTACCAAAACTCTGACTACCCTCAGTCACTATTAAACAGAATAATCAACATACTACTACCAAAACTCTGAATACCCTCAGACACTATTAAACAGAATAATCAAGATATTACTACCAAAACTCTGACTACCCTCAGTCACTATTAAACAGAATAATCAACATACTACTACCAAAACTCTACCCTCAGACACTATTAAACAGAATAATCAACATATTACTACCAAAACTATGACTACCCTCAGACACTATTAAACAGAATAATCAACATACTACTACCAAAACTCTGACTACCCTCAGACACTATTAAACAGAATAATCAAGATATTACTACCAAAACTCTGACTACCCTCAGTCACTATTAAACAGAATAATCAACATACTACTACCAAAACTCTACCCTCAGACACTATTAAACAGAATAATCAACATATTACTACCAAAACTATGACTACCCTCAGACACTATTAAACAGAATAATCAACATACTACTATCAAAACTCTGACTACCCTCAGACACTATTAAACAGAATAATCAACATACTACTACCAAAACTCTACCCTCAGACACTATTAAACAGAATAATCAACATATTACTACCAAAACTCTGACTACCCTCAGTCACTATTAAACAGAATAATCAACATACTACTACCAAAACTCTGACTACCCTCAGACACTATTAAACAGAATAATCAAGATATTACTACCAAAACTCTGACTACCCTCAGTCACTATTAAACAGAATAATCAACATACTACTACCAAAACTCTACCCTCAGACACTATTAAACAGAATAATCAACATATTACTACCAAAACTATGACTACCCTCAGACACTATTAAACAGAATAATCAACATACTACTACCGAAACTCTGACTACCCTCAGTCACTATTAAACAGAATAATCAAGATATTACTACCAAAACTCTGACTACCCTCAGACACTATTAAACAGAATAATCAACATACTACTACAAAAACTCTACCCTCAGACACTATTAAACAGAATAATCAACATATTACTACCAAAACTCTGACTACCCTCAGTCACTATTAAACAGAATAATCAACATATTACTACCAAAACTCTGACTACCCTCAGACACTATTAAACAGAATAATCAAGATATTACTACCGAAACTCTGACTACCCTCAGTCACTATTAAACAGAATAATCAACATACTACTACCAAAACTCTACCCTCAGACATTATTAAACAGAATAATCAACATATTATTACCAAAACTATGACTACCCTCAGACACTATTAAACAGAATAATCAACATACTACTACCGAAACTCTGACTGCCCTCAGTCACTATTAAACAGAATAATCAAGATATTACTACCGAAACTCTGACTACCCTCAGTCACTATTAAGCAGAATAATCAACATATTACTACCAAAACTCTACCCTCAGACACTATTAAACAGAATAATCAACATACTACTACCAAAACTCTGACTACCCTCAGACACTATTAAACAGAATAATCAACATATTACTACCAAAACTCTACCCTCAGACACTATTAAACAGAATAATCAACATACTACTACCGAAACTCTGACTACCCTCAGACACTATTAAACAGAATAATCAACATACTACTACCAAAACTCTGACTACCCTCAGACACTATTAAACAGAATAATCAACATACTACTACCAAAACTATGACTACCCTCAGACACTATTAAACAGAATAATCAACATATTACTACCAAAACTCTGACTACCCTCAGACACTATTAAACAGAATAATCAACATACTACTACCAAAACTCTGACTACCCTCAGACACTATTAAACAGAATAATCAACATATTACTACCAAAACTCTAACCTCAGACACTATTAAACAGAATAATCAACATACTACTACCGAAACTCTGACTACCCTCAGACACTATTAAACAGAATAATCAACATACTACTACCAAATCTCTGACTACCCTCAGACACTATCAAACAGAATAATCAACATACTACTACCAAAACTCTACCCTCAGACACTATTAAACAGAATAATCAACATATTACTACCAAAACTCTGACTACCCTCAGTCACTATTAAACAGAATAATCAACATACTACTACCAAAACTCTGACTACCCTCAGACACTATTAAACAGAATAATCAAGATATTACTACCAAAACTCTGACTACCCTCAGTCACTATTAAACAGAATAATCAACATACTACTACCAAAACTCTACCCTCAGACACTATTAAACAGAATAATCAACATATTACTACCAAAACTATGACTACCCTCAGACACTATTAGACAGAATAATCAACATACAACTACCAAAACTATGACTACCCTCAGTCACTATTAAACAGAATAATTAACATACTACTACCAAAACTCTACACTCAGACACTATTAAACAGAATAATCAACATATTACTACCAAAACTCTTACTATCCTCAGACACTATTAAACAGAATAATCAACATACTACTACCGAAACTATGACTACCCTCAGACACTATTAAACAGAATAATCAACATACTACTACCAAAACTCTGACTACCCTCAGACACTATTAAACAGAATAATCAACATACTACTACCAAAACTATGACTACCCTCAGACACTATTAAACAGAATAATCAACATATTACTACCAAAACTCTGACTACCCTCAGACACTATTAAACAGAATAATCAACATACTACTACCAAAACTCTGACTATCCTCAGACACTATTAAACAGAATAATCAACATACTACTACCAAAACTCTGACTACCCTCAGACACTATTAAACAGAATAATCAACATATTACTACCAAAACTCTACCCTCAGACACTATTAAACAGAATAATCAACATACTACTACCGAAACTCTGACTACCCTCAGACACTATTAAACAGAATAATCAACATACTACTACCAAAACTCTGACTACCCTCAGACACTATTAAACAGAATAATCAACATACTACTACCAAAACTATGACTACCCTCAGACACTATTAAACAGAATAATCAACATATTACTACCAAAACTCTGACTACCCTCAGACACTATTAAACAGAATAATCAACATACTACTACCAAAACTCTGACTACCCTCAGTCACTATTAAACAGAATAATCAAGATATTACTACCGAAACTCTGACTACCGTCAGTCACTATTAAACAGAATAATCAACATATTACTACCAAAACTCTACCCTCAGACACTATTAAACAGAATAATCAACATATTACTACCAAAACTCTGACTACCCTCAGACACTATTAAACAGAATAATCAACATATTACTACCAAAACTCAACCCTCAGACACTATATAACAGAATAATCAACATACTACTACCGAAACTCTGACTACCCTCAGACACTATTAAACAGAATAATCAACATACTACTACCAAAACTCTGATTACCCTCAGACACTATTAAACAGAATAATCAACATATTTCTACCAAAACTCTACCCTCAGACACTATTAAACAGAATAATCAACATACTACTACCGAAACTATGACTACCCTCAGACACTATTAAACAGAATAATCACCATACTACTACTGAAACTCTGACTACCCTCAGACACTATTAAACAGAATAATCAACATACTACTACCAAAACTCTACCCTCAGACACTATTAAACAGAATAATCAACATATTACTACCAAAACTCTACCCTCAGACACTATTAAACAGAATAATCAACATACTACTACCAAAACTCTGACTACCCTCAGACACTATTAAACAGAATAATCAACATACTACTACCAAAACTCTACCCTCAGACACTATTAAACAGAATAATCAACATATTACTACCAAAACTCTGACTACCCTCAGTCACTATTAAACAGAATAATCAACATACTACTACCAAAACTCTGACTACCCTCAGACACTATTAAACAGAATAATCAACATACTACTACCAAAACTCTACCCTCAGACACTATTAAACAGAATAATCAACATATTACTACCAAAACTCTGACTACCCTCAGTCACTATTAAACAGAATAATCAACATACTACTACCAAAACTCTGACTACCCTCAGACACTATTAAACAGAATAATCAAGATATTACTACCAAAACTCTGACTACCCTCAGTCACTATTAAACAGAATAATCAACATACTACTACCAAAACTCTACCCTCAGACACTATTAAACAGAATAATCAACATATTACTACCAAAACTATGACTACCCTCAGACACTATTAAACAGAATAATCAACATACTACTACCGAAACTCTGACTACCCTCAGTCACTATTAAAGAGAATAATCAAGATATTACTACCAAAACTCTGACTACCCTCAGACACTATTAAACAGAATAATCAACATACTACTACAAAAACTCTACCCTCAGACACTATTAAACAGAATAATCAACATATTACTACCAAAACTCTGACTACCCTCAGTCACTATTAAACAGAATAATCAACATATTACTACCAAAACTCTGACTACCCTCAGACACTATTAAACAGAATAATCAAGATATTACTACCGAAACTCTGACTACCCTCAGTCACTATTAAACAGAATAATCAACATACTACTACCAAAACTCTACCCTCAGACATTATTAAACAGAATAATCAACATATTATTACCAAAACTATGACTACCCTCAGACACTATTAAACAGAATAATCAACATACTACTACCGAAACTCTGACTGCCCTCAGTCACTATTAAACAGAATAATCAAGATATTACTACCGAAACTCTGACTACCCTCAGTCACTATTAAGCAGAATAATCAACATATTACTACCAAAACTCTACCCTCAGACACTATTAAACAGAATAATCAACATACTACTACCAAAACTCTGACTACCCTCAGACACTATTAAACAGAATAATCAACATATTACTACCAAAACTCTACCCTCAGACACTATTAAACAGAATAATCAACATACTACTACCGAAACTCTGACTACCCTCAGACACTATTAAACAGAATAATCAACATACTACTACCAAAACTCTGACTACCCTCAGACACTATTAAACAGAATAATCAACATACTACTACCAAAACTATGACTACCCTCAGACACTATTAAACAGAATAATCAACATATTACTACCAAAACTCTGACTACCCTCAGACACTATTAAACAGAATAATCAACATACTACTACCAAAACTCTGACTACCCTCAGACACTATTAAACAGAATAATCAACATATTACTACCAAAACTCTAACCTCAGACACTATTAAACAGAATAATCAACATACTACTACCGAAACTCTGACTACCCTCAGACACTATTAAACAGAATAATCAACATACTACTACCAAATCTCTGACTACCCTCAGATACTATTAAACAGAATAATCAACATACTACTACCAAAACTCTACCCTCAGACACTATTAAACAGAATAATCAACATATTACTACCAAAACTCTGACTACCCTCAGTCACTATTAAACAGAATAATCAACATACTACTACCAAAACTCTGACTACCCTCAGACACTATTAAACAGAATAATCAAGATATTACTACCAAAACTCTGACTACCCTCAGTCACTATTAAACAGAATAATCAACATACTACTACCAAAACTCTACCCTCAGACACTATTAAACAGAATAATCAACATATTACTACCAAAACTATGACTACCCTCAGACACTATTAGACAGAATAATCAACATACAACTACCAAAACTATGACTACCCTCAGTCACTATTAAACAGAATAATTAACATACTACTACCAAAACTCTACACTCAGACACTATTAAACAGAATAATCAACATATTACTACCAAAACTCTTACTATCCTCAGACACTATTAAACAGAATAATCAACATACTACTACCGAAACTATGACTACCCTCAGACACTATTAAACAGAATAATCAACATACTACTACCAAAACTCTGACTACCCTCAGACACTATTAAACAGAATAATCAACATACTACTACCAAAACTATGACTACCCTCAGACACTATTAAACAGAATAATCAACATATTACTACCAAAACTCTGACTACCCTCAGACACTATTAAACAGAATAATCAACATACTACTACCAAAACTCTGACTATCCTCAGACACTATTAAACAGAATAATCAACATACTACTACCAAAACTCTGACTACCCTCAGACACTATTAAACAGAATAATCAACATATTACTACCAAAACTCTACCCTCAGACACTATTAAACAGAATAATCAACATACTACTACCGAAACTCTGACTACCCTCAGACACTATTAAACAGAATAATCAACATACTACTACCAAAACTCTGACTACCCTCAGACACTATAAAACAGAATAATCAACATACTACTACCAAAACTATGACTACCCTCAGACACTATTAAACAGAATAATCAACATATTACTACCAAAACTCTGACTACCCTCAGACACTATTAAACAGAATAATCAACATACTACTACCAAAACTCTGACTACCCTCAGTCACTATTAAACAGAATAATCAAGATATTACTACCGAAACTCTGACTACCGTCAGTCACTATTAAACAGAATAATCAACATATTACTACCAAAACTCTACCCTCAGACACTATTAAACAGAATAATCAACATATTACTACCAAAACTCTGACTACCCTCAGACACTATTAAACAGAATAATCAACATATTACTACCAAAACTCAACCCTCAGACACTATATAACAGAATAATCAACATACTACTACCGAAACTCTGACTACCCTCAGACACTATTAAACAGAATAATCAACATACTACTACCAAAACTCTGATTACCCTCAGACACTATTAAACAGAATAATCAATATATTTCTACCAAAACTCTACCCTCAGACACTATTAAACAGAATAATCAACATACTACTACCGAAACTATGACTACCCTCAGACACTATTAAACGGAATAATCAACATACTACTACCGAAACTCTGACTACCCTCAGACACTATTAAACAGAATAATCAACATACTACTACCAAAACTCTACCCTCAGACACTATTAAACAGAATAATCAACATATTACTACCAAAACTCTACCCTCAGACACTATTAAACAGAATAATCAACATACTACTACCAAAACTCTGACTACCCTCAGACACTATTAAACAGAATAATCAACATACTACTACCAAAACTCTACCCTCAGACACTATTAAACAGAATAATCAACATATTACTACCAAAACTCTACCCTCAGACACTATGAAACAGAATAATCAACATACTACTACCAAAACTCTACCCTCAGACACTATTAAACAGAATAGTCAACATATTACTACCGAAACTCTGACTACCCTCAGACACTATTAAACAGAATAATCAACATATTACTACCAAAACTCTACCCTCAGACATTATTAAACAGAATAATCAACATACTACTACCGAAACGCTGACTACCCTCAGACACTATTAAACAGAATAATCAACATACTACTACCAAAACTCTGACTACCCTCAGACACTATTAAACAGAATAATCAACATATTACTACCAAAACTCTAACCTCAGACACTATTAAACAGAATAATCAACATACTACTACCGAAACTCTGACTACCCTCAGACACTATTAAACAGAATAATCAACATACTACTACCAAAACTCTGACTACCCTCAGACACTATTAAACAGAATAATCAACATACTACTACCAAAACTCTACCCTCAGACACTATTAAACAGAATAATCAACATATTACTACCAAAACTCTGACTACCCTCAGTCACTATTAAACAGAATAATCAACATACTACTACCAAAACTCTGACTACCCTCAGACACTATTAAACAGAATAATCAAGATATTACTACCAAAACTCTGACTACCCTCAGTCACTATTAAACAGAATAATCAACATACTACTACCAAAACTCTACCCTCAGACACTATTAAACAGAATAATCAACATATTACTACCAAAACTATGACTACCCTCAGACACTATTAAACAGAATAATCAACATACTACTACCGAAACTCTGACTACCCTCAGTCACTATTAAACAGAATAATCAAGATATTACTACCAAAACTCTGACTACCCTCAGACACTATTAAACAGAATAATCAACATACTACTACAAAAACTCTACCCTCAGACACTATTAAACAGAATAATCAACATATTACTACCAAAACTCTGACTACCCTCAGTCACTATTAAACAGAATAATCAACATATTACTACCAAAACTCTGACTACCCTCAGACACTATTAAACAGAATAATCAAGATATTACTACCGAAACTCTGACTACCCTCAGTCACTATTAAACAGAATAATCAACATAATACTACCAAAACTCTACCCTCAGACATTAATAAACAGAATAATCAACATATTATTACCAAAACTATGACTACCCTCAGACACTATTAAACAGAATAATCAACATACTACTACCGAAACTCTGACTGCCCTCAGTCACTATTAAACAGAATAATCAAGATATTACTACCGAAACTCTGACTACCCTCAGTCACTATTAAGCAGAATAATCAACATATTACTACCAAAACTCTACCCTCAGACACTATTAAACAGAATAATCAACATACTACTACCAAAACTCTGACTACCCTCAGACACTATTAAACAGAATAATCAACATATTACTACCAAAACTCTACCCTCAGACACTATTAAACAGAATAATCAACATACTACTACCGAAACTCTGACTACCCTCAGACACTATTAAACAGAATAATCAACATACTACTACCAAAACTCTGACTACCCTCAGACACTATTAAACAGAATAATCAACATACTACTACCAAAACTATGACTACCCTCAGACACTATTAAACAGAATAATCAACATATTACTACCAAAACTCTGACTACCCTCAGACACTATTAAACAGAATAATCAACATACTACTACCAAAACTCTGACTACCCTCAGTCACTATTAAACAGAATAATCAAGATATTACTACCGAAACTCTGACTACCGTCAGTCACTATTAAACAGAATAATCAACATATTACTACCAAAACTCTACCCTCAGACACTATTAAACAGAATAATCAACATATTACTACCAAAACTCTGACTACCCTCAGACACTATTAAACAGAATAATCAACATATTACTACCAAAACTCAACCCTCAGACACTATATAACAGAATAATCAACATACTACTACCGAAACTCTGACTACCCTCAGACACTATTAAACAGAATAATCAACATACTACTACCAAAACTCTGATTACCCTCAGACACTATTAAACAGAATAATCAACATATTTCTACCAAAACTCTACCCTCAGACACTATTAAACAGAATAATCAACATACTACTACCGAAACTATGACTACCCTCAGACACTATTAAACAGAATAATCAACATACTACTACCGAAACTCTGACTACCCTCAGACACTATTAAACAGAATAATCAACATACTACTACCAAAACTCTACCCTCAGACACTATTAAACAGAATAATCAACATATTACTACCAAAACTCTACCCTCAGACACTATTAAACAGAATAATCAACATACTACTACCAAAACTCTGACTACCCTCAGACACTATTAAACAGAATAATCAACATACTACTACCAAAACTCTACCCTCAGACACTATTAAACAGAATAATCAACATATTACTACCAAAACTCTACCCTCAGACACTATGAAACAGAATAATCAACATACTACTACCAAAACTCTACCCTCAGACACTATTAAACAGAATAGTCAACATATTACTACCGAAACTCTGACTACCCTCAGACACTATTAAACAGAATAATCAACATATTACTACCAAAACTCTACCCTCAGACATTATTAAACAGAATAATCAACATACTACTACCGAAACGCTGACTACCCTCAGACACTATTAAACAGAATAATCAACATACTACTACCAAAACTCTGACTACCCTCAGAAACTATTAAACAGAATAATCAACATATTACTACCAAAACTCTAACCTCAGACACTATTAAACAGAATAATCAACATACTACTACCGAAACTCTGACTACCCTCAGACACTATTAAACAGAATAATCAACATACTACTACCAAAACTCTACCCTCAGACACTATTAAACAGAATAATCAACATATTACTACCAAAACTCTGACTACCCTCAGTCACTATTAAACAGAATAATCAACATACTACTACCAAAACTCTGACTACCCTCAGACACTATTAAACAGAATAATCAAGATATTACTACCAAAACTCTGACTACCCTCAGTCACTATTAAACAGAATAATCAACATACTACTACCAAAACTCTACCCTCAGACACTATTAAACAGAATAATCAACATATTACTACCAAAACTATGACTACCCTCAGACACTATTAAACAGAATAATCAACATACTACTACCGAAACTCTGACTACCCTCAGTCACTATTAAACAGAATAATCAAGATATTACTACCAAAACTCTGACTACCCTCAGACACTATTAAACAGAATAATCAACATACTACTACAAAAACTCTACCCTCAGACACTATTAAACAGAATAATCAACATATTACTACCAAAACTCTGACTACCCTCAGTCACTATTAAACAGAATAATCAACATATTACTACCAAAACTCTGACTACCCTCAGACACTATTAAACAGAATAATCAAGATATTACTACCGAAACTCTGACTACCCTCAGTCACTATTAAACAGAATAATCAACATACTACTACCAAAACTCTACCCTCAGACATTAATAAACAGAATAATCAACATATTATTACCAAAACTATGACTACCCTCAGACACTATTAAACAGAATAATCAACATACTACTACCGAAACTCTGACTGCCCTCAGTCACTATTAAACAGAATAATCAAGATATTACTACCGAAACTCTGACTACCCTCAGTCACTATTAAGCAGAATAATCAACATATTACTACCAAAACTCTACCCTCAGACACTATTAAACAGAATAATCAACATACTACTACCAAAACTCTGACTACCCTCAGACACTATTAAACAGAATAATCAACATATTACTACCAAAACTCTACCCTCAGACACTATTAAACAGAATAATCAACATACTACTACCGAAACTCTGACTACCCTCAGACACTATTAAACAGAATAATCAACAAACTACTACCAAAACTCTGACTACCCTCAGACACTATTAAACAGAATAATCAACATACTACTACCAAAACTATGACTACCCTCAGACACTATTAAACAGAATAATCAACATATTACTACCAAAACTCTGACTACCCTCAGACACTATTAAACAGAATAATCAACATACTACTACCAAAACTCTGACTATCCTCAGACACTATTAAACAGAATAATCAACATACTACTACCAAAACTCTGACTACCCTCAGACACTATTAAACAGAATAATCAACATATTACTACCAAAACTCTACCCTCAGACAATATTAAACAGAATAATCAACATATTACTACCAAAACTCTGACTACCCTCAGACACTATTAAACAGAATAATCAACATACTACTACCAAAACTCTGACTACCCTCAGACACTATTAAACAGAATAATCAACATACTACTACCAAAACTATGACTACCCTCAGACACTATTAAACAGAATAATCAACATATTACTACCAAAACTCTGACTACCCTCAGACACTATTAAACAGAATAATCAACATACTACTACCAAAACTCTGACTACCCTCAGTCACTATTAAACAGAATAATCAAGATATTACTACCGAAACTCTGACTATCGTCAGTCACTATTAAACAGAATAATCAACATATTACTACCAAAACTCTACCCTCAGACACTATTAAACAGAATAATCAACATATTACTACTAAAACTCTGACTACCCTCAGACACTATTAAACAGAATTATCAACATATTACTACCAAAACTCAACCCTCAGACACTATTAAACAGAATAATCAACATACTAATACCGAAACTCTGACTACCCTCAGACACTATTAAACAGAATAATCAACATACTACTACCAAAACTCTGATTACCCTCAGACACTATTAAACAGAATAATCAACATATTACTACCAAAACTCTACCCTCAGACACTATTAAACAGAATAATCAACATACTACTACCGAAACTCTGACTACCCTCAGACACTATTAAACAGAATAATCAAGATATTACTACCAAAACTCTGACTACCCTCAGACACTATTAAACAGAATAATCAACATACTACTACCAAAACTCTACCCTCAGACACTATTAAACAGAATAATCAACATACTACTACCAAAACTCTACCCTCAGACACTATTAAACAGAATAATCAACATATTACTACCAAAACTCTACCCTCAGACACTATTAAACAGAATAATCAACATACTACTACCACAACTCTACCCTCAGACACTATTAAACAGAATAATCAACATATTACTACCGAAACTCTGACTACCCTCAGACACTATTAAACAGAATAATCAACATATTACTACCAAAACTCTACCCTCAGACATTATTAAACAGAATAATCAACATACTACTACCGAAACTCTGACTACCCTCAGTCACTATTAAACAGAATAATCAACATACTACTACCAAAACTCTGACTACCCTCAGACACTATTAAACAGAATAATCAACATATTACTACCAAAACTCTACCCTCAGACACTATTAAACAGAATAATCAACATACTACTACCAAAACTCTGACTACCCTCAGACACTATTAAACAGAATAATCAACATACTACTACCAAAACTCTACCCTCAGACACTATTAAACAGAATAATCAACATATTACTACCAAAACTCTGACTACCCTCAGTCACTATTAAACAGAATAATCAACATACTACTACCAAAACTCTGACTACCCTCAGACACTATTAAACAGAATAATCAAGATATTACTACCGAAACTCTGACTACCCTCAGTCACTATTAAACAGAATAATCAACATACTACTACCAAAACTCTACCCTCAGACACTATTAAACAGAATAATCAACATATTACTACCAAAACTATGACTACCCTCAGACACTATTAAACAGAATAATCAACATACTACTACCGAAACTCTGACTACCCTCAGTCACTATTAAACAGAATAATCAAGATATTACTACCAAAACTCTGACTACCCTCAGACATTATTAAACAGAATAATCAACATACTACTACCAAAACTCTGACTACCCTCAGACACTATTAAACAGAATAATCAACATACTACTACAAAAACTCTACCCTCAGACACTATTAAACAGAATAATCAAGATATTACTACCGAAACTCTGACTACCCTCAGTCACTATTAAACAGAATAATCAACATACTACTACCAAAACTCTACCCTCAGACATTATTAAACAGAATAATCTACATATTATTACCAAAACTGTGACTACCCTCAGACACTATTAAACAGAATAATCAACATACTACTACCAAAACTCTGACTGACCTCAGTCACTATTAAACAGAATAATCAAGATATTACTACCGAAACTCTGACTACCCTCAGTCACTATTAAACAGAATAATCAACATACTACTACCAAAACTCTGACTACCCTCAGTCACTATTAAACAGAATAATCAACATACTACTACCGAAACTCTGACTACCCTCAGACACTATTAAACAGAATAATCAACATACTACTACCAAAACTCTACCCTCAGACACTATTAAACAGAATAATCAACATACTACTACCAAAACTCTGACTACCCTCAGTCACTATTAAACAGAATAATCAACATACTACTACCAAAACTCTGACTACCCTCAGACACTATTAAACAGAATAATCAACATACTACTACCAAAACTCTACCCTCAAACACTATTAAACAGAATAATCAACATATTACTACCAAAACTCTCACTATCCTGAGACACTATTAAACAGAATAATCAACATACTACTACCAAAACTCTGACTACCCTCAGACACTATTAAACAGAATAATCAACATATTACTACCAAAACTCTGACTACCCTCAGACACTATTAAACAGAATAATCAACATACTACTACCAAAACTCTGACTACCCTCAGACACTATTAAACAGAATAATAAAGATATTACTACCGAAACTCTTACTACCCTCAGTCACTATTAAACAGAATAATCAACATACTACTACCAAAACTCTACCCTCAGACACTATTAAACAGAATAATCAACATACTACTACCAAAACTCTACCCTCAGACACTATTAAACAGAATAATCAACATATTACTACCAAAACTCTACCCTCAGACACTATTAAACAGAATAATCAACATACTACTACCGAAACTCTACCCTCAGACACTATTAAACAGAATAATCAACATATTACTACCAAAATCTGACTACCCTCAGACACTATTAAACAGAATAATCAAGATATTACTACCAAAACTCTACCCTCAGACATTATTAAACAGAATAATCAACATACTACTTCCAAAACTCTACCCTCAGACACTATTAAACAGAATAATCAACATATTACTACCAAAACTCTGACTACCCTCAGTCACTATTAAACAGAATAATCAACATACTACTACCAAAACTCTGACTACCCTCAGACACTATTAAACAGAATAATAAAGATATTACTACCGAAACTCTGACTACCCTCAGTCACTATTAAACAGAATAATCAACATACTACTACCAAAACTCTACCCTCAGACACTATTAAACAGAATAATCAACATACTACTACCAAAACTCTACCCTCAGACACTATTAAACAGAATAATCAACATATTACTACCAAAACTCTACCCTCAGACACTATTAAACAGAATAATCAACATACTACTACCGAAACTCTACCCTCAGACACTATTAAACAGAATAATCAACATATTACTACCAAAATCTGACTACCCTCAGACACTATTAAACAGAATAATCAACATATTACTACCAAAACTCTACCCTCAGATATTATTAAACAGAATAATCAACATACTACTACCGAAACGCTGACTACCCTCAGACACTATTAAACAGAATAATCAACATATTACTACCAAAACTATGACTACCCTCAGACACTATTAAACAGAATAATCAACATACTACTACCAAAACTCTGACTACCCTCAGTCACTATTAAACATAATAATCAACATACTACTACCAAAACTCTGACTACCCTCAGACACTATTAAACAGAATAATCAACATACTACTACCAAAACTCTGACTACCCTCAGACACTATTAAATATAATAATCAACATACTACTACCAAAACTCTACCCTCAGACACTATTAAACAGAATAATCAACATACTACTACCAAAACTCTGACTATCCTCAGACACTATTAAACAGAATAATCAACATACTACTACCAAAACTCTGACTACCCTCAGACACTATTAAACAGAATAATCAACATATTACTACCAAAACTCTACCCTCAGACACTATTAAACAGAATAATCAACATACTACTACCAAAACTATGACTACCCTCAGACACTATTAAACAGAATAATCAACATACTACTACCAAAACTCTGACTACCCTCAGACACTATTAAACAGAATAATCAACATACTACTACCAAAACTCTGACTACCCTCAGTCACTATTAAACAGAATAATCAACATACTACTACCAAAACTCTGACTACCCTCAGACACTATTAAACAGAATAATCAACATACTACTACCAAAACTCTACCCTCAAACACTATTAAACAGAATAATCAACATATTACTACCAAAACTCTCACTATCCTGAGACACTATTAAACAGAATAATCAACATACTACTACCAAAACTCTGACTACCCTCAGACACTATTAAACAGAATAATCAACATATTACTACCAAAACTCTGACTACCCTCAGACACTATTAAACAGAATAATCAACATACTACTACCAAAACTCTGACTACCCTCAGACACTATTAAACAGAATAATAAAGATATTACTACCGAAACTCTTACTACCCTCAGTCACTATTAAACAGAATAATCAACATACTACTACCAAAACTCTACCCTCAGACACTATTAAACAGAATAATCAACATACTACTACCAAAACTCTACCCTCAGACACTATTAAACAGAATAATCAACATATTACTACCAAAACTCTACCCTCAGACACTATTAAACAGAATAATCAACATACTACTACCGAAACTCTACCCTCAGACACTATTAAACAGAATAATCAACATATTACTACCAAAATCTGACTACCCTCAGACACTATTAAACAGAATAATCAAGATATTACTACCAAAACTCTACCCTCAGACATTATTAAACAGAATAATCAACATACTACTTCCAAAACTCTACCCTCAGACACTATTAAACAGAATAATCAACATATTACTACCAAAACTCTGACTACCCTCAGTCACTATTAAACAGAATAATCAACATACTACTACCAAAACTCTGACTACCCTCAGACACTATTAAACAGAATAATAAAGATATTACTACCGAAACTCTGACTACCCTCAGTCACTATTAAACAGAATAATCAACATACTACTACCAAAACTCTACCCTCAGACACTATTAAACAGAATAATCAACATACTACTACCAAAACTCTACCCTCAGACACTATTAAACAGAATAATCAACATATTACTACCAAAACTCTACCCTCAGACACTATTAAACAGAATAATCAACATACTACTACCGAAACTCTACCCTCAGACACTATTAAACAGAATAATCAACATATTACTACCAAAATCTGACTACCCTCAGACACTATTAAACAGAATAATCAACATATTACTACCAAAACTCTACCCTCAGATATTATTAAACAGAATAATCAACATACTACTACCGAAACGCTGACTACCCTCAGACACTATTAAACAGAATAATCAACATATTACTACCAAAACTATGACTACCCTCAGACACTATTAAACAGAATAATCAACATACTACTACAAAAACTCTGACTACCCTCAGTCACTATTAAACATAATAATCAACATACTACTACCAAAACTCTGACTACCCTCAGACACTATTAAACAGAATAATCAACATACTACTACCAAAACTCTGACTACCCTCAGACACTATTAAATATAATAATCAACATACTACTACCAAAACTCTACCCTCAGACACTATTAAACAGAATAATCAACATACTACTACCAAAACTCTGACTATCCTCAGACACTATTAAACAGAATAATCAACATACTACTACCAAAACTCTGACTACCCTCAGACACTATTAAACAGAATAATCAACATATTACTACCAAAACTCTACCCTCAGACACTATTAAACAGAATAATCAACATACTACTACCAAAACTATGACTACCCTCAGACACTATTAAACAGAATAATCAACATACTACTACCAAAACTCTGACTACCCTCAGACACTATTAAACAGAATAATCAACATACTACTACCAAAACTATGACTACCCTCAGACACTATTAAACAGAATAATCAACATATTACTACCAAAACTCTGACTACCCTCAGACACTATTAAACAGAATAATCAACATACTACTACCAAAACTCTGACTACCCTCAGTCACTATTAAACAGAATAATCAAGATATTACTACCGAAACTCTGACTACCGTCAGTCACTATTAAACAGAATAATCAACATATTACTACCAAAACTCTACCCTCAGACACTATTAAACAGAATAATCAACATATTACTACCAAAACTCTGACTACCCTCAGACACTATTAAACAGAATAATCAACATACTACTACCAAAACTCTACCCTCAGACACTATTAAACAGAATAATCAAGATATTACTACCGAAACTCTGACTACCCTCAGTCACTATTAAACAGAATAATCAACATACTACTACCAAAACTCTACCCTCAGACACTATTAAACAGAATAATCAACATACTACTACCAAAACTCTACCCTCAGACACTATTAAACAGAATAATCAACATATTACTACCAAAACTCTACCCTCAGACACTATTAAACAGAATAATCAACATACTACTACCGAAACTCTACCCTCAGACACTATTAAACAGAATAATCAACATATTACTACCAAAATCTGACTACCCTCAGACACTATTAAACAGAATAATCAACATATTACTACCAAAACTCTACCCTCAGATATTATTAAACAGAATAATCAACATACTACTACCGAAACGCTGACTACCCTCAGACACTATTAAACAGAATAATCAACATACTACTACCAAAACTCTGACTACCCTCAGTCACTATTAAACATAATAATCAACATACTACTACCAAAACTCTGACTACCCTCAGACACTATTAAACAGAATAATCAACATACTACTACCAAAACTCTGACTACCCTCAGACACTATTAAATATAATAATCAACATACTACTACCAAAACTCTACCCTCAGACACTATTAAACAGAATAATCAACATACTACTACCAAAACTCTGACTATCCTCAGACACTATTAAACAGAATAATCAACATACTACTACCAAAACTCTGACTACCCTCAGACACTATTAAACAGAATAATCAACATATTACTACCAAAACTCTACTCTCAGACACTATTAAACAGAATAATCAACATACTACTACCAAAACTATGACTACCCTCAGACACTATTAAACAGAATAATCAACATACTACTACCAAAACTCTGACTACCCTCAGACACTATTAAACAGAATAATCAACATACTACTACCAAAACTATGACTACCCTCAGACACTATTAAACAGAATAATCAACATATTACTACCAAAACTCTGACTACCCTCAGACACTATTAAACAGAATAATCAACATACTACTACCAAAACTCTGACTACCCTCAGTCACTATTAAACAGAATAATCAAGATATTACTACCGAAACTCTGACTACCGTCAGTCACTATTAAACAGAATAATCAACATATTACTACCAAAACTCTACCCTCAGACACTATTAAACAGAATAATCAACATATTACTACCAAAACTCTGACTACCCTCAGACACTATTAAACAGAATAATCAACATACTACTACCAAAACTCTACCCTCAGACACTATTAAACAGAATAATCAAGATATTACTACCGAAACTCTGACTACCCTCAGTCACTATTAAACAGAATAATCAACATACTACTACCAAAACTCTACCCTCAGACATTATTAAACAGAATAATCTACATATTATTACCAAAACTGTGACTACCCTCAGACACTATTAAACAGAATAATCAACATATTACTACCAAAACTCTACCCTCAGACACTATTAAACAGAATAATCAACATACTACTACCGAAACTCTACCCTCAGACACTATTAAACAGAATAATCAACATATTACTACCAAAATCTGACTACCCTCAGACACTATTAAACAGAATAATCAACATATTACTACCAAAACTCTACCCTCAGATATTATTAAACAGAATAATCAACATACTACTACCGAAACGCTGACTACCCTCAGACACTATTAAACAGAATAATCAACATACTACTACCAAAACTCTGACTACCCTCAGTCACTATTAAACATAATAATCAACATACTACTACCAAAACTCTGACTACCCTCAGACACTATTAAACAGAATAATCAACATACTACTACCAAAACTCTGACTACCCTCAGACACTATTAAATATAATAATCAACATACTACTACCAAAACTCTACCCTCAGACACTATTAAACAGAATAATCAACATACTACTACCAAAACTCTGACTATCCTCAGACACTATTAAACAGAATAATCAACATACTACTACCAAAACTCTGACTACCCTCAGACACTATTAAACAGAATAATCAACATATTACTACCAAAACTCTACTCTCAGACACTATTAAACAGAATAATCAACATACTACTACCAAAACTATGACTACCCTCAGACACTATTAAACAGAATAATCAACATACTACTACCAAAACTCTGACTACCCTCAGACACTATTAAACAGAATAATCAACATACTACTACCAAAACTATGACTACCCTCAGACACTATTAAACAGAATAATCAACATATTACTACCAAAACTCTGACTACCCTCAGACACTATTAAACAGAATAATCAACATACTACTACCAAAACTCTGACTACCCTCAGTCACTATTAAACAGAATAATCAAGATATTACTACCGAAACTCTGACTACCGTCAGTCACTATTAAACAGAATAATCAACATATTACTACCAAAACTCTACCCTCAGACACTATTAAACAGAATAATCAACATATTACTACCAAAACTCTGACTACCCTGAGACACTATTAAACAGAATAATCAACATACTACTACCAAAACTCTACCCTCAGACACTATTAAACAGAATAATCAAGATATTACTACCGAAACTCTGACTACCCTCAGTCACTATTAAACAGAATAATCAACATACTACTACCAAAACTCTACCCTCAGACATTATTAAACAGAATAATCTACATATTATTACCAAAACTGTGACTACCCTCAGACACTATTAAACAGAATAATCAACATACTACTACCAAAACTCTGACTGACCTCAGTCACTATTAAACAGAATAATCAAGATATTACTACCGAAACTGTGACTACCCTCAGTCACTATTAAACAGAATAATCAACATACTACTACCAAAACTCTGACTACCCTCAGTCACTATTAAACAGAATAATCAACATACTACTACCGAAACTCTGACTACCCTCAGACACTATTAAACAGAATAATCAACATACTACTACCAAAACTCTACCCTCAGACACTATTAAACAGAATAATCAACATACTACTACCAAAACTCTGACTACCCTCAGACACTATTAAACAGAATAATCAACATACTACTACCAAAACTCTACCCTCAAACACTATTAAACAGAATAATCAACATATTACTACCAAAACTCTCACTATCCTGAGACACTATTAAACAGAATAATCAACATACTACTACCAAAACTCTGACTACCCTCAGACACTAGTAAACAGAATAATCAACATATTACTACCAAAACTCTGACTACCCTCAGACACTATTAAACAGAATAATCAACATACTACTACCAAAACTCTGACTACCCTCAGACACTATTAAACAGAATAATAAAGATATTACTACCGAAACTCTGACTACCCTCAGTCACTATTAAACAGAATAATCAACATACTACTACCAAAACTCTACCCTCAGACACTATTAAACAGAATAATCAACATACTACTACCAAAACTCTGACTACCCTCAGACACTATTAAACAGAATAATCAACATACTACTACCAAAACTCTACCCTCAAACACTATTAAACAGAATAATCAACATATTACTACCAAAACTCTCACTATCCTGAGACACTATTAAACAGAATAATCAACATACTACTACCAAAACTCTGACTACCCTCAGACACTAGTAAACAGAATAATCAACATATTACTACCAAAACTCTGACTACCCTCAGACACTATTAAACAGAATAATCAACATACTACTACCAAAACTCTGACTACCCTCAGACACTATTAAACAGAATAATAAAGATATTACTACCGAAACTCTGACTACCCTCAGTCACTATTAAACAGAATAATCAACATACTACTACCAAAACTCTACCCTCAGACACTATTAAACAGAATAATCAACATACTACTACCAAAACTCTACCCTCAGACACTATTAAACAGAATAATCAACATATTACTACCAAAACTCTACCCTCAGACACTATTAAACAGAATAATCAACATACTACTACCGAAACTCTACCCTCAGACACTATTAAACAGAATAATCAACATATTACTACCAAAATCTGACTACCCTCAGACACTATTAAACAGAATAATCAACATATTACTACCAAAACTCTACCCTCAGACATTAATAAACAGAATAATCAACATACTACTTCCAAAACTCTACCCTCAAACACTATTAAACAGAATAATCAACATATTACTACCAAAACTCTGACTACCCTCAGTCACTATTAAACAGAATAATCAACATACTACTACTAAAACTCTGACTACCCTCAGACACTATTAAACAGAATAATAAAGATATTACTACCGAAACTCTGACTACCCTCAGTCACTATTAAACAGAATAATCAACATACTACTACCAAAACTCTACCCTCAGACACTATTAAACAGAATAATCAACATACTACTACCAAAACTCTACCCTCAGACACTATTAAACAGAATAATCAACATATTACTACCAAAACTCTACCCTCAGACACTATTAAACAGAATAATCAACATACTACTACCGAAACTCTACCCTCAGACACTATTAAACAGAATAATCAACATATTACTACCAAAATCTGACTACCCTCAGACACTATTAAACAGAATAATCAACATATTACTACCAAAACTCTACCCTCAGATATTATTAAACAGTATAATCAACATACTACTACCTAAACGCTGACTACCCTCAGACACTATTAAACAGAATAATCAACATACTACTACCAAAACTCTGACTACCCTCAGTCACTATTAAACATAATAATCAACATACTACTACCAAAACTCTGACTACCCTCAGACACTATTAAACAGAATAATCAACATACTACTACCAAAACTCTGACTACCCTCAGACACTATTAAATATAATAATCAACATACTACTACCAAAACTCTACCCTCAGACACTATTAAACAGAATAATCAACATACTACTACCAAAACTCTGACTATCCTCAGACACTATTAAACAGAATAATCAACATACTACTACCAAAACTCTGACTACCCTCAGACACTATTAAACAGAATAATCAACATATTACTACCAAAACTCTACCCTCAGACACTATTAAACAGAATAATCAACATACTACTACCGAAACTATGACTACCCTCAGACACTATTAAACAGAATAATCAACATACTACTACCAAAACTCTGACTACCCTCAGACACTATTAAACAGAATAATCAACATACTACTACCAAAACTATGACTACCCTCAGACACTATTAAACAGAATAATCAACATATTACTACCAAAACTCTGACTACCCTCAGACACTATTAAACAGAATAATCAACATACTACTACCAAAACTCTGACTACCCTCAGTCACTATTAAACAGAATAATCAAGATATTACTACCGAAACTCTGACTACCGTCAGTCACTATTAAACAGAATAATCAACATATTACTACCAAAACTCTACCCTCAGACACTATTAAACAGAATAATCAACATATTACTACCAAAACTCTGACTACCCTCAGACACTATTAAACAGAATAATCAACATATTACTACCAAAACTCAACCCTCAGACACTATTAAACAGAATAATCAACATACTACTACCGAAACTCTGACTACCCTCAGACACTATTAAACAGAATAATCAACATACTACTACCAAAACTCTGATTACCCTCAGACACTATTAAACAGAATAATCAACATATTTCTACCAAAACTCTACCCTCAGACACTATTAAACAGAATAATCAACATACTACTACCGAAACTCTGACTACCCTCAGACATTATTAAACAGAATAATCAACATACTACTACCAAAACTCTACCCTCAGACACTATTAAACAGAATAATCAACATATTACTACCAAAACTCTACCCTCAGACACTATTAAACAGAATAATCAACATACTACTACCAAAACTCTGACTACCCTCAGACACTATTAAACAGAATAATCAACATACTACTACCAAAACTCTACCCTCAGACTCTATTAAACAGAATAATCAACATATTACTACCAAAACTCTACCCTCAGACACTATTAAACAGAATAATCAACATACTACTACCAAAACTCTACCCTCAGACACTATTAAACAGAATAGTCAACATATTACTACCGAAACTCTGACTACCCTCAGACACTATTAAACAGAATAATCAACATATTACTACCGAAACGCTGACTACCCTCAGACACTATTAAACAGAATAATCAACCAACTACTACCAAAACTCTGACTACCCTCAGACACTATTAAACAGAATAATCAACATATTACTACCAAAACTCTAACCTCAGACACTATTAAACAGAATAATCAACATACTACTACCGAAACTCTGACTACCCTCAGACACTATTAAACAGAATAATCAACATACTACTACCAAAACTCTGACTACCCTCAGTCACTATTAAACAGAATAATCAACATACTACTATCAAAACTCTGACTACCCTCAGACACTATTAAACAGAATAATCAACATATTACTACCAAAACTCTGACTACCCTCAGACACTATTAAACAGAATAATCAACATACTACTACCAAAACTCTGACTACCCTCAGACACTATTAAACAGAATAATCAACATACTACTACCAAAACTCTACCCTCAGACACTATTAAACAGAATAATCAACATATTACTACCAAAACTCTGACTACCCTCAGTCACTATTAAACAGAATAATCAACATACTACTACCAAAACTCTGACTACCCTCAGACACTATTAAACAGAATAATCAAGATATTACTACCAAAACTCTGACTACCCTCAGTCACTATTAAACAGAATAATCAACATACTACTACCAAAACTCTACCCTCAGACACTATTAAAAAGAATAATCAACATATTACTACCAAAACTATGACTACCCTCAGACACAATTAAACAGAATAATCAACATACTACTACCGAAACTCTGACTACCATCAGTCACTATTAAACAGAATAATCAAGATATTACTACCAAAATTCTGACTACCCTCAGACACTATTAAACAGAATAATCAACATACTACTACAAAAGCTCTACCATCAGACACTATTAAACAGAATAATCAACATATTACTACCAAAACTCTGACTACCCTCAGTCACTATTAAACAGAATAATCAACATATTACTACCAAAACTCTGACTACCCTCAGACACTATTAAACAGAATAATCAAGATATTACTACCGAAACGCTGACTACCCTCAGTCACTATTAAACAGAATAATCAACATACTACTACCAAAACTCTACCCTCAGACATTATTAAAAAGAATAATCAACATATTATTACCAAAACTATGACTACCCTCAGACACTATTAAACAGAATAATCAACATACTACTACCGAAACTCTGACTGCCCTCAGTCACTATTAAACAGAATAATCAAGATATTACTACCGAAACTCTGACTACCCTCAGTCACTATTAAGCAGAATAATCAACATATTACTACCAAAACTCTACCCTCAGACACTATTAAACAGAATAATCAACATACTACTACCAAAACTCTGACTACCCTCAGACACTATTAAACAGAATAATCAACATACTACTACCAAAACTCTGACTACCCTCAGACACTATTAAACAGAATAATCAACATACTACTACCAAAACTATGACTACCCTCAGACACTATTAAACAGAATAATCAACATATTACTACCAAAACTCTGACTACCCTCAGACACTATTAAACAGAATAATCAACATACTACTACCAAAACTCTGACTATCCTCAGACACTATTAAACAGAATAATCAACATACTACTACCAAAACTCTGACTACCCTCAGACACTATTAAACAGAATAATCAACATATTACTACCAAAACTCTACCCTCAGACAATATTAAACAGAATAATCAACATACTACTACCGAAACTCTGACTACCCTCAGACACTATTAAACAGAATAATCAACATACTACTACCAAAACTATGACTACCCTCAGACACTATTAAACAGAATAATCAACATATTACTACCAAAACTCTGACTACCCTCAGACACTATTAAACAGAATAATCAACATACTACTACCAAAACTCTGACTACCCTCAGTCACTATTAAACAGAATAATCAAGATATTACTACCGAAACTCTGACTATCGTCAGTCACTATTAAACAGAATAATCAACATATTACTACCAAAACTCTACCCTCAGACACTATTAAACAGAATAATCAACATATTACTACCAAAACTCTGACTACCCTCAGACACTATTAAACAGAATAATCAACATATTACTACCAAAACTCAACCCTCAGACACTATTAAACAGAATAATCAACATACTAATACCGAAACTCTGACTACCCTCAGACACTATTAAACAGAATAATCCACATATTACTACCAAAACTCTGACTACCCTCAGACACTATTAAACAGAATAATCAACATACTACTACCAAAACTCTGACTATCCTCAGACACTATTAAACAGAATAATCAACATACTACTACCAAAACTCTGACTACCCTCAGACACTATTAAACAGAATAATCAACATATTACTACCAAAACTCTACCCTCAGACAATATTAAACAGAATAATCAACATACTACTACCGAAACTCTGACTACCCTCAGACACTATTAAACAGAATAATCAACATACTACTACCAAAACTATGACTACCCTCAGACACTATTAAACAGAATAATCAACATATTACTACCAAAACTCTGACTACCCTCAGACACTATTAAACAGAATAATCAACATACTACTACCAAAACTCTGACTACCCTCAGTCACTATTAAACAGAATAATCAAGATATTACTACCGAAACTCTGACTATCGTCAGTCACTATTAAACAGAATAATCAACATATTACTACCAAAACTCTACCCTCAGACACTATTAAACAGAATAATCAACATATCACTACCAAAACTCTGACTACCCTCAGACACTATTAAACAGAATAATCAACATATTACTACCAAAACTCAACCCTCAGACACTATTAAACAGAATAATCAACATACTAATACCGAAACTCTGACTACCCTCAGACACTATTAAACAGAATAATCAACATACTACTACCAAAACTCTGATTACCCTCAGACACTATTAAACAGAATAATCAACATATTACTACCAAAACTCTACCCTCAGACACTATTAAACAGAATAATCAACATACTACTACCGAAACTCTGACTACCCTCAGACACTATTAAACAGAATAATCAACATACTACTACCAAAACTCTACCCTCAGACACTATTAAACAGAATAATCAACATATTACTACCAAAACTCTACCCTCAGACACTATTAAACAGAATAATCAACATACTACTACCAAAACTCTGACTACCCTAAGACACTATTAAACAGAATAATCAACATACTACTACCAAAACTCTACCCTCGGACACTATTAAACAGAATAATCAACATATTACTACCAAAACTCTACCCTCAGACACTATTAAACAGAATAATCAACATACTACTACCACAACTCTACCCTCAGACACTATTAAACAGAATAATCAACATATTACTACCGAAACTCTGACTACCCTCAGACACTATTAAACAGAATAATCAACATATTACTACCAAAACTCTACCCTCAGACATTATTAAACAGAATAATCAACATACTACTACCGAAACTCTGACTACCCTCAGTCACTATTAAACAGAATAATCAACATACTACTACCAAAACTCTGACTACCCTCAGACACTATTAAACAGAATAATCAACATATTACTACCAAAACTCTGACTACCCTCAGACACTATTAAACAGAATAATCAACATACTACTACCAAAACTCTGACTACCCTCAGACACTATTAAACAGAATAATCAACATACTACTACCAAAACTCTACCCTCAGACACTATTAAACAGAATAATCAACATATTACTACCAAAACTCTGACTACCCTCAGTCACTATTAAACAGAATAATCAACATACTACTACCAAAACGCTGACTACCCTCAGACACTATTAAACAGAATAATCAAGATATTACTACCGAAACTCTGACTACCCTCAGTCACTATTAAACAGAATAATCAACATACTACTACCAAAACTCTACCCTCAGACACTATTAAACAGAATAATCAACATATTACTACCAAAACTATGACTACCCTCAGACACTATTAAACAGAATAATCAACATACTACTACCGAAACTCTGACTACCCTCAGTCACTATTAAACAGAATAATCAATATATTACTACCAAAACTCTGACTACCCTCAGACATTATTAAACAGAATAATCAACATACTACTACCAAAACTCTGACTACCCTCAGACACTATTAAACAGAATAATCAACATATTACTACCAAAACTCTGACTACCCTCAGACACTATTAAACAGAATAATCAACATACTACTACCAAAACTCTGACTATCCTCAGACACTATTAAACAGAATAATCAACATACTACTACCAAAACTCTGACTACCCTCAGACACTATTAAACAGAATAATCAACATATTACTACCAAAACTCTACCCTCAGACAATATTAAACAGAATAATCAACATACTACTACCGAAACTCTGACTACCCTCAGACACTATTAAACAGAATAATCAACATACTACTACCAAAACTATGACTACCCTCAGACACTATTAAACAGAATAATCAACATATTACTACCAAAACTCTGACTACCCTCAGACACTATTAAACAGAATAATCAACATACTACTACCAAAACTCTGACTACCCTCAGTCACTATTAAACAGAATAATCAAGATATTACTACCGAAACTCTGACTATCGTCAGTCACTATTAAACAGAATAATCAACATATTACTACCAAAACTCTACCCTCAGACACTATTAAACAGAATAATCAACATATTACTACCAAAACTCTGACTACCCTCAGACACTATTAAACAGAATAATCAACATATTACTACCAAAACTCAACCCTCAGACACTATTAAACAGAATAATCAACATACTAATACCGAAACTCTGACTACCCTCAGACACTATTAAACAGAATAATCCACATATTACTACCAAAACTCTGACTACCCTCAGACACTATTAAACAGAATAATCAACATACTACTACCAAAACTCTGACTATCCTCAGACACTATTAAACAGAATAATCAACATACTACTACCAAAACTCTGACTACCCTCAGACACTATTAAACAGAATAATCAACATATTACTACCAAAACTCTACCCTCAGACAATATTAAACAGAATAATCAACATACTACTACCGAAACTCTGACTACCCTCAGACACTATTAAACAGAATAATCAACATACTACTACCAAAACTATGACTACCCTCAGACACTATTAAACAGAATAATCAACATATTACTACCAAAACTCTGACTACCCTCAGACACTATTAAACAGAATAATCAACATACTACTACCAAAACTCTGACTACCCTCAGTCACTATTAAACAGAATAATCAAGATATTACTACCGAAACTCTGACTATCGTCAGTCACTATTAAACAGAATAATCAACATATTACTACCAAAACTCTACCCTCAGACACTATTAAACAGAATAATCAACATATCACTACCAAAACTCTGACTACCCTCAGACACTATTAAACAGAATAATCAACATATTACTACCAAAACTCAACCCTCAGACACTATTAAACAGAATAATCAACATACTAATACCGAAACTCTGACTACCCTCAGACACTATTAAACAGAATAATCAACATACTACTACCAAAACTCTGATTACCCTCAGACACTATTAAACAGAATAATCAACATATTACTACCAAAACTCTACCCTCAGACACTATTAAACAGAATAATCAACATACTACTACCGAAACTCTGACTACCCTCAGACACTATTAAACAGAATAATCAACATACTACTACCAAAACTCTACCCTCAGACACTATTAAACAGAATAATCAACATATTACTACCAAAACTCTACCCTCAGACACTATTAAACAGAATAATCAACATACTACTACCAAAACTCTGACTACCCTAAGACACTATTAAACAGAATAATCAACATACTACTACCAAAACTCTACCCTCGGACACTATTAAACAGAATAATCAACATATTACTACCAAAACTCTACCCTCAGACACTATTAAACAGAATAATCAACATACTACTACCACAACTCTACCCTCAGACACTATTAAACAGAATAATCAACATATTACTACCGAAACTCTGACTACCCTCAGACACTATTAAACAGAATAATCAACATATTACTACCAAAACTCTACCCTCAGACATTATTAAACAGAATAATCAACATACTACTACCGAAACTCTGACTACCCTCAGTCACTATTAAACAGAATAATCAACATACTACTACCAAAACTCTGACTACCCTCAGACACTATTAAACAGAATAATCAACATATTACTACCAAAACTCTGACTACCCTCAGACACTATTAAACAGAATAATCAACATACTACTACCAAAACTCTGACTACCCTCAGACACTATTAAACAGAATAATCAACATACTACTACCAAAACTCTACCCTCAGACACTATTAAACAGAATAATCAACATATTACTACCAAAACTCTGACTACCCTCAGTCACTATTAAACAGAATAATCAACATACTACTACCAAAACGCTGACTACCCTCAGACACTATTAAACAGAATAATCAAGATATTACTACCGAAACTCTGACTACCCTCAGTCACTATTAAACAGAATAATCAACATACTACTACCAAAACTCTACCCTCAGACACTATTAAACAGAATAATCAACATATTACTACCAAAACTATGACTACCCTCAGACACTATTAAACAGAATAATCAACATACTACTACCGAAACTCTGACTACCCTCAGTCACTATTAAACAGAATAATCAATATATTACTACCAAAACTCTGACTACCCTCAGACATTATTAAACAGAATAATCAACATACTACTACCAAAACTCTGACTACCCTCAGACACTATTAAACAGAATAATCAACATACTACTACAAAAACTCTACCCTCAGACACTATTAAACAGAATAATCAAGATATTACTACCGAAACTTTGACTACCCTCAGTCACTATTAAACAGAATAATCAACATACTACTACCAAAACTCTACCCTCAGACATTATTAAACAGAATAATCAACATATTATTACCAAAACTGTGACTACCCTCAGACACTATTAAACAGAATAATCAACATACTACTACCGAAACTCTGACTGACCTCAGTCACTATTAAACAGAATAATCAAGATATTACTACCGAAACTCTGACTACCCTCAGTCACTATTAAACAGAATAATCAACATACTACTACCAAAACTCTGACTACCCTCAGTCACTATTAAACAGAATAATCAACATACTACTACCGAAACTCTGACTACCCTCAGACACTATTAAACAGAATAATCAACATACTACTACCAAAACTCTGACTACCCTCAGACACTATTAAACAGAATAATCAACATATTACTACCAAAACTCAACCCTCAGACACTATTAAACAGAATAATCAACATACTACTACCGAAACTCTGACTACCCTCAGACACTATTAAACAGAATAATCAACATACTACTACCAAAACTCTGATTACCCTCAGACACTATTAAACAGAATAATCAACATATTTCTACCGAAACTCTACCCTCAGACACTATTAAACAGAATAATCAACATACTACTACCGAAACTCTGACTACCCTCAGACACTATTAAACAGAATAATCAACATACTACTACCAAAACTCTACCCTCAGACACTATTAAACAGAATAATCAACATATTACTACCAAAACTCTACCCTCAGACACTATTAAACAGAATAATCAACATACTACTACCAAAACTCTGACTACCCTCAGACACTATTAAACAGAATAATCAACATACTACTACCAAAACTCTACCCTCAGACACTATTAAACAGAATAATCAACATATTACTACCAAAACTCTACCCTCAGACACTATTAAACAGAATAATCAACATACTACTACCAAAACTCTACCCTCAGACACTATTAAACAGAATAGTCAACATATTACTACCGAAACTCTGACTACTATCAGACACTATTAAACAGAATAATCAACATATTACTACCAAAACTCTACCCTCAGACATTATTAAACAGAATAATCAACATACTACTACCGAAACGCTGACTACCCTCAGACACTATTAAACAGAATAATCAACATACTACTACCAAAACTATGACTACCCTCAGACACTATTAAACAGAATAATCAACATATTACTACCAAAACTCTAACCTCAGACACTATTAAACAGAATAATCAACATACTACTACCGAAACTCTGACTACCCTCAGACACTATTAAACAGAATAATCAACATACTACTACCAAAACTCTGACTACCCTCAGTCACTATTAAACAGAATAATCAACATACTACTATCAAAACTCTGACTACCCTCAGACAGTATTAAACAGAATAATCAACATATTACTACCAAAACTCTGACTACCCTCAGACACTATTAAACAGAATAATCAACATACTACTACTAAAACTCTGACTACCCTCAGACACTATTAAACAGAATAATCAACATACTACTACCAAAACTCTACCCTCAGACACTATTAAACAGAATAATCAACATATTACTACCAAAACTCTGACTACCCTCAGTCACTATTAAACAGAATAATCAACATACTACTACCAAAACTCTGACTACCCTCAGACACTATTAAACAGAATAATCAAGATATTACTACCAAAACTCTGACTACCCTCAGTCACTATTAAACAGAATAATCAACATACTACTACCAAAACTCTACCCTCAGACACTATTAAACAGAATAATCAACATATTACTACCAAAACTATGACTACCCTCAGACACTATTAAACAGAATAATCAACATACTACTACCGAAACTCTGACTACCCTCAGTCACTATTAAACAGAATAATCAAGATATTACTACCAAAACTCTGACTACCCTCAGACACTATTAAACAGAATAATCAACATACTACTACAAAAACTCTACCCTCAGACACTATTAAACAGAATAATCAACATATTACTACCAAAACTCTGACTACCCTCAGTCACTATTAAACAGAATAATCAACATATTACTACCGAAACTCTGACTACCCTCAGACACTATTAAACAGAATAATCAAGATATTACTACCGAAACTCTGACTACCCTCAGTCACTATTAAACAGAATAATCAACATACTACTACCAAAACTCTACCCTCAGACATTATTAAACAGAATAATCAACATATTATTACCAAAACTATGACTACCCTCAGACACTATTAAACAGAATAATCAACATACTACTACCGAAACTCTGACTGCCCTCAGTCACTATTAAACAGAATAATCAAGATATTACTACCGAAACTCTGACTACCCTCAGTCACTATTAAGCAGAATAATCAACATATTACTACCAAAACTCTACCCTCAGACACTATTAAACAGAATAATCAACATACTACTACCAAAACTCTGACTACCCTCAGACACTATTAAACAAAATAATCAACATATTACTACCAAAACTCTACCCACAGACACTATTAAACAGAATAATCAACATACTACTACCGGAACTCTGACTACCCTCAGACACTATTAAACAGAATAATCAATATACTACTACCAAAACTCTGACTACCCTCAGACACTATTAAACAGAATAATCAACATACTACTACCAAAACTATGACTACCCTCAGACACTATTAAACAGAATAATCAACATATTACTACCAAAACTCTGACTACCCTCAGACACTATTAAACAGAATAATCAACATACTACTACCAAAACTCTGACTACCCTCAGACACTATTAAACAGAATAATCAACATATTACTACCAAAACTCTACCCTCAGACACTATTAAACAGAATAATCAACATACTACTACCGAAACTCTGACTACCCTCAGACACTATTAAACAGAATAATCAACATACTACTACCAAAACTCTGACTACCCTCAAACACTATTAAACAGAATAATCAACATACTACTACCAAAACTATGACTACGCTCAGACACTATTAAACAGAATAATCAACATATTACTACCAAAACTCTGACTACCCTCAGACACTATTAAACAGAATAATCAACATACTACTACCAAAACTCTGACTACCCTCAGACACTATTAAACAGAATAATCAACATATTACTACCAAAACTCTACCCTCAGACAATATTAAACAGAATAATCAACATACTACTACCGAAACTCTGACTACCCTCAGACACTATTAAACAGAATAATCAACATACTACTACCAAAACTCTGACTACCCTCAGACACTATTAAACAGAATAATCAACATACTACTACCAAAACTATGACTACCCTCAGACACTATTAAACAGAATAATCAACATATTACTACCAAAACTCTGACTACCCTCAGACACTATTAAACAGAATAATCAACATACTACTACCAAAACTCTGACTACCCTCAGTCACTATTAAACAGAATAATCAAGATATTACTACCGAAACTCTGACTATCGTCAGTCACTATTAAACAGAATAATCAAGATATTACTACCAAAACTCTGACTACCCTCAGACACTATTAAACAGAATAATCAACATACTACTACAAAAACTCTACCCTCAGACACTATTAAACAGAATAATCAACATATTACTACCAAAACTCTGACTACCCTCAGACACTATTAAACAGAATAATCAAGATATTACTACCGAAACTCTGATTACCCTCAGTCACTATTAAACAGAATAATCAACATACTACTACCAAAACTCTACCCTCAGACATTATTAAACAGAATAATCAACATATTATTACCAAAACTATGACTACCCTCAGACACTATTAAACAGAATAATCAACATACTACTACCGAAACTCTGACTGCCCTCAGTCACTATTAAACAGAATAATCAAGATATTACTACCGAAACTCTGACTACCCTCAGTCACTATTAAGCAGAATAATCAACATATTACTACCAAAACTCTACCCTCAGACACTATTAAACAGAATAATCAACATACTACTACCAAAACTCTGACTACCCTCAGACACTATTAAACAGAATAATCAACATATTACTACCAAAACTCTACCCTCAGACACTATTAAACAGAATAATCAACATACTACTACCGAAACTCTGACTACCCTCAGACACTATTAAACAGAATAATCAACATACTACTACCAAAACTCTGACTACCCTCAGACACTATTAAACAGAATAATCAACATACTACTACCAAAACTATGACTACCCTCAGACACTATTAAACAGAATAATCAACATATTACTACCAAAACTCTGACTACCCTCAGACACTATTAAACAGAATAATCAACATACTACTACCAAAACTCTGACTATCCTCAGACACTATTAAACAGAATAATCAACATACTACTACCAAAACTCTGACTACCCTCAGACACTATTAAACAGAATAATCAACATATTACTACCAAAACTCTACCCTCAGATAATATTAAACAGAATAATCAACATACTACTACCGAAACTCTGACTACCCTCAGACACTATTAAACAGAATAATCAACATACTACTACCAAAACTCTGACTACCCTCAGACACTATTAAACAGAATAATCAACATACTACTACCAAAACTATGACTACCCTCAGACACTATTAAACAGAATAATCAACATATTACTACCAAAACTCTGACTACCCTCAGACACTATTAAACAGAATAATCAACATACTACTACCAAAACTCTGACTACCCTCAGTCACTATTAAACAGAATAATCAAGATATTACTACCTAAACTCTGACTATCGTCAGTCACTATTAAACAGAATAATCAACATATTACTACCAAAACTCTACCCTCAGACACTATTAAACAGAATAATCAACATATTACTACCAAAACTCTGACTACCCTGAGACACTATTAAACAGAATAATCAACATATTACTACCAAAACTCAACCCTCAGACACTATTAAACAGAATAATCAACATACTAATACCGAAACTCTGACTACCCTCAGACACTATTAAACAGAATAATCAACATACTACTACCAAAACTCTGATTACCCTCAGACACTATTAAACAGAATAATCAACATATTACTACCAAAACTCTACCCTCAGACACTATTAAACAGAATAATCAACATACTACTACCGAAACTCTGACTACCCTCAGACACTATTAAACAGAATAATCAAGATATTACTACCAAAACTCTGACTACCCTCAGACACTATTAAACAGAATAATCAACATACTACTACCAAAACTCTACCCTCAGACACTATTAAACAGAATAATCAACATATTACTACCAAAACTCTACCCTCAGACACTATTAAACAGAATAATCAACATACTACTACCAAAACTCTGACTACCCTAAGACACTATTAAACAGAATAATCAACATACTACTACCAAAACTCTACCCTCAGACACTATTAAACAGAATAATCAACATATTACTACCAAAACTCTACCCTCAGACACTATTAAACAGAATAATCAACATACTACTACCAAAACTCTACCCTCAGACACTATTAAACAGAATAGTCAACATATTACTACCGAAACTCTGACTACTATCAGACACTATTAAACAGAATAATCAACATACTACTACCGAAACGCTGACTACCCTCAGACACTATTAAACAGAATAATCAACATACTACTACCAAAACTATGACTACCCTCAGACACTATTAAACAGAATAATCAACATATTACTACCAAAACTCTAACCTCAGACACTATTAAACAGAATAATCAACATACTACTACCGAAACTCTGACTACCCTCAGACACTATTAAACAGAATAATCAACATACTACTACCAAAACTCTGACTACCCTCAGTCACTATTAAACAGAATAATCAACATACTACTATCAAAACTCTGACTACCCTCAGACAGTATTAAACAGAATAATCAACATATTACTACCAAAACTCTGACTACCCTCAGACACTATTAAACAGAATAATCAACATACTACTACCAAAACTATGACTACCCTCAGACACTATTAAACAGAATAATCAACATACTACTACCAAAACTCTACCCTCAGACACTATTAAACAGAATAATCAACATATTACTACCAAAACTCTGACTACCCTCAGTCACTATTAAACAGAATAATCAACATACTACTACCAAAACTCTGACTACCCTCAGACACTATTAAACAGAATAATCAAGATATTACTACCAAAACTCTGACTACCCTCAGTCACTATTAAACAGAATAATCAACATACTACTACCAAAACTCTACCCTCAGACACTATTAAACAGAATAATCAACATATTACTACCAAAACTATGACTACCCTCAGACACTATTAAACAGAATAATCAACATACTACTACCGAAACTCTGACTACCCTCAGTCACTATTAAACAGAATAATCAAGATATTACTACCAAAACTCTGACTACCCTCAGACACTATTAAACAGAATAATCAACATACTACTACAAAAACTCTACCCTCAGACACTATTAAACAGAATAATCAACATATTACTACCAAAACTCTGACTACCCTCAGACACTATTAAACAGAATAATCAAGATATTACTACCGAAACTCTGACTACCCTCAGTCACTATTAAACAGAATAATCAACATACTACTACCAAAACTCTACCCTCAGACATTATTAAACAGAATAATCAACATATTATTACCAAAACTATGACTACCCTCAGACACTATTAAACAGAATAATCAACATACTACTACCGAAACTCTGACTGCCCTCAGTCACTATTAAACAGAATAATCAAGATATTACTACCGAAACTCTGACTACCCTCAGTCACTATTAAGCAGAATAATCAACATATTACTACCAAAACTCTACCCTCAGACACTATTAAACAGAATAATCAACATATTACTACCAAAACTCTACCCTCAGACACTATTAAACAGAATAATCAACATACTACTACCGAAACTCTGACTACCCTCAGACACTATTAAACAGAATAATCAACATACTACTACCAAAACTCTGACTACCCTCAGACACTATTAAACAGAATAATCAACATACTACTACCAAAACTATGACTACCCTCAGACACTATTAAACAGAATAATCAACATATTACTACCAAAACTCTGACTACCCTCAGACACTATTAAACAGAATAATCAACATACTACTACCAAAACTCTGACTACCCTCAGACACTATTAAACAGAATAATCAACATATTACTACCAAAACTCTACCCTCAGACACTATTAAACAGAATAATCAACATACTACTACCGAAACTCTGACTACCCTCAGACACTATTAAACAGAATAATCAACATACTACTACCAAAACTCTGACTACCCTCAGACACTATTAAACAGAATAATCAACATACTACTACCAAAACTATGACTACGCTCAGACACTATTAAACAGAATAATCAACATATTACTACCAAAACTCTGACTACCCTCAGACACTATTAAACAGAATAATCAACATACTACTACCAAAACTCTGACTACCCTCAGACACTATAAAACAGAATAATCAACATACTACTACAAAAACTTTACCCTCAGACACTATTAAACAGAATAATCAACATATTACCACCAAAACTCTGACTACCCACAGTCACTATTAAACAGAATAATCAACATATTACTACCAAAACTCTGACTACCCTCAGACACTATTAAACAGAATAATCAAGATATTACTACCGAAACTCTGACTACCCTCAGTCACTATTAAACAGAATAATCAACATACTACTACCAAAACTCTACCCTCAGACATTATTAAACAGAATAATCAACATACTACTACCGAAACTCTGACTGCCCTCAGTCACTATTAAACAGAATAATCAAGATATTACTACCGAAACTCTGACTACCCTCAGTCACTATTAAGCAGAATAATCAACATATTACTACCAAAACTCTACCCTCAGACACTATTAAACAGAATAATCAACATACTACTACCAAAACTCTGACTACCCTCAGACACTATTAAACAGAATAATCAACATATTACTACCAAAACTCTACCCTCAGACACTATTAAACAGAATAATCAACATACTACTACCGAAACTCTGACTACCCTCAGACACTATTAAACAGAATAATCAACATACTACTACCAAAACTCTGACTACCCTCAGACACTATTAAACAGAATAATCAACATACTACTACCAAAACTATGACTACCCTCAGACACTATTAAACAGAATAATCAACATATTACTACCAAAACTCTGACTACCCTCAGACACTATTAAACAGAATAATCAACATACTACTACCAAAACTCTGACTATCCACAGACACAATTAAACAGAATAATCAACATACTACTACCAAAACTCTGACTACCCTCAGACACTATTAAACAGAATAATCAACATATTACTACCAAAACTCTACCCTCAGACAATATTAAACAGAATAATCAACATACTACTACCGAAACTCTGACTACCCTCAGACACTATTAAACAGAATAATCAACATACTACTACCAAAACTCTGACTACCCTCAGACACTATTAAACAGAATAATCAACATACTACTACCAAAACTATGACTACCCTCAGACACTATTAAACAGAATAATCAACATATTACTACCAAAACTCTGACTACCCTCAGACACTATTAAACAGAATAATCAACATACTACTACCAAAACTATGACTACCCTCAGACACTATTAAACAGAATAATCAACATACTACTACCAAAACTCTACCCTCAGACACTATTAAACAGAATAATCAACATATTACTACCAAAACTCTGACTACCCTCAGTCACTATTAAACAGAATAATCAACATACTACTACCAAAACTCTGACTACCCTCAGACACTATTAAACAGAATAATCAAGATATTACTACCAAAACTCTGACTACCCTCAGTCACTATTAAACAGAATAATCAACATACTACTACCAAAACTCTACCCTCAGACACTATTAAACAGAATAATCAACATATTACTACCAAAACTATGACTACCCTCAGACACTATTAAACAGAATAATCAACATACTACTACCGAAACTCTGACTACCCTCAGTCACTATTAAACAGAATAATCAAGATATTACTACCAAAACTCTGACTACCCTCAGACACTATTAAACAGAATAATCAACATACTACTACAAAAACTCTACCCTCAGACACTATTAAACAGAATAATCAACATATTACTACCAAAACTCTGACTACCCTCAGACACTATTAAACAGAATAATCAAGATATTACTACCGAAACTCTGACTACCCTCAGTCACTATTAAACAGAATAATCAACATACTACTACCAAAACTCTACCCTCAGACATTATTAAACAGAATAATCAACATATTATTACCAAAACTATGACTACCCTCAGACACTATTAAACAGAATAATCAACATACTACTACCGAAACTCTGACTGCCCTCAGTCACTATTAAACAGAATAATCAAGATATTACTACCGAAACTCTGACTACCCTCAGTCACTATTAAGCAGAATAATCAACATATTACTACCAAAACTCTACCCTCAGACACTATTAAACAGAATAATCAACATATTACTACCAAAACTCTACCCTCAGACACTATTAAACAGAATAATCAACATACTACTACCGAAACTCTGACTACCCTCAGACACTATTAAACAGAATAATCAACATACTACTACCAAAACTCTGACTACCCTCAGACACTATTAAACAGAATAATCAACATACTACTACCAAAACTATGACTACCCTCAGACACTATTAAACAGAATAATCAACATATTACTACCAAAACTCTGACTACCCTCAGACACTATTAAACAGAATAATCAACATACTACTACCAAACCTCTGACTACCCTCAGACACTATTAAACAGAATAATCAACATATTACTACCAAAACTCTACCCTCAGACACTATTAAACAGAATAATCAACATACTACTACCGAAACTCTGACTACCCTCAGACACTATTAAACAGAATAATCAACATACTACTACCAAAACTCTGACTACCCTCAGACACTATTAAACAGAATAATCAACATACTACTACCAAAACTATGACTACGCTCAGACACTATTAAACAGAATAATCAACATATTACTACCAAAACTCTGACTACCCTCAGACACTATTAAACAGAATAATCAACATACTACTACCAAAACTCTGACTACCCTCAGACACTATAAAACAGAATAATCAACATACTACTACAAAAACTTTACCCTCAGACACTATTAAACAGAATAATCAACATATTACTACCAAAACTCTGACTACCCACAGTCACTATTAAACAGAATAATCAACATATTACTACCAAAACTCTGACTACCCTCAGACACTATTAAACAGAATAATCAAGATATTACTACCGAAACTCTGACTACCCTCAGTCACTATTAAACAGAATAATCAACATACTACTACCAAAACTCTACCCTCAGACATTATTAAACAGAATAATCAACATACTACTACCGAAACTCTGACTGCCCTCAGTCACTATTAAACAGAATAATCAAGATATTACTACCGAAACTCTGACTACCCTCAGTCACTATTAAGCAGAATAATCAACATATTACTACCAAAACTCTACCCTCAGACACTATTAAACAGAATAATCAACATACTACTACCAAAACTCTGACTACCCTCAGACACTATTAAACAGAATAATCAACATATTACTACCAAAACTCTACCCTCAGACACTATTAAACAGAATAATCAACATACTACTACCGAAACTCTGACTACCCTCAGACACTATTAAACAGAATAATCAACATACTACTACCAAAACTCTGACTACCCTCAGACACTATTAAACAGAATAATCAACATACTACTACCAAAACTATGACTACCCTCAGACACTATTAAACAGAATAATCAACATATTACTACCAAAACTCTGACTACCCTCAGACACTATTAAACAGAATAATCAACATACTACTACCAAAACTCTGACTATCCACAGACACAATTAAACAGAATAATCAACATACTACTACCAAAACTCTGACTACCCTCAGACACTATTAAACAGAATAATCAACATATTACTACCAAAACTCTACCCTCAGACAATATTAAACAGAATAATCAACATACTACTACCGAAACTCTGACTACCCTCAGACACTATTAAACAGAATAATCAACATACTACTACCAAAACTCTGACTACCCTCAGACACTATTAAACAGAATAATCAACATACTACTACCAAAACTATGACTACCCTCAGACACTATTAAACAGAATAATCAACATATTACTACCAAAACTCTGACTACCCTCAGACACTATTAAACAGAATAATCAACATACTACTACCAAAACTCTGACTACCCTCAGTCACTATTAAACAGAATAATCAAGATATTACTACCGAAACTCTGACTATCGTCAGTCACTATTAAACAGAATAATCAACATATTACTACCAAAACTCTACCCTCAGACACTATCAAACAGAATAATCAACATATTACTACCAAAACTCTGACTACCCTCAGACACTATTAAACAGAATAATCAACATATTACTACCAAAACTCAACCCTCAGACACTATTAAACAGAATAATCAACATACTAATACCGAAACTCTGACTACCCTCAGACACTATTAAACAGAATAATCAACATACTACTACCAAAACTCTGATTACCCTCAGACACTATTAAACAGAATAATCAACATATTACTACCAAAACTCTACCCTCAGACACTATTAAACAGAATAATCAACATACTACTACC